>CM075961.1:123203068-125603068 GCA_038048745.1 Coluber constrictor foxii | reverse complement strand
TCCCTGAAAGTCATAAACACATAACTTTGGAAAATTTAATTATAAATTTATAATATATAATTTATAAATTGGACTTCTTGCTATCTAGTTATTTCACAGCTTTGCCACCATTTCCATAGGTATGCAATTAACTCTGTTCAATGAAGTCTCCTCTTCCCCTCCCTTTCTTCATTGGTATCCTGCTGATATATGAAAAAGATCTGACTTCCAATCTATTATTGGCAATACATACTCTTTAATTGAATATTCTTACATTCATGTCCGAGCTTTTTTTCCTATGTGTCTATTTTACTTCTCTTTGAACTATGGTGCTGGAGAAGACTCCTGCGAGTCCCTTGGACTGCAAGGTGATCAAACCGGTCAGTCGTAGAGGAGATCAAACCTGACTGCTCTTTAGAAGGCCAGATCCTGAAGATGAAACTCAAATATTTTGGGCACCTAATGAACAGGAAGGACACCCTGGAAAAGAGCCTAATGCTAGGAAAGCTTGAGGGCAAGCGAGAAGGGGACAACAGAGAATGATGGTGTCACTGAAGCAATAGGCGTGAGCTGAAATGAACTCAAGAGGATGGTAGAGGACAGGAAAGCCTGGAGGAAAGTTGTCCATGGCATTGCGATGGATCAAACATGATTTCAACAACAAACAAACTTAACAACAACAAATTTTACTTCTCTCATTTTGAGTGTCTAGTATATAAATGCAAGAGGAAGAAAAAGGAAGAAGAGAGGAACAGGAGGAGGAGGAGAAGGGGAAGGGGAAGAGGAGGAAGAAAAGGAGAAGGAGAAGAAACAATGAAAGAAGGAGGAATAAGGGAAGGAAGGAGAAAGTAAGAAAGACAAAGAAAGAAAAGGAAGGAAGGAAGGAAGGTTAAATTTGTATGCTACCTAACTCTTAAGAATTGTATTAATCTCAAAATGCACTCTAGGATTGTATCAATTCAGGCTCTGGGGGTGAGTACACCTCAGAAAAGGCAAAATGGTAGTCATAGCAGGATGGTTGAAGTCCCTGTTCCAGGGGTGAAAAGCAGGGATGGGTTCTAAAATTTTTTACTACCGGTTCTGTGCGTGTGGCTTATTTTGTGGGTGTGGCTTGGAGGTCATGTGACTGGTGGGCGTGGCTAGCTGGTCATGTGGCCATGGCTATGTGTATAGGGACTACTCAGAGGGCTGAAAAAAGTCATTTCTGACAGGTCCTCGCACTTTTGACTGGTCCTCACACTTATGACTATCCTCACATTTATGCCCATGCAGCATTCTTAACAACCATGTCACTCATTTCACAACTGCTTCTCTTCACCATGGTGATAAGACAGGGCAAAAAACGTAAAATGTGAGGACAGTCGTAAGTTTGAGGACTGGTCAAAAGTGCGAGGACCAGTCAAAAATAACTTTTTCAGCCCTCTGAGTAGTCCATATGCACAAAAGGACTACCCAGAGGGCTGAAAAAAGTGATTTCTGACAGATCCTCGCACTTTTGATCAGTCTTCACACTTATGACTGGTCATCATTTATGCCCATTGCAGCATTCTTAATAACCATGTCACTCATTTCACAACTGCTTCTCTTCACCATGGTGACAAGATAGGGCAAAAACCGTAAAATGTGAGGACAGTCGTAAGTTTGAGGACTGGTCAAAAATGCAAGGACCAGTCAAAAATAACTTTTTCAGCCCTCTGAGTAGTTCATATGCATAAAAGGATACAGCAATAGAGAGGGATGAAGGAAGGAAAGAGAAATTAGAGCTGGAGTGAGGGTAAGAGAGGGAGGAAGAGAGGAGGAGAAGGAGAAAGGAAGAGGAAGTAGGGAGGAGAAGAAGAGGGAAGATAAAGTAAAAAGGAAAGAAAAGAGAGAGATGGTAGGTTTGAGGAGAAAGATTGCTGTACAATAAAAAAGATGAAAGGGAAGAAAGCCAATGTCAGAGCGGCAATCAGCCCCGTTATCTTGCGTGGGGTAATTGCCCTCAATTTGAGTTGGATCATGACTTTCTCCTTCTATACTCTTGAAAAATAAAACCAGAATACATCTTCTAATTCAACTCATATTTATTGTAAAGAAAATAAAACATCTCACTATCTAAAGTAATTACATTTTGGCAAAGATCCCAGCCTGGGACCTTCCCTGGCTGGAGAACAAAGGAAAGTTTTCAGAAGAAGAGAAAAGAATGCGGACATGTGCAATAGATACTGATAAGGACTTGGCAAGATACAGTAAGTCTGACAGTCCAGAAATTAAAGCTCCGCTGGTAAATACAAAAACGCCATGACACCCCTTCTTTTGTCAGTTGAGCGAACATCAAGTACATCATCAGATAAGGCACATCTTTTTATGCAGATACTCGTGTTGAGCTGCTGGAAGTGGTTTGTTGAGCATGTCTGCAATCTGATAATGTGTAGATACATAGTGCAATTTTACAAAACCTTGTTTCATTAATTGTTTGATATTTCTATAACGGATGTCAATGTGTCTGGGCCTAGAAACTGTGAAATGTGATTCAGAAATATAAACCACCAATTCATTGTGTTCCATCACTGTGATTGGTCAGATCGGACGTGTCCAGATATCTGTGACCAAAGCATTAAACCACGTTAGAGAATTGCATGCATCTGAAACACAAGCATATTCAGCTTCAGTAGATGAACAAGAAATAAAATTCTGTTTACGCACTTGCCAATAAACAGGACATCCATTTAAGAACATCATATAACCTGAAGTACTTTTACGTGATTTCTTATCACTTGCCCAATCAGAATCTGCATAACAACTTAATTCTGCATAATCAATATGCGTTGGTTTTAACAATAAATTCATATGTTTAGTGTGCTTTAGGTATTTCAATAACTTCTTAATGCATGACCAATGAAACTGTTTTGCCTTACCTACATGTCGAGACAAGAGATTAACACTGAGTGCAATGTCTGGTCTAGTCCAACTACTAATGTATAACAGTGACCCAATAACTGAACGATAAAGTGTTTGATTCTCGAACTCAGGACTTGGTTCATGTGTCAAGTTGTGAAAAACTGTTTGCATGGGTGTCTTTGTTGTGTTAGCATCCTTCATGTTGCAATGATGCAAAACTTGTTCAATTTTATCTTCTTGTGAAAGACTAAACTCCTTCTGTATTTTTTTCATTCTGAACACCTAAATAAGTGCTAATGTGACCTAAAGATTTCAATGTGAAGTATCTCTGCAAAGCTTTGGCAAAAATCTCACTCATCTGCTTATTTGGACCAATATAAACAATATCATCAATATAAACAAGAACTATCTCATATGCATTGTTAGATCTTTTTGTGAACACACACTCATCAGTTTCGGACTTAATAAATCCCATTGAATTTAGTTTGTCAGTAAGACATAAGTACCACATTAAACCAGACTGTTTCAGACCATAAAGACTTTTGTTTAGAAACCAGGTATCCCCTACTTGCTGTCAGAATCCTGGAGAACCTCTCATGTAGATCTCTTCATCTAGGTCAGCATGTAGATAAGCGGTATCAACATCAAACTGGAAAACTTCTAAACCAAGGATAGTTGCAGTGGCTAAAGCAATTTTTACACACTCAGTTCTGACTTGCCTGACAAAATATCCACCAGGGGGGGTGTCTTTGGCTCTGAGGGAGAAGAAGGCAAAATGGCGTTTTCAGGGATTCAAAGGGACTAGACTCTTTCTTACCTGGCTCAAGCCTAGATAAAGCCATTTTTGCCTGGGATAGCTCACATTCAAAAATTTCTATCTGGTCACGATAGTTTCTTATAGCTTGCTCTTTAGGAGTGACCCTGAAGGTTTGAGAGGGATAATAAATTGTTTCTCTCTCTGCGTGGGAGGAAAAGGGCTTTGCCGTTTGTGGAAATTTTGGCTTTGCCCCAAGCGTTTCAAATTCAGAAGGTTCTAGGAAGACAGTTTGAGAGCATGCATAATTAGAAGAGGGCATTACTGACCTCAGTCATAGTACCTCACCTTCAAAAGCAGCTTTTCTGTTATTTTCCTCCTGAAGCTTCTGTAACAGCATTTCATTCGTTTCTCCTACTACTCCCACGGTTTCTTCTTCTTCCAGCTGGGTGGCTGAGGCGAGTGGGTCAAAAAGGATCAAATCATTTGTAGAGAGTACTTTGAGTTTCGTTTGTTCATTTGTAGGGAGTACTTTGAGTTTTGTTTTTCCTTTTTTTTTCTTTTTCAGCATTTTTGCAAAAAAATAATTAGTGTACCTCAGTAGCTAAAAACTAATTGCCTATGCGCTTATCATCAAAAGTAACAAGCAAGGAAAAGCCATAAATCAACCATCCTCTGCTACCATTGTCAGAGCAGCAATCAGCCCCGTTACCTTGCATGGGGTAATTGCCCTCAATTTGAGTTGGATCATGACTTTCTCCTTCTGTATACTCTTGAAAAATAAAACCAGAATACATCTTCTAATTCAACTCATATTTATTGTAAAGAAAATAAAACATCTCACTATCTAAAGTAATTACATTTTGGCAAAGATCCCAGCCAGGGACCTTCCCTGGCTGGAGAACAAAGCAAAGTTTTCAGAAGAAGAGAAAAGAATGCGGACATGTGCAGTAGATACTGATAAGGACTTGGCAAGCTACAGTAAGTCTGACAGTCCAGAAATTAAAGCTTTGCTGGTAAATACAAAAACGTAGTGACAACCAACCCCAAACAAATATAAAGATATTAAGATAAAGAATGAATTGTTAAACTTTAAAGAATAAAAGAGAACAAATAGCAATTAATAGCAATAATTAGAAACACACATACAAACATACAAAGTGTTTTCTTTGAACAGAGTATTTGGCTGGTTCACAAATTTAAACATTGTTTAGTCATTTCAATTAAATTTACAATTTCTATATTTCCTTTTTGCCATATTTATTCCTCATCTATTTTTTTTAAACCAATATTACACTTCATCCTCATCTCTAATCTTAATCAAATTCAATTTTTCCCTTCTATTCTATATTATACCCCTTCCCATTGTCATCTATTTTTATATCCATCCTCACATTGATTAATTATGTAATATTACAGTTGTTTAATACAAATTCAACATTTTAATATAAATCAATTAGTTATATAACTATCTTGTTTGTATATTAATCAATATGAACATGAATATTCCAATTATTTCCATGCAATCCAATTTCTTACAAATCAATTAATTATATTTACCAATAATAATAAACCAAATAATTTCCTCCATATATTTGTCCAAACCACAACTTAACCATTTCTACTTTCAACACAATATACAATTAATAGTATCTCAATTATTACAATTCCCTAGTTAAATAGAGCTTTTTTTCTTTTGTGTTTTAAAATCTTGAACTCTCTTCTTTTGCCCTAAATTTCCCATTGTTTGCAGTTTTGCACCTACCTTTTTTGGTGAGGAAAAAGAAAAAGAAATCTCTCTCTGCCTCATTTTGTCACCTTGCAGCAAAGAGCCTGTTTTATTTTCAGTTTCGCTTTTAAGCATAGCTAGGGGGGAAAAAACCTGCTCCAGCTTTCTTTGCAGTTACAGAGCCCTGAGCAAAACAGCTGAGAGCAAATTAGCTGAGAGTTGGGAGGCCTATGTAATCAACTTGTGGTAATTAACCTATGCAGAAGCTGAAAGGGACTGTTTTTTCTATTTCTGCAGACACTGGTCTACTTATTTGTTTTCTTTTAATACTGATCAGCTCTAGGGCGACCCTTTGAAGCCCCGCCTCTAGCCATCAGCTGGGACTCAGGAGGCAGCAATAGATTGGGAGTGGGCGGTGTAAGCGAATGGCAACCAGGCCGGGAACCAGTTTGGGAGCATGGCCAGCCAATATTATTACCGGTTCTCTGAACTATTAAATTTTTTTAGTACCGATTCTTGCGATCCGGTGCGAACCGGGAGCAACCCATCTCTAGTGAAATGCTACCGGTTTGAACCGATTTGGGTGAACCACTAGGGATTATGGGCATCAGTCCGCTGAACCTGTAGTAATTACCCCTTCTTGTTCCCACCCATGCCCGGCTGGTCACCACTCACCTCTTCCTGCCACTCGATATTCCACAGAATTCAATATTAAATGCAGCAGAGAGAATGCTAACTTTTCTCCCTCCGTTCAGAATAGAGCTGCTGCACCCTGTCTCTTTAAGGTAGTCCCCAGGAGGGAGAGGACCAGGAGGGAATTATAAAGGGAGCAGCAGCTCCATTCTGAATGGAGGGAGAAAAGTTAGCATTCTCTCTGCCACAGAATTCAATGTTAAATGCAGCAGAGAGAATGCTAACTTTTCTCCCTCCATTCAGAACGGAGCTGCTGCAGCCTGTCCCTTTAAGGTAGTCCCCGGGAGGGAGGGGGACAGGTGGGAGGGAGCAGCTGGAATGGAGCTGTATTTGTTAAAGACAGGAAAATGGGGAAGGGGATTTTCCTGCCTGTCATCCATTCCTCAATCTCAGCATAGACTGAGGGAAGGATGGTAGGCAGGAATATTCCCCTTCCCATTTTCCTGGCATTTGCAACAAGGAATGGCTGGAAGGGAAGGGGCTGGTGAGGAGTCCCTCAATGTGAGTGATGTTGAGTTGGCCATGCCCACCCAGTCACATGACCCCCCCCCACAACAAGCCACGCCCACATAACTGGTAGGGGAAATTTTTAATTTCATCCCTGCCCTGTTCCTTTCATACACACATGATGCCATATGCATATAATATAATAAATTTATATGACTCGCATGTTATACATATAACTCTTGAATGGATAACAATAAAGCAGAAATTATAAATATAAATAACGTAACAGTTGATATAATCAAGAAATGAATTCACTCGCACATCAAAGCTCTAATCTTGATAGCAAAACCAAGTTTCAATGCCTTTAGAAAAGAATGTACTGGTAAGATGCTGGTTAGAAATTAATGGATTGTTGTCTCAGAGAATTTTCTCCTCTATGTTATTGAATTATTCTGTGTTAATTTGGGTGGTTAAAAAGGTACCACCCAACCCAACTCATTTTTACTTTCTCCAAATTCAATGCACAGCTTAAAAAATTCCACAGCCATCTAATACAATTTTAATATTATTCAAAATTACTAATGAATTCCTATTCCATTGCCAGGCACACCACTTCTAATAACTCAATAATTACTAATTTAATAACTAGTAATTTTACATTTTGGTAACTACTCACAAGGGAGAAGACATTTTCTATAGTTGCTCTTTATTTTATTTTATCAAGGATTATTAAGAATCATGTGCTGAATGTGGTGTCATCTTTTTCCCTTTTATACAAAAATGATCAGTCCAGCTGCAATGATTAGTAGACTTTTTTAAATTTAATGACAATTTCAATGCACTCATATGTAAACATATCTTCTGTTACTTTATTACCTTGATTAAAAATGAATACTAAAAAGATGAACCACACACACCATTGCTCCTGTGTCCTCCAAATAAGCTATGAATCATTCAGAAGAGATTCTATTAATCCCTTTCTGCTCTCACAGCTGCTGGGAATAATCTGTGCTAATGGGAGACACAGGAATGAGCAGGAGGCCATTTGAAATATAAATTCTCCACATACCACATTATCAGTGGCACAGTTGGTGAAGGTTTAAAAGACTTTGGCAGTTGTTGCTAATGCCTGTTCTAGGCTTGAAATTGCGGAGAAGAAGATAGAAATAACAATAGCACTTAAATTTAAATACATCTTCGCAATGCTTTAAAAAGACCTCTCTAAATGGTTTACACAGTCAGCAGATTACCCCCAACAATCTGGGTCCTCATTTTACTGACCTTGGAAGGATGGAAGGCTGAGTCAATTTTGAGTCCATCAGGACTGAACTCCTGCTGTGGGCAGAGTTAGCCAGTAATGACTGCATTCTAACCATTGCACCACCATGACTCTATTCTGTAAATCAAGTACAGTCCTTTTACATTTCAATTCCTCCTGTTGTGATTACATAACTAGAAGATGTGAAGAAGAACTGGCCACAACTTCCAACCTGTCTTAGGTTAGACAAGGGCAGTAATTTCTTTTGAATCTTATGAGAATTTTCCATCAAGGATATTAAACAATAAAAGCAATGTATATACACCTCATTAAAAAAATAAAGGAACCTTTTCTTTGGGAGTGTGTTGCCATTGTTATTTCTATTGTCATCTGCCCAAATCTGTTCACTGCAGGATAAAATTCTTTTCATTGAAGGTTATGAACCATAAGTCAGTAGATAGCTGTTTTTCAATTTCCCAGTCCAAGGAGAGAGTAACTTGCCCAAAGTCAGCCAGGTAACAGGATTATATAAACTCAACTTCTGGATCCAGTTTTTTTCCTGGATGGCAGTAATCGTCTGGAAAATTTAAGCATAACACCTGATCTTCTTTCTCTTCCTCACTAGCTACCTTGGTTCATCAGCGCTCCCATAATCTTTCCATTGCTCTCTGAAATGCTGGTGAATTCCCCCCCCCCCTGTTGCCATCACTACCTCCTTTCCCCACATTCTCTTCATTGCCCAACCCACTTCCTTCATTCCTACAGCTACATTGTCACCATTGCCGCCCTTACAGGTCTACCTTATTTGGGATGCAGAAATCCAGATCATCATTAAATGGAAGCAATCCTAATCAGATTGACATACAATTTAGAATAGTTTTCTTCAGGTATTTCAGAGCCACTTTAACCTTATTGCATTACAATATAAGATAAGAGGCTTGTTTTTAATTAAAGACATTAAATGCAAAGTTTCATATGAGATATATCTGAAACTCTGTTGTATATAGTTATGACAAAGTGCAGAAACTCAGCCTTTCTGGTCATTTTATATTGATATTTCATCTATTTGTCCATATTATTTTTCTATGACAGGGAGCTCCTATGCCTTTTATTGTTATATCTTCAATTATTTGCCTCCTATCTATTTGTCCTTTTTCTTTTCTTTTCTTTTCTTTTCTTTTCTTTTCTTTTCTTTTCTTTTCTTTTCTTTTCTTTTCTTTTCTTTTCTTTTCCTTTTAACCAAAGACTTATTGTATTTACAAGTATTTACTACTTGTAAATATAGATAGAGGAAAGATGTTTTATGTATCACATGCTCAGCATTTGTAATTATTAATTCTAAACAATATGTTTCCTTTTCTCTTTTCCATTTGGGATCTTTCTTTCTCGCTTTCTTTCATATTTCATAAAACTTAATTTTCCGCTTCTTAGGCACTGAGTACATCTTTGTGGAATGTCACCTCGTGCTGATTGATTGTAGCTGTTAAGAAAACTGTTAACAAAGAAAAGTGATTGCTTGTGTTTCATTTAAGATGGTTCACAGGAGGACTTCATAGAATCATAGATCAATTTTATAACCCCCCCCCATCCCCTGAGTCCATCCTAAAAGAAACACAAACAATCTTTTCTTTGTTAGCAGCTACTGCAATCAATCAGCAGGGGTGATATAATGCAAACAATATAAGTCATAATTCATGCAGAGACTGTTCTGCTGCCCTGTGAATTCTGTGGTATAGTTGGGGCAAGGACCTATTCCTGTGCCTCAGTACTCAAATGCACAGACGTGTTCTGTAGCTGCAGTAGTATGGAGCCTATTGTCAGCAAACTGATCTTGTCCTGTGTTAAAAGCTCATCCTTGGGTGAGAATGGCCATGTCATACTAGAATTCAACATAATGCAAACACAAGCAATAGAACATAATGATACCAGCGTCCAAAATTTTAAAAGAGTTGCTTTTTTTAACAAACTCTGAGAATTTGGGAAGGATTCCTTGTATGAAAATCCTAAAGGAGAAAAAAACTGAAGAAGCTTGGGAAACTGAAAAATATGATCATAAACGTCCAATCCAGCACAATACCACTGAAAAAGAAAAAGAAAAAATCTAAGAAGAAACCATCGTGGCTGCATAAAGATCTTTCTGATAAACTGAAAGACAAAAAAGACAAATACAAAAAAATAGAAAGAGGGACACAAAAATAAGGCAGAACATCAGCAGATAGCCAGAATCTGCAAAGGCAAAGTCAGGAAAGCAAATGCTCAGAATGAACAAAGACTTGCAATGAAAGTCAAAGATAATAATAAAAAAAGTTTCTTTCAAAATATAAATAACAGGAAAAAAATCAAGGAAACATTCAGTCCACTGAAGAAAGAAGATGACAAGGAAATAATAGGCAGCAGAGAAAAAGAAGAGCTGCTTAACTCATTCTTTTCATCTGTCTTCATGCAAAAAGAAACTATAGCCCAACCTACCAAAAACATAACTGTAAAAGACATGCTAGAAATAAAAGTTAAAATAAGCACAAAAAAAAAAAGATAACAGAACACCTGCCTGATCTTGATGAATATACATCACTGGGACCTGACATACTACATCCCAGAGTTCTAAAGGAGCTGGCAGATGTCATCTCAGAACCATTGCACCACATCTTTCAAAAATCCTGGGGCACCGGGGAACTACCAGAGGACTGGAAAAGAGCTGATGTGATTCCTATCTTCAAAAAACGAAAAATAAAAATCAGACCCAGGAAATTACAGACCAATCAGCCTAACATCAATCCTCAGGAAGATACTGGAAAAGTTAATTTAAAAAGCAGACATCTAGAAACGAGCAAAGTAGTACAGGTAGTCCTTGAGTTATGAATGTAATAGAGCTTGCCCATTCCAGTTGTAACCTGATGATTCAGGGTAGTGAATCTCGTACTGAACAAGATCACTCTCTTCTTTCGCCCACACATTCACTAATCGAATGTGAGGCTCATTAAGTGCACATGAGGTATTTCAGGGTGGGGAAAGCCATGGGCAGGCTTAGTGATGGACCAACCTACCTACCTGAGACCACCCAAGGCCTCCCTGACCCACTGAAATACCTCATACTCTCAAATTGCTTCCCCCACAACTTGCCATGCTGGGTGACTTACCTTATGAAGATCTAGCAAGCAGTCTTCTCTGCAGCCTTGTGTGCCCTTCTGCAGTTCCATTTGGCCCCCTCCAGGCTCCCCTGCCATGTTGCAGTCTGAAATGGAGCCTCAGAAGGCCGGATTCAGCCCCCAGAGGCTCCATTTCAGCCTACAATGTGCCAGGGGAGGCCTGCAGAGGGCTGAACTGAGCCTCTGAGAGGTAGATTCAGCCCCGGAGACACCATTTTGGCCTGCAATGGGCCAGTGAATACCTCTGGATAGCCGGATAGGGCTTTTGAGCAGCAGATCTGCCCATCAGAAGCTCCATTTCGGTCAATAAGGTGCAGGACGAGTGTTGCACAACCTCTGTGGTTGTTCATAAGGGTGAACAACTGCCTTTACTGCCCTTGCTGCAAGATTCCTAGGTTCAGGCCTTGTTTGGAAACAGTAGGGGGCACTGATTGCATAAACGTTCGCTAAGGAAACGCTCGTAACCCGGCGTTTACCTGTAACTAGAAGTCAGCATGGATTTGTTAAAAATAGATCATGCCAAACGAATCTTATTTCATTTTTTGACATAGTGACTAAATTAGTAGACCAGTGAAATGCTGTGGTCATAGTATACTTAGCAAGGCATTTGACAAGGTAGACCAAAACCTACTTCTTGGTAAGCTATAAAAAAGTGGGATAGATAGCACCATCAGATGGATTTGTAACAACTGACAAATTGTACTCAATGAGTAGTTCTTAATGATACTATATCTACATAGAGGGAAGTAAGCAGTGGGGTACCACAAGGGTACAAGGTCCAGTACCCTTCAATATCTTCGTAATGACTTAGATGAGGGAATAAAAGGAGCTTATCAAATTTGCAGATGATACCAAGCTGATAGGAATAACCAACACCAGGAGTGAAATGCTACTGGTTCAGACTAGTTCAGGAGAACCGGTAGCAGAGATTGGGTTGGTTCACCGAGCCGGTAGCACTCTCTGGCTGGCCATGCTCCTGAACCAGTCCACAGCCCCCAGCCCTGCCATGCTTCCCTGCCCTGCACATGGCCTTCCCAGCATCCCGGCATCCCCGTGGCCAGCTTGCAAAGGCAGGCAAGCAGAAGGCCATGTGGAAGGCAGGCAAGCATGGCAGGGCTGCAGGAAAGGATGCTAGTAACCTACTCCCTTCCCTGCAGCCCTCCCATACTTGCCTGTCTTCCATGGTGCCTTCCCCCTTGCCCACTTTCAACCAGCCCGGCCTGACCAGTTTTTTTTATTATTATTTTTATTTGATTTATATACTGCCCTACTCCCAAAGGACTCAGAGCGGCGAACAGCCAAGAAGTAAAACATGAAAATACAAAATTTAAAAAACAATTTAAAACTACATTAAACATTTTGGCCGAAAACAAATTTAAAACACCCCAATAATTAAGAACAAATTTAAAATTTTCATTTTAAAAGGGAAAAAATTTAGACCAGGCCAGCCTGATGGAATAAAAAAGTCTTGAGAGTGCAGCAGAAGGTGCGCAGGTCCAGGATACTCCATATCTCCAGGGAGAGCTCATTCCAGATAGTAGGTGTCCCCACAGAGAAGGCTCTCCCACTGGGGGCTGCCAGTTGACATTGTTTGGCCGATGGCACCCGGAGGAGTCCCCCTCTATGGGAGCATACCGCCGGTGGGAGGCTACTGGTGGCAGTAGGCAGTCCCGTAAATAACCAGGTCCTAAGCCATGGAGCGCTCTAAAGGTGGTAACCAAAACCTTGAAGCACACCTGGAAGATCACTAGGAGCCAGTGCAGCTCACGTAGGAGAGGTGTTAATGGGAATGCCATGACACTGTCGTAACCACCTGCATGGACGCACTCTGCACCAGTTGGAGCTCCTCAAGGGGAGCCCCGTGTAGAAAGTGTTGCATAGTCCAGGCGGGAAGTGACAAGGGCGTGAGTGACCGTGTGTAAGGAGTCCCAATCTAGAAAGGGACACAACTGGTGGATCAGGCGAACCTGATAAAAGATCCTCCTGGTCATGGCCATCAAATGCTCTTCTAAAGACAGCCGTGAATATAGGAGGATGCCCAAGTTGCGAGCTCTCTCCATGGGGGCCAGTGTCTCACCCCAATAGTCAGTGATGGCACCAACTGACTATATCGGGACATCAGAAACCACAGCCACTCGGTCTTGGATGGGTTGAGTTTGAGCCTGTTCCTCCCCATCCAGATGAGCATGGCTTCCAGGCACTGGGACATCACTTCAAGGGCATTGTTGGGGTGGTCTGGGGTGGAGATGTACAGCTGAGTGTACTGGTGGTACTTCACCCCAAAACCACAGATGATCTCACCCAGCGGCTTTACATAAATGTTGAACAGAAGAGGCGAGAGGACCGACCCCTGTGGTACCCCACATATGAGGCGTCTCGGGATCAACCTCTGCCCCCCTGTCAACACAGACTGCGACCGGTTGGAGAGAAAGGAAGAGAACCACCATAACACAGTGCCCCACTCTTCCAACTGGTGCAGCATGATACCATGGTTGATGGTATCAAAAGCTGCTGAGAGATCTAATAGGACCAGGTCAGAGGAGCAACCCCTGTCCCGAGCCCTCCAGAGATCATCAACCAATGCAACCAATGCTGTTTCCATGCTGTACCCAGGCCTGAAACCCGACTGGAACACATCCAGATAAGTCGTTTCATCCAGGTGCTGGGGAAGCTGTCGTGCAACCACACTCTCAACAACCTTCGCCACAAAGCGAAGGTTGGAGATCAGACGATAATTAGACAACATTGCCGGGTCCAGGGAAGGCTTCTTGAGGAGAGGCCTCACCACCACCTCTTTCAAGGCAGCAGGGAAATGACCCTCACCCAATGAAGCATTTATAATCCCCTGGAGCCAGCCTTGCATCACCTCCCAAGAAGCCAGTACTAGCCAGGAGGGACATGGATCCAAAAAACATGTGGTCGCATTCAGTTTACCCAGAATCCTGTCCAGGTCATCCAGAGTCACAGGATCAAACTCATCCCAGATAACATTCTTAAGACCTGCTTCAGTCCTGCCACCTGAAACTACCCAGTCGGAGTCCAGACCTTCCTAAATCTGAGTGATTTTGTCATGCAGATACTGTACAAAGTCTTCGGCTCTGCCCTCCAAGGGGTCCTCCCGCGCTCCCTGATGGAGCAAGGAGTGGGTCACCCTAAACAGGGTAGCCAGGGGGTTCTCTGATGATGCAATAAGAGCAGCAAGATAATTACACTTTGCTGCTTTTATCGCCACTAGGTAAGTCTTAATATGAGATCTTACCAGTGTTTGGTCAGATTCAGAAAGGCTGGCCCTCCAACTGCTCTCTAGGTGTCTTTTCCAGCGTTTCATCTCCCTCAGCTCCTCAGTGAACCAAGGAGCCAGATGAGATCGGTGCTGGGTCAGAGGCCACAAAGGCATGACCCGATCCAAAGCTCCAGCGGCCGCCCTATCCCAGGCGGTGGGTGGGCAGGCAGCCCTTGGTGGCAACACAGCTGCTGCTCTGGGGCTGAGAAGGGTGGCAGAAATGGTGGTGTTCTGGGAGGACGGGGCTGTGGCCTTCAGCCTTACCAACACTTCCTGTCAAAGGATCCCAGTACTAGGTGGTTCCTCCCCTCCCCCTTACTCTTCACCTGCCCTGAGAAGAGAAGGGCGACTGCAGTAGAAGAAGACTCACTTCATATTCCAGAGTGGAACCAAAGCATCCCTTTACTTGCCTCTTTTTCCAGCCCTTGTTGGGAGACATGCAACTTTTTTCCGTGCCTAGACACTGACTGGGCTGCCTAGCTGCAGCCAATGCTCCATGTTGTAATGGGTTCCAGGAGGAGGAGGAGGGCATGTTGTCTTCCTCATTGTGCAGCGCACTAAGTTTAAGTGCAAAAACAGCAAGCAGCCATGGAGGCGGTGAGAGGTGACACCGGCTGGGGTGCATCTCCCCATATTTCTCTTGCCACCTCCATGGCTGCTTGCTGCTTTTGCACTTAAACTTAGTGTGCTAAGCCATGCCCATCAAGCCACGCCCACAAAACCAGTAGCAAACATTTTTACTTTTCACCTCTGACCAACACCATAGATGATAGGCTCAAGATCCAGATGGCTCTTGACAGACTTGAACACTGGGCCCTAACTAACAAAATGAAATTCAGTGTAGAGAAAAGGAAAGTCTTACACATAGGCAAGAAAAAAGTCAGCCTTAATAGCAGTAACTGTAAGAGAGATCTTGGAGTCTTAGTGGACAACCAGTTAAACATGAGCCAACAATGTGCAACAGCAGCCAAAAAAGCCAATGTAATCCTAAATTGCATTAACAGAGGGATTCAATCAAGATCTTGTGAAATACTAATACCAAGCTACAAAACCTTAGTAAGACCACACTTAGAATACTGCATCCAGTTTTGGTCATCACACTATAAAAATATGTTGAGATTCTAGAAAGTGTTTAAAGAAGAGCAACAAAGATGATTAGGGGATTGGAGGCTAAAACATGTGATGAATGGTTGCAAGTACTTGGCATGGCTAGTCTAGTGAAGACTTGTTGCAATGGCACTGAACAAATAGTACTTTTGATAAATCCTCATAGTTCTGGTTATTGCAAAGTCCCTCAGTCACAATTTCTGGTTTTCCTTGCCAGCTTCTCAAAAGCTAAGTTAATGGATGTCAGCCTTATTGGGTAGACCAGACTGGAAACACAACCAGATAAACTAATTCTACTTCATTTTAAAGCTACACTAACAAAATGTTTCAAGTATGACAATAAAGTTATTTTGCCATCTACAGCCTCCAAACTAGGGAGGATCCCTCCTAAGCATCTTACCCCACTCACTATCCAGTTGCAAGCTACACTTCCCCTTAGATAGCCATTCCCTAGGCAGCATATCTTCACCCACCTCTCAAGGTCTTTCCCACATACCATTATAATGGGGAATCTGGCAAGAAATCAGAAGCTGTGATCATGTGAGGCCTCTTTTAATGGCCTGCATGGTTCTTACTTAATAATGGCAAAGAAAGCTGCTAGAATTGCTGTTGCTTAGAAAAATAGTAGAAGAGTGCAGTGGTTTATATGATTAGGACACTGGATTGACAATCAGCAAGCTTGAGTTGGAGACTTGAGTGCAGCTGCATGGTGGGATGAGCTCCTGTCATTCACTCCAGCTCCTGCCAACCTAGCAGTTCAAAAATGTGTAATCACAAGTAAATAGATAGGTACCACTTCAGTGGGCACATTAACAGGAACAGCCAGTATGGCTCAACGATAATATTGCTTGTTCCTTGGCTTTTTAAAAAACAACTTGAATATCTGGCATCTCCCTTTCCATGTAGGACTCCTAAGCATTTCTTTGTTAGCATGTGAAATTAAGATTATTGTAACTTTATTTTTATAAAAGTGTACAAATTGTATTTTGTTAGGTCTGGTATTTGATATTGATAAACTAACTTCTTCCAATCATTCTCCAGGCTTACTGTTGCTCTCAATTCCTGGACACTGCTAAACTGGTAATAACCACATGCTAATCTAGTTTCATCTTGTCTTGTTCTTCTGTACCTATTTCCATTTTTCATGTCTTAGCAGATATTGTTGCAATTGTCCTTATCTCTCCTAACAACTCTCTGCATTGTTTTGGTTATTTGAACTAGCAATGAAGAAATCATTGGATTGGGAGAAATAATAACTTATTATCCTGTTTCATTTCTACTTCTTAGTCAATATAGTTGTTTTCCCCTCTACTGTTTCTAACTTTGACTTCCCAGTCCCACCAAAAGCAGCACATTCTGTTGACTTGGCCATAAATCAAACTTTCCGAATTCTTCTTCTGTAACAGTAATTGGACCTACTTGAATAGTCATCATATTAAACGACTGATCATGATGTCTAATTACTTATTACTAATTACTAATCACTGACTGCATTGTACCCAAGTTCTGTCTGTTCCTTCTTTGCTTTTAATGTTCTTAATAATAAACAGTGTGATCTCCTGACAGTATCTAACTATAATTAATTTCAAGTCATTTTATACTTATTTATTTATTTGTTTATTTATTTATTATTATTTCAACTTATATACCGCCCTTCTCCCCGGGGGGGGGGACTCAGGGCAGTGAACAGCCAAACTTAAAACACATATAGTACAAAAGTTAAGAAAAACTAAAATAAATTAAATCATCGGCATTACCAATTTAAAATCCCAAATCTACAAGTTGAAAAATACCCAATTTAAAACCCAAAATCCATAAAATCAAGAATTTAAAAACCCCATTAAAACCAATTAAACTAGGACGGCTTGTTGAAATAAGTGAGTCTTCAGGGCCTTTCAGAAAGCGCGGAGGTCCGGGATCAATCGTATTCCAGGAGGTAGCTCATTCCACATAGGTCGGGTGCCCCCACAGAGAAGGCTCTCCCCCTGGGGGCTGCCAGCCGACATTGCTTGGCTGATGGCACCCTGAGGACACCCTCTCTGTGCGAGCGTATTGGCCCATTGGAGGTTATTGGTAACAGCAGGCGGTCTCGCAAGTACCCCGGCCCTATACCATGGAGCGCTTTAAAGGTGAGAACCAACACCTTGAAGTGCACCCGGAAGACCACTGGGAGCCAGTGCAGCTCGCGCAGGAAAGGTGTTACATGGGAGTGCCCTGTCGCTCCCATAATCACCCGCGCAGCCACATTCTGGACCAGTGCCTCCGGGTCCAGCAACCCAAGGGGAGCCCCATGTAGAGAGCGGTACAGTAGTCCGGGCGAGACGTGACGAGTGCATGGGTGACTGTGCATAAGGAGTCCCGATCCAGAAAGGGGTGCAACTGGCGGATCAGGTGGACCTGATAGAAGGTCCCCCTGGCCATGGCTGCCATATGCCCTTCCAAGGACAGCCATGAGTCCTGGAGGACACCTAAATTGTGAGGCCCCTCTGTGGGGACCAATGACTCACCCCCAATAGCCAGCGATGGCATCAGCTGGCTATACTGGGACGCCGGCATCCACAGCTACTCGGTCTTGGAAGGGTTGAGACGTGAAATGTATCAACATTATGATGACAATGTTGATACATTTCACCTTTCACTGTGTTGAGCTCTTCTATTTTCATGCTTTTATGTTCCAGTAATCAGTATAATTCTGTCTTTGCAACTTTGAATGTTCTTTTCCTACATAGCAACAATAACAACTAGATGTCTCAAATGTTTTAATCTGCTAAACACCATTAGTACGCTAAAAGGTTGTCAGCTTTTTCTCAGTAGCATATTAAATACTATGAAAGCATCTTCTTCTGCAAACATCACATGCTGTCAGGGCAGAAGTACCTCAATTTATATATCTAACATACTTCACAGCAAACTCCATTAGCTCATAATTAAGGTCCATTATTACTATAAGTACTGCATGTTATGCTGATGTGAAATAAATTTTAAATCTGCTCCAAGCAACTTGCCTATGTGTTCTATGGGGAACCTGGATAGATGTAAACCCAGGATTTTCTTCCAAGTCACCTGTATTAATCAGAAAACTCATCCTAAACTGAGGCAATGTGATATTATTTAAAGGCAATGTCAATGCCTGGTTTAAAAAACAGAAGCTTTAATCTTTATAATATTACATCTTTTTGGAAAGAAGAAACCTATCACACATACCCATTTAGTCATGTAATTTAATTTAATCTGATTGCCTGTGATCATTTATTTATTTATTAAAATTACATGCTGCCCATGTCACTTAGAAGCAACTCTGGGTAGCTTGCAATTAATAAAAACAAGGTAAAACTTTAAAACAATAAATATTAACACTAAAATTGATTTAAAATTGACAAAGATGGAAATGAAATGAGCAAAATATCTTACAATCATATCTACCACCTGGATCAGGTGGGCCACAGAATTTTGCAAAGAACGTCTATCAGGTACTCTCCAAAGAGATGACCTACCTACATCTTTTGCGAGTAGGTCTAAGAACAGTTTTGACATCTGATTCATTTTCTTCATTTGACAATTTCGAAACAGTGTATCTGAAACAGTGTATCTGAATGGAAAAAGGGTGTCAAGCAAAGAAAACAATTAATTAAATTAAATTAAATTAAATTAAATTAAATTAAATTAAATTAAATTAAATTAAATTAAATTAAATTAAATTAAATTAAATTAAATTAAATTAAATTAAATTAAATTAAATTAAATTAAATTAAATTAAATTAAATTAAATTTAAATAATTTAAATTTAAATAAAAACAAAACTGTCCAAATTGTACTCTTCTCCCAATTGCTAAATTCTTTAAATTCTTATTATATTCTTCGCATAATCAGATGTTTCTTTAGACCATACCTGGCTTTTTTATTGAGTTCTTCCCAAGGACCTGGGATAGGCAGATGTTGTTTGATGGTGTAAGAATGCAAACCGTTCTAAGTAAAGTTTATTATTATTATTACTTTGGTGCCTTTAAGTACCAAAACTGGTGTCTCTTGGTGGTGGTGACCATCTGGACTCTTGATGACTACCTGGATAAGTCCTTGAAGTTTTCTATATGGTTTCCTTGTTTCTAGCCTGATGGTATAACTCCTTTATCAAACTAGCTCTCTGAAGCTGAATTATTTTGAATAGAATTACACTTGAATTGCTTAGATTAAAAAAAGCAGATATTATGCTGAATAGTTGACTCTTCTAAAAAATTATTCATTATGGATCTAATTATAAAACAATTTCAGATATTTCAAACTTTTTACTTACTTGATTTTTCTAGAAAAAATATCAAAGATATTAGTTTGACACAGAAGCCAACATGTTTTCTAATTATGCTTTATTAAGAAAGTATTTTGATGCTTTCAGATACATTTAGAGTAGAATAGTATAGAATTCTTTATTGGCCAAGTGTGATTGGACACACAAGGAATTTAGTAATGAATTTGTTCAGATGTGAGTGCAAGAGCTATAATTTAGGATTACTCAGGCTTGTTTTAATCAAATTGTATTTCCTGCTTTATGCTACATTGTTTGGTAGTCATTTACAATGACCTAGCACCCATTAACAAAGCAGCCAAGGTCAAGCTGCACCCAGAGAGATTTTCTTTCCCAGAACAATTGATGCACCATATTTTTTTTTATTCAATTGCTATAAAGAGTGCTCTGCAGGAAGCTTTTAATAAAGTGTAATTAAGGAAAAATCAATAGTCAAACTATTACGATAGTGAACTCAGGCATTTTATATAATGAAAATTGTGACCTTTAAAACCAATTGGAAAGCATTGCTTTTATCTGGTAGAAATTTGTATTTCAAACTGGGGTCTCCCATAGCAGAAATTCCATCAGAATCTAAACACTAAGGTTATTAAATCGGTTCCAACAAATAAAATATGGAATCCTCTCCATTGGGTATGTTCAAAGGCAAACTAAACAGACATAGTTTGTGATGCTTGAATTTAAATTCAAGAATTAAACAGATGATTGCACTTAATAGAATAGAATTTTTTTTTTATTGGCCAAGTGTCATTGGACACACAAGGAATTTGTCTTGGTGCACATGCTCTCAGTGTACATAAAAGAAAAGATACATTCATCAAGAATCATAAGGTACAACACTTAATGATAGTCATAGGGTACAAATAAGCAATCAGGAAACAATATCAAATTGTAAGGATACAAGCAACAAAATTACATTCATACAGTCATAACTGAAAGGAGATGAGTGGTGGGAACGATGAGAAGATTAATAGTAATGCGGACTTAGTAAATAGTTTGACAGTGTTGAGGGAATTACTTGTTTAGCAGAGTGATGGCGTTCAGGAAAAAACTGTTCTTGTGTCTAGTTGTTCTGGTGTGCAGTGCTCTATAACGTAGTTTTGAGGGTAGGAAAACTATGCTGAAACAGTTTACGTCCAGGATGTGAGGGGTCTGTAAATATTCAATTAAACATTCAATGATAACAGATTCAGTGACTCTATGATTCTGTCTACTATCTGAAAATACCAGATAGCTATCCTGATTTTAATATACACTCCATGAATTTGTCAAATTCCCTATTAATCCATGTACATCATACATATTTCATAAATTACTATAAATATGATGATAATGTAAAAATAGCTTGAGATCAGAGTATCTTTACATCTCTTTCAAATGGAGAATAAAACCAAATTGTTCCCAGACTTCCAGTTGATATCGCGACAATATCAGACACAGGAAACCAGGCTCCACATTCCCTGTGCTGACTTCTCCCTGTTTGTGGGCTCCAAGAGGACCCAAGCTGTCCTGTAGGGGCGGTGAAGCAAAGAAGGGTGCCCTGTGAGGTTGAGGAGAGTTACAACTCTCCTGTCTGACCAGGGTTTTTTTTCCCCTCTCAGCCACGGCAAGAAGAGGCAACCTAAAGATGGCTGCCACAAAGCTGGGACAACTAAAGAACAACTAAGACTGATGCTGGACCAAAGTAGGTGCACAGTGCTGGAACTGGGGGAGAGGATTCCAACCCCCCATTTAATTTAAACCCAAGGAATAATTAGAACTATTTGCTCAAAACTGTTTGTTAAAGCAGTGTCTAAGCATTCTGAGAAAATACCAGACTGGAAGACAGAAAAATAATAAATTTTGAAATATATAGAAAATTGGACTCTTAAACTTGGAAGCTGTTGTACTGGGAAGGCATTTTAAAATGCTGGAATCATTTACTTACAAAACTTATTCAGCTTTTATAATTGATTTGCAACTAAAATGACGATTGACTAGTGGCAATACTGAAACTTAAGTTGAGAGTGCCACCTGCTGATGAAAGGAAAAATTACAACTCTGGGAATACCTATATGAATATGAATACCTATTCTATTCTATTCTATTCTATTCTATTCTATTCTATTCTATTCTATTCTATTCTATTCTATTCTATATGAAGGACTGTGAAAATACTTATGGATTAGTGTTAACTATCCCATGACTACTGGAGACTCAAATATAAAAATAAGGAAGCTATTTAATCAAAGCCCTCCCTGAATGTTATGCTAGAAGTTTGAACCTGCAAAGGGGATGCAAAGAGGCTTTTGATAACTATTGGGACTATTTAAATGGAACTAATTGTTTATTTAGGGAATATAAAGAACTGGGATTAGCGCACTCCTTGAAGGGCAATTTAAGGATTGAATGAATAGTTCCTGGACTGCTGGACAGAAGTTGAACTTTTTAAAATAAAATATGATGCTTTATAAGGAAGAAATGAGTGGAACATTGAAGGAGATGACATTACTTTTTCAAAATACAAAAGACATCATGGAGAAAGGATTCACATATATTATGGGAAAAATGGGAAACACTACACGAGGGATGATGAGTAAAGACCAAGATGCCCAGGAAAGGGAGGAGTCAATAGAAGAAATGGAGGAAGTAGAAGACAAAGAGGAGACAACAATAAAAATAACATGCTCTCTGTGGGAGCATGTTGGTCAGTGGGAGGCCATCGGTGGCAGAAGGCGATCCCATAAGTATCCAGGTCCTAAGCCATGGAGCGCTTTAAAGATTGTAACCAGCACCTTGAACTGCACCCAGAACACCACTGAAAGCCAGTGCAGCTCGTGCAAGAGAGGTGTCACATGGGTGCGTTGAGTTGCTCCCATAACCACCCGCGCAGCCGCATTCTGGACCAGTTGGAGCCTCCAAGTGCTCTTCAAGGGAAGCCCCATGTATAGGGCAATACAATAGTCCAGATGGGACCTGATGAGGGTGTGAGTGACTGTGCGCAGGTCCCGGTCCAGAAAGGGAAGCAACTGGTAGATGAGGCGAACCTGATAAAAAGCCCCCCTGGCCACAGCCGTCACATGGTCTTCTAAAGACAGCCGTGCATCCAGGAGGACACCCAGATTGTGAGCCCTCTCTGAGAGGGCCACAGTCTCACCCCCAATAGCCAGCTATGGAACCAGCTGGCTATACCGGGGCGCTGGGAGCCATAGCCACTCAGTCGTGGAGGGGCTATGGCTCCTCCAAGTCAGGATAAGAAATTTTCTGAAAAAGTGTTGCATTTATGTATACATACATTGGAAGGCTTGGAATGAACTATCATAGATACTTGTGTTTTCAGTGGGGGTCAAGGAAAGTCAGAATGGTAATACTTACATCACAACATTGTAATTCAAGGCCATGCCTTTTTCAATATGGATTGTGCTAGCCTATAAATACAGTGGCGCTTGCAGAGCAACATTGCATTTATTTTATTTCTATGGACACCTGTAGTAATATATTTCAACAATTAATTCAGGGTCTTTGGCCTGTTCAAACAATGCAGTCTCATATTCATCATTGTTCAGACCCTCTCCCACTTGTTTTCACAACTACAAAATGAGAGATGTAAATCTTGTGGCATCTCACAATATCTATCCAAATTTGAGGCAAGCCACTCAACATCACCATACTACAAATCTGCATCCTAACTGAGGACTCAAATGATGATGAAACTGAACTTTTTTATAGTGAGCTTCAATGGGATCTAAAGCAAATACCAAAAAAGGACCTTTTATATATTATGGACAATTTCAGTGCAAAGATAAGCCAAGGAGAAGTTGTAAGAATAGTAGGCAAGTTTGGGCTAGGTGAATGGCATGAAGCTGGTGATTGCCTAGTGCAATTTTGCCAGGAAAATCATCTCAGCATAATAAACACATGGCTTATTTAACACATGCAATATTTATACACATAGACAGCACCCAATGGACAACATCAAAATCAGATAGACTTTATTCTATACCAACAACACTGGAAAGATTCAGTTGCATCTGTTAAGACATTTCTTGGTGTTGATTATAGCTCAGACTATCAGTTATAGTGGCTAAACTGAAGTTCAAACTGTGAAAAGTGAAAAAAGGCTAATATTCCCCTGTAATTCAATTTGAACATCTCACCCATGTATGCCATAAAAGTGAATATGTTTGAGCCACCAAATTTAGAAGGGTAAAACAGAAACGAACAGTAGCAAGAAATCCAAGATAACTTCAAGTGGCTATCTGATCAGCAAAGCGCGCCAATTAAGGAAAAAGTTATAAAGCTGTATACAATTTTTTAATGTGAAACCAGGAAAGACAAAAAAGGCAGTGAAAAGAGGAATGTCAACATCTGGGAGAAGCTAGCAGGAAGGGACTTACTAAGGTCATGTTTAATAAGGTAAAAATGATGCAATCCGGCTTTTCAGTACAGCAAGGAACTGTTAAAGACCACAATGGAAATATAATAAGCTACCCGCATAAGATCAAGAACAGACAGAAAGAATATATGGAAGGGCTCTACAGCAGTTTGACTTACCATCAAGATCACAATGATAACAGCTCAAATTAGTAAAGAACCAAACATCTTGAAAAAAGAAGTAGAATGGACCATGGGGAAATTGCCAAACTGGAAAGCGCCAGATATTGATAGAATACCTGCAGAATTACTAAGACCAATGCCAGTTAACATCATCACCTTAAGTCTGTGTTAAGAGATATGGACTACATGTCAATGGCCCCAGGACTGGAAAAGATCTGTTTTTATCCCATTAATAAAGAAAGGCTTGAACTTTTGCACAATTGCATTGATTTCTCATGCAAGCAAGATTTTGTTAAAAATATTAGAGGCTACAGAATGTCATTGATCAAGAGTTACTTAATGTTCAGGCTGGCTTTAGAAAGGGGTGTGGCACTCAAGATCACATTGCTAATACTAGATGGATTATGGAAAAGGCACATGGATATCAAAAAGAGGTTTCTAGATGCTCTATCGATTACAAAAAATCTTTTGATTGTTAGGTTACCAAGCATGAGCTTGGTAACCTCACCCACCCAATCAGACTCATCAGATTACTGTACACTGTATTATTTCTAATTTCTCCAAATTCAATTTTAAGTCCAGGTAGAAAGTTTTCTTTTTGGGGGGTTTAGTCTTTTAACTTTCTCTTTATTCTTTTCCCTCCAATTAACATTCCAAAGTGCCAATTAGCCACTCATTTCATGCTGGGATCTCTTTCAAGCTTTCACCAAAGAATTTCTGTTTATCTTTAAATTGACCAAATCGCTCCTCCGGTGACAATACTCCATTCAAACATTGCTCCTGCACAAATCTTAATCCAGCTGCTTCAATTTAGAGTGGTCATTTTAATAGCTATCACCCCTGCCACCAGATCAAAGAGCTACCTCTGACCCTTTGAGGAACTTGCCTGTTCCTCTTAGTCTTCCGAGGTGCCTCTCTTTCTTCATTGTCTTTCCAAGACAGTTCCGGTCCAAAGACCCCCCACCCCCACCCCGACAGTGGTTTGTCGGGTTGGATTTTCGCAAAGATCATCAGAGTTTCACTCTTTTCCAGCCAGTATCGTTGCAATGCTTCCGGTCCTCCATAAGAGAATTAGACAGGAATGTATTTTATCACCTTTTTGTTCAATCTATATGCTGAAGTGATCATGCAGAAAAGAGAACTTGAACTGTCTGATTTTGGAGTGAAGATTAGGGGAAGAACCAGAAATAGTGATGCATGTAGATGATACAACACTATTGGCTGAAAATAAGGAAGACCTGGAAAAAGTGATCTAGAAAATCAAGGATGAGAATGAAAAATTAGGCCTGAGTCTTAACATCAGGAAAACAAAGATAATGACAACAAGTTGCAAATGGACAAGAGATGTTTAATATCAACAAGGTGAAAATTGAATTAGTTCAAGAATTTATTTTCCTTGGAACCATTCCTTGTTCACAATGGCAGTTCTGCTCCTGAAATCAAATGCAGGATAACCTTTGGCCGTATTCAATGAATAACATGAATAAGATCTGGAAAAGCAGAAATATTGATATTACATGTTTCCCTGAAAACAAGACCAGGGCTTATTTTCAGGAAATCATGATTTCAGGGTGATCAGCCTGGCTGGGTGCCCCACCCCCTGGCATGTACACAAAAGACAGTGACCATGTGTGGACGAACAGTTTCCAAAAGCAGCTATAGCCCATTGGCCCCTTGGTTGGCATACTCTGGGGCTGCGCAGCCCATACAATACAGGTGAATTGATTATTTGTCCAAGCAGCAGACAGTGGCAGAAGTGCGGGGAGGCATGTGAACTGGATGCACTACATGGGCTGAGGGAATGTTGAGAGACAGTGGGCTGGAGTGACTGGCTGGCCATGGGAGGCTCATCTTCATGTGACAGCATCAGTAGCAGACAGAGGCAGAGGGGTGGTGGGGGTAGGCATAAATCCAGACATGCTGTGCAGGCCACAGACAAGCAAAAAGACAGTGGGATGGAGTGGGGGGTGGCCATGGGAGGCTCATCTTCACATCTCCCAGCTTGTCTCCAGTCCACACAGAGCATCAGGATTGCCTGCTCCCCCGCTCCCCCCCGTGCCTCTCCCACCATCTGCTGCTGGTGCCACCACATCAAGATGAGTCTCCTGCAGTGACCTGCCCACTCTGGCCCACCATCTCTCAGCTTTCCCATGGCCCGCAGACATGTGCAGATTGCATGCATCCCCCTGCTTCTATCTGCTGCTTAGACAGGTAATCAACTCATCTGCGCTGTACAAGCTGTGGTTGCTGCCAGACACTATCAGCCTCTGTGTGCTCATCACGGTCACCACCACCGCGACCCCCTTTAGTACAGCTTATTTTTGGGGTAGGGCTTATATTAGGTGCACATGTTAGGGCTTGGGCTTATTTTGGGGATAGGCAAATACAAAAAGCAGATGAGTTAGATAAATAGCCTTCCCTATAATGATTTATGGATGTGAGAGTTGGATGATAAGAATGGCTGATCGAAGAAGAATGGATGTCTTTGAATTATAGTTCTGGCATAAATTCCATGTTTCCATGAACAGCAAGAATAACTAACAGATGGGTGTTAAATTGCATAAAACTAGACACAACACTAGAAGCTAAAATTATAGACTATATGTGATTTAACCATGTCATGTGTTCAAATTTATTGGAGAAGTCAATGATGCTAGCAATGGTTAGTGAAACAACAAGAAAGGATAACCAACTGGCTTGATAACATCAAATCTGATAAAAGTTGAACAACTAACAATTGAAAGAAGATGTGCTTGACACGATAGCATAGGGACTCCTTGCCTATAAAGTCACCAAGAGTCAGACACAACTGAATGGTTAAAACAAACAAATCTTCTGGCCAACTACCTAACATGTCAATATCAACACCTGCATATTGAAGCCAGCATTCCAAGATTTCTTGTTGCTTCCCCAACCTTCCCCAATCTGGGTCCTTCCATGTATTTTTTTTATTTCCACTCTATCCATTAATTTCTGTCATAGAAAATACTGGGGAAAAAATAATCTGTTCATGCTTATGTATTTTATACATAAACTCAGAATATGAACTTTAGGAATCATGATTTAAGCTTTTTGTTTTGATGGGTCAAACTTCACAAACTTCAATAATAAACTTCAGCTCTAACTTCTGAGATGTAATTTTTCCATCAGAAATCGGCAGGCAAAATATGATATTGAAAAGGATCCACTGAGAATTTTGCTGATCTAGTGTTGATCCACCTACCTTTCATTTGTTTCATTCAGAGTTTTCTCCAATGAAAAGCAGCAGGACTCACATATAAAGTAGACTCTAATTCTTTCCTCCTGGGACCACATGTTCTAATCAAGTCCTAATCACAGAATTGGAAAGAATCTGCCTAGAAACATGGCACTCCTGATGAGTCATAACAACAGATTGACTTTCCTGTAAGGAATTGGGCAGTTGAAATTTTGCTGATGTTAAAGAGATCATCAGATTACACACATGAGCTCCATACAATTGGGTATTTTTGTGAGTGGACAACAGGTTTTGCGGTTGACTTACGATTGGCTGTGAATAATGAGATTTACAGCTATGAATGTTGCCTATGTGGACTCTGAATTAGACTCGCCTATTTTTTAATCATGTTGGAATTTTTTTCATTATTATTTTAATTTTCTCTAAAGATTAAGAACCTTTGGATTCAAGTTTTATTGAAATCTCTGCGTAAGGCACCTTCAATCCTTTAAAAAACTCTCAAGAAGACTTCTCTCTCTGTAGATTCCAAGTTGTTTTATGGAGCATCTCTTCTGTCAGATACATCATTCCCTTCAGCAATTTTTAAAAATGATACAGACAAGGGGTGAAATCTACTTACCTTCCTTTCTGGTTCAGAAGTGCATGTGCTGTGCATGTCATGTGCGCACACAGACCTTCTGTGCATGCGCAAAACTTTCTGTGCATGCGCAGAAGGTTAAAAACACATTACTTCCTGGTTAAAACCAGGAATTAATGACACCTGGGAGGGTGGACAGAGCTTTCTCTGCCATCATTACCAGATCGCCAAACCACCGGCCAAGATCACTACCGGACCGGGCAATCCAGTCCAATCTGGGAGCATTTCACCCCGATAGACTAGAGAAGCGATCACCTGTAGTTCTACTTTCCTTTGCTATTCTGCTGCTATTAAATATATAAAAGACTGGGCCAGATTAAAGGTACCCTCAGGATAGCCTGAAAAGAGTGCTCCTGGGTCCATATATATCAGTAATATCAGATGGAATATCAATAATTTACATCACTGAGATCACACACACACACAGACAGACACACACACACACACCTCTCTGAAATGTTCTTTGATACAAAGATATACAGAGATAAATTAGTGATACTCCATTCCCCAACATTTATCTTTTGCCCATGGTAGGTCTGTCTATCTCACTGCTTCTGCTTGCCTATTACCTCCTTTAATATCTGTTGATGTTTAATATATCAATATTAAGGTATACTTTGGGCTACTAGTCAGGTTGAATAGCATCTGTGTTTGCTCTGATCCATGAAGATTGAGTGGGAAGGTGTAGAAATAAACCACAGTAATTTTCCAACATCTTGCGCATTGGAGAACAGCCTAGGTAAAGAGACCTTTTACATCCTAAAAAGCTTTATTTAGCTTGCCTTCAGTCTAGCAGCATGATTTCTAATCTATAATAGACATTGTAGCTGTAGTTTAGCCTCTCAATCATTTCAATACCTCTTATTTACTCATGTGCCTAATAATCAACATAGTGGGGTTCAATGTTTATTCAAGGCTGCTTCTGTTATGTTTATATTAGAATTCTTTTGCTGAGAGTCCCTACAAAGTACTTATTTGCATACAAAGGTCATTTAAATTTGTACTGATGATCCTGGAATTCAAAAGCAGTTGGCCTGTGTATAATTTGCTGGGTAAATTTATTAACATACACTTCTTTCAAAGTCAATCTGGACATGGTGGAGTATGAGTTCAATTACAAATTTGAAAATAAATGTTCTAACATACCAGCCAACCAGGCCCAGGATCAGTAATAGTTGATAATAGTTGTAGATTAAAATAAATTAGAAGAACCCAGATCATTATTATCTGTATGCTGCAGTATTCAAATGTTGCATAATTTCCTACATGAAGCATTTGGTTCAGTTGACAAGCCAGGGTAAATTTACTTTTAGAGCAATGGCTTGGAAATAAATCAACCCACTTACTTACTACTGATACAAGTATAAAAGATTTCAACATTTTCACCTAATATAATATTAATATCATCTTCATGTAATACTACCAATTCAGGATGCATTATGAGCCATGGTGGCGCAGTGGTTAGTGTGTGGTACTGCAGGCTACTTCTGCTGACTGCCAGCTGCCTGCAATTTGGCAGTTTGAATCTCATCAGGCCCAAGATTGACTTCCGAGGTGGGTAAAATGAGGATCCCATCCATTCCAATAGATAATCCCCAACCCTGCTCTATTTACCATTGATTTGCCTCCATAAATGCTTGTGGTAGCAGAAACGCTTCTACTGTTTCTTCTTATATTCAAAAGTGTATGGAGGAGTGTATTGACTAGCTGACTACTGTTCTCATAGACATCTTAAATTTCTCGTTGCATCAGGCTATGGTTCCATCATGTTTTAAAACTGCAATCATTGTACTAGTGCCCAAAAAACTATCACCACATGCCTTAATGATTGCACTCACTTCCATGATGATGAAGTGTTTTGAGAGACTGGAAAAGGACTATATGGTTTCATGCCTTCTCCCTACATGACTCATTACAGTTTGCCTATTGGAAGATGATGCTCTATAGATAATGCAGTTTCCTGTGTGCTTCATCTTAGCTTGGCTCACCTGGGCCAGAAGAATACTCATGTGTGAATGCTGTTTGTTGATTTTAATTTGGCATTTAACACAATTATTCCTCAGCATTTGGTGAACAAAATGGACCTATTAGATTTTAATACTCCTTTATGTAATTGGATACTAGATTTCCTTATTGATAGGCCCCAGTTTGTGCGTTTTGGAAGAAGTTTCCAACTCTATCTCCTTGAGTACGGATTCCCCACAGGGCTGTGGCTTGTACTGTTCATCTTGATGACCCATGACTGCTGTGCCAAATCTGCTATGAATCATATCGTGAAGTGTGCAGATCACACAGCAGTCGTGGGTCTTATCTGAGACAACAATGAAGATGCTTATAGGGAAGAGGTGAAGGCTCTGGTGGACTGGTGCAATAAAAGTAACCCGATTCTAAATGTTAATAAAATAAAGAAGGTCATTGTAGATTTTAGAAAGAGCCTGAATAGTCATACTCTATCAGTATCAAGGATGCAGCTATAGAAGTGGTCAACAGTATTAAGTATCTGTGGGCGCAGATAACTAACTATCTGAACTGGTTGCTCCACACATCATCCTTAGTGAAGCATGCAAACTAGCATCTGCATTTCCTGTGTCGTATGAGGAGAGCACATCTTTTTCCTTTTGTCCTGGCCACTTTTTACAGAGGCACAATTGAGAGCATTTTAACTGTTTGGTTTGGTGGCAGAAGTGCTTCAGATAGAAAGTCCATTCAGAGAGTGGTAAGGACAGCCGAGATTATAGAAAGATCGCTTCCTGTTATTCAGGATACTGCTTATGCTCAAAGCATCATTAGAGAGCCCCCACACATACTTTACAGTCTGTTTCTGTTGCTCCCCTCTGGGAGGAGGTTTCGAAGTATTTCTAGCAGGACTACCAGATTCTGTAACAGCTTTATTCTTTATGCCATTCATCTGATAAACTCACAAGATTTGTTTTTCTTACTATGTACATGTATACATCTGAAGAAGACTGCATTGTTTCTCTGTGTCATATATGTGAGTATATACATAATTTTGTATTTATTTATTTATTTAGTCATGTTTATGTGGTGTATATTGAAGGTGGTGAACCTTTGAGAACTGTATGCAATGAAATTTCATTTTAATGTATGCTGATTAGTGTACATTCAAAGTGACAATAAAATTATTATTCTATTTTATTCTGGAGTGGGGGATACAACCATTAATTAACTGTAGCTGCAGTTGCCCTCTGCAGATTACAAATCATACTTTGTCTGAAGTTAGTCTGAGATTAAAATTAAAGGTAGCTTCTTGAAGTAGAGCAGGACTGCAATAAATACACCATAAACTAATCTAGTTTACCATACCATGCCATTTGATCATGTTCCAGGAAGATAGCCTGCTGTCTCACAACAATGTAATTGAATTGATATTATCTCAGAATAACCTCAGCCACTAGAAGTAAAAATATTTAGGACTGTTCCATTTTACCTCTAGAGGTGTATGTTGTGGCATTAATTTTAAATAAGTTCAGCTTGTTCAATTTTGAGAAGCAATAATTATTTAGAACATCTTCCTTGGACAGCTTTAATGGCTTTTATTGTTTATAAGACTTTTAATCTCATTACAATGCAGATTCTAAGTCTCGTAAGTCTTCATCAGATGGAGTAAGAGAATCAGTTCAATTCTAAAACATGTCCTAATACTACAGGAATGAGCCTGAATGAGCTCAGTTACTATAGTGTATGTTGCATTTCCTTTTCTACATGACTTTACTTTGGGAAGTAAAATATATAGGGCCACTATTGGACAGTAGGACTATCAGGTCTGGGCTGCACAATCTGGATGACCTTTAAATGGCAGCAAAGATAAACTTTGAGTCCATTGGACTCCTAAAGAAAAGGGAAATTAGCAGTCCTATCTTCAAGGGGGATATATTCCTAACCATTGGTTATCATAATATTAAAATGCAACAGATTGAAAAGAAATTCAGTAACAAGAAATAAGAGACACCAACACATATCAATTGTAAGATGTTTGTTTTTAGAGTTCAAGCTTACATAATAATCTATGCTCACTATAATCATAATTGCATATTAATATCTGCATACAAAAGCTATGTAAAAATTATATTCTTTCCCCAAATATACAAATTTCTCTTCAGGTAGTTTAAAACATTTATGATCACATATTTAATATAGTTTTTAGGCTGAAAAAAATATTACCCATCTAGCATATATTTAACACTGTTTGAAAGGGGAAAAAAACAAGAAAACAAACAAAACACTTAAATTTTATCCCAGAATCTTCAGCCTTTCTAATAAATCTGTATACTTCCAGTCTGAAGAAATCCAAACCATAACAATGCTAATCCAAAGCTCAGCAGCATCCATCTTAATAAAATGAAAAGAAACAAAACATCATTTTGTGGAATTCTAAAATAATTGACATAAGGAAAAAAATAATTTAAAAAATTAAATGTTTTTTTCAATCCATGGTATGATCTTATTTCTCACTTTCATAATTTCAGTTGCAAAATAAAAATGTCTTAATGTTTTACATTGTGCTCAATAATCTACATCAATTCCATCTATGTGGATGTAGATTTACATTTGATTGTCTTGTGCATAAATAACAAATAGCTTTATAAAGTTAAACTGTGCAAAACAGATAGTCACAAACAGCTTTTTACCTGCACAATACTGCTTCTGAAGGCAACATAGTTGAATGAGGATTAATATACAGAAGCAAGGCAGACTCTGTATTTGATAGCACTTATACAACACAGTAAAAACTTAGTGAAAGGCCAAATCTTTTTTAAAATTGTAGTAATCTATATTTATGTTCATATGTTTTAAAAAGTAAGCCTATTTTATTTTAAATTAGTTCTCCTTGTTTTTTGTTTGATGAAAATAAATCTCTCCTATCTAGGACATCATTTCTCTATAAAATTTTACATAAGGGTCATATCAACCTAATATCATGAGGAAATTTCTAATAAATTAAACTATTAATGTATGTCTTGCTATTTCAAAGCTGCAAAAAGGCAAGCAAAGAAATATTTCTTAGTAGATCATGAATTAGTGCACAACTTTATCAACATTTTTCTTAACTATCAAAATGAGGCAGAAACTTGTGCTGGCACAAATGGCTGATAGTGACTTGCCCATTTTATTCATCTTTTTTTAAAATCCTATGGACTGTACTTGTTTTCTAATAAAGCAAGAACTGAATGAGTCTCACAGGTTTTGATTCTAATTTCCAACAGAGGATATAGATTATAAAAGCCTAATCCTACAAAAAATATTGGCTCTATCTGAAAAGCATTAAGATTTAAAAATCTTAAGAATGATGTTACTGACAATTTATGTGGCATATCAATATGATATCTACATTTTAAGATTACATATCATAAAGTATATCACTAACAACAATGTAGTCATCTATAGGGCTGCATGGGTGGATTTCCTTCCACAGATCAATCATTTTTCTTTTGACTTTGCATTGCCTTTTTAATTCCACTGGAGCACATTAACACAAAGATAAATCACAAATGATCAGTGTCTGATTCTGACACCTATATTTTGGCACAGTGCTGTTGTTTTTAAAATGGCTAAGTCACTGTAGAGTCCATCACTATCCTCTCTCCCAATTTAAAAACACTATGGAAGTCAATTGCAACATCAAACCCACAGCAGCTTAAATATCTATCATTTAGAGCAGGACACATTAAGCAAATTAAACAATAATTAAACATTAATTATTTTTAAAAAGAGAAATAATATTTTGTAGAATGCTCCACTTGATACTATACCTACAGCAGAAAATAAAGTTGAACAGCATGGAACATCATAAACAATCAGAATTAAAGCTGCATAGTCAAAAATTCAGATGTTTTGTAGTCAGCGAAAACAGCTCCCAACAGAGAATAAATGGGTGTACAATTTACCACTCCTAGTAATCATTATGAAAGCTAAAGCTGAAGATGCTGCCAGATGTTTCTTAAAATCTTATACCAGTACTTGCAGAATTGGGATCACTTTATTTGTCAAAAAACAAAAAACAAAAAACACCTGAGGTATCAGATTCTAATAACTTAAAATAATGTTTCTCTGGTGGGACTAAAAATAGAAACCATTATAACATGAGTACACTTACACATGAAAAAAGAAGACCAACTGGAATCCTGGGGATGAGATATCCATTGATGTTGAGAGATTAAGCTTCTAGAAATCAAAATGCGGCTCTTGAGTTTTGATGAATAATCACTAGGATTGTCATCCAAATGGATTGTTACACTCTGAATAGCACAAAGCACATTAAAAACCAAATATGAGCCAATTTCATGTATTAATGTTTAAATATGGGCTAAGATTTAGAATATCACACCATAAAGAGCTAATGCAAATCAAAACATAGCATTCATTAGATTGTGATCTTAGTTTGTTATGTTTTAAACATAGCATATTATAGTTTTCTAGAGTGGAACTGTTCCACGGTAATAGGGAGATTCATTATGGATCAAAATAAATCAATAGGGAGTAGATATTCTCTTCTTATAGTCATAGATTATTGAAAAACTGTGGAGTTATCAGGTTGGATCCAAGATTCTTTCCTTGTCCCCTTCAACAAAGGAAAACTTGGAGTTTTTCTGAAAATAACCCTAGATACCATTTATTACTTTACTTTGAAGAAAATCAACATTTCCACTGGGGACTTAACCACAGGTTAAGTGAGGTACTCTAGTCCTTACTGGATGCCCTTTTTCTTTTAGGTTATGATCTTTGACATGTTTACATGGAAGTAAACATTAATATAAATATTTATATTTGGGACAGGGAAGATGAATAGCAATATTTAAAAGATTTTAGAAATAGTATCTGTTTGCAGCTAGGATATAATCTTACCTATAAAATTAATAATAGATATGCACATCATGCTTTTTCTATAGCAAAGTAAAAAAGAGATGGCAATTTAAAAATAAAAATGGCATAGGAAAATGAGAAAAATCCCTTCTCTATACTTCTGAAACTTGGTGATCTTCTGGCATGTTGATTAGTAACTTTGGGAGTTGAACTCACAATGCACTTAAAAGGAACTTTGTAACTAAAGCTTTTGTGAAGGACGTCACGTGATAAAAGCAGCATTCCACCATAAGCTTCACCTCTTATGTTCACATGTCATGACACATCACACATGTGTGAAAAGAACTGAAGTTTGCAACGCAATAGTGCAATGCTGTCATTATTTTGATGAAACCATCCAGTCTTGTGGATACCTCCAAATTATGAGAAGGTAGATTTGAAGCGAAAATAACAAATAATATGGTACATTTTCATTTTTTCCCCTTACCAAATGGGCTGATTGCCACCAAAATTCTTCACAGATATTTTGGCTAGGTAAATGTGAGCATTTTGGGGGAAAAAAATCAAGTGATTCAACTATGTTTTTGGACAACCATTTTTAGAGATCTCAAGCTAATAGTCAATTCTGACATTATGTAAATGTTTATGTTATCAGAAATTTGTACAAGATAAGAAACTGCATAGTCTATAAAAATCTCTCCAATGACAATATCCTTATATGCCTATTCTGTATGCATACCTAGTTCATCAAAGGAACATGAGTCATCCTTTGCCCATGAAGCCCCAGAAAACAGCATTCCCCAATCTTGTCAGGATGGGGGAGAGAGGGAAGAGGGGATGGTGCGAGGGGCAGGTATGCGCATGCACGCACACACAGCTTATTTGTATAGAGCTCACGCATGTGGAGCTGCAAGTGCTAGTGTCCACCACTTGTCCAAGTGAGGCTATGAGTGGTGGTGTCCACCACTGATGTGAGTGGGGCTGCGAGTGCTTGCACCTGCCATCCTCATGAGTTGGGCTGCACGCATGCACTGACCCACTGCTCACATGGCTCAATTATGAATAGTGAGTGGGTAGTGGGCCATAGCTCACAGTTTGGAGACCCCTGCCATAGAAGATATCATCCAGGGGGGAAAACAATGCTTGATAAGGCAAACTCACTAACATCCTGATTTAGGTTGCTATAGAACAAAAAATGTTTTACAGAAACCAATCTGGTATGTTGACATTTGTTTTGTAAAAACTAAAACACTGAAGTCAACCTGCCATTAAGAAGCATTTCTTCTCTCTAATTCATATAGACTGAAAGTTTTACTGAACAATTTGACATTTACTGACAAGGATTACCATTTGTAGATTGTAAATCAAGTGTATTTAAGCCACTGAAAATAACTTAAATACAATACATTGAAAAGACTTCTGTTGTCAATGGAATTAACCATGAAAACAATATTATAATTCAAATGTTTTCCACAGTGACAGTCCACCTGAGTGCAAACATTACTAAAGAGGACAAAATGATTTGGAATCTAGAATTTCAGCTATTCATTTGGAATAAGATTCAAAAGGAGTGTACCTAACAATTTACATTCTGTCAAATCTTTTTTGTTGAAACGGATTTTCATGTCATAGCACAGTGATGGCTAACTTTTTACGTCACCACATGCTGGCCTGCGTGCCGCAAATGGCACGCAAAACCATCCATCTGGATCGCACAGCCTTGCTGGTCTTTTCACGTGTGGGAGCGCTGAAACCCAGAAGAGCAGTGTTCAAGCCAGCACCCCAACCTTTCAGTTTCCGGCACGGATGCATGCCCGACGAACAGCTGGCCATCATGCATGCGCATGACATAAACCCAGATGTTCGGGTGCCAGCTCACACATGCATGATGGAACATTGCTCTTCCAGGTTTTGGTGATCCCGCACGCACAAACGCTAGATGACCAGCACATGTGTGTGCACAGGAACAGAGACAAGGAGCCAGCGAGGCCACGCATCTCTCGCAGGATGTTCTGCAGGCCACTTCTGACACACATTCCATAGGTTCGCCAACATGGTCATAGCATGTGACACTTTGTTCAAAAAAAGTTAAAGGCCCATAACTCTTGGCTGTATAAAAGGAGAATCCTGGGATTCAGGTTACTGATTTACAGTCACTGGAAGGGTGATGGTATACAGAAAAAGGATATATGACTATACAGAACAAAGTGGAAAGATTTATTACAGACAACTGGAATTAATTTTTGTTGAGTTGGGGGGAGGCAAACAGAGAAAACCTTTCTTATGTATCATATTAAATTGGAAAGAATTCATTGCACATCTTTTTATGGTTTAGGAATTGCATGCACTAGAAGAGTCAAAATGGCTGAATCAAGGTATTCCTTAAAGTCATTATCATGTGAATATTTAAAAGCATATAAATGGCAAGGGCACAGAATAACTTGTCTTGCTACTGACTCAAAATAATTTTGGGCAAGTGGGAGAAATATAGTTAACTATGACTCTAATTTATCCAAATTACCATTAAGAAGAAAAGAGATCAGCCTTGGCTCTGGGGAAAATTTAAATGTACTTATTTCTCCCTGTATTGTTTTTGCTTTTGGACTAAAAGATAAGCTATGTTCACCTGGAGAAAAAATAGGACTCTGACTGCATTCTGGACCTTTTTACAAAGGTAGTCCTCACTAAACAACCACAATTCAGATAGGCAGGGTGGTTAAACAAAGCATCACACGACTGTGCTGGATTTAAGGTGTCACTCACACTGCTAAACAAATCACCCATGGTCATTAAAGTAAGATATCACACAACTGCGACTTGTGATTTTAATGCTGGCTTTTTCATTAACTTGGCTTGATGGAAGCTGGCTTGAAATGCACAAATAGCAATCATGTGACTGTGGAATGCTATGTTCATTGTAAAGCACTCAAATGTGAATTACATAACTGTAGGGATGCTGCAATGGTCATAAGTGCAAGAATCAATCATAAAGTTACTTTTTCAGTGTCACTATAATTGAACACTTGCTAAACAGGGCAGCCATTAAGTGAGGATTACCTGCAATTGAATTTCTAAAATACTTATAACAACCTGAAAATGATGATGAAATTGTGATTATGGTGGGAAGTTTTACTTGGATAAAACTATCTATTTTTAAGCATGGCAAGGTGAAATTAGGCATAGCTTAATTTGCAATCTGGGAGCACACAGCAGTGAACTCAATATATCTGAATTATATTTCAAGTTGTATATAACTGCAACTGATTGCATTTGATCTTCAGCAAGATTAACACTTGCTAGATTGTTCTGAATTCCTCAGCAGAAGTCTCATGTCCAGAAAGTGAGTTAATACTGTATAAAATATGGCAGGATTTATCTATCCATTTTCTTGCTTCCTCAAATTTATTTATATTTATTTAATTATACCCATATCTTTCCAAACAATTATAAACATGGGTCACCTGAGTGCTGGTGAATAAACTTAAAATTCTTGAGGTTAAACTCTCGAAGGATTCACATCGAAAGGAGTAATGGACACACAAAAAATTCAATTGTGACAAGTACCCGCATTGAAGGGATATCTTCATTCATTCATGCCTATTAAAAATAATCCTCCAAAGGAGGTGGTACAAAATGGGAATGGACCAAAAGTAAGAAGAAAAAACTAGGCAATGGAATGAAATGACACCCAGTAGTGCTATAGAATCTCTGAGAATCTTTCCAGTCTTTTTAATCCTCAAACACTTCCAAGAACAAAGGAGGAAAGAGTTCTGTGGGGCATTCCACCTTCATGTGCAGGAAGCGGCTAGCATGGCAGGCTCCAATCATTCGTAGGTCTGTCACTTTCATCAGCAGTTTTGGCCAAAAGTGTGCAATATGGTGCTTTCTGTAATTAATATAGTGTTCAAACGCCAAGAGGAAGCTTTCTTGACACTTTTCTATTCTTTCAATGCTGACAAGACCTGGGCGATCTGTAAAAATAAGATTTAGATTAAAAAAATAAAAACTTTCAATTACCTTTAAAATTATATTTTGCAAAGTGGAAACAGAACCAAAAATGACTTCCACTACATTTTCCCAGGCTGTATAAATTGAATCTTTGCATGATCCTTGTGAACTAGTAGCTTGGGAAAAGGGACTATCGATGGGGAAAACAAGCCTATTTTTTTGGGTGGATATTACAGATGAATTGTGGCTGGTGTGTGTGTGAGTGTATATACACTCATACTCAAACAATGCTGCTGAAATTTGTTAGCAAACATAAATCCCAAAATCTACCCTGATTTTTAAACAAAAAAGAAATCAAAAACTAGTGCAATAAACCTCCACTGGAGGGAGACAGTCTGTCAGAGAGAGAGAAGTAAACAGGCTGAAAGTTGTCTCTTTAAAGAGTTGATTACATCATTACTTACAATTTTTTGAGAGCTGCCAGCTCTCAGAACATTCCTCTTTCCTTATGTATTCCTTCTTTTGTTTAGTATTCATTGCAAAAACAACCAGCTATAACAGTTGGATGATAACCAAATAAAGTCTCTTGCAAGACTAGTTCTTCTTTACTCAATGGTAACTACATTTTTGGAACAGCAATTTTGCTTATTGTTAAAGAGTTAACTTTTGTTCCTAGTCTCTCAAGTCATGGTCAGGATTTAATTTTTCCCATTACAATTGACCTGTGAACTACATCCCTTTCTTCACTTTTCTGCTTTTATTCTCAGAGCTCAGAGCAATGTGAATTGTTCATCTCAGTGCTCTGTGAGAATAAAAGGATAAAATAAAACTGAGAGATAGCAACTGACTTCAGGCCACATGAAAGTTTCAGTTGAGAAGATTCTGAATATGATCTAACCATCAAACCACACTGATCTCTGGACTAACAACATATATTAAGACCTAAATAACATTTAAGGCAGTGGTGAAATTCATTTTTTTACTACCAGTTCTGTGGGCGTGGCTTGGTGGGCGTAGTGTGGCTTGCTGGGTGTGTTAGGGGAAGGAGACTGCAAAATTTCCATTCCCACCCCACTCTAGGGGAAGGAGACTGCAAAATCTCCATTCCCATCTCACTCCAGAAGAAAGATACTGCAAAATCCCCATCCCATCCCCACTCCTGGGGAAAGGATATTGCAAAATCTCCATTCTCATCCTACTCTGGGGCTGGCCAGAGGTGGCATTTGCCAGTTCTCTGAACTACTCAAAATTTCCACTACTGGTTCTCCAAACTACTCAAAATTTCTGCTACCGGTTCTCCAGAACCTGTCAGAACCTACTGGATTTCACCCCTGATTTAAAGCCTTTGAAACTCCACTAATAAAAACCTATATAAAAATAAAAAAGAAGGGGGAGGGAGCAAAACCCAATGTTTTATTTCTACTTCTTTGATGACTACATTTTAAAATTCACAACATCATTTTGAAATAAATTCTTAACACTTATTTGATTTGCTATAACTAACATAACAACCATGTTAAGCTTTGCCCAGGATTCTTTTATGTGCTAGTGCATATGGCAAAAATTATGCTATAATCCATATTCATACAGAATCACAAAGCCAAGAACTTGGGTTCTGCTAATGAGCAAGGATAGGATATAGAAAACATAGCAAAATGGTGGATAATTTGCCTTACTACAAGTAATCTCACATATCTTCATATACAGTTAATCCTATGTGCTCACTCATAATTTAATGTCACTAAATAACTTAAGCATCTCAAAATACATTCAGCAAAAGACAAAAAAATAACTCTAAAACAAAGTTTGCTCATGATAAGAATGATATAGATTGTCAATTATATCTACATTATTATAAAATCATGTATAATAGATTTTTTTTAAAAAAAGTTGTGGATTTAACAAATTGTTTTTTATGTTCTAAGAAGGAAATGCAGTTGTTGAATGGTTGTCTCTCTATAGTTTAGTTAGTAGTTTATTGCATTTATATACCGCCCTTCTTCCGAAGGACTCAGGGCAGTGTATAGCCATAATAAAACAGTAACAATACAAAAATTAAAAACCCATTAAAATAATTCACTCATTGGCCGTAATTAAAAAAACCCAAGACTAAAAACCCTTAAAAACCATTTAAAAACCCATTTAAAATCATTGTTCCATCAGACCGGCTTGATGAAATAATAGGGTCTTCAGAGCACAATGGAAGGCGTGGAGGTCGGGGATCCTTCATATATCGGGGGCAATATATGAAGCATATTGCCCCGATATACGGGGGCAATTCGTTCCATAGGGCAGGGGCCCCCACAGAGAAGGCTCTCCCCATGGGGGTCGCCAGTCGACATTGTTTGGCCGACGGCACCTGAGGAGGCCCTCTCTGTAAGAGCATATCAGTTGGTGGGAGGCAATCGGTGGCAGAAGGTGGTCCTGTAAATATCCAGGACCGCCTTCTGATATCCAAATATCTATGGTTCCATTCCTTTCTTTTTTCATCATTACCAATAGAAGGTAAATCAAATACACCAGAGATCACAGACTTTAAGCCCACAAAGGGAAAAATTGATCCCTTGCTTTCTAATGGAACACTTGAAATAGCAAAGATTTCTGTGGAGACATCTATCACAAAACTCAAGGAAAATCTGCTGTTCCTGAGTGCCATGAAATCAGCATGGTATAATAAATGGTTTTTAAAACACTTCATCTAATTTTTATTATGTATGTTTGAAAGAGTGTGAATCTTTCTAGAAGGTTTACAGAATCCTTAACAGGTAAAGATGTTGGTTGATTCATAATATTTAAAAAATGTTCACATTTACCTGAAGACATCAGCAGTACAGCCTGAAGAAGAGCAACTTCCGTGTCATCAAGGTTGAATGATGATAGTGACATACCCAAGTCAAAAATGGCATCTGATACTACACCAAGACCCCCATTTTTCAACTGGCCTCTAGTTACTGCCATTTCTCCATTTAGTGTTAAGGTCTCACTTTCTGGGTCGTAGCGCACTGCTGCTCTGAGGGACATGATCTCCATGCAACAACCTTTCAGAAGTATAATCTGATCTTCACATGGCAGCTGTAAATAATTGCAAGTGGAATAAATTTTCCCACAGGAAAAATAATTTTCTGTATAATAAAAACAAACATAAAAACAAATCTTTCCCATTATGGAGTACTTCTAGGAAAGTCTTTTACTAGGAGCTATCCCTGCCATATTCATAGAAGATTATGGCCCTTTAAACAATTGTTAATAACATTTTCTCTTTTCACCTTAGTTCCCATAGAAAATTTTCAAAAAGGAGAAATAGCTATACAATATCTTTTGCCTGAAGCCCTGTTAATTTCAGACTTTTAAAATGGTTAAAATCTGCTTAGAGGAATATCAGATGTATACACAGTACACCTGAAATTTCTCCTATATCCGTGATCACGAATGTATGGCATGTGTGCCAGAGGTGGCATGCAAAGCCCTCTCTGTGGGAATGCGCACTATCACCAGCTGTTCTTCTCGTTTCTGCCATGCACATGTGTGCCGGCCAGCTGATCTTTGCACATGCCGGAGCCCTGGAAACCCAAAGACCAGCTGGTTGGTGCGCATGCGTGCACACCCCTCTGGTTTGGGCACTCTAGACTGAAAAGATTCTCCATCACTGTCCTATATGATAGATTGCCGACCAAAAGCCAATCTGCAAGTTATTTCTAAGTTTGATCTTAGTTAGGATTCATGATGGTGGTGTCAGGAGAGTGAATAAAGTTGGCAACTTCGTATTCAAAATATTTTTTCATTGACCATTATTATAAACTGCCAATTCTACAGATTTGAAATAGAAATCAACAGAATATTCAGAGAAGAATCCTGATTTTGTGTGTCATATGGTTATTACTTGTGCTAATAAATGTCTCATTTCATGTGGCTACATCTGAAATTTATTTTTAATTATGAATGCTTTCTTCCTCTGTCTGTACAGTGAGGAAGGGGAGATTTTTTTTTTACAGATGTATTGATTACATTTAGCATTGCCAAAACCATTCTGAGAAGCAACAAAAGTTTGCCTTCATAAATTGAAAGCCATACCTTAATGACAGAAGAATTGTTGGGCTTAGAAAATGACAAAATAAGTAAAATAAAAAAGAAATTTAAACAAGACTTCATATGGAAAAACAAATATTATATTTTCCCCATCTTCTCCTCCTCTTCTTCCTCCTCCTCCTTTTCTTTTCTTCATTTGTCTAATTGAGCTATACACTGATTTTTCTGAACAGCAGGCAAAATAATCTATACTGGAAAGGGAGTCATAGTGAAAGATACTACAACCATATTCATTCTCAAAGAAAGTAATGTTTCTTAATATAGAAGAGGCAAAATAGAAATAAAGAATAAAATAAGAAAATAGACGGATAAATTATCAATATTTATTCTGACATCATTTACAATTAATACAACTCCTTCAATACTTATTGCTATCAGCCTTATGCCACATGTTTCTAAAAAGGAGTAGAATTTTACAAAACAGATAAAAACTACAGACTAAATGAATAATGTTCCATAACCAGATAGTGGCCAACCTCAGTTTGCTAGCTCTTTTATTAGAAATTATACAAGAAAGTAGGCAAAATGACTATAACATAATTGAATATTGTCCTGGAATGTAAGCGAGTCAGTTTGAGGGAAAATATTCTGAAATCAATCCTCAATTTCGCTAAGATACATTTCTTTTTACCATTGTTCTCTAATGAACAAAAACTGTTATTTAAAGCTGAAATGGCAGTATTATATATTTATTTGAGATATACTTCAGTGCTTTTGACACAAACTTATGTATTCTGTGGCAGTATTTTATATGTACTTAAAAATGTACTTCAATGCTTTTTAGTGCAAACTTACAAACATTTTCCCCTGTAAACTAACAGGCACTAAAGTACATTTTGAAACAATAAGAGGGGAGAGAGGGAAAGAAAGAAAGAAAGAAAGAGAGGGGGGGGGGAGAAAGAAAGAAAGGAGGGAGGAAGGGAGGGAGGACGGAAGAAGGAGGGAAGGAGGGAGGAAAAGAAAAGAAAGAAACAAACAGAACGAAAGGACTAACTGAGGTTCAGAAGAATCTTGAGATAAGTATATCTAGTGTAAGAAATCATAGCTAAAGCTATTATGTTGAAAACTCTCATTTTCAGTGCTCTAACAATAAGAATGCTATATGTTCCACTTGCTCGTTTACTGATTGGAGTGAACATTTCTTGTTGGCTATCTTATATCCAGCAAACTCCTGCAATTCCCTGAGTGAGGTCATCCTGGAGAGTAAAAGTTGAATTTTATTGGGGTTTAGTGACATAGGGCTCCTAATAGGGAGCATAACAGAAGTAGACAGCATCCGTGCTGTTTCTTTGCAATCTAGTACTAGATGCTGTGCTTTCAAATGAATGCTTTTAAAAATGTATCTGTACCATTATATTTCCAGTTATCTTTAATCATCCAAATAATATTGGCACCCAATGTGAAACAAATCTGTTAAAGAATAGATCTAATAATGCAGTGTCTTATAAAGTGAATACATATCTTTCACATTGCTAAATTATGACTCTCAATATACAGGTAGCTTGCAGACTATGCTAAAAATAGTGGTAGCTCAGGGTCTGGAAGGTCATAATTTTCCTCCCCACTCCCTGTTTAACAATATCATCTGAAGAGTAGATATTTAAACATGACATTTAGATTAACATTTTTGTTTTGTTTCATATCAACCCCAATTGCAAATGTCGTCAATCATGGAATCTATGAAAGTTTAACATGCTTAGATTAGGATTATATCATAAAATGCTTCAGCTGTGAAAAGCTGTTTTATTTCACACTTATCTCAGTAACAGGCAAATTATATGATATGCTAAGTATGTACTATCAATTTTCCCTTTTTGAAAAGTTGAAGAATGCATGTAGGCTGTCTAGAATTGTTTGGTTAGTGAGATGGGCAACAAATAAATTAAATAAATAAGCAAACAAAGTAGACATATCCAAACTGATCCTACAACGCAATGAAAAACTTAAGCATTTAATCTTAGGTGCCGTGAAAGCTATCCAAACACTGTATGTACAGGGATGGGCAAATTTGAATTGAACACACTTTGCTTATTATAATATGAAAAGAAAAGCCCAATGGCACATTCTATGTTCAATGGATTTTATATTAAGTTGTTCATTTATGGGTCTGTCCTCATCCCTTTCACCTTCTCCAGGGAAAACAGCATCAGTCTGAATGTAGTCCTTTTCTCCACCTCTATGCTCAAAAAGAATGGCCAAGGCAAAGTAGTAGTGCAAAGAAATATATGATCAGGTTCTTATAGCGGCAACAATATTCTGGATAATGGCCTGCTATTTTCTACATTGAAATGTAATGGAGGTTGGAGGAGATCTTAATATAAAGCCACAGCCAGCAAATTACTTTTCCAAAGGGCTTGCAAAAGAAGATGAGGGAAAAAATTAGATTGCAATGAGGATGTTCACTGCACAACAACACTGAACAACACTGAACAACTTTTCAGTTGTTCTTGGGCAACAGAAATAAAGGTCTATAGTTTTACTAAAAGAAAAAGGTACCCATACTAAGCTATTAAACTGGAAGCAACAAAATGTTAAGCATGATAAAAATGCATTAGTTATTCATAAAATGATCCCTTTTCATGGCAGCTCTGATATACACAAAAAATAAGCTGAAAAAGAAATACTTCCTTAAGTATGCTCTTTAGCAGTGATGGCGAACCTTTTTGGCATTGCGTGTCAAAAGTCTGAGCACGCGAACGCTGTCACCCTCCTGCGTGCCGGAACCCATAATGCAATGCGTGCGCCCAGTGCAAAACACATGCGCCCACACTGTGCATGCGCGCAACCCGCAGTGCACATGCATGTGCCCCATACTGTGCATATGTGCCCCCCAATGCGCCTCCCCTTTTTCCAAGTGGGCTGGCATACCTCTTACTGGCCTGCTCCCTGGTGAGACAGCTGTTCCCCACCCAGCGCATGGCGCTGCCAAGATGGCAGGGCCAAGACTGCCCCTGAGGAAGCTCCGAACGCGCGGCTTCCCTGGCCTCCTTCCCACTGGGAACTGCAGGCCAAGCAGGTGGTGGACAGGGACTGGCTGTACCTATCGCCACGTAAGTGGAAAGCCCAAAGAGGAGCATCCCAGATGCCTATGCTGCCCTCAGCGCTTCCCTGCCACCTGCCTGCCACCACCGACACTGCTCCTTGCCTGCTTCCCCAGCTCTTCTCTAAATGAGCACTCGGCAGCTGGGAAAAAAGGAGCCGCCACATTCACCCAGCTCAGCCCCGCAATTCTGCTCAGCTCAAGTTCATGGAAATCACGTGGCAGCCCTTGAAAGTTTAGGAGGGAACTGGCTTTGAGACCAGGAGGCAGCCTTTGATGGAGCCAGCCTGATGGGGAACTGAAAAGAGAGGGACTTTTCCCTTCTTCCACCTCACTCGTGGGCTGTGGGGTTTGGGGTGGCTCTAGAGCCGGGATTCACTTGGCTGATGATTGGGCAACTCCAGAGCTTCCTGCTAAATGTGTTAATTCTCTTGCCTGTCTTCTACCTCGTTTAAAAGAGGCACGCATGTAGGAGGCAGAGATTTGACTAAAGAGCTGTGCTTGCAGAGAAGAGGAGGTGGAAACCGAATTTAAAAGTTGTCTCCTGCCTCCTGTTCTCCGCAAACACAGCTCTTTAGTCAGATCTCTGCCCCCTACAAGCGCGGCCTTTTAAACGGAGTAGAAGACAGGCAACAGAATTAACATGTTTAGCAAGAAGTTCTGGAGTTGCCAAGCAAATTCCGGCTCTAGAGCCACCCCAAACCCCACAGCCCACGAGTGGGTCGGAAGAAGGGAAAAGCCTCTCTCTTTTCAGTTCTCCATCAGGCTGGCTCCGCCAGAGGCTGCCTCCTGGTCTCGGAGCCAGTTCCCTCCTGAAGTTTCAAGGACCACCACATGGTTTCCATGAACTTGATCTGAGCAGAACTGCTGGGCTGAGCAGGGCGAAAGAGGTGGCTCCTGGTTTTCACAGCTGCCAAGCGCTCACTTAGAGGAGATGGGGAAGCAGCCAAAGCGCAGGGGTGGTGGCAGTTCCTCCCCCATCAAATCCTAGCTTTCTCCTGCCTTCTCCAATCTCCAAAGTTCCTCCCCCATTGAATCCTAGCTTCCTCCTGCCTTCTCCAATTTCCAAAGTTCCTCCCCCATCGAATCCTAGCTTCCTCCTGCCTTCCACAATCTCCAAAGTTTTTCCCCCACTGAGTGCCTCCTGCCTTCCATGCCTTCTCTGATCTTTGCAATTTCTCCCCCCATCCTGTCCTAGTTTTTCTTGCTTTCCTGCCACGGAGAGGCATCTGAAGAGGCAGAGGAACCTGCAGAGATCAGGGAAGGCCCTGCCCCCGTGCCATCGTGGCAGAGACCTGAAGACCAGCTGGCCGATGGGAGGTGCACGCATGTGCGGTGAAGATGGGCTGGGGCAACGGCTGGCGTGCCGGCAGAAAGGGCTCTGCGTGCCATAGGTTCGCCATCATGGCTCTATAGCTTGTTACAAAAATGACTATAGTCTGTTCAATTATTTGGACCTACATTTGAATGACGGTTTATTCCATATTAACTTCTATTTTGATTTGAATCATTATCATTCACTTAAATAAGGAAGAATTGCACATGCATTTTTGTATTTGTATAACTTCCTTTTAATTCTAAGGAGATATAGTGGCACAGGGATTTCAGATCCTATCTTGATAAACAGTAAGTCAAGATTCTGAAATCCTAATATACATCATAAATGCAGTTCTTAGACCTTTGAATGAATTCATGAGGTTACTTTAAAGCAGAGATTGACAATATTTCATGGGTTTAGGTCTGCAAAACTGATGTCTGTCTTTGGAAGGGCTACAGAAAGCCATCTGGCAATGCTGTGATGATACAAAAAAAGAAGAAAGAAATGAATGACATTTTTCAGGGGGTTGGTGGAATTTGTTTTGCCCATTTACAGGTACTTCAAGGATATTTTAAACTATCTAAATTGCCTCCAAAAGGGGCAAGATTGAATTAAGTATAATGGCAGGGAGATGTCCAGAGGGAAAATACTCCTATTACTGCCTGAAAAATCATTGAACTCTAAGAAAAAGTCTAACATGTTCTATCAAAGGATGCCTTATTTTAGCCCACTTGTATTGGGTGCCTGTATGCACAACATGGACCATAATTTTTCTTTTCTTTCTTTTTTGTTCTGAACTGTTATAAGATAATGCAAAACATCTATCAACAACAACAATAATATCAACAATAAAAATGCTACCAGAAACCAAAACAAATTAAATAGAAAAGGAATTCATACCTCACAGAACATAGGCAACTTTTTGGCAAAATCCACCACTCTTGTGATTGCTGGTGTGATAATTTTTGTAAACTGGCTGAAAGCTTCTAAATCTACTTTCCCACCTTCTGGGGCATTTACTATTGGTGCTTGTCCAATATCCTCAGGCTAACAACAGAAAACAAAAACATTGTAAGAATGTAATTTATTTACCATAAATATGGATTCTTTTTAAAACTTTGTGCAATGTTGGCAACTTAATTTTGCATGATTTTAAGTCTTGGCTACTATGTAAGATATCCATGTACATTTGTTTTGAGATACCAGTGCTTATTTGTGTAATAATCTATGTGTATTGCAAGTGTAATTACTACTTGCTAATTTAAAAAAAATTAAAGGAAAAAAAATAAATTAAAAAAATTAAAGGAAGAGTGGCAACTTATATATGAAAACCTAGGTTTCCCCATCTAAGGAAAAATATTCTTCCTTGAAACTTAAAAAGATAACCCATATTAACTCTTGCATAAACTGTATTTCACATGTTTATTATGTATATACAATATATAGATGATATGTATGCATTTATATATACATTTATATCTTTATGAATTGTTATCCCTTTTGTTTTTGACCAGAGGCACTCCTACTCTTCACTGAAAGCTCTAACAAAGACTGTTTTGTCAGCTGGAATAGACTGACAGATAAGATAAATAGATAGGAAAGGAATCAGTAAGGACTTTCAACTTTTTCTTAACTGCTTTTGGGCATGGAATTAAGTTTGCAGATTCAGGTCAAAGTTATATAAGATTCTATTTCCGTAATTTAATCTATACCTGTATAACTTGTACATTCCATATCCTGATATTTAAATTAAGATGCACCGGTGGAATACCTGAAAGACCGAATAATAGAGAAAATAATTTTCTCCATTATTTTCTCATAATGGAGAAAATCTTTGTAGTTACTAAGAGTCAACACTGGCTTAATGACACATAATCAATCTAGCAATCATTCAATCAATTCTAATTTCTTTGAAAAGAAAAGTAGCTTGCGATTCTATGGGTATATCTAAGTTAAAATTAGAAGAAACAAGAAAAGTTGACAAGATCTACGTCAATTCTAATTTCTTCAGAAATCTTCCCAAAAGACTGCAGCACCAAAGCACAAAGGCACAGAAGGCTCTGCAGTATTCTGCTGCATCACAGGAAGGATACCTATTCTAGAATTTTTAGCTTATATTTAAAATAAATATAATTCTAGTGTTGGTACTCTTCCAACTTATCCATAGTCAGTATTATATCCTTAAACAGGATGTTCTGGTTGGATGCCCTGAATCCAATTTCCTATTTCATATGAGATCTCAGAATTGATCAGAAGTGCAACTTCACTTTCTCCTTTTAGGATCCTTCTGAAATTTCAAATATTTATTAACAAACAATTCCATTGCTCGATTAAAGTTTAATTGTAGAGTTCAGTTCAAAGATAATTTCTGCATCCGAATAGCACTAGATGTGTTTTTGCCTAGAATTCATGTACTTGAAGTCCAAATTAAAATAATTGTCTAGTTCAAATTAATAAAGAAACTGATATATAACCATGTGAGATGTACGTTCAATCAAAAGAAAATAAAAATAGTGTACACTATTGATAAATCTGATTTCTTTTTAGCAGTGATCAACTACCTAATGTAGAGCATACTGTTTAATTTATTTTTATGTCAAAAAAAATTTCTGCATTCTACATGGATATATATACTTTCCAGTAGTGAAATCCAATTTTTTTTTACTACCGGTTCTGTGGGCGTAGTTTGGTGGGTGTAGTGTGGCTTGGTGGGTGTGGCTTGGTGGACGTAGCAGGGGAAAGATACTGCAAAATCCCTATTCCTGAGGGAAGGATATTGCAAAATCTCCATTTCCACCCCATTCTGGGGCCAGCCAGAGGTGGCATTTGCCGGTTCTCTGAACTACTCAAAATTTCAACTACCAGTTCTCCAGAACCTGTCAGAACCTTCTGGATTTCACCCCTGATACTTTCCTGTGTTTCAGCACATTAAAAAAGTTCCCATAAAGGTTTCTGATATTAACATTCAGTACCTATCAGTTCAAACTGTAATGTTGATTAGACATAGTAGTTAATTTACAGTAATTGGGATTAGCATTTCTGTCACTAAGCAATGCAGTCATTAAGTAAGCGGTGCCCAATTTTACAACCTTTTTTTGCTGTGGTTGTTAAGCAAATCACATGGTTACAGATTCCCCAATGACTTGTTGGAAGCCTGCTAGGAAGCTTACAAATGGTGATTATGTGACCCAGGATGTCTCAACTGTCATAAATTCATGACAGCTGCCAAGTGCCCAAATTGCCCACATTTTGATCACATGATTTTGGAAACAGTGTTGGTAGTGCAAGGATCAATCATAAATCACCTAGATGAGGGCTAACTGTTATGGTCATTGAAATTATGTCACCTAGTAAAAAACAATTTATCCGGGTTTTTTTCTGATAGCTATTTCTATTGACAGCTATTAGTACCAATTTTAAATTATTATACTTAGTGTATTTGTTTATTTGTGTGATAGGTATCTCTCTCTGTTGTATGATTTTACAATTAGATGAAAATAAGAAACTCTAATAAATTATTTAAACTAATACTCTAAATTAGTTCTTCCAACTGACACGCACTGGTTATTCCATGCACTACTATTTTTTTCCTACTTCCTTTTTATTCCATTGATGGAATGATTTATTCCTTATTAATATGGGTTGATGGATAAACCACTAGGGAGCAGCAAACAGATTTGTGTTTGTGTGTTTGTGTGTGTGTGTGTATGTATGTGTGGTTTTGGCAGCCATCTAAGTGCTAAAAAATGTAGTTTGAGCAAAGATTTTGCTCTGTGAATTAGTTTAGGAACCGTAAACTATTCTAAGAATATTATGTGAAGAGTTGAAATAAAGGACCAGGGCTTTGTTAGGAACAGGAGCCACTAGAAAGGGAATGCCTCATTTCACAGGCCAAAGAAATGCAACAGTCACGTATATTCAATTACAGTTCCAATTAAATTCAATCAGCCAAGGATGGGGTAATAATTTTAGGGCTTCCCATTTTATGTCTGCCTTTATAACCCAGTTACAACAGGGAAAATAGAGTGAAAATGAAAGTTGGAGTTCTGATGCCACTCACAACCAAACGAATCCAGTCAATGAGACAGAATTTGATAGTCCCACAGGAGACCAGCTGGACAAACTGGAGGCAAGCAGATTGCTGCCTCATGCTATATCATCTCCTAGCATCCTCCTTCATGCACCATGATTGTCCAAGTGGAAGATCTTGAATTGAGATAACAGGTAAAAAACACTTGAAGAAAAAAAGGATATTTGTACTGCCTCCACTGTGGGCTGATGATATATTGTACTGCTTAAAGTGCATATCCTCTGGAAATAATGGGTTGTCTTCATTCAGGGCAAGGAGCTGTATGGATAGGGCCACTGGAAGTGCAGCATACCACTGTCTCAGTAATTAATCAACAATCAATTAGCTCTCACCATTGGGAAACATTTTGTAAGAGTCAAATGGAAACTTTTTTCATAATTTAATATAATTAAGGTTCTACTCCCTGGAGCAAAATAACCTATTGCTATTGTTCCTCTTTAATGTAATTAATGTAGGAAATTCATTGTGATAACCGCTAATTTGAACATTTCATTTTTCACTTTTCAAAGAGTTCCTAAAAATGACTAGCATCATTATATGTTGTTTATTTTTGTCCATTTAGCTTAGAAGGTGCACAACCTCAGATTGCTCATACTCTCTAAAGATATTATTATGGTATAGTTTTTACTATGATAGGAGGAAAAATTGTAAATAAATTGGGAATAATCATATAAGATCATAACTTTAATTAATGTAATTTAGTTTTCTTTAACCTTGCTTCTACCCATTTTTTAAATTCTGCTCTGGCTCAAAGGACTGTGGATCTTTGACTGAAAAAAGTTTGCCCGGTTGGTTTAAAATTCTTTCCAACATCTAACAAGGAAAACTATGGAATGCTTGAAAGCTCCAGTAATATAATGTGTTTCATTTTTTAAAAGTAAGGACTGATGATTCTTATATTATTCTACCATTATTCAAAACTAAACCCTTCTCCTGTAGGAGGCGTTCTTATAACTTGAAAATATCAAGTTAAAAAAATATAAAATGGATAGGATAATAATTTGTAACATTTGGTCTCTATTAAACTAAAATAGTTGAATATTAGAACTTGGCGTAAGAATATAAAAAAATAACAGTCCATATGCCATGATAGTCCCAATGACATCAGTAGTTTCCATGGAGTTTTATCAGAGGATTACTATTAAGGATTTTTGTTTACTTATTGCAGTAACTATGTGAGGAATAACCATGCGTTCATAATCTGTGTTCTATTTTAAAAAAGAATTACTGCATGGTACAACAAAACTCTTTTCTCCATATAATAAGTATGCTATATTATTAATTTAATCCTCGCCGCCTTAAAATACGATGCATTAGTACAGATGGTATTAAAACACAGTTAAACAAATGCATGGAGAGCCAGTATATCAGGGAACATTAAACAGAATTGTTATGTGCGATCCTATAGTTCAGAACAGAGGACAATGGACTCCTACCCATGCAAACCTTTGGCAGTTTATGGTGGCATTTACATCAGGAAGGAGCTCAAGGGTGCTGGTGAATGGGATGATAATGCGAATAGATGGACTAAATTTTGCTTTCCTCAGTTTGGAAGAGGGATTTTGAGATCCTTGCTTATTTATAGCTACAGTGGGGCAAAAAAGTATTTAGTCAGCCACAAATTGTGCAAGTTCTCCTACTTAAAAAGATAAGAGGGGCCTGTAATTGACATCATAGGTAGACTTCAACTATGAGAGACAAAATGAGAAAACAAATCCAGACAATCACATTGTCTGATCTGGAAAGAATTTATTTGCAAATTATGGTGGAAAATAAGTATTTGGTCAATATCAAAAGTTCATCTCAATACTTTGTTATATATCCTTTGTTGGCAATGACAGAGGTCAAGCATTGTATGTAAGTCTTCACAAGGTTGGCACACACTGTTGCTGGTATGTTCACCCATACCTCCATGCAGATCTCCTCTAGAGCAATGATGTTTTGGGGCTGTCGCTGGGCAACACGGACTTTCAACTCCCTCCAAAGGTTTTCTATGGGGTTGAGATCTAGAGACAGGCTAGGCCACTCCAGGACCTTGAAATGCTTCTTCTGAAGCCACTCCTTTGTTGCCTGGGCGGTGTGTTTGGGATCATTGTCATGCTGAAAGACCCAGCCACATTTCATCTTCACTGCCCTTGCTGATGGAAGGAGATTTGCACTCAAAATCTCATGATACATGGCCCCATTCATACTTTCCTGTACATGGATCAGTCGTCCTGGTCCCTTTGCAGAGAAACAGCCCCAAAGCATGATGTTGCCATCTCCATGCTTCACAGTAGGTATGGTGTTCTTTGGATGCAACTCAGCATTCTCTCTCCTCCAAACGCGACGAGTTGTGTTTCTACCAAACAGTTCTACTTTGGTTTCATCTGACCATATGACATTCTCCCAATCCTCTTCTGGATCATCCAAATGCTCTCTAGCAAACTTCAGACGGGCCCGGACATGTACTGGCTTAAGTAGGGGGACACGTTTGGCACTGCAGGATCTAAGTCCCTGGCAGCCATCAGTAATGGTAGCCTTTTTTACATTGGTCCCAGCTCTCTGCAGGTCATTCACTAGGTCTCCCTGTGTGGTTCTGGGATTTTTGCTCACCATTCTTGTGATCATTTTGTCCCCATGGGGTGAGATCTTGCGTGGAGCCCCAGATCGAGGGAGATTATCAGTGTTTTTGTATGTCTTCCATTTTCTAATTATTGCTCCCACAGTTGATTTCTTCACACCAAGCTGCTTGCCTATTGCAGATTCAGTCTTCCCAGCCTGGTGTAGGTCTACAATTTTGTTTCTGGTGTCCTTCGACAGCTCTTTGGTCTTCACCATAGCGGAGTTTGGAGTGTGACTGTTTGAGGTTGTGGACAGGTGTCTTTTATACTGATAACAAGTTCAAACAGGTGCCATTAATACAGGTAATGAGTGGAGGACAGAGGAACCTCTTAAAGAAGAAGCTACAGGTCTGTGAGAGCCAGAAATCTTGCTTGTTTGTAGGTGACCAAATACTTATTTTCCACCATAATTTGCAAATAAATTCTTTCCAAATCAGACAATATGATTGTCTGGATTTGTTTTCTCATTTTGTCTCTCACAGTTGAGGACTACCCATGACGTCAATTACAGGCTTTTAAGTGAGAGAACTTGCACAATAGCTGGCTGACTAAATACTTTTTTGCCCCACTGTATACTACAATATAGATTTTAGGTTTTTCCCATCAAAATGGCAAAAATCTATCCTATGAATGTTCAGCAAGTACATTTACTATAATGTGCACTTTCACCAGAGCTCATCTGGACAGGAAAAGGCAGTTCTAAACTGTTGCAGTACATACCAAAAATTTCCTTTTCTGTTTCCAGTGACTTCCTTGTGCATTTGTGGCCACATGTGCTTCTGTAACAATTTTAATAAGCTCCCATTCTTCATCAGTTGGTTCCGGTTTCACTCCTATTGTTTTTTGTAGTTCTTCTCGACGTCTTTTCTCCCGGTTTTCCTCAATCAGTTTTCTTTTTGCTAGTCGTTTGCTGTCATCCAACACCACTAATGAGAAAAGAATATATTACCAAAAAAAAAAAGGAGACTAGAAATGTTTCTTATATGGATCTCAATATCTCTTTTGATGATTCAGGTAATATCTATGTTGGTAGTGAACAAATAGCAAAATGACTAGCCAGGGAAAAATCTGGAGCTTTCTAATCTGTGATTAGATATGCTTGATCGATAATATCTAATCAAGCACATCCTCCAAAATCAAGTTAATTCCAAATCATGGAAGTTCATGGAAATAAATTTTAAAGAAAAATTTAAAAATGTTAGTGCTATTATGTCTGGCCATGCTGTAGCAAGTTAAGCTTCAAAAAAATCCTTGTCAGATCTTTTTAAAGGGCTATCATGTCCTCAAAATCAAAATATGAGAAACAGAATCTTAGGATAAAATATTTCAGTTTTGTGTACTTTTCAAAACAAGAAACAAATAGCTGAGATAATCAGATGACTTTCCAAATCCAATGAAAATACATATGAGGAAATCATGGAACTATTCCACTACAGCCATCACCTTGACTGTAAGCGTAAGATGAAAGAGCCTTACATGAATGTTCTTTGTGTATATATGAAGGGCTCAACTACATAAAGAATCCTTGTTGATCATTAATTGACTGTCATATAGAGTAACCTCAAGTACAAACTTTCCCTTTATATAACCACTGAATATATGACAAGAACATCTATGAGGCCTTTCCCATATTGTAAAGATGTATTGACCTCTGCTGGAGAAAATATGAAAGTATGAGCAATGATTTCTGCTGCTGTTTATTGTGTTATTGAGGGAGAAGGAACAGACTTTGTACCCCTGACCAACCACAGATTCCTTAATACTTCCCACCAGTGATATATGCCATTTCGTGCTGCTGGGGAAAACTGCTAATGCCCTTATAAGCAAATGCAGCAATGCTAGGGCAGTGGGGTCCTCCACAATCATAGAGGTCAGGATAGAGAGATTACTGATAGGTATATTGACCTCACAGAATACAGTACAACTTTCACAAGGGACTAATATATACATCGGGCAAAAAGAAAAAGAATTGGCTGCCAAACAACACTTTGTTCTTTCTCGGAGCCAAAGGAGAAATGGCCACAGATATGCAGACACGATGATTATCTGGAATTGGTGATCCTGTGGCAGGTCAGTTGGAGCGCTACAGTTTGCCAATTTCTTTCAGATTCCTTTCAGAAATGTTTTCATGGTGGAAGTCTTCATTTCCATCTTAATCTGTCTTTAGCCTGCCTCAGTGACATGTCATTCACCAGCGAGTCAGTGTGAGAAATATCCTCTATGGTTGGCAGGCTAGCCATTGTAGAGATTGCAAAATGGGATGACCAGTCTCCTCATCCCATTTTGCAATGGGATATGAACTTGAACTTTGGGATGATGAGTTCAGTCCCAAAGTTCAAGACTGACTCAGCCCTCCATTCTTCTAAGATTGGTAAACCACATAGAGAGTGCTGTAAAGCACTATGAAGTGGTATATACCATATTTTTTGGAGTATAAGACATACCTTTTCCCCCCTAAAAGTGGGTAAAAATTTAGGCGCATCTTATACACCAAATGTAGCCCCACCCACCCACTGGCCCCCACCCTTTGGCCTCTGCCTCCCAGCAGTTTACCTCCTTGTAGCAAGCAGCAAGAAGAAACAGCTCGTTTCAGCTTCAGCACAGCCTAATTAGCACAAGTTGATTGGATTGGCCTCCTGACTCTCAGCTGTTTTGCGCTGGCCTCTGCTGCTTGCTGCAAGGAGGTAAATTGCTGGGAGCAGATTTTTTTTTCTTGTGCTAATCAAGCTATGCTGAAAACGAAAATGAAAGTAAAGCAGGCTATTTGCTGTTTGCTGCAACTAGGCAAAATTGCTAGGAGGCAGAGACAGAGGCAGATTTCTTTTTCTTGGTTTTCTCACCAAAAAGAGTAGGTGTGTCTTACAGTCCAGAGCATCTTATACTCTGAAAAATACGGTAAGTCTAAATGCTATTGTTATTATATGACAGTGAAAAGGACAGAAAATGTGATTTGTGGTCATGACATATCCCTAAAAAAGTAACTCTAACTCTCTTTATCACTAAATGATAAAGCATCTTTACCATTAATCTTTTATCCAAATTTAGACAAAATCTAGAAAAAAAAAAGTGCTACATGGATATATGCTGTCCAATTATTTCTATTCAGTGGTTCAGAACCTATATCACATAATTAAAAGGAATTGAAAGGAAAAAGAAGAGGTATAGGAAAAACCTAACTTTCATACCTGAAGAGGCATTGCTAATCAGAATAGCCATAAGCATAAGCACCTAGATAAAAATCCAGTTGGATCAGAGCAAAGCAGTACCAAAAATAGCATACAGCTTCTACTAAATATTTAGAGGTACCCAGACAGTTATTAAGCACAATGCTACTGTCCCTTTCTTATATTGCTCAACAAATTATTATTATTTTATTATTATTATTTATTTAATTATTAAGCCGCCCTTCCCCCGAGGGACTCAGGGCGGTGCACAGCCAACAATAAAACAAACCCAAAACAAAAATTAAAAGCAGTTTTAAAAACATATTAAACAGTTTGGCACTAATTGTTAAAAAATAAACCCCAATTAAAAATCATGTTTAGGCCTGCCCAGCTTGTTGGAACAATAGTGTCTTGAGGGCACGGTGAAAGGTGTGTAAGTCAGGGATCATCCGTATCTCTGGGGGCAATTCGTTCCAGAGGGCAGGTGCCCCCACAGAGAAGGGTCTCCCCCTGGGGTCTGCTAGTCGACACTGTTTGACCGACGGCACTCTGAGGAGTCCCTTTCTGTGGAAGCGTATTGGCCGGTGGGAGGCTATCGGCCGCAGAAGGCGGTCTCATAAGTACCTGTGTCCTAAGCCATGGAGCGCTTTGAAGATGGTCACCACCACTTGAATCACACCCGGAAGACCACTGGAAACCAGTGCAGCGCACGCAGGAAGGGTGTTACATGGGTGCGCCGAGTCGCTCCCATAATCGCCCGTGCAGCTGCATTCTGGACCAGTTGGAGCCTCCGAGTGGTCTTCAAGGGGAATCTCATGTAGAGAGCATTACAGTAGTCCAGACGGGAATATATTTGAAAGGATATTATCTGAGACATTAAGATAATATACAGATATCATGTTTAATTTAATTATTCATGAGCTAAGTATTTGGAACTTTTTAATATGTAAACAATTATACACCTTTTTACAGATATGACTATTGATATATGAGTTTTGAATACATTGATTATTTTAATAGTTTTAATAAGACCTCTAACTGTTTATATTCTTATAAATTATTAAGACTAATATGCTGAAGCTGAAATTTTTAATTATAATTACTCTAGTTCACATCAATTAAGATGCTCCTGCAAATTTTCTGAGAAACTTTGAGAATACAACCTTGTAAAGAGTTAATTTTGCAGTCATATATTCTATTTTCTTAGAAGTGAAATAGTGCTCCCTTTCCTTCTGGCTAAAAATAAAACAAACAACCGCAGGATGACTCATGCAACAGTATCCAACTTCCCATTTTTCCAAATCTTTAAGCTTGATTTTTTTTTCTTCCTTTGCAGAACTTTGCTCAAAAATCTTCCCACTTCTGTGGTAGAAATTGTTCATCTCCTTAATATTGCACAAAATAATTTTGGCCAGAAGAAAGCATAATATTTTCAAGAGTTAACAGAAAATTTAAGCTCTGAAAAAAATTTAACTGAACACATCAATCAATATTTTCAATCAGCATGTAAGAATATAAATTAAAAATTGGAATAAAAAACTGATTATCAAAACAAATTGTAATAAACATATCTAATGAAAACAAATAGAAAATTAAAAAAAGCTTACGATCTGTTGCCATGCCAACATAGATGCATTTCTTGAAGCGACATTCCTGGCACTGGTTTCTTGTGACTTTGTCTATCACACATTTTCCTTCATATTTACAGGAGTAAGTTGGATGAAGATTTTTTTGAATTGTTCTTCGGAAAAAACCCTGTGTAAATAAGAAGTTACAAAATTTTACCAAATCACTCACCTTTCTGCATAAAATATGCAGGACATTTTACTTGGGTATTTATTTATAAACCATTAAGAAAATGCAATATGATTCTATAATTAAAGTTATTTTTTTTCAGCTGGGAATCTGAAGCTTAATTACAATATTAAGTTACATGTCTACCCCAAAGTTCGGGGCGTCAGTTTTACATCATATTTAATTTTTCAAAAGATGACTTTAGAAGTAACTCCTGACAAGCAAGAATATGCCTTATACAGCACCTAATTTCAACTATTTACTTGGAGAAATTGTACAAATAACTGTACTCAATTCTTGTTTAGTTGCTATAAATGAGTTTATTTAAAAAAGATAAGATTAAAAGGACTGATGGATTTTTCCAGTTCATGGACTGTTTTTTAAAAGAAAGTAGTGATTAATAATTATTATATACTGCTGACATACTATTCCTATAAATAGCCTGTCACCTAGTGGTGAAATCCAATTTTTTTTTACTACCAGTTCGTAGACATGGCTTGGTGGGCATGGTGTGACTTGATGGGCATGGTTTGGTGGGTGTGGCAGGGGAAAGATACCGCAAAATCGCCATACTGACAGAAATGGTATTTTCCATTTCTTCAAACTACTCAAAATTTCTGCTACCGGTTCTCCAGAACCTGTCAGAACCTGCTAGATTTCAACCCTGCTGTGACTTCTGTAAATAATTATATCGGTTTAGTATCTAAAGGAGCTCTGATGAATATTATCTTCTGATAAACTGTAATGTTACTGATAGATGACATCTGAATGCACATTAGATTTTATACCATGACACTTTAGATGGATTCAGTTCACAGACATTTTGACCAAACATCCCCAGAGTATTTTCTAGGCTACAATATATTGAATATCTTTATCAGAAATATGTATTAATTGACTTAGCTATAATTCCTGTTTATAACATACATTGAAATTTCTTTTAATACTAGCCTAATGTATTTAAAACAGTATCTGTTTTCCATTTCCTATGCTGATGTATGAAGAAATGAGAAGCTGAAACTAGCTCTGAAGAGAGCAGAAACTCCTTACCATCACCTTTATTACAGTTTTGAAGATGAATTACAGACTCAGTGAAAGCAATGGTCACATACCTAGTACCACTTTGAGAACATGGAACTAAAATTAAAAATGAAAAACTCTTTGATGCAATTAATTATGATCTATTTAATTAATTATAAATTGTAATCAGTAGATGGATTATGAAAGAAAAACTTCTAACATGTAAGAATGTTATTATAAAGTGATTTATAGAATACATTAGCAAAATTTACTGTATCTTAGAGATGGCTAGTTCACACACTGCAATAAGCCACTATGTAGCTACTTGATTTTGACTTACTGTGATCTGTTTCATTTATTTATCAATGACCAGATGCAGATGAGGGAAAGATCAAGCTTCCAAATATCTTTACAGCATAAAGTAGCCAACCTGAAACCTTTGGAAACCCCCAAGAACATGCTACTAGAATTTAGTAGCAAATAGCTTATTTTAAACTAAATAAAATATTGCACACATCTCTGACAAATTTAACATAACAATTTTTATTTTTATTAAAAAATAAATATCCTGAACTCTATCACGAAAAAAAAAATGAATTAAAATTCTTTCTCTACTTTTAGTGCTTACTAGTCACCATGGAACTATCTCTCACTTTGTAGCACTAGAAAAAAATAGACCTTGCCCATTACTGCTTTAAAATTGACATAAACTTACAGCTGGTATTGGCTACAAAGGAAAATATGTTTGATATATGGCCTTGAGGGAATTGTTATTAATAAATGACCACAGTTAATGCCAAGTCATTAATAAATGACCAAAGTTTGAAGTCAATAAGGAAAACATAATTGCAGTCAGCACAACTACATTTCTTATACAAAACATTGCAGGATTGGGTTTTATTTATTTTATTTGGCTTATATGCTGCCCTATTTCCCAATGGACTCAGGGCAGCTCACAATAATAAAATGCACAAGCCACAATAAAAGTTAAAATCTAAAACCCTAATAAAATTTAAAATTTAACGCTAAAAAACCTATCAGTCCAGGTCGAAGAACTTAAATAGCCAAGTTTTTAATTCGCGTGCAAAGGTCAGGCGCCAACCAGAGGTCCAAGGGGAGTTGATTCCAGAGGGTGTGAGCTCCTACAGAGAAGGCTCTACCCCTGGGGGCCGCAAGCCGACACTGTCTAGCCGACAGCACCCTGAGCAGGCCCTTTCTATGGGTGCGAACCGGGCGATGGGATGTCGTTGCTGGTCACTGGGATCAGAAGTTTAGTCTTCCAAGCTTTCAGACTAGTGTTGAAATCCATCCTCAGGGAATTTCTCTCTATGTACTTTGGGATATTCTGTATTCATTTACACAAAAATACATACATAGAATAACTCAGAGTACACATTCCAATAAAGAAAAGCTCCTGAGGATAGCTCTAGTGTGAGTCTGAAAGCTTGGCAGACTAAACTTCTGTTCCCAGTGACTGACACAGACTGGATCCTGCAACATTATCCTTGGACATTCGTAAAACATTATTGGATTTATGCTGCTATATAATGCCTTGCTAAAAAAAATCCAGAAAAAACAAGTTTTTGAAAATGTTGAGATCCTTCTTTCTGGGAAGGGAAGTGCAAGAGGGAGGTGCAAGAGTAAGATTGCAACTATTCAATAAAAAGAAGGGTAGAGGTAATAATTCTAGGCTGTATTTTCTTTTTCATAAACCTCATCTGACTTTTTAAATTGTTATTGTACTTTAAAATTCTAAAATCAATCAATAAAATGAGAGTCACCTTTCTATTGCAAGCACAAACATTACTTTGTGATATTTTTAAAAAAGGATCATTCTTGTTTTGTTACATATAACATATGCTGTTCCCTACATGGCATTTCCACTTATGTGATATCTATTATAGGAAATAAAACTAATTTATGATTTCCAGCTCTTATTCAGTTACACTACTGTTATTACCTTGCAACCTTCACAAGTGATACAACGATAGTGATATCCAGTCGCCTTGTCACCACAAACAACGCATAACTCATCCTTGTCTAAATAACTGGGTATGTACCCTGCAAAGAATTAAAAGAGAAAGTTTATCAATGCAAAAAACAAATTTATGAATCTTCATTATTTAAGGCCTGTTAATATAACTTAAAACTCTGACATTAATGGTTTCTTAAATGGAAGCAGGAAATACATCAACATTGAACAGTCTGAATCAAGGTATGATAAAATACAAAAATAAAATTATTTAGGAATCTAAAATTACTAAAGAAAATAATGTTACCAGAATCAACATGTATCTATATAATACACAATTCTGACAGTTGACACCAAAATATCTTAAAGTTGCTAAGGTTGAATAAAACTGGCCTAGAAGAATGGAGAAAAACCGATAAATATTTGGAACAAATCTTAGCCCTAATGCAGATTATGCTTAACATAAATTAAGATAGAATTCTAAACTACTCATGATGCCATTGCCAATCAAATAGGTAATTTAGAGATTAGAAAGACTACACTTCTAAATATCTGAGCCCATTTGCCCCCTTGCTAAATGATTCTTGCTCTTCTTCCACCTAACCCTGAACCCTGCAGAGATGTTTTAATCAATTTCTCTCTGTAGCTGAGTTGTGGAAATAAGACCTGACCGGAAACTGACGGACTTCATGTACATCCTCTTTTTTTTTTTTTGTAGGTTAAGTATCACCTGCTAGAATAAGTTTTTGTGGTTTTATAAAAAGTGATTGCACCCCAAATTTTTATTTTATTCATTAGATTTGTCTGCTGCCCTTCTTGCTGAATTGGTGAGGGACAAGGGACTTTGCCAAGCTGATAAAGGAATTTTCATTGATATCATTGGACTACGAGGAGAAAGCCTCGGAAATGAAAGGAAATTAATTTTACCAGAATTGGGTCACTAATAAAGGAAAATTAAGTCCTGAGTATTAATTGGCTCCAGTTTCCAAGATACAGCTTCAGGTCAAAATTGCATTAAAATAATTCAAAGTTATAAGGGGGATGTGTGATTATGCTCCATAACTTTTCTGCAAAATGTGATACAGCAATGAGAATGGTGCCACACCAGGCACGCCTTCCTGTGGACTGCCGGGAATAAAAGTTATCATTATTTTAAGAACCATATAATTAGAGGTGCCTTAATCGATATTTGGCTGGAAATAAAAAAAAAATGTTATAAGAAAGTTCCCGGGTGGTTTTCCACTGTGGAGGCGGTCATACACCCAAACACCATATCCTTTCAAAAAATTATACAATACCGAGACATATTAGACTCAGACGGGATATTAAAAATGCGCCAGGAACTCAGAGATAGGGGAACAGAATTAGATTGGTGGCCCTACCTTCAAATACAAAATAGATACAGAAAAGATAGGGATGAAGGAGGAGTTGAGTTAAACCCAAATAGATTAGACAAAATTATGGAAACGAAAGAAGGGAAGACGATATCTAAAATATATAAATATTTATTAGAATTGGAATTGAGTAAGAATTTAATTAAAGGGCAGATGATTGCCTGGAACAAAAACATAGGGGGAAATATCCAATTAGAAGAGTGGGAAAGAATTTGGGAAAATAATATTAAAATGACAAAATCGGTAAGTTATAAAGAAAACCAATATAAGATATGGTATAGATGGCACTTACCCCCGTCGAGGCTAGCACAAATGTATCCCAACTTAGACTCAAAATGCTGGAAGTGCAAACAGGCTAGAGGAACTTTTTACAATATGTGGTGGCTATGCCCCAAAACTAAGGCATACTGGGAGAAAATTAGAATGTGGATAATACAAATAGTAGGAGAAGAAATTGAACTAGACCCCAAGATATTTCTATTAGGAATTTACAAACAAAACATTAGAAAAGAAAAGATATACTTAATACACCACATAATTACAGCGGCGAGAATAGCGAATGCACAAGTATGGAAAAAGGAATATTTGCCAAACTATCAGCAAGTAATACAAAAGATATATTTGTGTGCGGAATCGGATCAATTAACGCAGAAATTAAAAAATGAGGAAAGCTCAAAATATTCTATGGTATGGGATAGATGGTACGATTGGATCAAACAAAGACAAAATGGATAATGATATTTTTAATTAAATATGAAAGCTAATTTGAACGAGCAATATATGTTATTATACTTAGTGAATTTTAAATTAAGAATGAAAATTGGAAAGGTATTTGTATGTTAACCTTATATAAGTACCCATGATGACTTCACCGACAAAAGGCATGTGGATGAAAATGGGACAAGCCATTAATGGTATAATGTATGTATATATGTGTGTATATGTATAGTAATCACATATAGATACTTAAGAGAGTAGAAACAAATTTCATCACTGATTACGATTTATGGACATGGATATTTTAATATGGTTTTTAACTGTTTTTGTATACATTTGAAAGTTAAATAAAGTTTGTTTTGAAAATTAAAAAAAAAAGAGGGAAAAAAAGAGAGAATGGTGCCACACGAGTCATTATAAATGTTTTTATTGATACCAATTACATATCCTTCCATTCATTTATTGGTTTTTCATTTAACATTTTCATTCTTTTTGCATGAAAAATTGACAAGCTCTAACATCCGATTAAATGACAAGGCTCCATCTTTATTCGGTATCTAAAATGCACTTTTTGGCTTTTCTCTTGTGAACTGCAGTAGTTTCATCCCTGGGGAGATTCCAGCAATAATCGGCAAGCATGAATGGACTCCATTTCCCTTGCTATCTTTCTCCATGCTTGCAATATCCTGGTGGAATCTCTCCCCATGCTCATCATTCACTGCCCCACAGTTCAAAGGGACTGTGTAAACGCAAGTGTAATAAGTGAATTTTCAGCGACATGTTTGCACCAAGTGCTTTATAGGACCTAAGCAAATTTTCCATGTGTTTTTCATAATCATCTGCATTGCTGTTCTCAAAGGAAAGATAAATTTATACACTTCCATGTGGTACCATTGTCACTGTTTTACCATATTTTGTCAGGAAGTTATGAGGCATCATGATCCTTAGACACCACCCTCCCTTGTAGGCAAAAATACTTGCGTGTGTATAAATCTTTATTGTGAAATATCTTGAAAACTTTAGCCAACCAGCACCTTTATCACCTGTAATTCATGTAATCAAAATATGTAAAATTAACACATTTTATCTCAGGGGTCGATAATTTTCAAAAATTTATAGACCACTGTATGTAAAGCTTCGTGGTATAAAAAATACCTCTCTGTGTGCTAGTGGGAACATAAAAAGAGCTCACACACTTACTTCCTGAATCTGAGGTTCTTGGCTCAAAGGTATCGTATGAGGCACTAGCAGTAGTCACTGCAATATCTACCACATTTGAACTTTTAAAAATATATCAGCAGAGAAGTGCTGATATATTAATGATATTGTAATAGCAGTGATATTAATGGATAAAGAGCTCCTGCCTCTCTTGTACAATTGAATGTTCAAGTTTATTCTTGCTGCTAACGCTTTAATATTATGTAATATTAATATTACATTTCATTCCTGGAAGCAAAAATATACCAGAGTTCTTTCTGTACGAAAAGACAGAAGAAAATTATAGGATATTACCTGTATTCTGTTCAAGCTGTAGAAGATTACTTGAGCAATGGTGAAAGCCCCTGACTAAGGAACTTATTTCCAACTCCCGAGATAAATAATAGGTGTCTAGCTATTCATGAACGTGCCAATTGCAGGTCTTGCTCTTAAATCTGTGTTGCATTGTTCTTAAATATATTGAACCAGACTAAAACCAGCCTTATTGACTTGAAGGAAGATTCATTTTATAGTAATATGAGATATGAATTAATCTAACATGACTAACAATCAAATTAAATCCTAACTCAAATTAATTTAGAAATACATATATCCCTAAATTTAAGGTAGAATCAATTGCTTCATAAGGCAGAGAGACAGAACTGATTAATTTCTTAGGCAAGCTGCTTTTTGAATCATTTGTCTGCTTTGAAAAATATGGAAGATCATGGTATAAGTGCTAAAGTCAAACATTATTTCCTCTTTTGATACTCTTTAATGATGGGAATTTACTCCCACTCCTTACCCCATTAAAATTTAGTAATTTATTGATTGGCATTCAGTAAAAAATGCCATTGTGTTAAAAATATGAACAGAAACACAATAAAAACTCCATGGTTGTTCAATTAAACAATTTGCTTATTGATAAACTATGAGATATTTTGAAGAGAAATAGAATATGCAATGATGTGATTAAAATTCTGTAATACATGCAGATGCCTATACAATGTTACAGAAAGAGGAAATGATTATTTTTCCTTTTCTAAATGATCTAAATGTATTGCTTTTCATTTCCCTAATATTATAGGAGAGGTATGCATTGTGTTAACTAATGTACCCCAACACAAATTCCCCTTTAGCACTAACATATATGTTGCTTTAGCATATATCTTTTTTAAAAATAATTTTTATTAAAGACTTATTTACAAGTTAAAAAATAGATACAAAAATAAAAGTATAAAAAATAAAGAACAACAAAATAAAGTGAAGACAAAAGTATTTAAAGAAGCAATTTACGATTTTCCTTGCAGCAGTTATAAGACATACTTGGTACCATTTCCCCTTTCACAATTATCTAACATAATTTCCACCTGCTCATATACATACACAACATATACAGTTAGTAAATCCAGACATCATCAGCTTCTAGTCTTTTATAACAGTAATTGTTATTCCTTCCCTAATCAAACAAGTTAATTTAACAATTTCTGTTAAATTATACCATCTTCTCCTTTCATCCTCTTGTGGGTATTTCTGTATTTTTCATCTTTGTGCATGTAATAATCCCGTTGCTGTTACCATATATAAAACTAATAATCTATGAGTTACTTTAGCATATAATATCTTAAGGATCCTGATTTTTGCATTCTTGATTAATTTTCTGCAATTTAAATTAGCTATGATTTTAAGATGAAAATTTTCAAACAGCTGGAAATATATGATTGAAATATAAAACATGTATGTTTCATAATGTTTAGATACTTAGAATTAAGATTGTATTTTATCAATTATCTAGATATGTTTTTTCACAAGCCATGCAACTTTTATAAACACATTTTGGTCAGAATTAGAAACTCAGAAATTTACCTTCTTTTTAGGAATAATTTAAATATGTAAGGTATGGTTCTTAATTTTTTAGGTACTAGCCTATAGAAATATAATGACAAGTACAAGTATAATAAATACAAGCCAAGTTACTCAGAATTATATGAAACGAATATAAAGAGCTTGTATGGCCGACGTTGAACACCTGCTTTAAATCTTAATTTTGTTTAATGAGCTAATATTAAGGCTTTGCTAGCAGCAAAAAAAAATATGCATGTAAAATAAGAAAGAAATCAATTGTGGATCAATAGTGTCACAAATGTTTTATATTACAGCTGTCTGCCTTCAAGAGAGGATTAGCTGATCAAATTTTTTATCAGGGCTTGGTTGAAAGGTCTCATAAAATATGTTTATAGTTTCTAATACTATTTGATCAACAAATATATTATGCTATCTTTGCTAACCAAGAAAATGAACCAAAATTGTTTGTAGTCATATGAGTTTCATTCATTGAAAGCAACATATTACTGCCAAATATTTGGAAAGCTTTTAAATTCAACAGAAAACAGGCAAGAAAAAAATACTGGAGGAAAATCTCACAATGAAAATTCCAAGAAAAAGTCACTATTTACTAATATTTAAGCTTTGCTAACATACAATTAGATGTTCGGACTAATGTATTAATCTGGAATATTAAAGCCTAATGTATACAAATGTTATAGTATTATAAAATGATAATAATCAAGAAATATTTAATTTTATAGTCATATAATAGTTTGCAAATTGTATATGGATAAAAATCTTGGGAAGTTATATTTGCAAAATATCATGCAGTTTTGCTTAACTTCATTACTAATATTTGTCAACAAAACAAGTGTGTTGATTATATAGTTTCTAACCAAAGACAGAGAAAGAGAGAAAAAGAGGAACAAAATAAAAAGTTTATATCTTTTACTTATTTACATTAAGATTCAAAAAAGAGAAAAATACAAAGACATAGAAATAATAGAAGGAAATAGAAACAAAAAAGAAGGTATAGAGTTTAGGTTATTTTCACTTTTCAAAAAAATCCTACTTTTTAAATATATATTAAACTTTTTAAATATTTACATATTGGTGAGTTCCTCAGTTCTGGAACATTTTATATATGAAGAACAATTTAAATCTAATTTTACCATTTAGTAACTTTTTTAAAAAATTCTAGACTTTTAGACCAGTATGTTTTATTTTAAACTACTGAATAACTTTGTCTACTACAAGTAATAATTTGAGAACAGTAAATGTTGCTAGGTATATCACAAGCTGAGCAAAAGAAAAAAAATTAATATTGTGGCACTATATTTTAAATAGATGACATTCATCTATAGAATTGTTTTAAAAGAAATAGCAATTTTGTATTTGCTCATTTTTTAATTATATGAATAGCTGTAAAATAATGATCAAACAGTAGACCATTTACTCAGATATTTTAGATGCTTTGAACAAATTCAACTAACTTGCAGTGTTAGAAACATAACTGCTGACTGTCAAGGAAAGTAACATTTAACATTGTAAAGATAATAAGAGTATTAGTCTATGAAATAAAATGTATTACAAAGGAAATAATATTTTATATACATGCAGCTAAACGTTTCTCACAGATGTTGAACAGCTTGATTGCTGTGAAACATAATGCAATGTAATCTAAACTAAAGGTACCTTCAATATTGTATATAAATTATTTATTTAGAATTATTCTCTTATACTATGTATTAATTGCACTACCAAACCGTTTGATCAATTGGATGACAAAATAAAGTTCCACTTTGTTTTTCTACCAGTTTTTTTCCTGAACACTTTTATATTGTAAATATAAATTTTATCTATATTATAAAATCCAGTGATTATTATTTTATGCAAATTAACAGTATGACAATTTTTGCACACATAATGAGAACTAAAGATGTTAATTAGACAGCGGTCACTTAAGAGATAAAGACACAGAAAACCATACATTTTACAAACCATGAATGAATTGCCTGTTAAGAAACTTCAATTCATTCAAACCACATACAAATGAATAGCATGGTAGGCTGGCAATTTGAAAATATTGTATATATATATAAAAAGCTTCCTGATATTAATGTAAAAATACCTGCATGTCATTATCATTTATTATGCTTCAAAATAAACCCATCGCAAAAATCACCTAGCAACATCTGTTGCTACTGCTTCCAAGTCTAGATAGGCAGTCTTCACCTCTAAGCATGTAACTCAGAAAAGTATGCTTTTTCTTCTGTAAAGAATAGATGCAGATAGATGCTATTAATCTCTTTCTCTCCCCACCCCCCTTTCTCTCTTTCTCTCTCTTATTAAAAAATGACAAAATTTTCCCCTACCTTTTTTCTGAGAGAAGGCTGGTGACTGCACCTGGGAAAAAGTAGGCTTTTCTTCAGTGAAATATTCAGTTTGGTTGTATTGATGCAGGGCCATGTCCATGTCAGAATACTCGCTCTTAAAAATGTTTCCAGGGTAACTACAGGTATAAGGCTGATTCACCGTCCAGGCCTGTTCCATATATATGTTATTATTGTGCAGGACCTGAGCATCACAACTGCTGTAACTCTGACTATCTTCAATATAAGTGCAATAATCCGAAGGCTGCATGTAGCAGTTGCTGTTGGCAGCTGAGTGAGCTTCATAAATTTCTTGCACGCAATAGTTCATTTTGTTATCCTCTCTCAGCCTATACTCTACATATGCGTGCACACATTCACATGCATATACACTCGATGTGCATATGCATGGAACAAGAAAGTAGGGAACAGATGCACGGCACTGAGAAAGGGAACAGTAAAACTGTATGCTTAACTTTAGAGCAGCCAATGACTGGCTAATACCCTCTTTATATTAGGGATGGATGGAGAACTGCCCTATGAGTCCCATATATTGGAAAGCAGATTTATGACAGTCAAATGTCTTAATCTGTGACTGCATGCTAATTCCTAGAGAAGATACTGTTTACTCTTGGCCTTCAGGCAAAGAAACAATGTCCAGACCACCCCACTTTTGGGGGATGAATGATTACTTTATAAAACCAGTTCCATTGCCTTTCACTAAGACTATAAAATTATTACTAAGGGAAGAGTTTAACTATGTTTCTAGCACTATTAGTTTAAGTGTGAGCAACAGAAAGAACATTTAGGCAATCCTAAGGACGATATGCTGAAAATCCAAAAATCAATAATCCTGCTTTTCAGCATTAATTGAAAAATCCTAAAGGGCAATACTGATGACAAGAGCAGTAAGTCTGTGTTTTAAACAAAACTTTAGTGTCTAAATCTGTCATCTACTTTACTGTATTGATTTTGATTGGCAGAATTATCTGAGTGGACCTTTCCTGCCTTACACATACTTAGGTCAAACTCCCTGCTGCTTGGTAATTTAACACATTTGCAAGAAAGCAGATTTCTCAGACTTCACTGACTTTAATAGATGTGTTATTGAATTCAACAGGTGGGAAATTACAAAACAGGCCCCCTTAATCAGCAAGCAGAATACTGCTTACAAATTAAAGTTAAGCTTAATTGGTTTTCCAGTTGTATTTCATTAAATTGCTTTCTTCCCAGTGTGAGCTGTTTCTGCATCTGTTTCATTCACATGTGCTTTAATAATAATTATTTAATAATAAGATAAACTCTTCTCAACTTTAAAAATGTTTTATATTTATTTTATTCTTTCTTATAACAAATATTCAAAATAATGCCTAGCACGCCCACTCACTTAGCAATAAATTTTATTTATTGGTTTTATTTATTTATTTATTTGCTGCTCATCTTGTTTCAAACAACTCTGGGTAGTACGTCCATTTGAATGATAAAGACTATTTTTTGATATACGGGCTCTGTATTGCATAAGTAAGTTTAGGTCACATAGCTCTTCAAGGGGAATGGGCTGTTTAGAAATATGAAATACGAATAAACAATTACTGGCCAATAATAAATATTAATTTTCATTTATTTTTTTAATATTTCAATATGCTAAATATATAATCACTAATTTGGAAACTATCCCAGTTAAAAGTCATTAATATCTTCAAAAGGAGTAATTTACAAGCACAAAAGAATTAACAGCATATTGAACAGGAACACTGAAATAGGATTGTTCTGCATATTTAAAAATAACTATTGCTTATAAAATAAATTTCTCAGTTTTTGTTTTCCCCAATACAATAACTGATATTATTCAACAAGATCTCCTTTGCATGTTATTATAATATAAAACCATAAAATGCTGAAAGTGAATCAGCAGCACACATTCAATGATGGTTGGGTACTTGTGTGTAATACATAGATTAGATAAGGAAAAATTTTCAGGCACTTCACTTGACAAGCATAGTTAATTAATTCCATTAATTAATGGAAGGTTAAAGTTACTTCATAATAATATATCGTTAAATATCCTTATGATATCTTAGGGATCTAATAGGGTTTTAACTACCTAAATTGTGTAACACATTTATAAATAATTAGCAGGCAGAAAATTATGAACTGAAAATATTTTCAAACTTATTATTCAATTCAAATTAAATTTTATTTTCTGCTTTAGTGCAACACAAATATTTTGCCGTAATCTAGACAAAACATAATAAAGTAATGTTATATCATAGTATATCATATATTCAAGCTACGTTTTATAGTATATAGTATAGCTGCATTTTAATAGTATATCATATATTCAAGCTACATTTTTCAATCTAACCTGGATAGCGATAAAGGATAGCCCATTCCCATACAGTTCATTGTAATTGTTGTGGATTCCCCACACACATATACATACATACATACATACATACATACATACATACCTACATACATGCACCCATAAGGCATTGCTAACTAATTCTCCTTTCTCTGGCTGGGCAGTAGTTCATTTTTCTAAGCAGTCACTGGAGTTGACAAATCCCTTTCTTATTACGTTTTAGGAAGAAACTCAAAGATATTTAATTATCTTTTAATTATTTCATCATATTTTAAATATATTAATATGTATTTTAATTGCTTTAGAAGTAACTCTTTAGTAACGTTTCAGAATTTGTTTTTGTTTCATTTTGCTTTTTAAATTATTTTGTTAGCTATCCTGATGTTAGGCAATAGAGAAAATAGAAATATTCCATATAGGTAAATAAATACAACTAATAAACTTCCGTGTAAATTTATTTCCAAGGAAAACAAACTCAACTGAATGGCCATCTGGCAGTAGCAATGCACAGATTGTGAGCAAAGAAAATCTATGGATACTATAAAAATGGGACACTTATAGGAATAACGAATTATAGCACTGCTTGGTACTGCCTGAAAGAAAATCAATGTTGTTTAGAAATAAAACATTTTGAGAAACTTCCAGTGAAATAGGCTTTGTCATTCTATATGATTTTTTAAAAGTAAAAACTGGGATTTGAAATTAACTGTACTATTTTATATTAGCATTTATAGCTCCATTGCACTATACATTTATACTAATTCTATATACTCTATATAATAACCATTCGTAATAAAATAAAACACTTTTATTTTACTGGAATACTTTATTCTTCACAAACAAAATGATATAAAATATGAACTGCATCAAAATAACTAAGCCCTTTGCTTGTTGAAATAAAACATTGCAGCAAAAGAAAATGAAAATTGAATTATATTATTTTTATATAACTACAGAGTGAAAATTTTACAATACTTTTAAAAACAACAGTTGGTGATTTTAGTCCAGCAATAGCAATTTGTGTGAATATGTCATTATTTGAAGGGAAATCAATAGCTAAAATATATTTTTCCCATTTGAGTTATGTTCTCTGATTCTGTAATTTCTTGGTCATTAATAAAAAAAAACCTATTTAAACAATTGCTACTGTATATATTGCACTTTGTTTCAGGAAGGAGCAATAAGATTATAGAAGGAAATAGATTTTTTAATAAACTACTCATTTAAAATATTTACTTGTAAAAATAAGTGATTTTTTAAATTAGGATTATATTTAGCACCACAGGATAGTTATATAAATATACAAGACTACACTGCCATTATTAAATTAACATGACTTAAAGTCAATATCATATACATGATAAATTTTCTGAACTTATTTTAAAATATGGCCCTTAACCTAGATGGCAGCATTACAAATATTTTGAACTATTTATGGACTAATCTACTAGATTTTGCAGGAGAGTGATATGACAATAAAGAGGATTTTTACAAAGAGATGGGTTGGGGATTGAAGCAACACAGGAATCTGTATCCAGGTGTGTCTCTTTTATACTAATGGATCTCAGTCCTGGCCAGAGATGTAGTTTCACCATTTTTTTTTGTAAGGATATGAAATAAAAAGAAAAGTTAAAGAAAGTAAATATATATATATATATATCCACAGAATATGCCCAGTAATGATTTCAGACTGGTTTGATCTACAGGAAATAACTCATTGGTTTCAAAAGCAATGAGTTAACATTTTATTTACAGCATACAATACTACAGTAAGATTATGTTGGTTGTGATTGAATATATAAGTGTGGTGGATTTTTATTGTTGCTATTAATTGCAATTGTAATTCCAAGAATTCAAGATAACATAGACCATTTTTGTTTCATTTTATTCTCATAAAAATTGTGCAACAGAGTAATAAGAGAAACACCAATTATCCATAATTAACAGCGAGCACAATGACAAAATATGGATTTGAAACAGGATTCTGATTCACAGCTTGGACTATGTTTCTTTTGTTTTATATCTATTCTCTAAAACCAGATGTCAACTTTTACATATTGGGCTGTTTCTAAACACTATAATAAATAATTTGGTTTGCAATGAGGTCATGTGCACTTGCTTTGTTCGTCCACATGCACAGAAGTGTTCTGATGACATAGGGTTGGTGGCCAGAGCCTCCTGCCGGTTTTACTACCAGCTCTATAGAACTGGTGCGAACTGGGGGCATCCGTGAGAATAGCATTTTTGGACTTGGCTTGGTGTAGGATAGTCACAGTTTCCCAGCCGAAACTATGATTAAGTCTGTTCATATGTTACAAAATTAAAATGCTTTCATCATTTTATCAAGCCAAGCCCAAAAACACTAGAAAATTCCTGGAAGCCTGACACAAAATAGCCATCTATAGACAGACAGACATAAACAACATCTACAGACTATACAAAAGTGACAATCAACAGGCCAATAAGAAAACAAAAAGACCAAAACACTTCCCCATTAGCCCTAAACATCCAGATGAGCTTAAATTAATACCAAGACTGACATCAGACTAATAATGAAGAAGTAAATAATACCCAAACCAAGGATATGCCAAAGAAGCTAACATTAAACAGGTCAATAAAAAAATCTCCAATATCATTTCCACCAACTCTGGCAGGGCAAGCCACTAGAATATAAACTGACAGCAACCGCACTCACGAACACTGTTGATATTACCTAGTTTGGTTAATGAAACATCTGCAAAAAAAAAATCAACCGAGCTGAGAGAGCACCAAAGACTTCTCAAGCAGATCTGAGTTTGCTGTATTGTATGGATTCTGATATAGTCATTTTTCTCTAGGAGGTAGTGTTAACCCTTCAAGATATTTTAAATAAGAGGTACCAATTATGAATATTAACACTACCTATTTTGTAAGGTTAAATAACAGAATTTTCCTGCAAGTTTGAAAATAGTCATCCCCTCCTTTACTTTTACCTTTCAGAAGACCAGGAAGAGTCCCTTCTGAGACACTTCCCTTGCCAATTGGTGGCTGCATTGGTTCATAGACAATATATTGTCCAGCTCAGCATATTCCACACAGAGAAGATATGTATTTATCTAACGATAAATGTATCTGAAAATAAATCTAATATTTATCTAATGATCACTCTACTTGAAGCTGCCAACCTGATTAATGATGATGATTTGCAATAATCAGTCAGTTCAATAACTTGTAGCTTTCTATGTCTTCTTGTGGCTGTCAGAAGAAGAAGGAAAGGTCACAGTTCAGGTATTCTAAAGGGAACGTGTATCTATATGTATATACACACACACTCATATAGTCTGTACTTGCATCTATGTATGTACAACCACCCTAGTTCTTTGGGCTGTAAAGGCAATTGGGGGGGGGGGAATGTATTTTCAGTCTTGAGAGTTTCTGTTAAGATAATATTGCAATAAAATAGAATTAACTAATCTGTCTGGACTATCTCGCAAGACTTAAAGCAATATTGAAATCTGTTACTCTTTTCCAAAGAGAGAGAGAAGATCCCTAGAAATTTTAGGAATGGTTTCCAATCCCAAGAGACTCCTCTTATCCTGCCAATTTCCTAGCTGGAGCCCTTTTCATTGTCTTGCAAAGTCATTCCCACATACTATTAAAATATATCATCTCCTTTCCCCTGGTATTTATGTTCACAATCAGTCCATAGTTTCAGGGCCATTCCCTACCCAGTAATAGGACTTCTATATGAATCAAATAAAAAGGAACAGGGAAGAAAAGGAACAAAGAGATTTTTTTTAATGAAATGCTTTTCAGATCATTGATGAGATAGTAGACACTTTTGTGAACATAATGTCTATCTGTAAAATGTGTAACTGAACAGTGCGCAAGTAAAAAATGTCCTATGAAGAGACTTTTTTTCTAGATCCTTTTTTTTAGAGAACTGTTCAATCCTGCATTTTAAACATCTAATGTATTTAATGCCTAGAACCAGAATATATCCTAACTTTATTAGCTGAGACTGATAATGCAGAATGCTCTTTCTTGAATGCTTGTGATAAAAAAATAAGTCAAACACAATTCTTCCTGTACCATGTTGATTGCTTCAGTGTTATAAGCAGTTGCCTGCTATATCTCTCCTTTGCAAAGATCAGAAAGTTTCCTCAGACATAGGAAAAAAATACAGTGGGGTAAAAAAGTATTCAGTCAGCCATCAATTGTGAAAGTTCTCCCACTTAAAAAGACAAGAGAGGCCTGTAATTGACATCATAAATAGACCTCAACTATAAGAGACAAGATGAGAAAACAAATCCAGGCAATCACATTGTCTGATTTGGAAAGAATTTATTTGCAAATTATGGTGGAAAATAAGTATTTGGTCAATATCAAAAGTTCATCTCAATACTTTGTTATATATCCTTTGTTGGCAATGACAGAGGTCAAACGTTGTTTGTAAGTCTTCACAAGGTTGGCACACACTGTTGCTGGTATGTTGGCCCATTCCTCCATGCAGATCTTCTCTAGAGCAATAATGTTTTGGGGTTGTCACTGGGCAACACTGACTTTCAACTCCCTCCAAAGGTTTTCTAGGTTGAGATCTGGAGACTGGCTAGGCCACTCCAGGACCTTGAAATGCTTCTTATGAAGCCACTCCTTCATTACCCGGGCGGTGTGTGTGGGATCATTGTCATGCTGAAAGACCCAGCCACATTTCATCTTCACTGCCCTTGCTGATGGAAAGAAGTTTGCACTCAAAATCTCACGATACATGGCCCCATTCATACTTTCCTGTACATGGATCAGTTGTCCTAGTCCCTTTGCAGAGAAACAGCCCCAAAGCATGATGTTGCCATCCCCATGCTTCACAGTAGGTATGGTGTTCTTTGGATGCAACTCAGCATTCTCTCTCCTCCAAACGCGATGAGTTGTATTTCTACCAAACAGTTCTACTTTGGTTTCATCTGACCATATAACATTCTCCCAATTCTCTTCTGGATCATCCAAATGCTCTCTAGCAAACTTCAGACGGGCCCGGACATGTACTGGCTTAAGTAGGGGGACACGTTTGGCACTGCAGGATCTGAGTCCCTGGAGGCGTAGTGTGTTACTGATGGTAGCCTTTGTTACATTGGTCCCAGCTCTCTGCAGGTCATTCACTAGGTCCCCCCGTGTGGTTCTGGGATTTTTGCTGACCGTTCTTGTGATCATTTTGACCCCAAGGGGTGAGATCTTGCATGGAGCCCCAGATCGAGGGAGATTATCAGTGGTCTTGTATGTCTTCCATTTTCTAATCATTGCTCCCACAGTTGATTTCTTCACACCAAGCTGCTTGCCTATTGCAGATTCAGTCTTCCCAGCCTGGTGCAGGTCTACAATTTTGTTTCTGGTGACCTTTGACAGCTCTTTGGTCTTCACCATAGTGTAGTTTGGAGTGTGACTGTTTGAGGTTGTGGACAGATGACTTTTATACTGATAACAAGTTCAAACAGGTGCCATTAATACAGGTAATGAGTGGATGACAGAGGAGCCTCTTAAAGAAGAAGTTACAAGTCTGTGAGAGCCAGAAATCTTGCTTGCTTGCTTGTAGGTGACCAAATACTTATTTTCCACCATAATTTGCAAATAAATTATTTCCAAATCAGACAATGTGATTGTCTGGATTTGTTTTCCCATTCTGTCTCTCACAGTTGAGGTCTACCCATGATGACAATTACAGGCCTCTCTCATCTTTTTAAGTGGGAGAACTTTCACAATTGGTGGCTGACTAAATAATTTTTTGCCCCACTGTAGAAGTAGCATTCCCTAAAACCTGAGAGGGTCTTTCTCCAGGCTAGAATTAATTGCTCCCAACATATTTAAGAGTTTTTTTTTAATAACAAACTTAATTTCACAATAGCAGTAATGATCTTGAATTTATATTTTTCAGATTTACTTTTTTCTTTTCATGAAATGTCATTTCATGATGATGACATTTCATGATATCATACTGTATAACATACAATATATTTATTCTGACCAACTTTGTTCTGTTATGAATTATCTCTTTCAAAATTGTACGACACTTTTGCTTGACAAAAAATGAAAGTAATTATTTTTAGATCTGAAAAACGTAACAATAGATATTTCAACAACAATAACAAAAACTAAAGTTGTCTTGTTAAAAAAGATTGTAACCATTAAAATGGATATTTTACTCAGGGTCAATTTGTTTCAAGTGATTCCAATAACTTAAAAACAAAGTATTAAAAGATGAGCATTAAACAAGTAACAAATTCTGTGTGGTCCAACAAAAGAATTAAAATCAAAATTTTATAGGACACAAATGTTTGACAGGATGGTTGACAGTTTGCAATTTCAAATTGTTGTTATTATCATGTTTAACTGGAATTACAGAAGAATTGTGACTCATTATGTTCTGAGCATTTTTGTTAAGGGAACAAGACATCCAGATAGTCTATACAAATAGCCTAGAATGTTACAAATATAAATAAATAATTTTAGAAGATATAATGCACTAATAAGAAATATACCATATTTTCTGGCCTATAAGACGACTGGGCGTATAAGACGACCCCTGACTTTTCCTGTAAAAATATAGATTTTGGGCTATACTTGCTGTATAAGATGACCCCTCTTCTAACGCACACCAAATAAAAATTAAAAAACATAAACTGGCTCACCCACAATGTAAAAGCAGCTGTGCCAGACCCAAAATGGCCCCTGCAACAAGCAGGAACCTCACACAGCCACAAAAAGCCCCAAAACCCAACTTTCACACTTTATATACACAAAGTTCCACATACAGCTTTGTGAGATTTTGTGCATTTGTGTAGTTAGAGTGAAACACTACAGAAACACACTAAATCTCAGAAAGCTGCACAAATATTTTATTTTATTTTTATTTTTATATGAAAGCTAAATTTAAAACTTCCTAGCCTAAACTTAGACCTAGCCTTTAAATGGCTAAGTCTAAAAAAGAACAACTAAAAAAAAACCCAATTAACTATTTTTTTTTTAAAGCTCCCAAAGAGGAAAAAAACTTACCCAATAGAACAGGGGCCTCCAATCTTGGCAATTTTAAGACTTGTAGACTTCAACTCCCAAAATTCCTCAGCCAGCTTTGCTTTGCTGGCTGAGTAATTCTGGGAGTTGAAGTCCACAACTCCCTGCCTGCTTGATTGGAGGCAGGTAGATTCAGTTGCTTGCTGATGCAATGGATTGCAGGCAAGTGAAGCAAGGCAAACGTTGCGGCTAGCAGCTAAGGTAAGCAAGCTGGAGAGGGGGGATTTTTGCTACCAATTAGCAAGCAAAAATTAGCAGCTGGGATCACCAGAGCCATGGAAAAGGAAAGTTTTTTCCTTTTACACGGTGCTGGCGATCCCAGCTGAGTTGCCCGATTAGGAGGCAACTCAGCTGGGATCGGCAGAGCTTGGATGGCCAGTGCCGTGTAAAAGGAAAAAACTTTCCTTTTACACAGCGCTGGCTATTCCAGCTGAGTTGCCTGCTAATCAGGCAACTCAGCTGGGATTGCCAGTCCCGTGTAAAAGGAAAGTTTTTTCCTTTTACATGGCTCTGGACATCTAAGCTCCGATGTGTAAAAATAAAGTTTTTTTCCTTTTACACGGTGCTGGCCACCCAAGCTCTGGCGATCCCAGCTGAGTTGGCTGCTAATCAGGCAACTCAGCTGGGATCGCTAGCCCCATGTAAAAGGAAAGATTTTTCCTTTTACTGGCTCTGGCCATCCAAGGTCTGGCGTGTAAAAGGAAAGTTTTTTCCTTTTAGACGGCGCTGGCCCCAAGCTTTGGCAATCCCAGCTGAGTTGCCTGATTAGGCAACTCAGCTGGGATTGCCAACACCGTGTAAAAGGAAAAAACTTTTCCTTTTACATAGCTCTGGTGTGTAACTCATCTGATTAGCGGCAACTCAGCAGGCAATTCAGCTTGGATCCTCAGAGCCATTTAAGGCTCGTCAGAGCCTTTCGGGCTGGCCTGCCTGGTTACAGGAGAACGACACCCGGCATATCAGACGACCCCCGACTTTTGAGAAGATTTTTGTGTGTTAGAAAGTCGTCTTATACGCCGGAAAATACAGTATGAAAAATGGGATATGGGAAAAGAATTACTCCAGATTTATCTTCATTTTCTTATTTATTGTGGAATGTATACATTCCAAATTTAGTTATAGAATTTAGACACATAAATAGAAATGCAAAAGAGGAATTTCAATGAAAAAAGAACATTACATTCATGATAAATATTATGCTTACAGAAAATTTGCATAAGATGTACTATCATTGGTCTATTACTTCAATTCTGATCACTAAAAGAAATAGTTCATTTTCTTCAAGTTGTTACATAAGGATCAGGTACAATCATTATGTATTGATCCATATGTAAAGGTCATCAGCTCCACATCATAGCATGTAAATCACAATATCTGGTAGCAATTCTCTAAAAGTCAATAAAACATGATTCTAAACTGTATATTACCACAAAATATACCGATTTACCTATGTACATATAACTCTTTTATAGAAGAATGGTTAACTAAATTTTGGGAGTGCGTTGTCGTTCTAATGCCAAAAATAATCACATCTTAAAAATAAATCTGACATCATTTAACTCAAATTGCAAAACATTTTTAGATTCCATGGATTTATTCATATTTCAAATTTGGAATAATATTTTATATATTTCAGTTATATTTGATTTAGAGGCTTTTACAAGTATGGATGAATACTTGGATTTTACTATTTCATTTTATTGTTCATATGAGCACCATGATTCCTGACATTTATATTTTGTTTAGAGTCCAATAGTGTTTATCAATTTTTTAGGATCACATATCCTATAGTTGTGTATAATTAATCATGAAAAAATCATAATCTAAATTTATGTAAATTTGTAACTCTTTTATTTTTACTCTTCTACACTTTTTTTACTGAATTCATTTTCCATATGTGTCTGTGAACCAGGTTTTATTAAACTACAACCTAAGTATTCAGATTAATAAAATGATCAAAAAGGCCACTAACCTAAGAATTATTATTCAAAGTTATTTGACTGATAAAAAGAGTTAACTAATTCCTTTGCATAATCACAAATTACTTGATCTTAGTCCCTATTTCTTCTATGTCATTTTCTGAACTAAAAATGGGACAAAACTCACTTAACACATTTTTCTCTTAGCAATACAAATTCTGGGCTCAATTGTGGTTGTAGGTCTGGAAATACCTGTATTTTTGTCAGGGAAAACGTTTAGTACAAATGTTTAGTACCTTTTAATGTACCTTTTAATGGAAAGTACATTTAGTGGGAAGCTCGTACATGCAGATTAATGTATATATAAATTACATAGAACTTACATTATCCTTTATGCCTTAAAGTTTTCAGTCTTGATCTGCATGCTTTTAAAACTGTTATTTTTTTGTACTGTAATAATTTAGATATATAAAATGGCTTTTAGTTGGCAAGCATTTTTGCATTCTAAGAAAGAGAAAAGAAAGATGAGCAGGGAGAAAAAATAAGTCTGGTACAGTATGCTCATTATGTTTAACACAGATGAAAAGTGAAAAATAGTTAATCGGCATCCACCGTTGACAGAGGATTGAAATGATCAGATTATATTTTTTATGGTGGTGCATAAATAGATTTGCATAAAGTGTTTCACAGGAAATATACTGTTGTTGAATCTGAAGCTCAGATGTTTATTCAAGAATGCGGGCAAAAGTTTTTGCTAGCCACAACTTCTATGCATTAAAACCCTACAACAACAGATACTTTGCAAGCAAGCAAAAGGAGCTTTATGTCATATTGTCCTTGTATTTACAGTGGTCTTATAAAAAGCATGCTGCAGGGAAATATAAGCGGAGTTCTTAGGATAATATGCATTCCAGTCTTTGACTCAGTTCTTAAAATTTCTCTAAAATTGGCTACTGCGTTGAATTTTTAATTGGAGGAAAAGGTATCATATTAAATGTATATACTGTATTTAATGTAAATAATGTATCTGTCTATATACTTTTTGAGTGCAGATTCATGATGTAACTTGATGAAATGTGTATTTTATGACTTTTCTTGCCACGTTTACTAAGTGAATCACTGCAGTTGTTAAATTAGTAACATGATTGTTGTGTGAACCTGGCTTCCCTATTGACTTTGCTTGTCAAAAGATCGCAAAATATGATCACTTGATCCTGGAACCCTGTAATCGCTATTTTATTTATTTATTTATTTTTTATTTATTTATTATTTATTTATTATTTATTTATTTTTTTATTATTATTTTTTATTTTTTATTTATTATTTATTTATTTATTTATTTCAACTTGTATACCGCCCTTCTCCCCGGGGAGGGACTCAGGGCGGTGAACAGCCAAACTTAAAACCTATATAAGGTTAACCTATATAAGGTTATATAACCTATATAAACCTACAAAAGTTAAGAAAAACTAAAATAAATTAAATCATCGGCATTACCAATTTAAAATCTCAAATCTACAAATCGAAAAATACCCAATTTAAAACCCAAAATCAATAAAATCAAGAATTTAAAAAGCCCATTAAAACCAATTAAACTAGGCCGGCTTGTTGAAATAAGTAGGTCTTCAGGGCCTTTCGGAAAGCGCGGGGGTCAGGGATCAATCCTATTCCAGAAGGTAGCTCATTCCACAGGGCGGGTGCCCCCACATAGAAGGCTCTCCCCCTGGGGGCTGCCAGCCGACATTGCTTGGCTGACGGAACCCTGAGGAGGCCCTCTCTGTGCGAACGTATTGACCGGTGGGAGGTTATCGGTAGCAGCAGGCGGTCTCGCAAGTACCCTGGCCCTATGCTTTAAAGGTGAGAACCAACACCTTGAAGCTCACCCGGATGTCCACCGGGAGCCAGTGCAGCTCGCGCAGGAGAGGTGTTACGTGGGAGAGCCCTGTCGCTCCCATAATCACCCGCGCGGCTGCATTCTGGACCAGTTGGAGCCTCCGGTGCACCCCAAGGGGAGCCCCTTGTAGAAAGCATTACAGTAGTCCAGGCAAGGCGTGATGAGTGCATAGGTGACTGTGCATAAGGAGTCCCGATCCAGAAAGGGACACAACTGGTGCATCAGGCAGACCTTCCAAGGACAGCTGTGAGTCCAGGAGGACACCCAAGTTGCGAGCCCTCTCTGTGGGGACCAATGACTCACCCCCAATAGCCAGTGATGGCACCAGCTGGCTATACCGGGACGCCGGCATCCACAGCCACTCAGTCTTGGAAGGGTTGAGATGAAGCCTGTTCCTCCACATCCAGACCCGCACGACTTCAAGGCACTGGGACATCACTTTGAGGGCATCATTGGGGTGGTCAGTGGTGGAGATGTACAGCTGAGTGTCATCAGTGTACAGTTTGCAACACACTCCAAAACCACGGATGATCTCACCCAGCGGCTTCACATAAATGTTGAACAGGAGCGGCGAGAGGACCAACCCTTGCAGTACTCCACAAACGAGGCAACTCAAGGTCGACCTCTGCCCCCCTGCCAACACAGACTGAGACTGGTCGGAGAAATAGGAGGAGAACAACCACACCACGGTGCCTCCCACCCCCAAGCCCTCCAGCCAACGCAGCATGATACCATGGTCGATGGTATCAAAAGCCGCTGAGAGATCTAACAGGACTAGGACAGAGGAGCAACCCCTGTCCCGAGCCCTCCAGAGATCATCCACCAATGCGACCAATGCTATCTCCGTGCTGTACCCAGGTCTGAAGCCGGACTGGCACGGATCTAGATAGACGGTTTCATCCAGGTACTGTCGGAGCTGTCGCACATCCACACTCTCAACAACCTTCACAATGAAGTGAAGGTTGGAGACAGGACGGTAATTTGCCAAAACAGTCGGGTCCAGAGAAGACTTCTTGAGGAGGGGCCTCACCACCGCCTCTTTCAAGGTGGCAGGCAAGAAACCTTTGCTCAGAGAAGCATTTATAATCCTCTGGAGCCAGCCTCATGTAACTTCCCGAACGGCCAGTACCAGCCAGGAAGGACATGGTCCAATAAACATGTGGTTGCATTTAACCTCCCCAGAATCCTGTCCAGGTCCTCAGAAGTCACAGGATCGAACTCCTCCCAGATAACATTCTCAAGACCAGCCTCAGTCACCTCGTCGGAATCTACCTAGTCAGAGTTCAAGCCTTCACGAATCTGATTTATGAATATTTATATTATATTATTTATAATATAAATTTATTATATTATGTTATAATATAGTAATATTATAATAATCTATACTATAATATAGTAATGTTATAATAATCTATATTATTTTATAATATAGATTTGGTTTATAAATCTGATTTATAAAGATCATGTTTATAAATATGAACTAGTTATCAAGCATCTGAATGTAAATCACATGACCATGAGGATGCTACAATGGTCAAATGTATGAAAAATAATCATAAATCGATTTTTTCAATGTCATCGTAACTTTGTTCAGTCACTAAATAAACTGTCATAAGTGAAGGATTTCCTGTACTATATTTAACAAGATTATGCAACATAATTAAATATATTAAATATGTAAGTCAGCTTTGAATTTTAATATTCTAAATATTAAAGCTACTTAAAAGTAGCATACATTATCCAGCGAACACATGATTCAAAAGCCTGCTGGATATTTTTGTTCTTTTTTTTCCAGTTAAGTGCTAATTATTAATAGTTAACAAGATAGATTAAAAAATAAGAAAATAGTAACCCTGAATATAAACAGCCTGTGCCATGTATAGTTTTCTCAGTTATTTCACAAAATGGGAATCTAAATAAATTATATTTGTGTTACTACAATGTCATGCAATCAATAACATAACTATGTACATTGGATCAGTAAGTGTTCTCCTGTAGTTTACAAAGCAAGAAATGCAATTTCTGAAACACCTTTTATGGAAAAAGCTAATATTATTAACTTTTCAATACTGACTTAAAGACACTGCTAGAGACAATATAGTGAACTGAAGATAGATCCATAAAGAGAGAATCTGATCACTATAATAGAATGAAAAATAACAAGTAAACAAACTCTTCGTAATTCCTCTTAGACAAAGAAAGAATTGAAAGTTGCCCAAACAATTGCCCCTCATGAGAAGACCGCAAGGCACAGGTGTCTGGCTAGTTTAGAGCTCTAGAGGATGAGGGAAAAGGCATTTTACTCAAATCAAAGTTGGGGGCTTCAAAAGGAAATATATTATTTCCTTTTCTAATTACTTTTGGAAATTGCTTGTTAACTGCTTTTTCAGCTATTAAGACCTCCAGATCAACAGGTTTTAGTTTACTTCAAGATTACATTTACTTCAATCTTTAGCAGATCCAGAAAATTATCTTTGCCTCTATTAATAGACTGTGTTTAAAAGTAGTAACGGAAATTAAATTTTACCATAACAAGACTAAGACTGATCTGAAAGTGGATTTAAAAATCCAAGCTTACAAGAATATATTGTAACAAGCTTACAAGAATACGATGGATAAAGATGTTACACTGGACATACAAAAAAACCCATTGTTGTTCTCTGTGGTAACCTTAATTTTTGCTGATACGTTGCAGGATTGAAATGTCATGGCTCTAAGGATTTGTAAAATATGAGATATGGGAAGATTGATATATGTTAAGGGAAGAAGATAATACTAAAATTGTTTATACTTGTTGTATTGAAGTAATTTCTTTATATATTTCTTTTTTCTTTACTATATCCTTATTTTTCTATTTTTTATTTTATGAGCTTCCCTGCCCTTTGTATTAGTTTTTATTGTTGTGATTATAATTTTTCATAAAATTACTATCAAGACTAACTCAAAAGCACCAAAATAAATAAACAAATAAACAAACTACTAATTTAAGTTTAATTTAAATCTGAGATGCAGATGGCTGCCACTCTGCTGTTCAGAACAGTTGTAAAGGCTTGGCTCTTCATCCAGTTCTTTGGCAAGGAAGGGTAAGATCCTTGCTTCATTCGATATAATCTATTCTGCTTGCCATCTTTTATCTTTTATTGATTTTATTGTAATTTTGTTAATTATCATGAGCTGCCAGAGTTGTTGAGAGAAGGGCAACGAACGTGTTTAATAAATTGTAATTATTTTCACTTTCCATAAATCTAAAACGGCCAGCATAATTCTCAGCACTCAAATCTGTTTGTTATTGTTGATAAATGTCAAGTGTAAGCTACTTGGATATTTTGAAATAAATATGGATACATATTATTTATAGAAGTACTTTGTCTGCTGTGTACTTACATCATTTTAATGCGATTTTCCAAAAGCCAGTTGCAATCTCAAGTTGAAGGCCTTCAAATTTATGAGCCAAACATATAGCCTAATCACAAGTTAAACAGTTATTAGCTAATTAGACTGTTTAACACTTGATAACACTTTAATTCATAGCTTTTGACATAAAAGGGTTTTCTTCATTTACTCAAGGATACAGGATATACCTCTGTAACCTACATTAAAAGCCACTCTGGACTTGCCTGGCATCAACTGACTGTCTTTACTAAGATGTTAAAGCGATCAGCACCTGACATCTGTTAGCTGGAGGCATTCTGAGGTAAAGGACCAACAAATCGAAATAAATTAGACCAGTTTAACTTTTGGATGAGGTGATCCCCTTAGTGATATTATAATCTATGCTCCTGATGTTACACAAGGATTTAAGAAGAACAATGTTTCATACTTCTCTTTAGAGCATCACATCCTGAGTTTTTTTTCCTAAACAAGGTACAAATAGTACATATTCCAATTAAAATAAAACAAAAATGTAAGCCATCACTTCCTTTTGCTAAAAAGATAAAATCATTATATATTAATAGACTTGACAGTATGGTACTAATAGTGAGTATTTTGAAGTTAAAGTAAAAAATGAGTCAATCTGACCATAAAGGCAAAAGGGACAAAGTAAATGTAATCTAATTACATTGAAAATCAATACCTTGCCAAGTTCTATGAAGCATTTTAGATGCATTTAAGTGCTCATTTCTTAGTGGAAAAAAATACAACTGAACATTTAGCTTTTCTAAGCAGTAAAACCAGTATTATCAAATCTAAAAACAGTGTTTTACCATGATGAAGACTACTTCTATAAAGTACTATTTTGAATTTATGTACAAACAGTGAATTGTACATATCTGTTACATGTTATTTCTTCTGTATAATAAGTCCAATTACTATCTCAATTTTCTCCATGAATTGATACTTCTTACAATTTGAAATGTCATCATACCTATACAGTCTGGCATGAGTACTAAGTACTAAGTCCTCCAGCAAGGACAAATCAGAAGTGCTGAGCTCTCAAAATATTGTTATTTTCACAATATTTTGTCATGCACTACTATTTCTCCCTAAATAATGAGACCCCATTTCTATTTTCTGCTAGAAAAGTGCATCAGCCCATCCAAAGATGAAAGATCATGATGCAGGCTTAAAAAATGGTTGACAAACTTTACCAAGATCCTGTTTGGGTGTGAAATTCTGGAAGGAAGCGTTTCTCAATTTTTCTTGATCAGGTGGAATTCACATGCATCACCAACTGATTGCCCTGGTAAGATGTACAGTTTTCCAGCCATGCACTCTTAGTCACCATAGTCAGCTTCCATTCAGTGAAGTTAGAAACTTTGGGTATCCTTTATATATATATATATCCAACGAAGGTAGTTATGTACACAAGTAAAGAAACTTTCACCAGTCTTCTGTTTAAAGCATGAAGCCCTGGGCAAGTTACCATCAATTTATTGCCTTGCTCATATGATCATTTAAGGTCCTGAAGGTCGAAGCTGGTCAGGAACAATTTTCAGCTACTTAAAACAGAAAACATCAAGGATTCAGCCTTGTTTGACTTGGCTCTTTTTGTGGGCTGACCTGAGGGATACTCAGTTATCTAAGGCTAACATCATTATGTGTATCGTTAGCAATACCAGTCTTGCTACTATTGCTGCTTTCTGGTCAGCTCTGTGGTCATAAGTAATAATCAGATGCCACTCTTACTTTGGGGCTTATAACAACCTTGGCATTATTCATACATTGATGAGCGTTAGTATAATATATATCACAAATCTATATTTATGTTCATGAACTGTGGATGGGAAGACACAAAAAAGATTGTGTATTTATAAATGTAATTTAAATTTACACAAAATGTTCTATAGGTAATTATAACATTTTTAATTTTCAGTATAGTTATAAGTAATAATTTCATTACTTTTTTAAAGAAAAATTCAGATAATTTCCCATTATGAAGAAAATGTAGATGAAGTTTTTGCAAAAGCCCATTAAAATTCCAATGTGAATATGTATCCTATTATGAATGAACTATATCTAGGATAAATGACAAGGATAAATCTAGGATAAATTATCTCATTAAATAATTTTTATCTAGATAATTAGATAATTTTATTTTGAAGAGAAATATACTGAAGAATCCAATATTAAGCAATGCATTTAGCTCTGTAACAAGGATTTATTAAATATCATTGTCAGATTTTAAAACTAATGATTGTCTAGCTATAAGATAGATCACTTTAACTAAATTGATATTTCAATAATGGACAATATATTGAATGTAAATCAGAACTGAGCTATAGGATTCTTGGTGTTCTCTGAGCTTGATTATTTGTTGCAGATATTTTGTTATTAGAGGGATCACCGGGAAGAAAAAGGAGATCCTTATCCCACTCTATAGGGCTTTTAGTCAGATCCCATTATTCCAAATGGAATACTGTGTTCCATTTTAAAAAAGATATTGATAAGCTTGAGCGAGCCCAGAGATAGGCAACAAAAATGGTGCAAAGTCTGAGGGACAAAACATATCAGGACAGATTGGAGGTACTGCATATGTACAGCCCTAGACAAAAGAAGGGAAAAGAGGAATATGATTGAAATCTTTAAATATGCTAAGGGTGTCAATAAAATTCTGAAAGGCAGTATTTTCAATATTAAGCAAAAATTAAGAACATGGGCGCATTACCTTAAACAACAAGAGGAAAGTTAAAAAGAAATGTTAGAAAGTAGTACTTCACCGAAAGAATATGGAAGTTTGGAACCAACTTTCAGTGAAGGTAGTAGGTAAATCATCAGTAATTCAGTTACTGCTAGGAATATACATACATCTACCATCTGACAAAAAATTAGAAATAAGAAAAATAGAAATAAAAACAATATAAAAGCAATAATTAACAAATAATAAACACATTATTTAATTAAAAAGAAAACAAAAATAAACTCAAAAGGCAGACTTGATGGATTTCTATATTACCAAAATAGATAGCATCATCAATGCCCAGGGGAATGAAGTTTTCTGGTTGTTTATATAGTGATGCTTAAAACTTTATAAACATCTCTGAATTTTCAATATTTCTGCATAAATAAGACCTAAGATAGTTTCTGTTCTCCACATAAATCTTAAAATTAGAAGAAGAGAACCTAACCTAACTAAACAAATGAATCAAAAACATTATACTTGTTTATTTATTTATTGACAAAAGCCCAAAGTTACAGATTTGTGTGTGACAAAAGTATGCAGTCTTTTGCTTTCAAGTGAAGTGCCTGTCTTTGGGCAGAAATAACTGCAACTAAAAGTCTCTTTTAATCAGTCCTGAACATTGGCTTGGAGGAATTTGTGACCATTTTTCTCTATAGAATAGCTTCAACTCAAAGATGTTGGAGAGATTCCTTGCATGAACTGCCTTCTTCCGATCCTTCCACAACATCTGTACAGAATTAAGGTCAGGACTTCGCCATTGCAAAAGATTAACTTTTTTCTGCTTTAACCATTCTTTGGTCATACCACTTGTGTATTTTGAGTCACTGTCATGCCGCATGAACCACCTCTTGAGCTTTAGTTCATGGATAAATTAAATACCCTGACATTTCTCTGGTACAATTCAGAATTCATAGTTCTATCAATGAGGGAAAGTTGTCTTGGTTTGGAAGCAGCAAAGCAGACCAAACCATACCACCACCATACTTGAACAGATGGGTTATGGTTCTTATTGCACTAGAATGCAAAATCTGCTTTTGCCAAACATATTTTTTTTCATTCAAGTCAAAAATTCTATTTTGGTCTTGTCTATCCATAGCACTTTCTTCTAATAACCTTCTGTTTATCCACCTAGTCTCTTCAAACTGTAGATGAGTAGCATGCTCTTTATGGAGAGTTCTGGCTTTCTCCTTGCAACTCTTTCATGCATAACATTGTTTTAAATAATCTCCAGATAATCCTATCATGAACACTGACATTTGCCGATATAATAGAGGTCTTTATTTTCTTAGATATTAACTAACTTGTACTTCTTTGAGACCTGGAGTATTACACACCTTTTGGTATGATCTTTTTTGAGTTTATTTGGATTTATATACCGCCCTTCTCCTTGCGGACTCAGGGCGGTGTACAGCCAATTAAGAACAACATACAAACATACACAAGTTAAAATTTCTTAAAATAATAATATAAATGGCCATAAAATTTAAAAATTAACATATTTAAAATACAACTCTAAAAATACTAAAATGTTATAGGGATCAGGCTAGGCCGGCGAGCTGAAAGAGATGGGTTTTTAAAGCCCGCCGAAAGGTTGGGAGGTCAGAGATTATTCTTAACTCTGGAGGCAGATCATTCCAAAGGGTGGGTGCTGCCACAGAGAAGGCTCTCCCCCTGGGGGTCGCCAGCCGGCATTGTCTGGCTGACGGCACCCTGAGGAGGCCCACTCTGTGGGAGCGAACCGGCCGGTGGGAGGCAATTGGCGGCAGAAGGCGGTCCCGTAAGTACCCTGGCCCTAAGCCATGGAGCGCTTTAAAGGTGATTACCAACACCTTAATTGGTTGATCTCTTCTGGAGATGGTAAAAATAATGTTGAATTGTTTTCATTTGTAGATGAATTGCCTGTCGGCGCAATGGTAGAGCCCAAACTGCTTGAGTGGCGTAGGAAGCTAATGCCTCCTACTAAGGCAGCATTTAACATCCAGCTGCCTGCAATTACTGCGAGTTCAATTCTCACCAGGCCCAAGGTCGACTCAGTCTTCCATTCTTTCTAAAGTGGGTAAATTGAGGACCCAGTTTGTGGCGGCAATAAGCTGACTTTGTATAAATATACAAAAGTATGAAGGCTATTGCTTAATGTATTGTAAGTCGCCATGAGTTTCTGGAGAAGGGCAGCATATAAATCAAATTAATATATATATATAATAGCTTGCTGTATCAATACTGATTGGAGTGTCACTACTTCTCTGATAATTCTTTGGTTATGGTATTGTTTCTTCCCTTTTTAACTGGAGCTGTTTCCTGCTTATTTGACTGTTGGATGCTGGAGATGATGTATTGGACTGTTTATTTCCTTCCTCAACTTTTGGTGATGTCTTTTAAATAGTATGTAGATGGAACATATCTCTGTATATCTGCTGATCACTGATTTGTCAGAATGCCAAACTGAAGGAATTCCCTAGCAAGTTTGCATTTCAATGTTGTAAAATGTCAACAATTTTTCCAGATCAAATTCTGATTGTATTTGTCAGGGTTCAGAAATTCAGCAATTTTTGTCTCCTAACTGCCACTTGATAGATACATTCTGAGTCACAGTATTCTAGTTTATTGTCCTATCTGGTATCACTTCCTGCCTTTACACTGTTGATATATATCGTTTTATTTCTTTGGTTACTGTTTATTTGGGTTTGTTTAAGATATTTTGGAAGGCTTTGGTTGCTTTGCATGCTACAGTGATTCCAAGAGGCTTAGTAGACTTTAGTAGTTGATATTTACACAGCAAGATACTTTTAACATCCATTCAACACTATTCTAGGAAACCTGAATTGCTTTCAGGCATGAGCAGCCAGAAGACTTCAAATTAGCTAATTTTTACTCAATCTATTTAATAGCAATCTTCCCAAGCTGACAGTTTGCATCTGGGTCAAACTAGGTTTGATAAGGTTCAACAGCATTTAAGTGGAGCTGGACCTTGCCCTATTGAGCCTCTATAAGAATTTCAGACTAATTCCCTGCTTGACTCAGCCAGTCTCTCTCTCACAGTCACCATTAGTGTAACTGTAAGTTGGCTAATAAATTATGTTTAAAAGCCTGGGATTTGTGACACATTATATTTGTCACAAAAATTCCTAAAAGTTTATATATACATCTGCTTCCATTAGATTTCTCTATATGTACTATACCTTATTTTTCAGAATGCAGGCAAACAAGGAAAATCATGTCCTACTTTTAGAGTGGTGATAAAATGCATGTGTCTTTGAATAATTAAATTAAAGACTGAGAGTCTACGCAAAACTCTATTATGTTTATATATGGGAGGGAAGGAGAAGATATAATGTGAACATATTAGGCAAGGCATGATTTCTGTCTAACATCACAACAATTTGCAAACTAAAACTGCATAACACAGAGGAAGAGCACTATCCATTATACAATGATATATCAATACTATAAACTGGACAAAGACTGAATAGGTTAAGCTATTAAGTGAATCAAAAGGTAGATGTTCTTTAATTATCAGAGTCACTTATGTATCAATCTGTTTATCTGACACATTCTTGAAATGGCTTTGTAGATACCTTGGATTATAGAACAAACCAAACAGGGAACCATAGAAGTTAACATTAAAAACATTAGTTTCATTCATTTTTATTTCCATTTTCAACATAGCTCTATCATTCTTTATAAGTCTCAATACCCCTCACAGGTTCTCACACTTCAGTTTTACCCAATTGGTTTATTTTTAATTCCATTCACTCTGATGTGAGTTCCTTGAATAACCTATTTCAGCTATCCACCTTTAAAAAAAATCATCAATATTGCTCTGCATTTTCTCTGCTTTTTTATTCCATGCTGTTCTTTACTGTCTTTCATTATATCTTTTAGTCTTTATACTATTGTACTGTAACTTCACCTAAACATTTTGCAAAAGTTTTATTTATAAGTACTTTTTACTTTGTCATTCCACAAAGCACTTCATTAGCATAATTCCACAAATTTCCTAGGTAGTTCCATGCACACATTAATCAACTCTACTCCAGAAGCTTACACCACATTCATTCAGATCTATTTATTTCTTTTCCTTTCTTTTGATTTTATAAATGCACAATATAATCTTTTTTTGGACAAGAGAGATTTTTGTTGAATTCATAAAAATTTTAAAAATTACTTTAATATATAGAAATAAAAAGAAAACAAACAGAAAAGGAAAATCAGAAATAAGAAAAAGGAAAGAAAAAAAATGCAAACATGGTATTTAATATAGAGAGTACAGCTTCATTTTTAAACAGAGCATTATGACCACATGGTGTGATATTGATTTCCATTACATTTCCATTGCCACATTTCCATTACAATAGAGATCCAGTTCAAAAGCAGAGACCAAACATATATCATCGATTTAAAATTGCAAATCTGAAGTGGCACTGTTGTGAATTCATCTCATTTTAAGATTATACCATGGTAATATTCTTTAATATGTTTAACTATTGATTTGTTACTATGAAATATTCCAAGTCTTCATTCTAAAATCCTCGTTATAAAAAACTAATACCCACTTTAATTTCACTATTTAATTAACTATTAAAAATCTTGTAAATTTAGACTGGTTGAGATATTTCAGCACTATTCGTAAGACAATGTACATTTAGATGCTACTAAGTAACTGGACCAAATTGTGAAAATGAATATTCTAATTAAATATACTGCTGTTTTGTAGTTTTGGACTATTGAAATTTTACTTACAATGCATTATTTTAAAGTGTAATTAGCTTATCTAAAATATTAATATTTATACTAATTAATCAATAACTGATATTATATCAGTGCAAGTTATTCAGATGACAATAAGGGTTAAAAATTTATGTATGAAGGCTTTATAATATGCTTTATTAATGTTGGAAATAGAATAAAATATTGACAATCATTTATTTCTATTCCAAACAGCAATCTTCCTCATCCTGTGGTTATCACCATAGTTGGGAGTCCATAATTATTGACTTTGGTCACCCATCGTATCTTTGATTATCTTTGATTGACATTTTCACATAAAGAGTACACTACATTGCCAAGGTGCATCACATGTGTCACACACAAGATTCCTTGCCAATCTTAATGACAGCATTTTGTCATATACCACAACTGCAACCAAAGCCCAGTGCAAACTATTTTGATGCCGATATAATACTGCCTACACATCAGCAATTAGAAAGTGCATGCACTGCACAGTATTGACTTACTTTAAATACTCTAATAAATAAAAATATAGAAAACTGACAGCAGAAAAAGACCCAGTGGAGCTTTGAGCCTACTCCTTGAGTTTACTTTTTTCTTTTCTTGATTGATTTGTAAATTGTTTTTATATTTTATCTTTTTATTTTTATCATATTATGGATATATGTTTATCCCAAGTATGTTTAAATTAGTCTAACCCTTAAGCATTTTTTTTTATGGTTCAGGCACATAGATTTTAATAGCATCTGTAGAATAAAATTAACTGGTTAATTGAAACTTGTTTATTTATTTAAATTTGGACTCTAAATAACTCTGGATAGTTCACAAATAACACAAAAAGCACTAGAAACAAAACCCAAAATATGACCCAACCATAATAAACAGACAAAAAACCAAACTAATAAACAACCATCTCAGTCCAAGGCCTAGAAAAATCAGGATTTTATGCCTTTGTGGAAAGTCAAGAAGATAGTGATGTATCCTTGACGTCCAACACTGAATAAATGATCAAAAACAGGTTTTCAAATATTTGTTGGAAATATAATCAAAGAGTATATTCTTTCTTCTTTGGTGGATATCTAAGAAAACTAGAAACTATTGAGATCAAATATGTATGGTGATTCAGAAGATTCTAAAAGTGAATGCACTATTGAAACCAGAGATTTTTCTTTTGGTATTATAGGATAAACCGTTCAAAAGTTCTTATGGAACCTTATTTTTATACATGGTAATGGTGGAAATACTTCTATATGCACAAAGTAGAAAGACATATAACTACCTAAATTGAAGAATGAACGGAACTGACAGAAATACTGTAGCAAAAATGACACCTAGTGAATTTGAAACCCTATAAAGAAATCTTCTTTATTACAAATTTTTTATAAGAAAGCTATATTCTAGAGCAATGATAGCAACTTTTTAGACACTGAGTGCCCAAACTGCATGTATGTGCATGCCCAAATTGAAAGATCTCTGTGCGGCAGAGACCAACTGACCAGCTGGCTGGTGAGAGGCAGGGCATCCCAACACTGGCAGTGTGGCAAGAGGCAAGATCTTTTTCTTTCATGAGCTTCTGTTTCATCATTTGCAGGGAAACAGTAGCTTACGAAAGAAACACCATGGAGATCTGACCTGGGATGATGGTGCGCATGCCAGCAGAAAGGGCTCTGCGTGCCACCTCTGGCACATATGCTAAGGATTCGCCATCACGGTTCTAGAGATTCGATTTCTTGATATATAGACAATGATATGGATTAGATTGAGAGCGTTTAAACTCTAGAAAGATAATCAAATCAAATATAATCAATTTATAATCACAGACACATTAGGGTAAAACAAATGAGCTAGAAATAAATGAACTCAAAACAACAATACTAATTTATTATTTTATAATCAGAAGAGAAGAACAATATTTTTAAAAAATGGCTGGTTTACACTTTATATGCAAATTAACAACTATCTCCCACATTTATTTGTCAAACAATGAAAACTACAACTTTCTTATGCTTTCTTATGCTTCTAGGAGATTTTTGGTCATAAAGAGAAGCACACTGGTGCAAAAAAAAAATTGAAGTATTTCCTTATTAAGGAATTAAGTGGATTTTCCGATGGAGAATAGAAGCTGATTTTAATTTTTTTAAAAAATGGGGCTCAATTATTGTTAGTTCCTTTATATTAGCAACTCTTCAGTTCTTGCTACAATTCAAAATAATTTCAGCACTTCATAGATGCTAATTTCACAATCTGAAATTCTAACACTACATCTATTTTTTTGATCCATTAGCTGTTCAATGTCTTCTCTCCACTCCTTTGTTTTGTTTATAATGTCTCCTAATAAACAGTTCTCAAAACATAAAAAACTTGCATCTATTTTTGAGATCTGAATTGGTCTAGTAATAATACTGTAGAATGTATTTTGGAATATTTTTAGAAACCATCCACATTTGTAACCCACTTTCTTCCTAGGAACTCTTAATTTTCAATAGGAAAAATGTAACTAAAAGTGTTACAAAACCTGCATTATTTTGCAGTCTAATAATCAAGAAAAGGAGGTTTTATAATGACAAGGCATCTCATTATAAAACAATGATAAAAGGTTGGTAATTTGCCATCGCTTTTTGAAAACAATAGGTTCATTTTTGAACAAATTAAGTTATTTATATGCCTGTGCACGTCTATTCATTCCTTAGCATATTGGAAAGAACAACTAATGGTCATTTCTATTTGGGCTGACAGACTTGCAAAGGTCATTTTATATTATGCCAACTGAAATTGCAACAATTATGACCTCCTAGAATAAAAATATCTAGAGCTAAGGTAATAAGCCATTTGTTAAGTGACACAGAGTGATTGTAATCACCATTACTCAAGCCTTCTATAATCCAGTTTAAATTTTAAGAGCCTTACTGTGAGTGCCCAGGCGTATTTCCAATGCTTTATTGGTCCTGGAGACTGGACTAATCTTGTATGTGGTTCTGCCACCCTAAATTTTGAATTAGAATAATCTTGCAGATAACTCCTTTGCTTTCTTGATCTTTTAAGATAATTACCTATCAATTTGGAAAAAAAGCATACATTTAGATCAAGGTGCTCAGCTCTGAAAAAGCTTTGATAGGCCTTAAACAATGGATTCTTCATAATTATCTCCAAATAAAGCTAACTGCAAAGACCCTTCTTGTATGGAATCAATGTGATTTTTCTCAATTGCCACAGCTACTTGTTATTTTATATTGTAGCTGCTTTATGAATGTTTGGTTCATTCATATTCATTCACATATAATTATTTGTTCTAGTATGTATGTCTGTGTATGTAGATATGACAGTCTGTAAATAAAGCTGATGTTGATAAAAATAATAAATTCTCAAGGATTGCACACTTAATCCCTTGAGATTCTTTATATATAAATGCTTAAATTATTTTATTTCTGTCATGATCCTTGCAAGGATACGCACCTACATGTAATGTTTTGTGAATTGCTGCTCTGACAGACAGAGTTCTTCAGTCAATTCAAGGTGGAGGACCCTTGGTGGAGCAGCGGAGTAAAGTGCTGTTAAAGTAACACTTAGCTGCCAGCTACCTGCAATTACTGCAAGTTCAAATCTCACCAGGCTCAAGCTTGACTCAGCCTTCCATCCTTCTGAGGTAGGTAAAATGAGGACTTATTGTGGGGGCAATAAGCTTTTTTTGTATAAAAAAGAACACCGCTTTAGTAGGCCAAAAGCTCTACTAAGCAGGTATGTACAAAAGTATTAAGGCTATTGCTTAACACATTGTAAGCCGCCCTGAGTCTCCGAAGAAGGGAGGCGTATAAATCAAACCAATAAATAAATAAATAAATAAATAAATAAATGCTTCCTTTTTATTTGAGTGAAAAAACTGAAGGATAAACTATAGCTCGGTAGCTGTATCTCCACTTTCCTTTTTCCTTTTTTATGCTACTTAAAAAGGAGCTTTAATGTATAAAATAATCCAAATAATCCATTATGCAGTTAGCTACTTTAATGCTAACTGCATAACAGTTATCAGGTATCATAACAGATGATCAATTGCATCTGTTGTCTCTTCCCTCAAAGTAACTGAAATTACTTTTTGTTCAATTGATTTGCCTATTACAATTCTATAGTTAGGGTAGGGCAGGATAGGGTAGGACAAGAAGGGTAAGGTAGTGTAAGATTAGGTAGTGTAGGATAGGGTAACAGTGTAGGAGAAATAGAGAAAAATGAATTGTAATGACTAGTTTAAGCAGTGATCAAGGGGCAATCTGCAAGATAGATTGAAAAGTGTCTTTCTTCCCTCATTATATATATTTGGATTGTGAACCTTAAGAAATATTAAGGGACTTGAGACGTTTTTTATTTTTGAAGGACTTGAGAACTTGAGAACAGAGTTTTCTATTTTTGTATATTTAATAATAAGTACGTTGCCACAAAAAGTACATTATTTATCCCTTGTATCACTGGTGTAACTATTTCCTATTCTGACCATCTATTATTTTTTCTGAAATCTCTCTCCCCCCCCCCCTTCATATATTTGCCCTATACTTCCCTATACTCATTATGGTACAAATGATTAAAATCCAGACATGGATTTTTAATTTGAATATATGGATTCAATTTTTTCTTTCCAACACTAACGGTTTAATCTTGCTTAATTAACCAGCATTTATCATTTAGTGACACTAAAGTCCTAAGTAAAAATGTTTTCTCTCAGTTCCTCAGATTTTAGTTAGTATACTAAATCTAAATATATGATAAAATCACATTAATTAATCATGATAAAACAGCAGTCTATGTTTGATTAATAATTAAATTAAATTACATTTATTTAATAATTTAACAATTAATTTGTTATTGCTGTGCAGTCCAGAAGACTGAGTGGCTTACAAAAAAAAATTAAAACAAATCTAGCAAAAATAATTAAATCAGCTAGAACCCCCATAAACAGGTAGGTTGAACTAAAACAACTAGAACAATAAACAGTATAACAATATGACAGGGCCTGCATCAAATTAATAATAACCACATTAATTCCAGGCCTGAGAACAGAGCCAGATCTTAAGTGTTTTCTGGAGGAGCACCATCTGTATATCTCGGGAGATACTTTTCCAGATGGTGTGGGTTGCAACAAAGAAGGCATGTTTCCTCAATCACACAAGAAGGCAACATTTAATTGAAAGGACCTGAAGCATACCTACCCTGTTGGAACGTATTGGTTGGAAAGAAACAATTTGGGATTGCAATCCCTCAAATAATCAGACCATATGACATGAATGGCTTTATATATGGCATTCAGGACCTACTATTGCATCTGGAAACCTACTGGTAACCAATACAATTTACATAGCAATGATGATACATAGGCACAATCTGAGGTGCCTGTTAATGCTCACCTACTGCATTTTGTACCTTCAGAATGGTCTTCAAACATAGCCCATATTCTTGCATGGAGCATTACATTAATTCAGTTGTTAGGGGACCAGGTTATGCATGAATATTTGAATGCCCTGCTAGTTTAAAAAAAAAAAAAGCACAAATATTGCACAAGGCGAATTTGTGCATTGACTTGCCTGGCCACAGCTACCAGATACTCTTCTAGTCAAAGCTGCAAACCCAGTATGACTCTCAGGTTGCATAGTCTTGAATGGGAAAGTGTAACACTATCCAATACAAACAATGGAAATCTCTCTAGCACAAGAGGCCAAAACAATTACAGTCACTCAGTTTTGTCAGGATATTCCTCCAAGTCTATTTCACTGTATCCACACCAAACATTCTCCAGTCAATACACTGACAGGTTCATTTGTACAGTCTGACATCAAGGTATAAAGTTGGGTATAATCAGCTACATTATCCCATTCAGATAATGCAGAAATGCAGACATTAAGTAGGAGGGAAGACCTTGTCAAAAGCCACTGAAAGACCAAGGAGCACAAGAATAGATTCACCAAACCTATCCCAGCACCACCAAAAGTCATCAACAAGTATATCTAGTGCTGCTTCCATTTTATATCCTAGTCTAAAACTCAGCTGAAACTACTTTTTATAATCTATTACCTTTATAGATCTCTGCAATTGCCATCCAACTACTTTTTTCCACAACTTCCCCCCCCCCCCCCAAAATGTAATCACTTATTGAAATATTACCTAAAAAAGTTTCCCCCCAAAAAGAAGACTAAAAACTGGCTGAGGAGTTCAGTAATGCTCTCTTAAAGAGAAGGGACATTAGTGCTCACTCAAGGCTGGCAGTATTACTTCTTCCTTCAAATAATTTCCTATTGAGCAGCCATGTATTTATCCTATTTTTTAACTTATGATCTATATTTTAAAAAAAAGATGAATCGTATTACCCAGATTTAGTTCTCTCTGAAGAATGCCTAGAAGAAATTCCTAAGGAGTCTTTATCCTTGTTCAGATGAACATTCAGAATCAAAGGAGCACTTCTTTATTCAATCTTGGTACAAAGTTTTGAATTAACACTTCATCAATCCTTCAAAAGCTTTTTTCAAGGACAGTTATCCAGTTTATAGACAATATTTTACTTCAAGCATCTAACAGATATGTTATACTTAGTATTTAATACCATTATTTATCTTAGATTAAAGATTCTTTTTCTTATTAGGGTTTGTTCTACCTGTCTGTAGAAGTTTGCACTGTGTCTGCTTATTTCACAAGCACAACCACCAAAGCAAGATCAGAGAAGATCTCTTCAGAATGCTTACTGCAGGCCCTGACATTGCTTTGGGAAGGACGAAATGGAGTTAAATGAGAGGGGCCTAAGTTCACCCAATTGATTTCTGTTGGCTTTTATATCACTGTCTAACTTAGGCTAAGATTTAGGTTTAAATTCAATTTTAATAATCATAATAATTATAGTTTAGAGACATATATATGCTTTGGTTATGTATTTAGCCTTTCAGAATTATAATTCTACAATTTTTAAATATTTGATTTTATGGAGAAAAATGAGAAGGCAGATAATTAGGGTTTTCACAAAATGCAATCTTGGTATGAATTGGAGCCATCAGAATTTCGTACCAAATAGAGAAAAAAACGTAAATGTAGATGTCAACAACATGTTAATTTCAGGTTGTTTGCTGATAAATGATGAAAATGTATACAAAGAAAAATGTTGCACATCTCTGAGAAAGACGATAGATAGCATGATGATACACTGTCAGGCACACTTACAGGTAGATCAATATCTATCTAATAAAAACTGTTGCTCAGTCTTACACTCTACTTTTTTATATGAATCCTTAAAAAATGAAGCAAATAAAATAACACATAACTATATATACCGTCAGCATTATACACATATGAATAAATTTTTAAATAAGTTGGGAACATATGGACAAACACCTTATAAAAAATCTACATACCTGACATGCTGCTAGGAGTCAAAAGAAAGTAGTCATTCTCATTCTTCTCCAGTGTCACCTGTTTAAAAATAATTTTGTCAATATTTAATGAATATAATTTTATTACATATTAATATGCAAGAGCCATTTTGAAAGCAGGATATTGAATGTTAAGAATTTTTGATAGTTTCTGCTATTTTGAAAAGGTTGGAAATGTGCTTCTAGGCACTATTCCCAAGTGCCTTTGGGAATATCTTGAAACTCAGATGGTCCTTACTTACCAACTATTTCATTCAAAGGTATGATGGTGGTTAAAAAAAAACACTTTATGACTAATGTCTGCATTTATGAACTCTGCAGCACTCCCCAATCCCATGATTACCTTTACAATCCTGTGTCTAACGTATTGTGCCCCCACCCCACCCCATAGACAGAGAATAGGGAGAAAGGGATTATAAAACAGTAAGTAGGCATACAGTACAAAATACACACTAATGTCAGAACATTACTTTCAATGTCTTTTCCCCATCCTGCTTAGTCTCTTGCAATTCCTTCCTTCTCAATGAATGTAAATACAAACATTAATTCCCTTCTTGCTTCAGTATCAAAGTGAACATTTCAAAGGGCGAAGGAGAATTATTCATCTTTTCTCTTTCCTATATTCTTTAACTATTTCTTTTTCTGCCTTTCTATTTATTTGTATGTTATTTTATCTTCTTCCTCATCTTACTTACTTGCTAATTTACGTATGTATGTATGTATGTATGTATGTATGTATGTATGTATGTATGTATGTATTTATTGTCTTATGCACTTTGTTTTACTTTCACTTAAAGCAAAGACTGCTCAATGGACATAATATAATCACATGTACAAACCCTAACCATAGGACAAATAGTTTAGGGATAATTCTCAGGGATATTAACCTCTAGCTCCTCCCTGTGGGCATTGAAAATATTCATGTGGAGGATATTGATTGTTGGTAGTCTACATAAAGCACCATGGACATACGCAGATTAGAATTAGGAATTTTTTTTAAGAAAAGAAGGATTGCATTCATGTGATCAGAACTAACTCTGAACATTCTTGTGATATTAGTCATATGGCAGTTAACATTTTGCCCAAAGAAAACAAAAAGCATACCAATTTGCTTGTTTTTTCATGTAGAAAGGAAGAAAGAAAGAATATGAATGATCAACAGTTTTTTTTTTGATATGGTTAAGGTTTCATTATACCTCATCAATCATGTTTCAAGAGACAATACTTCTTTTTCTCCCATCTAGACAAAAATGTCTCAAGACCTTTGTGTGGCTTCTGTATTTTGTATACTTCAACCAATCCTATTTTTTCCCAATAATTTTTATTTTACATTTTTACCTTTGACACAGCTTCCTTTCCCATTCTACAGCTCATAAAGTTGTGGCAGTTGCATTGATTTATTGCTAGGAGTGTTATGTTTGGTGACAGAAAACAAAATCTTCCTCAGCTAAACACTTGAAATCTTTAAACCAAAATTCCTTGTGTTCAAATTTTATGATTTGGTAAGGTTTGGGGCAAAGGTGGCTTCTGATCTTCTCTTGAAATTTACCAAAGAAATTGGCAACTGCAACCAGCAAACCAAAAAAATTATGAAAATACTTTTGTCTACTAAGCCATCTATGACTTTCTGCCTGAAATCAATATTTTCTACTTAAAAGTGAACTATGCTTGCATATGATAGCTAATGATAAAAAGAAAACAATAAAATATTTTAAAATGATAATTTAACCTGATAATATTTCTTGAACAATATGATCAGAATTTAGCAAGCTTAACCTGCCCAGAAATACCTAGTATATTCTCAAAATTCATTGGGTTCTGTTATAAAATAAAAGCATTTCCAGTTATTGTCCTTCTCTGAAATAGTTCCTTCCCATGATATTCAAATCGCTTTCTTCCTGATTTTCAAAAAGTTATTTTAAAAGATGGTTATTCTATCAAATTGTATGGATACAGTGCTGCTGAAACTATTCATCTAGTGTTTCAATTCTGAACATTCAAATTCCCAATTTAGGTCTGGTGAACTGCAATTTGTGATTTTTAGTTTGATTGTTAATTATGAATAATTTCCTTATTACATATCACAAATCCATTGAATATATCAAGAAAAAAAAAGTAAAATACAATGAAACTGGCTAGGAACAAAAAAGCAATTTGATATCCCACTTACTATAAACAGTAATAAGACCCATGTCAATTTATTGTTAACAAAGTTTAACTTCTACAAATAAGTGGCATCTTATACTTAAACAACATTTGTCTATCGGAAGGCATTTCATATAAAATTCATCTAGTGTCCACAAAATTGAATCTATAGAACTCAATTAAGTGTTACTTATATAAGGCCTATGTGATAAGAACTAATACCATTAATGGATAAATCCTTAGTATATCATATACTAAATATAGTAACATACTTATTAAACTTAACATACTTAATATTAAACTAAACTCAACTGCTCTAATAATAATCTCAATTAAATTACTTATATTAAGCGACTTTACACTAAATTAAATTGTGCTGTAAACACCTTATCAGTGGCATTCTGTGCACAATTCCCTTAAACTTTACATAATTCCTTCAAAAGTGCCATGAGAAATTAATGTTTAGTAATTAAGAAGCTTTGGTATATTAATTCTTAAAACAAATTATATTTTTGATGCAAACTTTTCCATATCAGTTCAGAGCACTTTCATTCTCTTTTAAATTTTAATAAGGGACAGTTTATCTTCTGTGTGAATTTTCATCATTGTTCTTTGTCGCAGTTGATAGATAGTAAGTGCTTTTTAATCATAATTTTCAGCTCACCCTAATTGCCAATCAGCTTAGGCGAAGGCTACTAAAATGTCAAATAGTAAGATAACAAGTTTGGGACCATTTGATTTATTAATTATAATTTAATTAATAAATAATTTAACCTTCAAAAAGAGCACTTTACTAAGCTAAGCATAGGAAAGGTGAATTAATGTGTTAACCATCTGTTCTGTTATCCTACAATAAGCGAAATATTATTGAATAGCAGTTTGTATTTTTAGGAGTGCCCTAAGGTTTCAATTTGAAATATAAAATTAGTATACTTTAAAGGCAGATGTTTTTTATATCTGAAAAGTAAACATTACCATAAAGAATAAATCACTGCAACTGATAAATAGTAACTCTAGAAAAAAATTCAGGCAGGCTTTATAAACAGAATTAATTGTGCAAAAAAAGGAAGATAATGTTCCTGTTTCAGTTTCAATGTTGCTAACACTGAGGACTATTTTTTTTTTACTTCATACTTCAGAATGATTTGAAAATTAGAAGACTTATTTTGATTCAGGGAATGTTTCCATTTACAAAATGAAGCAGGAGATTATTGATGTTCATTTCACTTTTCCTCCTGCAATCCTCTACATTTGTACAAGTGATGGGCAAACATGCATGTGGAACTCCACTCAGTTGAATGGACGGTACTTGTGCTTGTACACAAAGCTTCATTTGTGCAAGTGTAGCTTTGCATGCAAGCACAAGCACCCTCCTTGCACAAGTGGAACTTTGCGTATAAGTACAAATACCTCTGTCCACACACGAAGCTCCATTTGCACAAGTGGAGAGTGTGCCTGCCCGTTTGCACAAATGAAGCTGTGTGTGCATAGGTGCACCTACTACTCATACATCCCCCTCCGCCAAATTGGAAAGGTTGGGTACTGTTGCTCTACATTGTCCTAAATCATCAGAAGACAGGGAATAGCTTGATAAGAAGCAGTAGAAAGCTGCAAAAGACAGATGCATATAGTCTCCTTCTCCTTCATGCTGGCATAAGAGCAAAATTTTATTGAAACATTGATCCAAAACTTTTTCAGACTTTGAGAGCATATCTAGAGGAATATATTTTACAAACAGACATGAATAACAGGAGTACAAAATTAATTAATCCTGTTTGATCCTACAGTACATTCTCTCCAGCAGTGCTAATAAGTACTTCCAGTCAGGCTTGGATTTGTGGAATCAGTGCATGAAAACAATTAAGCTTGCTCTCCAATGGCATTTTCAGAATCAAAATTACTGTTCTTTATACTGTAATGAAGTAAATAAAACCAGTTGAGAAATAAGTAAACGCAAAAGGTTAATCTTCCAAAAATGTACTAGAATCTCAAAGGATTGTAAAATGAAAAAGAAAAGATTTGATAAAAGAAGGATGTCTTTGTTAATGGTTTTTCTATGAACAATTAATATAAAGATTTAAGAAAAATAAAAAAAATAATGCTTTTGAACAAAGCAAGATTAATTTGAAATAGAATTATATACTAGTGATGAACATGTTATTGATAATACATATAAACTTTTGCTGAAATATGAGACAGAAAAAGAACAAGTGACATAATGTATGACAAACTAGCTTGAACATTTTGGTTACAATATACAATGGACCAGTATAGAAATATGTAATTGAAAGGACTGAAATTTACATGATATTCTAACCTTAAAAACGCTTTTTATAAGATGATAAATTGTTGATATTGATTACCAGAGAAATAGTCTAGAACATATAAACGAACTTTGAATCTTTGCTGGAAATGTGAACTACATGAAGGGAAATTTTAACGTTTGCTGAAGATGGAAAGGAGATGAAATAATGCAGGAACAAATACATGTATTAATGCAGAAGATTTTATGTTAAAGGTTAAAGTACAGCTGAAAACAGATTTCTATTTTTGGACTAATAGACAAGTAACTAGAAAAAAGTCACAGAGCTCTGCTTTTATATATGACAACTGCAGTGAGACTATTATATATTTAAAAGTGGAAAGGCTCAACATTTTCTATCACAGAAGAATGATTGGTAAAGATGATGAAACTTGCAAAGTTGGCTAAATTAATATTTTTGATTATAGACAAAACATTATCTACATTTATGATTGACTGAAAACCTCATAGACTGTGCATGAATAAGGAAAAAGTAAGATATGTGCTTTTGCTGATTAAAAAACTTTTTTTAATACATAAAATTAAAAAGTAGGGGTTTTCATAGAGTAATAAAGAATTTTGTAAATGTACTTACAGAATGTTTGTTGCAAAGGAAATCGGAAGCTTCTTTTTTCTTTTCGTCTTTCTTTCTTTCTTTCTTTCTTTCTTTCTTTCTTTCTTTCTTTCTTTCTTTCTTTCTTTCTTTCTTTCTTTCTTTCTTTCTTTTTCTTTCTTTCCTGCTTCTGCTATTTATTACTTTATATTAGTTTTTATGTATTGTAAAACATTAATTTTTTTTATTTTTAAAAATGTGGTAAATAAAACTGATTAGTTGGGAATGGGAAAACAGTGGTCTATTGGGCACATATTGTCTCAGCATACTATTTGCAAACCCCAAGTCTCCCCATAGTGAGATATGATCTTTTTTTCAGATTATGGAGGATAACAAGTATCTGTTTAAAAGAAATTGATACTTGCATAAGTTTTCAAAACTACACATAGAAACTCTAGCCCATTCCCAAATTGAGTCATTTTTTAATATTTTGGTGGAAATGCACTAAAGTGGCAAAAAAATCGGTTTCTTTTATAAAACTCCTGAAAGATAAATAATACTGGATGTTTATTTTTTGCAAAGAAGTGGAAACTGCCTCTAAAGAAACAATATATATTTAAGGTATATTTATTGTTAATAGTTGATTCAGATTGAAGCATACAGTAATAGAGGTTTTCATATGATGTTTAGTTATACGAAAAGCAAATCATGTAGGACAAGAGAACAATTAGTTTTAAAAGAAAAAGTGAAATTTTCATGAAGTTTGATTTTGATAACTATATGGCCATAAATCTTATTTCTGCTTTGCATCAACCATACTGCATTGCTTCTTATATTCCTTTCTAGTTTGTAATCAAACTAAAATCTATCAAAATACACAAAACAAATAAAATTCATTCATTACCATCAATGCTACAAATGTTGTAGAAAGAAAGACTTTATCTGTATAGTGTGCCTTTATATAAATAGAGTGTGGAAAATGTAGCTTAATCTAATTTAGTCTAAAGTTCTCTATAATTAAATTATATTAGACTGGAACATTACATTCTCAAGCGCGCTGCTTGGAGAATCCAAGAGCGTGGGCTATTCCCCTCAGTTAGGCTTATATATTGAGTGTCTGTGACTTTAAGAATTGTTGACTCCACCTCCCAGGCCTGGCTGAGGCCCAGTTCCTTTCACTCAGTCAGGCCTGATAGAGTGTCTTTCCTTCGCTCTGATATATTTTTCTGGACTTTTGAACCTTCTAGACCTTTTCTTCTGAAATTGCTTCCTTTCCTTCAAATACACAGCTCCTGTGAGTTTTTTTCTCCACTAACAGTAGGGCAGTCACCTGCCTTCACTGATTATCTGCCGCCGAGCTCTGCCCTATCATCGGCATCTCTGCATGCCTCACGCCGCCCAAAGTGACTTCTTGCTGTCAGCGAGACAGTGCTGTGCCTGGGGATCCAGCACGCCTGTCTCCGATCGACGCGGGCGTTTGAAAGCCGCCAAGCTCTGCCTTCATTGTGGCATCTTTGCGAGCATAATACAGCCGTGAGTGTGTTTGGGTAGTCGGCCGCCGACAACGCTGCTGCCACCACCCCATCCAAACCATCCTTTCAACGGCTTCAAATTCCAGCCGGGATCGGCTTATTGTTTCGGCTCCTCACTGCATGCTAAAAAGTGGGACCTGGACTGATCAGCGGTGGCGCTTTCAGCCCCTAACTCCTGGACTTGCACCATTTTCTGGCCCGTTTGCCTTATTGACTGTGACAGCCAGCGTCATGGCCAGATCCGTGATAACCGCCTCGCGCGTTACGACCATTTTTTGATCACACGCCGGCGTCCTTTAGGAGCTCCCATCTGTGCCCAGCTTCTGCCTGCAGTCGGGCGCTTTACCTCATATGGCCATCGATTGCAACATTCGATCCGTGCTGCCATTTTGTCTGCAGCCGCCATTTTAGTTGCGACAGACTTATCATCTGGTGCCCTGTTTTGGCTTCAACTGGGATCTAGCGGGGCTTATTTCTTTAGGGGTCTCCTTAGGAACCCCTATCAACATAATATGAATAAAACCTAAAAATAAATAAATAAATAAAAAAACCCCCAATACCTCCAGCTTACCTCCAATTGATACAAACCTTCCGGCCATGGGCGATTCCGACCTCTCCTCGGATCTAGAGCAGGCCCCCAGCCCTCCTAAAACCAGACCGCCAGATCAAGCAGCTTGCAAAGGAGAAAAGAAACGGCCCAAACAGGTATCCACTTCAGAATGTCCTTCCACCTCCAAGGAGCGCAAGTCCTCTGCTGCAGAGGATAAGGCAGCCAAACGCTGGCACGATGCACTTGAGCGCTGTTTCGATCAGGCAAAACGTCAGGCGCAGCCACTGACCCAATCTGCTGCTCCGCTGGCCGCTGCTTCCCCACCACCTCCATCCGCCTTGGCTACTTGCCCCGTGTTCCTGGGCGAACCCTTGAGGGTCATTCAATTACATCAGCCAGTTGCCACTGGTCAGCAGCCAGAGTTGGTGACCATTCAGCCTCTTCCTCTGCAATCTCCTCTTGCTCACCCTCCACTACCCTGTCCACAGCCTGAAGCGACATTTACACCTACAGCGGCGGGGTTGCGTTTGCCTGAAGGACAACAGCCTTCTTACTACTACTTCCAAGCTATGATTTCGGCCACCCTTTCTAGGATGCTTGCAGCCGGTTACCTGCCTGTAGTTCCACCCCACGGGACCTTGACCCAGAGCTGCCCACCATGCTACATTTCGGAGGTTCCTCCTCCTCCTCCTCCTCGTCCTGATATGGCATCCATCGATTATTCCAGGCAGGAGACGATTCAGAGCGATGACTCGCAAATGGACTATGAGGAATCTAGGGATCTGGAATTCTCTGAAGATGAGGACACCTTACTGGAGAAGCCGGCATTCACAGGACTCTTTAAACCCTCGTTATTTAAGGCCCTGTTGCACAAAGCCATTCCAACGACCCAACTGGCAGCAGCTCAAGCTCAACCAGCTCAGGAAGGTGAACCTTCTCCCCATGAGGCCCTGTTTGCGGTGCCTAGGTCGGACCAGGAATTTATTCCCTGTCCGAAACTTTTTTCTGAAATAGTGCAGCGTCCATGGGCCCAGCCAAGGGCACTGGCAGCTCCAAATAACTTGGATAAAAAGATGTTCTGCTCAGCTCCTACACTCCAGGACTTGCTGGCCCTGCCTTCGGTGGATTCCCCGATAGCTGCCTTAACTTCATCCACACTTCTTTTCAGCAACGTAGCGGATGGCCTTCACGCCGAGGACAAGAGGGCTGAACTCGTTTTCTGTAAGTCCCATCAGGCAGCTGCCTGGGCCATATGTGCAGCTACATCGGCCTCCTTCTTCAACAGGGCTTCCTTGATCTGGCTCCGCCAGCTTCAAGAGAGACTCCCACCTGACGATCGCCGTCTACACCAAGACGTGAATAAATCTGTAGCCGCCATCGAGTACTCGGCCGACGCGGCCCTTGCGGCGGCCAGGTTCACCTCAAGTTCTCTGGTATCTACAGTTACGTCATGTCACCTCCTTTGGCTTCGCAAGTGGAAGGCGGATGTCAAATCGAAGTGGAGACTGGCATCCGCTCCCTATAAGGGGTCTCAACTCTTCAGAGAAGCCTTGGAGCCTATCCTCATCGAGGATAAGGATAAGAGAAAAATCATGCCATCCTCCTATCGAAGAGCTGACCGCCGTTATACCCCTTATAGTCAACGGCAGCCCTTTCGGACCGAGTCAGGAACCAGCGGTTCCATCACATACAGACCTTCATCATATTCCTACGACCGCTCCACTGACCGAGCATCCTTTCGGGACCGCAGCAGACAACATCAGTCTGCCAAGCCTCGTTTCCGAGGTTCCACTTCCCATCCATTCAGACGGGAAAGTGACTACATAGCCGCGTATCCCATCGGCGGCTGGCTCACCCATTTCGTCCACCAGTGGACGCCACCAACCTCCGACGCTTGGGTACTGCAAACAGTCTGGCTGGGCCTAACCCTAGAATTCTCCTCCTGCCCTCCCTCACGCTTCCTTCCATGCCCCATCTCACCCAACCCCGAGAAGAGGCGCCTGATGTCCGTGGAAATAAAACACCTTCTGGACATCTCTGCGATAGAGCCGGTTCCCACAGAACATCGTGGAACCGGCTTCTATTCCATCTTTTTCTTGGTGCCGAAGAGCTCCGGCGGCTGGAGGGGCATTCTAGATTTGAAGGAGCTGAACAAGTGGATTTTGTATCACTAGTTCAAAATGCAGTCCCTCCACTCGATCTTGGGGTGCATTCGCAAATTGGACGTTATGACATCCATCGATCTGAAGGAGGCCAACCTTCATATCCCGGTACAGCCTTCCCACCGTCGATTCCTTCGATTCTCTTACACCAACCAGCACTTCCAGTACAGAGCGGTGCCGTTCGGACTCTCGTTGGCCGCTCATACGTTCACCAAGATCCTTGCTGCAGTGGCGGCATCGCTCAGACTCATTCCCATCAGAGTCCTGTGCTATTTAGACGACATTTTGATCCTGTCATCCTCCCGTCTGACTGCCAGGCACGATCTCGAGGTGGTGAGTGCCACGCTACAATGACACAGATTCTCCCTCAATTGGGAGAAGAGCCATCTCCGGCCCACCACTCGAATCCTACACCTCAGCACTATCATAGACTCAGCCACGGGTTACGTTTTTCTCTCCCCGGACCGTCGCCTCAGCATTGCAACCCTGATCTCCCAGATCTGCGCCTCCCACACTGTCTCCGTCCTCACTCTGTCACAGCTGCTGGGAAAACTCATTTCCTGTATCAACATTGTTCCATGGGCACGCCTACATTCACGCCCCCTGCAATGGTTCCTTCTCTCGTTGCAGAAATTACTAGGCAGCAACTCTACAACCAAGGTGTTCCTTCCTCGAGCTGTCCAGCGATCTCTTCGTTGGTGGACGTTTTCGGCCGTGTTGAAGAGATTTTTCTTCCAGGAACCAACTCGGGTGACAGTAACCACGGACGCAAGCCTACTGGGTTAGGGTGCCCACCTTTCGTCCAGGGTAGCGCAGGGCCGCTAGTCGAAGGAGGACTTACGGCACGACATAAATTGGCTGGAGCTGAGGGAAGTGCACCTGGCTCTCCTACACTTCCAGCCCGACATCGATGGGCTTCACATCCTTGTGCTGACCGACAACACCACAGCCAAGGCGCATATCAATCGGGAGGGAGGTACTCGCTCCAAGCCCCTCCTCAACGAAGCCATATCTCTTCTTTCATGGGCAGAGAGTCATGTTCCCTCCATCAAAGCTCAGCACATATCTGGGCTGGACAACATCCAGGTGGATTGGCTGAGCTGTTCTCAGCTAGACCACGCAGAATGGCAATTGAATCCTTCCTTGTTTCGGGAACTGTCAGCCAGGTTCGGGGCACCGATTGTGGACCTTTTCACAAGCCGAGTCAACGCTCAACTTCCCCATTTTTTCTCCCAGTTCCCCTGCCCGACAGCAGAAGGGACGGACACTCTCCGATGTCCCTGGCCTCAGGGCCTGTTATATGCCTTCCCTCCACTGCCACTGATACTCAAAGTTGTGCGCAAGATCCTGGAGGAGGGAGCGGAGGTTCTCTTGGTCGCTCCGCACTGGCCATGAAGAGCGTGGTACACGGATCTTCTGGACTTGTCAGTCTCCCGGCCCTGGCGAATTCCTCAGGATCGGATCTCTCTATGCCAGGGGGTCATTCTCCACCCGGAGCCTCAGTGGCTCCAGCTGACCATCTGGCATTTGAGAGGGTGCTCCTGAGGAGGGACAACCTATCAGGGCGGGTAATCTCCATCATGCAAGTGTCCTGCCGCAACTCTACAAATAGAATTTATGATTCTACTTGGAAATCATTTTGCCGGTGGTGCTGTAACCACGGGGTCGACCCCACTACTCCGTCTATCTCCATCCTCCTCAAGTTTCTCCGGGACAGCTTCGACAAAGGCCTTGCTCCTAGTACACTATGCCGCCAGGTGGCAGCTCTCAACACCATCTTACAGTCTGTATCGCCTCTACCCCTATCACAGGAACCAAGGATTCGAACCTTCCTCCAGGGAGCTACTAACCTTCGTCCTCGTACATAGGTCGTACATAGATATCCCACATGGGATCTTCAGCTGGTCCTCCAAGCTCTGATGTCTCCTCCCTTCGAGCCGCTATCCTCCACCAGTCTCCGTTTCCTTACCTTGAAAGTTGCCTTCCTTGTGGCGATTACCTCTGCCAGATGGGTTTCCGAGCTCGCAGCACTTTCAGTCCGCCCTGACCTTTGTATCTTCCACCCGAACAAGGTCATACTCTGACTGGATCCGTCATTTTTGCCGAAAATAAATTATCTTTTCCACCGCTCTCAGGAGTTAATCTTTCCTGACTTTTGTCCGGCTCCCAAGCATCGGCTCGAGGCTGCATGGCACACCCTTGATGTCAGACGTGTGCTTCGCCATTACATTAAGCGCCCAGCACCTTTTCGCAAATCTGAGGCGCTCTTCATTTCATTCTTGCCGGCATCAATGGGGCATAAGTTCTCTTCATCCACGATTGGCAGATGGCTCAAGGCGTGTATTGCAAGAGCATATGCTGTAAAGAACAAATCGCCACCAGGACGAATTCTGCCACATTCTACTATGAGCGCCTCCACAACGGCTGCTTGGGCTACCGAGTCATCAATATTGGACATTTGCCGTGCGGCTACATGGACATCCCTGACGCCGTTCATTTGCCATTATAAAGTTGACTCCTTCGCCTCGGCTGAGGCGTCCTTTGGACAACGTGTTCTCCAATCTGTTGTTTCTGATACTACCACTGATGAGCAATCAGCCTCCCACCCTTTTTGACACTTGCTTGGGTATGTCCCACGCTCTTGGATTCTCCAAGCAGCGCGCTTGAGAATGGACGTTGCTTACCTGAACGTCCCTTCTGAGTGCGCTGCTGGAGAATCCAACCCACCCTGGCTTCTGATCCGGATTCCGGTTACTCTGGACCTTGAGGTTTTTTCCTGAGCCTCAGCCAGGCCTGGGAGGCGGAGTCAACAATTCTTAAAGTCACAGACACTCAGTATATCAGCCTAACTGAGGGGAATAGCCCACGCTCTTGGATTCTCCAGCAGCGCACTCAGAAGGGACGTTCAGGTAAGCAATGTCCAATCTGCTTTAAGAACAAATACTGTCAGCCTATTGTATTTGTATTTGTTTCTGTGGAACTGGAAGAAGTAAGTTCCTTTGGGAATACTCTGAAGTTGCTTTTTTTCCCTCTCCTACCTTTTTTCAAATATCAATTTTTAACTAAGAAGGTTTAGTAATAGCTATGAAAAATACAGGATATTTTTTTCTGCTTACAAGATCCAGTGGGATATAGTGATTAAAGTACTGGATTACAGTTAGAAGGAAACCAAGGTTCTAGTCCTTATTTTGCTATTGAAATACACTAGGTGATTTTGGAACATTTTTTATCCTCAAAAGAAATAGCTATAGTATACATGCCATCTAGTACCTTTGAATCTACAGTGGATAATCCTCCTCTCAAGATCAAATTAAATAAACGCAGCAATATGTCCATAAGCTTCTTTTTCAAAAAAGTATGTAATGTTAAAAGTTCTAAATAAACATATTTTAAGCCTCTCCTAAACTGTAATAAAAAGGAGATCTAGATAGTAAGCTGCTATGGTAACCATATTCACAAAGAGAGAAATAATTCCAATTAGAATATATCACGGAACATTAGTTTAGAAAATAATAAAACAATATATTGTTTTTTAACTGAAAAATACAATAATGCCAAATTTAAATTTGGACTATTTTAAAAACTTTTCAGTAAATTGATCATAGTAATTAACATGAAATTTAAAAAATTATCCAAAACAAGTCAATAAATATTAAGGTGGTATAGTTAAAATAATAAAATATCCATCTAATTCATGTACCTATTAAACTTATTATTTTTTCTATCTTTCCTAGTTTCTAGAGGATTAAACTAAGCATTTATTGGGCATAGATTTTTTAAAAATTAAAAATTGTAAAAATTAGAAATGGAACCATAAAATATACTTAAAAATCAAATAAAAATGAAAACTTTTAGTATTAAGGCTTTTATTTATGGAACACTGTTAATAGAAACTGATTATATGTGATTTCTAGATGACGTCGCACCGCTTTTAGACAGAGTGAATGGGTCTCCATTTTCACTGTGCTTACTTTCCCTGTTTGTGGGCTCTGAGAGGAGCCAAAGCCATCCTGTAAGGTTGGTGAAGCAAAGAGGGGCACCCTGTGAGGTCGAGGAGAGTCACAGCTCTCCTGTCTGACTCAGGATTTTTTTCCTCCCCTCTCAGCTACAGTAAGAAGAGGCAGCTAAATCGATTGTCCCAAAGCTGGACAATTGATGAACATCCAGGGAGCCTGGATACCTCAGCAGACTAATCATTGTGCATTGTGATTAACTCCAGCTGTCTGCAATTACTGTAAGTTCGAATCTCACCAGGTTCAAGGTTGACTCAGCCTTCCATCCTTTCTAAGGTAGGTAAATTGAAGACCCGGTTTGTGGGGGCAATAAGCTGACTTTGTATAAAATATACAAAGTATGAAGGCTATTGCTTAACTCATTGTAAGCCGCCCTGAGTCTCCGGAGAAGGGCGGCATATAAATCAATTTTTTTAAAAAAATCTAAGACTGATGCTGGAGTGAAGTAGGTGAACAGTGACTGAAACTGGGAGAGAGGATTTTCTTTTGCTTTAAATTCAACACCAAGGAACAATTTAGAACTATTTGCTCAGAATTATCTGTAACAGTGGCGTCTAAGCATTCTGAGAAACTACCACATCGGAAGTGAGGGGCGTAGGAGACAGAAATAACAAATTTTGAAATATACAGAAAATTGGACTCTCAAATTGGGAAGACATGGTATTGGGAAATGCTGGAATCATTTACTTACAAAACTTATTCTGCTAATTGTCATATGACGAAAAGAATGCTTGATTGGTGGCAATTCAATTTAAGGTGAGAGTGCCACCTGCTGACGAAAGGAAACATTACAGACCAGGGAATATCTACATGAAGGACTGTTAAAATATCTATTGGATTACTTTTAATTACCCTATGACTACTGGAGACCCTAATAGGAAAACCAAGAGATTTTCTTAACTAAAGGGACCTCTGAATGTTATGCTGGAAGACTGAACCTGTAAAGGGAATGTAAAAAGGCTTTGGATAACTTTTGGGATTATCTAAATGGAATTGACTGTTTATCTATGGGATATAAAAAACTGGGACTACTGCACTCCCTGAAGGGTAATTTAAGGACTGAATAAATAGTTCTTGGATTGTTGGACAAAAAAATTAAACAAGACACTTTATGAGGCAGAAATGGGTGGAATTTTGAAAGAGTCTTCCCTTTTCTGTGCATTTTGTTCTTTATTCATCATCCCTTGTATAATATTTTCCATTATACTCTTTCCAGGCATTACTCTTCCAAAACACAAAAGAAACCATGGAGAAAGGATTTAAGAAGATTATGAAAAAATGGAAAATATTATACAAGGGATGATTAATAAAGAACAAAATGCACAGAAAAGGGAAGACTCAGAAGAAGAAATGAAGGAAGAAGAAGACAAACAGGAGACAACAATGGAAATAACAGTGATTGATGAATTAAGCCAGGGGGGAAATGTATTAAGAGAGTTGGAAGAGACATTTGAAAGGGGCATAGGGGCCTGGGCAGAAATTTTAGGAATCAGGCAGTGGGAGAGGGTAGAGGTGGGAGAAATATTCAGACTGAATAGCCAAGAAGCAGATTCTAACAGAGATAGAGATCCAGGAGAGGAATCTGGGAGGCAAGCTTTCTAAAAAAGCACAGCAATTAAAGTATTGAAGCGGGCAAAGGACGATAGATAGGTGATTTTTCTTCTCTGTTGTTTTGATTTGCTTTTCCTTTTCTCTCTCTTTATTTATTTATTTTATATATTTATTTTATTTTATATATTCCAGGTAAAATTAAACAACTTAGAAATAGTTATTTGCCCATCACATCAAATATGGCACCATATTTTTGGAAGAACACTAATAAACTAATACAGAAACGTATTTTCTGAATACGTTCAGAAAATTACAAACTATTAAATTAATTGTATTAATGGACTGAAAGGAAAAATATTATTAAATAAAAATACTTGTTGCTCAGGAGCTTTGTTAGTGCTTTCTGAGCTTTGTTGTTTTCTTGCAGATGTTTCATTACCCAAATTAGATAACATCATCAGTGCTAGTGAAAAAGTTATAAGGAACAGTTGGGAATGTTCAACCTGCAGAAGTGAAAATTACAAGAAGACATGATAGCTTAGAAAGAAAGAAGAGCTTTTGTATAGAAGATGGGGCAGAATTTTTCAAAGTTGTTCCGGAAGACAGGACAAGAAACAAGTGACCTTACTTTATAAGGAAGGAAGCCAATTCATTTGGAAAGCAAGAAGAATTTCTTAATGGAAACTCAACATGGAGTTAATGTTGAGTTTCTTAATGAAATGGACTGCCTTGAAAATTGTAGGATTCTTTTCTGTTAGATATTTAAATAAGGTGCAGTTGGGCCTGCTAGTCACGTACCTGGCTCCGTGCCACGTGGCAGCGGTCCTGCCTGAGCTGCTTGACGTTATTGCCGTGGTGGCGGTTGACAGCCCCAGACTTATGGTCATGGGGGATTTTAACCTGCCATCAGTCGGTGAGAAGTCTGAGACGGCTCGTGAGTTCATGTCTTCCATGATGGCTATGGACCTGACCCAATTAATTCATGGCCCCCCTCACATGGGGGGTAACACGCTAGACCTGGTTTTTGTCTCTGGACAGTGGTTGAGTGATCTTGAAATAGGGGATATAGTGATTGAACCCTTGTCATGGTCAGATCACTCCCTCCTTTGTTTAGACCTTCGAACCGCCACACCCTGCTGCAGGGAGGTGGAACCGGTGAAATGGTTCCGCCCCAGGTGCCTGATGGACCCAGATAGGTTCCATACGGAGCTTGGGCCATTTCCTGAGGCTCTGGCACATGGCTCGGCCGGAGACCTAGTGGCCACCTGGAATGAGGCGGCCGCTGGGGTCTTGAACCGAGTCGTGCCTTTGCGGCCTCTGACCCAGTGCCGATCTCACCTGGCTCCTTGGTACACTGAGGAGCTGAGAGAGATGAAGCGCCGGAAAAGATGCCTAGAGAGCAGTTGGAGGGCTAGTCTTTCTGAATCTGACCGGACACTGGTAAGAGCTCATATTAAGAATTAGCTAGTGGCGATAAAAGCGGAGAAGAGGAGTTACTTTTCCGCTCTTATTGCGTCATCAGATAATCACCCAGCCACCCTGTTTATGGTTATCTGCTCCTTGCTGCAACAGGGAGCACGGGAGGACCCCTTGGAGGGTAGACCTGAGGACTTTGTACAATATCTGTATGACAAAACCGCTCAGATTCGGGAGCAGCTGGACTCCAACCCTGAATGGGTAGATCCAGGGGAAGTGAATGGGGCAGGTCTTGAGAATATTATATGGGAAGAGTTTGACTCTGTGACTCCAGAAAACTGGACAGGATACTGAGCAAGCTGAACCAGCCACATGTTTATTGGATCCATGTCCCTCCTGGTTGGTGCTGGCCTCCCAGGAGGTGACACGAGGCTGGCTCCAGGGGATTATAAATGCTTCTTTGAGTGAGGGTGTCTTTCCTGCCGCTTTGAAGGAAGCGGTGGTGAGGCCCCTCCTCAAGAAGGCTTCCCTGGACCTGGCAATGTTGGTAAATTATCGTCCTGTCTCCAACCTTTGCTTTATTGCGAAGGTTGTTGAGAGTGTGGTTGCGCGACAGCTGCCCCAGTAGATGAATTGGCCTATCTAGATCTGTTCCAGTTGGGCTTCAGGTCCGGGTACAGCACGGAGATGGCATTGGTCATGTTGGTCGATGATCTCTGGAGGGCCTATTAGACCTCTCAGCGGCTTTTGATACCATTGACCATGGTATCATGCTGCGCCGGTTGGAGGGGCTGGGACTGGGGGGCACTGTGCTAGGGTGGTTCTCCTCCTTTCTCTCCGACCGGTCGCAGTCTGTGTTGACAGGGTGGCAGAGGTCGACCCCGAAGCCCCTTGTATGTGGGGTGCCACAAGGGTCGGTCCTCTCGCCCCTCCTGTTCAACATTTATGTGAAGCCGCTGTGTGAGATCATCCGTGGTTTTGGGGTGAAGTACCATCAGTACACTGATGATACTCAGCTGTACATCTCCATCCCAGACCACCCCAACGATGCCATCGAAGTGATGTCCCGGTGCCTGGAGGCCGTACAGATCTGGATGGGGAGGAACAGACTCAGGGTCAACACTTCCAAGACCGAGTGGCTGTGGTTTCCGACATCCCGATATAGTCAGTTGACGCCATCTCTGACTATTGGGGGCGAGTCATTGTCCCACACGGATGGGGTTCACAACTTGGGCATCCTCCTGGACTCACGGCTGTCTTTAGAAGGGCATATGACAGCCGTGGCCGGGAGGAGTTTTCATCAGGTTTGCCTGATTTGCCAGTTGCGTCCCTTTTTGGATCGGGATTCGTTACGCACGGTCACTCATGCCCTTGTCACCTCACACCTGGACTACTGTAATGCTCTCTACATGGGGCTCCCCTTGAGGAGCACCCGGAGGCTCCAACTGGTCCAGAATGTAGCCGCACGGGTGGTGATGGGAGCGATGTGGAGCTCCCATGTGACTCCACTCCTGCGCGAGCTGCACTGGCTTCCGGTGGTCTTCCGGGTGCACTTCAAGGTTTTGGTTACTATCTTCAAAGCACTCCATGGCTTAGGACCAGGGTATCTTCGGGACCGCCTTCTGCCACCAGTAGCCTCTCACCGACCAGTCCGTTCCCCTAGAGAGGGGCTCCTCAGGGTGCCATCAGCCAAACAGTGTCAACTGGCGGCCCCCAGGGGGAGAGCCTTCTCTGTGGGGGCACTGGCCATTTGGAACGAGCTCCCCCCTGAGATAAGGACGATACAGGACCTATGTACCTTCCGCCGTGCTTTAAAAACATTCCTATTTCATCAGGCTGGTCTGGCTTAAACCTCCCCTTTATAATGGTTTTTAAATGTTTTATATGATTGGTTTTATATGATTGGATTTTAAATTTTTCAGCCTAATCATTTAATTTATCTTAACTATTTTTAACTTTTGTATGTTCTGTATTTTATTTGGCTGTTCACCGCCCTGAATCCCTTCGGGGAGTAGGGCGGTATATAAATTTGATAAAATAAAATAAATAATAAATAAATAAAGACTGGATGGCCATCTGTGGAGGTTGCTATGGTACTGGATACCTGCTTTGAGAAGATGGTTGGACTACGTGATCCCCGAGGTAATTTCCAATCCTTACATTGTATGATTCTGTTCCATAATCATACTATTAAAATATTCAAGTAATTGTGGCTGTCTTATATTTCAAACTGTTATTTTGTAGTCTGTACAATAACCAGAATTTTGTTAAATTACTAAATTGTTTAAAGCATTTAAACATTAATGTAAATTAACAAATAGTAAGGGAAATACTTAAATAAACATAAAAAGCCCTTACTACAAGTAATTCAGGTATTAAAATTTAAAAAATATAAATAAAGTAGTCTTTCAAGATTTACTTCATTAACTGTAGCAGTGTGAGTAATCATAATATTTTGCTTCAAGTGTTCAATATTATCAGAGAAAAAAACAAGGCAAGATATGGCTTTTGACATTAGTAAAATTATAGGATTATTTATTTTTCCAAATACTTTATTTCTAGTTTTTATTTTTATTTTAGATTCTTTTTGCACCCATAATATCATCTTAAATTGTGTGATAATTATCCACTGCCTAAAAAAGTTGCTGATTCCTGCCTTATCCTTTTTCTCTGTATCATCTTATAATGGGAGAGAAACTCTAGTCAAACATACCGTACATGGTTTTTCACAGAATCATAGAGCAAAACAGGATGAACTGCCATTTACTCAACCCCCATTCCAGTCAGACAGGCAAATGAAAACGGGGCAAACGTTTATGAGCTAGAAAAGAGATTATCACATTGTTCAAAAAGCAGAACAAGCAGGTACATTCAAGTTTAAACACTATAATGAAATAAATAAACAACTAACTCACACTTTCATCTAAAGATTGGCCCAAAGTCACCCAGTCATGAAAGCCAATGGATGATTTTGAGTCATTCACTCATTCTCAGCCTTATCCACCTCACAGGGTTGTTGTGGAGAAAGTAGGAGGAGAAAGATATGTTGGGTGTATAAATTGCCTTGAGTTAAATAATAAAGGCAAGGTACAAACAAACAAATCAAAAAAAGACTTCTTCTCTGAAGACAATCAAAATTCTAGAACTATCAAAGCTACAACACTGGTTAGTTTTTTTATTCTTACCTCACACTGTTTAACTATAAACATGTGAGAAAAGAATCAAATAATTCCTGTAAACTAAAATGGAGTAGAATTTGGAGGTGGGGGGGGACTAATGATAAACAGAGCTGCAATTGCCCCAATAATCCATATTCAGTGGGAACCTTCTCTCTTTCTAACTCCTTTCATGCAGTCCTTTCTTTTTCCTGCACACAGCAGAAAGAAAAGAATGTTTTTTTTAAAAAAAGTACTATTGTTATAACAAGAAAGAAAAATACTGACTTACTTGCAGCACTAAACTCTTAATACATTCTTTTCTTATATGCGGTTTCTTAGGCACCTTCTACTCATGTGATGGTATTCATTGGCTAGCAAACTAGAACAATAAGAAAAAAAGATTTGAGTTTATAACCACTGATCATCTTTTCTCCATCTCCAGTAAGAAATGCTTAGCCCCAAGAAAAAGCAAATACTGTAGTAGCCAGAAAATTTCATCGGATGGGCCCTCAGGCAGGCCAGGAAAATTCTAGGCTGCTTTGAAAATGTCCCATAAAGACAAATAAGATTATTGAAAATGCAGAGGAGGAGGAGGAGGAAAAGAAATATTGCTGAAACATTCTATTTACTTGGTAAGATCTACTGTGGCAAACCTGTAATTATCACCCCAAGCTACAACAGCAGAAGCAATGATATGTTCTTGACAGATGTGTTACCCATTTGCTAGCTTCAGGTTTCTCTATATAAAAGAGACATGCTTATCTTCAGAAGAGATAAGCATTTAACCATGGATCAGATCAGAGAATTGCTAAGTTGCAAGATAAACACTTCTAGATCTACTATAATAGCAGACTTGCTAAGAAGCTTTAGATTCCACAGATTAGTTCCTGCCTGCTAGTATTAGCCACTAGTTGAAACCTTGGACTGCCTAATTGTGACTTGCTCACAAATGCTCTGAGTTGCTAACAATCGTAGAAGCAAATAGTTATTTGAATAATCCCAAATGCCAAGATTGAAACACTTTACTTCTTCTGAGCTTCCATCGCTTTCATCTTGCTTTTCAAGTGGGAAGAGGGAGGGGGGAAATGGAATGCTTAGCTTTCATTATAGAATATAAGAGTCTGAACTTCACCAAGGTCACTTTTGCAAGTGGAGACATGGACTATTCCCATAGCAAAAGGAAGTCTTATAATTGGAAAAATCCAGGGTGGGGAGAAAGGGAATCTATTGTTTAACTAATTTCTCATTTATTCTGAGACAATGGAAGATCGTGTGAAGTTAGTGCAGGAAGTGCTGAGGAAGCTACTGGAAGCCAAGATCTATGCCAAACTATCCAAATGTGACTTCCAGAAAATCAGCTTGGATTATTTGGGGTAACAAGTGTCCAGTGAGGGAGTAGAGATGGGCCCAGGGAAGGTGAAAGCAATACTTGAGAGGGAAGCCCCCCAAACCAGAAGACAACTGCAGAGCTTCTTGAGCTTTGCCAACTTCTACCGGCAGTTCATCCCTTCATTTGCGTAAATAGTCCTGCCTATCATTAAACTACTAAAAACAGGTGGAGGTGGGAAAAAGGTAAACTGAGCCAACAGCTTAACTGGACTATGGGATGTCAAGCAGCTTTCAAAAAGCTCAAATGGGTCTTTGCGAAGCAGCCATCTCTTAAACATCCAGGCCTAGAGGAGCCCTTCATAATACAACCTATCTAGTGATGTAGCAGTGGTTGCCTTCCTGCTCCAAAAGAATGCAAAGGGAACACTCCAGCCCTGTGCCTACATTTCCTGAAAGCTTATTGATACTGAAAGACATTTGTCAGCATGGGAACAGAGGCTTATGCTGTTTGATGGGCGCTGATCACCTGGAGGCAATTTCTAGAAGGCAGCAAAATCCCCTTCAAAGTGTGGACAGACCATAAGAATTTAAGTGGCCCCGAAAACTCCAAGGAACGTATCCCCAAAACAAGTAGTAGCCAAGTACTTTAATTGGTTCAATTTCACTCTTTGGTACTTGCCAGGGGAAGAATTTCCTTGCAGGTATGCTCTCTTGAATGCCCCATATAAGAGCACTCAGGAGGAAATAGTTAACTCCATCAACCCCTCCCAGCAACTGGCAGCACAGGTCTTAGCAAAGTGACTGATGGAAGCCATTTTGAACTTCAGTGTTGCCACACTGAATAGGGAGCGGGGAATAGAGTTATCTGATGTTTTGTAGCCAAAACAAAGTACTTTTGCCTGGGAACTGAGAGAGAGAAAGAGAGAGAGAGAACCTGAGAGAGAGAGACCAGAGAGAGAGAGAGAGAGAGAGAGAGAGAGAGAGGGAGGGAGGGAGGGAGGGAGGGAGGGAGGGAGGGAGGGAGAGGAGGAGTGACATTACCAGGCAACCAGATGGCACTTTGATTGGACCATGTGACTGATTGTTTGGGTAAGGGGAAAAACTTTCACTTTTAATTGGGTGAAAACTGCAGGAATCTTCAGAGTCGATTTAATATCAGGATTCCATGTAATACACCCATAGCAAACAAAACTCTGAGGCAGGTAGATTCCTCAAAGGGATAGGGACGGATAGGGAGAGGGGAATAGAGATAGCTGGTGTTTTGTAGCCAAAACAAAATACTTTCTCCTGGGAATCAATTCTCCTGTCATTTCCAGAAGTAGTTTATAATAATTTATAATAATTTGGATCCTGACAGCTAGCTGTTCCTCAGCCAACTGATGATGCTTTGACCAGGCAAATGAGGGAAGCCCTGGAAGAAGATGAATGGTTCAGAGACCATAAGAAAGAACTGGTGATAAGGGAAGGCCTGGCCTGGAAGGAAGACAAACTGTTTGTCCAGCCAATCACAGGACCCTGTTCCTACAAAGAAGCCATGATTTACAGCCTGCAGGCCACTTAGGGTTTGTTAAGACCCTTCACTTGATTAGAAGGCAATTCTGGTGGCCTAAGAAAGACATTGAAAACTATATGATAAGATATCCAGTGTGCCCGTCTATTAAACAATTGCCAGGGAAAATTCCTGAGCTACTGTAGCCAATAGCCAACCCTAACTGGCCATGGGAAGAGATTGCCATGGACTTTATTGTGGAATTGCCCGAGAGTGCTGGGAATACAGTCATTTGGACGGTAGTCAACCTGTTTTCGAAGCAAGCACACTTCTTTGCATATTCAAAGCTTCCTTTGGCCCGGAGCCTGACCAAGATGTTTGTGTAGCACATCTATGGAGTTCCAAAATGTATCATTTCAGACTGGGGGGCACTGTACTTGGCAAAGTTTTGGTGGGAGTTCACTAAGTGGATAGGTTCCTCCCAAGGGCTTAGCTTAGGGTTCCATTCAAGCACTAACGAGGAGGAGGGTACAGGACGGAGAGGTCTAATGAAATAGTAGCACAATATTGACATTGATATGTGAACTACCAGCAGACCATTGAGTGGAACTCCTGTCTTTCGCAGAAGTGGTTTATAATAATTTATAATAATTTCACAGAAGTGGTTTATAATAAAAGGAGGTCCAATAATTGGAGAATAATGTGAACATCCAGGGGTGGGGAGAAAGGGAATCTATTGTTTAACTAAGTAAACTTTTTGCACTGGAAAACCAGAGCTAGTTTAGTTCTGAGACAGTGTATCCAATAAAGTTATACTTTTGGGAATTCAAAGATCCTGAGAGCATCTACTTCTTTTGGGTTGGTAGTCAGTCCATTGACACCAAATCTCACAATGGCCCAGAAACCAGTGCCTGATCCATGAAATTTCTAATTCAAGTATTCTTAATTCCACAGCTCATATCCTATTCCTTACATTGTAACATTTATGCATCCTCAACTGTTTTAGAATTAAGCAGGACAATCTAAATTAAATTAAAAGTTTAGTGAATATGCAGACAGAATGAAAATTTCAAAAACCAGAACAAAATCTGTTCAACTATTAATCCCAGAAGGGTATCATGAGTCAGGGAAGTGTGGAAGCACTGCATACCATAGCAGGCATGTTGCTATATCAACAAATTAGAGAAATGGCAATGGGATCACCATTTTCAGAACTCGCAACAGAGCCTGTAATACAACATATTGAAACTGTTAATACTTCACATTTACAAAAATATGCATCCAATTTATAGATGAAGCCTGTTATAATAAAAAAAGGAACAACTTGGAAAGACACATGAAACAATCAACATCATCTTTGAAGAAATAAAATGTACAAAGAAAGCAACAACATATTATCTTTCCTGGATATCTTCATTAGCAGAAAAAATTGCAGAAAATCAGAAACACTAGTCTATCAGCTGGTTAATGTCGCGGTGAGATCAGACATGAGGAGCGGGATTCCATGCTCCTGTGCCAAATCCTCCCCGTTGGTGGGTTCCGAGAGGAGCCAAAGCCTCCCTATAGGGAAGGCAAAGCAAAGAGATGGTGGCATGGTAGCAGCTCTTCTGCCAGACCCAGGGTTCTTCTTTCCCTCTCTGCCATGACTAGGAGAAGAGGCAGCCTAAACATGGCTGCCACAAAGCTGGGACATCCAAAGAAAACCTGAGACTGGTTCTGGAGCAGAGTTAGTGATCAGTAATTGGAGCTGGGTGAGAAGATTCTTTTCTTTTCTTTTCTTTTTCTTTTTTTGCATTTTTTGGAAAAAAGAAGAAAATCCAGAGAAGAAAAGAGACTCTTTTCTTCCTTCGAATGAAAGGAACTGAGGAGAGAAAAGCTAAAGATTTTTTAATCAAAGAAAATTGGATTCTAAACTGGGTAGGTGTTGTTATAGAAAGGCATTACAATATGCTGGAACTATGTACCTGAATTGATTTGAATATTTAATTTTGTCTCTATAAACTGAATTAATTTTGGATTTTAATTTATCAGTGCTGAAACCTCTGTTGATACTGCAATCTACTGGTGAATGGAATATACTGCACCCCTACAAATCTAAGAAAATTTTGACAGAAGAAATAAGCAACATCTTTTTGAAGGATTATGGTGATATTAACTGTCCTATAATTATTATTTTACTATTATGATAAGGAAGACCTTCATGTAAAATAAAAATTATTTATGTTGAGTGGAAACTGTCTGGACTATTTAAATGGAGTTGATTAATAACCCTGAGATGTAAAGAGCTATGATTATTGAACTCTTTGATGAGCAAAACTTGAACTGAATATATTGTTTGTGGCCCTGACTAAAAGTGGATTTATTAAACTCCAACAAGATGCCTTTTAAGGGGTAAATGAGTAAGATTTCAAGAGAAATGTTTCAAAGCATCAGGTAAAGAAAGATAAAAGACTTAATCCAAGGCATAAGTGACAAAGTAGAAAATATGATACAGCTGGTAATTAATGAAGATAAAAGAGTCCAGAGCACAAGAGAGGAGCACAAGAGAGGAGCACAAGAGAGGAGCGGGCAGAAAGAATGGAGGAAAAGATGGAATAGACAAATCACAAAATAAAACAAGACAATGAGAAAAACTTTTTGAGAGATATAAAAATGGAATTGGAAGTGGATAATCTGGAAGATGTTTTTGAAAGGGAGATATGAGTATGGGTGGATACTCTGGAGATATGGTAGTTTAGGAGGATAGAGCTAGGAGAAATATTTATATGGAATAATGAAGATACAGATGTTGACAGAGACAAAGATGCAATAGAGGCGTGAGAGAGGAAAGCCAAAAAATGAATAACAATTGAAGTATTAAAATGGGAAAGGGATGATGGATAGAATAGAGCAACCCCCCCTTTTTTTCCTTTCTTCTTTTTTCAAAAATAATGATGGCCTGATTAAAAACTAGAAATAGAGATAGAAATAAGAATATACACCTTTATGTGAAGGACTACGACTTAACATAAATATGTGTTTTAACATTATGATTAGTAAGAGTGACCTGACTAGAAGCCAGGTAGAAATAAGGTAGAAATAAGAATTAAGGGGAATATTAGTAGATACAATTCTATATAAATTGAAAATAAGTAATAATTAGATGGAAAGTTGAGAGGTTGAAAGATGGTATTACTATGTATGTTCAAGATCATTGATATTAGAATGGAACACTACTAATTTAAAATAACCAAGTATATTAATATTAGGATTATATGAATTTGATTAATGTAATAATTGACTGTTGTTATTTCTATTAATATGAACCATATCCAGAGGCCACACTGTTCATGTATTAATGTTGATATATGTTTAAAAATAAAAACCCAATAAAACTTGGGGGGGGGGGGGAGAAACACAAATCTATCATAAAACTATTCACAGTAGTCCACTACCAAGTAACAATCTCCTACAAGTCACATTGTATAAAAACATTATTTATATGAGCACAAATACACTGCAAAAATTCTAAACATTAGGAAAAGAAAATAAAGCAATTATACAATATCTTCTTACAAAATGGATATCCACACAACTTTATCAAAAAATACCTAACCACTCAACCCACTACAGCATAGCCAATACAAGCTATGAAAAATATAACACTGCCATTCATCAAAAAATATCTCAGAAACAACCAACAAACTCTTATAATTGCATGGCATCACACATAGCACACATAGCACATAACCAACAAAAGCCCTTCAAAATATATTTAAACCAAAACACCCAGTAGCCCCAAAAGGAAAAAAAAAAGGAATTATTTACAACATTCAATTTAAAGACTGCAACAGCCATATATAGGACAGACAGACAGAATTTCGGAAGAACACATCCATGAACACAAACTAGTAGTTAGAATATATGATGAAAACTCTTTAATTGCCCCTTCTGGCTGACATAACAACAGTATCAGATGCAGGGAATGAGTTTCCGTGGTCCTTGTGCCGAGTTCTCCCTCTCCCTCTCCTATCGGAGCCCTCCTTTGTGGGCTCCGATAGGAGCCAAAGTCGCCTTGTAGGGGTGCCGAAGCTAAGGAGAGGTGCACTGAGAGGTCACAGGAGAGATTGCAAGTCTCCTGCTGAACCCCGGGTTTTTTTCCCTCTTTGCCACGGCAAGGAGAAGAGGCAGCCTAAAGATGGCTGCTATGAAGCTGGGACAACTGAGAAACACCTAAAAACTGTATGGAGCGAAGTTGATGAACAGTGTCTGGAACTGGGTGAGAAGAATCTTTTTTATTTAAAATTTAACCCCAAAAGAATATCCATGAAAAGAGAGGATCACTGCTATTTTTGAAAGCAGCAATTTAACATTTTGAGAAGAATTTCAAAAAGAATCAAAGGGAGAAAGGCAAAAACCTTTAAAAATACAGAAAATTGGATTTCTAAATTGGACAGGCGTTGTTTTGGATAGGCATTTCAAAATAGGCATCCAATATTAATTTTGCTACTTAAAGTGCATAAGAGTTTGTAAAAGGAATCTTCTTTCAATAAGATAATAATTATAACTTCTACAATTTATCCTGCGTCTTCCTTCTTGAAAAATTGCCATCTTTATTTTTTAAATATAGTCCTGTGTATTTCAAATTGTTTCATAATTTCAAATATTTTCATATGCACAGTGGAAGACTTGAGGGTTGATAGAGCTAATTTAATATAATAAAAAAAAATTATATGAAATCAATGTAAACTTGTGAACAGTTTGATTAGATTAAGTTTATCCTCCCACACAAATCCTTGACATTCTAATCAGAAATTCTTCTTTCTTCCTCTTCCTGCTCTTCTTCCTCTTCTTCTTCTTATCATAAAATATTATTATTATTATTATTATTATTATTATTATTATTATTATTATTATTATTATTATTATTATTATTATTATCTTTTATTCATTAAACATGAAACCCAGTCAACTGAACATTTAAAAACGTGTCACAAATACGATTCACTGGTGCTAATGGTTGATACAGGTTGCTGCCAGTGTCTTAGGTATCAACAAAGTATCTTCTTAAAATATACGAAGTTCCAAGTAGCACAGTTTTTTGCAGTTCTACTGTTGTTATTGCAGAAAGCTGCAATTTGTTGATGTATCTTATAAAATTCTTGGACATGATACCAAGTGCCCTGATGACAATGGTTATCACTGTTTCATGTTTCATCCATAATTGCGTTGTTTCAATGGCCAGGTCGCAATATTTTGTGATTTTTTTCCAGTTCTTTTTCTTCGACTCTGGCATCTCCTGGTACAGCAATGTCAATAAATTATTGTTGTTGTTGTTGTTGTTGTTGTTATTTCACAAAACCAAGCACTGCATTCCTTCTGAATATAAAAAATGCACTATAAATGCAATGTTATGAAACAGAATCTTTGAGATGGATATCTTATCCCCATCAAAAATATTGTATTTTTTGGAGTATAAGATGTACCGGAGTATAAGATGCACCTATCTTTTTTGGTGAGGAAAAGAAGAAAAAGAAATCTTCCTCTGCCTCTGAGCAATTTTGCGTCATCGCAGCAAACAGTAAACAGCCTGTTTTACTTTCATTTTCATTTTCAGCATAGCTTGATTAGCACAAGGGAAAAAAATCTCTTTGCAGCAAGCAGCAGAGCCCTGTGCAAAACAGCTGAGAGCAAATTAGCTGAGAGTAAGGAGGCTGATCCAATCAACTTGTGCTAATTAGCTGTGCTGAAGCTGAAAGGAACTGCTTTTTCTTGCTGTTTGCTTGCAAGGAGTAACTGCTGCGAGGCAGAGGCCAAAGGGTGGGGGCCAGTGGGTGGGTGGGGCTATATTCGGTGTATAAGACGCACCTAAATTTTCACCCCCTTTTAGGGGGAAAAAGGTGTGTTTTATACTCTGAAAAATATGGTATATCAGAACTGTCTTTCAAAGTTTAGCCTGAAATCACACATAGCCCCAAAGCTTTGACTGGATGTATGAAAGCCCACCAAAATGGTGCTGCAAAACTGAAATAATTATTGAAATTTAAGAAATTATTAAATACAGAGGATAGTATATTTAATTAATTTATACAGCATGCAGTTTCCCACCCATGCCAGTCTACCTTTTGAAGGCATCTTGAAACAGGCTATACAAAAGTCAAATGTCAATTTTGAGCTTAGGGTATGTAAGCTTTGTTCTTATTCTAGTAAAAATCACAAATACTTTTTGTTCCTCATGTAGGCAGTGAGGAAGACACAATGAGATTGCAGCTTCTTTAATATTAGAGTACTCTTAATTGTTCATACAATGAGGAATCTACAACTAGACAAATACAGATAGCTCTTCAATTACAATCTTTTGTTTAGTGACTGTTCAAAGTTACAGTGACTCTGAAAAAAGTGGTTTACAACTGTTCCTCAAACTTACACAATCACACAATCAAAATTGAGGTGCTTAGCAACTGGTATATATTTATGAGGGTTGCAGCATCCCAGGACAATGTGATTGCCATATGCAACCTTCCCAGTCAGTTTCCAACAAGCAGTGTAAGAACTGAAGAGTGTAGCTATCTTCTTCAGGACATCATGACATGAAGTAAAGTTGACAACTGATTTATTAAAGATCAAAATCTTACATAGCAATTTAGTTAATAAATTCTAAGTTTCCTTTTTGTCCATTTCCTGTGTGAGTTAACTGTTTCAATACGATAAATTTAATTCCATTTCATCTGTTTTTATTGCTTGTTTAAAAATATGTTGGCTAAATATTCTTCTTAAAAATATTTGCTAAAATGTAATTACTAAGACAAATGGATAGGCAATATTTAATTTAAATAAATGATTGTGGAAGAGTATTTAATATACATTCAACTGTTCAAGTCCCTGTTCAGTACCAACTTATTAAAGCCAGCTTTGCCAAATTCTAGTAGAATCTGCCTATGGAATTGGCAAACATTTGTGTTCAATCCTGGAACAATTTCACACTGTTTTAAAACCAGATGTTGTTTTTACAAGAACATGAACAAAACAATGAGTATTTAATTAATCTACTTTATGAGGACTAAAGAAAATCTCAAATAAAAAAATCCCCTAAAATACTTTAATCCACCACTATGTATTTTTTTTATTGAAAAGGTTTTACAAACACAAATTTTCCCCCCACTTCCCCCCCTCCAACCCTCCCCTTCCCCCACACGACTTCCCAAGGTGAAATCCAAATCATACCATATCATATAGTACCATCCTACAACTCAAATCCCTGTCTACACTATAGATTTCTACATAACATTCAACTAAAAGCTATCTGATACTTCCTTGTTTGATATTTATTCTGCATGTAATCTATCCATTTCTTCCATTCCCACATAAAAGTTTCTTGAGTCCGGTCTTTTAAGTATGCTGATATCTTCGCCATTTCTGCAAAACTGGCCACCTTCAAAGTCCATTCTTCTATAGTAGGCATAAAGTCTTTTTTCCAATATTGGCCAGTCAATAATCTAGGTGCTGTGACCATGTATAATATCATTTTTGTTTCAGTCATTGAGGAATCCTTAACTATACCCAGTAAAAACAATTGAGGAGAAAATTGCAGTTTTTTCTTCAAAACATTTTGCATAACCCACCATATTTTAATCCAAAAAGCCTTCACTTCCTTGCATGTCCACCATATATGATAATATGTAGCATCTAAGCATTCACATCTCCAACATTTTGCCTGGACATTAGGATACATACACGTTAATTTCTTGGGATCTAGATGCCACCTATAAAACATTTTATAAAAATTTTTCTCTCAAGTTCTGTGACTGCGTGAATTTAACATTCTGAACCCATATTTTTTCCCATGTTTCCATCAAAAAACTGCGCCCACTTTATCTTGCAGTCTTTAACCAATTCATTTTCAGAATCTCTATCTAATAAAACATTATAAATCCTCTTAATATGCATTTGGCCTTTATCTTTTATCTGTCTTACCAAATCTTCTTTATGCAACATTAAACCAGTTTTTTGATCTTCCCTCCCACCACTATGTATTTTGAAGTAGTTTTCTTTATTGATCAGTGCAACTTCTTTTTTAAATTGTTTTAAAATGCTTTGAAACTGTAAATAAACTTCTGAAAGCCACAACAGTAAAATAACTCTGATACTTTTGACAATCTCTGAAATAACTCCTTGGTGCTTCCCAAAATAAACATAATTAAAAATAAAATCTTTAGGCAGAGACTAACTAGCAAAAAGCAATTAAAATAAAATTAAATAAATAAAATTTGAAATATCTTTCAGTAAGTGCACTTCTACTACAATATTAGGTCACCTTAATAATAATATCTGAATAATAGTTAAAAGCATTCCACAGAAGCAAGCAGCTTGGATTCCTTTTTCATAGTCAAGAATACAGCTACAATTTCTTTGAAATAATAGAATTTGGAGCTTATACTTTTGTTCAGATCAAAGAACTAAAGATGTATTTGTAGTTTAGTTGTCATATAGATGATCACTATAGTGTGCATTCACTTATGGTCACTCATATCAGCATTTAAATCAGCAACAACTGCTGAAAATATTATTTTACTAGCCATGCTATGGTCACCCATGCTTCCACGTCTACATAAAATTTACCTAATCTGCTATTCTGACCAAATACTGAAGTGTTCATGGACATAGCCCACTCAGATTTAGGTATTGTAAGCATTGAAATGTTTAGAATTTCAAAAAATTATTATGATATCTCTTTGTAAGATGTCCCAAAGAAGCAATAGGACTTTCTTTGTTTTTCCTTGAAGATGTTTCACTTATCATTCAAGAAGTCTCTTCAGTTCAGTTCAGTTCTTAGATGAGAAGCGAAACTCTTCAAGGGAAAGCAAAGAAAGTCCAATTGCTTCTTGAAAAAGCACCTTTGGGACAACCATGACCTGGATGACTCTCCATAGAGACTTTGTAAGATGTTTTTCCAAGCCAAGTACTGTTTGTTCAGGGTTGTTAAATTTAGAGATCAATATGATTAAGATAAATTAGTTGCTGCTGATTTTATATTCTCCTGGTAATGAAGAAATTATCTTTCCTCATTAAGGTGATAGTTTGTATGTAACTTTAAATGCAGATACAGATTAAATGACCATTTGTTCAGCAAATGTTACGATATTAAATGAATAGTACTTATGATTAGTCCTTGAAACATGAGTCTGTGAAAGATATTTAGTTGGATAATGACAAAATAATCAGGATGTTCTACATGCAGGTTTAGGATAGCTTGCTGCCGCTGGCTCGCCTCTGCTGCCTCACTGCTGCTACCTTGCTCTGGTTGTCTCACTGCCACCTGGCTCACCTCAGCCATCTTGCCTTGGCCAACTTGACACAGGACAACTCACCATAGGACAATTTCTTTTATTAGTTGCATCAGTACGATATAATGAGGGAATGACATAGACTAAGGGAACCTCCTCCTTCTCCTCTATAGCTAGAACTGGGGAAAAAATTGGGGAAGTCAAAGCAGGGAGGGAAAGATGGACTTTCACCACCCCTCGACCAGAAAAAAAAGATCACTTGGGAGAGAGTCACACACTTTTTGGTACACAGGAGTTTTTGCCATAGAGTTCAAGGGGTACTGTGGTAAAAGCTGGATCAAAAAGGGAGGCAGGAAAAGAGAGGAGGAAGACGAGGAGGAGGAGGCTCCCCTTGCCTCCAGCATTCTCATGTGGCGAATTATCCTGCAGCAAGTTGCCCATGGTGAATTGTCCCATGGTAAGCTTACTGGGGTGAGCCAGCCAGGCAAGCCAGTGTCAGCAAGCCAGCAGTGGTGACCTGTCTGTGGCAGGTTGTCCCATTCTGTCTACATGCTGCCATTTGCTCAGGCAAATGGCAGCATTAAAATTAGTTTTAACATTACCTTTTTACAAGAATTATTAACACAACAAATATTGGACAGAAAGAGTTTCAAAGTGGCAGGAAATTCCTAGAATAGCCATTTATTATTTAATAACTACATTTAAATAAACAAGGTTGGAATGGTGGGATGGCCACCTATTTCACTTTCCAAACTGAGTCTGGAATAGAGACAGACTCCATACAGATATTGCTATTTTTTAACTTTCAATATATCCAGTAGAGCCTTCCAAGAATTTTACACTTATCAACTTCAAAAATTGAACTCAAACTTCCTTTGAAATTAAAATAATGTATACAAACCACAGTATTCCCAAAACAAAATCTTCTTTTTCTTACTTCTTTCTTGTCCAGAAGTTTCTTAGCATAGAAACTCCAATGCCATACAGTAATGTCCTTTTCAGCCACTGGTTATTTTCAAAGTTTCTGAAATATTTCATTTTAAGACACAACTCATGCAACTGGCCTCTGCCTCAAGATCTAGCACCATGACTCATTCACAGACGAGTTAAGAAAAGAATATTGATATTGCATATAATAATAAATAGTAGCATTTTTGTAATTCCATTAGGGAAGTACCTTTTTTTTTTTCAGTTCTGAAAAATGCTTTAGAAAATTGCTTCACTTAAGAAGCTGAGGCCCAGATGAAGAGATGGAGATTGTGTAGCCCATATTCATTCTCAGATATCTCCAAATGAGGATGTAATCAGGAAGGGTATTTAATTTCAAAAAGAATCCAGTGTATGTCTTTGAAACTGAAAATTATTACAGTGAAAAACTACGATGGTGTTTGTACTGAGAGAAAAAAAGCATAAGCTATTGAGAGTTGAATACAATGCACTACTTCAACCACAAACAATCTGTACTGTTGCTGCTTCATGCTCTGCTTACTTTTTATAATGTTGCTCAATTTATTATTAACTACAGTTAATAAATAAATCTTCCTTTTACAATAAATCATTTCTGGTCTAAAGATACATTATGCCCCTGAATATTTTGTAGAAAATTCCACAGAATATTTATAGACATCATTATAGAGTAGGCATTTGCTAAAGAAAAAAACTGATTTTTTTTTCCAAATTATATGGAAAACTAAATAATTATCAATGTCATCTTTTTTTTAAAAAAAATCTAAAAATCTAATCAAACTTGACCAAATACTTTAAAGTACTAACTTGTAATTTGTAAAACACACACACATTTATAGATACAAAATCTAATCATATATTTTGTGGAGATAAAGTCACTACCAGTATAAATGGTAAAAGTTTGTGGAGAAAGTTTGCATTGCTTGGTGAAGATATGATCATGAATGCAAGATATCTGTACCGATTTATTCTAACATGGTTTTTGATCATGCTTAAGCCCAAAATTGCCCAGAAGGAAACTTATACTGTGGTTTAAACATTAAAAGCCAGCAAATTATAGATAGACATAAAACAAGTATTTCAAAATTGAATTAGCATAACACAAATACAATTAAAATAATTTAAAAGCACATAAAACAACAGATTGTATTAACCCACCTATTATTCAAATAAAGAAACCCCTTGGAGTTGTATTCAGAAATAAATGCAAAACTTCTAGAAAGACTGCTGAATTTTGTATAAGTTACAATTTCTGAGCTCCCAGGATAGCCCCCAAAAGTGCATGTTGCAGTTAATGCTGTAAATGCCAGGCAGAACAAATGAATGATAATTATTTTTGATTAATTAATAAATGCTTATCACAGTATTGAAAGCTTTAATTCTCCAAAGTAATATGTAGGTTGTTGCATAAAATAATATGTAAGTTGTTGCATAGAACCATACATGATTCAGACATATATTTTTAAGGAACAGGATCATTTCAGTTTACATCTTGAAAACAAAACAGTTCTTTTTGCTTCTAGAATACACTGTTATTTTCACAAAAGAAATCAGTGCTTTCTTTGTATTCCCTTGCTCTCTTGCTAATCTTTCCAAAGATTAATGAATCTAGTCTGGACTTCCTGGCCAGACCTTACAGAACTAAGAATGTAGTAAACTGACCAATAGTCCATTTAATTCTGTTAATATTAGATTAGAGGACAAAATTGCTTGTCTTAAAGGACAGAGGAAGCTTGAAGATTTTACAACTGGAAGCACCTTTTTCTTAGGTCACAACAACTTTAAAATCTATATCAGATTAAAAATACAATATAATCAGATATAAAACAGGAAATCCTCAGGAACTGAAGTTACAATATATGTTTTGTGGAGATTTTTTAGAAGACATTGGACAACTATTTGGCTGAAATGGTATAAGGTCTTCTGTTTGAACAAGGGTTTGACTAGAAGATCTCCAAGATCCCCTTCCAATTCTAGTTTATTGTTATATCTATGACACTAGAAATTGAGGAAAAATTGAAATACTAACAGAAAAATAGAGATATTCTGTAAGTTCTCATGTGAATTCAAATCTAAAAATAAAATTCAACATATTCAAGTTGTTCTATTCAGGAGTGAAAGTTTACTTTTGGGTACAAAAGTTTGATCTCTCATAGTCTAAAACTAATTTTCATCCTCCTGCAATAGAAAATAACATACTATTTTAAAATCTTTACAAACTAATATTGACAATTACTACTGAAACAATACTAAAGCTCCACCTAGTGTCGAGTTTATACTCTTTGTATGTTCTTGCACCCTGTAAGTTCATGGCTTTTAATTACAGACTTAGACTATACAGTTTTTGTTTAATAACTGTCTTAAACAACAACCATTCATAGTTATAACAGTGATGAAAACATAACTATGTGACTAACCCTTACATTTACAACCTTTTCAGATCTGTAAAACAAAATGAACAAAAATCTGAAGTAAAATACAATTGAAGATACAGATACAGTTGAAGTCTCACGTCTGTTTAACAAGAGAATTGCTGGTCCAAAATGTGATTGATAAATGAGAGCTACCTGAATCAGGAAAATAAAAGGTCCCCTCAAAACTATTTATAATTTAAAAAGCTACAAAACAAAGCATAACAAATATTTTTATTTTAAGAGGAAAATAAAATATAGGTGCTTTATTTTTTAAATATAAATTTTATTGAAGATTTTAACATGAGTAAAAGATAAACATGAAAACAAAAATAAGAGAAAATTAGGAAAAGATAAAAGGAAAAGGGTGAAAGACAAATAATAATTTGTCTTAATAATGAAGAAAAATAATAATTAAAAGAGCAATTTCTGATATTCTTTACACCAGTTTCACCAAGCTTATTAATTCTAAATTTTATTATATAATTTCATTCTATCCTATATTCATCATAGGATTTGTAGGCAAATCCAGAAATCACCATTCTATTTTTGCTCATTTTCATCCAAAATTCCTAATGATTTCCAGTATTTCATAAAGATACTCATCCCTACTTAAATAGGTCAATTTTGTTACTTCTGCAAATTCTGACATTTTCAAAATCCATTTCTTCATTGGGGATATTGTCATTATTTCTCCTGTGTTTAATCCGAAACTCAGCATTATTTACTTTCATTTCAAAGAATTTGGGGATTGTCAGAATTTCTTCTGACAATCATGAGGAATTATAATCATTTAAGGTTGCCAATTGGACTTGAAGTGAATCTTTTTAGTTTATTTATTTATTTATTTAGCATATGGCTGGTCACACACAGTATTAAAACACTTCATTTTTACAGATTAAAAACAATTAAAACAATAAAAAGCAGTAAGTAAATCATTTTAGTGTGTTTGTCATGGCCACCTCTGAGAAATATTGCTCACTGAAAGAAAATAAATCAGGCAATTCCATAAAGTCCACTGCAAAAGAAAATCCAAATCTGAGCACACATTAGTCCCAATAGGCAGGTTCCCCTGTTCTAGATTCTTAAGACTAAATATTGAGCTCTAATGAGGAGATTAACTATTATAAAACGAAACAGAAATCTAATAAAGTATGGATCCTAGATGGAAGTGACAACTATACATATCTCTTTATCTTGACCTCTGAAAGACTTCCCTAATATATTGACTTTTTTCCTGCTTAGACCCCAGATTTTTAATCTCTAAAAGTCATAGATCATAAAATTCAAATTACAGAACATGATTTAAATTTCCTATTGGAAAAATATGAAGCTCTAGGCCGACCAGAGACTGCTGCCTGTCTGCTCCTAATTTGAACACAATTCTGATTTTAAAGAAAAAGTGGACAGAAGTATACACAGTCAAAATAAAAATTAAACATAAGCTATATTTCTACATTTTTAATTTTTAATTCAAAGACATTTTCATTTTGTCTTTTAAAAATACAAAAATCAAAATTGTTAATTGTTCAGTTCTCTTTTCTGCTTTCTTTTATTTGCCTTTCATTTTTCATTAATTTCTACATAATTAAAGGCTTGAATTTCTTTACTGACTCACTCTCTCACTCTGAAATGATTTAACTGTTAGAATAAGGTATTTTAAAAAGTCAGAACTGCCACTTTATTCCTTATGAATTAAAAAATGAGAGAAAGACTTTCTCTGCAATAACTTGGGTAGAATCATCATATACAACAGTCTCTCTTCAGGAGTGCTATAATCTTGAATGAATCCTGAGGAAGCCTGTATATATTAGCAGCCTGAATAATCAACTGGCAATCCAACACTTGCAACTGCTCCAGGATACACTGACCCTGAGCAGATGAAATCTTGTTTGGATAAAGACAGGCCAGATCCTGTCAGGGAAAACAGCCCAAGAACACGTTGGCAACTGCAAGGTAGCCTGCATATCAGTTTGAGAGGAGATGGCAGCAGTAGAGTCACTGAGATTGAGTCAGCGAACAAATAAATATTCTAAATAAATAATTAAGTACCTCAAATCAAGCCAGGCCAGCACTGGGGCTTCTTAAGAACACCATTCAGGCTCTTGCTTCTCCACTAAAAACAGCTCTCCCATTCTGGATGTGTGCTCTTTGCTGTTTTTCCTCCTAGCCCTGAGTCTGGATCAGCTCATGGAATTCTTATAGACATTTGTCATAACACAACTCTCATGGCTCTGAATCTGCTTTTTTTGTCTTGGAATTGCTCCCCAATTAATATGATTATTCATCTGATTTCTAGTTGTAATCAGAAAATTTATCACACACCAATAAGATGGCATTGCCTGACTGTCTGTTTTATGGCAGCTGCACAACTGAAGAATGTGGGAGAGTGCACTAGGTTGATTGTAGGAAAAGTTTATAAAGGTTTCCTTATAATGATGAATTTGTTCATCATATCCCTTTCTGTGCAAGTATACAGCCTACGAAAATGCCATAGTTCTCCAAGAGCAATGACATCAGGGGGAAAAGTAAAATCAAGAAGGTGTACTTCAAATGGGAAATGGAAAAACACAAATGGTAAGAGTATCATCATCTTTTCATTTAATGTAATTACACCTTTACAACAATGATTAATCATTTCTTTAGAATCCCATGTCTCTGTGAACTTCTTTTATGGCTCCAAAAATTCTTTCTATCTGTTTAAACTGCTTCTTGATGCTGACTTTGCTTTTACATGTCACCAGAAAGCAATTCATCGCCAACTGTTAAAGATCAGAACACAAATCAATCATACCAAAACTGTTTCAAGACAAGACAGCAATTGAAAATATCAAATGAAAGCAAGTTGAAAGATAACAAAAGTATATTTATAGTAAATATTTGTAATTATTCCTGCACAAATATATTTACCATTACATTAGTATTATATACTTTGTTTTATATTTGTGTGTGTTAGTGCTGTTATAGTAGACTAACAGTTATAGTATATCAGTAGTTGACATCAAGAAGCCAAATGTTTGCCAGCCACTTTATCTGCAATTATTAGCACCCTCTCTGACCACCATCACTGAAAATCAGTTCCTTATATGCCATTTTAAAGTAGAAAATACATGAGAATTCTCTGTGTGTGTGTGTCTGTCTGTCTGTCTGTCTGTCTGTCTGTCTGTCTGTCTGTCTTTGGTTATTCGGGTTTTCTCCCGCGTAAAATTGGAAGTGTCTTGGCGACATTTCGATGAAGTCTCATTCGTCATCTTCAGGCTGGTGTTTTCGGCTTCGTGCTTTTAGGAGCAATGTGTGATCGCAGCCGTTTTTTCCTTTTAACTGCTAGTGGGGGTGTGAATTGATTGGATGGGAGCTTAGCTGACGAACACCTAAAAACCAAACTACACACTCTCACTAACGTATTAACATCCAATGGATTCCAAAGAAATAACCTAATCCAAAAAGAAACCCCCACTAAAATCCAAGACAGAGAACAAGAAAACAGAAAAGCCCTCCTCCCATACCTAAAAGGCACCACAGACAGAATCAGCAAAATCCTCCACAAACACAACATCAAGACAGCATTCTGCACAAACCGAAAAATATCCACCATCCTAAGAAACCTCAAAGACAAAATTGAGTTAGAAAATCAAGGAGTGTATGAAATTCCATGCACGGCCTGCCCCACCACATACTTCGGACAAACCAACAGAAGAATAAGTGTATGCATTAAAGAACACAAGAACTCAGTCAGAAAAGAAGAACCAACTTCTTCCCTGGTCCAACACCTTAAAGCCACAGGACATGAAATTGACTTTTAAAAGACCAGAACTATCACCAAAACTGATAGAAAAACGCCCACACAGCATGAATAAACAAAATGATACCTCCCTCCTACCAGCCATTTGGAAACCCGCCCTTATTGACAAACAAGTCCCTAACACAAGGAATGACTCCAGACCCACACTCATTGATGATGCGGCACAACCACGGACCAGAAGCCAGACCACAGCTGCATCATTAGCCACTTTAAACCCCTCCAATCCATACATGAAGCAGTCTGACACCCACCATGAAGATGTGGCACGACCACAAACACGAAACCAAACAACAGCAATGCAGCTCACCAGCTCAAATCCCCCTGCAACTCAGACTAACCTGAGCACAACCAAGCCCCACCCAAACAGAACACACCCCCATCCAATCAGAGCACAGCCAAGCCTCCAAACAATTAGAACACACCTCCACCCAATCAGAACACAGCCAAGCTCCCATCCAATGAGTTCACACCCCCACTAGCGGTTAAAAGGAAGAAACAGCTGCAATCACACATTGCTCCTAGAAGCACAAAGCTGAAAACACTAACCTGAAGATGACGAATAAGACTTCGTCAAAATGTCGCCAAGAGACTTCCAATTTTATACGGGAAAAAACACAAATAAACAAAGACCTACATACAAACACCTGTGAAAACCGCAGAAAGCATACATACATACATACATATTTATATTTGCCCACCTTAATATTTATATATCTGCCCACCTTAACTCTGGGGTTCCCAATCATTTATCTTCATGTAGGAACAAACCAGAAAATTTGTTCCTGCTATATGCAGGATACAGCTCCATCTATTCTGCATCATTGCTCCAGCCACTGTAGCCCATTGCGTTCCCAAACAATGCTATAGAGAAATATTAGCCATCAAAAAATTGCCCTTTCCTACAGGAGTCAGCAAAATCCAGCACTGACTATAATGAACCACAAATATTTTAGACATAAAGTATGTTTTTTCTAAAAGCCAATTTTTGTTTATTGGCTGTTTAAGGTTGTATTATCAAATGCATTATATCTTGTCTGTACTAAACATCCACTAGATATAAGAGCAACCATAATCATACATAGCCCCAGGTCTTTCAAGTTATGAGATATTTTGGCTGGCACAATTATAAAAGATTTCCATCCAGAAAAATAATCTCCTATGTTTGAAGCCATCAATTAATTCCCTATAACATAATTGGAACAAAAAAGCAAAAATGAAATCAAAGCAAGGAAACTGAATGCCAGTGAATTCCACATGGCAGTTTTCTATTCAAGAAGGTGTGGTGCTCATAGCCTGGAGACACTGCTGTTTTTGAGAATTTTACTTTTATAAGACTTTAGCACTCTTGTTATAATTTTTCTTACATTGTCTACATACAAACAATACTGATCATTTCCCAGTATAATTATACTTTTCCTCTATTAGCAGAAATCTTAAAAATCCTGATCACAACCAGGCAACGGAAACATAGAGAACAAATTTCATTTTTCAGCTTAATTTATATGGAATCAGCTCTTACTTCATTTAGATGAGAACTATGTCTATAGATTATTTATAATTTTTAGCAGGGACTCTCTAAGCCTACCTGAAGAGTCAGGCTAGAGGACGTATCATTTTATTACTATAGCATGGTCAGATAAAATCCATCATTTTTTATTTCAGTCATTCTGTTTTTCCCAATCATTATTTCATTTTGATCCTATTTCTCCCTTTGTTTTCAAATTATACATATCTTCATGTGTGATTTCCTAATGTATCAATTTTTTTTATTTATGAATTTTATTTTTATAGTTTAAGTTTCTTAATATAGTGCATTTTTGCATATTTTTTCTTTCATTTTTTGAGTTAGCAACTTCAGTGGCAGTTTCTAAAATGTATGGATTAGAAACCCAACTCTGTGTTCCTTAAAAAAAAAAGTGAATTAGGTATGTTCCTTTACAGATCAGTATCCACAAATTTGTTTGTAGTAGTAAACAACAAAGTCAAGAAGGTCAAAAACAAACAACAAAAACATTATAGCTTAGTGTCATGTGCATTTTTAGGTCTCTAGATAGTAGATAATACTCCTTCAATCTGATCATATTTTCCACCACTAAATTCTAGCTTTCTCCCTAGGTCTTACATCATAGATCACTCATACTTTTCTCCCCAATTTATATAAACCCACTTTCCTGCAACTACCTTATCCTCACTTTAAGTTAATTATCAATCAATCTGTCAGGGACTTTCCAATGTATACCTTTTTTCCTTAGCTAAGAAGTCCTGAATTAACGCCATAGTTAGATTTTTTTTCACCCAAAAATAGGAAGGCAAGATTTTGCTTACCTGGGAATTAGCACTACAGAAAATTAAAAATGACTATTAATCTGAAATTTTTGCTGAAGTACTACATTTACTTGTGTGTTACTGTGTATTACTTGTTGAATACACAGTGCATTTCAAAGTTACTTTCTTTTATTTGCCGGTCCTAATTTTCCACCATTATTTAATTAATAAATTATATATTGGTATATACTGTATAAAGAGACAGAAAATGTAATACTGTGTGACATAACCTAACAGGTTTCCTGCACTGAGCCATGAAGTTGAAATCCAGTTAAAAATAAATTTATTTTTTCTACATTCAAAAGAAAAGTTGAATATATTGAAATTATTTTAGTAACTGATAATGTATTATATGAGCTGTATATTCTCCAGTGTCTCAAAGCATAGCTTTAGTTACATTACAGTCTACAGTTTGATTTTTGAAAGCATTTTTTTATTTTATTTTTTTATTTTTTATTTTTTATTTATATCCGCCCTTCTCCGGAGACTCAGGGCGGCTTATAGTGTGTTAAGCAATAGCCTTCATATTTTTGTATATTTATAGAAAGTCAGCTTATTGCCCCCACAAACTGGGTCCTCAATTTACCCACCTTAGAAAGGATGGAAGGCTGAGTCGACCTTGAGGCTGGCTAGGATTGAACTCGCAGTAATTGCAGGCAGCTGGATGTTAACTACTGCCTTAGTAGGAGGCATTAGCCTCCTACGCCACTCAGGCTCCTTTTTCATTTAATGTTTTTTCATCAATGTTTGAGTAAATAAGTTTCAGACTATACGTTTCCTTCATTTATAGCAAACTTTCCCAATCTTGAGCTATTCCAATGAGTTAGTTTGTAATTTGCACATCTGAAGTGAGAACTACAGCCCAACACATAAATTCTGACTACAGCATGTGAAATCCCATAGTGGAAATGGCTGTACTATAATTTAATTTATTATCACTTACTTGGATCAGAAAGTTGAAGCAGAAGAACTGCTTGCATACTGTGGAGAAAGAGAAAAAAACCAGAGTTAATTATATATTTAGAAATATACAAAATTTAATTTAATTTATCGCATTTCTATGCCGCCCAACTCCCGAGGGACTCTGGGTGGTTTACAGCAAAATAATGTGAACATAGAAAAATTGTTAAAATATTGTAAAAACATTTTAAAACATTAAAAGCCCATGCACACCATTCGTGGCCGGATCTCACAAGACTGCAACAGTAAACAAACTTGCAGCAACTATCTTACGACATATTAACACTTTTCAATTTAAGAGAGCTACCTGCACCTTTGCCTTTAAATTTGATTGTTGCTAAAGGACACAAATAATAGTTTTGGTTAATTTTGTTTTTAAAATTTCTTTTGGAAAAAGATCAGTCATCTTGCTCTGCATCAGCCAGTTTGCATTCACATTCAGCTTTTGACTGAGATTTGTTTGGAAACAGATTATTAGATCTCATTAACATACAATTCATATAGAAGTAGTGCATCATCAAATATTTAATATTTCAGCCCATGATACTGTGCAGTGTGTTGTCCTAGATAGCCATCATAAGAGAAATTAATAATCCTGGACAATAGAAAGAATTTGCTTTTGTATCCAATACTGCAGTAAAAAGAAAGTATGCATAGTTCTGTTTTTTCTTTTAAATCAATCACTTATATTATAATGAATTCTTAAAGTTGCTTGGTTCACATATTGCAATAGGTCAGAATTTGCTGAATAAGGAGTAACTATCTGGATTCACATATTGTGCCAAATTATGCCAAATAAATCACAAGGCTCAATGACCAAGTTCGCATAACACACCAAAAGAAAAACACTTTATGACTTATTATAATATAAATATCAAGGCAGAGTTTTAATCAGAAGTCCACAATATTTTAAGTTATTGTTATTTGCCAAGTATGTCGCTAAAGTCTGGATAAGCAGTAAAACATTTCAAATAAAAAAAGAAAAGAAGTCTAATTGCCATCATTCAACTTCCAGACAACTCTACATGGATGACTGAGAATCTTCATCAACTTTTGCATCGTATTTGTATATTTTTCTAATTTGAACCATGACTTAGGTAAAAACACATAATATGCTTTATTATTTATTACCTTAAATAGTTGTACAACAAAGACCAAGTAAAAAGGATTTAAAAAGAAAAACTAACTGAATGAATATAATACAATAGCATTCTAAAATCAATTTATGATATAACAATATTCTACCAAGAGGTAATAATATCATAACTATAGCAGGAGTTTAACATAGCATCATCTGACCTGTTATCTAACACAAATTCTGGTTCATATCCTGAAGTCAAGATAAATTTAAAAAAGAGAAGGCACAGTTTGCTAAAAAGTATATAGATATAAATAAATATACTGCTCAAAAAAATAAAGGGAACACAAGCAGAAGACATCTGAGATCTGAATGAATGAAGTAGCCTTATTAAATACTTTGTTCTTTACATACGATAGTTTATACACTGCTCAAACACAAAACTACTGTATGTAACAAACAAAGTATTTAATAAGGTTATTTCATTCATTCAAATCTCAGATGTCTTCTGCTTGTTTTTTTATTTTTTTGAGTGTATATTAGTTCAATAATATTCTGAATATTTAATTTTAAATTTCCTACAAAAAATACTCCAAATAACCCTGAGTTCATGATGTAAGTACTGATTTCAATAGAAAAAATAAAATGCTAAGGATAAACAATTGCATCAAAATTTACTCATATCTATCCACTATTAGAGGTATTGAAATCAATGAATCTTAAACTGTGCTCTTCACCGATAATCTTGATGTGCTATGGGATTATTAGTTAAATATTATAGAACAGAAAAGGACTCTGGGAAAAAGTTAATTGGATGAAACAAAGCATAGGGGTGGGACAGATTTACTGATTTATTTTTCAGCAAATGTTTCACTTGTTTGTTGTTAGAAGCCTGGCTCATGTTCATCATGGATATTAAATATATAAATTAATTCATTACTTTTAACCAAAACAGACATTAATTACTTTTAGCCCTCTTTACAAACTGAACTCATACTGCATATATGTAAACATGAAATCTATGAGCACTTTTGTCAGTAATAGAGAATTTACAAATGATATACCACATAATACTAGCACAAAACATTTTTGCTGTTGTACTTCAACATTTATTATAATCTCCCTTCAGCAATTACCACCCAAAACTTTAATAATGTTCACCTTTTTCTTTTCCAATAAATACTGAACTAGCTGTCATCTCTTCCTTTAGCCTGGAAGAAATCACTGATATAAAACTTAGGTCTGATCCTTGCTTCAGACCTAAAGCAAGAGAAGCGAACTGTTTTTGTCTTAAGGCTGCATTGTAATGTGGTACAGCCTTCAATCTAAAAGATGCTCCAGATGAGGAATATGACATTAGGAAAATGTTGTCCATTTTACTAAACTAATCAGTTGCCAAGCAAGTTAAGTGGGAAACATCTCAGATATTTCAACGAAGTTGTCTAGGCTCTTAGAAGGATCACAAAAATTTCAAATCTGAAACCAACCAACCCAACCCAACCCAACCCAACCCAATCCAAACCAACTTTTTAGAACATAATGACATATACAGAATTTTATAAGCAATAGACAGTAGGGACATAATAACCAATACCAGTCAGTATAGATTTGGTGAGTGCACTTCTAACATTAGTCATTATTGTTACAAGAATTGTTTTATTTGGAAGAGCTTTAAGCAGTTAAAAAATGAATAATCACCATCATCTTTTCTGTGTCCTCCTTTCTTAGAGAATTTCAATAGCCATATTGAGTAGCTGCTTACTGCTGCTAAAAGCGTCTAGCACTTGTTACACTTGCTCTACTCCTAGCGAATCAGCAATTACACACAGCTCTGTTTCCTTCTCTGCACTGTCTGAACATGTAAGGCAGACTGGCAATGGTAAAGCAGCAGAATCTATCATTATGAGTAATATTAGGAATTGTTGCAAAGGCTGAGAAGAGTGAGAGGAAATCACTGGGCTCCAGCATTATCGCTAAGGATGTAGAACAGGCATGTTGTAATAAACACTTCTGGCCCAATGTCCACAGTCCAGTAACTGCCATCACTGCTGTTCCACTGACTAGGCCAGACTCTTCTTTCTCACTCAAAGGAGAATGGACGTTGTCTTACCTGAACATCCCTTCTATGTGCGCTGCTGGAGAATCCAAAAGCATGGGTTATTCTTAGTCTGTTAGCCAGAGACTGAGCGAATGTTTCTTTAAATCTTGTTGACTCCACCTCCCTTGCCTGGCAGCACCTATAAGAAAGCTATGAATCTTTTGGTTAGGGGTAAGAGGATAAGTGTCCACACCAGGCAGAACTGTGTGTAAGGCCGCCACTTGCCTGCAAAGTGTGTTCGGGGCAAGGCCTTTGTCCTTGTCCAACCCATCCTCAAGGAATTCAAGCATGTTGGACACTGAGGCTGAGATCGGGTTGATGTGTGCTCGGGCACTCCAGAAACAGAAGCATCTCCAGGTGGCCTTGTAGATCCTGTTTGTAGAGGTGCGTCTGGAAGCTTGTATAGTTGAGATCACCCACCCAGAGAAATTGTCCTTCCTCAGGAAGATCCTCTCAAGTTACAGACAGTCAACTGGAGCCACTGAGGCTCTGTATGTCATATGAGCCCCTGGCTGAGAGAGATCTGGTCCTGTGGAATCCTCCAGGGACGGGCGACGGACCAGCTCATCAAGTCTGCGTGCCACTGATGCCACAGCCAAAAGGGAGCGACCAGGAAGATGTCTGCTCCCTCCACTAGGACCTTGCGAATCACCCCCAGGAGGAGTGGGAGGGACGGGAATGCATAGAGCAGCCCCTGTGGCCAGGGACACCGAACAGCATTGACCCCTTCTGCCTTCAGAAGGGGAACCAGGAAAAGAAGCGAGGGAGTTGCATGTTGTTTGGGTGTGCAAAGAATCCAGAATTGGATGCCCGAATAGGTGTGACAGTTCATGGAAAAGAGCCGGATGGAGATGCCACTCTGATTGATCTATCTGAGTCCTGCTCAGCCAATCCGCCCAGATATTGGTTGACTTGGAGATGTGTTGTGCTGTGAGAGAAAGAGTGTGTCTCTCCACCATACAGCAGCTTCGTACTCATCTATGAGTGGTCTGGAGCGAGTTCCGCCCTGGCGGTTCACATGTGCTTTTGTTATTAAGTTGTCCATTAAGACAAGCATGTGATTGCCTGTCACGGCTGATCGAAAGTGGCAAAGGGCAAGGTGGACTGATATCGTTCTGAAGATCCACTGGCAACCAATGACCCTGAGCCACTCGGGAGAGAAGATGGGCGCCTCAACCCAACAAGCTCGCATCTGTAGTGAGTGACGCATAGTGGCTCCTGGAAGATGCATCTTTTTTGCCACTGATGTCCACCAACGGAAAGACAAACAGACCAATGCCGGGAGGAGGACCTTGGCCCAGGAGTTGTTGCAGTGGGACTTCTAGTATGGTAGTAGGTACCATTGTAAGGGCCGGGCAAGGAGCCCTGCCCATAGGAGTATTGTTCTGCCCCAGCTCCGGATTCCCAAGGATTGTGACACACACCAACAGTCCTTATCTAAGTTATAACATACCAAGAATAAACAAAGTCCAGCAAAGGTTAGCAATCAGCCCAGAAGACAAGATATGATAAGATACTCACTCTTCAAAAATGTTCTTTAATAATTGCACGTTGTTTCCAGCAAGAAATTACTAGCTGCGTGTGACTTAAATAGGCTAAGGGAGTGGCCAATTATCCTCAAACTTTACTCTTGAGGAGACCTCCTCCTCCTGAGTAGCCACTCCTGCCTTTTGTCAGCCCTGCATGCTCGAGCATTGAGGAGAGGCTCCTCCACTTTGCTCTCTCCACTTGAAGGAGCTTCTGGAGGTTCTGAAGGCTCAGACTGAATCTCTGCCTCTGGCACCACATCTTCTTCAGCCTCCTCGTTGTCTGACACGCGCTTTAGCTGTGCAGGCTGCTGGCGCAACCTCACACCAGCCTCCTCATCGTTCGGATCAGCCACGATCTGTGCAGGCTGCTGGACACAGCAACTATTACAATGCATGAGATCATTTTCCCAAGCAACTGAGACAGGAGAAGCAGGGGAACCGACCTGAGAGAAAGGACATGAGACACTAAGGACTTGATGCTGAGACAACAATCTGGAGATAGAAATACTTGACCTTTGATGGAATCTATCACCACACCCAGCTGGAAGATGCGGGTGGTAGGCTGCAGGTGACTTTTCTCCAGAGTCAGGGAGAACACATGTAGCTGCAAGATGTTGCACACAGTCGTCAGGTCTTGCACAACCTGAATGTGGGAAGGCAAGAGAATGAGTATGTTGTCCAAGTAGCAAAGAACCCTGATGGGAATCTGTTGGGGAGTGGTGGTAACCACCATTAGAAGTTTTGTGAAGGTCCTGTGGGCCAATGAAAGTCCGAATGACATGGTCTGGTATTGAAAATGACGACTGGCACAGATGAACCACAGGAACCTTCGATGGGATGGCAGAATTGGATCTTGAAGGTAGGCTTCTTTGAGGTTTACAGAAGTCATCATATTTGCCTGCTTTATGCAACCCAAGATTGACTTGAAGGATTGAATTTTGAATTGGTGGTATACAATAAACTTGTTCAGTTCTTTGAGATCCAAGATCCTCCTCAGCCCCCGGAACTCTTGGGAACCAGGAAAAAGATTGAGTAGAAACTGGTCCCATGGTGTTCTGTGGAAACCGGATCTATGGTGCAGATTTCCAGGAGGTGCTGGATCTCTTTGTCCATCAAGCGTCCTTTGTCTGGGTTGGTGGAGACCGGACACTGGATGAAATGGGTGGGAGAGCTGGAGGAGAATTTCAAAGTGAGGCCCAGCCACACTGTTTGGAGGACCACGCGTCTGTCGTGGACTGCTCCCATTGGCAAAGGAAGTGATGGAGATGGCTGCCGATGGGCTAGGTTGGTTGGCAGTCACTTGCCTCACCTAAAGGGCCGATTGCCTGTCCCTCTGAATGGATGCCTGGCCAGGGGTTGGCACCTACCTGGATCTCTAAAGGTAGACCTGTCCGAAGATCGGTCAAACCCTGGGAGTAGGGTCTGTAAGGGTGGGACCCGCTGGGTCCGGTCTCAGTTCAAAAGGGCTGCCTCTGCATGTATGCAAAATATCTGTGATCAGCCCTTCTGTATGAAAAAGGCATAACTTTGCATTTGTCTTTGTCCTCCACTAATATAGGGTCCAATGTGTCCCCAAAAAAGTTGGAGACCTTGTACGGCGCCCATACAAGCTGCCAATGTAACCAAAGGAGACAATAAAATATAATGGTGGTTTGGTGTTGTGGCGAGACAGTTGGGGAAATAGCAGGCTCTGATGAGCGCTATGAAAACCCTAGCTGCCGAACCATTGCCAATGGGTCTTTGGACCGGAACCGTCCTGCAGGGACAGGGAAGAAAAAGAGGTAACTCGGATGACTGAGAGGAGCAGGCAAGTTTCTCGGAGGTCAGAGGGAACTCTCTGTGAGGCAGCGGCGGGTTAGAGTTAGGGTGAGGGTTAGGGCAGCTGCCACGAAGCTGGAACAACCGGATTAAGTGTAGAGCTGGAGAGAAGAAAGAAACGGAATGGAGTCTTTTTGAAGCCGGATTAGTGACAGCCAACTCAGGCTTGAATAACAACAAAAGAAACATTTTACAATTATAAGACCCCTAATGTGTAATAGAGGCTAAGGAGCACAGGAGCAAAGAAGATTTTGAAATGTAGCTTTGAAGAGATAAAAACCCAATGGAAAATTGAGTTTTGAACAAATTATTTGGAAACTTTAAACAAGTAGATATGATCAAAGGATTGGAAAGAAATAAAGAGATCCTTCCCCCCACCTTTCTTTTTTAAATTGCAAGAAAAACAAAAAGAATGGATAATAAGCTTTAAAAAGAGAAAAAAAGTGATGTATAAATAAAAGGGGGGGAAAGTAAAAAAGTGAGAAGACCTATTTTAATTTGGACTGAACTTTAAATATAATCTGATATTTTTTTTTATTGAAAAAGTTTTACAATATAATTTTTTTCATTCCCCCCCCATTTCCTTCCCTCCCCTCCCTTCCCTCCCTAGGCTTCCTTTACTAATAAAACATTATTCTTATATATCTATCAATATTAAACAAAAATATAGGTGAAATCCAGATAACATATCTTAAATTTTAACATTGAATAAAGAAAGTTATTCTATCAAATACATGCTAACCGTGAATCATATATATAAACTTATCAAGTATTTTTAACTACAATTTTTCTAAATAACAGTATAAAAGATATATCTAAAATTATTCTATCAAATATATGCTAACCGTAAATCATATATATAACCTTAACAAATATTTTTAACATTAAGATTTTTCTAGATAACAGTATAATAGATATATATAAAATTATTCTATATGCTAACAATAAAACATATACCTAAACTTATTTTTAACATTAAAATTTTTCTAGATAATAATATAGTAAATATATAGAGAGTAAAATCCTTCTTTCAGATATATACTGTACTAATAATTTCAAATACTTTTAACATTAAAACTTTTCTACTTATTATTATAGCAAGTGTGGTATAGTAATTATGGTAAAAATAATTATGAATCAAATACTAATTGATACTTCTTAGTTTGATATTTGTTCTGCACATAATCTACCCATTTCTTCCACTCTCTAACAAAGGCTTCTTGGGTCCTGTCTTTTAAATATGGAGAAATCTTTGCCATTTCCGCAAAATTAGCCATCTTCAGTGTCCATTCTTCTATAGTAGGTACACTATATTTTTTCCAATATTGTCCAATCAGTAACCTAGCTGCAGTAATCATGTATAAAATCAATCTCATTTCACTCGGTGAACAATCCTTAACTATACCCAACAAAAACAATTGCGGAGAAAATTGAAACTTCTTTTTCAAAACATTCTGCATAACCCACCAAACAATTGCGGAGAAAATTGAAGCTTCTTTTTCAAAACATTCTGCATAACCCACCAAAGCATCCAAAATGCTTTCACTTTTCTATAAGTCCACCAAATATGAAAGTATGTAGCAAAGTGAGGTCCAACAGGAACCCCCCCCCTTGACGGACTGGTCTCTAGCTAGGTCCACCCCGCCCTGGTGCAGACCACCATCTACAGAAGCCATCAATATTATTATTATTATTATTATTATTATTATTATTATTATTATTATTATTATTATTATTATTATTATTATTTAATCGGTAGTGAGATTCACAGTCTTTGAGGCTGGTTAATAGCTCAGCAGCTCGAGTCCTAACCAAGGACCTAGGAACTGTTAAGATATTGTCGGAGGATGTAAGCTGTTCCGAGTAAGGTGGTTTTTTTGTAGAGTCAAAATGTTCAAGTCCGGTAAATTTAGAATTTCTAAATAGCGGGGTAGCCCTTTGGGTATTGCTCCAAGGGCTCCAATTACAATCGGAACAACACATGATTTCTTTTTCCATAGTCGCTCAACTTCAATTTGCAAGTCCCGGTATTTTGTGATTTTTTCTTGCTGCTTATCTTCAATCCGTGCATCACCAGGTATTGCAATGTCAATGAACCATACTTTTTTCTTTTCAACTACCGTTATGTCAGGTGTGTTGTGGACCAAGTGCCTGTCAGTCTGAATCCTAAAGTCCCACAAGATCTTGAGTTTCTCATTCTCTAGAACTTTCTCAACTTGATGTTCCCAGTGGTTTTTGCTGTACTCAAATCCAAACTTCTGGCACAATTTCCAGTGAATGATCTTAGCAACACGGTCATGGCGTTGTAGGTAGTCGGTTTGTGAAATTTTGCTGCATCCACTGATCACTGATCATTATTATTATTATTATTAATTTTATTATTATTTATTAAATTTATATACCGCCCTACTTCCAGACGGGACTCAGGGCGGTGAACAGCCAGGATAAGATACAATAAATACAAAAATTAAAAAATCATTAAAACAAATTAAATAATTTGGCTCAACAGTTTAAACATCCAATTATAATTATAAAAAATTAAAAACCCAAAATAAAGGAGGTTAAGCCAGCCCAGCTTGTTCAAATAAAAATGTTTTCAAGGCGTGGCAAAAAGTACCCAGTTCATGTAACCTCCTTATCTCAGGGGGGAGCTCGTTCCAGATGGAAGGTGCCCCCACAGAGAAGGCTCTCCCCCTGGGGGCCACCAGTTGACACTGTTTGACCGACAGCACCCTAAGAGCGGACTGGTCGGTGAGAGGCTGTTTGTGGCAGAAGGCGGTCCCGAAGATACCCTGGTCCTAAGCCATGGAGCACTTTGAAGATGGTAACCAAAACCTTGAACCGCACCCGGAAGACCACTGGAGGCCAGTGCAGCTTGCGCAGGAAGGGAGTCACATGGGAGTGCCACGTCGCTCCCATCACCACCCGTGCGGCTACATTCTGGACCAGTTGGAGCCTCCAGGTGCTCTTCAAGGGGAACCCCATGTAGAGAGCATTACAGTAGTCCAGGCGTGAGGTGACGAGGGCATGAGTGACCGTGCGTAACGCATCCCGATCTAGAAAGGGACGCAACTGGCGAATCAGGCGAACCTGATAAAAACTCCTCCCGGCCATGGCCGTCATATGCCCTTCTAAAGACAGCCGTGAGTCCAGGAGGACGCCCAAGTTGCGAACCCCATCTGTGGGGGCTAATGACTTGCCCCCAATAGTCAGAGATGGCACCAACTGACTATATCGGGATATCGGAAACCACAGCCACTCGGTCTTGGAAGGGTTGAGCTTGAGTCTGTTCCTCCCCATCCAGATCTGTACGGCCTCCAGGCACCGGGACATCACTTCAATGGCATCATTAGGGTGGTCTGGGGTGGAGATGTACAGCTGAGTGTCATCAGCGTATTGATGGTACTTCACCCCAAAACCACAGATGATCTCACCCAGCGTCTTCATATAAATGTTGAACAGAAGGGGCAAGAGGACCGATCCCTGTGACCCCCCCATACAAGGGGCCTCGGGGTCGACCTCTGCCCCCCTGACAACACAGACTGCGACCGGTTGGAGAGAAAGGAGGAGAACCACCGCAACACAGTGCCCCCCACTCCTAGCCCCTCCTAGCATGATACCATGGTCGATGGTATCAAAAGCCGCTGAAAGGTCTAATAGGACCAGAACAGAGGAGCAACCCCTGTCCCAAGCCCTCCAGAGATCATCTACCAACGCGACCAATGCCGTCTCTATGCTGTACCCGGACCTGAAGCCCGACTGGAACGGATCTAGATAGGTTGATTCATCCAGATACTGAGGCAGTTGTCGTGCCACCACACTCTCAACAACCTTCGCAACAAAGCGAAGGTTGGAGACGGGACGATAATTTACCAACATTGCCGGGTCCAGGGAAGGTTTCTTGAGGAGGGGCCTCACCACCGCTTCCTTCAAAGTGGCAGGGAAAACACCCTCACTCAAGGAAGCATTTATAATCCCCTGGAGCCAGCCTCACATCACCTCCCGGGAGGCCAGCACCAACCAGGAGGGACACGGGTCCAGTAAACATGTGGCTGCGCTCAGACTTCTCAGTATCCTGTCCATGTTTTCTGAAGTCACAGAGTCAAACTCTTCCCATACAAAAGTCTCAAGGCCTGCCCCAGTCACCTCCCCGGATCTACCCATTCGGAGTTAGAGTCCAGCTGTTCCCGAATCTGAGCGGTAAACTCCCAGATCACTCCCTAGTGATCATTGAGCCTCGTTCGGTAAGGAAATTAAGGATGTTCCATTGATCGGTATGAAGAAATTTCAGGAATGGGTGAGCCTCTTCTTTCTCAGTCTCAACTTGCTGGAAGACCGAGTCGAACTGGGGAGTACCCAGGGAGGGTAGGCGTGGCTAAGAAAGATTAACTCAGTCTCCAAGCAGAGAAGCAGAATATTACCTATTCCTGGATGATCTTCCCTGCCACCATGGAGAATAAGATGAAATATACTGTTTATAATTAAAAAGATAAGAGGAATTTTGTGAAATATACTTAATAAATGAAAGATCAGGGTTGCCCGGACTCCACAGTGGAAAATATTAAATCGAAGATGAATACAGCAATAGAGAGAGATGAAGAGAAGAGAGGTGGAAGGGAAGAGGAAGGAGAGAGAGAGAAGGAACAGTAGGGAGGAAGGAAGGGAAGGGACATTAGAGTAGGAGAAAGGGGAAGAGAGGGGGGAAGAGAGGAGGAGAAGGAGAAGGGGAGGGGAAGTAGACAAGAGGAGAAGAGCAGGGGAAGGGGAAGTAAGAAAGAAAGAAAAGAGGGAGATAGTAGGTTGGAGGAGAAAGATTGCTGTACATTAAAAAAAGATGAAATGGAAGAAAGGCAACCCCGAACAAACACAAATATATTAAGATAAAGAATTGTTAAAGAATAAAAGAGAATAAATATGAATAAGCAGGAAAATTAGAATTTGGGGGTGAATGAAGATGTTGTTTATATAAGTAAGCAAAGAAATACTGAGATATGATTAAAAAAGGGAAAAAAGAAAATTGTGGCAAAAATTGTAATTGAGTAAAATGTATTTGAATTTTATAAATTGTATAAGATAAGATATGGCCAATATTCTGTTCAAAAAAGATGTGGGTGAATGGGGGGGGGGGGGGGGACCAATAAAACTTGATTTAAAAAAAAAGAAGTGGGGTGGTGGATGTATAGCAGAAACAAATTATAGGATTCTGTTATTTTAGCCAATTTCAATAAAAGCACTTTTCTTCTTTCTGCAAAGTCAACTTCCTGATTTGATGGAGCTGATATAAATCTCATTCTCTCTTTCAACAAAGATTGACCATCTCGCCTTTGTTAGTAGAGATGATTTCCAATCCTCAGGGTACCCTGCTAAGCATCTTCCTGCAACATTCTTGTAACACCAACAGCAGGCAAATTTCTAAATTACACATTTGCCAAATGCCATGATGCAACTAAAACTACAGTTGGGACAGAATTTACATCACCAAGCATCAGCACAATAGCCTGCAGCATAACTCGAATTTCTGTGTTCTCAGAGGACTTTATCTGAGTAATCAGGGGGGTAATAAAGACCAGTTCCTAACATTCATGATTAAGCATGATCTTACAGTAAATTAGCTTGTGGGTTGCACTAAGATTGTACAAAGGTGACTTTTGGGATGAGTACTGGAGAAAAAGAATGTCAGAAAGGGATGAAGAAACTCAGTCTAACAGTAACAGGGATGAGTGCAAGTTGGAGATAACCACTTGTACAGTTGCATTATAAGGCTTATTTAATGATGTTGAGGGGCTTGTGACAGAGGAATAGTGAATTTGTAGTTTGTTTCTATGATCCTGAGCCAGACTTTTCTGTGCATGAAAGAAAAGTTTAAGATTAGTATTAGGACCTGAAAGATTCTGTTATTATAGCCAATTTCAACAAAGGCAATTCTAGTCTTTCTGTGGAGTTGATTTCTAAATCTGACCTAACTAGCAGGACTGATACAGGAGATCTATTTAACACCTACATTTTACTATCCACATTTAATATAATAACAAAATATCTATATTTTGGGATCAACAGATAGGCGGGGAATTTTAGGATTAAAGACAAGAGAAGTGCCTGTTCCTAATATGCCCACAACATATAGATCAATGATAAAATGTATTTCCCAGAAAGCAAACAGGTTGTCCTGTTCCCATTACTCTTGACAACCTCAGCTTCCAATATAGATAGCCCTTGCTTTACACTCATTTATTCATTTGAACCATTTGAAGTTACAACAGACTGAACAAATGGTAGTTATGACTCATCTTTAGTGTTTTAGCCCTCCCAACAGCCTTAGTCATGGCTTCCCACAATCAAAATCAATGAGAAAGTTCAAGCACGTGAGGTCCTTGCTTAATGCTCTGTGTGGTCTTCTTGGCAAAGAAGGTCACAAATTGCAGATCACAAATTGCTGGAGAAACCTTTCCCCATGCACTCTGACAAGCCCCTCTGCAGTCACACAACACCAGCTGCTTATGTATCCCTCAGGTCCTCATACATCCTCTGTAACCGACACTTATCATGTAACCCTTGACACCCTTGCCCTGTCCTCAATCTATGTCACAACTTTTGCACACTCTCTCTAACCTGTCCCTCATATGCATGCTCTCTGATATCTGGCAGCAATTACTTATCTGCCTGCTGATTTAGGACTTTCAACTTCCTGCCAGCTTCCCCACTGACTTTGGTTGTGGGAAGCCAACAGGTAGTTGTCTCTAAGAGCCTTAAAATTAAGTTAATGATGGCAACTGGGACTTCAGGAATTGCTGTAGCTAAGCTATGCAGTAGCACTTTATGTCCACATCATGCAGCAATGAAATTCCAGTCCCAACTGTCATCATAAGTCAAGGACTTAATGGTAATCATCTTCTGGACAGATGGATGCATTTCCAACAAAGCACTGGGCATTTTTATTTTCCAAAAATGGTTACGCAGCTTTTGTGATATGGAAAGGGCTTAATTCTAGTGAGGGAAATTTAGTTTAGCAGCATGCTAATTTTTTCTGATGATTAATTTTTTGCCCTAATTATTGCAAACAAGCATTAAAAACGATAGACAGATAGTATAAGCAGCCTACAAATACTAAGTAGTTGCCCTGTGGCATCTTTTGTGTATCTTTTTTAGATGTAGTACACAATGATAAAATACAACATCAAAAGTTTGAAACAATAATAGAATACTTTTTTTAAACAATCTTGACAACACAACTTAAAGTGTAATTACCTCTGCTACCTAAATAGTTCTTAGAATCTGAAACTACCATTCATGCTTGGATTTGAATAACATAAAATAAACATTAATAAATATTTGAATATGTAAAATAAGGAAGTGTTAATTAAGCCATGGTTTATGGTTGTGCATATTGCTTTGAAAGATAATACCTTCTGGTTTAACTCTTATTTGGTTGAACTATTTAGTTGGAATATTATTATCCTGAAGAGAACTGTATTAGAGAACTGTAGCTAGTTCTATCAAAAAGTCTTACACAGAATATTGAACTGAAGTGTACTAGTGTCCTGTTACAGATATACTGGTAAACAGTGGGAATTGTGACTAGGATTTCCCTAGCTAACCAATGAGGTTGTAACATGTAATGTCACATATCACTTAGTGATGGCAATTCACGAAGTCCTGGCTGACATCATAACTCAAAGGTCATTAAGCAGTGGGAATCCCAGGTAAAGAATGTGAGGTGTTGCAGTGTCTTGGGAGGCCTAGTGTATATGCAAGTTGGGGAAAGGATATATGCAAGTTGGGGAAAGGATTGGGGAAGGTTGTAGGAAGGAGAGCATGGATTGACATAAGAACAGGAAGGCTGAAGGAAAGATGCAGGTAGGTAGAAGAATAGGGAGACTGACAATATACAATACACAGTACAGGGCACAATATGGTGTGCAGGAAGGCAAAAGAGGGGATACTTTCAAGAACAACTGGTCACTTACCCTGCAAGTTTCTCTATTAACTTTGCTTGGCAGGGAGGGGAATAAATGGCAATCAATATTGCAATTATTGTAAGTGCAAGATGGTTACCAAGCACTCAAATTATGATCATATGACTATAAGGTTGTTGTGATGGCTAGAATTTTGAGGACCAGTTATAAGTACCACATATCCAGCACTACTGCAACTATAAATGGTCATTTAACAAGTGCCCGGTAAGTGAATACTGCCTGCAATAAGAATCTAAATAGATTTATCTAGTGCCCATTTTCACAAAGTGTCTTTCTTTTAAGAACTAAATTATTTAAATCATTTAAGTAATATAGCCAAAAGAGAAAGGGGTAGATGCAAGCATTTCATATTGACTCATCAGTACCTATGAGATACCGATGAGGTCCTGTCCACATCCACTTATGGACGTGGGCAGGATTCTGGGTAGGTTGAGCTCTGCTACATGTTTATTGGACCCGTGTCCCTCCTGGTTGGTGCTGGCCTCCCGGGAGGTAACACGAGGCTGGCACCAGATGATTATCAACGCCTCTTTGAGTGAGGGTTTCTTCCACTCCGCCCTTAAAAGGACCCTCCTTAAGAAGCTCTCTCTGGACCCGGCTGTACTAGTGAATTATCGTCCAGTCTCCAACCTTTGCCTTGTGGCGAAGGTTGTTGAGAATGTGGTGGCGCAACAACTTCCCTGGTACCTGGATGAAACTGTCTATCTAGATCCGTACCAGTCAGGCTTCAGGCCGGGATACAGCACAGAAACGTCATTGATCACATTGGTCGATGATCCATGGAGGGCTCGGGACAGGGGATACTCCTCTGTCCTAGTCCTATTAGACCTCTCAGCGGCTTTTGATACCATCGACCATGGTATTATGCTGCACCGGCTGGAGGGGTTAGGAGTGGGGGGCACCATGCTACGGTGGTTCTCCTCCTTCCTCTCTGGCTGGACGCAGTCTGTGTTGGCAGGGGAACAGAGGTCGACCTCGATGCGCCTTGTCTGTGGGGTGCCGCACGGGTCGGTCCCCTCGCCCCTTTTGTTCAACATTTATGTGAAGCCACTGGGGGAGATCATCCGTGGTTTTGGGGTGAAATGTCATCAGTACACTGATGATACTCAGCTGTACATTTCCACCCCAGACCACCCCAATGATGCCTTTTATGTGATATCCCGATGTCTGGAGGCCATACGGATCTGGATGAGGGAAAACAGACTCAGATTCAACCCTTCCAAGACGGAGTGGCTATGGTTCCTGGAGTCCCAGTATAGCCAGTTGGTTCCATCGCTGACTATTGGGGGTGAGACTCTGGCACCCTCAAAGAGGGCTTGCAATCTGGATGTCTTCCTGGATGCACAGCTGTCATTAGATGATCATATGACGGCTTTGACCGGGGGGCTTTCTGTCAGGTTTGCCTGATTTACCAGTTGCATCCCTTTCTGGACCGGGATGCCCTGTGCACAGTCACTCATACCTTCGTCACATCCTGTCTGGACTACTGTAATGCTCTCTGCATGGGGCTCCCCTTGAAGAGCATCCGGAGTCTCCAACTGATCCAGAATGCGGCTGTGCGGGTGATCATGGGAGCGACTTGATGCACCCATGTGACACCATTCCTGCGCGAGCTGACTGGCTCCCAGTGGTCTTCCGAATGTGATTCAAGGTGTTGCTCACCACCTTTAAAGCACTCCATGGCTTAGGACCTGGATATTTACGGGATCGCCTTCTGCCACCGATGGCCTCCCTCCAACATGCTCCCACGGAGAGGGACTCCTCAGGGTGCAGTCATCCAAACAATGTCGACTGATGATCCCCAGAGGGAGAGACTTCTCTATGGGGGCACCCGCCCTCTGGAATGAACTGCCCCCAGGGATACATATGATTCCCAACCTGCGCACCTTTTGTTGGGCCCTCAAGACGCTTTTATTTCAACAGGCTGGCCTGGCGTAAGAAGAATTTGGGGGGGCTTAATTTCTGGGTTTTAATTGCTGGGCCAAAATGTTTAATCTTTTAAAAATTGTTTTTAAATTTTGTATCTGTGGTGTTTTATTATGGCTGTACACTGCACTGAGTCGTTCGGGAGAAGGGTGATATAAAAATCTAATAAATTAAACTAAACTCAACTAAACCTACATTACAATAACATGGTTAAAATCAGCCTTAAATATATGATCTAGCAAGAACATTAATTAAGCCTATAACGTATGCAAGAAAGTAACCAATGGCAAGCCTTACACCCATGGGAGTCAGAGATTGACTAAATCCGTTTCTGCAAGCACAAGGGGGGGCTTCAAATGGTTAATGGTAACCACCTCAGCAAAACACAGGAAACGAGAGTTCCTGTGGCACAGTAGAATTTTAAATTCAGAGTTTTGATTCACCTGGTGACCCGTAGATAGTGTCTCACAATGGCCGAAGAAGGCATTTTATGGCCATGATTTGCAGATCCTGATGAGTCAATATGAAATGCTTGCATCTACCTCTGTTCGTCTTTTGGCTGTATTGTTTAAATTATTAAAAGAGACTAATTGTTTTACATAAATTATTTGCCCTATTTGAATTTGAAAAAACTTATGCTTTGTCAAAACTATAAAAATGAAACTGACATTTCTTCCCATGTACATGTGGAGAAAATAGAGGAGATATAAGAAACAAACCTCAAGATTGTGTTTGCCACACCTTGTCAAAATCAGTTTAGCATTAATTAACAACAGTACATAATTTTCCATCTCTCCTTAATAGGAGCGCAGAAAACTACTACTTAAAAATGTAGAAGCACTTATAAACACCTAGTCATCATCCCCTAAATAAAGCAAACAAATAAAAAAGATTTAAAAGGTGTGCAAGCCTCTTATTTATTGTTTGTTAAATAGTCTACTGGCAAACCCAAGTGCACTAAGCGTAGGCTTCCAATATTTCCTACTTTAAATACTTTTGGTGGGTTGTTCTTAGTCCAGAACACAGTGTTCTTCCTAGAATCCAAAACATACTCTGTTGAGGGAAAGGAGGGAGGGAGACAGGAAAATAAAGATCCCCCTTTTTTGCTTTTGTTGTTCCAAAACCTCTGGTTGTGAAAAAGTTTGACTTCATAGGTACATGTGCAGCCAAAATTTTTGGATTAATCACAATATTTTATTAATTCCAACAACCCTATATTTATGGCTTTTTAATATGTGGGCTACTTATTTTCTTTTCTACATATCCACTATTTGCACAAACATGTTCAGCATGAATATGAACATGTATTTACAGCACTTAAAAAAAAAACCTAAAGGAGTGATTTATGCATGTTGATTTCATTAACACTGAAGGTTATTTTACTTGCACATATACACACTCACACAGGTAACTATGCAACAGGAAAAGAATACACAAACATCCCAAAGAACAAATCTTTTGTGGATATTTTTGCTTAGCAAAAAGAAAAGAAGAAGAAAAAGGAACCCCTACAAATTTACTTCATTTTTGAACATCTTCATATTTTTGCTTGTTGAAAAAAAAAGTAAACTGTCAAATCTCACTAAACCATAGAGGGGAGGGGAGGAGTCAACCAGTTTTCGAAACTCATCTAGATAATATAGCAGCTTTGATTTTCCTCAGTATTCAAATGGAAAAAACCTAGTAAACAAATATAACACAATACTGACCATTTAAGAATATTTTCCTTTATATTTCATTTGAGCTCAGTTCAAACTCTGGAAAATAAGGTTCCAGAGGAGTTAAATGGGAATTGGTTAGCTCTCAAGCAATAGAGAATCAATAAAAAATACCACTGCCATTGTTTAGGTAATATTTAAATAATTATAATTTAACTCATAAGAAAACCAGTCTATTATAAACAGAAAAATATTTACGCTATACTTTATTTTTGGTTCAATAGCTCAGGGAGAGGAACAGGGGTTGTTAGCAAGACCAACATTCAGTTAATTTCAACTGTAATTTCAACTGAAAAAGTGAGGGGGAGGGGAGGAAAGAAGGCAAACAGCAACTTTTGTTCAGGCAGGTCTTTTGTTTTATGTTTCCTCTCTAGATCGATGTTTTTTCAAACTTGATCAATGTTTTTTCAAACTTGGCAATTTTTAAAATGGATTGTGGATTGGAACTCCCACAATCCCCCAGCTGGTAGATTGGCTAAGGAATTTTGGAAGTTGAAGTTCGTCTATCTTAAAGTAGCCAAGTTTGAAAAACACTGTCCTCAGTGATTACCCCTTTTCTCCTAAGTATATTTTCTCAGAAAATTTGTGGGAGGTGGGTAAGTGAAAAAGGAACCAGAAGGATTAAAAATGGAAGACAATGTGGACTAGATTCTTTGTAACATTATGAGATTGAGAAGACTTGACAATTAAAGTGTAGTCTAGATGTTAAGCTTAGAATCAACAATATTACTATTAATGAATATTTACAGCACATCTGAAGCAGAATAGATCCAAAAACTGCAATGGCTGCCCTATGATAACTTCAGCAACTTTGAGAATTACAGTATGCATCCATACTAGTTAAATAAATACACTTTGCTAGGCCAAAAGGAACACTTGTATGAAAATTGCTCTGTTAAATGAGCTGAGCCATTTAGGAACTAGAAACGCATACGTTGCTCTTTAAATAGACCTTTAAACGTATTCTTCTTAACATATACTGCTGTCATCCTAAATCCCTTGGCTATGAACACAATAATAATAGTGGTATTTAGACAAAATTCTGTTCAATTCATCATTGCCATATATCAACAGATCATCTAAAACTACTTCAGGCTATTTCTGAAATGTGATATAGTAAGCATTAGTATTTGTCTCAAATAATAGGAACTACTCCAAATGAGGGGTTTTTTTTTTCCTTTTGAGAAACATTCAACTATTATATTTATATATTTTTAAAAAGTTCAGCCTTTCTTTCATGCTAATTTATTTTTTTAATGTATATCTTTTTAACTATGTACATCTTTTGATATGAATTATAATGGTTCACATTGATAGTATTTTAATTCTATGCAAAGAAAAAAAAAGCTTGGAGAACTTCTGTTCCAGTGAAAATCTTAAAAAGTTCCACTGGAAGAAAACATATGATCTTATATGTAGTAGAAAATTTTCCATAATATTTGTAAAAGGAATTTTTAACCTAGACTCAAGAAATCTAGTGTATATTGGTTGCAATGGTGCCAATGGCCTGAATATCAAAATTCTACAGCTATGTTTGCTTTCTTTAAATATAAATGCAGGGATCTCAGAGGTTTGCAATGATATAAAACTATCTGTTAGGCAACTGCAATTCAGCCCTAATCATTCTTCAGTAGGACGTTCTAATTTCGGTTCAGAAATCAATAACCACAATTTTGTGGATTTAACTAAAATAATGAAATACTGTAACATTAATGTTTATAATTCCAGCAAATAACACAAGAAAAGCACAAGGACATAGTATTTCCCTGGCTGCTTTCTATACCAGAATAGGATAAATTTGGTTGGCTGGTACTTAATATTTGGGGCCTGTACAAGGGCTGCACTGGAGAGAAATGGATACAAAGTGAATAAATTTCTAACATTCGTTCTATAAAGCCAATATTTTGTTGTTTATGAAATTAATTGTTGAATGTGTTGAATTTATCAAACTGCACCCATTACAGTGTTTGTGTACAATCTGCTTCAAACAGAAAACTGTGCTTCATCATTAGAGCAGCTCAATGTACTGAATAAGATTCTGAAACATGCCTGACTCAACTGTTCAGATCTCTAACAGTGCAAGATTATTCACTATGAGAACTATGCAAACAGACTGAAGAAAAATTTTCAGATTTCTACAAATAGTTGCCTCATTCTTATTTTAAATACAAATGTGCACAGATAAAGACAATGTTTTAATTGGGATTTATTTATAAAGATCACTGATTCATTGATTGGTTATGTGCTATTAAATTGGTGTAACTTCTTACCAACCACATTCATAGATCCTCTCCAGGAAGATCTGTCTCTAACTTGGTTCTTCAGGTTTTTCAACAATGCACCCTTTCCCTGCTGTAATTGAAGCCATCTACATTGCAGCTGGTCAACTTTTTTTCCCCATCTTTCCTTAGATTATAGAATTATCATAATAAATATTAACTAGGGTAGTTTGAGCCCAATCATCTGTCCCTTAAATAGAAACTCTGGATTTTATTTGCTCCAATATTAATTTAAATGTTTTCTGGGCTACCCATGGTATTCTCAGGAGTTTTCTCTAACAGCAAAATTCAAAATGTTAACATTCTTTCTATTCTATTCTAACTTCTTCAAAGTTCAGTTTTCAGATGTAGACATATTTTGGCATCTCAATATCTTTTCCAATGCCTATATGGCTGCTAGCATCAATTATGCTGTATTCTCATGCACATGGTTTCATCATCACCTTCTCCTGCACAGTATGAAATTAGGCTTTTGCTTTTTAAGTAAAATAATCTTTTCTTCCAGAATTTTCCTATGTTCTCTATGCTCTGGGTAAACCTGCTGGTATTATATTTTCTTGGCATACACACCTTTTGTGTTTCAACTGGTGTCTCCAAGGAACACCCCAAAAAGTTTTTAAATCTTAATATTTATAGCCACCTTTCCCCCCTCTTTAACCAGAAAGAATGTTGACTCATCAAGTTGAATTCTCTTATCCTGCCTTATCCAAAAACCCTCTCTTTAGCTATAAATTCTAAATGTTTTTATGAAAGTGAGTTGATCCATGTAAATTGCATTATAGCGGTAAGCTTGACTGAAATCCCTCAATTCAACTCAATTCAATTCAATTCAATTCAATTCATGAGTTGACTATAAAAACCTCACAAGGAACAGCTATCCAGCATGCCAAAAGGCAATCTTCTGACTGTGCCAGAAGAATTTACCAATCTGCACTGCAATGCCATCCTGGTACTTTCAGGACATCTACTTTGCCATAAATCCTCACCTAGAGCCCTCTGACCTGAATCTCCAAAGATAATGTAGATTATTGTATCTCTAGTCCAAAGTATATGAAAGACATGGAGCTGAAGATTATTGCAGAATGATTATTTTAGTTAAATATTTATGCTAATGAGAAAATGTAATAGATAGTGAAAAATTAAAGACAAATAAGAAACAGTTTGAAGTAAAAAAAACAACAGGAGGACAGAAGAAGACTGGAGACAATCAGCTATTATTGATCTGAATTATCCAGCACAGAAGACTTAATCAAAGAAGAGAAAGTAGCAAGTACACTGGATTAAAATGATTATATAATACAGAATTCTTCATTTTAAGAGAAACTAAAGCTAAGTAAGTAAATCAAATCTGTTTTTTTTAAAAAATAAATGTTAATAAATTCAGAGCAATAGGTAGGATTCTGTTGCAGAAGAAGCTAAAAAGTAACAGAGTTCCTGAAAAAGAAAAATTTGAAAACACAATTACAAACAATTGTAATGAAAAAAAATATGTCAGCGCAGCCATACAAAAGAACTTAGTGACTAATATAGGCTTAGAGCCAACAGTTGCTGATTTTCTGCTATAATTATGGCTTTTCTAGTTCATACAATAAAATTAGCTTATCAAAAGCTCCTTGAATTTTTTCCTGCAAGCTTTGAGTTCAAGCACTCATCTGAAAAAAAGCAGATAATACTAAAGGCATCCCACATTGAAGACATGTATGATCGCCATCAATTGTTCCACACAGATATTAATTAGTACAGATAATGAGCCAGAATTTAGTGGAATTTGTCCATACCTGATGGGAGTAATGAAAAGATTGGATGAAAATGGGCTTGGGTTCTAAGGAAATATTTTTAGTCTCCAGTACTTCCTTTTGCAAACCATCAGTTTCTTCAAAGTTGAAGAAGCACTTTAAATCGATTTTCACAGATTGATCCAAACTGCATTAAATTCTGGAATACAATTTATGGGAATAGAATAGAATAGAATAGAATAGAATAGAATAGAATAGAATAGAATAGAATAGAATAGAATAGAATAGAACAGAACAGAACAGAACAGAACAGAACAGAATTTTTTATTGGCCAAGTGTGAATGGACACGCAAGGAATTTATCTTGGTGCATATGCTCTCAGTGTACATAAAAGAAAAGATATGTTCATCAAGAATCATAAGGTACAACACTTAATAATAGTCATAGGGTACAAATAAGCAATCAGGAAAGAATATCAATATAAATCGTAAGGATACAAGCAACAAAATTACAATCATAGTCATAAGTGGAAGGAGACAGGTGGTGGAAATCAGTGGTGGGTTGCTCCCAGTTCACACAGGTTCACAAGAACCAGTAGTAAAAAAAATTAATAGTTCGGAGGACCAGTAATAAGATTGGCTGGCCACGCGCCCGAACCAGTTCCCAGCACGGTCGCCATTCGCTTACCCCCCCCCCCCACTCCCAATCTATTGCTGCCTCCTGAGTCCCAGCTGATGGCTAGAGGAAAAAAAACTGTTTAAACTCTTGCCGCGGGGCTTCAAAGGGCCACACTACAGCTGATCAGTGTTAAAAGAAAACAAATGAGTAGACTGTGTCAAAAGTGCTTGCAGGATGCTGTGACTATGTGATTAGCTACAAACTGTAAGAATTCAAACAGGCCTATCTCTGCCTCACAATTAACTGCAAGCCTTCCCCGCCCTAGTTAATTGCCTGCTCACTTCCTATATAAGTAGGAGCTTGCTGCCTGCCATGGACATGGAGATGGCTAGATGCTGGTCAGGCTGGAGGTGGTCAAATGGTCACCGAGAAAGAGCCAAATGCAGGGGCCTGACACAGATAGAAGGGCTAGCTAACGATGAGCTGGAACAAACACAGCTGATTCAAAGTCACTAAATGCCTGAGCTAAAAGCTGAAGCTCAGAGCTAGAAAGCCAGAAAGAAGAAAGCTTGCCTTTGCTAAGCTAAGCATGCAAAGTAGCATATGCCTGCAAGCTAGCATCCTTGGATGTCTCTGAGCTGTTGCTGCTGCTGCTGCTGAAGCCACGACCAAGAGGGAGAGCTGGAGAGTTTTCCTGTCAGAAGCTTCAAGCCAGGATTGAATCAACTCTACAGGTGTTTTGACTCAGGACCTTTCTCATTCGTTCTGCTGAGAAGCCTATGCTGCCGCTTTCCTTCACCTCGATGATGTACCAATTCTGAAACCACTTAGTGTTTTATTAGTTTCTTCCTTTCCCCTTGGAAAGGGTTAAGAGGTATTGTGGAGAGGAATTTAAGGAGACGGCCTGGCTTCTGTCAATCAAGATAAGTTTTGTTATTTATGTGTTTTTAAAGACATAATCCTTTTAATGTTTTTTAGTAAAGTATATTTTTCTACAAGACTTCTCTGTCAGTTTTATTTCAGCCCCAGTGAACAGGTTCACAGTTCGTTGGGACAAACCTCACCCCCTCATAACAGACTGGTACCTGCAAAAATAGAAAAAACAGCCCCTTTCAGCTTCATCATAGGTTAATTAACACAAGTTGATCAGCCTCCCGACTCTCAGTGGATTTGTTCTCAGCTGTTTTGCGCAGGGCTCTGTTGCTAGCTCCAAAGAGTGCTGGAGCAGATTTTTTCCCCCTAGCTATGCTGAAAAAACGAAACTGAAAGTAAAACAGGCTCTTTGCTGCAACGTGACAAAATGAGGCAGAGAAATATTTCTTTTTTTTTTCCTCACCAAAAAAGGTAGGTGCAAACAATGGGAAATTTAGGGCAAAAGAGGAGAATTCAAGATTTTAAAACACAAAAGAAAAAAAAATCTCTATTTAACTAGGGAATTGTAATAATTGAGATATTATTAATTGTATATTGTGTTGAAAGCAGAAATGGTTATGTTGTGGTTTGGAGGAATATATGGGGGAAATTATTTGGTTTATTATTATTGGTAAATATAATTAATTGATTTGTGAGAAATTGGATTGCATGGAAATAATTGGAATATTCATGTTCATATTGATTAATATACAAAAAAGATAGTTATATAACTAATTGATTTATATTAAAATATTGAATTTGTATTAAACAACTGTAATATTACATAATTAACTAATGTGAGGATGGATATAAATATAGATGACAATGGGAAGGGGTATAATATAGAAGGGAAAAATTGAATTTGATTAAGATTAGAGATGAGGATGAAGGGTAATATTGTTTTTTTAAAAAAAATATATAGATGAGGAATAAATATGGCAAAAAGGAAATATAGAAATTGTAGATTTAATTGAAATGACTAAACACTGTTTAAATTTGTGAACCGGCCATATACTCTGTTCAAAGAAAATACACTGTATGTTTGCATGTGTGTTTCTAATTATTGCTATTTATTCATATTTGTTCTCTTTTATTCTTTAAAGTTTAACAATTCATTCTTTATCTTAATATCTTTATATTTGTTTGGGGTTGGCTTTCTTCCCTTTCATCTTTTTTATTGTACACCAAACTTTCTGCTCAAACCTACTACCTCTCTCTTTTCTTTCCTTCTTACTTTCTCTTCCCTCCCTTCTTCTCCTTCCTACTTCCTTTTCCTTTCTCCTTCTCCTCCTCTCTTCCTCCCTCTCTTACCCTCACTCCAACTCTAATTTCCCTTTCCTTCCTTCATCCCTCTCTATTGCTGTATCCTTTTATGCATATGAACTACTCAGAGGGCTGAAAAAGTTATTTTTGACTAGTCCTTGCACTTTTGACCAGTCCTCGATCTTAGGACTGTCCTCACATTTTACGTCTTTGCCCTATCTTGTCACCATGGTGAAGAGAAGCAGTTGTGAAATGAATGAGACCATTGTTAAGAATGCTGCAATGGGCATAAATGATGACCAGTCATAAGTGCGAAGGCTGGTCAAAAGTGTGAGGACCTGTCAGAAATCACTTTTTTCAGCCCTCTGGGTAGTCCTTTTGTGCATATGGACTACTCAGAGGGCTGAAAAAGTTATTTTTGACTGGTCCTCACACTTTTGACCAGTCCTCAAACTTACGACTGTCCTCACATTTTACGTTTTTTGCCCTATCTTATCACCATGGTGAAGAGAAGCAGTTGTGAAATGAGTGACATGGTTGTTAAGAATGCTTCACGGGCATAAATGTGAGGATGGTCGTAAGTGCGAGGACCAGTCGTAAGTGCGAGGACCAGTCAGAAATGACTTTATTTCAGCCCTCTGAATAGTCCCTATACACATAGCCATGGCCACCGGTCACATGACCAGATAGCCACGCCCACCCAGTCACATGATCCCCCCAAGCCACGGCCACAAAATAAGCCACACCCGCAGAACCAGTAGTAAAAAAAATTTAGAACACACCCTTAGTGGGAACGATGAGAAGATTAATAGTAGTGCAGATTTAGTAAATAGTTTGACAGTGTTGACGGAATTATTTGTTTAGCAGAGTGATGGCATTCGGGGAAAAACTGTTTGTGTGTCTAATTGTTCTGTGTGCAGTGCTCTACAGCATCATTTTGATGGTAGGAGTTGAAACAGTTTATATCCAGGATGTGAGGGGTCTGTAAATATTTTTACAGCCCTCTTTTTAACTTGTGCAGTATATAGGTCCTCAATGGAAGGCAGTTGGTAGCAATTGTTTTTTCTGAAGTTCTAATTATCCTCTGAAACCTGTGTAACTTCACTGACCATTACCATTCATATTAAGACATCATACTTACAAATAGTTATTGCACTGATATTTTAGGCTAGACCAACTCTTTTCAACTTCAGTAACTGGAAGATGTGTATACTTCAACTCCCAGAATTCCCCAGACAATAACTTGCAAGGTTCTAACCAATTTGCCCAGTGTCCAGGGCATCAAAGTCAAGACTGCAAAAAAATCAAACATCTTCCAAAAGTACACTATGCTTTTATATCTTGAGATCAATGTTCAAAAAGGGGAGTTTCGTAACTGGAGAGCAGGAAATTTAGTATCTGGGAGATTTAAGTAAGTATTTGGCTTCTAAACATACCTAGTGCAAGAAAGATTTGAAGAAACAGTTGGCTTCATAAGTGGATTTTAGGGAAATGGCACAACAGGCCATATGTGGCCTTGAACTACATTTTTGGACACAGTCCCAAAATTAACACTTTTTTGCTTTCAACTATCCCAAACTATAGGTAGGGTAGTCTTTGCTTAATGATTGTCCTGTTTAGCAACCATTTGAAGTTACAATGGTGCTGAAAAAGTAACTTAATAACTGGTCCTCGCAATTTCGATTATCACAGGTGATAAAGAATTGGGTATTTCGCAACTTGTGAGCATTTACAACTGTTGCAGCACTACTCAGTCATGTGATCACCATTGATATAGTTCACAGATGGATTCTGACAAACAGAGTCAACTGAAAAGCCAGCTGTAAAATTATAATTTGTCGTTAAATAATATCTTGCCTGACATAATGTGTTGCTTTGCAGTGGAATTGTCAGTTCCAATTGTAATTGAACTATCTAAATATCATATGAGTTAAACAGTGGTTAATGTTTAGATGGATGGATGGATGGATGGATGGATGGATAGATAGATAAATCATAGTCTGTTGTTTCAAAAATACAGTTGAATGTAGCCCGCTCTATCTCTCTATCTCTCTATCTATGAACGGGCTACATTCAGCTGTATTTTTGAAACAACAGACTATGATTACTCTAAGACAGGATCAACAGTTTATGAATTTACAAAACCTGAAAAAAAGGAAAAAGGAATATGCAATAATAGAATCTTTGTGATTTATATTTAATATATTAATTTATATTTTAATAATACAAGCCTATTTGTTCTATTCAAGTGTTAAAATTAATTTAATAAAAGAATCTGTGGAATAAATATGCATTACAGATAATTCTTGTTTAGGAACTGCTTCAGAGAGAATTACCAATTCCCAATTACCACGGTAATACAAAGTAACTATCACCAAGTATGCATTTATGATGTTACAGCTGATGCACGCACATGCATGTACACACACACATACACTTTTTATCTCAGTTTTTTTCCCATTTGAAATCAATAGCTCAGTAAATGGGAGTGTTTGGAAAAAGCTGAAAAACTTAAATTATCTTTTGATTCTATTTTGGCTGAATAGTGTTTGTGTCCTTGATGAAACATACATATCCATATCACTAGTTCAAAGCAAACTGTAGGTGGGACCATTTTCATTCCTGGCCCCACCACCAACTTAAGAAGGACATGGATATGAATATTCATATGCCAAAATGCAACATTTAGAAAAAGTATGTGTTCTAATTCTAACAATATACTAACATATTTAGCCATTCTTAAAATACAATATAATACTCCTAAAAATAATAGATAAGCTAAATTGTAAGTTGCCGACTATCCAAGATAGGACACAATTAAATAACAAATAAATAAGCTAGCAATTTTATATAATGTGACCTTTAGATAACATAAAGCTCTTGCATATATGTTAAAAGCAGAAGAAATATGAAATAATACAGTGAATTTGGTATATAAATGGTGATAGTTGATAAAGATTATTAAATGCAAACAGAAATGTATATTATTTCCACAGGAAAGAAGATAAATCAGTAATGGTTAAATTGATTGTTCTATTCAAATATTTAATTATGTTTTTTATTTGGATATCACTTCTGGATTTTATGCTTGTGATGAAAAAAAAGTTGACTTTGGTTTTGATAGATTTGTTGTTATAGAAATGTCTAGTTTTTTACACTAATGTGTAAAAGTAAAAAGTTGAGGATATAATGTTGCTATCTTGTACTGTGGTAAAAAGAGTTGGAAATCAATGCTTTTTTCTTCCCTTGTACCTGTTTTCTTCCTTCGTCTCTTTTTCCTTCCCTTAATTTCCTACTTTTATTTTTCGTTATATTTTATACATTGATAAAACAATAAAAGTCATGAGAAATTAGAAGCAAGTCACCCAAGTCGCTGCATCATAAATCACTGAAACACAAGAGGTAACCCAAGTTGTCAGTGGGATTTTCTTGTATTTATTTTAAAAAGATTAGCTAAATCCTATTGATATTTTTGCAAGGAAGAGAAAAAAATCAGATAAAGATCTTCTGCAAGGTGAAACTAAGGGCATAGCACAGTTCAGGGCAGCAACGTAACATAAATATAAAGGAAAACATAACTTGTTGGATGAGATATTGTACATTGTACCATGTTCATCCATCAAGTTCAAGAGACAACAAAAGCTGCTACATAATTAAGCTGTTGGTTAATCAGAAGCAGGGAATTTTAGTCAGCTGCTATGTATTAACAACTTCTAAAAAGGAGACTATGAAAAGGACATTAATATGGATTAAAAATTAACCATGATTGCCTGAAAGCCTGATATGGCAGTTTTGCCCACAGAAACATTCGCTCAGCAATATCTGCCAAAACTAGAAACAACACATGGTATTCATTCTGCTGCCCTTAACAGCATCAACAGATACAGAGACAAATATTTCAAAATGCCAACTTTTCTCAGATGAGGTTCCCAGAAGTAAAGCTGAGTCAGTTTAATAATATTCTGAATTAAATAGAACATGCTTTCCTTTTTTATTCTCTTCCTATATTGTTTAATTTTTCCCCCATCTCATTTCAATAGGACTGTTTCTGCCCAGAAGTTTAAGCATTGTATTGATACACAGCTTTGATTGCCACTGGAGTTTTATCTTGCTAATGATTGTGAATATTGTTTTCTAAAATTGCAATTTGGAACCTGAACAATTCATAGTAGTATGGACTTCCAAAACAATATAACCAAATCTATATAGCAAGAACATTCAATTTTAGATTCTCTCTTTAACATTGAGATTAACAACCAGAACTACTAAAGGATTTAGCTTTAGCATCAAAATTTTTGTTTCTGTGAGATTAATTTTTTTTAATAGAATGAAACTTTTTTTTAACGTGTGTATATGTGAAATTATAGTTTTCTACATATAAAAAACACAAATAAAAAGAAATATCTCTCCAGAACACAAGCGTATTTGAAAAATCTGCAAAACGTTTCAGAATTTAAGCAATAAATTAAAACTTGGCAATATACAATTATGTTGATTGCCTACAGTTCTTTAATCATCTCAGTTTAGACCCATTTCAAGGCCTTTTGAGTGGTTTGTCTTCAGATTGCATAAATCACCTTATTTGCACAACTGTAATGAATGTTTGGACTGCAAGTGGCATCTTCACTGCCACTAGTTATTTTATTTTATGATTATCCTTGGGTATATTGGACCCTGATATCAATTATTTTGATACAATATTTAAAATAGACACTTTCCATTTTCCTTCCAAATTTCATTCCATTCCATTGATGTTTTTAGACTGCTTTTTATGCAATGTTTTGTAAATATGATCCCTCACTTATTCCTCATATCATACAGCTCCTCCTTATTTGGCTGCATTTGGTCCTGAATGTCTTGTCAATGATTTCAAACTATAAACATAGTGTTTTATGATCCGTGATGTCCCTTTCCCATATATATACAACATAATAGTTCTGGGTCTGACATATTTATATTCAGTTGAATCTATTAGACCTTGAAGCTATATTCTTTAAGTGTCTTCACTAAAACATATTTATCAGTAACCTTAAATAAAGCGCACCAAGTTTTATTTATGCACAGTAGCCTTTTCACACATGTAATACCCCAATAGTAAATGGGATATGAAGTGGTAGAATCAGAGATTTCTGAAAAGCTCTTGGCTTTTTCATTTTCAACAAAATATGTGATTGACATTTTTATGTGCCTAAGATTTCTGCAAACAAATCCAGATGAGGATATGGAATGGCATGAGTAGCTATATTCTTTCTTCATGAAATCTGAAGATAAACAAATAAACTCCTGCTTCATTCTGCAGTCATCTGGTGATGAACATTCCCACATTAAAAATCTCATTCGTACTACATGCCCATTGTAAATAATAACTTGTGGTGCTATAGACATGTCTTGACTGGTAGCTATCGTCGTTAAATATTTACCATTAAAACCTATCCAAATACTCCATTACCTCAGAAAAGCTACATTGTAGCTAAAGAGTATATCTAAAAATATGGTTAACTGATTAAACTGTAAAATGACTCAGATGTTATACAGCATTTAACAACCTCATATATAGAAAACCCATTTATTCTTGAATTAATTGAACTGAAATCAGTTATTCTACAAATGGTGAGAATGATTTAACTTCCAGTTACCCTTGCTTCATTTGTGTACCACCCATTTTATTTATCTCTATAGCCCGAACCTACTTTTCAGTTGTAATTAATAGTTTTACAGTGTAGAATTTTACCAAGATGTAATAGAAAAAGAAGAAACATATCTCAGCCTTTCTTCCAAAGTTGCAAATCTTTAATATTTACAAATGCATTGTTGCTTTATAATTATTAATTGGTCCACTGCAAACAAGATCAAATGAAACACTTTATATGTTCTTAGGAATAAAAAGCAACTGTTGGCTTGTGACATCTTTAGTAAAAGGTGAAAGATTTATACAATCTGAAGGGAAAGCAAAGTATATTCTGCCTTGTGACATCTTACACAATGTTTTTAGAGATTTGTTACAGAGGACCTCAACTCTTTTCTCTGGAAAAGGCCATATAATTGTGAATTTTGTTTTTCCTGTTTTTCTAAACATCTATTAGAATTTAAACACTATAAAACTGACCTTAGAATTTGCCCTAGACACAAGAATCAGCAGGATGACAGAAACCATATTTGTTTCAAATATAAGTGCGGATACAAAGATCACAGGTCTTCTTTTGTTAGAATCTGCTGATAAAAAATAGCATAAATTAGCAAATGTATATCTTGGAAATACTATCTGTGTGCTAGAAAAGATACATACAAGCAGACCCGTTTATACGTACAGTACAAACTAAAAAGTTTTGTCAGCTACGATGAATCTAAATTGTTGGTTATTGTACACTTGGATTCTCTCCTTTAGAAATTAATGGGATATAACAATATATTTGTAAATATATATTTCCAATTACACAATGCAAGAATTGCACTGAAATTTCAGACAACTAAGAACCAAAGAAAAGTCTGGAATACCTGCACCTTTAACTTCAGCTCTTTCTCTGAAAAGTGAAATGAAATGGCTTTCAAAAAGAGCCGTTTTAACTGGGATTTAACTCCAAATTAATTTGTTGAAAGAAAAATTACAGTCCTTATAGTATTATAATTACTACATTTACTGGATCATATTCATTCAACAGAGAGTAATCTTATACATGCGTAAACAGATCCTCTTAACTTCAGTGCAAAATAGAAAGCTACCAGATATAGAATCCCATTATTTGTGTCTCTAATTCACTGTTTACCAATTTTAATAACTTCTATATGTTTGGACTTCAGATTTTTTCACCCCATATAGCCATTGTTGAGAATTCTGGCAACTGAAATCTAGAATCTGGAAATCTATATACAGCCATCATGATATTCTCTTTCAAAGTAAATACAACTGGGATATAAAGTAAGGAAAAATTTTTAAAAATTCAAGATGACCTTATGGAAATAAAATCACGAGTTTGGATGAAAAAGATAACTAAAAATAATACCTGACCATCCTTCAGGCTGATAACATCAAGCACAATTAAGTCAAGGAGGTTCGTGAATACATCAGAAGAGAGAATACCTTAAAATCCACATTCAGTAACCAAAATACCATCAAAGCAATGAATATCTGGGCAATTCCAGTTATTAGTTATACAGTTATAAGAGTGGACTGGACTCAATCTGAAGTAGAAGTCACAAATATCTGAAGGGCAGCAAAGATGATGTACCAGAGTTAGTACACCAAGAACTGAGTATCGAAGACAACAAATTGGCCAATAAGAAAAATTAGATTAAAAAATAAAGAGACATGGCAAGTACATTAAAAAAATAGCAGGGAAAGCAGATAACAATAAGACCTGGCAATGGCTAAGAGCAGTGGTGGATTGCCTCCGGTTTGGACCAGTTCGCAAGAACCAGTAGTAAAACTGACGGGAGGCCCCACCCACCTCCCCAGATGTCATCATCAGTGATCTGAGCATGCGCAGAAGGAAGGCGAACCAATAGTAAAGATAAGTAGAACCTACCCTGGCTAAGAGCAGGAAAATTGATGACAGAGAGAGAGGGGCTAATTCTGGCTGCACAAGAGCAAGTCTTAAGAATAAATACATACAATTTCAGAATTGAGAAGACAACAATAGGCAGCAAATCCCACCTCTGCAAAGAAGCTGAAGAAACAATAGACCACCTAGTTAGCTGCTGCAAGAACATCACATAGAATGATTACTTTTAGAGAACAGAATGGAAAAGACAGAACTAGAAAGAAACCACAAAATGAAAATATCTGTAAATAAGATAGACTAATTTGACCAAAGAAAGCAAAGGTACTAGCAAACCTAATCTTAACAATTCATTAGAATTTCTAATTGCTCAGCCTGCAGTTGAACATTTATATCCTTGGCGTCCTCATCTTCCAGCAAAGGCCAATTTCTTTGTATGAGAGTATAAATGGTTGTCCATACATGACTGTTGATTCATGAAGGCAAATTATTTGGCTAAGTTTACTCCAGTTTCTACTGGCTCTCTTGTAATCATACAGTGAGCATCTAATGACATAGGATGATTTCACTATAGGGCCTTCATTTGGGGTACCTGAACCATGTCTAAAAAAGAATTAGATGATGGTTTTGTTGGAGAGGAAAAGATCTTGATTTTGGCTTGGCTTTTTTACCTCTTTGTAATTTTATGTTATTCACGTCTCTGGCTCCAATCCCAGTTAACAATAGCCATCTCTTGTGAGGACTATTTTAAGTATTTAAATAATAATAGTATTAGCCTTTCTACCTTAGTAACAAATTAGCATATGAAACCCCAAAGTTCTACTTAAACAACTTACTTTCCTTTTATCCCCTTCCAAAGTACCTTGGAGTAACATTGGACCACACTCTCTACAAGATACACCTAGACAATATGGCAGCAAAAATCCAAACTAGGAAGAACATACTGCACAAATTATGTGGAATTAAATGGGGAGCTTCTTCAGCTGTCATTCTCAGGGCATCAGCACTAAGGTTGGTCTACTCCACAGCAGAATATTGTGTCCCTGCACAGCTTAACAACTACCATAGTAGTAAGTTACTAGTATTTTCTAGACTCGACAACACCATGAGGATTATAGGTGGATATATTAAAACCATTCCAACTTGCTGGCTTCCTGTTCCTGTTCTGAGCCACATAGCACCTCCAACTAGAAAGGCAAGACACACTAGTGAGAGAATACATAAAAATTATGAACTCTTCATTCCTACCAGTGTATGCCTAACTTTCTCCTTTATCAGCTGGAAGACTCAAATCCCCACTGGTACTTGCACAACATCTGCCTAACAATTTTAACATCTATTCCCAATGGAAATCCAAACGGGTTGCTGAACCCACAGACATAGATATATAAATAATCCTATTTAAAAAGTGCCAGCCTTTGAACTACCACATCAGCAATGGACAACCCTGAATAGAATTCACATCTCACATGCCTTCTGTCAAGACTCTGTATAAATGGGGCATAGTATCTTCCCCTCAGTGTAACATTGTGACTAAATATAATTCAGTGCATATACTGATCAAATATCTGATTGTTTAAAAAATATAAATGATGCTGTGTTTCAATGTTTAGATGGCCTAGACCAGTGATGGCTAACCTTTTTGCCATCGTGTGCCAGGAGGGGGGGGGGTGTCCCTGCGCATGCGCGTGCAACTCCCCTCCCCCGCTCCTGGCACATGATGGCCCGATAGCTTTATAAATATTTATTTCTCAGAATAACTACATACTATCTACATTTTTTCTACCAGCATTTTTGTATCTTTCCATTTTTCTATCTTTAATAAGTATTGTACTGATATCCATATTCCTCTACTTTAGATCTTTGACACATATGCATACCTTGCAATTGTTATCTCTATTTTTTCTGTTTCATATATTAGTTGGTTTCATATATTCAACCCTAATTCTAATCTTTTCATTTGTACTAAATAACATCAGTCTTCCAACTAACAGATGCGGACTTATGTCCGTTATCTATTCCAAAAGTACACAGCATTCATATATTAACATATTTGCAGCTAGTCATTTACACCACTCAACATGTATGACTTTTTTGGACATTGCCATTTATTCTATTTGCTCAGTTTGATACTTTAATACATTACTATAATTCCCATACGTATTTCTGAAACAATTTTCATATTTTTGTTTCTGGTCAAATTATTTCATATAGTTGTAATTTCAGATGCATCAGAGGCCAGGTGTGGCGAGGACAAAAGGTACCATACAACTCTCTTAATGGGTCTTACGCTAAACTTTTAGGGTGATTGTTGTTTGGATGATAATATATGACAATAATGCCACCATATTTTTCATGTAAATATGTGAGAGTGATCTAATGAGATACCATGGGATTCAGTTAAATGTTGCAGGACTATTGGAATTGCCATTGCTAAGTGATGTGGTCATGTTCTATGACTGCATTGACTAAACAATGAAAATTTTGGTCTCAAATGCTATCATAAATCAAAGGCTGCCTATAGTAAATTGCATTTTATTTCTGATTTTGCAGCTCCATATACAAACTAGGAGTTCCTCACATGGTTGGAAACAAGCAGGAAACCATCACTGTAAATTGTGTTTGTTGTAATATTATACAGGTAAGGTTCAATAAAAAAGAACACCGCTTGGGGGGCGGGGGCGAAAGCCATACTAAGCAGGTATATACACAAGTATGAAGGTTATTGCTTAATGCACTATAAGCTGCCCTGAGTCTCCGGAGAAGGGCAGCATATAAATTGAATAAATAAATAAATAAATAAATAAATAACCAACCAACCAACCACAATTGGGACTTGGACTTCTGCTGTTAAGGAAAGCAGTTGTTAAATGAGTCATGCCCAATTTTATGCTCTTTTTTTGCTACAGTTATTGTTAAATGAATCACTACTTGATTCATTCATTGAGTGAATGAATCATTCAATTATTAAACAAATCCCACTTTTCCCCTTTAATTTTGTTTGTTGGAAGCCCTCTAGGAAGATTGCAAATGTTGATCACATGACACTGTTGTACACACATATCAGTTTTACAAGTGCTAAAAATTAATTACCAGTACATGACTCCAGGAACACTAGAACAATTGTGAATGTGAGAACCGGTAGTAAGTAAATTTTTTCAGCACTGTTGTTAACTTCAGTCATTAAACAAATTATTGTAAGTCAAGGACTACATGTAATTTACACTTTCTGCCAAGACATACAATAGTCTCCATGTCTAAGTCTTGAAGGTTAAATGAATTAGCAAGGGTCTATAATCATTGGCTCTCCTTCACAGGTCAGTTATAAAAGTTAGTTGCCAGAGCATTCCTGCCAAATTCTATCCTGGAGCCTTTTCATTGGAATTGTGGCTAGACATAAATCAGATTATGAAACCTTGTTTTTATCTATTTCTTGAGGAATAAATTGGATTGGCTAGAATATTTAATTATTGCATTCTCAAGAAACTGTGAGTAACTTTGACAACGACATCACTATGCTTACAGTCTTTCCTAGAAGGCAATGCTAAGCCATGGGTCGTGCACTTTTTCATTTTATTTGTTTTCCATTGCGCTGCTCCTGCATTCCATCGACTGGGTATTATTCTCATGTTGACTGGAGGGAAGGGAGTGTAGATCTGTAATTTGTTCTTATCTCTTCCTCCCTCCTAGACCACGCCCCTCTGTGTGTTTCTCCTTCAGTCTATTCACTCAGTTGCTGAGGGAACACGAGTGACTGTTAGCTCTGTGACTTTCACCTGGTCCTTTTGTAGTTAGTTTAGCTCTTTTTATTATTTTTGTCGTGTGTGTGTTCCTTAGTTACTTAGTGTTTTATTTTCTGCTGGCAGCTGCTCCGTTATTGTTTCGTTGTCTCTCATCGCTGTCACGCTGCAGTAGCGAGCCTGAGGCTCCAGACCATGCTGCGGCTTCGCAATATCCATGTTTGACATGGTTCTGGCCCAGCCGCAGGCGGTTGTGCTGGTTTTTACCACCGCTTCAGCGCCAGCGTTCCTCACAAGAAAGGCAGCTCCGGAGCCTCTGCCTAGGCTGAAGGCAAGCTCTGACATTTGGCTTTTGGTGGTAGTGATCTCTGGATTCAGGCACTTGCTCCATTCCCTAAGGGCTCAGTGAGTGACACAGTGGCTCGGCCATAGTCTGCTGGTGTTTTTTCGAAGTTCTGTTGTTTTTGCTATTGCGTCAGCCATTTTGGAGTCCTTCTTCGCAGAGGCCGCCATTTTTTGGTCACTGTTTGGTGCGGCCGCCATTTTGGGCCGGTGCGGTAGCCATTTCTAGCACCTTAGTTTCCTCCGCCATTATTTTCCCTAGCAAATTAGCGACAGCTAGCCATTTACCACCAGAGGAACAAACTAGTGGCGCTTATTGGCTCGGCTGAGCCTAGCCTATACCACCACCTACAACAATTTCATTCGCGCTGGGAGGCGTTTTGTTTGCCTCACACTTTCTTTAATTTAAGGCATAATCAAGCAGGGTGGCTTCTGCTTTGCCCTTTCTATTTTACCTGCCAATTATCACACCTCGTTGGCCTGTATATACATTAGCTCAGCATTGCTGTTTTCCTTTAAGGGAGGGCCTAGTCTTAATAGCAATGGCTGACTCCCATCTCCTCAGATTTAGAGGCAGAGAACACCTGTTCCAGGCCTGTGGAGCTGGCTGCAGCCATGCCTAAGAAAGCGAAATCCAAGAGCAAGGTCCCCAGAGTGGTTCCGGCTCGAACCAAGGGGACCACATCTCAGGACAAATGTGCTCTTAGATGCCACAACGCACAGAAGCGCCAGTTTGACAAGGCAAGACGGGTGGCACTTGTGGATCCTTCTTCTGGCCCACAGTCTACAGCTCCATCGGTGTTTGGCCCCTTACCACATCATCTGCCACCGATGCGAGCTAGATGCTGCTTCTTCTGAACAGGTTAAAGATCAGAGGTCACAGGAATCTCCTTCACTTTCTGCAGATCCTTCTCTGGCTCCTGAAATTGCTGCGGCTAATACTTCAGCTTCTCGCCCTGGTCCTGCTACGCAGGTGGATATCCATTCTGTACTTTCTAACGCCTTGGCCAAGGTTTTGGCCACCAGTCTACAGCAAGGTCCTGTTCTGGGCCATGGGTCCAGTCAACCACAACCAGGCCCTAGTCGTCTACCAGCCAAGTCCTCCACCCCGGCCCAACAGGACTATGTGTCCAGTGAGGACTCAGATGTTTATGACGATTATCCCGAAGATATGGAACTCTCAGAGGATGAAGGACTATTGCCCGATCAGCCTGCCTTTACTGGCCTGTTTCGCCCGGAGCTTTTCAAATCCTTGCTCCATAAGGCGAAACTCACCATGAAATTAGAGTTGACCCCCGCTTCCTCTAAGGGACCTCAGCAGGTGCCGGACCCACATGATCCACTATTTCAGGTTTCAAAACCTGATTAAGGACGTTGTTCCGTGTCCACCTCTCTTCTCTGAGGTCGTTCAAAGTGGGTGGAAACAGCTGGGCTCCCTAACTGCGCCAAGTTCTTTGGACAAAAAACTTTATTGCTCAAGTCCAGAATTGGAAACTCTATTATCTCTGCCTTCGGTGGACGCACCAGTGGCGGCGTTATCTTCATCGTCTTTGATCACTGGTGACATTGTGGACGGGCTGCATTTAGAGGACAGAAAAGCTGAACTCGCTTTTAGGAAGACTCATCAAGCCTCTGCATGGGTGGTTTGAGCTGCAACTTCCTTCTTCACCCGGGCCTCTCTGTTGTGGCTCTGCCAGTTGCAGGAGCATCTTCTACCAGACGACATTCAATACACAATGAAATTAATAAGTTGGTCGCAGCAGCAGAGTATTCAGCCGATGCATCTCTAAACGCTGCAAAATTTGCCTCTTGGGCGCTATCTTCGGTGGTGACATCTTGTCAAATGTTCTGGCTCCGTAATTGGCGGGCAGATGCCAGAACTAAATGGAAGCTCGCTGCTGCGCCGTATAAAACTGTTCGGACCAGCCCTCGAGCCCCTCTTAATTGAGGATAAAGATAAAAGAAAGATACTGCCCTCGTCCTATCGTCGCCCTGAATGACGCTTTTCGCCGTACTCGCAAAGACAAGCCTTAAGTCCATCCTTCAACTCGGGGAGCTATTATAGTCAACGATCTTATGCCCAGGGCCTGGGTCGTCCCTCTGACCGGCTGCCCTTTCGCGAAAGAAGCCGGAACTCTGCCGCTGCGAAGCACCAGTTTCGTGGCTCCGGCTTCAGGTCCTCTCATCAGGGCAAATGACTCCATTGCCAGGGCGCCCATTGGAGGCAGGCTCCAACAGTTCCACTCTCAATGGGCGGCCTCAACAAGCGAGCCGTGGATTCTGCATACTCTGGAGTACGGACTCTGTCTGGAATTCCAGACCATTCTCCCTGATCGATTCCTTCGTTGTCCAGTATCTCCCCTCGAGTCCATGCGGACCCTGATGGAGGTCAAAATACATCATTTGTTAGCCATACATGTGATAGAGCCGGTACCACCGCTTCAGGAGGGGATCGGAGTTTACTCTACTGTGTTTCTCATCCCCAAATCCTCGGGCGGATGACGAGGTATCTTGAATCTCAAGCACTTGAACCAATTCATCTTGTACAGAAGGTTCAAGATGCAGTCCCTGAGGTCTATTCTGGCAAGTATCAGGAAGGAGGATTTGATGCAGTCTGTAGACCTCAGGGAGGCTTAGTTGCATTTCTCAATACACCCAGCCCACCACAGGTACCTTCGCTTCGAGTATGGCAACAGGCACTTACTGTGCGATGCCCTTCGAGCTTTCCTCGGCACCCAGGACGTTCACCAAGCTGGTGGCAGTGGTCTCAGCGCAGGTCCGTCTTCTACCTGTACATATTCTCTGCTACTTGGATGACATTCTCGGCCTGTCGTCCTCAGTCCAGCAGGCAACAGCAGACATTACAGCAGTGATAGACATATTTCAATGCCATGGGTTCTCAATCAATTACCCGAAGAGCCAGCTCGTTCTATTGACACAGATTCTCCACCTGTGGGCCGTCATCAAACTCCATCAAAGGACAAGTATTTTTGTCTCCAGACAGAATTCGGAGTATTGTCACCATGGTTCAGCAGATCAGGGCGCAGCGAGAGGTCCCCCTTCTTCTGTTGACACAATTGTTAGGGAAAATGGTCTCGTGTCTGGCTATAGTCCCCTGGGCATGCCCGCACTCTCGCCCATTCCAATGACTCCTTCTGCCCTACCAGAAGACAGGACAGTCTTCTTCAACTTCGCCGATTCTTGTTCCACCTCAGGTGCGCCTCTCTCTCCGGTGGTGGATGTCCACAGCGATTCTCAAAGGCTGCTTCTTCTTCGAGCCAGAACGTCGGATATTGACTACAGATGCGAGTCTGCAAGGCTGGGGAGCACATTTGGTGGAACAGGTGACACAAGGCCTGTGGTCTCCAGAGGAGAGAAGATCCAGCATCAACCTCCTAGAACTGCGAACAGTTCGCTTGGCGCTCAAAGTCTTTCAACCGGCCTTACAGAATCAATATATGTTGGTTCTGACAGACAATGTCGCAACGAAAGCACACATCAACCGGGAAGGTGGGACCAAATCCCTGTTGCTGATGCTAGAGGCAGAGAGAATCTTGAGCTGGGCGGAACGTCATGTTCTTTCTCTCCAAGCAGACCACAGGCAAACATACGAGCCGACTGGCTCAGCAGACAAACCTTAGATCCAGCAGAGTGGCAGCTCCATCCTCAGATTTTTCAGGAGATAGTGCTGAGATTCCATCAACCACAGGTAGATTTGTTTGCAACTCCACAGAATACGCAACTACCAATGTTCTTCTCCCACTACCCAAGCGTTGGAGCAGAAGATTGCGATGCGCTACGATGCCCTTGGCCACCAGGGCTCCTGTATGGCTTTCCGCCTCTCTCTCTCTGATTCCGCGGGTGGTTCGGAAATTATTGAAGAAGGGATCAGAGCTCCTCCTTGTAGCGCCAGACTGGCCTCGCAGGCCTTGGTACTCCGACTTTCAAAACCTTTCCATTTCTCCTCAGTGGACCATTCCTCAGCACCGGATCGCTCTGTGCCAGGGGTCATCGTTCATCCAGATCCTCGGTGGCTCCAGATGACCGTCTGGCACTTCAGCGGATCCTGCTGAGGAAAGATAGACTGTCCAATGGTGTCATCCACACCATCCAATCATCACGGCGTCTTTCAACGACCTGTATATATGAGGCCTCCTGGAAGGCCTTCTCTTCCTGGTGTGCTAAGAGACATGTGGATCCCACATTGGCCTCCATCGCAGATGTGCTGGATTTCCTGCAAGCCGGCTTGGAGAAATGTCTGGCGCTGGCAACCCTATGACAGCAGGTGGCAACACTGTCTACAGTTCTCACCTGTGACCCTTATCGCAGTCTGTCGCAGGATCCCAAGATTCAGGGGGTTTTGCACGGTGCAACAAATATTTCTCCTCCACCCGTGCATCGCTACCCATCCTGGGATCTGCCATTTGTGCTTCAAGCTCTTACATCTGAGCCCTTTGAACCACTGGCCTCCATTAGCCTCAAGTTCCTTTCGTTTAAGGTGGCGTTTTTATTAGCAATCACTTCCGCTAGGAGGATCTCAGAGATTGCGCCTTTGTCAATTCACAAAGATCTCTGTATTTTCTACCCAGACCATGTGATATTACGTCTGGACCCCACTTTCCTTCCCCAAATCAATTCCTCCTTTCACCGTAGCCAGGAACTCATATTGCCTAATTTTTGCCCATTGCCCCAACCCCCTAAGGAGAGAAGTTGGCATTCTCTCGATGTCCGACGAGCGCTCCGCAGATACATCAAACGTACATCTTCCTTCCGCCAGACTGAAGCACTTTTGGTTTCTTTTCATCCTGGGTCTATAGGTCGAAGAGTGTCCTCCTCTACAGTCGGTCGTTGGGTCAAGGCCTGCATCTCCACCGCTTATGAGCGCAATGCAAGACCAGTTCCTGACTCTATTTATGCGCATTCCACTTGAAGTGCGGCAACATCGGCAGATGGGCGACCCAGGCATCGCTTACTGACATTTGCCGTGCGGCCACCTGCTCGTCGGCCTCGTTGTTTATTCGGCATTATAAAATTGATTCTTATGCTTCTGCTGAGGCGTCATTTGGTCGCAGAGTGCTTCAGCAAGTACTGTTGGCCTAGACCCTTGGGTAGTCAGCCCGCCCTGTTATTAGTGAGCTTGGGTATGTCCCAGCCAATGGAATGCAGGAGCAGCGCAATGGAAAACGGACATTAGCTTACCTGAATGTCCATTTTTGGGGTGCTGCAACTGCATTCCATACCCTCCCTCATATTCCTGCTGACTGCATTTCTTGTTTTAATTGTTTGGTTGTTCTGTTCAAATTATATGACTGCTGGTGTAGCAACTTCGTGAACAGACTAAAGGAGAAACACACAGAGGGGCGTGGTCTAGGAGGGAGGAAGAGATAAGAATTATAGATCTACACTCAGTTCCTTCCAGTCAACATGAGAATAAAACCCAGCCGATGGAATGCAGTCTCAGCGCCCCGAAAATGGACGTTCAGGTAAGCCAACATCCGTTTTCCTCTTTCTAATCAAATAAAACCAGTTCGGATAATTATCTGATACAGTAAGGCCAAAGATACAGCACAATGAAATATAGCAATCTTTTTAATAAAATATATATATATATCTATATATATTTGTCCCAGCTTCATTGCTATTTAACTTTCCAAAAAAAGTACTTTTTATCTGACAAAGTGTCAGAAGTAGAGGCTGATAAAATTAGGGGGAACATTAATGTTCAACCCATCCAGATATGCTCCCAGTGTGAATAAAACCTGTTTACTTGATAATAGTAGTCCTTGGATTATGACTTCAGTTGGGATCAGGATCACCATTGCTAAGCAAGGCATTTATAAAGTATGTTAAGGATATGGTTGTGAGATAACCAGGAACAGTTATGAAGCAGAGCCAGAGGTGGGTTTTAAATTTTTTTACTACAGGTTCTATGGGCGTGGCTTATTTTGTGGGTGTTGCTTGGTGGTCATGTGACTGGATGGGCATGGCTAGATGCTCATGTGACTGGGCGGCCATACTATGTGTATAGGGACTACTCAGAGGGCTGAAAAAAGTCATTTCTGACAGGTCCTCGCACTTATGACTGGTCCTCACACTTACGACCATCCTCACATTTATGCCCATGCAGCGTTCTTAACAAGCATGTCACTCATTTCATAACTGCTTCTCTTCACCATGGTGACAAGGTAGGGCAAAAACGTAAAATGTGAGGACAGTCTTAAGTTCGAGGACTGGTCAAAAGTGCGAGAACCAGTCAAAAATAACTTTTTCAGCCCTCTGAGTAGTTCATATGCACAAAAGGACTACCCAGAGGGCTGAAAAAAGTGATTTCTGACAAGTCCTTGCACTTTTGACCAGTCTTCGCACTTATGACTGGTCACCATTTATGCCCATTGCAGTATTCTTAACAACGGTGTCACTCATTTCAAAACTGCTTCTCTTCACCATGGTGACAAGATAGGGCAAAAACGTAAAATGTGAGGATAGTCCTAAGTTCAAGGACTGGTCAAAAGTGCAAGGACTAGTCAAAAATAACTTTTTCAGCCCTTTGAGTAGTTCATATGCATAAAAGGATACAGCAATAGAGAGGGATGAAGGAAGGAAAGGGAAATTAGAGTAAGAGAGAGGATAAGAGTGAGAGGAAGAGGAAGTAGGGAGGAAAAGAAGAGAAAGTAGAAGGAAAGAAAAGAGAGAGGTGGTAAGTTTGAGGAGAAAGTTTGGTGTACAATAAAAAAGATGAGAGGGAAGAAAGCCAACCCCAAATAAATATAAAGATATTAAGATAAAGAATGAATTGTTAAACTTTAAAGAATAAAAGAGAACAGATATGAATAAATAGCAATAATCAGAAACACACATACAAACATACAATGTATTTTCTTTGAACAGAGTATTTGGGCGGTTCACAAATTTAAACAGTGTTTAGTCATTTCAATTAAACCTACAATTTCTATATTTCCTTTTTGCCATATTTATTCCTCATCTATTTTTTAAAAAACCAATATTACCCTTCATCCTCATCTCTAATTTTAATCAAATTCAATTTTTCCCTTCTATTCTATATAATAGCCCTTCCCATTGTCATCTATTTTTATATCCATCCTCACATTGGTTAATTATGTAATATTACAGTTGTTTAATATAAATTCAACATTTTAATATAAATCAATTAGTTATATAACTATCTTTTTTGTATATTAATCAATATGAACATGAATAGTCCAATTATTTCCATGCAATCCAATTTCTCACAAATCAATTAATTATATTTACCAATAATATTAAACCAAATAATTTCCCCCATATATTCCTCCAATCCACAATTTAACCATTTCTGCTTTCAACACAATATACAATTAATAGAATCTCAATTATTACAATTCCCTAGTTAAATAGAGATTTTTTTCTTTTGTGTTTTAAAATCTTGAACTCTCCCCTTTTGCCCTAAATTTCCCATTATTTGCAGTTTTGCACCTACCTTTTTTGGTAAGGAAAAAGCAATCTCTCTCTGACTCATTTTGTCACATTGCAGCAAAGACCCTGCTTTCCTTTCAGTTTCGCTTTTTCAGCATAGCTTGGGGGGGGGGAAAGAAACTGCTCCAGCTCCAACTGCTTGCAGCTACAGAGCCCTGAGCAAAACATCTGAGAGCAAATCAGCTGAGAGTCGGAATGCCAAGCTAATCAACTTGTCGTAATTAACCTATGCTGAAACTGAAAGGGGCTGTTTTTTTCTATTTTTTGCAGGCACCGGTCTACTCATTTGTTTTCTTTTAACACTTATCAGCTGTAGGGCGGCCCTTTGAAGCCCTGCGGCAAGAGTTTAAACAGTTTTTTTCCCTCTAGCCATCAGCTGGGACTCAGGAGGCAGCAATAGATTGGGAGTCGGCGGGCTAAGCGACCGGCGACCGGGCCAGGAACTGGTTCAGGGGCGTGGCCAGCCAATCTTTTTTTTTTTAAATTAGATTTATATGCCGCCCTTCTCCGGAGACTCAGGGCGGCTTACAATGCGTTAAGCAACAGCCTTCATACTTTTGTATATTTTATACAAAGTCAGCTTATTGCCCCCACAAACTGGGTCCTCAATTTACCCCCCTTAGAAAGGATGGAAGGTTGAGTCGACCTTGAGCCTCGAACTCGCATAATTGCAGACAGCTGGGTGTTAATAACAGGCTATTTAGCCCGTGGAGCTATCTGAGGCTCTTTTTATCTTATTACTGGTCCTCCGAACTATTAAATTTTTTTACTACTGGTTCTTGCGATCCGGTGCGAACCGGGAGCAACCCACCTCTGAGCAGAGCATAGAGTGTTTGCGCATGGAAACGGTGCTGAGAGTAGTTGTGAATAAACTGCATACAAACTGGTTTTTAAAGTAGTTTACTTATAGAGCAAAGCAAATTCATAGTCTTTTTCCAATCCAAGTCTTAGCTGTGCATAATCAATCCAGAGATACAAAACCTCTTATCAGTTCATAGAACAAGACATGAATCATTGAGGAACAATATAAACAGTTCATAAATGCAGTAATAAATAAACCTTGATCAAATTGACCCTGTAAAGAGACCAAAGATATCTACAACATAGCAGCAGGTAACAATATGGTGAAATGTCCACACTGACCACAATAAAACTCTCCTTAAATACAGTTGCTACAGAGCTCATCCAATCAGGATGCAGAATGACTCAGCAATACTCTTAAAGCTATATTATACATTTTCATACTGTAAGCATATAATGGTGGCTTATATATTACCTGGCCAACTAGTTAGGCTATGACCATTTCCTAACATACTTCCCCATGGGCCGGATAATATATACTGGTTCACAATCTCAACCCCTAACCCTCACAACACATCCCATGTTTAATCGCACCCTCTGCCTTGGTGAAATTGTCAGCAATATTGTTTTCTGACATACAATATTCCAGTGTTATCCTGTTGCTCTGTATACTCTTATCGTACATTCAAATATCGAATGTCAATATATTTAGACCTCGTCCTTACCGCCAAATTAGTAGCCATCTTTATAGCGACTTGGTTGTCCTCGAAAACTACAATTGGATAATCTACTGTTAAGCGGATATCTATCATTAATTGTTTATAATATATTAGATCTGTACACATTAGCAATAAACACAAAAATTCCGCTTCCATGGTGGATAGACTAATGTGTTTTTGCTGTATTGATTTCCAACCAATCAAAGAGTTTCCTAACATTATAGCTATACCTGTTGTAGATTTCCTGGTAGATACATCAGTAGCAAAACTTGCATCAGCATATGCACTCAGTATGAGATCACGGTTAGGTTCCAAATATGATGCATAATGCATTGTTAACTTTAAGTATCTTAATATCCTCTTTGCAGTTTACCAATGTCAATCTGTTGGTGCAGCATTATATCATGTTAACTGATTAATACTATAAGAAATATCTAGCCTCGACCAATTGCTGATATATGATAGATTTCCTATCAAAGATTGATAGATCTCTTTGCTAAACACAAGACTTTGTATATCTCCTTTAAAATCCTGCTTTATAGGAGTTTTTGCTGGCTTTCATGAATCCATGTTATAGCGCTTTAACATTTGGCTTATCTTGCTAGATGGAGACAATTTATATCCTCTAGCAGTCCTGATAACATCCAGGCCTAAATAATGTTTGATATTACCTAGATTTCTTATCCTAAATTTATCTTGTAACATCTTAAAGATCTCTATTGCTTCTTGTTCAGTCTTAGTCACTATTGCTATATCATCTGTAAACAATAGCAAAAATGACGTTGAACCATTCCTCTCTTGTCTAAAAAGACATTTGTCAGCTCCATCTTCCTTAAACCCAATAGCATTAAGCTCTTTAACAATACACTGATTCCATTCAGACCCTGACTGCTTCAAACGTATAGGCTCTTCTTTAATTTCCAGCAATCAGTTTTTCCATTTGTTTTTACTCCTAACGGCTTCTTCATATAAATATTATGATGTAATGGTGCATGCAGGTATGCTGTCTCAACATCTATGTGATTAATCTTATAATTCTTATTTGGTGCCCACACCACGTTCTTAACATGGTTGCTCTTAAATTGGGAACAAATACCTCATCGTAATCTTTTGCCGTTTGAGCACACCCCTGGGCTACAAGAGGTGTTTCATAAGTTACATTACCAACACTACCTGTCTTTAACTTATAGACCTGATTAACTTCTCTCCTAGTGGTAACTGAATATCTTCATAAACACCTAATTCAATTAAAAACTTGATTTCTCTAGTCATAGCCTCCTTCCATGCCATTTGCTCCTTTTCAGGATACATCTTTATATTATCATAAGTGGAAGGTTCTACATTATCTTGATAAACCACATTTGCTTTATCAGGCGGATGTCTCTCCCTATTAGATGTCCTAGGCAATACAGGACTCATGTCAGGCATTTCAACTGACTCCTTCCCTAAACCTTGTTCCTTTTCTTCCTTTATAGTAGACTCTACATTTTCTATATCTTCATCAGGGGTATCATTTAATATTTGACTCTCAATTATAACATTATCATTGTTCCTGTAATCAGCTCGCTCGAGCTTGTATGCTGTATGCTCCAGGAATTTTGCACTGGCACTACAATAAACACTAGTGGTTCCTGGTGCCCAAAATCTGAATGATCGATGGTCTGAATCATAACCAACAAAAAACATTCATTTAGCTCTCTGTTGTTCCTTCCGTCTTAATGGAGAGGGAATATGGACCCAGGCAGGAGCACCAAACGTGTGCAAATAACTAAGGTTAGGTTTTCTATCACGCCATAGTTTAAATGATAATTCACCAGTAGATGAATGTACAACTTTGTTTAAAACATGGTTTGCACACATAATGGTTTCACCCATAAGGTTTCTGGCAAACCAGAATCTGCTAACATTGCCCTAGTCATGGCTTGTAATGTTTGAGCTCTTTGGTCAACGTAAGCGTTGTGCTGTGGTCTATATGGAGCAGAGTGTTTATGCTGAATACCTGCCTCTTGCAACATCATTCTAACCTTTGATTAGTGAACTCGGTACCATTATCGGTTCCAAAGCAAATTACTCTATTTTTCTGCTTCCTATCTACAAATCTTAGCCAGTTGTTAATACCCTGAAATGTTTCAGATTTTGTTTTCATTAAGTAGCAGAAACCATATCTAGAGTAATGATCTACGATACTGAGTATATAGCAGGTTCGCTCTATACTAGGTTGTTTGGGTCCTATTAGGTCAACAAATACTACTTCTAATGGCTTTGTGGTTTTAAACCCGTTGATTCGGTTTGCTGGGGTTACTTTACTTTTCTCCTGATTACAGGTGTTGCAATTCAAATATTTACTACAAGGTTTAACTGTATCCCTTCTCTACTGTCTTTTTTAACATCCTGAAATTTATATGCCACAATCTTCGATGAAGTAGATGAATACATTCATCGTGTGGTTTATTGTTTCCATAAACTGACTTAGAATTAGCCACTAATGGTAGGTTGTCTCTTTACACAAATAAATCATGTTCTAACATTACGGTAACACATTTACCCTCTTTTTCAATTAAACATTTATCCCCTTGAAATGTTACCACAAATCCAATCTGCAATAATGATTTCACAGATAGCAAATTTAATTTCAATCCAGATATATACAGCATTGGCAATTTTTCATCAATTAATACCCTCCCCAGCTACCTTCATCTTCCAACCATTGGCTAATGTAGCTTGTTGGTTACTCTTATTCAGTTCAACAAAAAAATTTCTATTCTTAGTGATGGATTGTGATGCACCACTATCAATCACCCACAAATCATGGTTAACATTTGTAGTATTGGTTACAATACTACAAATGTTAACATTTTCTTATTCTTATTGCAATATTTAGCTATATGACCCTGAGCCCCACAAGAAAAACATCTTTTTACAAAATAGGCAGTTGAATATTCTTTTTCTTCTTTTGGTTGCTTCTCTCTCAATTGGACTCTATCTAGTCGTCTTCTGGATTCTTCCAACAACCTGCCGGTTATGCCAGTCAATGTTAATTCATCTCTGGTCAAAACCTCCAGTGAAGAAACGTAATTGTCATAACTCTCATCCAAAGAAGAAAGGATTATGTAAATTTGTTGCAGTTCTGAAAAAAATAAGTTCCTTCTCATGCAGCTCTTGAAAAGTTCTTGTCATGAACTTCAAATGAGCCATCATATCTCCTCCTTTAAGAAGACATTGTTTAAATAATTTACGTGTCAGATGTATATGAGCACCCACATGATCACGAACATATAGGCTCTTCAATTTGTTCCAACACCTAGCAGCAGAATCTTCATACAAATATTAACAAGCTGCTGGTCACTCAGTGTCAGTCCAATTATGCAAAGAGCCCATTCATTATCTCGGTTGAATTTGACTAATTTCTTCTTTCTTCATCATCATCAGGATTCCATGCTGTTACATCCGGTGGATTATTAACTACATCCCATAGTCCTTCCCTACACAAAAGTAGGTTACATTTCGTAGACCAGGAAACATAGTTTGTTCCATCCAACCGGATTATCATGGAAATACTGGAGGCCTGTTCTTGTGACATCTTCACTTGGATTATATATAACAAACACAGTTGTCTGTATTATTCACATTAACTCTCAGTTTTCTAGATAACTCTGTTTAGCTCTGAGCAATTCAACCACTTGGTTGCAGAAAAAAATGCTTTGAAAAGCCTCTGAGATTCCATCTGAGCCGCGCGATCATCAGACGCTTCTTTTTTTACTTTTAAAAGCATTTTCTCAGTGGAAGAAGTTGTAGAAAAAATGCTTTTAAAGGTTAAAAAAAAAGCCTCTGATGATCGTGCGGTTCAGCTGGGCATGGGGGGGAGGCAGGAATTTTTGCTACCGATTCTCCGAACTGCCATCGCTACCGGATCAGGCAATCCGGTCCGAACTGGGAGCATTTCATCCCTGGAAAGAAGGCAAAGTGTGTGTACATGTATCTTGTTTCCCCCAAAATAAGACATTCCCTGATAATAAGCCCGATCGGGCTTCTGTGCACATGGCAATAAGGCCCAGCACTTATTTCAGGGTTCAAAAAAAAATATAAGACAGGGTCTTATTTTCCAGAAAACATGGTGTAAAGTACAAGGCAAAGGAAGAGGGTACAGGCAAGCTGAGGAATTATCTTAATAAATATAATTCTTCAGTCCATATCAGTGATAAAAGAAAAGATGCTTTGTTTAAATGTTCAGCCTGACCTCTTCATTATATTTATTTGAGAAATTTTAAGAATGTTGCTAAATGCTCCTTATAAGCATATTCCAAAATATTTGTTTTGGAATATGTCCCAGGCACAGAAACTAAACTGTATTTCATAAAAATTAAGTAAATATAGTTAGTATGATTACTCTCCATGTACTTAATAATTATTATTCTTCATCTAATACAACAGCATGTCAACTGCAATTTTGATAAGGACTCTTGGGACTTCACTCACAATTCCTGGGACATATGTGAAACCCTAGAATATCACATTACGGAATATGTGTTGCTATAATAAGATGAGTAAAGCTCTGCTGATGATTTACACAGAGAAAGTTATGTTACCAAAAGAAAAAAAGGAACAAAGATGTCATTTAAAAGAACATAATAAAATATATTTATGCTCCTAACCTCATGCACATGAAACTTTTAATAACATCATTTATTTATTTATTTATTTATTTTATTTGGTTTATATGCCACCCTATCTCCCAATGGACTCAGGGCGGCTGACAATAGTAAAATGCACGAAGCACAATACAAAGTTAAAATCTAAACAGACCCAGTAAAATTTAAAACCCATAAAACCGCATCAGTCCAGGTTGGGGAACTTGAATAACCAAATTTTTAATTCACGGTGGAAAGTGCGAAGGTCAGGAGCCAACCGGAACTCCAAGGGGAGTTGATTCCAGAGGTTATATATGTCAATATATAACATTTCTTACTTTCTCTCAGCATTTTCTCATTTGCAGCTATCACCATGGCACAAACATGCCCTACAGCCTATTGTGTGACATTTTCACCTGACATTTTATTATTAGCTTAAATACGTGACAGGGTTAAGTTGTCAATGGTAAAGTAATATTCATATTAAGTTAGTACCTATCTTTTAAAAGCTCAAGATGTTTGGAATCTGTTTTTACTCATTTCCTTGAAGACAAATCAAATTACTAAGTACAAAAGAAATTGACTCAGACTAAATGTCGGCAATGGGACAATAAATTGTATGGCAGTATAATATTTTGCTAACTCAAGGTTAAATGGAAAACATTTTTAACTCAGTAATGGAGAAAAGTTCAAAATCTGCCCGCAAGATCCTTCTTAAATTAATTTAGGGCCCAGTGCTCTCTACATGTGATCTTTATTTCTAAAGTTCAGAAAGAGGGCTACTCTCTGTAAAGTAGATGAAGTGAATAATCCAAGTAAGACCAAGAAATAAAGCAAACTTGAGAAATCAAATTTAATTTAATTCAGCCACACACAAACGTGTTTAATTTGCTTCCATATCCTATGCTCAGATCTTATTAACAAAATCCCACATTCCTTGTTTTTTACTAACAAATGCTTCAGATTAATGCAGCAAGTAAAATAACAATTAAATTCTGTATCTACTAAAGGTAATATCAATTTCTTTTTTCTGAGGCTTCTGAGGGAGCCTATAACTTTTGTCCATTCACAGGTATCCTATTTAAGCAATGCAATTCCAAAACCACACAGCTATTATTTAGAGAAAACCTGGACTGCCAGGGAGACCGTGCAACTTCATAGGAGCGTGGTGGAAGAGAAAGAGGTTCATGTTTCTTCTCTCTTACTTTTCAGACCCACAGAAGAGCAGGCATCCCCTTCTCACATACCAATCAGAGCCCCTATTCTATTCTTGCCCTTCCCCTAAAACAAAGATTCTACCAAGTGATTTTTATAGCGATTTCCCCGTTGCCTTTGATGTGTATTCTTTTCCAATCTCTCCATTCTACTTCCTAGGGGAGGGAGCAAGGGGAAGAGATCAAACCCACAATATATACTTACTATAAAGATAATAAACAGTCATAAAAATAAAGTTATTTTTTCAGGACCATTGCAACTTTGAAGAGTCACTGAAAGAGTGGTTGGTATATGACAACTACCTGTACCATTCTTGATTCACATGACTTTTCTACCCATACTTAAAATTGAGATTCCCAAAGCCCCACATTGGATGCCAGTTTGTTATGTGGTCATATTATGGAGGAATTTTCAGTATGGGGAAAAATATTCAGAGTTTTTTGAAGAAGGGAAGCATTTAGTGAAAAGTAGCATAATCCACACTGACATTTTCCTATTCCTATTATGGGAACCACAAATTAAAAATATTTTTCCTACGCTGCACTGTCTTCCTCTCACAGTTTGAGTCTGGTATGATCGTTATAAATCTTCTTTTAATCATATGACTGACAATTAGAAATGTATAGTATGTAAAACTTATACAATGAGTTCTTCTAAACTGAATTGATAACTAAATGTGTCCTATATATATTACAAAAAGTGAACTCTTATTTAAAATAGAGAGAAAAGCAGACATACATAAAAAAGAAAAGCACTTGTTATTTCTGAATGCTTGTCAAAAAACTGCAATTTAGAATCGAATTCCTTCCTTCCCTTCCTTCCCTTCCCTTCCCTTCCTTGCCTCCCTGCCTAATGCAGTGAGATGAAGATTTCTTCTTCCAAACAGATAACATGCCCAAAACTCTGACTTGAAACAGATCAAATTGACTACAGATGAAAAAATGATAGGAGAGGTATCCACTGGGAATTTAAATAATTTAAAACTGGTTTGCCCAGGGTCACATTGGCCTTTGTGGGAGGCGTGGCCAATCATCCTCCTGCTCCACCGCACATGTCGGATGAACCTCCCATGATGGTCAACTTGCCCCTGGGCAAACCGGTTATTAAATTACACACACACCCACCATATGCAATCAAAATTGATCCTGGGTGCTGCACTTCACTGGAGAACTGAAGAGCCCGGCGCAAGGGAAAGATGAGGAGCAGGGAAAGATGAAAAACAGCCTCCTTCCCTCACACTGGCCACTCCATTACCTCCCCCCACACCTCTGGCTATCAAAGTGGATCCTGGGTGCTGTGCTGCAATAGAGAGGCTGGCACAAGGGAAAGATGAGCAGGGAGAGAGAAAATGTAGCCTCCTTCCCTCATGCTGGCTGCTCCGTTGTCCATTTTTCCATTGTAGCACAGTGCCGTGGAGCTTGCCTCACCCACCACTGTCCAGATGCCCCCACTTCCCCCGAGCATATCTTTGCCTGATTTCCAGTTTTGCCATGTTTCTCGCTGCGTATTGCCTGCCGTGCCCATACTATCTGCCCCTTCCTGGCCAGAGCTGGAATGCCACTGTGTTTAATTGCTAGTAGATGCCGGCTACTAGCCTGTTTCAATACTTGGTGCCCAAATGCTCTCGCTTCCCCCAAGTATTTCTTTGCCTACCTGATTTCCAGCTCCATCGCTTTTCTCTGACACATTTGTGGGACTAATAAAAAAGTTCAATCAATTCTAACTTCATAAGATTATCATTATTTTTTTTTAAGAAGTTGGAATTAATTGATTAAACTTTTGTTTTTAGTCCCACAAACTTCTCTTTCGCTGCACAAAAAGGCAAGAAACATGAGGGAGAAACACGATGGAGCTGGAAATCAGGCAGGCAAAGAAATGCTTGGGGGAAGTGACAGCATCTGGGTGGTGGTGGGTGGGGCAAGCTCTGTGGTGCAGTGCTACACTTCAGTGGAGTAATGGGCAATGGAGCGCCAGCATGAGGGAGCCGCTTTTCCTCTTTCCCTGCTCCTCCTCCTTCCTTCATGCCAGCCACTCCATTTCCCATTTCTTCATTTCAGTGCAGCTCTTTTGTTCACAAAACCTTGTCTTTGCACTTACCCTGAAAAGCAGAAAAGAGCTGCTAGGAAGAAGCCAGTTGGCCAGGGACTTGGGAATACCAGCAGGTCTGAGGAAAAGGAGGAAGGATGTTGGGCCAGGCCAACTTCTGCCCATAAAGAGGCCACCTAGGTAGCCATACAGCACCAGCAGCAGCTCGTTGATCATGATGCCACATGGGGACTGGCTTGTGCCCCTCTTCGCAGGAGCCCCAATGACCCCCCTGGCCTTCTTAGGGCAAAACTGGTTCCGGGCACTAAATCGGCCCCCTGCAAAGCCCACTGTTTGCTGAGGAGCCCAGCCGAGGCCTCGTTCACCACCTGCTGAGGTACCTGGTGACTGATGGGGTCCTTCAAGTATTTAGCTTAGCCGCCTGTATAGGGAACCCCTCCTTCCGAGTGCCTTGTCAAAGTTGCCTTGGAGTTTTGCCTGCATTGATGTCGCTTGCTTGGAGGGGGGTAGGATAGTTAGAGGAGCATTGAGATGCCAAAATGACTTCAAGAGAGGCCGGCTGATGCAAGGAATGCCTGGGAGGGGAGTGGGGAGGGGAGGGACCAGCCAGTTGTGGGGATCAGCCAGTTCTCTGAACTGCAGACAAAGTTAACAACTGCTTCAGCCGAACTGGTTGAATCCCACCACTGCCCGTACTGTATGTTAGTTTACGATAGCTCCAAATTTGAAAGTCTTTCAAATGAACAAACTTTGTTCCAGTAAAAAGGTTTTGTGAACTACACCTTACTTCAACGGATGCAGAGTGGATTAATTAAAGTAGAATTTAAATTGAGATGGGTATGGGGAAAGGGAAGAGCAGAGAAGCTGGATATTTATATGCAAATTATAAGTGTAGTAACTTATAACTATTATACTATGTTAAAAAAACATTTAGATTGTTGATACATTATGATATACCCTACATTTCTTGACATTTTGCTCAATGGTTTTTCAATTATATTGGATCAATCAGTATAATTATTGTTCTGAACCAGTGTAATGGAGTATAATGGAAGATATTAATATTAACTATTACTTTGCCCTGCTTTGAGTCCTAATGTCAGACTTGTATCTATTATTTCTTTCGTATCTTTTAATAAAATCAGGTCCTTCTGATTATTAAGTGAAATAAGTGATTCTTATAAGGACAAAATAGGAAAAATAGTATTTCTGTTAAGCCAAAACTCTAATCTTCAATCTAGTACTCTCCAGGAGTGTTGGATTTCAATTTCTGAGCTGACACAGAAAAGGAGAAATATGCCATTTTAAAATTATTGTTTTTTAAAATATAAATTCTGGAAGGGAATGTATTCTTACAGAAAATTAATTGAGATTCTAATTATATGGAAATATTAAAGCTTACTCATACTATTATTGTCTTTATTTCTAATTTTTAACAAATTATTTTAAGTAAAAATGTTTGATTCTCATAATACAGTTATTGAGTCCTTTTTTAAATCCAGTGAACAAAACTATAAATTGGATGTTGTCTTACTTGAACGTCCCTTTTCTGGGCGCTGCAAACGCTATCCATGCATGGGTTAATCCTTCAGCCTTTGGCAAACAACTGAGAGTGATCTTAAAAAGAAACTTCCCTTTTCCGGCCCCTAACCACGCCCCCCAATCACATGATTCCTGTCTGAACGCTGAACAAACGGCTACCATTGTCGAGTAACAATAACATAACTTTATTAACAACCCACATAAATAAAATAATGGGCTAAAATGCCCCGGCAGGCAGCCGTAAACAAGGGAGAGAATGGATAGTGTACGCAGCACCCAGAAAAGGGACGTTCAGGTAGGACAATGTCCATTTTCCTGTGCACTGCTTCCACTATCCATGCATGGGATATACCCAAGCTTAAACTCTACAGGTGGGAGGCTGACTGCCTCTGGTGTCCTCTTCAGTCAGGACTCGTTGAAGTACTCTGCGATGAAAAGATGCCTCCGCTGAATGATAGGCATCTATTCTGTAATGGCGAATGAACAGTGACAGATGACCAGATGGCCGCTCTGCAAATGTCTGCTACTGATGCCTGTGTGGCCCAGGCTGCTGTAGTGGCCGTGCTGCGAGTAGAGTGGGTAAAATCCTGCCCGGCCGTTGTCTTGCGTTCAGGTCATAGGCCAGGGTGATGCGTAGTATCACTGTGGAGTCTCTGAAGATGCGCAGGTCCTTGTGTACGGAAAGTGCCGCCAACTCAGAGACTCTCCTAGCCGAAGTGATTGCTAGGAGAAAGGTAACCTTAAAAGGCAGGTACTTGAGGGCGACTGAGTCCAATCGCTCGAACGGAGAAGCAGTCAAGGCTCGCAGGACAAGAGGCAAGTCCCATGTGGGGTATCAGTGCACCGTGGGAGGGTGCAGGTTCGTGGCCCCATGTAGGAATCCTTTGATAAGTGGGTGGTGCGCCAGCGACTGATATGGTGCACAAGAAATGACTGTAGACAGGGCCGCTGTCTGACGTCTCAGGGAGGCTGGTGCCAGTCCCTCCTGTAGGAGCACCAAGATGTCTCTTATTGTGGCTGTCGTGGGGTCGACATGATGGTTTGACGCCCAGAGGCGGAAGGCCCTCCATGAAGCCTCGTAAATGCGAGAGGTGGATGGCCTTCTAGCCGCCTGGATGGTACTGACAAAGGTGCCCAGCAAGTTGTCTTTCATTAGGAGGACCCTCTCAAGTGCCAGATGGCTAATTGGAGCCACTGAGGCTCTGGGTGAGAAACTGCTCTCTGGCGCAGAACGACCTGGTGGGGTGGAATCACCCACGGCTGGTCCACCGAGAGAGCCACCAGATCGGCATACCACGGCCTTCTGGGCCAGTTTGGAGGCACCAGGAGTAAGTTGGCCTTTTCTAGCAGTAGCTTCCGGATTAGCCGTGGGAGAAGTGGGATCAGTAGAAATGCATACAGGAGACCGGCCGGCCATTTGCAGCGAAGGGTGTCGTGATCCTCCACCTGAGGAGTCGGGTAACGAGACACAAAGTGGGGTAACTGCGTGTTGTCGGGCGTTGCGAACAGGTCCACTTCTGGACACCTGAAGTGGAGGGTGAGTTCGTGGAATAGGTCAGGGTGGAGTTGCCGTTCCGCCTGGTCTATCGTTTCTTGACTGAGCCAGTCTGCTCTGACACTGGTCTCCCCCGAGATGTGGTCTGCCTTGATTGACAGGAGATTCTTTTCCACCCACTCGAACAGGGCTTCTGATTCTAACATAAGGATATGAGATTTTGTGCCCCCCTCTCTGTTTATGTGTGCCTTGGCCGAGATGTTGTCCATCAGGATCAGCATGTGTTGACCTTGGACTGTGGCTTGAAATTCGCGCAGGGCCAGCCTGATCACCCTTAGTTCCAGCAGGTTGATGCTGTTGAGCTGTTCGCAACAGGACCACTGGCCCTGTGTCACTAGATTGTGTAGGTGTGCTCCCCACCCTCGAAGGCTTGCGTCCGTGGTAAGGACCAGCCTGTCTGGTTCTAGGAAGTCAGTGCCCTTGAGGAGCGATGGGGTTGTCCACCACGTGAAGGAGAGACGGACCTGGGTGGTGAGGCTCACTTTGCGCTTCGAGTTGGCTTTCCCTGCTTGCTGGAAGGCGAGGAGAAACCATTGGAGCGCCCTCGAGTGTCTGCATGCCCACAGTACGATACCGAAGCAAGAGACCATCTTCCCGAGAAGGCACGACAGTTGGGACTGTGGCACCCTCTTCCCTGCCATTATCTGCTGGACCAGGGCTTGAATGCTCTGAACCCTGTCCGGGGACCGAAAAACCTGCCCACTGACAGAATCTATCACTGCCCCCAAATGGAGAATTTGGGTGGAGGGCTGGAAATGGCTCTTCTCGAAGTTGATCAAGAAGGTCAAAAGCCTTGGGTGTGGCTGGAGTCGCTGGTGTCACGGTCAGCTCAGCCAAGCTTGAGATAGCAGATACTGGCTCCCTAGATGGTGTGGGTGCCACTTCGCCCGTGTCCAGGCCAGCACCAGTGGTTTTGGTGTTCTTTTGTGCCCTGGACCACTGGCGTTCTAATGCGTTATGCCTTCTTAAGGCGTCCCTGTCCTGGGCAGGGAGTGCCTTATCAGATCTGGCTTTGCGGTTGGAGCTCCCAGACCTCTTTGCAGGGCTCTTTTTTGATTGCTTCGCCACCTTGCGTGGTGGACTTGACTCCAACTCCAGGTCTGAGGAGAAGGGGGAGTCAGACATGGCTTGCTAGCAGGTAGGGTCTTGCTTTCTACAAAGCGTTCTGGTTTCGCTCCCTAGGTGCCTCTCTCTGTCAGGCCGCCCCGTGGGGATTGGTCCTACTGGCTCCTGATTGCCCAGAGACAAGGGTGCAATTGGTTCCCTGGTGGTTCAGGGGAGACCGGTTTGCAACAACTCAACCAAAATGGCGGCCACACGTGGCTGGGATGTTAATGAGGCGGCTGGAGCAACGGACTTGCACTGGTGGCCCGAGGGCCCTACCAGAGGCCGCGCTATAAAAGGAGCGAGAGAGGGCTTTTCTGTAGCGTAGGGAGGAATGGAGCAAGCTCAAATCTGTTTTAACTGCTTTGCTCCAGGCTAGCAGATCTCAGCGTGGGCGGCCAGTGGCTCCGAACCTGCCGCCCAGCTGATGAGCGCTCCACGTGCTTCAGGCACAAAGCGCTGGTCTTCCGAAAGCTGCTGCCGGCTCTTGCAAGTTTAAGAGTCGCGCCGAGGGCTAATTAGCCTGAGCATGGGTGGCGCGGAGGTTCCCAGTCAGCCGCCCACCTGATGAGTTCTTCTCAGAGGTTCCGATACCCACGCTGGTCTTCCTGAGGCTGCAGCAGCCCCTGCGTGTTTAAAATTCGCAGAGAAAGCTAATTAACGTGAGCGTGGGCGGCCCGAGGCTTCGAGCCAGCTGCCCAGCTGATTAATGCTCTGCGGGGCTTCTGGCACAAGCACTGAACTGCTGAAGATGCAGCAAGCCCCTGCAAGTTAAAATAACGCTCCAAGGCTAAACAGCCTAAGCGTGGGGGGGGGGTTTCGGAGGCTCCGAACCCACCTCCCAGCTGCTGAGCACTCTTGCAAAAAAAGGGGATCACACGAGGAAACTTAATCAAAAATAACCAAAAAACAAACAAACAAACAAACCCCTAGCCGGCTGGAAAGGGAAAGAGAAATAAAGAAACTAAGTGGAAAAGGAAGTAAAGGGAGAAATACCTGTGCTGGTTCAGGAGCTCCCAAAAACTCTTCAGCGTTTGCCAACAATTGAGAGAAGACTGGGGAATCATGTAATTAATTGGGGGGCGTGGTTAGGGGCCGGAAAAGGGAAATTTCTTTTTAAAATCACTCTCAGTTGTTTGCCAAAGGCTGAAGGATTAATCCATGCATGGATAGTGGGAGCAGCGCACAGGAAAACCTTTTCTGTTATTTGCCTGGTTAAATAGGTTATTTAAATATCTACTTAGAAACATAGATTCTTTTCTTAGTGTGGTTGGAGAGAGAAAAATAGAAAAAGCCACATGAAATTATTCATCCTATAAAAATTGCAGAAAACTAGGCATAATTAGTCTCTAATAGTTTACTGTACTTCAATCACTATAAAATTCTAATCTAAAAAGATATATTTGTTAGCAAGGTTGTTTTTGGAGAATAATATCTAGGTGCTCCATTATAATCTACAAGGAACAACACTGTTGCTTTGTCCCCCACCGATAAGTTATTTACTAATCATTTGCACACCACCATTCTGATTTTCCAGATATTTCAAATGGACTCAAAAATTTGCAAAATTTGACTGAACTATTATATAGGCATAAGTTTATTTAATTTAAACAATACAGGCATTATTACTCATGTGAAGTTTAATGTTTGTACTCTGAGGTTGCAACAATTCAATCAGAATCACAGGGGTGGCTGGACAAATAATGCAGGAGAGAACAGACATTAACAATCAAGTGACAGCAGAAAAGGCACCTGACTCCTATCTCAAAAACAGGAACTGAAATCAGCCAGGTAGAAAGAAACATAAAAACATTTTTTTAAAAAGAATTTCGGATCACTAAAAAAAGAACCCAAAATTCTGCTTTAATTAATTCACTATAATGAGGGTTGAAATGAGTTTCTAAGATTTTGCATTTACACTTTACCAACCTTAAAGATACCTTATTAAAGATACCTTGTTGGTTCCTTCATCTTTCCCCAGCCGCATGAGGACTTGATATAGAGCAATCCAACAAAATTAGGAACTAGAACTATATTTAGTCCTAGAAATTCAAAATAAAGTCCAGTTAATCTGAGATAATGCATCTAATTCAAAATAGTCATAAGACTGATTGTCATATAATTATTTGAACTATAATTATAGAACTGTATGTGAACTATTATATATTTCTGGGCAAAAATAAAGTTAGGTTTCCTTAGAATGTGTAAATGATTTGTTTAAAACATAATTATCCCTGAATAAAATGGTGAGGCATGAATCCTTTAATAGTGAAAAACAAAACAATCTTCAATTAAATGAAAGTATAACAGTTTAATTTTCCATTCTTTGTCTCTTTTTTCCTCCTTCTTTATATTAAATAAAATACAGAAATAATCCAATTCTTCTGGTCATTCAAAATTGGCTGGGTCCAGCAAAGTTTCAACAGATCCTTCAAGCTGCTGAGATGAACTGTATTCTGGTCAAATAAAATAGAGACACGGAACTGGGTAACATAGTTTGTGAAAAGAAGAGTCAGAATATTTTGCTTTTGTAGATTGTGCTTCTTAACAGTTATTTAAACCAAACTGATAGCTTACTTCATTTCTGTTGTTGTTATTTATAGAAAAAAAAAAAGAAAGTAAGTCTCCAGGGTTTCTTTCTGCTTTGGAACCATGCTACATAAATTGCCCACTCTGCAAGATTGGAAAAAAAAATCAATATCAATTAATGTAGACGTCTTGAAAAATGTCCTTTAATGAATTAGAGGATCTATTTTGTGTCTAGAAACAGACTGAAAAATTAAGAATAACCCACTTTTGTCATATTATTTTCAATTCAATTTCTGCATTTTATGATTGATTGCGACCATCAAGTCAACGCTGATTCTTGGAGACCTGAATAGATTTTCCCCATGGCAATCTATTCCTTATTTATTTATTTAGCATATGGCAAATATATGATTTATAGTGCATCAAATGTTAATATTCAGTCCACCCAGCCATTCAAGGACATGGTGGCCTATATTGAAAAAATCAGACATTCTATTCCTAAATTGATCTTTCAAGTGTTATAATGGTGTACCCACTGCTACTGTGATTGGATCCATCTATTTTGCTGCTGAGCCTCATCTTCCCTTTCCTTCCATCTTATTCAACATTTCAATCTTTCCAGGGAGCTGAGTCTTCACATAATGCATCTGAAGTAGCATAAAATAAGCCATATTTTTCCAATGAAAACTCGAAGTGATTTGCTTAATGATCTATTGGTATAATTTCTTGGCAATTCCTGGTATTCCCAAGAGAACCTCCTAAACTAAATTTCAACAGTGTCAATATTCTTTTCAACTAGTTTCTTTGAAATTTAACTTTTGTTTACATAGAATGGAAACTGTTTCCTGGATGATTCTGATATTTGCAAATATAGACATATCTTGGAATCTGAACATTGTTGTCTTCAAGGCTACTTAACCAAGTGCTAGTCTGCAGCATGTTTCTTGACTGTTAGTTCCTTCATTGTTGATAATCAATCCTAAAAGGCAGAATCTATTTACCACATTAGTATCTTCACCTGTGTTTGCAATTGTCATTAACTATTCTTCATATTTAATTGTAGTCCCATTTTTTCATTGTATTCCGTGATTTATATCACAAAAGTTTGCAGATCCTTTGCAATCTATCAAATTTTTATCATAAACATAGCAGAGATTACTGACGTTTCTTCTTTCAATTTTAAAATCATGCTCATCTTTTTCCAATCCAGTTTCATTTAATATTTATTTGGCATACATCTTAAATAAATAAGGCGAGAGTGTACAACCTTGTTTTACTCTTTTGCCAACTTGGAGCTTGTATGCTTTGCAATGATCTGTCTATATTGTGGCTTCCAGACCTGTATACAGGTTTCACATGTGGGCAATAGATGTACTTGGATTTCGATTCTTCTAAAGACATTCCATAGTTTGAGATGATCAACACAACTGAAGGCCTTTCTGTGATCAATGAAGCATGTGTTGATTTTTTTGGTGATATATTTTGGCTTTCTCAATTTTCCAGAATGCAACAGCACCAATGTGTTTCTCAGCCTTTTTAAAAGTTAGTTTGAACATCAGTCATTTCCTTTGTGGATAGTACAGCTTTTATTGTCATTGTACATAATGTATACAATGAAATTGGTTACGTATGACTCTAATCTGAATGGATCTTAAATATTATTTGTCTAGAATGAGAATAAGAATATTATACAATAAGTCTGCATTTTCTGTTAAGTCTTCTTTTTATGATACTGGAATGTAAATTGATCTATTGCAATCTGTTGGCTGCTGTGTTCTTTGTTGGCATAGCTTAATTAGAATGTTTACTGATTCTTTATTATTGCCACCCTTTTCTGGAGACTCAGGGTGGTTTACAATGCATTAAGCAATAGCCTTCATACTTTTATATATACTTGCTTAGTAGGGCTTTCGGTCCTTCCTAAGCGGTGTTCTTTTTTATACAAAGTCAGCTTATTGCCCCCACAATCCTCATTTTACCTACCTCAAATGGAAGGCTGAGTCAACCTTGAGCCTGGTGAGATTCAAACTTGCAGTAATTGCAGGCAGCTGGTGTTACTTAAGAGCACTTTAATCTGCTGCGCCACCAAGGCTCTACCACATGCCACATTTCAGTGGTATTTTGTGAGTCCTGTACCCTTTCATCATAATAATCACCAGGGGGTTAATCTATCTTCATTTTCTAATACAAATTCTTTTAAGTAGAGAATCTCTTCTATGTTATGTTGGAAATTGATATTTCCACTGTAAATTATTACAGGAAACTCTTCTTTTTGTTTGGTTTCTTTGAATTAATTACCATCTATCCTTTATATCCTTTTGCATATCAATTCAAGCTTTTCAGCTTCTGAGTCTTCTTTTGGAAGACTATTCTATTCTCATATTGGATTTACACCTTTAATCTCTTTAAAGATGTTATGATACTGTTTCTTGTCCCTTCTAATAACATTCTGAAATTCTCCGTTATGTTTCTTCCAAATTATTTTGTTTTTTTCTTTGTTTGAGCTCCCCTTTTCCTCACATTTTCAGTTTAAAATATATAGTCTATCATTTTATAATCTCTTATAATCAAGTTATTTCACCTCCTTTTAACAAATATATAGTCAATCTGATTTCTATGTATTCCAGGGGTGATGTACATGAATACAAACATTGTTTCCATTATTTGAAGACAGTGTATCAATGAATAAAATCACTCAATTGATAGAAACTGGTAAGTTCTTCTCTTACTTCATTTTGATTTTCTAAGCCATATATTCTAATTACGGTTTCCTCTTTAATATTTCCAGCTATGACATTCTAGTTTCCAGTCACAAGCAACATATCTTGCTTCTGTTAAATTTGTACTTTTCCTGAACAGTATGAATTGATGCCTCTGCTATTGTTACTAAACTGATTATTCATCGCAACATGTTCCTGTATCCCTGCTACCCGTTTGCTTGCTTTATGTAGGCAGCTGAAATTACTTTTATGTTTTGAGTGACCATGCTGGGAACATATATAATTTTGGCATATATTTCTTGCATTCCTTACTCATCCCTCCCAGGAGCACACATAAACATACACATTTTATTAATATGTATAAATTAAGCTCCAAGTGAATGATAATAGTCAATAATATATTAATATCAGTAATTAAAAATAAATGAAACCTATTAAAATATATGCAGAACACAAAGAACTAAGCTATACCATTAACTTTGTATTATATGAATCTCTTGCAGTTGGGTTTCAAGCCCAGGTATGAGACAGAAATGACGTTGATCATGCATTTGGATGACCTCTGATAGAGCCACATAGAGCCATCCATCCTGCCTGTTCTTAACCTCTTGCAAAATGCCTGCCTTTAATCCTGGGAGATGGGCGTGGGAAGCATAGTTTTGTACTAGTTCACCTCCTCCCATTCACAGCCTTCTGGAATGTCGAGACATGGCTCTCCCAACTGGCACTGGGATCTATGATTGATATGCCACCCTTTAGAGCTGCAGTGACGCAGTGGTTAGAATGCAGTACTGCAGGATACTTCTGAAGTAAGATGGGTGGCATATAAATTTGATAAATAAAAATGTGTTAATATGGTGAGGATGCAGATAAATGTAGAGTCATCAAGTTTAGAGCTTAATAGATGAAAATGTGGTATTAGTTAATGATTGTGTCGTTAGAACTGCCACGTGACTTGATTAACATTGTTGACATATTGAATATCACAACCACCACCCTTTTGAAGTATTGAAAATAATTACTCTCTAAGTGATATGCAAATTCTTAAGTGCCCTGCAAAAATGTGTCATTTTGCAAGAATTTTTTAGTGGCAAAATAAAAGCAAAAGGCTTTAATATGGGCAAAATATGAATGTTCAAGAAGCACATTACACAACAAATAAGAGAGGATTTTAAGGGACAGCAAGAAATAGCAAGCACTCTACAAAATATTGACTGTCTTTTAGGCTCCTAGCTTTAGGTATACAATATCTGCATTTAAACAACAGATAATAAAAAAATGCAATCCTAGTGGTATTTAGCATCTGTTTACACCTTCAAATGATTTTTTTTCTCAAATTGCTCTGCAAAAAAATATAAGGATCCATCCAATATCCAAATCAATACTGTGTGGATATAAAACAATCCTTGATGCAAAAATAAAGCAGCAGAGCCTTCCTGTGAAGAAAGTTGATACAGTATAGGCTAGATTCATAAATTTAACATACATAGTGTCTTGGTTCACATATTTATTCAATTATAAAATTATAGTTTATTAATCACTATGACTGAATCTATACATTTTGTAAAGCCAAATCCATATTTATTACTTCATGATGGCCCAACTCAGAATAATATTTACTTTTCTCCAATACCATGGTCTTCAGCGTTTTTATGTTCTCAGATAGTTATTCCAAAACTAGCTTGGTTGGTGAAAGTTGGCGAAACCAACTTTCACATATTTTCATGTAATTATTTATAACAATACCTGAACAAGAAAAGTTATAGTACCAATGGTAATAGTATTATTTTCAATCATTACTACCAGGTAGCAGTTTTATTACAACCTATTGGTTATTACTAACCAATAACTTATATAATTTTTGTAAAAGTACTCTAAATTTTGTATAAGTACTCTAAATAGACTTATAGACATATTCCAGAAAATGAAAAATGGTAAGGCTACCATAATCGTAGTGAAAAAAAAATCTGAAGAAACAATATATGGTAGCGATGATAAAAAGAAAACTTGTTTTACTACCAGTAAGTGATATTTGCATCCCAGATATTATAAGCCCACTTTTGGCATTTTTAAAAATAATTCCCACATCCCATCATATTTATTCCCAGTAATTAAATCACTCAGTAGCATGTTTGAAATTGCATAATCACAGGGTGCTCTTTGATTTCTTATCTTGGCACATGGTTCATTCATCACTGTTAGTAGCATAATTAGCATGATGTTGCAATGTTTTCAGCATGGGACATGTTGGTTATATTACCACATTACTCTTCACTGCATTACCAAAGTAATTACCAACAGTGAAGATCAAGTAACAAATGGCAGCTACTGCAAAGACATAAAAACTGTTGTCACAGCTAAAATCAGAACCCATCCATATTACATTTAAAAAAAATATTTAAGGAGTATTGGATACTTACACAAAGGATAGATCTTGAAAGTAAACATTAATATAATTCAAATCAAATATGTTACAAAACTACTGATTAATTATATAGAAACTAATAATACAGAAGCTGAAAATCACTTCAGAAGCCAACACACAAATGTTTACGCTGGACAGTTTCATAAGCTAATAATATGTAATTATGACTAATTTTATCTCTTGCTTTTATCTTTTATTCTTTTTTAATGTTCTGATAATTTTTTATTATAATGCAAAGTCTAAGTTTACCTAAATCTGATTAAATTAAAATTAACTTTATAATTCTGCCTTTGCTCAATAAACATTACAAAAAGAATGGAACTTCTTCAATTAATAAAATATGATTAATATTCTGCATAAAAATGTTCAGCACTACTTTATATTTATAGACATAGTATACAAGGAAACAATTTCACAAGATTATTTGGTCATACCGGCACAATATTTTAGGAATAATTTATATCATTCAATATTATAAAATTGTAGCAGAAGTGCAATTATAGTCAAGTGATATTATACTAATTATTCTGTGAATACTTAAATATCATTCAAATGTCAGTCCAAGGTCTACTTATAAGAGGTTTTTGAAAAATAAAAATGCATAATTTAAATGCTACCATTAAATTCAATTTATTACATTTACATGTCATATAAAAATATCCATTGTGTAGACCTTGTAATATCTTTTTCACAGTTATTTTCAAAGATGCTGAGTGAGTTTGGTTCCATTTTACAGCCTGTCCTGCCACATTTGTTCAGTGAATCATTGCAGTTGTTAAATAGGTAATATGGTTGTTAAGTGAATCTGGCTTCCTCATTGACTTTGCCTGTCAGAAGGTTGCATAAGGCAATCACATGACCCTGGAACATTGCAACTGTCATAAATATGAACCAGCGCTAAACATCCAAATTTTGATCTTGTGACTATTGGGATACAATGGTCATAAGTGTGAAAATGCTCATAAATCACTTTTTTCAGTGCTGTTGTAACTTTCAATGGTCACTAAATGAATTGTTGTAAGTTGAGGGCTAGCCGTATTACCAAAATTTTAGGAAAAAAGTGAAGGGATCCTTAGTAGAAAAATGGCCTTTAGATGGCCTTTACTTCTCTCTAATAGGAATAAGAGTTATTATTCATTTACAATAGCAACAAAAGTAAAACTCAGACCTGTGTATATAATAATTCTGCTCATAAGATAAACAGTTGTAAATGCTGGAGATTAACAATGAGAAAACATTCTACTCTTTTATATGAAGAAACCAACCAACAAGCAGTTTGTCCAACAACAGGGTCTTTTTTGTCAAAATAATGAAAACAGAATCATGCTGTTGCAAAACAAGTTTTTTCCCTTTCATACATGTGGATGGTGTCAGAATGAAATATACATAAGCTTTGATTGTGATGGCATAACACTATTTTGGCATTACACACACACACACACACACACACACACACACACACACACACACACACACACACAGGATAAGTGTGGCCTTAAGGCAGCATGTTAGCTTAAAGATCAAAAGGCAGACCACGTGGCACATTACAAGGGAGGAAATAGCTTGTAAAGTAGTTTAGGAAACAATAACAAGATACCAAATACTGCAGCCACAGGATTTTCTACAGATGCTAGGATTTTGGTTATTCATTCATTTAAAATGTTAAAAATAGCTAAATAATTTTCAGGTAAGTGACAAAGAGCTAAAACAAATAAAATATCGAATCTTTTTTAAAAAGGAAAAAAATAACTTTTGGTTCTCCAAATCATATATTAGAGGAGAGCACTACTTTCCAATGTAATAAATATCTGATAGCTAAAATCTACAAAAAAGCACTTTTGAAAAAGCACCTTTGCAACAACCAGTTTGGGATGACACCCAATGGTGGGATTCAACCAATTCACACCACTTTGGGAAAACTGGTTATTAACTTTCTGAGCAGTTTGGTGAACTGGTTGTTGGAAGAAATCATTAGGGTAGAGAATTGGTTGTTAAATTATTTGAATCCCACCACTGATGACACCCTTTAAAATAGTTTAAATAATGTGGTAGTATGAACAGATTTCCAGAAAAATTGCAGACTATAGGAACCATTAGCACTATTCAGGTGATCCTGAGGATATAGATAAACCTCCAAGTGCTTCAACAACCATCAAAAGGAATGCAAATGATCAGCTGCCTGCAAGGAATATAAATCCTTCAATTCCCACCATCCAGAGCTGAAGAAGCTTCTTGGAAGAGAAGCAAAACATCTTCAAAGAAAAAAACTAATAAAGTCCAGTTGCCTCCTAAAAAAGTATTTTTGGGACAACCATGACCTGGTGACTGAGAATCTCTACAGACTTTATAATCTACAAAATTAACAATCTACATTTATATACATTATTCATATAGTGATTCAGAATATGAAATATAAATAAATAAAATCAAATAAAAAATATAAAACAGCCTATGACGTTTTTCTTCTTCCCAAAATACAGATGTTTGCTACCCATTCCGCTCCCTGCTGGATATATTCCATCAACACTGTCCTTCAAAGGACCCCCGATGTGTCAGTATTTGGAAATGATATATCTGCACAACTCTGACTGCACCTCTGCTGAAGTATGATTTTTGTGGTGATAACCAGTGGTGATATTCAATTTTCCCCCACGGGTTCTGTGGGCTTAGTGGGGCTCATGTGACTGACTGGGTGTGGCCAACTTGACATCACTCACTGTAACCCACCAAGCCACACCCACCAAGCCACACCCACAGAACTGACAGAAAAGTTTGGCTGGCCAAGTCTTCTAGCGTTCAACCTGGCTGCTTGTCATCTCCTTCTCATGTTTGCTCTGTGTGTATGAGCCTGAGGAGGAGAGAAGCAGCCACATTCAGTGCTGCAGCAGAGAGAAGCTAAACTTTTCTCACAGCTGCTCAAACATCAGCCACTGGCCACAGTGTGTCCCTTTATGTTCCCCCCTCTCCCTCCCAGGATTGTACCTTAAAGACTGCAGTCAGCAGGTGCCTTCTGAGCAGCTTTGCTGCAACACCATCCTTCCAGCTGCTGCCGTTCTCCAGTCTGGATCTAACCATGAGTGGCACTGGCAGATGGGTGTGCACCCCATTGCTTGCCAGTGCCATTCGCAGCTGGACTCAGCCAGGAGAACAGCAGCAGCCGGAGGGTCTGCAGAGCTGCTCAGAAGGCAGCCAAAAACGACTGCCAGCGGCTGGAGCCTTCTTGGTGCGAAAGGCAGTTGAGCCTCACTGTTTTCCCCTCCACTAAGGCACGAAGATAGGTGAGTGAGGTGGCCGGCGAGTGGGTGGCAGCTCTGGGGCAAGGCTGCAGCAGAAGAATTGCGCATTCCCCGACCCGAACGAGATGGATGGTGAGTGGGTGGTGGATCCGGAGCCTCAGAGAATGGCGCAACCCTGGGCCCTAGGCCCTTACCAAAGGTGAAGGGCAAGTGAGCAGCATGCATTGCTTATCTTTGGTGAGCTGAGCAGAGCTGGCGAGGTGATTAGCTGGGCTGCATGGCGAAGGCAACATATATGGGGGGGGGGATGAGCAAGCAGCTGGAAGAGGCGATGAGCGAGCGGCCCGAAGGGGCGAGCAGTGAGCGGCCGGACGGGGTGAGCAGCAAGCAGCCAGAAGGTCGTGGGTGGGGCCAGTCAGAGATGGTATTTACTGGTTCGACGAACCAATTCAAATTGCCGCTATTAGTTCGTCCAAATTGGTCCAAACCAGTCAAATACCACCTCTGGTGATAACCACTATTGGACCACTGAGTATTTCTGATCATATACTTTTTGTATCATTTCTTACCCCATATACGAGTTGATGATAAAGGCAACTTTAATGCTTTAAATTGGACTGAACACTCTGGATATTGTGGATTGTGTTTTATATATAGGCATTTCTATAGTGCCTGGTCCAAAGACTGAGTGAACAATCATACTATGTCGGTCTTTGTGGATGCAGTAAACTTAATCCCATGAAATTAATGGTGAGGCTGGTTTGTCATACTAAACTTTTTTTTTTTTTTGTAATTTCTTTGCTGAGTTTTGACTAATGATTTCCAACATATACCATTCTCCCTTACCCAATAATATTTTCATTATATTTATACATGAAAAAATGAGTTTTTGGGCATTATAGAGCTATAATATTTAGTTCCCAATTTTCTTTCAAAATAAAACCCATCAACTGAGAATCTGGTAGTATCAGTCCATAGCATTGAATGTCTAACCATATTTTATACGGGAGTTAAAGCAGTGAGGCATTGAAGTATGTTGTTATACCCCATCATTAATCATTATTCAAAGACAATCAAAATAATAAAAACCCCATTGAAGGTCTTCTTTTCTGAAACAGTTCTCTAATAACATCACAATATTGACACTATTTCAAGTAGTATTGTTTGTACGGTTTCATACGGCTGTTTTCAAGTTTATCCACATTAGAAGATGGAACAGGCTTGGCATAACTACCAGACTGACTAGCAGTTTATAATGTTTATATAATTACCTGTACCTTCCAAGTTGTGAACCTTAGGTACCTTTGATTGTTATTTATGAGCCACCCCTTGACTCTCAATTTTAAAATTAGGCAAGAGTTAAATAGGAACCAAGTTAAGGATTTTTAAATACTGATAGCAGGAAGCTCTTGTAGGGTCAAATGGAATTTGCCTTTTGAAGATAAAGAAAATAATCTTGAAGATTAAATAGCCCAATGATTTGAGTTATCCCTCCCTGTTCCCTATTTTGGCATATTATACCAAGTGTTCACATAACATTATTACACAATTCCATTGTATTATATCCTCAATTTCCAGGTTCTTTATTGGATCCAGATGCTAACACCTAAGTGATGGATATATCTCTGTCTTCACTACCGAAATGAATCCCAAGCACACAAGGAAGCAAAAAAAGAAAAAATTATTAATCATCTTAAGTGTAGTGAAGTGACTATATTCCTCCTGAGAGAATTAAGTCCAACCTTAAGTTCTTACATTTTATTATCAAGTTTTTATTATCAAAAAGTATTTCAAAATCAATATTTTTTTTATTTTTTTATTGATTTTGAGGCAATTTTGGGTAATACTCAAGGGTAAGACTTTGGGACATTCTGAGTAGAAGTTCTATAGATAAAAATATCCTTGTTCCTAATTCATAAATTATAAGATAAGTCATGCCTTAAAATAAGAAGGCATCCGATGGTACTAAAATGAGGAACAATTAAAAATCAGTCATGATAAATCTAGTTTTAGTTTTTTCCAAGAAAAGACAAAAGCACAAGCAGATGATTTATTCATGTGAATTAGTGCAGGCCAAATGTTTTAAATACTTGGACATAGAATTTCAGACCTCCAGAATATTAACAAGCCAGGTAAATTATTCCACTTCTACTGCCCAGAAGAGCACATAAGCAATAACTAAATTTTATAGGGAACAGAGGGCAAATTACATACCAGCAGCCATCTAATTGTTTATGGCTAATGCATATGGGATACAACTCGATCTATATACAAACTTGAGGGATTACGAAGCTATTCAAGTGAATTTCCTTAGGACTTTGTTCAATATGCAGCCCCAATACAGTGGCTGCTGTTATTTATTTAGCCATGAAAGAAATCTCATTTACAGAAATGAAGTGATTAATAGAACATCTTTTTAAACACTGACTTACTTAAATGCTATAAATGCTATGAAATCTATTTTATATTACATATTGTGAGGCAAACACATAGGATCATCTAACTCTCATCTTTAAACCATTAAAATGGCATGACTATGAACCATTCAATTCAAGGCATGACACTAAAATTCTAAATGGCTTAGGATGCAGAATCTAAAAGAGCACTTCCCCTAACTAGCTTGTCCATTGGTATGCCAAATGATGGGGAAAAAATTTGGAGGACAAAAAAATATATTATCTACTTACTACATTACTTACTACGTTAGGTTTCTGTCTATTGAGATCACTGGATCCTCAATCTGCATATTGTATTCTGGAACAGCAGTATAATCCCATCCAAAATTCTCTTCCAGTTTCTCTCTTATCTGTGGAATTAATCTGAAGGAAAGTTTCAAGTTTTACCTTGAAACACCAGGCAGTTCCAAGCATTTAATTAATAGATGATTACTGAAATTAATGTTGATTATGAAATTAATGCTGTAAACTGCCCAGAGTTGCCTCAAGAGGAGATGGGCAGCAAACAAATCTAATAATTAAATAAATAAGAGAGTTAGGCAATTTTTTTAGGATACTGGATATGTTTGAAATTTTGTGCATGCACCAACAACATGGTTTATATTGAAATCTGAAAATTCAACTAAAAGTCTACAATGGTGACAATAAACTTCACAAATAGATTCCAGAATCCTCTGCCATCTTTATTTTATTCTAAATAGAGACAGACACTTTCAGATCAAATACTGAGCTGCAACATGTTGCTATCCAAAGATATTATGCTACTTACCCTGACATATACAGAATGAATTTAATATGCAAAGTATATTTTTACAATATTACAGGTAGTCTTTGTTTACCATCTGATTCAGACAGTAACCATTTGCAGTTACAATGATGATAAAAAGGTAATTTTATGACCAATGTCATGATAGAGCCTGGTTTAGCTCTGCAGACTAAAGCACTGTAATTAACATCCAGCTGTCTGCAATTACACCAGTTCGAATCTCCCCAGGCTCAAGGTTGATTCAGCCTTCCATCCTTTATAAGGTAGGTAAATTGAGGACCCAGTCTGTGGGGGCAATAAGCTGACTTTGTATAAATATACAAAAGTATGAAGGCTATTGCTTAACGCATTGTAAGCCGCCCTGAGTCTTCGGAAAAGGGTGGCATATAAATCAATTTTTTTTTTAAAATGTAGATTTTTCATTAGTCAATTGGTACACATTATTCTGTGTCTGGCCCATTTTTTCTCCCCCTAAGCATCTGAATTGAGAGCTTGCTATCTCTTCCTGAGCTCCTTTTCTCTGCAGTACTGCTGTTTCCCACAAGTGAAAAAGCTCATCTCTGTAAGATTATCTGGTTTAAGTTGGCTTGCAGCTGCTGCCTAAAATTGACAAGAACCTAATCAGTTTCTCACTAAAGCCTTTGTTTTCATCCTAAGGTGCTGGCAGCAAACCTGCTAGGCAAACAAGCCACATTCCCCACTATGTGCTTGATTTCTCTCTTGTAATCCCTTCCTCTCCAATGAATGAATACAAGTATCAATTTTTTCTTGATAATTACTACCTATTTCGTAAATCTAGGTTCAGAAGAGGAGGGAAAGAGATAAAGGTTCTTTGAATCGTTACATATCAGATGACTCTATGAACATATAGCTGCAGTTTTCTTGACAATTTACATGATGTTGTTGTGATTTTATAATCTATCCAAATATTAAGGAAGTAGAATCTTACCTAGCATTTTGTAATCAGCCAAGGTCAACCAGGAATCAATCCAGGGATGCCCTGGAACTGAGTTCAAGTTTTGATAATTACATGGATACTTTTATCCAGTTTTTGTTTACCTTCTTTCAGGATTTTTTTTTTACTTCCAGTTCCAGTTTACAACCTGAAATTCTTCCCATCCAAGCACTAACTATGCCAAACACTGCTTATCTTCCCAGATAGGTCAGCCACGTGCTGTCATATTCTTTGATCCTTTTAGGTAATCTTAAAATATATCATAATGGACATCAGAAACAGATATCAGAAAATAATGTCTCAAGCCTTTAAGGGTTGATTTTCATCCAAATTTATGTCTGTAGTTTAAGATTCTATAATGTAAGATTTAAGATTTGTATGACAATGAATTGAAATAAAATCCAGAAAATGACAAAGTATTATGCATTGGGTATGATATGGTATATTGCATATTTGATTATACCACATTTTCAATAAATATAGTAGATTGCTGGATTTATTAGTTGGTTTATTTCTTCAATATCTGATCCAAAGTAGTGAAGAAGAAAAAACACATGTAATAGATGTTATGACAAATTCTCTAGAGACCAAAAAGGGAAGATCTATAAAGAACATTTCAACCAAGTACTAGTTTTCAGAAAGTCTCTAGCTCTAAATCAGCATTTTTCATCTCTTCGTGAAAAACATGATATTGCTTCAACTATTGATTTTTTAAAACTTCAATTCTAAAATCCATATTGCTAAAAATTAGATTATATATATTTCCTGTAAACCCTATCCAGAAGGGACTGTTGCATTTACTTTATATATAATTTCATAATTATGAAGCCTAACAACCTAAAAATCATGATTCCTCTTATATTTCTTAATATCCCTCTATCATAAAATTAGCGTATTAAAATAAATGAAATTATTCATTTTAATTATGTCACAAAATTTTTCCAATTCCAATGAAAATACATAACCCTTAATCCTAGGCCATATTTTTCTTCTTAGCCCAAGTTCAAGCTCTTCCCAAACACTGAAATTTTATAATCTCTTTTGTTTCATTCAGGAATCATACCAAAATCTATTTTAAAAATAATAAGAAATGATTAGCAAAAAATATTGGATGTCAACAACTTGCACACATTTAAATATGTTCCCAATTACATATACTAAATGTAAACTATTTGATGGCCTTCTTCTCAAATTTTTTTACTGAAAGACTAAACCTGGTAGCCTTATTTTACTATGATCCATTAGATAACTGATTTCTGATTTTTAAAAATACTCAGCATCTCACATTGTTGAAGATTTTGAATTATTAGTATTTATTAATTACATAATTTAACACATAGCCCAGTATATTATCACAGCCATTCCATATTCCATAAATATCTCTAAACCTTAATATGTCTGGTTTTAGCACTGTATTGTGAAATCATTGTAATAATTACTGTTGCCTAATTCATAGGGATAATATCAGCTTCTACTATTAATCTGATTTTAATAGTGCACATATATATCACATGCTAGGAAGGGAAGTTGAGGCAAAAAATGTTTAATTATTTGGTAGCTATAGTTATCCAATCCTCCCATTCTGTATTTTTCATTTTTTCATTATGACAGTAAAAAATGAAGGGAAATGTGTGCATGTACCATATTTTTCGGAGTATAATACATACTACCCCCTCCCCAAAAGTGGGTGAAAATTTTGGTGCATCTTATAAACCGAATATGGGCCTGGTTTTGGGTTCCAGAATCCTTAGCATGTCATGTTTTTGCCCTCCCTGGCCCCCAGAAGCATTCTGCAGGCCAAAAATGGACACATTTTGGTGAAAATAGGATGCGCAGAGCCCTGCAGGATGCTTCTGGGGGCTGGGAAAAGTGAAAATGTGACATGCAGAGGTCAAAAACTTTTTTTTATGTTTTCCTCCTGTAAATCTAGGTGCATCTCATAGTTCAAAAAATATGATAATTATTTCTTCATTAAGTGGATTGTACAGTATTTGCAGATAAAAGGGTAACTGATTTTATCAATTGATTTTATGGGCAATTTATCATCCTCCTCTTCCTTTTCTTCTTTTTACCAGAGATTTAAGGTCTTTTCAGATCAATGAACACTATTTTACACCATTGATCCTAAGTTGCAATAGGAAATGAATACACAGTTCGTTGCCAAGCCAATTTGTTTTTTTAAAAAAATTGATTCTTGATTAAAAAACCTTGATTCCCTTTCTAGAGATCTCTTTGTAGATTTACATACATATGTAAAGGTAAGGTACACATGCATGCTAGTTGTTTCCAGCTCTAGGGGCAGTGCTCATCTCCGTTTCTAAGCCGAAGAGTCAGCGCTGTCCAAAGACGTCTCCATGGTCATGTGGCTGGCATAACTCATGTGGTTGGCGCTGAAGCTGCATGGAGTGTTGTTGCCTTCCCATCAAAGTGGTCCCTATTTTTCTACTTGCATTTTTTACATGCTATCAAACTACTAGGTTGGCAGAATCTGGGACAAGTAATGGAAGATCACTCTAGGGATTCGAACCGCTGAACTGCTGACCTTCTGATCGACAAATTCAGTGTCTTAGCCACTAAACCACCACATACATACATAGATACATACATAGGCACAAAAGTATAGTGTAGACATACATACATTTCTGGATGAAAGGTATCTCTAAGTAGAGTTGACAACTCTAGGTAAACTGAAGGAAGAATGTTGTATAAGATTTTGTTGGCATATATAATGATTTGGGGAGTGGTGGTGGCTTTCTTTTCAAATTATCTGTTATTAATGTTCATATATAAAATAGGTCATAGACTTCATCATACTGATTCCAATAGCATAAAAGCTATCTATGTATTTAGTTTTAACACAGAGACACAGTTCACATTCTTATCCCAGAATAGCCAGTCAAAGAATCCTGATCCAGAAATGGGTTTGTATTTTTAGGTTTCAATCTATAAATCAAATCAGTGTCCATTTGATTCTAGTGAACAACAAGCAGGAAAACTGATTCTTTGCAAAACAAGCCCTTGCACTTCAGATTTTAATTAAATAGTCATTCTTTCCCTAAGGAATGTCATTCTTTCCTGAAATTTCAAGGGAGCTAGGAATTTCTAAAAAGACAAACATCCTCAGCAAGCAATTCACAAGATCACTTTGAGGAGGCCATAATAGTTCAAAGTGCTGTAAACTCATCAGGATCTGTTGACACAAGTGGTACATGACTTTTATACCAGTTTAATGGTTGTGGCTTGTTCCAAAGAATGCTATAAATTCTGTTTGCAATTCATGACTATAATAATGTCTCCTACAATTGTAATTCCTAGACTATTTTATAAAGAGGAAAATATTGCTAAATTTAAATTTTAAAATTGGATATCAATTTATTATTTACTGAGACTTAAAACATAACAATTGGAGGTAAGAAGCATAGTGTTTTTTTAATTCTGAAAAGACTAAGGTATTGTTTACATATAAAATAATAACTAGGATCTTCAGATAGGATTCCTGCTAGGAAAACTCCAGCTAGGAATCGTGGAATGCTATTGTCAGGCAATGCGTGGTTCAGGTATCAGAAACATGATTTATTTGATAAATCACAAGACATTAATCTTTTTCATGTTACACTGACAACTACTGTGTTTCTCCGAAAATAAGACCCTGTCTTATATTTTTTTGAACCCTGAAATAAGCATTTGACCTTATTGCCATGCGTTCAAAAGGCCGATTGGGCTTATTATAAGGGGACCTCTTACTTTGGGGGAAACAGGGTAGACTTTTCCATGTTATATAAACACTAAACCGAAGCCAAATAAATCATATAATTCAGCCTTTGACTCCTGTCAATGTTGACATTACTGGGGTACATGGGCCAATGATCTGACTAAGTACAAAGTAACTCCTAATGTTCCTTAAGTTGATGCTTAAATTCATCACTGGATTGCTCAAAACATACTTTTGAAAAGGGTGTTGTTGGGACAAACTGTCCAAGAAGAAGAACTGACTTTCAAGAAGATCATACTTCATTTTAGAAGAAACTAGACAGATGTTATCAGACTAATGATTAATGAATATCTATATGCAACCTATGCAGTAACCAAAACAAGGAAAGAAAATGACAGCTACTTTAGAAACAATTATTTTCATTATCCTTATAAATCACTCTCCTGCTATTAGCTTTAGTTCAATACTGTTTATAGAATAGTCAGTGTGATAATAGTTATAGCATACTGCTTCGATCTAATCCCTTCTGGATATATATTATATTGTGCTATAATTGCTTTGTCCTACAAATGAAAGGCTGTAGCCCCAAATATTTGTAGGTTCCAAATCAAGAAAACTGCCTTGGATTAAATCTGGGGATAACCAGACTCAACTTCCTACTCTGCTCCTACAGTAGTAGACTTCCTAGGCTTTCCTTCAGATGAATTTGAATTATGACTCTCAGATTCTCTGGAAGTGTAAAACCAAAATGGAAAACAAACTGGCTCAAATCACCTAGTAAAGTACATGCTTCACTAGGGCCTTGAACCATTATCTTGCCATTCCTAGTTTAATAATTGAACTTGTCATTTCAAATTATTAGACTGAAATTGTTAGATATTGGCCACAATGGAACTAAAACCAGCACATCTGAAGGCTGCCAAAAGCTGTTTTAACAGCTGTATAATAATGCCTCTGGATAACCATCAAGGCTGCTCTTGACATTTTCCAGAACACTGAGAAATACACGTAATATTACTGATCATTTAAAAGGCTGCTACTTTAGATACAGTTGTAAATTGAGGAAGAGGAGGAGAATAAAAAATCTGAACATGGAGTATAAAATCACATAATACATATATTAATTGTAGAAGATCTGTGTCAACTGCTGCTTTTTTTTAAAAAAAAAACCCAGATCCTGTAAAATCTTTCTACAGGAGGATTTGAGTTTGTTGGAAAACAAAACCCCCTTACCTCAGTTTTAAAGAATACATATGTAAGATTTTAGCTGACACACAAGTCAGCAAACTTTAAAACAAAATCAAGAAGAGCAACAACAAAAAAAACCCCACCTCACCGTCTTTTTCGGAAACATCTTCAACAGACGCCCACACAAACATGTCAGACACCCGGAGTCTCTTTCCCCAATCTGCAGCGCAACCCGTTTCTCGCGAGTTGCTGCAAGAACATCTTCCTACAAGATCCCTTGTCACATAACTTACTCATCATGGAAACTTCCACTCTTTCCGTCCATGGTGGCTGCACTAAGTATGCCACAGACATTAAAAACAAACAAAAAGGCAACATAGTTTAGACAACTATGTATACATTGGGCGGAGACAGCGACTTTTTTTTAAATGTATCTTTAATAAAGTGAAAAATTCTGCGATGACATACTCTGTCAAGAGCTAAGGTGGAAAACCCCGATTCACTTCTCGGAAGAAAAAAAAAGTCAAATACGCTCACGTACATTATTAGCGCGAGGAAAAGAAATCTGCAGTTTATCTCTTCCATCCTCGGCTGATTAATCGTGGCTGAAATACATAGAAATGAAAACAATTTCTTTCTGAAGAACAACAGACAACCCTGGAAATACGATTGTTGAGGTCCTGGACCATTTCCCTCCCCTCCCCCCACCTCCCCTTGGCTAAAGTAGCCCCTCCACTGTGCGTTTCAGACGATCCCAGGACAACCAGTTTCTAAAAATACCCCATTTCCAAACATCTGCTATCACATCTGCTCCCGTTTCGGTCAAGTCCAGCTGGGAACTCCTGCCTAGAGTCCAAGGCGATAAACCTGACACAACTGCAAACCCACTCACCGAAAACAACTCCGCAGCCGGGATCAAGGGTTGTCGTTGCTCCGGCCTGTTTTCTTCCCTAATCGGTGCTTGTTATTAAGGTGCCCGTACGGGTGAAGTGAGGTGCGGGAGAGACTCCTCCGTTTCTTTTTCGACCTCCCAGTCTGATGGGCAGCAGCAGCACCTAAATCAGTCCCACTTCCCAAGCCGGTTTTTCTGTCTCGGCGTTGATGACCTGGTTTCCCCTCGCGCCCCACCGGGAGCCGGAGGCGCAGAGGCAAGAAGACGCAACACCCGCCCAACCAGTGCTGAAAAGCTGGAGATGCGAGTACGCAAGGGGGAGAGAGGCGAGTATAGTTCAGCCCAGCCCAGCCCAGCCCAGCCCAGCCCGCAAAGGACGAAGGAGCCAGCCAACGTGGATCTAGCCCCCCAGGATACAAACGGTAGCCCCCTTTATCTTTGCTAACCGACGCGCTCTTCTGTGTCGGTATGTTTCATCTTTCCTTTCTAGCACTCAAGCTTAGTAGGCAGGAACTAAAGTTGACGCTCAACACTGTAACACGCCTCGCCGGGAAGTGCCCCGCTTCGTTCCCCAGCCTTTCACTTCCTTGGGATTGTTTTGGCAAGCCCCAGCATCATTTTTGTCGGAGAATAAATGCAGATTTGGAGATAGCCTCTCCAAGCGGAAGGAATCAACTGAAGAGGAGGCTACCTTCCTGCCCTAAGCAATTCATGGCGTCCAGGTGTCCGTTCAACCGGTGCCAAACTCCACCAAGGCAGGTTTTACTCGTGAGGTTGTTAGTTCAGCATTTCCACAATTCTCTCAAGAAACCTGGACCGTTTAACTATGTATTTCTTTGGCTAAAAAAAGAGGGAACCTTCCACACCCTAAGAAATTATGGTCAGGAGGGGAAGAGTTTAAATTCCAACTTCAACTGTTAGAATCTAGAAATTATCTAACCACAAAATCAACAATGGAAGCTCAGCATACCCTTGTGTACCTTTCACAGGTATCTACTGTATTATAAAATTGCAAAAAGCTTTCATATTAATTTTTTTAAAAGACAAGCTAACTATTATAGATACTGCAGTGTTGCTTTATGTGAACACATTAAACTGATACTTAGCTATTCATTTAAATTGTTGTAAAATTTCAGATTGAAAACCACTTTTAAAACACTTATTTTCACTCTTTTCAAATACTTAACACTTTTCAGTCTTAGAAATAATTACTTTAGGTACAGTTTTAAATTACTGGCTGAAGTGTCTATTAAGTAATTGTAAAGTTTTGATTTCAGAAATTCAGGTAGATTTATTAAATTTATATGCCTTCCTCTTCCTATCCAAAGATAGAGATGATAAGTAGCCCTACAATGTTATTTTTGGTATTATTGCCTTTTTCCTGTAAGAATGGTAGCATTAAACACAAATGACAGAATACATATCTCGTTTTTGTTTTGATGCGAAAGAAGTTACCATCTATTAAATATTCCAGGTACTATATTTAAAATAATACTTCAGCCCTATGAGTCACAACACAAAGGGCCTCAGGTCTACCACCAAATTACATATATTTCCTAAGTAAAATTAATATTCTTGATATTCTTCAAGAATAATACTCTTCAGCTATTGTCAGCTGAAAATATCAGAAATAAAAAATGATTCATACACAGTACGGGGATCAATAGTACATATGAAGGTGTGAGAAAATCTCTGGGCTTACTCTTTATTATTTACTAATCCATATTTAATAAACCATGTTTATTAAATGTAAATCCTTATTCAATTTAAATAAAAGCAACAATCCTTACCTCTTATTCAGAGGATGTTATCCTAAATTCTCTCCAAAGTATTTAACTTTAAAAATTGCATACATAATATTTTCTATTCCAATCTGAAATTTGATTTTTCTCCTTCCTTTATAAGTAGGACCCATATACTTACAGCTGTTATCCAAGCAAACGAGATGATTTCCAGGGATGAAGTTTAGTTTTAAGTTGCACTCTTTAAAGTTGATACGAAACTAAATGAATCAATCTTTTATTTCCCATTCAACATGTTTGCTCCTTGAAAAAAATGATATGTACATGTAGCCAATGTTGCTCAAGCTTCAAAAATGATTAGGAAAAAAAGCCTCAGACTTTACAAGAGAACAAATGCAATGTTTCTATTCATTAAAGTAGTGCAACATTTTTAAAGCTTTTGGATGAGACTCCAAAAAAACCGTCTTGCTCTTATAACAACAGCACCATTTAAATTAATAAATTTCTTAAAGAAACAGCATCCCCATATTTTCTTTATTTGTGTGTAACCTAAAAAAGTCAGACGGCCTTGATAAATAGCAGAAAGGTGTTTTGTTTATGTAAAAATGGAAACACTTCTTCTGAATCATTTTTGAAATATGGACAGCCTTTGTTTCTTTTTGTAACAATAAATATGAATGCTTTTAACTAAAGACTAAATCCTTTAATTATACGTGATAAGTAGTTATGAAGAGTTTATAACATCAGACAAGTACTTCTGTAAATAAAACTATATTATTAAACAAATCTTTAAAAATGTACAATATCTTTCAATTTATAACGAACAAAGGGTGAATCTACATCAGGTCACTTTGTCTTAGTTTTTGAAGTTACATCCCATGACAACATATATAATTTCCTCTCATTTAATTTTATCCTCACAACAATCCTGTGAGGCAGGTTGAGTTGAGAGTCATTTAGTGAGTTTCTGTGGCAGAATAAAGATTTCAGCTTGGATCTACCCACTCCTAGTCTAGCATTTTAACCACTATATCTCATTAGTGAAATTGATGGAATATTTTAGTAGTGAGTTAAGCTAAATACCATTTATTTCAGTTCATTCAGTCTAAAACCTACCAAGGAAAGATTAAAAACTAATAAGTTTCAAGCCATCAATTACTTTTATAAATGTGCTTATTCAATATTTTGGTATTTCCTAAAATACCAAACTAAACATGTCACTATCTATGTTCAAATAATTTTGAAACAAAGCCATTGTTTCCAGTTTCTATACTTTTGAACTGGACTGAACTGACTGGATAAGCAGCATCACAAGCATCACTATTTTTGCCAGAATTTTATACACTGGCAAAGAGAAATTAGCTTCTATTTGAGGGCTCATAAAATAATCCAAAAATAAGAATTAGTTTAGACGAAGAAGCTATTAATCTTTAAGCAAAAGATCTGAAGATCTATCTATCTAAATGGAACAATAGTTTCAGGATTATGAAAGAAACTGGAAACTGGAAACTGGGCCAGGAGGCCCAAAGTCTCCACAACTAACCTCTAAAGTCTAAGATGCATTTGGAGATATATTGGTGGATGAAAGGAATCATAAAATATATCAAATATTAGTTTGGCAAAGAAATATGGACCTTGTTCCATGGTCTACAAACCTATCAAACTAAGCAAAACCAGCATTCATTTAGCAGCCACAGAATGTCAAGCCAATGTCATAGGAATTTTAGCATGGAGAAAAGGTGAAGTATGATTGGTAGAAGAGGATATAAGAGATATCAGAAAATCAATGATTTTTGACATCTAATATGACATCATTTTGTTTCCAATCGCCTTTCAAATTATCTATTAACAGCTTGACTATAATTAAAAATAAAATATTTGAGGTAGCTATCACTAAAAATTGAATCATTAATTATTTTGGGGCATCTTTGTATATGTTTGAATGTGTGTATTCATGTGCCCCATACATATTATTTACATGGCTGCTGATCGCAGAAGAACTGACCTAGTGTCTCTGGGCAACATAATAAAAGAATAAAAACATTATCATTTTTTTAAAAAGAGCACATACCAGAGATTTGATCCACAACAGAGCCACCTCAAGATCTCACCAGTTCCCTGAGATTCCCGGGCCTGACAAACCAGATCTTTAGAGACCTGTGGAAAATAAAATGACCGCATTTCAGGGAAAAGGGAAATAGTGTTTTATAAGGTGGGCATCAAGGCAGAATTCTTGGGCAGTTGAGTGTAGTTGCACAAGAAATAAGGTAAAAAGTATAATCACAATTGGCAATCCTTCAAATAGTCCAGCCCCATGCCATGAAGAGTTTTAAAGATCAAAACCAGCACTTTGAATTGCGAGACAGACTACTTTAAAAACCAATGTAGCTTGAGTAACTGCTGCTGTTTTAGATGCACACATAACTGTTTTTGCCACTGCATTTTGCACTAGCTGAAGCACATTACTGCAATGCAGTCAGAAGGCACTAGGGATGAGTAATTAGAATATAGTTCCCCAAACCAGGAATAACTGCAAATGCCTTTCTAGCCATGAGTGCCAACTATTCTTTGAGCAGGAGTCATGAGTACAGGAAGACCCTAAGATTGTGCACTAGTTTCATTTGTGGCCATCCAATCTTATCCAGTGCCAAAGATGGCATAATCCTGGAACCAGCATGGCCTAAAATCCAAACTCACTTTGTATAGCCAATATATAACATTGAATGGATTATTTGTAAATCACATCCTAATTTTTTGACTTCTGAAATAAGTACTGTAATATCAAGGAGCAAGCCCATAACCAACACTTGAGAAGGACCTAAGAATCAATTTTAACTACTTAATTGCTTTCTTAGACACAGATTCTTCATATACTCACACTGAGTTCTAATATATTTCTGTTAGCTAAATGAGAGAAAGCTTCAGATGGTTGCTAGGTACAAAAACAATGAGTAATCTAAAATGTGAACTAGACCAATGTTAAATTGTACTTGCAATTTCACATCATTTAATATTGAAGACTAAATTAAAATATAAATTGAACTCTTCTTCTGCCAAGAATGAATCAGCTACATGAAATCAGTATGAATTTAGGAACGGAAAAAATTATCATATAGTATTTACGTGTATAAGCTTTTCAAAAATATTTCATAAATACAGGCTGAATGTGTGTGTAAATCCAAAAATGAAAAATATCACCTGTACCTAAAAAAATTAACTAGTAAATTAATCTGTGTTACTATTTAACATCTTCCATTTGTACAAAGGATTGAAGAGTGACTACATAATATAATAATACGATGAGTAGTCATTGTTTTGCAATTACAAAAAAGCAGACTGCAGAGATGTATCATAAACAAAGAAATCATTTATTTAATGTCAGATTACTTTTCTGCATTGTTCACAGAAGTGAAATCTTGATACATTAGTATCATTATCAGAAATATTAAATATTATAATTCAACTCCAGCAATAGATGAAGCATGATTTGTCACACGTATTTACACTCTGATGAATCAGAAGAATGTTGTAAAAGTGCAGTATTTTTAATCAACCCACAGCCCAGCAATGTAAGATTATAGTCTTACAGCATTTTCTTCTGCAGAACAAAATATTATATCAAACTGTTGTTCTATCTTACTTTTAAATATTTGACTGATGTAAACCTGCACTATAAGTGAATGAAGGGGTCATGCTGAGTGAAAAAATCCAAAGCTACTCAACCCTAATCTAATGTCATATTATATCTTTAGACTCAACACAGAATATATAATTATAAATCTATGCTTACTATGAAGTGTTTAAAAGAATGCATTTTTAGAATGTACTGTACACAAGTTTGAAACAATCTCTTATAATTCCTCAATATATAGCACAACTTGTAATCCATACAATAATATGGATACATATATATGTATGGATACATATACATACATATTTTTGTATTACATTTCTTATTTTTGACCACCATAAGAACTAGAATCCTTAATTATTACAACTGATATTTGTTCAAGTTTTTATTACTATGACTACTACCCCCAAAAATGTAAAATATTATTCTCTTCTGTTCACTCTCCTTACCATACCATTATATTTCAGATAATTTCCCCTAAAGAAGAAATAAGGAATGTATATAAAAATGCATGAGAAAAATGGGGAAGAATTTCAAAAATATTCGATTTACCTGCTCTTTGATCTACACAGACTCTAAATAAATGCAATAATGAGGAATGCACTGCCCATAATCAGTCCTGTTATTATTGCAGACGATTACACCCACTCTAGATGGATGTACAAATGTAATATTGAGGAATGCACTACCATAATCAGTCTGGTTACTAGTGTATGATATTACTTCACAGTGCAATAAAAATCCCTCCACTTTTTTTGACATGTACAAGCTTAGTAAACACGCACACACCAGAGCATACATTTATATTTTTCAAATTAAAATGTATTACAAAATCTGTGTTACAAACACAGTATAACATTTGTCATCAATGATATCACTGGCTTTAACAGTGGAAGAGAGGAGCGGGGACATGAGGGAAGGGAAAGGGAGAAGAGAGAGGAGAGGAGAAAATCTTTGTGCTTCCCTCATGTCCAGTAGAATGCAAACTCAGAAAAATTACAGCCAACAGTCCTAATTTCCACTGAAAAGTTTGTGGTTTAACTCAGCCTCACTAATAACTATTTAAGAAATATTCTTATTCTTTACTTCATTCAGTTTTCCATTTTCTGTCTTTCTTCATTACTCTAGAAGCCACACTTGTATTTAAAATTTGGGAGTGGCTTCTGCACATACTATTGTATTTCCATTTAATTATTTATATACAGTTTTATATAATTTCATGCCTGTGAAGTTATTACATAACACTCAGAGTATTATTGTGTCTGATAAAATCTAGTGTAATAATAAGGGCATTCAGTAATATAATTTTGATCATTTTCTTGATCCCAACATGCAAAAAAACTGTGATCTCAAATCCCTAGATGTAGTTCTGAGAGCCTTTCCAGGTTTTGCCAGTGAATTTACATGTTTATTATGATAGAGAACAAATATGGTTAAAAACATGGTAAATAATATTTTATCTGGATGGAATCAATTTAATTTAAATTGTATTTATTTTAAATTTAGCCTTTACATTCATCTTATTTCATCATGACCTCCTTCCATTTTAGAAAACAATTGTGCTATAGTTGGTGATGGGAAAGAACACTAAATAATTGTGTTACCTGCTCACTATCAGAGCAAGTGGGATATATAATATATATAGTACACATAATATAATTCATTATATTATTATATAATATAAATTACATTATATAAATGTAATTAGGCAACCACTAAAGGGATCTACTGATCATCTGAACCTAAAGCAATGTTTTCCCCAAATAAATGATTTATTTACTGTTAATAATGGTCCTACTGCCTCCCACAACTAAGAAGTAGCAAAATAGTGCTTGCAACAGCATTTTAACACTGGATGTCAAAATTTTCTTTTCAGAATATAACTGATCTTCTAAAGGAGTTGTATTAATAATTGATAGCAAACTGGCAACAAGTTATTAGTACATGCCTCAGCAACCTTCTTAAATGCTTAAATTAGGTCAAAGTGTCCTATCAAGAAAGCTCTAGGAAGAAGCAAGCACTGAATCTTAAAACTGAAATCACTGGGAAACACAGAAGAAAAGTGACACAGTTATCTATGGTATGAAAAAGCTAAGGTTAATATAGATTTTAAAAATCATTTTCTTATTTTGAAGATTTGGAACAAATATTATTAATCAAGATTGTCTCCTCAAATTCCTTTATAATTTTCATCCAATGAAGTTTTTTAAGAAGAGAAATGATACACAAATTTCGTCAATCAATGCTGATTTATTAAACTTTCTTGAAGGCTAAATTAAAGACAAGAGAAGAATGGGAAACAGAAGGTCATACTTATCTAGAATTTACTTATGTTCAGTTGAAGGAAATATTCAAATTTGACAAGAACTATGATTTTGTAAATGAGAAAACTGACTAAACTTTGTGTAATAATGATGAACATATCACTAAAATATATAAACTTCTATTGAAAATGAATATGGAAAGTGAATATGTTAAAAGACTGTGATGAAAAAGGCAAAACATTTTGGATACAATATAATGCTTGATCAATGGGAGAATATATGTAGTAAAAGATTGAAATTTACTGAATTATAATTATAATTTGAAATAGAATTTTTACAACCTTTGGTATCTAACACCTGACAAATTATCAAAGATGTATAAGGAAGTGTCAAATATATGTTAGAAATGCAATCAACATGCAGGTACTTTTCATCATCTTTGGTGGATGTGTAATAAAGTTAAGAAATACTGGGATCAGATATGTACTTTCATTCTCAGAATTCTGATAATAAATGTATAACTGAAACAATATATTTTCTTTAGGCTTTATGGATAAATAGATTGAAAAACAACATAGGATTTTATTTCCATATATGAAGACAGCAGTGGAAATATTTACAAATTCCTACAATGGAAGAATAAATTATAGAGTTATTAGAACTGGCTGAGATAGGGAAACTGACTACTTAAAGAAAGATTAATTAAAGAAATCTTTTTCTACCTTTGTTTCTACTTGGAAAACCCCTTTGGCCTTTTTGCTTGAAAATGTGGGAAAAAAACTTTAATTTTGAGAATTTATTGTTTATGATTATAGAACTATTGTGTATTATTGTTAATTTTAGAATAAAAAGTTAATGTATTTTATATTTGTATTTGTCCCAAAAGAAAGTGGGAAGGTTTTTTTTTAACTTTTTACTTTTTTTTGCAATCCTAATATTGTCCTTTTTCCTAAAGGTGCTTTTTCAAGAGGCAACTGGTTTTTCTGATTTTTCTTTTAAGACGTTTCACTTCTCATCCAAGAAATTTCTTCAGCTTTGACTGGGTGGTGGGGAATGGAAGGATTTATATGCCTTGCAGATAGCTGGTCATTTGCATTCTTTTAATGAGTTAAGGCCATCTCAAGGTTTATGTGTATCATCAGGGTTACCTGAGTACTTCAAATGAGTATAGAGCTTTCTTGGAACCATTGAAAGGCCTGTAGATAGATAATGTTGTATCCCTCCCCTCTATTGAGAGAGGGATGTTCAATTTTGACAGATGGCCTTTCTGATCCCTCTTTCAAACCAGTGGTCCTCTCTGTCCAAAATGTGAAATTTACACTGAATTATTTGCTTTCTTCAAAAGAGTGACATTTGTCTTTTTAATGCAGATAGATTGCTGAATCTGATTCTTATGGATTTTTTCTCTTATGTTGTGGTTATTTTTTCCCTAATGTATAAATCTGCACATAACTCATTGTATTGTATTGCATATACCATGCTGCTCACTTTGTGTCTGGGTGTTTTATCCTTGGAGTGGACAAGCTTCTGCCTTAGGATATTCTTGGATTTGAAGTATGCATGTTTGTTGTGTTGGCTGACGATTCCCCTGAGCTTTTCCAATATTCCTGCAGTGCACGGAATGACAACGTTGCTTCATTTATGTTCTCTTGGTTGTCTGTTATGGGGGAGCATCTGTAGGATCTTTTTTGAGATTTGATGAAGGCCCACTTGGGATAGCCACATGTTCTGAGGGCTTCCTTGATGTATTTTTGTTCTATTTCTTTTCCAACTTTACTGTAGGCAGGCCTTCAGCTCGCTCGTGTAGGGTTCTGATGAATCCCATTTTGTGCTTCAGTGGGTGATGGGAATCAAAATGTAAAAATTGATCTGTGTGTTTAAGTTTTCTGTAAACTTCAAATATTAAAGCTTCTGTTTTCCTTAATGTGCATTGCACAGTCCAGGAACACTAGACTATTTCTTTAACATCTTCCATGTGAATTTGATATATCTGCCTACAGAGTTGATATGTTTGGTGAACGAGGTAGCTTCAATATCTCTCTAAAAGAATGCAAATATGCAGCTGCCTGCAAGGAGTATAAATCTTTCCATTGCCCACCATCCAGTCAGAGCTGAAGAAGCTTATTTGGTGAAAAGCGAAACATCTTCAAAGAAAAACCAGAAAATCCAGTTGCCTCTTGAAAAAGCACCTTTGGGACATCCATGACCTGGATGACTGAGAATCTCCATAGACATTGCTCTAATTCTTTTTTGTTTCCTTATATTTTATATTTTGTTGAAACCTTTAATAAAGTTTTATGAAAAAAATGAAGCACAGAAGAAAAGTAAGTATTCATATTGCCACATTAACTGGAATGAGAAGAATCCTAACCAAATTTGACAATTACTGTAGGAGAGATTATTTATAGATAACTATTCCAAAACCAAAGAAATCATTTTTGCCAAAAGACTAGGGTTATAGATGGGCCCTAGATGGTAAGTAGATAGAACAAGGTCATTTAAGTATTTGGCTATCCTCTTTAGTGAAACATTATCATGGAAAACATGTATAGCAGGGGTGTCAAACTTGATTTCACTGAGGGCGGCATCAGAGTTCTGTTTGACCTCAGGGTGCCGGGGTGCATGGCCAGGGTGGGTGTGGCCAGCTCCACATCATTCATGTCAGGGGCGCCTGTGGCAGCCTGAACACTCTGCCAGGAAAAATGGGCTCCAGAGTTCAGTATTCAGCTGCAACAGCCTCCTGCAACCTTCTGCCAATGAAAATGGAGCTTGAGACAGCCAAGGGCAGCCCCTTTGGGAGCTTTAAAAAAATAGTTAATTGGGGGTTTTTTTAGTTATTCTTTTTTAGACCTAGCCATTTAAAGTTTAGGAAGTTTTACATTTAGCTTTCATATATAAAAATTAAAATAAAATAAAATAATATTTGTGCAGCTTTCTGAGATTTAGTGTGTTTCTGTAGTGTTTCACTCTAACTACACAAACACATAAAATCTCACAAAGCTGTATATGGAATTTTGTGTGTGTAAAGTGTGAAAGTTGGGTTTTGGGGCTTTTTGTGGCTGTGTGAAGTTCCTGCTTGTTGCAGGGGCCATTTTGGATCTAGCACAGCTGCTTTTACATTGTGGGTGAGCCAGTTGTGTTGTGTTGTGTTGTGTGTGTGTAAAGTGTGAAAGTGGTTTTTTGGGCCATTTTGGGTCTAGCACAGCTGCTTTTATATTGTGGGTAAGCCAGTTGCGTTGTGTTGTGTCTGTGTAAAGTGTGAAAGTTGTTTTTTGGGGCTTTTGGGGGCTGTGTGAGGTTCCTGCTTGTTGCAGGGGCCATTTTGGATCTAGTACAGCTGCTTTTACATTGTGGGTGAGCCAGTTGATGTTTTTTAATTTTTATTTGGTGTGCGTTGGAAGAGGGGTAGTCTTATACCACGAGTATACCCCAAACCCTATATTTTTACAGGAAAAGTCGGGGGTCGTCTTATACGCCCAGTCGTCTTATACGCCGGAAAATATGGTACTTATTTTTTAAAAAGATTTTAGACGATCTTGAGAGCAGATAAGTTTAACTTAGTTAAGTGGTATGATTTTTTTAAAGAAGCACAAGGTATGTCACATTATTTAGAATTGTTCAAACCCCATTGCTTGAGACAAGCTTTTACAGAACTTCGCTTCCAAACAATGCCAACAGTTTACTATGAAGTTATAAAGGAATACCAACTGCTTTCCATGTATGCATCTGTAATAACGTACAGGTAGAAGATCTGATCCACCACTTACTACATTTCAAGGTTTATCAGGAAGTCAGAACTAGATTTATTACACCCCTACTGATTCAATTAAATAAATCTAATTCAGAAGAAAAAAAGCTACTTTTTGCTGTCAGATGAAGACAAATGTGTAACAAAACAAGCTGTATTATTTGCAATGGTTGCAAGGATGATACAAAAGCACTCTTTCACAAATATTGTTAATATTAGAGGAAATGTACTGAATTGATGTGATTGCTGCAATTTTATATGTATTTTGCTAAAGGTTATGGTTGCAAATAAATGTTTAGTAGTAGTAGTAGCAGTAGCCTTTGTAGAAATTTTAATTTATCTACAAAAGAAATATGCAATTTAGGAAATATCATATTTCACCAAAAAATGAATGATTCCTTTTTTTAAAGTAAACAATATGCCATTTTACTAAACTTTTATGACATCCTTAGGAAACATCCTTAGGAAAAATATTTGTGATTGCAACCATTATTAAGCAGCACTGATTATTTTTGTATATATTAAAACAATTATGGAAAATTACACATTGCTACTGAAATATTATGTTTTGCAATCTTCAGCTCCTATTCATGTGTTTGCAAAAAGTAATACATTTTTCTAGAGTCCCTATAACTGGAATGTATGATGCAGTCCTTGATCATATACAGAATGCATTATCTATACACTGCAGTCTGATGATTTTGAGATAAACTCTATGTTTTTGCTGACTCAGGCAAATAAGACCAAGCATATAAAAATGTGGAAGAATGCCAAATATAGTTGCCACGTCATGTATTGCCTGCAGGCTACATGTTGTGTAAGCCTGTTTCAAAGTAATAACTTTCTCAACTTATCTTGGGCAAAGATCCAACAGCATTTTACCATAGATAATCAACAATTTCATTAACTAAAAGCATAATGCAATTGTTCCCTACAAAAAGAAAATTTATGCTGTGGTTGAGACAAAAATTTCTGACTCTGGAAATTCAGTTCTCTTTCCAAATTTCCTGACGCCTTGCTGTGAAAATTCAAAGAAAATCTTGAACAGTCTGTACTTTCAAACAAAAAAAGAACTACTTTTATTCATAATGTCATATATTAATACCCCACATAAAAACATATTAAGCATGAAAAATAATGTATTTAGCAAATTATCCTTCCAATCCAAAAGTGACTGCTTTATTATACTGGTTGCATAGTTAGTAATCGATTAGAAATGGGGAATTAACAAACTCTGAGAAGTTCTCCTTATTTCAAATAGGTACAATGATGACAAAATTATACTTTATTGGAGTCAGGGCTATTTAGCACATAATAGGAAGCTGTATGTAATAAAGATGGTCCCCAAAGAAAATTTAACAGAAAAACTCTTAGAAACTCACCCTGAATCTAATACCCATGTATGGAGATTACTAAGCTTATTTGAGACCAGTTCTGTGATTCTGTTCCTCCAACAAATGTGTACATGAGGCACAGGGTGCTTAGTATACACTGGCAAAAAGACAGGATTTACGACAATAAATTTATGGGGTTTTTTCTAAAGGAATTTTAAAAAATAGGTTATAATTTGTTCATCTTTAAAAATGCATGCAGTTACTATTAGGAGTAAGACTAAACATTATATTAGAAAGGGATATACAATAGGAATTCCTTCTCTTTATTATTCTATTTGTACTTCGCACATATTAGCATGTACAATTAGGCAAAATTGATCATTTAATACATGCAAGTAAGGATTTCACTTACTAAGTCCTTAACTTCTTAATGGCCTGAGTCTTCCATACAGAAATTAGTAAGATTAATTTATGTTTTTGGAGTCTTCTTTGGATGCAGTATTAATTATACAGAATGAAGTGATACTTCTGGGGACTATTATGTTGGTTAAAGTCAAAGAAAAAAAAATTCTGAACACTTCCAATAGTGCTGACAAGTAACTTCAGATATTTGGTTTGAAAATACTGAAATATATAGTATATTTTAGATGATTAAACTTCAAATGTAGATTTGCATATATAGGCTTCACCTAAACGAATATTGGAAAAAATAATGCTTTTAAATTAAAAGTTTTTGTACAGATATTATCTGCACTATTTCATTCTATATACTGCATGTTTATTTTTTAATTTTAATTTAGATGATTTAGAAATTCTCTCCCTAGTTTTTCAGCTATAAAAATACAATTCACAGTTCAGAAGAGTGATATTGATTTTCCAGATTTAAATTTAAATTCCAATGCTTATATTCTTTCTTTAAATCAAGAAATGACAGAGTTAGACTACTGAAAATTTGTTATCTTGTATAATCTTAGATTCAGCATATTTAACACCTCCATAAATTGGAAAGTGGAAAATATATTTTTCCTGTTTTAGTTACTATGGAGGAATATGGAATAGTGCCCTAATTTCAGTTTTATCCTGATGATCACAATTAACTAAAATTATGGGATATTAAATCTCTTACAATGGCATGCTGAAGAAAGCAAGAAGTACAAATTTCAATAAGATATTTTAATTCAAAAATTAGGAGTAAGATATAGAATCCTAGAAACCGAGGGAATTTGTAGCCTTCATTTATTAGCGAGTTGATTGAGGTAGTCTCTGAACATTTTGAATACTTACTTCCTGAGCAGCTGGCACAGAGCTGTCATTCATGAGATAAGATATTAACAATCATTATCCTATCTTATAGTATTAGCATATCTAAGTATACCAATATCTAAGTTTTGGAATGGTGGATGATTGGGTCAAGTGGAGTGCCAGATTTTTCACCTCATATGAACAGATTAAAAGTTGTTTACTGTTTTCCCACATCTATTTATACTTGGACTTCTCCTAATATAGGAAAAAAATGACACAAAGCTATGTATGTAGATGATGCAAAGCACAAGAAAAGTCCTTTATGGGCATATTTATCCTAGGCACTTGACCTAAGAATGGCCTTATAGTCACAACAAAGTGAGAGTTAAGATATAAAAATAAGGCAGAAATTCTTGCTCTTCTGAGGGCTTTGTGTACATCATCCAGAAGATGCTACACTCCATTGATGGTTGAGGTCTTGTCTGCTTTGAAGTAGCTTCTAGGAAAAGAATGGGCTTATTTTTGAGCAATGCTATATATCTCTTATGCCTTTAAATTTTAAATTGCCAAGAGTTGTTAGGAGTCAAGTATGTACAAATTTAATATATAATAATATTAAAGCTTTAAATTAAGTAATAAATAAAATAGATAAATTAAACTAATAAAAATAAACATATTTTATTTACTATATTCCTGTGCTCCATTTTCTCACACTCACACATTAGTGTGGTTTATGGAGCCAGCCACAAGCAAGACCAGATTAATTCCCCAGGCAATGGCCAATTAGTCCATAACACAAATAGCAAGCTGCTCAAACAGTAAATCCAATAAACGAACATAAAGACTCCAGGCAAAACTTAAAGTACATCCACGTTAGCTCATGAGTTATAGAAATTCAGAGTCTCAGGAAACACGAATGAGGTTCATATTGTTCTGAAACTTATAGCAATGATTTAAAAAGAAACAGAACAACAGCTGTGACTCTTAGGATTTGACTCTTACGATTCAGTGGCTGTAACTCTTATGAGTTGAAACAGCTTGGTATGAACAATTATTGATGAACAATATTCATCACATAGACAATTGTCTCTTTCAATTATGATGGCCTGAAGAATTTACCTCCCTTCTGTTTTATTACCATAGATTCTGACTGCAGAAAATTTAGACATTTGTACTGTATATAAAAGTTAATATAATTTGGTTAAATGAAGATACTAACTTCTGCAAGGAGGATGTGGGACCATTAAGATGAATTGCCCTACATATCTGAGAGATCCAACAAGCTTCCTGATAGCACTGAGTATCCCAACAATCTAGAGGTGATTTGAAAACTTGCTGACCTCTAGAATATGGAAGCACTCAGGGCACTGAACAGAATCATCAGCAAAGCTTTTTCTCACTCCCAGATCCCACCCACCCGGACATCATAATGGACTATCTGCCATTGCGCAGAAGCTTCTGCATATGTGCAGAATCGTGCATGCTCCCGTTGCGAACCGGTAGTAAAGGTAAATAGAACCCACCCCTGTCCCAGATCCTTTTGGAGAATGGGGTTACAGAAGCATCAGTCAAAGTAAGTTGTGATTGCCTGGACAAGCATTTCATAAAATTAGCCACTTTGCATTGGAAGCAAAACAGGCAAAAGTATTGAGAATTCAATTTTCCAGATAATATGTGAGATCTCATCTCTAAGTCTTAGGATACCAAGAAAATCTACAGTGTCCTCAGCAATCTTAACACTACCACTTGTAAATTAAACTTCTGCCATATTTGGTTAATCAATGTAGTCAAGACGGGAACAAGAAACTGGATCCAGAATATAATCAATGTCTCCTTGAAAGAAGGGGGATGTCAGAAGCCTTTAAACAGGAACGATTTGTCCAAGTTTCTCAGTACAAAATTAGACAACTACCATTCTTTCTCTAACCTTCTTTTTAGAGATTCTCTTTTAAGAGAAAGGGTTGGAGAAGCTTTGGAGGTAAATTCTTGGCAATCTGGAGTCAGGATTGGATATGGAACAGAAAACATATTAATCACTCTCTTAGATGACATGATTAGGTTGGATGATAGATCTACTAGCAGCATTCTATACTGCCAATCACAGTATCCTTCTAGACTATTTATGAAGTTTGGAGCTGGAAGGATACTGTCACCATATTTCCATTCCTTCCTAAGCATATAGATTCAGATAGTAATTGCTGAGGGAAAGAAAGTGGATGTATTGGTACTTCAGTATAGGGTATCTCAAGGTTCCGTCTTTTCTCCATTCTGTTTACATCTATATGAAGTCATGGGAAGAGGTTTCTTGTCAGTTTGGAGTGAATGTCCTCAATATACAGATACCGAATTATACACTTGTAAACTGAACTGGGAGATGTAACGGAAATCCTGAGCATTGTCTAGAGACTATCAGAATATGAATGAGCCAAAATAAGATCAGACTCATTCCATCAAGGTAAAGTAATTGTTAATTTACAGATCATATGATATAGGTTTACATTATTTTTTTATTATTGATGGCCTATTTTTTCCCACAGAAAACAAGTTCACAATAAAGGAGTCCTCTTGGGCTCATACCTCCTACTTGAAGAATAGTCTGAGCTTTTCACAACTCTTGTATACCAGTTGCCATTTTACCTGGAACAGGATGCGGTTAAAATTATTGCTGATATCTACCTCTCAATTGTTGGTCTAGGTTAGTCTATGTGGGATGATGCGGAAACTTCTAATGGATCAGAACACAACAGCATGTATGATCCATCAATTACAATACTGCCATGCTGCACATCTATTGTGGGAGCTATTGTAAACAGGTCACTAAACACAAGTCAAAATGTTACTCAAAGCCTTGTATGATTCAGGTGAATCCTAAAAACCACCATTTCCTGATAGTTTCCTACTCAAACAACTGGAAAAAGTTTGCTAATAGCTCCCATTTAACACAGAAATAGCAGGAAGAGACTTGGCATTCCCTATAGGAAGTCCCATTTATTGAATTATCTTGCCTCAGAAAGTCTTCCAACCATAAGCCTTCTAGAAGATGATGAAAACAGTTCTTCCAGAAGGCCTTTAGATGTTTATAGAGGCATCATAATTTTTAAATTCAAGTTTCTACTTTAATATTAATTAAATTAAAAAATTATTTGGATTACTATTTGAATTAATATTAATGTGTACATATTTATGATACTTTTTATTTGCTGCCTGGAGTTCTTTTAGTTTCATGCAATATCAAGTTATTTATAATTTGATTTTTAATTTTGGAGCAATATATATATATTGACCAGGTCTTATTTTCAGGGAAACATGGTAATGGTAACCAACAACTGCTTAATTTTCCTATTTGGGCATCTTTGTAATATATATATTACTTTCTAGTTGGATGGATAGTATTAGGAACAAAATACCATAAAACTGTGTCTCTGGAAACAATGGTCAGAAAGGTATGGTATATTTTTTATTATTATTATTATTATTATTATTAATTAATTATTTTATTTCTATACCATCTTTCTCCTGCAGGACTCAAGGCAGTGTACAGTCAAGAAAAAAATAAAAGATACATAAATATCATAAAATTGATAATTAAAATTATAACATAGTTTAGCCCAAATTAAATAGAACCCAGAATTAGATAATATTTTAATCATTCCCAGTTAACATGTTTAGCCCCACCAGATTGAACTTCAGGGTCTTGAGGGCACAGCGGAAAGCATGGAGATTAGGAATGTTTCGTATATCAGGGGGCAGTTCATTCCAAAGGGTTGGAGCCCTTATAGAGAAGGCCCTCCCCCTGGGAGTCGCTAATCGGCACAATTTGACTGACGGTACCCTGAGTAGTCCCTCCCTGTGAGAACGAACTGGTCAGTGGGAGGCTATTAGTGGCAAAAGACGGTCTCGTAAGTACCCAGGTCCTAAGCCATGGAGTGCTTTAAAGGTGATAACTAACACCTTGAATCGCAACCGGAAGACCACCGGAAGCCAGTGCAGCTCGCGTAGGAGAGGTGTTACATGGGCGCAACAAGATGCGCCCATAATTACCCGCGTGGCTACATTCTGGACCAGTTGGAGCCTCCAGGTGCTTTTCAAGGGGAGCCCATGTAGAGAGCATTGCAGTAGTCCATATGGGAGGTGACTAGGGCATGAGTGACTGTGCGCAAGGCATCCTGATCCAGAAAGGGACACAACTGGTGGATCAGGTGAACCTGATAAAAGGCCCCCCTGGCCACGGCCGTCAAATGGTCTTCTAAAGATAGGTGTGAGTCCAGGAGGACACCCAAATTGCAGGCCCTCTCTGTGGGGAGCAAGGTCTCATCCCCAATTGTCAGTGATGGTACCAGCTGACTATACCAGGACACTGAAAGCCACAGCCACTCAGTCTTGGAGGGGTTGAGTCTGAGTTTGTTTCTCTCCATCCAGATCCATACGGCCTCCAGGCAATGGGACATCACAGTAAGGGCATCGTTGGGTAGTTTGGAGTGGAGATGTATAGCTGAGTGTCATCAGCATATTGATGAACATTCACCCCGAAACCACGGATGATCTCGCCTAGTGGTTTTACATAAATGTTGAACAGAAGGGGTGAGAGGACCGACCCTTGTGGCACCCCACAAATAAGGTGCCTCGAGGTCAACCTCTGCCCCCCTGCCAACACAAACTGCAAATGGTCAAAGAGAAAGGAGAACCACCGAAGCACGGTGCCCCCTATTCCTAACCTCTCCAGCCGGTGCAGTAGGATACCATGGTTGATGGTATCAAAAGCCGCTGAGAGATCTAATAGGACCAGGAGAGAGGAGCAACCTCTGTCCTGGGCCCTCCAGAGATCATCAATCAACGCGACCAATGCCGTTTCCATGCTGTATCATGACCTGAAACCCGACTGGAATGGATCCAGATAGACATCTTAAGCCAGGTATCGGGGTAGTTGTCGCGCCACCACACTCTCAACAACCTTCGCAATGAAGCGAAGAATGAAGACTGGACGATAGTTTGATAATAAAGCTGGGTCCAGGGAAGGTTTCTTGAGGAGGGGCTTCACAACCGCCACTTTCAAGGCCGCGGAAAAAAAACCCTCACTCAGAGAAGCATTTATAATCGCCTGGAGCCAGCCTCATGTAACCTCCCGGGAGGCCAGGAAGGACATGAGTCCAATAAACATGTGGCAGTGTTAAGCTTTCCCAGAATCCTGTCCACATCCTCAGGAACTACAGAGTCAAACTCTTCCCAGATAACGCTCTCAAGACCTACCCCCGTCTCCTCCCCTGGATCTATCCAATCGGAGTCCAGGCCATCCCGAATCTGAGCAACTTTATCATGCAGGAATTGCACAAAATCCTCAGCTCGTCCCTGTAAGGGATCTTCCCGCATCCCCACCTGAAGTAGGAAGCGGGTCACCCTAAACAGCGTGGCTGGGCGGTTCTCTGCAGATGCAATAAGAGCGAAGAAGTAGCTAGACTTCGCCGCTTTTATCGCCACTAGGTAGGTCTTAATATAAGATCTCACCTGGGTTCGATCAGATTCAGATCGGCTTGTCCTCCAATCGCTCTCCAGGCGTCTTTTCCGACACTTCATCTCTCTCAGCTCCTCGGAAAACCAAGGAGCTAGTCGAGATCGGCATTGGGTCAAAAGCCGCAAAGGCACAACACGGTCCAAGGCCCCAGTAGCCGCCCTGTCTCAGACGACCACTAGGTCCTCAGTCGAGTCGTGAGCCAGAGTCTCAGGAAATGGCCCAAGCTCCGTCAGGAACCTCTCGGGGTCCATCAGGCACCTGGGATAGAACCATTTGGTCGGTTCTGTCTCCTTGTAGTGGGTGGAAGTGACTTGAAAGTCCATGTGAAGGAGAGAATGATCAGACCATGACAAGGGCTTGATGTCTATATCCCCTTTTTAAGATCATTCAGCCACTGGTCCGAGACAAAAATCAAGTCCAGAGTGTGATTCCCCAAGTGGGTGGGGAATATAATGCCTAATGAAAGAAGATTTAATTCCTTTTCCCACGCTAAATTGATTTTACAATGAAATCTAACTTTAAAAATTGGGAGAAACATATTGATATGGAAAAATTGAATGGAAGTGAAGCTATTGACCGTGGAACAACTGATAATGAAAATGATTTTTAACATAGGCCACATTAAAAGATAAATATTGTTTATTATATTCAGTCCCAATGGCAATATTTACAGCTGCAACATTTTTAAGAACTTTTATTTTCTACCTCAGAGTCACCTGAGATTCTAGAACTTGTCAAGTTCCTGAAAACTAATTAATTTTATTAGTTTTTATAGATATTTAAGATAGATAAATCAATTTGATATATGAATGCTAAGAAATCAGTTGGATAAAACATCAGAGATTTATGTATTGCCTAGGTAATAGGAAAGTGTCTTAACATCTATTCCAAGAGTATCTGTAGACTTTGAACTATAACATGTAAATCAAAAATAATATTTAGAATTTATTGGATCACATTACATTTGAATAGAAAGAATCTGTCTACAACAGCATTTGTTGGAGATGTAATCAGGATAATACTTTTTTAAAACACTTGTTTTACAATGTCTTACTAAATTTTGAGGGAAAATAATGGATTATATGAATATGACTGCCTAATAAAAATAAAATTTTTCAAAGGATAATAATCTCTTGCATTACATATCTATTACATGGAATTTGAGAACTGGACAATGTAAATGGATTTTCCATGCTCTAACTTTGGCCAAAAGATCTATTGCAACGTTGGAAAGATAAATATATAAGCCCATTCATTGAAGACTTGACTATACTTGCCACTTACGAGCAGATAGCCTAGACTTAGACTTTGTATAGAAAGTATAATGGACTATGTAATTCATTTTCACAACTTGTAGTAGATTTAGGATGAATGATAGTTAGACAAATGTATTAGGAATTAGATAGGAATTATTAGATAGAATTATTAGGAATTAGATATAATTGTAACTGTTCTAACAATATAATACGTTAGGTTTTTTTCTGTTGTATTTTTTCACTTTTTTAAAAAGCACTTTTTATTCATTTTTAAAGAATGTATATATCTGTACTATGAATATTTCTGTGTTTTATTCTTTTTATGGTTATTTTAAAAGAATAAAAAATAAAAAGAATAACTCTGACATTAGTCTTACAGAAATTACAATCATTGCAGAAGTTTTCACTTTTTTTTTCACTGCCAGTAAATAGGGACTATGGGTCTCATGCATTATTTTCTGCACCAACCTAGAATTTAAAAGGCAACAGTTATATTAAAAGCTCACTGGAGTAAATAAATGGAAAAATGAATCTTCTTGACACTGCTATAAGTACCATTAGCAAAATTACAACCAATGTTAGCAGTTTATTTAGGAAATTTCTGTGGTGGAGAGGGAACATCTAACTATGTGGAACTAATAGGAGGTAAACATATCCTGAACATATGAAAGATACTGAAGTTTACTATTGGAGAGGTTTCCCTTTAATCCATGAATGCAGAAATCATGAAAAGCTGATTGTCTCCTTTGCCATCACCAATTCAATGGGGAAAAGAATATAGAACAAAATAGCCAATATTGATCCTAGCTATTAATTGAGAAAAATGGGCAGTGTAGAAATACAATGAATGAATGAATGAATGAATGAATGAAGTTTTAGCAGTCGGTGTAATTGAGAAAGATATGTGGCCTAGAAATGCAATAAATAAGTATGTAAATAAACAAACAAACAAGTTTTACAACCAGTAGAACATTCAGCAAAGTCTGACACATTTCTCTTTTTGGCTTCTTTATAATTTTCTTGTAAATTTAGATGATAGAGACTAGATACTCCTTAGCTGATGAGACATACTACACCTTTGGAAGAAGGTAAAAATAGGTTATAAAAAAGAAATTGCTGTCATAAAAATGAATACATTATGCAAACAGAAGAGATCTTGGAATAACTCTTAAGTTCACAGATTCTTCATTATTCTTTTATTTTTATCCATTGACATAAGTTTTAGATATATATTTTAAAAATCCAAAAAGAGTTTAAAAATAACACAGTATTTTATTTTTAAGATTTGCTTTAGATTTGGAATTAAGATTATTTCTCATTAAAAATAGTATTTTATTTTCATATATTACTGAATTTTTCAAGAGTCTTGTTTTCAAAACAATATTTTATTTCTAAGATTTACTTTTGAGTAGAAATTATTTTTTAATTAACAGAAAATTGCTGAAAACTGCTCGTCAAGAATATTTCTTATTCAGAACAATATTTTATTTTCAAATTTTATTTTAGAGATGACCCAAGACTTTTTCTCATATACAGCAATATTGTATTCCCAAAGAACATTTTAATTGCTTAAATCCTTAAGTACTTTTAAATTTTTATTATTTTTATTATACCCAAACAGAAATCCAAGCAAAAACTTTATGGAATTGCATCTAATAAAAAAAATCTATATGTCTATGACTTCATAAATTCCCAGTGGGATTCAACGTGGAACATACCTTATATGTAATAAAAAAAACCGAGACAATGGTGGAATGTCAAAATAATTTAAAATCTTACATTAAAGCACATGATGAAGAATGAGCACTTGATTCCAAGTCTAATGATATGTGAATCAATGGACAGACCTCTATTTTTTGCCACTTGCTGTGAATGACAGTGGAAATTAACTGGCAGAAAACTAATAAAAAATATCTAAACAAACCCAAGTGCATTAAAGAGACCAGAGATTCCATTCAAAAGCAATTATCAGAAAGTTTTGATGAATATGTATACTGGGAGGTGTAAAAAAAAATTCCACACATTATATTATGGCCACATTACAAGAATTACATAAAGGTTCCTATTTATCATCTTAAAAAGTTTGTAAATAATAAGCAAAGTTATGCTGACAATTTCAGACATTCATGGCTTAACATATTGTGTGAAAAGAACCAAACAAGTTTTGTACAAAAAAGCATCAGTAGGATGTGTAAAGCCTGATTGAAATATTCCTGGAAAGGGGGAGGACCATTTTATTGGATGAAAAAGGTTGCTTAACGCATTGTAAGCCGCCCTGAGTCTCCGGAGAAGGCCAGCATATAAATCAAATTAAAAAAAACAAATGCTTCCATGAGGAAAATAAGCTCCACAAAACAACAATTTCTAAGGAAATGAGCTGAGAAGAATACATTTCAAACTCAATCCACTAAGCTGACTCCACTGGATCAGCTCCAATACTGGCTTATATTTAGGCAGCAGACCATTAAGAACTTTAGCAGGATAGGATGGAACTCATCAAGTGGTTGATTGTTGTCACAAGGGCAGTAGGAGATATTGTTTTTATTGTATGTAATATTAGGTTTCTATTTTATTTTTATTTTTTTATAAGCCTCCCAGAATCACAGAGACTGAGTGGGCGGCCATATAAATTATCTAAACAAACAAACAAACAAATTGGTAAGTTGAGGAGGGGAAGAACCCTGAAGAATGACAAACAATTTCTATATTGTTGCCAACAAAAAGGACAAGACTGTTAAGTCATCAGGAGTAAACTGGCTCACTGTTTATAAATGCCAAGTTCTTTTATTTTATGTCTTCAGCAGCCTGGTTTTTGAAATGTACAGCAAACACTCCCACGCCACCTTTTTGTGGCCGCTGCAAGCGTCGGCTCTTAAGGACCCACGTGCAAGAGATGGGGTGGGGAGTTCGTCCTCCCCTCTTCCCCCGTGAAGCGATCGTGTGTCCGCCTGCAAATCCTTCAGGTCGTTCAAGAAACTCCTGTCACATATGTTCAATTTAAACATCATTTCTATCCATCCGCTGGCCTTCTCCGTTTCCGTTTTGTGAAGCTTCCTTCTGCTTCCCCCTCCCACATCCAGTGGCCAACTATCTTTTCCTTTTCCGCTCGAGTTGTGCTTGTTTGTTCTCCAAAATCAGAGAAAGCCTCCCCCTCTGTACAGGAAGAAAGAGGGGAGGAGAGGGGAGGGGAGGGAAGCTACCGGCAGCTCCTAAAACAGGAGTTGGCCAAGGAGCAGGACTCACCTGCCGAGCGCGGGCTCAGAGGCCGAGAGACGCCAAGGAGACTCCAGGGCTTCCCACGGCGACGAGCGGCCTGTGTCCTGAAATGACCCGGCTGGGTAGGAGGGAGGGAAGCGCGGGAGGCAGTGAACGAGCCAGTGAGTGACAGAAAGGAGCAGGACGCCCGGTTCTTAGGCAGAGAACAGCGCGAGAGCTCTTTGCAATTCCGCCGACTTGTGTTTACGCATCTTTCCGCGCCTGTTTTCGCACACACCTCGAATGAATGCTGAAATACCGATGCCGAGGTCTTAACAATGCGTAGGATATTGCGCAGCCAACCTAATTCCCCCTTAGTTTTCTTCTTTTATTTTTTTTTAAGTGTTGAACTGGGCAGAGTTTGCAACCTAAATATTTAAAGTTAGTAAGGATGGCACATCTAAGAGCCCTTTTTAAAATACTATTGACAAATTTGTCGATCTTTCTTTTGGAAACTGCAGAATGCTTCCAAACTGTGTTTTGTTTTCATTTTTTTATTTTAATAGGCACGTGGCAAATGCAGTGTCCCAGTTTTGCTAATAGTCAGAACAACAGTCTCTTCTCCCATCCCCCATCTTAAGAGAGTTCCAACATTTGGTTTGATGTAGTTAAGAATCTATTCCCTCAAACAATTTATGATGTAATATGTTTGAGGAACTGCCCCGAGCATTTTTGTTGTTTGCACTACAGTGTTATTTTGACTAATACAGTCATATTGTCTTCCTGAAAGCTATTTCCCAATGCAGCAGTGCTTGATATGAGAATTCTGCTGGATGAAGTTATTCCTGTCTATCCACTATTGAAGGCACAGAGACCCAGTCAGAAAAATCTGGCAACCTTACAGGTAATGTGCCACACTCTCAGCCAGCCAGGAAGGACACAGCTATCAAACAGTAAACAAACAGACATCTTTTTCCACATTCAGCCATGTACAATCTGAAGTATATGCATCCTAAGAAAATTAAAGAGTAAAAAAGAAATATATAAAGTGATGAAGAAAAACCAGCAAGGCTGTGAAAGTCAAACAGTAATTGCTGCAAAAACCGGAAGGTGATTAAAAGCTTTTGGATAGGATTTATTTAGAACATTTCAAAATACTTTAAAAAGAAATCTACTTCTTTCAGGCCTTCTGCTCTAACAGAGGAGGACAAGAAAAAATATGCTAATTTCTCTTTGCAATTCGTGTTGTTGTAAACTCCAATGCCTTCTGATGAAGGTAAACTCCCACAGCAGAAAATCTGAATAAGTTTCCTTTGCAACTGAAACTCCATGGTTCACAATCTGGGCAGCAGCTACTTGGATAGAAAAAGTTATCTAACTGCAAACATCCAGCTTTACCAGGGATGATAACAGATTAAGTGGAGCTAGCATGTCACTTCTTGCTCTCCTGTTATGTGTTCATTAAACTTTAAAGCAAAAGGCCTGAACAGGACTATATTCTTATTGGGCAATAATTTATGCATTCCTTTCAAATTACGTGTCCCAACTCTTTCCCATATTAAAAACCAGGCAATTTTATCACATTTTCTTTCTCTGTATATAAATTCTATTTACCATATTAAGAACCAGGCAATTTTATCACATTTTCTTTCTCTGTATATAAATTCTATATCTATCTATCTATCTCAAGTTCTACTAACCGGAATACAAAGTACAAAACTGAAAACAGACTAATTAGATAGATATTACTTGGCTGGTTACAAAAGTGGCACTATGGCATATAAACTTTACTCTGATTAGGAGAGTGTTTTTAAAATATATATCTTGCATTTTCAGTAAGAACACAATGTGTGTTATTTGGGGGGGCGGGCGGGTGTTCTCCCTTACTATCTATTCCACTCTTTTTTCAAACTTCCTCTCAGGGTACATGAAATATTTTTTTAAACTGGGAAGGGGTCCTGAGGAAAAATAGTTTAACAGCACTGATCTATCCCAACAAGAACCACTGAAATATTTCAGGCTGATAAATTGATTGGTCCAAAATCACCCAGTGGGCTCCCAATTCCAAGTCCAACATCTTAGCCACTATATTATCACACTTTCCACATATAATGTACAAAAATACAGAAGTCATTGAGGGCCAGTAAAGGGACTTGAAAAATATTGAGAAAGGACCTAGTCCAAAACAACAAAGTATTCACTAGGTGACCCCAGGAAATTCTTCCTCACATTCATATATATACAATTATGTTTCTTGCAAGACTACTAGTTGCTATTCTTCAAACCAGTAAGAAAGAAAGGAATAAAAAAAATGCAATGAATAATCACTGAGCTGAGCCATTAAGTGATGTTCTTAATTGTCATTGCAGTTATGCTTATTTGCTCCTGAATAATCATAAGGGAACAATTTCATTATTATCAGCAAAAAAAAAAATCATGTTAAAATATTCACTATTATGATCTATTACTTACTTGGCAGTTCTAATTTATGTATCTCCTATTTTTCTACCAAAGAATCTCAACAATTTCAAGGTAAAAAGCATACAATTAATATGTCATCAACTTTGGGATGGGTTAGTGCCCCAATTGTGCCATTTCTGTGATCAGCAGATCTGGTTATACTCAATGAATATGGAAATGGGGTTTTTAGACATGTAATTCCTCCTGAATGCAGAGACAGAAACATCCCAGTTCCTCATTTGTTTTCAACGTAATTCAAAACTTCAACACAGTTCAAAACATTGGCAATCTCTTTAAATGGTATGAATACCTGGGCAATCATCTTCTCCTACACTAACCTTTCTGTTTTTTTCAAAAGGAGAGGTCTTTTTGGTCTCACCTTTGATAGGAAAATATACGTATACCACCTTTAGTGGGTGCATCAAGAATGAGGAATATCTGCCCCTATAAAAAGTACAATAAGGCTGATGTACTTGCCAGTGACTAAGGCATTTCTATTCCATCAGACTTTTACTGTACTGCATATGCATTATACAACACATAGAGACAGGGTGAAATGCTCCCAGTTCAGACCGGATCGCCCGATCCAGTAGCGATGGCAGCGGGTGGTTCGGATAACTGGTAGCAAAAATCTCTGCTGCCTCCATGCCCAGCTGAGCCGCGCGATCATCAGAGGCTTTTTTTTTTACTTTTAAAAGCATTTTTTCTACAACCTCTTCAGCTGAAAAAATGCTTTTAAAAGTTTGATACCATCGACCATGGTATCATGCTTCACCGGTTGGAGGGGTTAGGAATAGGGGGCACCTTGCTGCGGTGATTCTCCTTCCTTTCCAGCTGTACGCAGTTTGTGTTGGCAGGGGGACAGAGGTCAACCTCAATGATGCCCTTGACGTGATGTCCTGATGCCTGGAGACTGTGGATCTGGGTGGGGAGAAACAAGCTCAGACTCAACCCCTCCAAGACCCAGTGGCTGTGGCTCCCAGAGTCCCGGTATAGTCAGATAGTTCCATCGCTGACTATTGGGGATGAGACCTTGGCCCCCACAGAGAAGGCTCGTAATCTGGGTATCCTCCTGGATACACGGCTGTCCTTAGAAGACCATATGACAGCTGTGGCCAGGGGGGCTTTTCATCAGGTTTGCCTGACCTACCAGTTGTGTCCCATTCTGGACCGGGACGCCCTGCACACGGTCACTTATGCCTCATCAACTCCCATCTGGACTACTGTAATGCTCTCTACATGGGGTTCCTCTTGAAGAGCACTTGGAGACTCCAACTGGTCCAGAATGCGGCCGTGCAGGTGATTATGGGGGTGACTCAATGCACCCATGTAACACCTGTCCTGTGCAAGCTGCACTGGCTTCCAGTGGTCTTCCAGGTGCAATTCAAGGTGTTGGTTACCACCTTTAAAGCGCTCCATGGCTAAGGACATGGGTATCTACGAGATCGCCTTCTTCCACCGATAGCCTCCCACTGGCCAGTATGCTCTCACAGAGAAGGACTCCTCAGGGTGCCGTCATTCAAATTATGTCGACTGGCGAACCCTAGGGGAAGACCTTCTCTCCGCCCTTTGGAATGAATTGCCCCCGGAGATACACAGGATCCCTGACCTCCGTACCTTTTGCTATGCCCTCAAGACCCTACTATTCCAATAGGCGGGGCTGACCATTTAAGTGAATTTTAATTAGGTATTTTAATTCTGGGGTTTTTAACAAAACTGGGCCAAACTATTTAATACTTTTGAACTTTTTAAAATTTATGGTGTTTTGTGTTTTTACTCTGGCTGAACACCACCCTGAGTCCTGCGGGAGAAGGGCAGTATAAAAATATAAATAAATAAGCCTCTGATGATCGTGCGGCTCTGCTGGGATCATCCGAGGCTTTTAAAACCTCAGCCGAAGAAGTTGTAGGAAAAAAAATGCCTTTAAAAGCCTCTGACGATCCTAGCTGAGTTGTCTGATCATCAGAGGCTTTTAAAAGCATTTTTTTCTGCAACCTCTTAAGGTTGTAGAAAAAATGCTTTTAAAAGTTAAAAAAAAAAGTTCGCCATGCCCACCCAGTCACATTACCCCCCCAAGCCACGCCCACAGAACCGGTAGTAACAAATTTTACATTTCACCACTGTATAGAGAGTTCTGTTTTTCTTTTGAAAAAAGGCACTGATTAGGGTTAGGCATATAAAACCCACCAACCACACATAAGCACATGTAGCATATAGTAGCATATAGTGACCATGATTTCCAGCTTGGGTGATGGGAGATTTCTGTTGAATGGACAGACATATGTTAACATATGTTCTTAGATGTCATATGATTACTGATTTTGATTATTAAATTTCTATCCTCCTAACTTCAGATGACTCCGGATGGCTTGACTTCACAAAATTGCAAAAAAAAAAAAGACCTATAATAAACAGCATATGTTCTTCTTTCATATGGTCAAGGCTTGAATTCTTAACACCAGATTCTATCATCGTATTATTTAATGGATGTTCTGCATACCTGGGACCAGGAGTGAAATCCAGCAGGTTCTGACGGGTTCTGGAGAACCGGTAGCGGAAATTTTGAGCAGTTCAGAGAATCGGCAAATGCCACCTCTGGCTGGCCCCAGAGTGGGATGGGAATGGAGATTTTGCAATATTCTTCCCCCAGAAGTGGGGAGGGAATGGGGGTTTTGCAGTATCCTTCCCCTGCCATGCCCACCAAGCCAAGCCACGCCCACCAAGCCACGCCCACAGAACCGGTAGTAAAAAAAAATTGGAATTCACCACTGCCTGTTTTTATACAGGCCTTAGAGGTCTTGCTGAAAAGTTTAATGACATCAGAATGGCAGGAAAAATAGACAATGTTTTTCAGAACAAACATATTCTGTGCATATAGAATCTTCTTAGCCTATAAACTACTTGCTTTTGAAAGAACTCTGAAAATATTTGTACTATAGCACTCTGAAATACTTGTACTATAGCACATACTATTACAAAATGTTTTAATGCTGTAACATTGTACTTTTATTAATATATTTATAGTGTTGCAAAAAATAATATGACTTTGGAAGGATTTTCTTTAAAAGATGGCATACAATTTTATTTTATAATTGTAATCAGTCAATAAATAACATTAATTCTGATTTTGAAGAAAAACATATTTAAAGTAAATCTATGAGAAAGGGAATATAAACCAGTATTCCATATTATATGTAATAAAGACAGATCTAGGAGTGGAGCTATAGAGATAGGCAAACATTCTAAAATCGGGATGGGGAACCTGTAATCATCATCAGGAGAATAGGGATTATGTTGTAGAGTACAACTTTGAAGAGCTAGTTTGTGAACTTCCAGATTATATGGATCAGCATCTTATTTCCCAGACAATCCTATCTTATTTTTTGTTTACTTGGATTATCCATCCTACTGTATTCTCTAGTTACAAAAGAGATGGAGGAAAATCTTTAGAAGGAAAAAGCAGCACTTTTTTCCAAGTTGAACTTAAATTCTCATAATTTCCTGTTCACTATTCTTCTAACTTCTATTAATATGGTTTTCTTGATAGCAATATAGACACAGCTTGCGATTATATTCTTCTAGGGTTTGTAAGGTTCTTAATTTAGGCTATAGATTTGGTATTTTCTAGATAAACCATTCACATATGCAGAGACTAGTCCAGGTTTATCTTCCAAACTCAGAGACATGCAACCAGGTGCTGCCACCTGCTGAGGGAAATTATGTTTTATGCCTATTTTTTTCATTGTGTACTGCATAAAAGTAAGACTCATATCTATTATTCTACTAAAACAATTATCCATGCACTTGGACACATTTATTTTGGATTACCTAATAGATGTTCAACATTAAAATCATGTAAACTCTTCAAAACCTTTACCCAACTGCCCTTTTTTGTAAGAATGTCTTCACCTAGGCATTCACCTATCCTATTCCTAACCACACTGCATCATATCATAAATTCTGCTGTTTTGTACTTGTGTTACAAGTTGTGCATATATTAGTTACCTACATTTTGCCTAATTTGACATAAGTGACTTTTAAAACAGGTTTTATGCCATAATGCCTTTGAAACCTTTTTGAATAAAACTCATTCATTGTTCTCAGTCATAAGATTTCCCTTTTTGCTTGCTTTTCTCACACATTGTATAAAAATATTGTTTTCTAACAGAGTAATAAAGGCAGGATAGAAATATAACAAATAAATATTAAAGACAATAAGTACAATAAGACATTTTCTTTTGCATTGCTTTCTTTAAGTAAGTAGATCAAGGGCCATTACAAGCAGCAGATAAGTTGTTAATTGTATACATATAAAAATAATTTTTACATTGGAAAATTATTGAGATTTATCATCTATATATGATTTCAGGTATGAACGGTCACAAATATAAAGAGAAATCCATTATTAATGAGCACCATTGTTTTAAAAATGTATTTATATAAAAACTTTCAAAGCATATTTTGTTTTAAACACATCTGGGTATATTTTCTGAGCAGAAAGTATAAAAGGAGCAGCCTGCAAAAGAAGGAAGTAAAGCTAGATTAGGACTATCATTAATCATTCCTACAGTACAGTCACAGGAACATAGAAAAACAAACTGCTGATGGAGACTTTGCAATTCACCATTTCTCTCTAGCTTCCCTACCAAATAGTTCAAGGCATATCACAGGAAGCTGGAAAGCCAGATACCTGCTCTATAGTAAATCAGATATTGTATCCAATGACTTAAGTAAGCCAAATTTTACGATTCTTTGGGCACTTCCATACTACGCCTTCTTTCACATCCCAATTCTTCAAAAGCAGTTTGAAAATCATATATAACCATCAGTCCTTCTTACTACATTGAAAATCTAAGAGAGAAAAAACACTTTCATGCATATTGGTTGAAGAAAAATTCCCTCACTTCCATCTTCATAACTTAGAAACCCCTTTTAAAGTATGCCAGACATACTTTTAATATTCTTGAAAAAAGAAATTAATAGCAACAGTTTTCATGAGAATAAAAACACAGTTTCATAAGCTTTACTTATTGTTTCCTAGGAATGAAGAGATATTCCTAAGCATGTTTATAAGAAGCACTCCAAGCACTCCACTCCACTTATTCCCATATATAATAGGCTTGTATATAATTACTGTGGGAAAAGACATCCAGATACATATCCTCTTCTGGAGAAAAGGTTTCTTAAAATGCAATATTATAATGTAATGAAATGTAATGGGTTAAATGTTTTCTCGGAGCAGAAAGACTAGGTCATAAAATGTCCTTGGTGATTTGGAACCAGTAACTTTTTTCTATTAATTGTCATGAAAAAAAGAAGTATCACATATTGAAGTTTGTAACTGTCTTTACTATATTTACTTAGAAATTGGATTAATGCCTTTAAGTGTGCTGGCCTAGCAATATATCTGAAAGAAAATTTCTTATGATAATATTTATTTATTTATTTATTTATTTATTTATTTATTATTTTATTTATTATTTTATCTTATCTTATCTTATCTTATTCTTATCTTATCTTATTTTATTATTTTGTCAACAAGTACAAGGAAACAAGTATCGGTATAGACATAGATATGGACACATGAAAAAATGGCACAAATAAATGGATATAAATAAGCAAAATATAGCCATAAACACATAAAATGTATTCATATAAATGGGGACAGTAGGACAGGGACGGTAGGCACCCTGGTGTGCTTATGCATGCCCCTTAGGACCTCTTAAGAAATGTGTAAGGTCCACGGTAGACAGTTTAGGGTAAAAGATAAGGGGGTTAGAGAAACTAACAACAGGATCAAGTAGAGTGTTCCAGACATTTACTATTCTATTGCTAAAGTCATATTTTCTGCAATCAAGATAAGAATGGATTACATTTAGTTTGTATCTATTGATAGCCCTTGTGTTATTGCAGTTGAAGTTAAAGAAGTCATTAAAAGGTAGGACATTAAGGTAGATAATCTAGTGTATTAAGCTTAAGTCAGAACGTAGATGGCGTAGTTCAAGGTTATCCAGGCCTAAAATTTCAAGCCTGGTGGTATAAGGAATTTTATTGTGAGTACTCCCCTTTTAAAATACCTCTGGATCTTCTCTAATGTATTTATGTCTGAAATATAGTGTTCCAGACAGGTGAGCAGTATTCAAGGATGAGTCTGGCAAAGGTTTTGCCCTATACTGTTTCCCCCAAAATAAGACATCCCCTGATAATAAGCCCAATTGGGCTTTTGAGCGCATGGCAATAAGGCCAAGCGCTTATTTCAGGATTCAAAAAATATAAGACAGGGTCTTATTTTTGGGGAAACACGGTAGTTAGAAATATAGCGTTACCAGAGAGAAAACTTTGTAAAATAAGGTTGACAATGCCTTTTTAGCAATGTTGTTACAGTGAGTTCTGGGGCTTAGATCTTTTGAAATGAGTACTCCTAGGTCCTTGACAGAGTGTGGATCATCTTTTAGATTGTTTCCACCCAGCTTGTGTTTGACGTTCTGATTTTTATTGCCAATGTGCAGAACTGAACATTTGTTAGCAGAGTTTTGGAATTGCCAATTGTTTGACCATTCAGATACATAATCTAGGTCATTTTTGTAGGGTAGTAGAATTGTCTGTGGTGTTAAATAGTTTTACATCATCAGCAAAGAGGATGCAGCTGCTTATAATATGATCACAAAGGTCCTTTATATTAAGTAGAAAAAGTGTTGGTACTAGAATGCTGCCTTCGGGAACACCACTGATAGTTAATACATCTGATCAAAATATTTTAGAATAAGTTGGATTTGAATACTTTAGTCATGCTCCTGTCAAAATCCCTAGACAATTACTAATAAAATTATACTCAAATTGGAGATATATATTCACTTTAATGGTTCAAGTATATGCATAGTGCTGTCTAGGATAGGTATCAGCTGAATCATGGGGTGTAATTAAAATTATTTCTATGAGTATATTCATAGAGCAAGATTTTCTTAAACATTAAATAAAAGCATAAAAAGAGAACTATATAATATTTCTAGTCTATTCTCCAATGTGTCAACATAATTGACTACTCTTGCAGAGTTATATTTAGAAAATACATAGCAGACTGCAAATTAGTTCACACCAGAGTCTCCAGTGATTATTTTGAATCCAGTGTTCACACTTTGCTTCTTAAACTGGACTATATTTAGCAGAACGATACACTTTCACTTCTTTATCCTTTCTAGTTCAAAATTGATAGGAAGATATATCACAAAGGAAGGGAGAGGAGCAGAATAATCCATAATTTGATAATATCTTTATACATAAATATTTACCCCCCCCACACACACATACAGACACACACACATCTGGCACCTTCCGTATGTGTGTTGAATAAACAATCCCATCAACCCATTGAATAAACAATTCCATCAACCCCAAACAAGCATCATACCCAAGCCATCTTGTTTATTGCATCTTCGTGTAAATGTTATAATCTTGAGCACTCGCCTAGTCACCAATTGACTAGACAAGTGAATGAAATTCTTTCCTGGCACTAAGTAAACCAACAGCATATTCTCCCCTGGCTATTACAAATGAATCTTTGTTCATTGGTAGCAAGTATGAAAATACACTGAATGTTAAACAAGAGGCAGATTACATTATCATTCTTTCCCAAAACTGCTTGGTTTGTGTGCTGACTGTAAAGGCTGTTATTACCCCAAATCCAGTATAAAAATGTGGTGGATTTGGAAATCAGAAATAATGTTCTATTTCTCTCTTGCCAGTCCACATCAGTTCTAGCCTCCAGACATTTTCCCCTCCCCCAATTTAAAAAAGGGATTTATTTTATGACTAGAAAGCAGCTGAATAAAGCAATAACTACTAGTAGTTACCAAATGGATAATGTTTGACCAGGACTTATATAAGTTACATAATACAATTATCTAAACAGGAATCTAAGAGAAATAGCAAAGGTCTGTGACAAAATGATTTAAATGCAATAGCCAATACTCCAGAAGACAAACTCAGAATCCAAATGGATCTTAACATACTTGAATAATGGGTCCTATATAACAAAATGAAATTCAATGGAGAGAAAAGCAAGCTTTTACACAGGCAGGAAAAACCAAATGTACAAGTACGAATTAGGTGAAACCTGGCTCAAAAACGGTAACTGTGAGAGGGACCTTGGAGTCCTAGTGGATGATCATTTAAATATGAGCCAGAAGTATGTGGCAGCAAAAAAGCTAATACAATCTTTAATTGGATAAACAGGCATAGAATCAAAATGACAGGAAGTATTAATATTTTTTAAACCTTAGTAAGACCACACCTGGAATACTGCATCCAGTTTTTGTCACTACGTTACAGAAAAGATGTTGAGACTTTAGAAAAAGTGCTGAGAAGAGCAACTAAGGTGATTAAGGACCTGGAGACTAAAACATGAAGAATGGTTGCAGGAATTGGGTATGGCTAGTCTAGAGAAAAGAAGGACTGGGGTGACACTATAGCACTATTTCAGTATTTGAAGACCTGACACAAAGACAACTAGGTCTATTTATTTTTCAAAGCACCAGAAAGCAAGATAAGAAACAATGGATGGAAACAGAAAATCAGCCTGGAATTAAGGAAAAACTTCCTAACAGTGAGAACAATTAATCAGTGGAACAACTTGCCTTCAGATGTTGTGGGTACTTGGACTATATGACCTCTAAGGTCCCTTCCAGATCTGTTCTGATTTTGATTCTGAACTATTGCCTTTATGTTGTTCTAATGTTTCTTTCTCTAATTTAGTAGGCAGGAAAAAAGATGCCCGTCTTTGGTAGAACATCTGTTACCTCCAAAACATGGTCTGTGAATCTCCCTTAAAGAAAGAAATGTTACAAGATTTTTTGCTTTCCTTTTGAGAACTCATGTGATTTTAGCATCATTACTTGAGACCCTATTCAAACATTTCATGAAATTTTGTTGATTTTCCGATCATTCAGCTAATTTTTATTTAGGTTATCATGTAACGGTACCTGAAATCTGAAAATCTTGCTGAGCCCTCCTTTAAAGTCTAAGATCCCAACCAAATTAGTTCCAAAATAAGGAACTCATGGCTTTCTAAACAGTTTTTGATCAATACCTCTAAGCATCACCCATCATTGGGTTCGGTGGATCTCCTGGAAGTTTATAACAAATAACATTTCAAAAATTATTCTGTAGATAAATTCAATTTTATTTCCATATATGTCTTTACATGTTTACATCTTTTGCATTTGCTAGTTTGTTTGTTTATCAAATTTACTCATTCAGTTAAGCTATTTTACTGCAAAAAGTATTATGACTTTAATTTACAAGGACTGTAGCACCTTTCTATCTGATCATTTAGTCAGCTACCAAATTATAAATAAATTCTTTGTTTTCATGGAACTGAGTCATCTCTTGCAGAAAACTGCCTTCTCTTTTTGTTTATGCTTGTTTTCTCATCACATTGACAAGTTTCCTGCTTATTGACCGTGTTCAGAAAAGCAGTTTAACAAAAGTTAATCTCATGCAGAATGGCATAAAACCAGGAGAATTAAAGGAATGTGCTGTTGTAGAAAGCAGTTTAACCAAGATTTTTCTCTGCCCTACTTCCCTAAAATGAATAGCAGACATGGTTGGAAATCAGCTTTCATTCAAGGCTGAGATAAAGCAGAAAATTAGAAAAACAAGCATAGGTCAGCATAACCAATACAATTAAAACAAAATGACTAGTTAAACAATTAGTTAGTTCTTAGTTTATAGTTAACCTTTTTATTGATAAATATATTTTAGATGGCTAACAAGATAAACACTAAAATAATTACAATTAAAATATAACTAGGACCTAATTAAAGTACATTAAATAACATTATGAAGACACTCCTCCAGCTTGTTCCAGCAAAAAGTCAAAGGCATAGAAAAATACCATATTTTTTCTTGCTGGCAGAAGAACATAATGAAACTGAATATAGGCCTAGTTAAGATGTCTATGCATGTATCTCATTTGATTGGAAGAAAATGTGCTATGTGTCAAAGAGATAGAATGCAACCTTTGCCATTGTATCTTTGGTATATTATCTCTATATATGTCACTAGTGATTGAACATGGGTTGAATCTCCATAGATAAATCTAATCAGGGTGATAAATCTATTTTCTGTGCATATAGATGATGCTTTGAGATTTGTGGATTTGATGTTGGTATCTATGTGTGGGGCGAGAAAGGTGCCTTTGATTCAAACCTTGGGCTACTTCCGAGCCAGAGAATAAATGCTGAGTCACTCTGTGACAATTTTGCTGGAAAAAAATGATGGAATTGTACACTGATTACATACTGAACTATTCAAAAGCTGCCAAAATGTGAAAGGTTGTTCCTGCCTAATGTGTGCTGGCGCAGAAGATGGCCAATATGTTCCGTATGTAGGTCTATGTCCACAAAAGCAGCTAAGACAATTCATTCACAAATCCATCAAACAAGACTGCATTGTAAAATACAGTCCTTCTCTTTGTAACTGTTAGTTCCGTCAAATGAGTCTTACTAATCAGGTCTTAAACATTAACCAGATTAAGAATCACAATTGTTGGACGTGGAAACTTTCATCAGAATGAACAGCTTTTTTATGTGGGACACATATTTCCCTTTCTCTCCCAGTAAGCTTGGAACTCTCTGAAATTAATTTAACAGGACATAATAACATTTTCAAAATACATTCAGCTGAGAAGATAAAGAAATTTGATATTTATAGCCAACCTGTAATTATTTTGAGCCTTATCTTACAATAAATGTTCTGTCTTTGAAATCCCTCCAATTTTTATGTTTGTTTTCCCAGTTAGATGTCTTTTACAGGTCAGTAGAAAGTTTGTAAATAAATAAACAAAAAAGATGTGATAACACAGTAAACTATTACAGCATTTTTTCTCTGAAAAAAGAAACATGTGAGATAGTTTATTTTGCTGAAACACCAAGTAGAATATTATTAAATTAAATTTTCTGAATGTATTTCTTTTTATTTTATAATGAAATTTCATAGCTATTGCTATTCATTATTTAACGTATGGTACTTATTAGAAGAGAAAACTTTGTATTGCTATTGCTACTAATAATTAACAATAATGATAAAATAGTTAAGAGTTTCTGCTGATATAGCATTCACAATAGAAAAAATGATAACTAAAATGATACAATTAAAAATTAAGATTAATTCCAATCTTTAGACTTCTATTATTTATCTGCCATTTAAAATCACATTAAATTCACAAAATCATAAACGCTTTTATTCAGAAAATCCATAATTCCACTGATTATTTTTGTCTATTTTTCAGAAGAAAAAAATCATAATTGCTAAACAAATTGGTGTGTCAAGATAATCAATGGATGCCCAAATATCCTTCTAATGAGAATGTAAAACTTTTAAGAGTTCACAAAAAACAAAGTTCAATGTCCTAGATACAGGAGCCACAAGTAGGTAAGATACTGGACCCAGATAGAGATTGGGAACTCTTCTGGGTGTGCTAAATTTTTAAAAAAGTGGAGAAGCAATAGTGCTCATAAAGCATCTTAGCAGAGGTTCATTCACCGCAGAAAGCACCAACTCCAACTAAGTAGAAGCAACATGCAAAGAATTTTGTTCAACAAGGCAGCTGAGGGAAGAATGAAGCCAAATCAATTCTTCATGTTTTCCCTCCTTTTTTTTAACATAAAAAAGACTTGTTTCCACAAGAATATAAGAAACTATTTTAGGTATTCAGTAAAACAAAAGTCCACATTACCTTTAGCTATTTATCTTCCAGTTCTATGGACATTAGTGAAATATTACCATCAAATTGTATCAGTAAACAGAAGCAGTTTACTATTTGAAATATACAGTGCAAACCACACAAACACATAATTTTGTTTATAACTACAGCTGGCTCTTTTCTTTCCCTGATCACATAACAAAATGTTCCTGAAACTGGGACGGTTTTTAATATCTCAGATGGTTGTCTGAACAGAAAAAGATCTGAAAAGATGGCCTACAAAACCATGAATCCTTCTCAGACAAAATTCTGTTTGAATACTATATTAATAATAAAGCTTCACATCAGCAGCACATATAGTAGCTTTCGGATGGACAAACCAATTTTAATTCTTGGTTTACCATGTGAAAATACAGTCACTAGATCTTTAATTAATCTGATTAAGACCTAGGCTGAATGAATGAATGAATGAATGAATGAATGAATGAAGAACCACTAGATGGCTTCTAGCCAGAGAGCATCCAGATTTTTGCACCTCAAATCCCACAGTCCTGAATTTATGCGTTACATAAACACATTTTCCTAAATAAATCTAGTTGCAGTTCTCCAATGTTTTAATCATGAATCTTTGCAGCCATACTTGAAATTGAAGGATTAAACCTGACATTTTGCATGAAAAGCAAATACTCTATTAGCCTTTCCTTTAATTAGAGTAAGACTGCTTGAAAATTGCTATGGTGCAAAGCTGAATCAGCTGTGAACCTGCCCAAGAATGCCCTATCTGCATTTCTTTTTTCCACAGGTCATTTGTGCAACACTACCCAGATTGTGAATGTGTTCCAACCAGTTAATTAAATTATATCTTACATCTTTTAGCTAAAATGCCACAAAGAGCAGTCACTTCCTCAGAGAAACATCACACCTTTGACTGGTTACTTCATTATATCTGGACTATAAAATTAGCTGCCCGCATTGCAAATTTTCTGGTAATAAATTATGTATGACATAATCTTTATTTTGCACTATGATTTATTTTTTCCAACTGAAGAAAAAAAATGAGAAGCAAATTTTTAAATAATCTTTTGTGTGGAGCAATCCTTTATCAATCAAATCTTTTTTTTTTACTTTCTTTACTAGTGTCTTGATTAATCGCCACTTCTTAGGGTATATAACACAGATTTTATATTCCAGTATCTTAGATTCCTTATATAGCCATTAGTATGTTAATAAACAATGTCACACTGTCAGACAATTCAATCTGAGATAACTTTAATTTAACTTTTTTAATTTAAGAAACTTGCATTAAAAATATAAATATCTCAAAAATTATTAAAAAGAAAAAGTTATTAATTATTGGATCTGTTCATGACAAGCTGTTTTCCTTTTGACAGGAACTGATATATTGATATATATCATACACATACATATACACTATAATAGGAATTTGTTCTGTCCAATATTAAATTGGAAGAATAATTTGTAAGAGTAGTATACACTCAAGAATAATTTAGAAAATCTTATCTCAATTATCTTCCAAAAATAATGTGTAATGTTCAATAATGCATCAGGCTAAACTCCAGAAATAATTTTTGTTTCCTCCATTATTTCATTTCAGTCCTTGATGTACTCATTCAGATATAATGGCAACATTTGTATATTATTACAAGAAGCAAATTTAGTTTTTTCCCCTTTTATTTTCATGTACAAAATTTAAAGCATCCAACTGTGATTTGATTTCTCCATGGGAAAACACAGTCTATACAAAGTAAAGGATTGGATTTCTCAGCAGACTTCAGTAGTATTAAACATGGTGTCCTTCTGCATTGCTCTGAAGCATTATGATTGGGAGAGAACATTTTGCTCTAGTTCTGTTCTTTCCTCTTTTTTTGGTAAGTTTTTATTTATTTATTTTTACAAACATATCAAATAAATGTATGAACAGTGTGGGACCTGAGTGTCATACATTCTAATACAAATAAAACTAGTAAAATTTATCATAGTTATGACATTCAATCAACATATATTTCTAATAATGAAACACAATTATAATAATTTTCAATTTGTCATTGTTCAATTATACAATGTTTTCTCTTATTGTTAATTTATTTTATTACATAAATGTGTCTACATTAACATTCCCCTTTCTCTTATTTCTATCATTTATTCAAACTTTTAATTGAATGACTTTTAACTGAAAAAACATTTTCTTTCTATCCTACCGGGCTTCTCTTTGTGTCACCTACCCAAAACAAGGAAAAGAAAAGAAAAAGAGAAAAGAGAAAGAGAAAGAGAAAAGGAAATGCAAATCAATACAATAACAAAAACAAAGAAATCATTTATCCATTATCTCTTGCCCGCTTCAATACTTTGGTTGCTATGCTTTTTTAAATTTGTATCCCAGCTTTCTCTCTAGGATCTTTATTTCTATTATCTCTATCTGTAACAGCTTCAATCTGAGTATTTCTCTCATCTCTACCCTCTTCCACTGCCTAATTTCCCAAATTTCTGCCCAACCCACTATCTCCTTTCCAAACATATCCGCTTCCGCTTTCAAAATGGCCACCGCGTGTTGAGTCTCTGCTGGGGGTGAATGTTTTTGGCCTAAAATAAGGATCCTCGGGGGGTTGTTTGTTACTACCCCCCCGACATGGGTGGAAGGAGGACTTACCAGACAGCCGGGGGGGGCGTTGTGAACTTCTGAGTTCCTTTTCGCCGTTCCTGGGCAAGGGATAGGACTGACGGCTGCAGCGGGGCTCAGCGAGCTGCAAACAGTATCCGGGCTTCCAACAATGATTTCCAGCGGCCGGTAGCGGAGTTGTGGGGCCTTGGAGAGGCTGAAGCGATGGAGCCGGCGGGCCAGGTCGTTGGGAGGCTGAGGAGCATGGTCGGAGCGGGCCCTCTCTTGGAATGTTGGAGAGGGTTTCCTGGCAAGTTTGGGAGGTTTCGGGCCGGTCGGATGGAGGAGAGAGGAGCCAGAGCCGGAGTGGTGAAGCCAAAGGAGTTGAAGGGGGCTCGCTGTCTTGGGTTTTTCCTCTCCTGCCACTGACGGAGAATCTGAGACCTGCTGTACCCATGAACTATCAAGGGACCACCTTGCCCTCTGCTGGTCGCTGCTGAGAATACCTGCTGTTGCATCGGCTGTGCCTATGTTCTTTCTTGGGCACACCTCGGGCATGAAAGACCTCTGGGGGAGTCGACCCTGAGAGGCCTCTCTACACCTCCAGTGGGGGTGTTGGACCCTGGGCCCCCTTTTTAGATCTTTTGGGGCCCCACCCAGGTTTAAGCGAATTTGAATTCAGACTTGGACGGCCGGGATGGCTCTGGTCTTTCCTCCTTTATGGAACTGGTGTATTCTGGGTGGGACTTCCCACTGCCGTGAGAGGGCAGTTGTGGTTCTAGGACATTGAACTGATTGTGCAGGGGTGAGAGCCCTGTCATTGTCAAGGAAACTGCCGAACAGAACTCTTAGACAAGTTTTGAGAAACCGTCGTAGTGAGAGGAGAATGGGGAGGTACCAACTATGCCTCATCCAGGTGTTGTGAGAGGACGCCTGGGATTCTGATGTCTGCATGAGTTCTCACCCAGTCCCTAGTCCGCTAATATTATCTCCTGATGGCCATTTTCATCACATCCTTTTTTATGGCTGGTTATGGCTCCACGATTTTATTCTAGAACTGACTTATTGGCTTTAAGGAATGCCCCCCATTCCTGGATGTGGCCAACCGGCCTAGCTAAGAAATACCTCAAGGATGGATCCTGGGATCCCGAGAGGTGGCATGAAGGCATTGGGGTTTTTAAAAGTTCATTGTATTTGTTTTTAACACGTTTTTTAAGGGGTGGGAGGGAAAATGACATGTGTATGACTGGGATGGGTTTGGGGGGCAACCCACAGTTATTGGGGGGCTGAGAGGGCTAGTTCCTACATTGTGGAGGGCGCTTCCATCGGCATTGTGGGTGGGAGGGGCAGATATAGAGGTGGCAGGGGGCCATATCGTGTTAAGGGAGGACGTGCTTGCTATTTGCGAGCGGTCGCGTGCTCCGGCCCCCAATGCCTTTCTCGCTCCCCGGGTTGTTCAGATTCTCAGGCCCCAGGCCTTCGGCTGATGTTGTGCAATGCCAGGTCCATGGTAAATAAAGCCCCCCTCATTTGTGATCTTGCCCAGGAGGCAGGTGCAGACCTGGTAGTTATTACGGAAACCTGGTTGGGTCCGGAGGGAGGGGTCCCCCTCGTAGAGATGTGCCCACTGGGTTTCTTTGCATTCCATCGGCCAAGGTCCCGGGGGGGGCGGGGGGGGGCCGTTCTTGTAAAGGAAAGTCTTGTCCCTAGGGAGGCCACTGTACCTCAGATAGCTGGATGTGAGTCTCTCCTCGTGAAGTGGGGACATGGGAGGCAGATGGGTTTGCTGATTGCGTACCTGGCTCCCTGCCACGTGTCGGCTGCCCTGCCCGAGCTGCTAAGCGTGATTGCCGAGGTGGCGGTGGAAACCCCCAGGCTTATGGTCATGGGGGATTTCAACCTGCCATCCATCGGCGAGGCATCTGAGTTGGCTCGGGAGTTCATGGCTTCCATGACGGCCATGGACCTGACCCAATTAATTCATGAACCCACTCACACGGGAGGACACACTCTGGACTTGATTTTTGTCTCTGGTCAGTGGATAAATGATCTTGAATTAGGGGAGATAGTGATTGAGCCCTTGTCATGGTCAGATCATTCCCTCCTTAGGCTCGACTTTCTAACCGCCACACCCCGCTGCAGGGAGGTGGAACAGATTAGATGGTTCCGCCCCAGGCGCATGATGGACCCGGAGAGGTTCCAGACGGAGCTTGGGCCATTTCCTGAGGATCTGACACATGGCTCGGCTGAAGGGTTGGTGGCCGCCTGGGATAGGCGGCCGCTGATGCTTTAGACTGAGTCGTGCCTTTGCGGCCTCTGACCCGTCGCCGAGCTTACCTGGCTCCTTGGTTCTCCGAGGAGCTAAGGGAGATGAAGCGCTGGAAAAGACGCCTAGAGAGCAGTTGGAGGTCCAACTGTTCCGAGTCCGACTGAACACTGGTAAGAGCTCATATTAAGACTTACCTAGTGGCGATAAAAGCGGCAAAATGTAATCATTTTTCCGCTCTTATTGCATCGGCAGATAACCGCCCAGCCGCCCTGTTCAGGGTGACCCGCTCCCTCCTTCATCCGGGAGCGCGGGAGGACCCCTTGCAGGGTCGTGCTGAGGATTTTGTTCAGTTTCTGCACGATAAAATCACTCAGATTCGGGATGGTCTGGTCTCCAACTGGGTAGATACGGGTGGGATGACGGAGGCCGGTCTTGAGGATGTCATCTGGGAGGAGTTCGATCCTGTTGCTCCTGAGGATGTGGACAGAATACTGAGGTGGCTGAACGCGACCACATGTTTATTGGACACGTGTCCCTCCTGGTTGGTGCTAGCCTCCCAGGAGGTTACACGAGGCTGGCTCCAGAGGATTATTAACGCTTCTTTGAGTGAGGGTGTCTTGCCAGTTGCCTTGAAAGAGGCGGTGGTGAGGCCTCTCCTCAAGAAGCCTTCTCTGGACCCAGCTATTTTGGCTAATTATCGTCCAGTCTCCAACCTTCCCTTCTTGGCGAAGGTTGTTGAGAGTGTGGTGGCGCATCACTTCCTGGGTATCTGGATGAAGCTGTCTATCTGGATCCGCTCCAGTCTGGCTTCAGGCCCGGGTACAGCACGGAAACGGCATTGGTCATGTTGGTGGATGATCTCTGGAGGGCTCGGGATAGTGGTTGCTCCTCTATCCTGGTCCTGTTAGATCTCTCAGCGGCTTTTGATACCATCGACCATGGTATCATGCTGCGCCGGCTGGAGGGGTTGGGAGTGGGGGGCACCGTTTTGTGGTGGTTCTCCTCCTATCTCTCTGACCGGTCACAGACGGTGTTGGCAGGGGGGCAGAGGTCGACCCTGAGGCGCCTCACTTGTGGAGTGCCGCAAGGGTCGGTCCTTTCGCCCCTTCTGTTCAACATCTATGTGAAGCCGCTGGGCGAGATCATCCGTGGCTTTGGGGTGAAGTTCCATCAGTATGCTGATGATACTCAGCTGTACTTCTCCACCCCAGGCCACCCCAACGATGCCATGGAAGTGATGTCCCGATGCCTGGAGGCCGTGCGGATCTGGATGGGGGACAGCAGGCTCCAACTCAACCCCTCTAAGACCGAGTGGCTGTGGCTTCCGGCGTCCCGATATGGCCAGTTGACTCCATCACTGACCATTGGGGGCGAGTCATTGGCCCCCATGGATAGGGCTCGCAACTTGGGCGTCCTCCTGGATACACGGCTGTCTTTGGAGGAGCATGTGACGGCCGTGGCCCGGGGGGCTTTTTATCAGGCTCGCCTGATACGCCAGTTGCGTCCCTATCTAGATCGGGACTCCCTACGCAGTCACTTAGGCACTCGTCATTTCCCGCCTGGACTACTGCAATGCTCTCTACATGGGGCTCCCCTTGAGGTGCACCCGGAGGCTCCAACTGGTGCAGAATGCGGCCGCGCAGGGGATTATGGGAGCAAGGGGGCGCTCCCATGTGACACCTCTCCTGCGTGAGCTGCATTGGCTTCCGGTGGTCTTCCGGGTGCGCTTCAAGGTGTTGGTGACCACCTTTAAAGCGCTCCATGGCATAGAGCCTGGGTACTTGCGGGACCACCTTCTGCCACCGATAACCTCCCACCAGCCAGTTCGCTCCCACAGAGAGGGACTCCTCAGGGTGCCGTCAGCCAGACAATGTCGGCTGGCGACACCCAGGGGGAGAGTCTTCTCTGTGGCAGCACCAGCCCTCTGGAACGATTTGCCCCCGGAGATCCGTACGATAACAGATCTCCAGGCTTTCCGCTGTGCCCTAAAAACTTTTTTATTTTGTCAAGCTGGGCTGGCGTAACCCCCCCCCCCTCTTTTTTAAGTTTAAAGTTTTATGGGTTTTAAATTTTAATTGCCTATTGGGTTTTTAAATTTATTGGGCCAAAATTATTTAATTCTTTTATCAATATTTTAAATTTTGTATTGGAGTGCTTTTTATTCTTGGCTGTACACCGCCCTGAGTCCACTAGGAGAAGGGCGGTATATAAATTTAATAAATAATAATAATAATAATCTTCCAACTCCCTTAATACATTTCCTCCCTGGTTTAATTCATCAATCACTGTTATTTTCACTGTTGTCACCTCCTTGTCTTCTTCTCCCTTCATTTCTTCTGTTGACTCCTCCCTTTCCTGGGCATCTTGATCTTTACTCATCATCTCTCATATGACCTTTTCCATTTTTTCCTTGATCTTCTTAAATCCTTTCTTCATGATGTCTTTTGTGTTTTGAAAAAGTAACGCCATCTCCTTCAAAGTTTCACTCATTTCTTCCTTGAAATGCATCTTATTTTATTTTTTTAAAAATTCAATTTTTGTTCAACAGGCCAAAAAACTATTTATTCAGTCCTTGGATCACCCTTCAAAAGTATACTAGTCCAAGTTCTTTATATCCCTTAGGTTGACAGTCAGTTTCATTTAGATAATGCCAGAAGTTATCAAAAGCCTCTTTGCATCTCCTTTACTAGTTCAGTCTTCTAGTATGACATTCAGGGGACCCTTTAGTTTAAAAACTTCCTTTTTTAAATACTTGAGTCTCCAGTAATCCAGTAGTCATAGGGTGGTTAAAAGTAATCCAATAGAAATTTTCACATACCTTCATATAAATATTTCCAGACTTGTAACATAAACTTATTTCCAGACTCGAACTTTTCTCTTTTGTCAGCAGGTGGCACTCTCAGCTTAAATTTCAATATCACCACATTTCCAGTATTTTTTTAGTTATAGAAGAATTACAAAAGCAAAATAAATTTTGTAAATAAATGATTCCAGCATTTTAAAATGCCCCCTCCCCAGTACCATGCCTTCCCAGTTTAAGAGTTCAATTTTCTGTATATTTTAAAATTTCAAGGTTTATTATTTTCACTCCTGCACCCTTAATTTCCAGTCTGGTGATCTGGTGGTTTCTCAGAATGCCTAGATTTTGCTTTCAGAGATGATTCAGAGCGGATAATTCTAAATTGTTCCTTGGGTTAAATTTAAAGTGAAAGAAAATCCACTCCCCCAGTTCCACTCACTGTTCACCTACTTTGCTCCAGCACCAGTCTTAGATGTTCATCAGCTGTCCGAGCTTTGTGGTGGCCATCTTTAGGCTGTCTCTTCTTCTTGCCATGGCTGAGAGGGAAAAAGAATCCTGGGGCCAACAGGAGAGCTCTGATTCTCCTAGACCTCTCAGGGTGCCCCTCTGTTTTACCACCCCTACAGGGTGGCTTTGGCTCCTCTTGGAGCCCATGAACATGGAGAAGCTAGCACAGGGAATGCAGAGACCCATTCCCTGCCTCTATATTGCCATGACATCCACCGGAAGCTCCCTAGTTCTGTTCTTTCCTAGTTGGCTAGTTCCAGTTGGTGTGATTAGGGAAAAAGAAATAGGGTCTTCAGTTGTTGTACTGTAGGGTATCCCGGAGATTTCTGATTTATTCAAAATCTATATTTATTCTTTTATTGAATAAAATTTAAAACATTAAAATCATAACAAATAAATATTTCTAAAACAATAAAAAAAAGAAAACCCAGGCAAGATAAAATTATAGTTAAAATATGGGGAGGGAGGAAACACGAAGGAGGGGTAGGATTGTCTCTTAATTCATTAACCATGTCTAATGTGTGATATTTCCCTAGTGGAGCCCCAAGACCTTTGGCAGAATCAAGTTTGTGGAAGATTAGGAAAGTGACAACCAGTCTCGCTTTAGGAGATAAGATGTTCCAAAGGGCAGAAACCAGGGGTGCTATTCAGCAGGTTCTGACACGTTTTGGAGAACTGGTAGTGAAAATTTTGAGTAGTTCGGAGAACCAGCAAATGCCACCTCTGGCTGGCCCCAGAGTGGGATGGGAATGGAGATTTTGCAGTATCCTTCCCTGCCATACCCACCAAGCCATGCCCACAGAACCAGTAGTAAAAAAAAAATTGAATTCTACCACTGGCAGGAACCATATGATAACTAGGAGATTAATTCAGTGCTAAAGAATATAAAATCATTATGCTGATGATACTTAATATTTATCTCTATTCTAGGTCAAACAGGGCCATTTTTTTAAAAAAAATTGATTTATATGCCGCCCTTCTCCGGAGACTCAGGACGGCTTACAATGCATTAAGCAATAGCCTTCATACTTTTGTATATATTTATACAAAGTCAGCTTATTGCCCCCACAAACTGGGTCCTCAATTTACCCACCTTAGAAAGGATGGAAGGCTGAGTTGACCTTGAGCCTGGCTAGGATTGAACTCGCAGAATTACAGGCAGCTGGATGTTAATTGCTGCCTGGACTATTCTTGAAGATAATCCAGAAACAATAGACTATGTGGGGAGCTCTCATTACTGCCATGTTATATGGATGTTACAGGGAACAGTGTCAGTTGTTTCTGGATGAAGTTCAAGATGCTAATTATAACTAAAAAAGTTCTATGTGATTTGGGACCTGGTTAATTTTGTGTTCACCCAAGCCAAGTGTTAATCTATCCACCTAAAATGTGCAACCCCCACAATGAGTAATGGTGGAAGGTAGTTTAGAGGCATGCATGAACTGTTGGGCTTTCCAGCTTCTTCTTTGCCTAAACTGTATCACTTCTTTGGATGAATATGTACTTTCTTCCCCAACCTTGGTTGTCTTGATATGCCATTTTTCAGTATAGTATCTACACAATTTCCTGTTCTGCAAAAATCATGTATATTTTTGTTTTCTTTCTTTCTTTCTTTTTCTTTCTTTCTTTCTTCTTTCTTTCTTTCTTTCTCTTCCCCCCCCCTCTCTCTCTCCTTCATTCCTTCCTTCCTTTCTCTGGGCTTCTTCAACTCTATTTCACTTTTTATTGCTTTTCCTATGGGTTCTACTATTGTTCAGGAGTTACTGCCAGGATCTTATTCCTTTTTCTGCTAAGCTTACATATAGGCTTATGCTTTCACCCTTTTTCAAAAAAGTACAATCATATGCGATATTACCTAGACTTCCTTCCTTGTCTTCTTACCAGACGTGCGGTTTTCCATGCCCTCACTCTCTGCATTCCTTTGCCACATTGATCAGGATGTTAGGGAATAATTTAGCTTCTCCATTACAAACTTTCTTGTTGCATATGAACACTGTAGATGAATGTCTATGATTAGAAATTGTATTTACTTCATTACTGTGCAATTAATAATCACCATTATTGCATGTGGATTAAGACTGGAGCAATATCCTTTAATCCTCCCTAGTGCAGTATTTTCTTTCACCACATGAGGGCAGCTTCAAACAACATTTTCGGAAATCACAGACATACACACTTCAAGGCAATTATTTTAATGCCAAAAGCTCAAGATTATTCTAGCTTCATAAAAGACTGTAAATCAGATTCACTAGTTAAATCAATGAAATTAAATCCACCTGAGACCAAAGCTACATTCTAGGCATCATACGTTACCACGGTAGCTTAATATGTACAAGTTGTTCAAATATTATGTAATCTACATTGTGTCAAATGCTCACTACTACAAATGAAGGACTTATTTTCCACACCGTTTCTGTTTACTAGGGAAGAAAACAAAACAAAATCACCTATAATCAATGAGTCTACTTTTATTAACTGATTTTTTTTTGTTTTAAAAAAGGGTCACTTGGCAAATGAAAAAAAGTCAGCAAGTAGCTTTATTTGCATCACACATTTCTTCCTCCCCGCCCCCCCGCCCCCTGCCCTCTGGTGTAGAATATTTTAATGACAGAATTTGGTAAAAGCATCTGCAAATTTTACAAACTTGATTCAATTGAGTTTCAGAAGATGTTGCACAGGGAAAGGAAGAACAATTTTGGGTTACAACTAATTTAGTAAAATGCTAGAGGCCTTGAATATTTGAACCATTATCTACAAATCATAAATAAAGGATCATGAACAAGCAGCACACTTGAGAATAACATAATCCTCACTAGAAAAAAAGTTACAATGTTGCATTGCATGGAATAGGCAAACATTTGTTGTGAATTTGGCAAGAGAATAGAAATATTATTTAGCTAGAAAAAGAAATAAAACTGACTGAAGTTAGTATGACTTTTCCAGTGGTGCTTGCAGTTCATAGTTAAAAAGAAGAAACAAAAATGAAAAGAGTGGCTGGAACAGTGTAAAGCTTTTTTAAAAAATGTGCATTGTATGGCCTCTATCTTGACTTTCTTGACCAAATCCTGCATATATCCTGTCTGCAGTTTTTTATTTATTTTTGAAATTACAAATTACTAGAAATATCTAATCTTCTCTTGACCATTTAACTCAGAGAACACACTACTTAATTTCAACAATGACACAGCTTTTCTTTAGTTATATTAGAAGAAATCACAAGTTGTCCAACTGATTTCCCAATTCTTTCTTAAATTCTTTAAGACCACTAGAATATTTAGGATAATTAATCTGATTCAAAATGAGTTAAATTACAACATATGACAAATAATATTGGTATGTGACAGGCACATTTTAGTTGTGTTCAGGTTAGCTAACTCTAAACTACCTAGTATTCATTATTACTCATTATTCTCCTCAAATGGACATTCAAGGCAGCAAACAAAATATTAATACAATACAAAAGAAAGAAATCAATACTAAAATCATTCTGAATTATTACTTTAAAATGTGAATAATTATGTATGTATATATGTATATGAAACTCTCTCTCTCTTTATGTGTCTGTGTGTGTGCGTGTGCGTAACTAAAGATAAATGTAAACGTTTCCTTTGTCCAGTTGTCTGACTCTAGAGGTCTCATCACTGTTTCTAAGCCAAGAGAACCAGTGTTGTCCAAAGATATTTCAATGGTCATGTGGCCAGCATGCCTATACACCAGAGATGTCAAACTCAAGGCCTGCAGGCTGGATCCACCCATGGGGTGCTTAGATCTGGCCTGCAGGCTGTCTTGGAAACAGCGAAGGACCAACCCATGGTGCCTCTGCCTGTGAAAACGGAGCCCAGTGGAGCCATGTGTGGCCTCCCCAAGACCTGTTTTCGGCCGTAATGGCCTCCTGCAGCGGTCTGCCAGTGAAAACAGGAGCTCATCCATTGCGGCTGAAAAGGGGGCCCAGGGGGCACCCCTGGGCTCCATTTTCATTGGCAGATGGCTGCAGCAGGCCTTCACAGTCAAAAATGGAGCTTTGATGAGTGACTTTGAGCTGACCACACCCACTTTGGCCATGCCCCTGGCTCCCAAAGTCAAAAATAACCCTGATGCGGCCCTCAAAGGAATTGAGATTGATACCTCTACTATACACCAAGGTGTGTGGAATACTGTTACTTTCCCAACAAATGGTACCTGTTTACTCGCATTTGCATGCTTTCAAACTGCTTTATTCAGACAACTTGAATATGGTCTATATTAAATTTAAAATCTCTTTTTGTTGTTGTTAATATTAAGGTCTCTAAGCAGCAAATTAAGCTACTTTTTGTATTTAATATTATTTTTATCTTTTAGTATTATTTAGAGAACCATGGTGACACAGTGGTCAAAATGCAGTATTCCAACTAGTTGTGCCAACTGCCAGAAGTTTGATCCAGATCAGCTTAAGCTTGACTCAGGCTTCCATTCTTCCAAGGTTGGTAAAATGTGGACCCAGATTGTTGGGAACAATATACTGACTGTAATCCGCTTAGAGAGACTGTAAAGCACAATGAATAAGTCTAAGTGCTATTGCTATATAAGTATAAGTGCTATTGATAATGCTGCAGTAGGTCTTCCTGTTTCTGATAAAAGACTATTTAGAATATATACAGTGAGTCATATTAACTTCTTCTCAAGCTGTTAATTCCTTTTTAGGAAAAGGCTGAAATTTCTGAATATAACTGAAAATTCATAATCTTTACAACATTCATAGTGTACAACAGCACAACATTAGCAGCTCTTGGAGTAGTAAACTATTGAACTGGCAAAGCATTCTGTAAGACCAATCTAAAATATCTAAAACAACAATAGGCATTAAACCAGCAAGTACTATTTTCCATAGCTCACATTCTGTCCCAGTAATTCCAATTCACAATTGTGTAGCCAAACAAGTTTCAGCAGCAATTTGATCTACAGAATTCAAATAATGAAACATTTCATAGCACAGTGTTCAAAACAAAACATGGCAAATTAAGTGGCAGATTCAAAATTTAGCAAGCTAGCTTTGAGGAGATCATGCAGAAATACAAAATGTAGCCACCAAGTCAGTTCCTATTTAATTTCTAACCATAACAAGAAAATGCATTAATTAAATTAACTTTCATGATTATTCCTGGCCTATAAGACTTGAACAGTGCCATTTTTAAAACTCCAATCTGCATAATAATGTCTCTGATTCTTTCCAAGGATTCTTTTTTAAGAGTAATAGCCATCAGGAGCCAATAAAAATTGTGAGTCTGAATAATCTAAATTATAATGTGCAAAAAAATACAAAAGTCCATTTATCCCATGAAAATTACAAAATCATGTATAGATTATCTGCCTGTGATCTATGCTTTGCATGGATCATTTGGCTATCGTAGTGGCACTTTCTTCATGTAGGAAAACAAATACAAATGACCTAAGAGAAGGAGACAAATGCTACATTTATGTTTCCTCATGCTCTCTTTTGGAATTCAATACAAATCATCAATACTGAGCATCAAAATATATACTGAAACAGAATTGCCACTTTCTATTGTTGCTGTATGTGGGAACAATTTATTCACAAAGCATGTTAGAAAAAGATTTTCTAAAATAATGCAGTACAATGCAATCTGTATTTAGAAGAGGTTTTTAAGATTCATACCTTACTAATTTGTACCCCGTTGGTCATTTCCATAAATTTTAATTTATTAAGTATAATTCAGTCTGTTCACTACTGCTCTCTATTGGTTGGTTTCAACTTCAAAACACTAAAAGTAAATTCCTAGTAGTGCAGGCCCCAGCCCATTCAGAACCGGGCCACGGAAGTGGTGGAGTGTGCATGCATGGGTGCACAAAACTGCATTTGTGAAAGTGGTTCATGTGTGCAACCATCCAGTCTTTTCCTGCCACTGCTGCCACCTCAGCCAGTTTGCTGAGCCAGAAAGGTTTAAGACAGCTGATCTGCACCATTCCTCTGTGTGCTGACATGTTGCACAAGTTTAGGGCACCCTGATGAACAAGACAGGCCATAGTGCCACAAAAAACAGAAAAGGTAGTTTTTCTCAAAGTTGTGTAGAGGAGTCATACATGAACAAAGATAATGTAAAGGAATTTTTCCTTAGTATTGATCAGTTTATATACAAACTATCAAAATATTTATATGAATATGTGGAGAATTTGTTTTTCTGGCAATGCCTTTAGACTCAGTTTTGTCGGGAGGTGGGGAGAGCAGTGAAATGCATCAGCAATTAAGAAATAAAGTGACAGATTGTGAGATTCAACATGTCTCAATAAATATACTATGTGAATATTTCTTTGAGTGTTTCCCAATGAAAGTATTTCATAGCCCTGCTAGGCAATTGAACTTTTAAATTAAGCAGAATAAGCCCTCTCTGGGATTTCAGAATTATTTGTATTTTCTTAATTGCAAACAAATTAAAATTAGAATAGCAAGATCCTGGCTGTATTCCCACAATGCAGTTTGTGTGTTTATACATACTACAATAAGATATACAGCAATTTGTTTTGCTTTCTTACATCGCAAGGATGTCTGTCCCAGAAATAAAAACAGACCCATATGTTCTGCTTTAAAGGAAACCAATGACTTGAATTTGAGCCAGCTTAGTTCTAGACAAGAGATAAATACAATCACTTGGTCTTAAATAGTTTGTGGTTGTCAGCCCTGAAGAAATTCTGAGACAAGGCCAAAAGTTAACAGTAAGTTTAACTCAAGCTTCTGTTTTTCCATACTAGGAAACTAAGCAACATGTGACAAGAGAAAATATACAATTTCCTGCAATTCAGGAAAGTTATAAATAAAAGCCAGTTTGGGATAATTACTAGCATGTTGGACTTAATTACTCTCTTTTTACCCTTCTAGCTGAGTGACCTAATGATCATTCCTTTTTCTCAATGCAATTTATCTTATATGTTTGCTATATAAAAATAGATAAGAGGTTTCTGTTAACTTGCTTAATTTTTTTAGAAAGAGGACAACACCCTTTTCTATGTGTTGTATTAAAGGTAGAAAAAATTCTGAAGTGATTTATCTTGGTCTGATTTTTTACATCTCAAAACCTGGCATTTTAATAGGAGTGGGTAGACTTTTTATATCTACTGTGTGTGTATAACTCATTTAAATGCAGAAAAGTAATTCTATGATTTTTGTTATATTGGCCTAGTCTAAGTTACACTGGTGTTGGCAGTAGAGTAAAAAAGTTAGAATGATTGCTGTGATTCTGTGATCAGTTGTGTATTTCTTTTAATGCGCATTGCAGAGTTCTGACACATGGTTACAACTGCATCTTGATCTTTTTTTTACACCCATTCACCTGGTTGTTCCTACTAAATTAGATCCTGTTGTGTTTATTCAGTACATTGTTTAAGCAAAGAGAGGTAACTTTTTCTTTTTGGCATGGAGGTACAATGAGGTGAACATACCTATGAAATAACTGCCATGGGAGACTTGCTTGCTTTCAAACTGGCTGCTATGCCAGAGAAGTTACATTCATAAAAGACAAATTAGCTTTTCAGAATATCAGTAAAAGAGAATATTTGTAGCTCAGAGTTGAAATGAGGTGCCCTTGATACTTTCTAGTTTGGTTGTTTTCTTGCAGACATTTAGCTACTCAAGATAAGTAACATCATCATTGATGTCAACTAATAATGATATCTATCGGATAATAAAACATCTGCAAGAAAATAGTCAAGCTCCAGGACCACTCAGTTCCAGAATACATTCTACGATTCCAGTATAACTGTTGGGGCCCCAAAGACATTTCTGAAAATGCTGTAAATATTATATCATATTAGGGGCTCGTTCTTGTACCAGCTTAGATACTATTATTTATTTATGTTATGAAAATAAGGCAAATGAAACAAGAAACAAACAAATTATCTCATTCAGAAATGAGATAATTTGGTCTTCATTAGCACCATTCACCTATTTTTTGCCTATCATCACATACAAAATCAGTTACAGATTCATTACTTGAAAGGTTTTAATCTGACCAGCACTCTATCAGAGATGAGTTTCATGAACTCTTGTTGATTTTTGTCAGTCTAAGGCCAGATGGCTAAAACAGCATGTGAAAATATTGAGACTATATAACTCTTACCTCTAGGGGAAAGAAGGAAGTCTGCCAATGTAAAGATTTCTGTATAATCAAAACAGCTTGAATTATAACAAGCTCTGTTTACAGAATTAAAGGAAATAAGAGATCCACATGCTTGAATAATATTGTGAAATAACCTTGCAATCAAAATGGTGGTGGAAACTATCTTAGTCACAAACATGAATAATATCTCAGATTAAGAGAACATAATTGGAAAAGACGCCTAGAAAGCGGCTAGAGGGCCAGCCAATCCGAATCCAACCAGATACTGGTGAGGTCTCATATTAAGACCTACCTAGTGGCGATAAAAGCAGCAAAATCTGAGCATTTTTCCGCTGTTATTGCATCATCAGATAATTGCCCAGTCACCCTGTTTAGGGTGACCCGTTCCCTTCTCCTTGCAGAGGAGAGCTGAGGACTTTGTGCAATATCTGTATGACAAAATCACTCAGATTTGGGAAGGATTGGACTCTAACTGGGTAGTTTCAGACGGGGTGATGGAGGCGAGCCTTGAGAATGTCATTTGGGAGGAGTTTGACCCTGTGGCTCCTGAGGACATGGACAGGATTCTGGGTAGACTTAGCACAGCCACATGTTTACTGGACCCATGTCCCTCCTGGTTGGTGCTGGTCTTCCGGGAGGTTACATGAGGCTGGCTCCAGGGGATTATCAATGCTTCTTTGAGTGAGGGTAACTTCCCCGCTGCCTTGAAGGAGGCGGTGATGAGGCCCCTCCTTAAGAAGCCTTCCCTGTACCTGGCTGTATTAGCCAATTATCATCTTGTCTCCAACCTTCGCTTTGTGGTAAAGGCTGTTGAGAGTGTGGTGGCGCAACAGTTTTCCAGGTACCTAGAGGAAACGGTTTATCTAGATCCATTCCAGTCGGGTTTCAGGCCTGGGCACAGCATAGGAACGGCATTGGTCACATTGGTGGATGATCTCTGGAGGGCTCAGGACAGGGGTTGTTCCTCTGTCCTGGTCCTATTAGCTCTCTCAGCGGCTTTTGAAACCATCAACCATGGTATCATGCTGTGCCGATTGGAGGGGTTGGGGATAGGGGGCGCCGGTGGTTCTTCTCCTTCCTCTCTCTTTTTTTAAAAATTTTTTATTAATTAAAATAACATTACAAACAACATATACAATACTTCACCCTGTGCTATACATAAGAAAGGAAGATTTGGTTCTTCGGATATATCCTCATGAACGCCAAAATCCACGTTCTCGGGGTACAGGTACTGAAGCATCCAATTTTCCCAGCGCATAGAACACAAATGGTTTCCAAATTTTCCAGAAAACATCTTCTTTATAGTCGCCATTTCTAACTTTAATATTATATGTCATTTTATCGTTTAAGGCTAATTTCCACATTTCATAATACCATTCTTCTATTTTAAAATTCACCTTTAATTTCCAATATCTGGCTATTATAATTCTACCAATTATAAACATAATTCTAATCAATTCTTTCTCATATTTTGTTGGTTCTATTTCCTTAATTATCAACAGTAATATAGATTCTGGTCTCAATATTATTTCTTTCCCCATCATTTCAAAGATATTTTTCTCCAATTGTTGCCAAAACTTTTTAACTTTATCACATTTGTACCACATATGTTCATAAGTCCCTAATTCCATATCACATCTCCAACATTGTTTACTAATTTTGTTATCTATCAATGACAGTCTTAATGGAGTCAAATACCATTTCCAAACAACCTTATAATTATGCTCTTTAATCCTTACAGATAAAGTCTTCATAATTCTGCTCTTCCAATTCACATTCCAATCTAAATCTGATATTTTAATATTAAGTTCTTTTTCCCAATTCATCTTCATCACCCTTTGTGGTTTTCCATCAAAATTTATAATCTTATATATCTTACTAACGAGTCCCTTTAGCCTAATTTCATCTTTCATAATTTGGAATACTAAATGTTCAAATTCAGTTTTACTTCTACTTATCGAACAATTGTCCCTTACTTTCTTAGTCCATTTTTCTATCTGTATTTTTTCAAATCAGCCTAAACCCAATTTTTCAATGATTTCTTTTTTCCTCTTTTCATTTTCTAAGGTTTTTAACCAATCTATTATAATTTGTATATTTTCATCTTCCATTACCCTATCACGATTTATATTAGTTTTAATCGGCCAATTTTCAATTGTCTATCTTAAGAAAATTATATCTGGAATTAAAATTTTAACAAATTTATTCCAAATTTTACTCAATCCCTTTAACCAATAGCTATTAATTACACATTTTGATTTTGCTTTATCTAAAAACCATGTTGAGCCAAATCTCTTGATGTCTTTTAATTCTAAATCTCTCCAATGACTATCTTCACCTTTAAATATTTTTACCACAGTCCGAATAGCATAAGCCCAATAATAATTGAGTAATTTGGGGATTCCTAATCCACCTTCCTTTTGATTTTGATACCACATTTTCTTCACTACTCTAGGTCTTTTCCCACCATTGCAAAATTTATCCATTTTCTTCTGATATCCTTCAATATCTTTCTCTGTCAAATTTAACAGTAACATCTCAAATAAAAAATTAAACTCTGGCAACAACATCATCTTACACATTGCAATTCCAAACCAAACCAAGACAACTTTATCGTTTTATATTTACTTATCTTTTTCTCGATTTCATTCATCATCACATCATAATTTAGTTTTTTCATTTCTTTAACTTTGAGTGAAAGTGTTATGCCAAATATTTCAATGTATTTTTAATCCTTATCCCAAGTTGTGCTTGCATGTTCTCCCACTCCTTACCATTATTATTCATTAATAGCTCAGATTTTGACTAATTTACTTTCAAACCTGTCATTTTCTCAAATTCTTTCAAATGCTTATATATCTTTTTCAAATCTTTCTCTATATCTTTCAAAATAATCAAAGTATCATCCGCATACAAATTTATCTTATATCCCTTATACCCTTCCAATTCTTCATCTTTTTCTATCGTTTTAGTCAAAATTTCCATAACTAATAAAAATAATGTTGGAGACAAGGGACATCCTTGTCTCGTACCCGCTTCCAATCTTATCTCTTCTGTCAACCTTCCGTTCACCTTCACTCTTGCACTACTTTTTTGATACAATTTTGAAATAACATATATAAACTTGTTACCAAAACCTAGTACCTCAACGATTGTTTTAATAGTTTCCCATTGTACAGAGTCAAAAGCTTTAAAAATATCTAATGATACTATACCTATTTTATCAGCATTATATTCAGCAACATCTATAATATTTAATACTCTTCTGACAATATCACTCATGTATCTACCCTTCACAAAGCCTACTTGGTTATAACTTATATATCTATCTATAAATCTATTTAATCTATTATTTATAATGGCGGTAAATATCTTTGCATCTTGATTAATTAAGGAAATGGCCGATAGGACTCAATCCTTTCTAAGTCTTTATCTGGTTTAGGGATTATAGATATCACCATTCTATTCCATGACAACAGAACTTCTCCACCATGTAAAATTCCATTAAATAGTTTTTGCAATTTTGGTATTATTATTTCTTTAAATTCTTTATAAAACTCAGCAGGTAATCCATCTTCAACTGGAGCTTTCCCTAATTTTATTTTTTGTATCACTCCATTAATCTCATCTTGTGTTATATCTTCTTCCATCAAGTCTTTATATGTTTGGTCAATTTTCACCGCATATTTTTCTAAATAACTTCTCAGTTTTTCCCGATCAATTAATTTTTTCAAATATAAATTTTGAAAAAAGTTCCTGACCACTTCACATTTTTCTAATTTTTTATAGCATCTTATACCCTTATCATCTATCAGAGCTCCGATTTCTCTCTTCTCTCTTTTATTTTTCGCCATCCTTGTTATTACTAAATTCAAAAAAATTCCTATTTAAATATCTCATATTCTTTTTTTACCAATTCTGTATCCTCTTCTATCAGTTTATTTTTTAACAAATTTAGTTCCTCCAAAAAGTTTTTTTCTTTAGTAAGCAAAAATTGATTCTCCAATTCTCCAATTCCTTAATCTCGTTTTTATCTTTTTCAATTTTATTTTTATAATTTTTATATTTTCTGCTTGATAACTTAATACTTTCCCCTTTAAACACTGCTTTCATCGCATCCCAAACAATTTCAAATTTAACCTCTCCATTATCATTCAATCTCCAACATTCTTCCCACTTTTTAAATATCCATTTTTTATCCTCCTCATTTTTATAGTTTTTCATCATATCTCCAGCAACTTCCTTTTTTCTCAAAATTAAAATCTATTTCCATCGTAACTTCTGCATGATCAGAATCCTTAAAAATTCCCACATCTATCTTATCCACATTATTCAACAAATCTTTAGAAACTAAAATATAGCCAATTCTTGAATATGTGTTATGTGTCTTAGAATAAAAAGTGTACACTTTTTCAGTTCCTTTTACTTCTCTCCATGCATCCACCACGCCGTTTTGAAACATCCATTTATTTAAAATCCCCATTTTATTTGTTCCTCCACAATGAGTGGGGTTAGTACTATCTATTTTATCTCTAATTAAATTCTCCTTCCTCTCTGACTGGTTGCAGTTTGTGTTGATGGGGGGACAGAGATTGACTTCAAGGCACCTTGTGTGTGGGTGCTGCAAGGGTCGGTTCTCTCGCCCCTCTTGTTCAACATTTATGTGAAGCCGCTGGGTGAGATCATCCATGGTTTCTGGGTGAAGTGTCATCTGTACGCTGATGATAATCAACTGAACATCTCCACCCCTGACCACCCCAACGATGCCCTTGATGTGATGTGCTGGTGCCTGGAGGCCGTGCAGATCTGGATGAGGAGAAACAGACGCAGGCTCAACCCATCCAAGACCGAGTGGCTATGGCTTCCGGCATCCCGATATAGTCAGTTGGTATGATTGCTGACTTTTGGGGGCAAGTCGTTGGCCCCTTCAGAGAGGGCTTGCAACTTGGGCATCCTCCTGGATACACAGCTGTCTTTGGAAGAACATATGATGGCTGTGGCCAGGGGGACTTTCTATCAGGTTCGCCTGATCTGCCAGTTGCGGCCCTTTCTGGAGCGGGATGCCTACTCATGGTCACTCATGCCTTCATCACGTCCCGCCTGGACTACTGCAATGCTCTCTACATGGGGCTTCCCTTGAGGAGCACCCAGAGGCTCCAACTGGTCCAGAATGTGGCCGCGCAGGTGGTTATGGTGGCGACTTGGCGCTCCCATGTAACACCTCTCCTGCACGAGCTGCACTGGCTCCCAGTGGTCTTCCGGATGTGCTTCAAGGTATTGGTTACCACTTTTAGAGCGCTCCATGGCTTAGGACCTGGGTACTTACAAGATCGCCTTCCACCATGGTAGCCTCCCACCAACCAGTACGATCCCACAGAGAGGGCCTCCTCAGAGTGCCGTCGGCCAAACAATGTCGGCTGGCGGCCCCCAGGGGGAGAGCTTTCTCTGTGGGGGCACCTACCCTCTGGAACGAGTTGCCCCTGGAGATTTGGCAGATCCCTGATCTGCGTGCTTTCCAAACTACCCTAAAGACATTTTTGTTTAATCAAGCCGGGCTGACCTGACCTACTCTTTTAAATTGTTTTTAACTTAAATTGCTAAAATTATGGGTTTTAATATAGGGGTTTTAATTATGAGCCAAATTAATTGAATTGGATTTTAATACTGTTTTAAACTTTGTATTTTCTGTATTTTATTGCTGGCTGTTCACCGCCCAGGGTCCTTCGGGAGAAGGGCGGTATATAAATATAATAAACCATAAACCGTAAACCATAGTAAGCATTCAGAAGGATACAGTGGATAACTCTACCCCCAACCCAGATCCTCAACGATTTATCTTTTTTCAACAAGGACAAGATGGATGGATTTGTTTCTAGTGTAAAGGCATTGCTGTTTCCCACTATGTCTATCTCTGTGTACCATGGTGTGAATATGAAGATGGTACTTTACACCTCTATCCAAACTAAGATATGTTCTTGAATTTCTCGTTCAATATCTGGAGGTTGTAGGAATTTGGATGAGGAAAAGCAGACTTCAAACAACCCTAGCAGGATTAAATGGCTCAAATTTTACAACCGTCTGAGTCAGGTAATTGCTATTACCTAAATAGAACATAATTGCAGTTTTGGACTTCTCCTGGACTTAAGGCTCCTATTCAAAGAAGAGCTAGCAGTTCAAAGAAGAAGTACTAGCTCTTCTTTGAAGAGGAGCTTAGAGTCCAGTAGAAATTGCAACATTTCTTGGATCAAAAGGCAGCATTCATGATGGGTCTCATCTCCAGCAGTAGATTATTGCAATGTATTCTACAAGGCCTACCTTTGAAGAACATTTGGATTTTCAGATGGCCAAAAATTCAACAGTCAAGCAATCAGAGGTGTACCTTAATATGCCTGTTTGATACTTTTGCTCCATGAGTTACATTGGCTTCCAATGTGTTCCTAACTGTTCCTGGATGCAATTAAAGGTTCCTGTCTTCACGAAGTGGGGGCAGATTGTTTATGTCACTGCCTTTCTATCTATCCCACTTGGTTATAGAAATATAAATTATTTATATCTATCCCACTTGGTTTAACAGAAAGGAAGTGGTCTAGTTACATCTATTAGGAAATGTCATCTAGCACAAGGGTTCCCAAACTTTCGGACCTAAGGGACCATTATATTCATAATTTTAAATCCCAAGGACCACTAATATGATTTACCTAATGACTGGCTGGGTGGGCATGGCTAGGTGGTCATGTGACTGGGTGGGTGTGGCCAACTTGATTGCCAACTCAATGTCACTCACATCAAGGGGTGCTTTGCTAGCCTCTACTCTCCCGTCTTCTGCCAGCCACTCCTTGCCTCCCCACCCAGGCTCCTTAGAGTCCCAACAGGAAGCAGTTGTTGGAGCTAAGCAGCCACCTCAAGAAAGAGTTGGCAAAACAGCTGACTCAGATCAAATTGGATCTGACCAAAAAGGAGGCTCAGCAGAAGCACCTCACTGAGCATAGGCTTTCTAAGCAGAGGGAAGACCTGTGGCAGTGCAAGGCCAGATACCGGCACCTGGAGGCTTAGCTGGGTGAGATGGTCAGCCAGTTCCAGGCCATGATGCAGTCCCACTGGAACAAGGCCCTCCGGCTCTTCACCACCAGCAACACTTCCCTCCAGCCTTCACCCAAAGCCCCGTACCAGGAGGCTGAAGTAGACCCCGAGTTGGAATTTCTTTCCTCCTCTGACCCACAGAAAAAGGCCCCAAAGGAGGAGACTCTCTACAGCAACACAAACGTTCATTGCACGTATCCGGCCCAGGGGCCATAGTCTGAGGACCCCTGATTTAGTGCAATATAAAAAAATGCAAATAATTTTTCTGCAGACCACCAAAATTTTCTTATGGACCACCAGTGGTCGATGGACCACCAGTTGGTGACCACTGATCTAGCAGGTCCTAGGAAGAGAGACATTTCTGTTACCTTAAGTCCTCTGAATCACTGTGTGAGATGGGTGGCCATATAAATTAATTGATTCACTGTCATAAACAAACAAACAAACAAATAAATAAATAATATGCAATATGTTGAACAGAAATTAGTCAAATATTCAATAAAAATGAATAATACCCAAAGAATTAGAAATAACTTTTTAATTAAGCATCTTTAAGAAATAAATTTTAATTAAGCATCTTTAAGAAACTATGTATTTTATATATTGGATTACAACTGAAGCACACACTATGGTAGTTTCTCAAATATAAAAATATTAGACGAAGGTAAATTATTTCAGAATTTTTTCTCCTTTTTAAAGTAACATATACACTGTACAATTCAATTGCCAAGCAAAGTGAAATCTGTTAGGTAGAAAAATAACAATAAAAAATGAAGAAATTTTATATCCACTATAGGTCCACTGAAGATAGTCTGTTGGTGATTCCACCTTCATGTCATTTAATTTCCTCTGACTAGTTCCTAAATTCCTAAGAACAATACTGCTGCCAAAGTTGAAAAATTATGACCAACATGTCCTTGACCGCTGTTTGCTCCTAAGCATTCTACCTCCCATTTCTTTTTCCTATCTGGTCTACGTCACTATTTTTTCCCTTTAACTTTTCAATGAATTTAAGTGGAATATATCTCGATAGGTGGCAAAATCTGTTGACTTTGTCTAAAATATCAAGGGAATACTAGGGTTGTAGTGATAATTTACATATTTGCTAACACTTGATCATGTTTTATACTATTCTGAATTCAAACCTTAAATTAGTTTCTGCAGATCCTAATCAACAGTGAGATCTAATTTTCTAGTGGATTCTTCTTCCTGTTATGTGCTAATTGAGTTACATAAATGCTAATTGATAATTAAAAATGTGATTACATCTTTATTATAGGTATAATTTAGTTTTATTATTTAGTTTATTCTTTTTCAACTACACTTGCAATTTGCATATTCATAAGCCTCAAAAGCCAAGTAAGTTTAATAAACATGGCAAAAAATGGTTTATTAAACTCAGATTAAAGCTTTAGGCTCATAATTTAAACTATAGCGCAGAGTGAATTAATTTTAAAATCAAGCACTAGTGAAAAGAACAATCACAGCTTCAAACATGGACAGGACTACCATCCACTACTGCCAATTAATTTTAATACTTCGTGAAACATTTGTTTATGGAATATGATAACATTCCTATACCCGATAGACTAATATTAGTACTAAAACCAAATGCTGAGCAAATCGAAAGCTTTCAAAGTCTACTAGTAAGTTAAAACAATGTTTCTAAAATCTTATGGGATTTCTTTAGTGGTTAAAGTAACACTATAAATAGATAGTTCAGAGAATGGTTGGTATATACAAATGGATCAGAGAAATCAATTAATTTTATAAATAAAGTACTTAATTTTACATTTAAGTAATTTTAATCATTAGTTACTTATTCTTTCGTTCCACCTGGCCTTGGACTTTTTTGGAATGTAGCTTCAGTGTACACAAATTCTTCCTTTTGAGAGGAAATCATCTTAAATCTATGTTCCCTAACATTTTGGCTAAAGACAATATTGATTTTCTCCTTTTTACTACAACAATTATTATGTCGGCTGGCAGCCCCCAGAAGGAGAGCGTTCACTGTCGGAGCACCGACCCTCTGGAATAGTTTGCCCACCGAGCTCAGGACAGCCCCTGACCTCCTCTCTTGTAACCTCTCCCCTTTCTTGTAAGCAGTATCAGATATGCTTGGATGATTTACGGGGTGTACCACACCAACATATTTTTTTTGTGTACTCTAGTTTACAGCTGCCATTCTGTTAATGGAGTAGACTCTAAAATTCCACTGTACTTTCTGTGAATTCCCAAATCATTCAAAGTTTTGTCACAGGTAGAAGAAAGTGAAGAAGAGTCCTGATAAGTGGATATTCATTTATATAACATGATGTAAGTGTAGTTTCCCATTTTAACAAAAGTAAAATAAATCCAGCTTTTGGAAACTCACAATATGCCAATCCTCTTATCTGATGAAGAAACCAAGATTTATAGCCCAGGCTTTCAGTGTCTTATTATATGTAACAGTCAGTTTAACCTAATTCAGTTTTGACTCTAGATGAGTCAAAACATGTTCCAGTACTTCTGTCTTTGGCTAGAGCTGATCTGTTCTTTTTTGTTGCAAAACATAGGTTTGAAGATAAATAATATCCCATAAAATTACATCAATGTTTTAAACAAGTAGATTATTCCCATATCTTCAGTCATAATAAGTGATTTTTGTCTCAAGGTATTGAGGGTTGGAAAATGCAAATGGATATTATATTAATCTGTACAATCACTAAACAACCCATTACTTTTTAAAAAGCTTTGCGATTCCATGAGTCTGAAAGGCACTACATAAAACCAAGTTCTCTTATAGTCAATTTACTTGTCTGTAAGTCACAACCAGTGAAATGGGGAAAATGGTAAGTTAAAGTGACATAAAAACCATGAAGGTCTCTATGCATCGGAGTTAGTGTAGCATTTCTCAAGCATCTGTCAGGAGAACTCATGTGTATGCCCAGGAGGTTTAGTTGAGTATTTCTCTTCATGGATGTTTTTTAGGCAAAATTGTTTTTATACTCTACGCAAGAAAGTGCTAATAGAACATTAAGATTATATGGGGAAAACAGAGGAAAAGCAAAGGAAAAAAAAGCAAACAAACCTGAATTAATGAACCCATTATCTGAAACTTCAGAAAGGAAAAGCTCAGAAAGTAATATAAGGAAACTCCATAAACTGACAACAGGTTATTATTAAAAGTTGAGAGCTGAATCCTTTACATACAATGTATTCATTTTTTGTAATGAATACTGGATATGATTATCTTGTCAAGCAGTTTATTTCAAGTGCTAACATGAACTTGAGGTTGCCTGAAGAAAGAATATCTGGAATTTTACAGCAGGAAATAAAAGTTAGATTAACTCTGTGGTGAAGTAGATGATCAGTAGCCCAGGGCTTTCTGTGGTCTTACTGTATTAGTAATAGTGGAAATCATTGTGTGACTTTTGAACAAGAAACATAAAAAAGGATAAACCATGGTGTAACAGAGGCTTAAAATGCTTTGCTTTTTGTTTTGTTAAAATAAAACCTCAAAATTATGTTGGGGAAGGGAAAACAATTAATTGAAGTGTTATTTATATTACATCATTCACCTTTGGCCTTCAAAAAGAAAAATCACTGCAGCAGCCAAAACATTTTTCTTTCCTGTTATAAGGCAATCTTCCTTAACTTGTGGGTGGAAGGGATCTACACAGTGGTGGGATTCAGCCAGTTCTCACCATTTCGGGAGAACTGGTTGTTAACTTTCTGAACAATTTGGTGAATTGGTTGTTGGAAGAAATAATTAAGGCAGAGAACCGATTGTTAAATTATTTGAATCCCACCATTGGATCAACATGTATAAACTCACCAGGAAAGGGCCTGGTGGCTCAGCAGACTAATGCATTGTGATTAACTCCAGCAGTCTGCAATTACTGTAAGCTCGAATCTCACCAGGCTCAAGGTTGACTCAGCCTTCCTTTCTAAGGTAGGTAAATTGAGGACTCAGTGTGTGGGGGCCAATAAGCTGACTTTGTATAATATACAAAAGTATGAAGGCTATTGCTTAACACATTGTAAGCCGCCTGAGTCTCCGGACAAGGGCAGCATATAAATCAAATCAAATAAAAATATAAATAAACAAACCTGTACAAACTAGGGAAGTTATTCTGTTACATTTGATTTATCAATCCAGGATGGCCTTACATTTACTGCTTTTTAAAAAATAAAAATCATCCCCCATCCTCTTTGATATCTAATCCAAGTATGTAATACAGGTGAAAGAAGTATACTGTAGCATAGTTGTGTCATTAATTAACATTCCAAAGGATTGATGAAAAAAGAATGTTGCCACGTAAATATATTTAGGTGTGTGGGTACAGTTCAGTAAAGTTATGCTTCCATTTTTTCCATTTCCATGCTATGCTTTATAGAAGTAATTTTTTAAATTAATAAATTAATAAGCATATAGACATTTTGTTATATAATAGCTAAACTAAAATGTACTTAAAATATTCTGGATTCTTTTGGGATTGTATAGGATCCCTTAAAATATGTACAGTTCCAATTGCTAAGGTTCCATTAACTGATATTAACTGCAAGTTACAAATGCTTTTTTAAAGGTTATACATTCAGATATATTTTATTTGAAATATTTCAGAAAGTCATATATATATTCCTTGAATTACATTTATTATATGCAAAAAGAAAAGAAAAAGAAGGCAAAAAAGACTATCTATATCATCTATTTATATCTATCTATCTATCTATCTATCTATCTATCTATCTATCTATCTATCTATCTATCTATCTATCTATCTATACACATACACACACATACACACACACTGTATACTATACATCATATATATATATATATATATATATATATATATATATATATATATATATATATATATATATATATATATATATATATATATATATATATACACACATACATACACACACACACACACACAAACACGTGTGTATTTGCAAAACTGGAGTGGAAAATTGAGACAAGACTAATTATCCTTCTTGTAATTCCATTTCTTTTTTCTTGTCTGTATAATATCACTGAAGACTCCTTATCTGAAGAGGAACAGGCAAACAGAAGAATCAAAGCCAGAAGGAAGCAGCAATTCCAAGCTTGTGTAGGTCAGAAACTAAGCCAAGCAATATTGCTGGATAAGATAATAAAGGCATATGACCTTGTAGATCCTCCTTCAGATCCTAGACAATGAATTTAAAAATGTGTTCATTCACCAGAAAATGTTATTGTGTGTGTATTGATCTTCTCAAATAAACAATTAAAATTTGGATACCTGACTACTTTTGTCATCATTATGAGACATCAGGTTCACTGACTCTTATGATCTTTCTTTTTGGTTTTTGGGAGGTAGCCAGTTGAAATCATTTTATGTGGTATTATCACTCTGGGAGAAAATATAGCAGTTCAATATGTAAATGTGAAACTGGATTATACTCCAAAAAAAAAAAAAAATGGAATTGAAATCATATGAAGAAGTCTGGCTGCATCAAGTCTGGGATTCAGCAAATACTATGTAGATAGAAAGAAATACATACTTCAGGGCTTTTCAGTTGACGTTGAGGCAATACATATGCAGGGAACGGATCTCCATGTTCCCTGTGCTGACTTCTACATTTTTGTGGGTTCCAAGAAGAGCCAAAGCTGCCTTGTAGGGGTGGTGAAGCAAAGATTGGTACCCTGAGAGGTCAAAGAGAGTCGCAGCTCTCCTGTCAGCCCCGGGGTTTCTTCTCCCTCTCACCCATGGCAAGAAGAAAAGGCAGCCTAAAGATGGCAAAGCTGGGAGAGCTGATAAACATCTAAGACTGGTCCTGCAGTGAAGTAGGTGAACAGTGAGTGCAACTGGGGGAGAGGAATTTTTTTTCACTTTAAATTTAATCCCAAGGAACAATTTAGAATTATCTGCTCAGAATCATCTCTGAAAGCAGCATCTAGGCATTCTGAGAAACCACCAGACCAGAAGTGAAGGGTGCAGGAGTGAAAATAATAAACTTTGAAATTTTAAAATATACAGAAAATTAGACTCAACTGGGAAGGCATGGTACTGAGAAGGCATTTTAAAATGCTGGAATCATTTATTTACAAAACTTATTCTGCTTTTGTAATTCTATAACTAAAAGAACACTAGAAATGTGTGATATTGAAATTTAAGCTGAGAGTGCCACCTGCTGACAAAAGAGAAAAGTTCAAGTCTGGAAATATTTATATGAAGGTATGTGAAAATTTCTATTGGATTACTTTTAACCACCCTATGACTACTGGATTACTGGAGATCCAAGTATAAAAATAAGGAGGTTTTTTAACTAAAGGGTCCCCTGAATGTTATACTAGAAGTAGTTGAACTAGTAGTTGAACTAGTAAAGGAAATGCAAAGAGGCTTTTGATAAACTCTGGGTGTGCTGTTACAGATAGTGAGTTGTGGTGAGTTAGTTAACTTGAGGATTTTGATAAACTCTGGGTGTGCTGTTACAGATAGTGAGTTGTGGTGAGTTAGTTAACTTGAGGATTAAGAGCTGTCTCCTTAAGAGATTGCATTGTGGGAGATGTAGTGACAGATTGCATTATGGGAAATGTAATCCAGGATATGTGACCATATCTGTGTGTCTGATTGGCCACTGAGGCTTTCTGCCTGAGTTTTAGAACTAAGACATAGCTATATGTTGAATTACCTCAGAAGAGAGAACATGCTTTCTGAACAGGGGGACAAACTATCATCCTTTTACACTAGGAAATGGGACAGATTATGAAATAAGGATGCATCTCAACATGACTCCCAGCTAATCTTGACTGTAAGTCTGTGTTTGAGGATTCCCTAATAAACAATCTGTATTAACCCTATTTGCTAGAGTTTATCTGCCTGTTCCCAGTGAAGCCAGAGGCCTAGTGGAGCCAGAGGCCTGGGGAACAGAACAGTAAAAGGATGTAGCTTGCCTGACTCCCTCCCTTTCTTTCTCTTGGAGTATTGATGGACATTCTGTTTTAGTGAACAAAAGAAACAAAAAAGCATCTCTTCTCTGTGCACAACTTGTAAAAAGACTTTGTTTGCATCTAATTGAGACCTTTGCTTAGCCACAAATGTGACAAAACCTGCTTTCCTTCTTTTTGCATCCCAAACTCCATTTGGATTTATCTGAGTAATTTATTCTGCTCAGCAGTGAAGGACAGTTCTTGTGCTATAAAGGGGGACCAGGGCTGAATGTTTGAATCACCTTTGCAAAGTTTGTGTGTATGTTGCTTTAGAAGTTCACCTCTGCTGTAAAACGAGAAAGGCCTTGTTTTAACACAAAGCATTCTGAGCCACATGGCCGACATGGAGATTGAATTTGCATGATACAAGTTGCTTTCCCAGCCTGGCCACTTAATGTGCATTTGAAAAGAAACAATCCAACCACAGTGCATGCTTTTGCTTGAATAAAATATTGGAAAGCTAAATCCCCTTTACAGGGCAAGCAACTAAAGCCCAAAGGAACCCAAGTCGAGGAAAGCCTCTTAGGGTCTCCAAAGCGGACAGTTGCTTTGCAGCTTTATACAAACGAACACGCTGAAACCAGTTTAACCCAAGCATTAGTTAGGTAACAGCACCCTAGTGGTCAGAAGGCAAACTGCAACTACGTCTCCTAGAGTTTGCAACGCAGCCCAGTGGTCAACCTGCGAACTGCAGCGACATCTCCTAAAGTTTGCAGGAAATTTCCTGAATTTTCCCAGTCATGGCTGATACCTCCAATGTCTCAGCAGAATTGAACCTCCCAGCTAATCTTTTTTTTTTATTGAAAAAGTTTTACAAATACAAATTTTATCATTTCCCCACCCCCCATTTCCCCCACCCCCCTATTCCCCCTCCCCTCCCTTCCCCCACTTGGCTTCCCTTACAAAAAATATTATTCTTATTCATCTACCAATATTAAACAAAAATAAAGGTGAAATCCAGATCAGATAACATATCAAATATTTCTATCATCTAATCTACCCCCTTTTGACATTAAAATTTTTCTAAATATCAATATACTAAAACTAATTATCTATATTAATCAATCCCCCTTAATACATAATAGAATCCAAAAAAAAAACTAGTTTTCCCCCAATTACTTATCCCCAAGCATTGACTAATCCCTATATGACATATACATTATATCATTCTGTATCAATATGTATATAAAATAAAATTATTCTATCAAATATATGCTGTATTAGTAATTTAACAATCTAATGTATCAATTACTATTCCACACCTTGTTTTACCTCCAAATACTTTACCTCCCATATGCTATAACTCTCAACACAACATAATTTTCTTCAAGCAAATACTAACTGATACTTCTTGGTTTGATATTTATTCTGCAGATAATCTATCCATTTCTTCCATTCCCGAACAAAAGCTTCTTGGGTCCTATCTTTTAAATATGCTGAAATCTTTGCCATTTCTGAAAACTAGCCATCTTCAAAGTCCATTCTTCTATAGTAGGCACACTGTCTTTTTTCCAATATTGTCCAATCAGTAACCTAGCTGCAGTAGTCATGTATAATATCAATCTTGTTTCACTCGGTGAGCAATCCTTAACTATACCCAGCAAAAACAATTGCGGAGAAAATTGAAGCTTCTTTTTCAAAACATTCTGCATGACCCACCAGAGTTTAATCCAAAAAGCTTTCACTTTTCTACAAGTCCACCATATATGAAAATATATAGCATCTAAACATTGACACCTCCAGCATCTTGGTTGAACATTAGGATACATGCATGACAGTTTCTTAGGATCTAAATGCCACCTATAAAACATTTTATAAAAGTTTTCCCTCAAATTCTGTGCCTGAGCAAATTTAACATTCTGAACCCATATCTTTTCCTATGTTTCCAACATAACTGGTTCTGTAAAATTTTGTGCCCACTTTATCATACAATCTTTAACCAATTCGCTTTCAGAGTCTCTTTCTAACAATATATTATAAACCCTTTTAATGTGCATCAGCCCTTTCTGTTTATCTGTATCACCAGACCTTCTTCATGCGACATTAAACCAATTTTTTGATCTTCTCTCCATCTTGATTGAAGTTGAGTATACTGTAACCAAGTTAAATTAATCTCTTCTTCCAACAGAGTTTTTAATGACTTCAAGTTCCAGCTGCCCCTGTCATTAAAAAGCATCTCTTTATATAAAATCCCCCTGAGTGACTTTATATTCCGTATGATATGCTCAAGATCCAACCACAAAGGTATTTTGTAATCCAATTTAAACTGGTGCTTCTTCCAAACTCTCATCAAAGAGTTTCTGAGTATATGACTTCTAAATACATTGTCCACTTTATTTTCATAAAATAAGTATGCATGCCAACCAAATTCCAAATCGTGACCTTCTATATTCAAAATTTCAGTCCTTGTTATTCCAAACCAATCACTCGCTTGTATTAACGCTGCTGCTTCATAATATAGCCGTAAGTTTGGAACCTTAAGGCCACCTCTTTCCCGAACATCTTGAATAATTTTCAGTTTTACTCTTAGCTTTTTCTCATTCCAAATAAATTTGTTCAACCCTGATTGCCACTCAGTCAAATTTTTATCACTTTTGAGCACCGGAATCATTTGAAACAGAAACAGAAATCTAGGTAGAACGTTCATCTTAACTGCTGCTATTCTACCAAGTAAAGATAGTTGCAGTTTTTTTCCAAATTTCCAAGTCTTTTTGAACCTTTCGCCACAAAACTTCATTACTATTTTGAAAAAGTTTTATATTGGAAGCTGCAACCTGCACTCCTAGATATTTCACCTTTGAGACTATTTCCAATCTTTCAAGTTCATTCTTTTGTGCTTCCAACATATTTTTAACTATCATCTTAGTTTTTTTCCGATTTAGTCTAAATCCTGAGACCAAACCATATTCTTCTATAATATGTTTCATCTGGATAATTGATTCCAAAGGTCATGTTAGGGTAACCACCAGATTGTCTGCAAATGCCCTTGTTCTGTAATCCTTTTGCCTTATAACCATTCCATTCAAAATATTCGAATCCCGTATTGAATTCAACAAGACTTCTAAAGTTAGAATAAATAACAGTGGGGATAATGGACAACCTTTCCTTTTTGTGTATTGAAATTTGTTGTTAAACTCCCATTGATAATAATTTGTGCTGTTTGTTCTTGATAAATTGCTGATATCGCCTGAACAAACTGATCCCCAAAGTTCATTTTGAACAGAGTCTTTATTAGAAAGTCCCAATTAACTCGATCAAAGGCTTTTTCCGCATCCAAAAACACCAGAACTGCAGGGATCTGTTTACTTCTCTCAAGATATTCCAATCAGTCTATGAGTTGCCTTACATTATCCTTCATATATCTGCCCTCTATAAATCCCACTTGGTCATGATGAATCACCTCTTGGATAACTGGCATCAATCTGTTGGTTAATACTTTTACAAAAATTTTGTAATCCGTGTTCAAGAGAGATATTGGTCTAAAGTTTTCTGATTTTGTAGAACCTTCCTCTTTTGGTATCAATGAAATAAAGGCCGTCTTCCACGAAGGGGGTATTTTACCCCCCTGTTGTATACTGCAAAATAAGTCTTTTAGATGTTCAATCAATTCTGTTTGTAAAGTTTTGTAATACACTGCTGTCAAACTGTCCGTCCCTGGAGCTTTTGCTGTTTTCAATTGTTTAATTGCAAGTACAATCTCTTCAGACGTTATTTCTTGATTCATTCTCTCCTTTTTTTCTCTAGAAATTTTCGTAATTCTAGTTCCATCAAGATATTCATCTATAAGCTCGTTCTTTATGTTATCTTTATAATATAATTTAGAATAATAATCTAGAAAAGCTTGTTTTATTCAATTTTGTTGAAAAACTTCTTTTCCTCCATATTCAATAGTATCAATTATACGAGAACACCGCTGTTTTCTCAATGTATAAGCCAACCATCTGCCCGGTTTATTAGCATTACAAAATGTGTTATGTTTTGCAAATTGTAAATTAGTTGCCGTTTGTTCAGCTATAAGCATTTGAAATTGGTCTTTCAAAAGTTTTATGGTTTCCTGTAATTTATTGTCTGACGGATTCTTAATGTGTAATTGTTCCTTTTTCTTTATTTCTAATTCCAATTCTGTTCTTTTCTTTTGTTGAATTGGCTTATGTTTAGAATTCGTATAAATCAATACACCTCTCATGTATGCTTACTCGCGTCCCAAACAATTTCAATGGGTGTACCCTTGTTCAGGTTCATTTGAAAAAATTCCTTCATATGTTTTTTAAGTTTGGATATATTCTTTTCATATCTAAACAAATTCTCATTCAATCTCCAGGATCTTCTCTCCTTCTTCCCCATTTCTATTTCTATCCATATCGGGCTATGATCTGTTAAAGTCCTAGGAAATATTTTAGTCTTTGTTGTTTTAGTAAGTAAATCAGGTGTGACCAGAATAAAATCAATCCTAGAGAAAGATCTATGTCGATCTGAAAAAAAATGTAAAGTCCAATTCCTTCGGATGCTGAACTCTCCAAACATCTTTCAATTCCAAATCCTCTTTCATCGCAAAAAAAGTCTGTGGCAATTTGACCCCTGTTTTGGTCAAAGTCTTTATCAATTTTTGTGTCAATCACGCCATTCCAATCTCCCATAATCAAAATTGATTTGTAATTCCATTGCAATATTTTAGCGTATTATAATTTATAAAAATTTTCCTGCTGCTGGGGGGGCGCATAGATTCCAATCAAAAGCAGTGAGTCATTCTGTAAATTTATCTCAATTGCAATATATCTTCCATCATCATCTGATTCTATAACTTTAGCTGGTAATCTTTTGGAGATATACAACACTAGTCCATTCTTTTTTCCAGAACTAGAAGATATAAAATGTGAACCTAATTTAGAATTTATCAAATATTTTTGATCCTGAGTTCTAATATGAGTTTCTTGCAAACAAACAACATCATTGTGAAATTGTCTCAGATAATGAAATACTTTCCTTCTTTTCTGTGGAGAGTTCAGACCATTCACATTCCAAGATAAAAATTTAACTGTCATTTGAAGTTTCACGAAGCGAATCAAGCAATTGCCGAAGATTCTGTTGCAGAGCAGTAGTCTTCGGTCTAGCTCCTCCCATGGCTTCTGATTTCTGTGATTTCCCATTAGCCCCCTTCTCCTCTTGTGGTATACTGGACCTCTGCTGTTTCTGCTTTTCTAACATTTGCTTCTCAGCTGCACGAGTTATACGTTTATCTTTTGGTTCCTGCATCAACACCTCCCAGCTAATCTTGACACGCCTGAAGCATTGGATGCTGTGGATTCTTGTCCAATCATGACAGAAGCATATGATTGATCAGGAATGATGACTCTTCCTTCACCCAACCTAGACACAATCCCAGAAGTGGATGTCCAGAATTCAAAAGAGGCTGAAGCACATCAGACAACCTATATTCTCAGGCCGTATAGGAAGCTCACTGATGTTATGCAGTCAAGCTTGAGGAAAGATTGGGACAAGCATTATCGTTGCAACAAAAGGTATTGGGAGAAGTTACAACAGATCTGCAACAGGCCCCTGGATGAGCTTTCACATAACTGCATCTGCACGTTGGTGAATGAAATGGAGGAACTTTATAAACAATGTAAGAGTTCTGAAAGCCATCTTGTCAACATCTGCTGTGGCTCCATTGCCTGAGCCTGCGTCATCAGCAGGGGAGGACTCTGAGAGTGAGGGAGAGGAGTTGGCAAGGGCTCCTTCTCCAGGACTCTCCTCTCTGGCAATGCCTCCGGAGGACACCGAAGGGCAGGAGATAGGCCCAGAGCCAAGCTCGTCCCCGCAGCCACAGGAGGACATTGACGAGGGGAGTGAGTTTTGGTTGGACCCTCACCAGCGTCGGAGAGACAGGAGAGCCCAGCAGAGGAAAAGGCGTGGTCGTGATTAGCTGGTGGACCACGCCTCCTCCCAGACTATATAAGAGAGGGATTGTAGCCATATCTTTGTGACGAACAAAACAAAGATTCGTGGATCCCGGTTTTGAATCGGCCCTGCGTCTCAGCTTTGGTGTGTATGTGACGGACCTTTTAATAAAGACGTTGGCAAGCAGCTGTGGATTGCTGCCGACCTTTGTTATCATCTCACGGTTGCCTGTCAGTTCATTAGCCTCTGGTTGTCTGAGGGGAGGTTATTTCTGGGCACAGGGCCAGAACAACATCCAGCATCAGCTAGAAGACCCAGAACTCATGGGGGACATGCAACGCTTAGAGATGTTGAGTGCTGAACGTGGAAAAATATTTCAAGGTTGTAAGGACTCCTTCCACACGGTGCTCCAGGCAAAAAGCATATCAAAGAAGAAAGCCTCCTCACCCCAATGCTCACATGCGTCTGCCGCTCATTCTTCCAAGAAAGCTGCGAGCGAAAAGGCTGAATCCAAAGCAACCCATCGGTCATACGTGTCATCTCATCGGTCACAAGCAGTTCCCTCTTACAAGTCATCCCTGTCTCGGCCGAGTAGCAGCGTCTCACAACAATCTTCTGCCTCAGACTCTTCCATCCTTCCAAAGCATCTTCCCATCACAGCCAGTCTCCCAGAGCCTCCTCAGCAAGAAGTCTCGCTGCCCAAGCTGCAGAGGCACAAGCCGAAGCTACAGCAGCCAAAGCAACCTTGAGCATGGCAAAGGAGGAACAGTTGCTGAAGGAAAAAATAGCCAGACAACAGGAAGAAAGAGCCAAAGCTCATGCCAGACAACAGGAAGAAATAGTCAAAGCTCAGGCCAGACAACAGAAAGAAATAGCCAAAGCTCAGGCCAGACAACAGGAAGAAATAGCCAAAGCTCAGACCAGACAACAGGAAGAAATGGCCAAAGCTCAGGCCAGACAACAGGAAGAAATGGCCAGACTAGACTATTGGAAGTATGAAAGGGAGACACTGGGAAAGGTAGCACTGGCTGAAGCTTTAGAGGCGGAGGCTGAGTGTGTTTCACTCAACTTCAATCCTGGACAGTTAGAGGATTCAGACTCGGATGGGCATATCAAAGCCTATGTTGAGGACCAGTACTTCCCACAGCAGGGACAAGGAGGAGAACCTCACCCACCGGCTCTATGAACTACTCAGACAGCAGATATCATATGATCTAGACCATGAGACTCCTCCTTTGAAAGTGCACAACCTACCCCGACAAACAAAGACATGCGGGGCAATCAGAGTACTCCTTCAACAGCAGGGAAGGTGTCTTAAGAGGCAAGCACGCCTCCTAACCGTGATACACCACCTCAAAGTGGAAGCTAAAGAGTTCCTGCCAAACCTGCAGGCATTCCGAGTGCAGACATCCAGCCCAATGGAGGTACTCCACTTGCCTGCCAGGAAAAAGACCTATCATCATCTGTGGCACGGGAAGACAAAATTGTCCGTAAATACTCTATAGGGAACTACTAGCCGGTGTTGGCAGTTAATCCTGCCCTAGCCAACGTCGTAGGGCACACCGTGCCATCACCCCTATCTTATAAGTCTCCTGAAGTCCAAAAGGATACTACAACATCCTGGAGAAGGATGGACCTGGCACATAGGGGAGTGCACAAATTCTCTGACAAGTCAGGCATAGATTATATGCTATGGAAGCTTCTTTTTGTAAATGCCATTGAAGGCAAACGATTGGAGCCAGCCCATTGGTCATATGATCGTATGGCTAGGCCCACAATCAATACAAGCAGTAAAAGAGGTCTACACATCAAAAATGAGAGCCAGTGGAAGCCCTCAGGCTATCATGGGAAACATTTGATGAGCGGTATAGGGCACCTACGATGACAGAATCCTCATTCCTAGAGCAGGTCGACAACTTCCCTGCCATGGACCACAGTAACCCTCAAGAACTATGGCACTTCTCCGCTCTCCGTACACAGTGGCGGTCAGCACAAATGGATCTCACCTTGCCGGGACTTATCTGCCTCGACCTGTATAAGACACAAAGGCCTATTGTTAAAAAACTACCAACGAAACTGATTGATGCATGGATCGACCTAGCTGATAATTACAGGGCAAAGAACCTTGGCAGAGAACCACCCTTTGCCACCCTTCAAGAATTTGTTGCCCACAAGTCAAAGAAGTACAATGATCCACGAAATAAAGACCTTACAATACAAAGGACCCCTGCCAGCAGAAAAACCAACCAAAGCCTTGGTCTGATCAAGAGCCCAGCTTGTTGTTTATTTTACTGATAAAAGATTGAGAGATGATATTTTACAAAAGTCCTACTCTGACAGAGTGAAGGTAGAGGGTTCACAAATTAGTATTTTTAAAGAGTTACCACCAAAGGTTCTAAAGGACAGAAAAGAGTTTGCTTTTTTGGTCAAGGAATTGAAGAGAAGTAATATCCCACTTAGATGGGATTTACCAGTTGGTATAATTTTTAGATATCATGGTGTGAGACATTGTCTGAATACCATTGAAAAAGCAGAATATTTTTACCAAAATATTTTTAAGGGAGCCCCGGAATATTTCAAGAATAAAAAACAAAAAAGAGAGTCTACAAAATGCAATCAGAAAGAAGAAACTCAAAGTGTGTTAAAAGAAAAAGGAGTATCAGGTGGTTTGCCAGAGGATTCTATTATGGACTTTTCTGATGAGAAAATTGAGCATCCCAGTGACCTTGGAGGGGGAACACAGGACCTTGAATTGCTGGAGGAAGATATAAAAAATAAAGTTACACTTCGAGATGAACAGCAGCAGAGGTCCAGTACTCCTCAAGAAATGGGGGGTGATGCTAATCGACAGGAACTAGAAGTTAATGAGGAAATCCGACTGGAAACCACAGATGATAAATTTAAGGAGTATCGTGAATCGTTTGATACTGTAACAGAAAGCATTGAAAGATTTGGAAAAAATGGATTATAAAAATTCTCTAAGAAGTTTATTTTGAAGATTAGCTATTGTACATAGCCGTTAAAACTTTGGAGATGTATAACAATTTGTTAAAAGTTCATCCAGAGTAGGACTGACTTTAAACTTATATATCAAATTGGATTATAAAAAGTTTACCATGAAGTTTATCCTGGATTGGACTTAATATCCTGAGTGTCGATAGATTGCTGCAATATTAGCAGCGATCATTGGTTACCCTATTATACATCTTTTTGTGGAATTCATCATCTAGGAGAAGACAATGAAATTGAAAATATCTTACAACCCGAAGGAATGAATTGCAAAGGGTGGCAGGATTTGAAAGAGTTTTAAAGGAACATCTGGGAACGTGGCTCCTAGTTGGGTTTTTTTCTTTTCTTTTCTTCAAGGCTTGAATGTTAAGAGGAGCTGCAAAGGATTTTTCCTATTTTTAGGTGTTACAGCATAAGCTAGTTTGAATGATTCTACCTAGAGGTATGAATTCCTTCGTGGTTGGATATTATTTATATAAAGTCACTCGGGGTGTTGTGTGGAGAAAGGCTTTACTTTGCTGATGGGGGCAGCGGGAAGATGAAGCTTATCGAAATTGGATTTATGTTGGAGAAATATATTCAACTTCAATCAAAATGAAGAGAAAACTGAAATTTGGATTATGGAGACTGAAAAATGATTTAAATAAAAGATAATTTTTTTTCTTATGACATAATTGCATGATTATAATTATATATGCATATATATTTTTTATGTTTTTATGTTTTATATTTTTTGCTTTTTAGTTAAGGGGTCTAGTTGGGATAAAATTATAATGGTTATTATTGGTTTTCTTTATTACAACATTGTTTATTTTAGAAATATATTAATATTTATAGGTCTACTGTTTTACTTTTTGGTTATAGTTATTCTGTTTTTTTGTTTGTTTGTTCTTTTTTTATCTTTTTTTCTTCCTTTCCTTCTTTCTCTTCCTCTTTCAAAATTTTTTTAATTTAGAATTTGAATACTTAATAACTTTTTTCTTTTTCTCTTGTTCTAAATTTTGTTTTTTTAAAATTTGTAGCGGAAGTCAGAGGGGGATGGGGAGGGAAGGGGTTGGGGTTGAGGGAGGATGGGAGGGGTTGGGAAGGGGGGATTGGGGAGGGAGGGTGAAAATGAAAAAAAAATTTGTATTGTAAGCAAAGGAAAAACACGTCTGTCCACTGCACAAGACCTTGCACACTCTGAATAAGTGCAGAGAATTCCGAAAGAAGTCCCTGGAAGAAAGAAAAGCATTGATCAGGGAGTACAAAGTCTGCTTCAAATGCTGTGATCTACAGACCACATGGCCAAAGCTTGCACAGTTAAGGTGCTATGTTATCTATGCAAAAGTGACCAGCACCCAACCTCCCTGCATTTAGAGCATGAGTAAACACCACAGCCAACTCCTACTCCATGGTTGACTTCCACCTCTCCTATGACTAATGAGTCTCAGAATGACAATGAAATGCACCCAGAAATGACAACAAGTATAAACTGCACTTCGGTATGCGGAGACTCAACTTCATCTCGTTCATGCCACCTGATCTGCCTAGCTAAAGTTTATCCAGCTGGACACCCAGAAGAAGCAGTGAAAATGTATGTGGTAGTGGACGCGCAGATTAACCAATTGTTAGCCAAATCAGCTTTCTTCAACCACTTTGACATTCAATCCAATGAAATACACTTCACAATATCGACATGTATGGGGGTACGGCACAAGGCGGGGAGGAAAGTTACCAGATTCTGCATAGAATCAATAGATGGGAGTGCTAAATTCACATTGCCACCACTGCTAGAATGTGATGCTTTACCAGACAACCACAGTCAAATCTCGACAGAGGTAGTAAGCAATATACCTCACCTGAGACACATGGCTAATCTCTTCCCTGCCCTAGATTCTAAAGCCAAACTCCTGATCTTGTTGGGTGTGGATGCCCCCGAAGCCTTCCCTCCCCAGGCAGTGGTCAAAGGCCCAGCCGGTTCTCCATGTGCCCTCAAGACAGAACTTGGATGGGCCATCATAGGACCTGTTTGTATCGACCGGCTACGAAATACCCCCTCTGACTTCTACCAAGTAATTTTAGACCAGTCACTGACCTGGAACTACTGCGAAGATGACCTTGAAGAGTGAACCTCAAGCTTTGCATGAATTGTGTCTACCTCACTATTTGAATTGTTTGATGCTATTACCTTGTTTACTTTAATCAATTAGATAGTTACATTGCATTGTTTTCTGCTATGCCTTTGTTTATCTTAGTTAAGTAGTTAGTTAGGAGTGGAATTTATAATTCCAGGCGGGGAGTGTGCTGTTACAAATAGTGAGTTGTGTTGAGTTAGTTACCTTGAGGACTAAGAGCTCTCCTTAAGAGATTGCATTGTGGGAGATGTAGTGACAGATTTTGTTATGGGAAATGTAATCCAGGACATGTGACCATATTTGTATGTCTGATTGGCCACTGAGGCTTTCTGCCTGAGTTTTAGAACTAAGGCCTAGCTATATGTTGAATTATCTCAGAAGAGAGAACATGCTTTCTGATCATGGGGACAAACTATCATCCTTTTACACTAGGAAATGGGATAGATTATGAAATAAGGATGCATCTCAACATGACTCCCAGCTAATCTTGACAATAAGTCTGTGTTTGAGGATTCCCTAATAAACGATCTGTATTAAACCTGTTTGCTAGAGTTTATCTGCATGCTGTCAGTGGAGCCAGAGGCTAGTGGAGCCAGAGGCCTGGGGAACAGAACACTGGGATTATATAAATGAAACTGACTGTCAATCTATGGGATATAAAGAACCCGGACTAGTGTACTTTTGAAGAGCTATCCAAGGATTGAATAAATAGTTTTTTGGCTTGTTGGACAAAAGTTAAATTAAAAAAAAATAAGATGCATTTTAAGGAAGAAATGAGTGAAACTTCAAAGGAGATGGCGTTACTTTTTCAAAACACAAAAGATATTATGGAGAAAGGATTTAAGGAGGTCACAGAAAAAATAGAAAAAGTCATACGAGCGATGATGAGTAAGGACCAAGATGCCCAGGAAAGGGAAGAGTCAACAAAGAAATGAAGGAAGAAAAAGACAAGGAGGTGACAACAATGAAAATAACTAAATGATTGATGAATTAAACCAGGGGGAAAATGTATTAAAGGAGTTGGAAGATACTTTTGGAAGGGAGATGGAGGCTTGGGCAGAAATTTGGGAAATTTGGCAGTGGAAGAGGTGGAAGAAATACCCAGATTGAATAGTCAAGAAGCAGATTACATATAGAGATAATAGAAATAAAGATCCTAGAGAGAAAGGTGGGATGCAAATTTGAAAAAGCATAGCAACCACAAATGATAATTGTGTATCATTATTAGAAATATATAAGTTGATTGAATGTAATAACTATGATAACTTTTACTAGTTTTACTTCTAGAATTAGAATTAGAATTATTCATTTATTGGCCAGGTGTGATTGGACTCACAAAGAATTTGTCTTTGTATTAGAATATATGACACTCAGGTGCCACACTGTTCACGCATTGATTTGATACGTTTGTAAAAAAAAATAAAAAAATTTAAATAAAAAAATGCATACCTCTGTATTTAAAAAGCATATTAAATTCTTTATATTGTAAAAATTGAAGGAATAATACCTTTCTATGCTGTCTAGATTTATGTTACGGGATTAAGCTCTGTATTAATATTATAAAGCTCTTTTCCTTAGTTTTTCATTTTAATTGATACTAAGCTAACAATTCTTTTCTGATTGTATTTTACCACTATTGAATTATTCTCTATTAATTCACTGTTAATTATTTTCTATTATATTTTACCAAAACGGGTTAAAATAAGTTTAAATATGAAAGCTATGAAATATAATACTCATTTAAAGCAGAGGTGGCCTGTAACTATATTCAGCCCTGTTTTTGCTGAATTGGAGATGCTTCTCCAACTCAGGCTCCCCTGGATGAATGAATGGCTAGATGGGAAGCAGGCCGAAGACCTGAAGGAACCTGATAAGGCAGGATGAGTTGGAGAGGTAGGCAGGGGTGCAGTATTCTTGTGAACCAGTCATAAGGGTGAATGACTTTGCGGGTGCTGTAGAAGCTGTAACTGAAGTTGGACTGTAAGTAACTTTTTGAGGAAGTTGTTGTAATTTTGTCAGGCTGTAAGTTGAGAACTGCCTGTAAGCAAGGTAGCTGAAACAGTAAGAACATTTAGGTGCTAAGGATAGATGAATATGGCCATGATGAATGTTTACTGCTATAAATATGAATGCTTGGTACCAATATCCCTCTCTCCACTAAGTAGCATAAATGAGAAGGAATGTAGGTTTCAATTAGAGAAGGAGGAAAGATATGCCAAACCACTACAGAAAAGATATCTGATTCCTGGGAAAGTAGAAATTCAAGAGAAGTCCAAAAGAAGTGTTAGGTATAAGTAGAGAGTGCCTTTAGCAGGCTTTCAAGAGAGTTGCAATATCCAAATTGCATAACATTAAGATTCCCAGTGATGCTTGTTTCCTTGCCTATCTCAAATGGCTGACACAGAGATTTCAATTTCCTGCTGGTTGATTGCTATTAAAACACAACTAGTTCTATGTTAAATATTTTAATTAAACTTATCAGGATTTAAAATACAAATGAAAATGAAAATAGTAGGAAAATGGGAAAGAGATAAGAGAAAAGGGAGAAGTATAAAGAAAAAAAAAAGAAAAATACTGATTTTCAACTCATTTTAGTGCAATAGAATAAAGTAATAACATTATAGTCTTTTACATACTTATTAAATAGCTATTTCTATAACAAACAGATCTAATCAGCAAAACCCAAAGTCAAAGTTTTATTTTTTTTCTATCTCAAGTGTAAAAGCCAGAAGTTAAATGTATTCTTTATTTTGATTAAAGCAGTTAATTTAGCCATCTTGGCTAATTCCATCTGTTTTTCCAGCCATTGTTCCATTGTAGGAATTAGAGTCCCTTTCCATTTTTGTGCATATAACATTCTTGCTGCATTCAATATTCAATATATAACAACAAAGTTCCAGATTTTTTTCAAGTTAAGCCTAAATCCATTTAGTTTTAAACAAAAGACTCTGGTTTGATTTTTATATTCATTCTGGAAATCTTCTATATTTAAATATGAATCTTAACCTAATATTTCTTTGCTTCATCACAAGCCTACCAAAGATGGTAAAAAGTTTCTTCTTTTATATTTATATTTCCAACTTACATTTGAAATACCTTTATACATCTCTGAAAAAATATTGGGTGTTAAATACCAACCAAACATTATTTTATAAACATTTTCATTTATGTTTAGTTCAAATTTCAAACCCTTTATCCATATGTTTTCCCATTGTTTAAGCATTATATTATATCCAAAATTCTTTGTCCATATAATGGTTCACATATTCATTGTCCAAATCCAAATTTGGTAAGAGTTTATGAATCTTAAAAATTCTTTTAATTGCAAGTATGCAAACCAGTGACAGACATATCCTTTAGAATTGAACACTTGTTTCCATTTATGGATAGATTCACCTTGATTTAAAAATATTATTTGATCCTAAATCTCCCACTTTGGACTCACCATTGCTTCTTTTCTGAAAAAAGCTTCATGAAGTGATACCTAAAGATTTACCTTTGTAGAAAACCTTTTTAAAAACATAGCTAGTTCTTATGGTTACATTTTCAATAAAAGCTGATGCATTAAAACATTTAAAGAAACTTGGAATATGCCAAAGGTGTTTAAATAATAAGTATCAGGCCATGTTTGGAAGAGATGGGATATCAACAAAGTAAATCAGTACTGGCAGGGGAATTTTGGGAGTGGAAATCAACACATTAAAGTTGCCAAGGTTGGGAAACACTGAACATACAGAAGTAAATGAGACTTTTCCTTTAGCCAAAAAATCCTGGTGATTTAAAAAAAATGTATTTAAAGTACTAGGGTCACATTGAATTCAATTATTAGCCTTCAACTCAGTGACAATTCAACAAAAATACATAAAATAGATTCAAGGCATTGCATATCCCTCAGGAGTCATAAATTATTCATTGTTTATCTCTTACTTAATATAACACATGATCAGCATCTCTTTCCCTCATTCTCCAAGGTTAGCTAATCCCGTACTCCCAAAAACTCATTCCGAGAAAGAAAATTTTAAAAAGAAGCAATTGGAATAATTCTACTAAACGATTCCACAACAATTTTGATTTTTCTATGTAAGAAAAAAAAACTGTTCAGAAAGACATATATCATCCTCATTACCTTCCCAATGTTTTTCCTACAGGAGCAGGGTCTAATTTTCAGGTCAATGAATGCAATCTTGCACAATTAAACATAGCATCTCACTCATGTCTGCATTTTGATGGAGATGGCTGTAGATCTACAGGTTGCAACAAAAAACCTGGCCCTGCAACTTGTCACCTGGCCCTGATATCGATTGGTCTGTGTTCAACTAAATATTGCCCTGGTGGACAGGTAGTATCCAGCAGCACCACTAGGGGCAACAAACTTCACCATCTTTCAGAAAAATAAATTTATTTGATCAATGATCAGAATAATAAGAGGTAGAAAGAAAAATTATATTACAATAATATAGCATAATTTTTAAAAAACCTATTTAAAACTCTATACAAAATTCTAGGGACATAGTATGTAGCATAATTCACCCTGGGTATAATATTTATTTTTCATTATTGCAGATCTAATTCTGTACTAATTTGTTGGCACAACATTGAACTACATCATATGTGATATTAGGCATCATATATTGAAAGTCTTGTTTATCTTCTCAGGCAACGGGTCAAAAGTGAGATCAAGAGATACAAGTTTTTCAAATACTGGTAGATGTTATTATCATTGCTTTGTTGACAGTAGAGATTTCAACTTTTTTCAGATAGGTGAAAAAGGGCAGTTAATCCAGTGCCTTTTCCTACAAATTTTCTGCATTCAGTGCCTCCAGCCTTAGTGATGATTTGGCACACATTTAGAAAAGGAACCTTTTCTAGGTGTTTGAAGGAACCTACTTTGGACTGTTTCTAGAAGTTTATAATTAAGAAATGGGCATAACTAAGCACCATAACCATTTGGGCCATAATCGCACTAATGCATTAGCCACTCCAAAGTCTTGTTTATATAAATGCTTTTAAGCAAAGTATAATTAGTGACGTGCCTATGATGATATCTAATAATAATCTCTGATCTTCACTGGAATATGAACCAAGGCATGATATTCAATGTAAAGAAAGAGATAAAGTATTTATTTTAATTTATACCAAATCTATCTCTCAGAAGGAAAAGCAACTAGGAATATCAATATTGCCTCAATATTATTTTGACTGATAATGGCAAACTCAATTGCTTGCCATTCTGAATATACACGTAGTCCTCAAGTTACTATCACAATTGAGCCCAAAATTTATGTTGCATAACATAAGCGTGTGAAACATTTGTTAAGTCAGTTTGTTTCATTTTATGACTTTTCTTGCCACAGTTAAGTGAATCATTGCATTTTTAAAATTAGTAACATGTTACTAATTAACAAGTTACTTGTTAAGTAAATCTGGATTCCCCATTGACTTTGCTTGTCAGAAGGTCACAAAAACTGATCACATGATCCCAGGACACTGCAACCATTATAAATATGAACCAGATGCCAAGCATCTGAATTTTGATCTCATGACCATGGGGATGCTGCAGCGATTAAAAGTGTGAAAAAGGTCATGTTACTTTTTTCAGGGCTGTTATAACTTTGCACAGTCACTAAACTATTACAAGAACTACCTATATAACTCTCAAACCACTGATTTATGCTCTGGATGAATCTACTTAATTAATCTTGCATTTTCCTAGAAATAGCTTAATAATATCTACAACACCCTCAGTTTATGATATAGACCAGTGATGGCCAACCTTTTCTGGACCGAGTGCCCCCAAAATGCAATATGTGAGCATCCCATGCATATGCCCCACCCCCACGCATGAGCATGTGGTCCCAAGTATGCATGCACAGCCCGCCCCCCAAACTCCCTGTCCCCATGCATGCATGGCAGAGATCTGATAACCAGCTGGCCAGCGAGAGGCACATGCACATGTGTGGCAGAGCTGAACTGGAGTGATGGCTCATGTGCCCACAGAGAGGGCAATGTGTACCACCTGTGGCAGGCGTGCATAGGTTTGCAATCAGGGATATAGACACATGCATTCTAGTTAAATGTCTAATACATTGGCACAACTGAATTAAAATCAAAAACTCTGGCAGAAGAATTAATAGAAGCTAGTGCTGTTGATCGGATTGCTGTAGTTGTTTCCCAAAAACATTTGAAATTTCCACCCCACAAACATTCATCAGCTATCTTATTTTAATCTACTATTCCAGCAATGGAATTTTTTTCTGCCTTCTTTACAACACGTTGAGATCTAAATGCCTCCACTTCCATAATCAATATTGACCAAGGCTCTGCAGACAATATAATCACTACTGCAGATGTTGTATTAGTTGAAAGAAAGCAAAAAACAGAAGTTAGTGGTAAATGGCTGTTTAGCAATTATTTGAGGGGAAAAAAATTGGGTACCACTGACTGATGACTGTACAAACTCAGCCATTTTTCTAAACCATGGTTTATGGCTTAGTTTGTTATGTGAATTATAGTTTATTGAACAAATAATGATTATCATGGTTAACTCACGGAATGAACCCAGTCATGGTAAAATGACTATTCTAACTCCAATATAAGTAGGTAATGATTAAAAAAAATAGTGACTATATTTTCAAATGTCTAATTATCTGCTCATTATGTAAAACTAATTATGTTCAATGTGATGTTTTATCAGATTCAGTTATGCAGAACTGCAGCCTTAATAATGTAGGATTGAGGAAACAGAGAAGTCACACTGATTCAACTGCACTGGAAAAAATATTGATGTTTCGTAGAGCCTTCTTAAATGTACAGTGATAATTTCTGTTCAATAGACCGCCTGACAGGAAAGTGTGTCAAATAAATTGATATCAGTTGAAACTGGCATCATTGATAGTTTTACTTCATACATATATACATATACATATACATATACATATACATATACATATACATATACATATACATACATATACATATACATATACATATACATATACATACATACATGTGTGTGTGTGTGTGTGTGTGTTTTTCTGTCGAGGCACCTGGTCTACCCCAACATATGGGAAGGAGCATACTGTATCCCTTTCGCCTTTCAGCTCCAATACAGGAGCCCTCAAGCAGTCGCACTCATGACAAACCATTTTATACCAAATTTATATTTTGCTGATAAAGAAATAAAGGGAATCAGAGCTAAATACACACACACACACACACACACACACACACACACACACACACTGTTTTTCCCAAAATAAGACATCCCCTGATAATAAGCCCAATTGCGCTTTTGAGCGCATGGCAGTAAGGCCAAGCATTATTTCAGGATTCAGAAAAGAGCTCATGAAGTTGGAATTGATTGGTTGAACTTTTTTTTTTTTAGTCCCACAAACTTTTGTTTCCTTGCACACAAATGCGAGAAACATGATGGAGAAACACGACTGAGCTGGAAATCAAAGCAAAGAAATGCTTGGGAAGTAAGGGCATCTGGAAAGTGGTATGTGGGGCAATCTCTGTGGTGTGGCACTGTGCTGCAATGGAGAAATGGGAAACACAGCAGCTGGGGCGAGGGAAGGAGGAGGAGCAGGGAATCGGTTGTTAAATTATTTGAATCCCACCGTTGTCCTACTTGTAAGATTACCTGGCAAAAGCCCTAAGGTAGTTTGTAGCTACCACACCATAAATAAATCGGAGGTGGAAGTGGATAGGAACACTTTCCAAAGGCTGAGCAATGTGGTATTTCAGACTGCTTGAGCCAGCAATAGCAAAAAGGGTTCTAAGCTAATATCTGATCTATTGAATTGTTTTCTATTTTATGCCCATTATCATGTGAGGTTGGTAACCCATTTTCAGAAGCTAGAAAATTTACCATTCTCTATTTTCACTCCAATGAATTTTATTAAACATTTACTCGAACACAACACAAATCAATTGAACTGGTATCTCCTATAGTCTGTCTATGTAACAAAACTTTTTCAATGTTATACTGTATATTTCACAAAATTTTGCCTTTTCAATCTGTGCTACATCAATGACTATGTTAATTGGCTTTGTTCTCTTTACAGGAGTGAGTTAGTTTCATTTGGTTTATCCAAATTCTGCTTCTTGCATAAAAAATATTGCAGAAACATTTGTGTAAAGCCAGTTTTGAATCTATTAGTGCATTATTAATATATTACAAACCTTTCAGCAGGTAATTTATCTGATATTCCTTAGACAACCTTGACCTTTACTTTCATGCAATGTGAATAACATTACATCACATCTACAAAGAACAATGTAATCATCTTTTGTATATGAGGCTCTAAGACAGTCAACAGTATTTGATACAATCAGCATGTGTCTTGATACTGAAGGCACATGGTGACAAGTCTAACTGAATGTAGTTATTCGGCTGTCATGAAATGAACCTTATAGTGATAAACTTCAACCATAAAATTGGAAGACTATCACATAAACATGTTTCATGAAGAAATACACTAAGAGAATTCAGTGCAAGTTTATTGCTGGAAAACTGTGCTGTATTTATTACCGTGCAATTTTTACAGTAAGCCAGTACTTGAAAACTCATTACATTTTACAGTGAAGTAATTACTGGATGCTGATTCCTTTATTTCAACCAACAATAGTATCTAATTATTGTACAATAAATTGAAATGCTGAGATTAGGGAACTGTGAAAAGACTTAGCACAGCGGGCATTGGCTTTAGCTCACAGAGAATATGTTGTCTATTCAGCTATAATTTTACTGGATTGTTGCTTGCACAGATATGGACAAAAGATTTTCCTTTTTTTATCTCATCTTAGAAACTTACTTATGCAATTGGTTATTTTGGCCTAATTATTCCACTCCAGTTGTATTCTTTTCCATTTCTGTTCTGTTTACACAGTTACTGAATGGTTGGATGAGAGATTGATTTTAATCAAGTGATGCTCCTCTTGATGGGACAAGGAATATGTTTTATTTTCACTTGCATACCTCAATCAGTGGTACCCAACTTTTCCCCTCACCCCCAAGCCAAGTTCCCTCCTGTGAACAACAGATAGGGTAGGGACTGAAAAAATATTAAAAAATAAGTTTCATTAGTTTACATAATATAAAACAGATAATATATTATTCCCATGTATTTAAGGCAGTTCTGTCAGACTAACAATTGCAGCTTAGAAGGACTTTGGCCAAAATATTTAAAGTCTGCATGAACTGATTGGCATTTCTATTTTTATCCTTTTAAAGAGATTTTAATGTTAGATTTATAATGTTTTAATGCTTGAAGCCGCCCAGAGTAATTTGCTATGAGATGGGTGGCAAATAAAACAAATAAATAAATAAACAGGACCTCATGCTATGCACCTGTGATGTCACTATCAGGTGTCATCTGGATTAGAAGCAGAATATTCATAGCAGAGAAACATCTACATTTGACTCATGAAGGACCACATTGCACTGATTTTAGTAAACTCTTACAACCAGCAACATAATATATCCAAATTATTTCATTGTTTGACTTGGGTGATGTCATTTGAATCTTCATTTGGCTGTGCTGAACTAAGAACTCCAATATATATGTATGTATGTGGCTATATGCATAATGGTTATCTTTTGAGAGCTGAATGCAATGAAATTTCATTTTAATGTATGCTGATTAATGTACATTTAAAGAGACAATAAAGTTTTATTCTAATTCTAATTAATTCTAATTCTAGTAAAATTAGTATTTTCCTTGGGTGCTTAGAATATTATTAATTCAATTTGTATGCTGCCCCTCTCCGAAGACTCAGGGCGGCTATTAAGAAAAAAATGATGTGAATGTTGATTTGCTGTTTGGATAAGCACACTGAGAAGGGAAATCCATCATATTAGTAAACAGCAATTTTCAATCAGCCCACTTTTTCATAACCTTCTGCAATCTGGTTAAAACACTGATACAGAAAATATAGTCTTGCCCTTGAAGTAAGAAAGAAAGCAATTATTCTGCTCCAACATGTCATGTCTTTTGTAGATTTTTATGACATTTCATTTGGCAAATTAGATAACTTAAAATGATGGTATTTGAAACAAGATTTAATATGGGAACAAGCATATCCTTTCAGACAGTTAATTTCTATTTCTAGTTTTGATAATTCAATGCATGTAGATCCTATGATCAAATTCTCAAGCATATATGCAAAATTTTACCAGAGGTATCAAGTTTGCATGTAATAATTTAAGATTGTGGCATCATACGTATGATGCCACAATAATTACTGATTATGGCATCATATATGTCCAACAAAAAAGGGGTGGAATCATTGTTTAAATTTTAATCTAATGGGTAGAAATTTCTCTCCTGGGCATTGAAATATAAACTCACAGCTGCTAATAAATTGGAAGTTTACATGTAATTTATACATGTAGGTCTTTTCCCAGGTCAGCTGTGCAAATCTAGCGGCGGATATATTTACTTTAACACATTAACCATGCATGCTTTAAAGCATTTCCCAACTCTTAGTTAGTGGGTCAGACACCACTATGATTTACATAATGTACAGGTTATAACTGGGATACAATAAATGTTGGAAGGATACGACAGAGTGTAAAAGGAACTTTGTTTCATATAGCCCAATTCATTGCTCAGTGCTGGGTCTACTATATCCTTTTCTTATGTAATAATTTTTATAATGTATCTTTTACATGTACAAAAATAAAAAAACTAATACAAATTAAGAAAAAATACAAAAAATAAAATAAAAAATGCAGATAAACAAAGTAAAGAAAAAGTATATATAAAGAAATAACTTTTCTGCTATATTCCCAATAGTTAGGCTTTTAAATTTGTTATATACCTGAAGCAAAGGAGAACCTTTAACTCTGGTGTATTCACATTGCATGCCATATCTTGTTTTATTCATGATTAGTTGAATAATTAAATGCCTGCTACATATGATATACTAAGTTAACTATGGCTAACTAATACAATTGCTAAGTTCAAACTAAGTTAAAACCAAACAAATCACTCATGATGTGTGGACCTAATTTAATTAGAGTAGATGACAAACACATTTTCCATATGAAGAATTCTGACATGCTGGGCCATTTAAAATTGCAATCTTCTATCAGTTATGTCAGAGTAATACAGTTTTTGAAAGAAGTGCATTCTATTAATTTTCTGCATATTAAAATGGAGTTGCAGTCTAATACCGTGTGCCATACAAGAAAATGGGTTTATGCTTCTCATCAAGGGTCAGTTAAATATATCATTTCTTTTCCCCTGTCATTATTTATGGAGTGATATCTAGCAAATGAAAAAAATCCATTTCAAATACCACTATGTTGAAATAAATTTCCTGTGAACATCAGATAATGACAAGCGATCATAGTTAAGATGGCAGAGAGCAATGTCTCCTCAATAGCATCCTTTGATTCTTTTGGCACAATTGCCTCTTTATGTTGCACCAACATGTCAGAATTCTGAAAATGTCTTTCATGTACTATCCTATAAAAGATCTATGGTAAAAATAAAGAAATGTCTGGATAAGTAATTTTATATTTTATGACTCACATCCCAAAAGGTCTTGAACTGTCAGATTTATAGTCTATCCAGCTTTATGACTTCCAGTTGTATTTATTCTTTGATGTTTACAATCAGCTGTGCCTACATGATTTCTTGTTCATGAGCTCTTGCTTATGAGACTTTTATATTGCTAATCATTTTTTAAGCTTTAGCTGTGTTCTTCTGTTTGCATCAATCCTCTGAGATTTATCATTAGCATGAATCATTTTTTGAAAATACACAGTGCAATATGAACTTCTTGTTCAGTCAGTTATTCATTGTGATGGAAAGAAATGATGACCTTCACAGAAGTAGTACACTACAACTAAATATATGAGGAGATTACCATCATTGTCTGATTGTGAAGTTTATTTCTGTTTCTTTTTGTTTAGCAGAAAAATACTTCCAAAAGTTTTCTCCTTTTAAAAATCAAAGCCTTGGAAAATCCATTTGATTTAATATTTTATTAAATCAAATTATTGTATTATTGTACAATCCCATGTATTATTGTATTATCCCATGTATTATTGTATTATCCCATGTATTATTTCCCTACATGGGATCTGAACAAAGTCCTGCAGGCCTTGACAGCTTCCCTGTTCGAACTTCTTCGAACGGTCAGCCTGAAATATCTTTCCTTCAAAGTTTCCTTCCTGGTTGCTATTACGTCCGCCCGAAGAATCTCTGAGCTGGTTGCCCTGTCTGTTCGTTCCAATCTATGTGTCTTCCATACAGACAGGGTGGTCCTTAGACTTGGCCTTCATCCCGAAGGTCAATACCATCTTCCATCGTGCTCAGGAGATCGTCCTCCCTGACTTCTGTCCTTCTCCCAGATGCCATCAAGAGGCAGTATGGCACAAGCTGGACGTATGACAGGCTCTCAGGATTTACCTGTCTCGCACCGCTTCATTCCGACAGTCTGAAGCTCTATTCTTATCCTTTCAGCCAGCTTCTATGGGCACTCGAGTCTCATCGGTCACAATAGGGCGTTGGCTTAGAGCCACCATAGCTTCTGCCTACGAATCTCTATCCTTGCCGGCTCCCTGCAACATCACCGCGCACTCCAACAGAAGTGCTTCTGCATCAGTGGCATGGTTCACTCAAGCGTCTGGGAGGAGGTCTGCCGGGCCGCTACATGGGCGTCCGTGACTCCCTTTGTTCGGTATTATCGGCTTGACTCCTATGCGTCGGCGGATGCAGCCTTCAGCAGGAGAGTTCTCCAGCAGGTCTGGCCTGTCCCGCCCTAGAAGACACCAAGCTTTGGTATGTCCCAATCCTGACTGCTGTGGGCGCTATGTCGGAGAAAGGGCGTTGGTCTTACCTGATATGTCCGTTCTCGATGACACGTCCACAGCAGTCAGCCCCACCCTTTCGGACGTACCTGGGATCACGAGGGGTGGGAGGACCTTTTATCCTGTTTCTTATATCTCTACAGACACCTCGGTCTACTGAATGAACTCGCCTCCAAACTGGACTAGCAGGAAGGGGAGGTGCTAAAAGTTCAGTAGGCTCGGTCCAATTGGATACCAGACCTGGCACTCCCCAATCCTGACTGCTGTGGGCGCGTCATCGAGAATGGGCGTATCAGGTAAGACCAACGCCCATTTTATTTCTTCTTTCTATCCATCAATAAATTCTCCAATAGACAGGTTAGATATCTCCAGAATCAAACCTCCTTAATTTTTTCCAAAATAATCCAATTTAAATAGCAAGGCATATAGTTTCTCCTTCAAACTGCAAGCAATCCACAATTTGCACTTTCACTTCGTCACAGTAGTATCCATTTTGTCTATTACCGCTTGTCTTTCCCCCTTGCTTTAAAGAGTTCCTGTTTGTCACCTCTTCGCTCTTTCTCTCTTCAAAAGTAAACCATTCCCATTTAGAAAAAAAAGGTTTCAAATATTTATATTTTTCCAAGAAAATGATCAGTCAAAACAGTCAGTAATTGCAATAATCCATTAAAGGGTCTTTTCCTCCTGTTAATTGTTTTACTGAATCATCTTGCCCCAATAGTTTGTAGCTGCTAATTAAGGCTAGGGGCACACTTGTTAATCACCATCATTTGAGCGCTGATCCCGCCTGGGTTGGATCTCACTCATCCAGCTTCCGGACTCTTCACTCTTTTTTCCTGCTTCTTCCTCCTGCACAATGCTTTCCCAGTTGGCCCCGGCTTCGAGGCAGCTGTCATGCCTGCTGCTCCCCTGCCGCTGGTGCAGAGGGCTTCCTCCGGCCCCGAGGAACCTGCCCATTCCTCTCGGCCATCTGAAGGATCCCTTTCTTTCCCCCTGTCCCTCCAGGACAGGGTAGGTCCACAGACCTGTCGGTGGGGGCTCGACAGACGGGGTTTTCACGGGGCTCATTAAAGCCCCGCTATTTCCCCGTCTGGATCGCCGCGGTGCCAACTGGATAGGCAGCCAGTTGTTGAAATGGCTGAATTTCACCTGGAACATCCCACAGCCTTCAACGGGAATGTGATTTCCTTGGTAGTCATTCAGCCTTAGGCGCTGGTGTTTCAGCTGGTGATTCTTGATGTCCCGGATTGCTGCCTTTAGCTCGGCCCAGGACATGATAGTGATGGACAAGCCAATGTCTATTTCCATTTGGCATGGAGATCCCTCAATTTTGATGGTTACATGAAGCTTTTTCTCCAGGGAAGTTGTAGCTTGGCTGATGCGGGTCTGGAATGTCTCAGGTGTTTTTGAATAGGTGCCTTGTTTTTGTTGGACATTTCTGTCCTTATACAGTCATGGCTGGCCAGTTTGATTGGTGAATGCTCTCTGTTTGTGACTGGACTTGACTTGCCCTGCACACCTGTGCCAAATGTCCCTTTTTGTCACAGCACCTGCAAATAGCATCTTTGAATTGGCACGTCTGTCTCTGATGGAATCCCCCACAGCTAGCACAACTCTCCTTCTGGCCATCATCATCTCTCTTATTTCTGTCCGTTTTGAAGGTGTCCTCATCGCCTCCTTCATCGCTAACAGTCAGGGCTGATTCTCTGTGGACAGGGATAGATTTTTGTGCCGCCTGGAGTGGCACCGGCCACTGCAGGGATTCTGCTGCCTTGTTAGATGATTTATGTGGTCTGGCTTTGTCTAGGGCAATGTGCAGGATGAGGTTTGTCTTGATCAGCAGTCGCCTCTGGAGGCAAATGTCCCGGATTCTGCATATTAGTTGTTCTAGGAGAACATCCTCTAGATTGCGGTACTCACAGTGCATGGTGGCCTTGCGTAGCACTGACATGTATGTGTTAATTGGCTTGCCGTTCTTCTGGCGTCTTTGCCGAAACTCATAGCGCTGAACGAATTTGGACAGCACAGGGGCATAGTGCGTCCTCAATGTCATCTGCAGGATCTACATGTACAGACTGCACTGGTGCTGGCTCTGACAGCGATTCAGCTGTGTCAAACACTTCGGGGCTGCAGTGACTCAAAAAGAGGACTTGCTTCCAATTGTTGGACAGCCCTTGGAGGTCATTTGCTTCAAGGAAGCACTCAAACTGTGTCATGTACAATCCCTACTTTTCTTTCGCGAGATTGAACGGCATTGGAGGTGCAAAGGAGAACATTTCTCTGCTGTGCTTGGCTTGTGCAGACTTTCCCGCCTGGCTGAATTCTGTTGTCAGAATTCCTGTCTACCTCAATCCCATCCTCATCGCCAATGTTAGATCAGGCGAGTGAGGAGCCAGGAGCCAGGTCAAAGTGAACAACAACTCTTTAATGTACAGTGAGAATCCAGCAGCCCTATAGGAGAACAGCTCTCCTTATATAGCTACTTGCCAAGTGTGTTAGCCAATGATCATCGAGCTTTTTCCCACTCTAATTTTCCCTCCAAAATTAGATACATAACAGTGTGTGTGTGTGTGTATGTGTGTGTGTGTGCATGTGTGTGTGTGTGTGTGTGTGTATTCTTATACCATAATCTCCATAGTCACACTTCAAAGACAATGCAATACTTACATTTTGTAGATAAATGATAGGGAGAAGCACACTCGCTTTTATTAAACAGAAGAATATGTAATAATTAAAAATGTTTCCCTGTGTTTTAAGGTTAATGCATGGCATTTCCATTAGGTTTCAAGCCTAAACCATAGTTAAAAAAAATTCTCTGACATGTAAATTTGATTTCTTTAAGAAATTCAGTGATTTGTACTTGTAAGTAAGTTTATCAATATAAGGTCAATATTCTTCCCATACTGTCAAGAAAATTGCCGATTCTATTATTAAACAATCATGTTATGAGGGATGGGAAGATTCACATTTTTATAATTTTAATTATAGAATAATTATATGTTTTTGGTCCTTGTGTTGAATCTGGTTTTCAGAGGTTTTGACCTGAAATAATATACAATGTATATACTGTGTGTATTGTGTATATGTATACATATTCATGTACTTATGCAATGCTTAAGCGTCCTTTAAATGTGTAAGAAAAACAAAATAATTCTCTATAAAACTACAACAGATCAGATTATTTGAGATTATAGAGGAAAATGTAGCTATTCTCTAAGGCATATTATCTTCTTCTTCAAATTCTTTTATTGGAGAAAGATTCACTATGATTTTCTGCTGATTAAATATATTCTTTGAAATCTTAGATATTATGTTGACAAATACTTGTGCACATAGTGTAAGTGGCACAATTGTGAAGAGAACGAGCATATATAATATGAAAAATAAATAATTAAGTATACTGCTGTGTAAGCTCTTAGCCACTGCTTTCCACTGGGTTTGCATCTGTAAGCCTGAGATCAGGGTGACATTCGCTTTTTACCAAGATGTTTTTCATGATTTATGTCTACATTCCTTCACAAGCACACAAATTAGCAGGGAAGATGAAGGTTTGCTGGCAAAAGATTTGTAGAGCTGCTGATCCTCAGTGGTAAGTCCTTTGGGAAGTATATCATGAAAGCTATAAATCTGAACTAATCATAAAGGATGAAAGCAGCTGAAATAATAGACTGACTGAAAATGACCACATTACAGATTTGACTGAACAGGCAATAAAATGTGGTGGCCCCTTATATTTTGTTGATGATTTTACAGATGCAGAACTAAAATATCAAGTCTGAAACACTACTATAAATGTCAACAAGGATTCATAAAAATCAAAGCAAAAGGCACAACCAGAGTTTGAAATACTGGCACTCTATTCACAGAAAGTGTCATCTAAGTTTACAATGCAGGACTTTCAGGTTTTAATTGTGGAGATGTTTGTATAGGTATGTGAGAAAGACACAAAGAAAGATTATTTGTGATGTATAATGCCAACTCATTTAAATTCTTTTTATCCAGTATAAATATTTATATATTTAATAACACTCATTTTGACTGCAGCAAGAATCATATACGCACAAAATTGGAAACAAGAAGAGGTCCCGACTCAAGAGAAATTAATATCCAAAATTATGGAATACGCTGAGATGGATAGACTCAACAAGGAGATCCAAAAAAAGGAAGAATCTGAATATTATCTGGTCTGGCAAAAGTGGTATAAATGGTTAGAGGGAAGTAAAAAAAAGAGAATAAGAAAGAAAAAAAATTAAATAAAAGAAAAGATATCAATAGAGTAAAATAAATTTTTACATCAAATAAAATTTAAGGAAGAAACACCAGATATCAATAAAATAATATCATTATATAAGGTGAGAGAAATAATGTATACTAAAGAATATAGGATATTGCTATTGTAACAATTTAGATATTATAGGTAGATGTCATTAAGATGATGCCTGTTGTATATTGTTTTACTTGTATTTATAAATGTATTTTGTGGTTCCTTAAATTAATAAAAATTTAAAAAAATTCTTTTTATCCAATGGGTTATCTGAGTAAAAATATCTAAGATTATGCTGCAAAAAAGTTTATTCCTATAAAATTGTAGGACTTAAGTTACAACATTTAAGTGACAGCTTTTTTAGGCACCATGTGATATTTCCAGTCTTTTCAATATCTAATACTGGGTGGGTTAAACATTATTCTAAGCCATGAGTTAACATGTTTCCAGAGCAATTGTCAGAGCCAGAGCAAACATTTTATGGCTTAGTATGATAAGTGAACCCCATCATTTTATTAATATTTTTAACAAAAATATTGTTTGTTTTGTGCTAATTTGTGCTAATATTACAATATTTTTAATTTTTTATGTTAAGATCATTTTTATACATTTTCTCATTGAACACGTAATATATTAATTATGTTATATTTAAATGTTTAGCTTCACGATCCAAAAGAAAAATTGATTGAATGCTATTTACATACTGAAAATTAAGCCAGTTCTCATCTGTGGAAATTCTCAGTCAGCAAAGTCATAGTTATCTCAAAAATGCTTTTTCAAAAGGCAACTGGACTTTATTTTTTTCCTTGAGGAAGACATTTCACTTCTCATCCAAGAAGTTTTTTCAGTTCTGATTGGGGGGGGGGGGGGGGATGGAAGGATTTATAGTCCTTTGCAGTCATCTGATTGTTAGCATTCTCTCTGAGAGCCATTGAGGCCATTTGCGCTTTATCTGTGCTTTTAGGGTCACTTGAATTTTCAACCAATACAACACACATGCTCACTTTAAACCCAAGAATACACTAAGGCAAAAGCTTGTCCACCCTAAGGATAAAATACCAAGCTACAAACTAAACAATGTGATATATGCAATATATATGCAGTGTGCATTGGAAAAACAAAACAACCACTTCACAAATGGCACAACATAGGAGAACAAACTCACATTTGAAATACAAAAGTCACTATTCTAAATATTAGCAAAATTCACATTCTGGATTGAAAGGATCATTGGTTTTAAAGAAGCATAAAAGAAGCCATCTATATTAAAACTGAACAGCACTCTCTCAACAGAGAGGGAGAGATATGACACTACTAACATAGTCCTTTCAACAGTTCCAAGAAGATTCTACACCCATTTTCACTTTGATTCAGGTGACTCAGGACACAGGGCACAGACAAATCCACAGGTGGCCTCAATGACTCTCAGATGATTGCAAATAATATAAATTCTTCCATTCTACCTCCCCTCCTCCACCATTCAGTCAAAACTAAAGAAGCTTCTTGGATGAGAAGTGAAACATCTTACTCAAGAAAAAAGTCGAGTTGTCTTTTAAAAAAGCATCTTTGAGATAAGCCAATTCTTCTGCATTTACACTACCTATGTTTTTTAAAAAATCTTTAGTTCAGGGTGATTGAGTGTCTATAGCAGGGGTGAAATGCTCCCAGTTCAGATCGGATCGCCTGATCTGGTAGCGATGGCAGCGGGTGGTTTGGAGAACCGGTAGCAAAAGTCCCTGTGCGCTCCCCCCCCACAATGCCCAGCTGAGCCGCGCAATCATCAGCCGCGCAATCATTTTTTACTTTTAAAAGCATTTTTTTTACAACCTCTTCGGCCGAAAAAAATGTTTTTAAAAGTAAGAAAAAAAAGCCTCTAATGATCGTGCAGCTCAGCTGGGATTGTCGGAGGCTTCTAAAAGCATTTTTTTCTGCAACCTCTTAAGGTTGTAGAAAAAATGATTTTAAAAGTTAAAAAAAAAACCCCATCCAGTCACATTAACCCCCCCCCCCACTAAGCCACGCCCACAGAACCGGTAGTAACAAATTTTAGATTTCAGCTCTGGTCTATAGTGTATTAAATCATAAATATTTAGTTTTGTGATAGTATGGTATGAGAAGTAAAAATGTGCAAGCTTTAGATCTGAAAGCAAAATGTCCTTAAATGAATCAATGCACAATATTATTTTATACTAGAACCCATCAGAGAAGCTGCACTGTTGCCTGCTTTTTATAGGTTATCCAGATTGACTCTCTCTACACAAAGAGATTGCATTAACTGATGCATGGGAATAAAAGAAATGTTGCCAAAGGGATTATCTCCGAGAACAGCTCTTTTGGGCTTTTCTTTACAGAATGGTATCCTGCTTATTGCAACAGTCAGTTTGATCTAGTGATTAAGGGACCAGATAGAAAACCAGGAGATTCGAATTTCAGTGCCACTTTTAAATATTTGTCTTTGGACCAGGAACTATATCTCAACGATATCACACTTGGCCAATTCTAATAACAAACAATGGATCAACATTCAATTAATGGATCAACAATGGATCAACATTCAATTAATCTGAAAAGCATACACTACACCTGTGTGAAAAACAGTAGTCCAGAACTTTGTACTGAAATTTAAGGGGTGATGGAGAAGTGCAGAGATAAGGGACTGCAATCAATAGAAACTGAGAATCTGATAATTTTGAATGCTGCTGTCTTGGATGCTGTGGCGATGTAGGAATATGTGAGGGTACTGTTCACCCTGCTATGTAATACTAAAATTATTTCTGACATGGAGCTGAATCACCCCAAATTGGAGTGGAACGTCAATGTTCATATTAAGGTTTCTGATTTAGCAAATTTAAATACTATTGACCATAGTGTCCTTCTGAATTGTGTAGCTGCATTAGACCTTGGGAAATATTGCTTTGAAATGGTTCTGCCTTTTAGCTGGGAGATGTTGAAAAGCTGGTGCTAGTGAACTACACTCTGATCTGTAGTGCCCCCAAGGTTTTATCTTCCTCATTATACTATTCAATATTTGACATAAATGTGGCAGGTCATTTGGAGCTATGGAGTGCTATCACTACACTGATAACATCTAGCTTTGTTTATCTTTTAGTTGCAAGAAAGCAATCAGTACATTTAGTTGCAAGGAAACAATCAGTACTTTTGAGTGATTCTTAATTTTGATAATAAATTGAATCAAATAGAATAAACTAAGACTGAATTTAGCCAATACTGAGGCTAGTTTGGTTGGAAAAAGTGGTTGGCAGAGAAAGTTGTGGCAAGGAATGCATTTGCATAATTTATTTATTTGCTTGTTAAACTTATCTGGCAACCTGACTCCACAAAATTACAGAATTTTCATAATAAAACAAAATTTAAAAAATTAGAATAAAAATAATTAAAATAGTATTTAGGAATACATTTGTTGATCATACAGAATGCTATTGAGAGTTCTAGAAGGACAAGTAAACTCATGCTTTGCCTTAAATCACTCATGACGGTAACCAATATAGTTTCAGTTCCATGTCCAGGCCCAAGCTAGACAGCTCAGGATCCAGATAAACTGTAATGTCCAGACCCTACTGCAACTACATCTTCTCAATAATCTTCTCCTAGAAGAGAAAGTTAGAAATATGACAAGAGTTGTACACTTTTGTTGGCTCTGGGCCTCACCTCTAAAGTGTGTGTGAACCTGTGCATATTTAAGGACCTCTGTCATTTCCTCTTATCACTCCTGATTCCAGGAAGGAAAGAAGGTTGAAAACACCCAGTAGTAACTGTTTGAGTGAATTCAGAACCACTCCTATAATGAGATTGAGAGACATTGCTCTACAGTTGGGAGGATAGTACAATAGTGATACATTCAGTTTTTTTCTTTGATTCAGCATCACAAGGCTTTGCATTTGGATACCTTCAAAACAGCACTCCCCAAAATAGCTAGAGATTGTCAGTACATAATTTGACACACCATCACCATGTTCTGTGGAAGGACTGATGCACAAATTTCAGCCAGATAGACTTCCATGAAAGACCTGCACTCTCTGCCTTTCATTCAGAACTTAGTAACATTAAGGCCTATATTCAATTAAATTGTGAATGAAACTGGTTTTATTACAGACAAACTGAGCATTCAGTAACATTTTCCTGATGATGGACTAATATAGTCACTGTTCAAGTTGAAATGGAGGTCAAGCACAGATAGAGCTCATCAAAAACCAGTCCTTTCTTTTATCTCCTCTTCTTAGCCCCCAACCATTGACCTATATGCACGTGTCCAAGATGACGGCGCCCGCTGGGATTGTGATCTGAGGACGGGGCGCCGACATATCTTTTGGGCCTTTTGGGGGTTGTTTCGAAGACCTATGACCTCATGACCAGTTAGGGGAGCTCCCTGCCAATACGGACAGGGTTTTCTTTCCCCTCTGTGACTGAGCAGAGAGGAAAGCGTGATGTCGGGAGCAGTGGGCTGCTCAGCTGGGTGGCAGCAGCGTTTTCCATAGCCGGAGGCCATCTGAATGTTGGAGCGGTGTTGCGCCAGGGGTGCCCGCTGTGTGGTGAGATACCAAGCCTGGGGGGCTGCCCAAAGAGTTGTAAGATGTGTTGGACACCTCCGAAGACCTCTGGGATGCCGCCAGGTTCACTTTGTGGTGCTGGCGATGATGGCGCAGTGGCGGCAGCTGTCCGGTGGTCAGAGGGTGCTGGTGACCCCCCCTTGGAGTCAGAGTTGGGGGGGCAATGAAACAACAAGACTGGGAGACCTGCGGCCACGGTTGGGGCTAGGACCTGGTGTGTTATTTTTTCCCAGGCCTTGGGAGGCCTCCAAGTTTGTCTGTGCAGGGGGGCTGGGGGCTTGGGACAATTGCCCCATTTTTGCCCCATTTCCTTTCTTCCTTTCTTCTTTTAGGACTGGGCCCACCTGGACTAGCTGTTAGCCTGTGGGACTCACATGTCGCTATGTTTATTGTCATTTGAACCCCCCTAACTGTGAAGAGGGCTATTTCCATCTGAATTGGAGGTTGGTACATGGCTTCATCCCGTTGGCTGAGGGGCTGGACATCAGTTTAACCACCGTGAGAGGGTGGCCTGGTGTCAAGGTCCCTGGGGGCTGAACCAGTGATTTCACATATTTATGCACTTTGTCGGCAGAGGGGACTTGACCATCAGACCAACCATGACCAACCCTTGACCATGAGAGGGCGGTTTTGGACCTGACCCCCGAACGCTGTGTGTCTGCATCAGTTTCATTTCTGCCATCTCACCATAAGAGGGGGCTGACCAGCTGACCTAATCACTGTGAGAGGGTGGTTGGATCTACCCTCCCTTGGATTGTGGTCATCTTGGAACTGGACTTTGTTCTCTGTTGTGAGGGGACAGTGGACTTGGTCCTGTGAACATGTCTTTGAGACCCTCCATTTCTTTGTCTTCTCCCTGGACCTTTTCTATGGACCCTCAGGATATGGTCATGCTTACCCATTACGGTCAAGATGTACCAGCAGCGGAACTTCTTGGTCTGTGAGACTTCCCCTCTCGCAGGCTTGGCTCTCTACTCTATCGAGGGCCTACCTCGATGACAGGTTTTGGAACCCCGAGAGGTGGCATGCTGCAAAGAAGGGGCTACGGGGTTTTTTAAAATCGTCTTTGTTTAATCTTTTAGGGGGGTTGGGGAAGGGGGAGGGGAGGGAGAGTTATAGGACAGGCTCGTCACAGGGGCCTGAAATGGGAGGCGGGGTCGGGGCGTGGAGGAGCTCGTTGTTGAGAGGAAGGTGGGTGATCCCATCAGAGCTGTAGTTGGGAAGGGCAGATATGGCAGGAGCAGGGGGCCACATCATGTGTTGGGGGCACGCACTCGCTGTCTTTAAGCGGTGGCATGCCTCGGCCCCCAGGATTCTTCTCACTCCCCGGGCTGTCCAGAGTTGCGGTGTCCGGGCATGAGGCTGATGTTGTGCAATGCTAGGTCCGTGGTTAATCGACCTCGTTTGCGACCTTATTCAGGAGGGGGGCACGGACCTGGCAGGTATTACAGAGACCTGGTTGGGCCAAGAGGTTGGGGTTCCCCTCGTAGAGATGTTCTCGCCAGGTTTCCGTGCATTTCATCAGCCAAGGGCCCAGAGTAGGAGTGGGAGGTGGTGGTCATTATAAAGGAAAGTCTTGAAGGGAGGCCACTGTACCTCAGATAGCTGGATGTGAGTCTCTCCTGGTGAAGTGGGGCCATGGTGTGCAGGTGGGCCTGCTGATCATGTACCTGGCTCCCTGTCATGTGACAGCGGCCCTGCCTGAGCTCCTCAATGTTATTGCCAGGGTGGCGGTTGATAACCCCAGGCTTTTGGTCATGGGGGATTTCAACCTGCCGTCTACCGATGAGGCATCTGGGTTGGCTCGGGGGTTTATGGCTTCCATGAGAGCCATGGACCTGACACAACTAATTCTTGGCCCTAGTCACATGGGAGGACACACTCTGGACTTGGTTTTTGTCTCTAGTCAGTGGTTGAATGGCCTGGATGTTGGGGATATAGTCATCGAAATATTCCCTGTCATGGTCAAACCATTCTCTCCTGAAACTAGACTTTCTGGCCGCTGAACCCCGCTGCAGGGAGGTGGAACCGATTAGATGGTTCCACTCCAGGCGCTTGATGGATCCTGATAGGTTCCAGAGGGAGCTTGGGCCAATGCCTGTAACTCTGGCTCACGATTTGGCTGAAAACCTGGTGGCCGCCTGGGATAGGATGGCCGCCGGTGCTCTGGACCGAGTCATGCTTTGTGGCCTCTGACCTGGGACTGAACCTGCCCGGCTCCCTCGTTCTCTGAGGAGTTGAGGGAGATGAAGCGCCGGAAAAGATGCCTAGAGAGTGGGTGGAGGGCGAGTCGATCTGAATCCGACCAAACACTAGTTAGGTCCCACATTAGGACCTACTTAGTGGTGATAAAAGTGGCAAAGTGTAATTACTTTTCCACTCTTATTGTATCGGCAGATAACCGCTCAACTGCCTTGTTTAGAGTGACCCACTCCCTCCTACATCAGGGAGCGCAGTAGGACCCCTTGCAAGGGCAGGCTGAGGATTTTGCATAGTATCTGCATGATAAAATCGCTCAGATTCAGGAAGGCTTGGACTCTGACTGGGTAGATTCCAGCGAGGTGACTGAGGCCGGCCTTGAGAATGTTATCTGGGAGGAGTTCAATCCTGTGACTTATTCTGGGGAGGTTAAACGCAACATGTTTATTGGACCCGTGTCCTTCCTGGCTGGTACTGGCCACCCGGGAAGTTACACGAGGCTGGCTCCAGAGGATTATATATGCTTCTCTGAGCGAAGTTTTCTTGCCTGCCACCTTGAAAGAGGTGGTGGTGAGACCCCTCCTCAAGAAGCCTTCTCTGGACCCGGCTGTTCTGGCAAATTACCGATGATGCCGATGATTTAATTTATTTTAGTTTTTTTCTTAACTTTTGTACTATATTTGTTTTAAGTCTGGCTGTCCGCCACCCTGAGTCCCCCTGGGGAGAAGGGCGGTATATAAATTGAATTAAAATAAAATAAATAAATAAATTTCTCAAGTGCTAAACAGTCAATAACTTACAACATTAACAAAGAATAGTGGAATGGAATGATGAGACTCCCACTGACAACTTACACTAAGCCCAATCTGGCTCAGCAGAGAGGGTCCCTTTTTTTCTCCAGCATCCCACCAAAGACCAGTCTTTTCTTTTATCTGCTCTTCCTATCCTCCCAAGCCCCAATTCTGATATAATGTTTCAGACTGTTTAGAAAGGCTATGACTAATTATTTATTGAATTTATACACCACCCAATTTCCAACAACTACTTATTTATTTAAAATATTTATATGGCTAGCCATCTTTCAACCAACTGGGAGTCTTCTAATCTTCTTTCTATGCAATGCTACATCCTGTAATAACAGAACAGATTGCAATAATGTCTGTGATGACAGTGACAGTTCCTATGATCTCAAGTCTACACAGTTTTGCTCATGAAGCCGCTTTAGGCTTTCTAAGATTAAGTCACTTTGTTATTTCCACTAACCTTTGGTTCTAGCTTCCACACTTCAGTTCATTATAGCTTTCCTAAGTTTCACACTTGAAACATCCAAATTCTATGGCAGGCTAAATCTAAGATAAATTCCAGCCAGTCCAAACTGGGCTCTTTATTCAGAAAAGGAAAATAAGATTTTTGCTTTATCTTCTACCATTGCTGCATTACTGTTAATAGCAGTTGTTAAATGGTTTAGTTGTAATTTGCTAAACTGTTTGGGCAACTACAAGAAGTGTAATTTCAATTGACTGTTCAATGGTAGGTATCATAGGCCGTTAAAATATTACATGCCAGCCAGTAGAATCTTACAAGTCAAATGTGATTTACTGCTAATGAATGTGCGCCATGATGAATACTTCCATAATTTCACACAGCTGTTGTTTATCCAATAAAATTTATAAAGCATTGCATGACAGCAAGCTGCAAAGAATATTTGCAGCATAAAATGTAATGCTGCTCATTTAACAGAAAATATCCTGTTTCCCCGAAAATAAGACACCCCCTGATAATAAGCCCAATCGGGCTTTTGAGCGCATGCACTAAAATAAGCCTCCTGCCGAAAATAAGCCCACCCTGAAAATATTTAAACGCAGAGCTGGAAATCAGGTAAGACGGCAAGAGTAGCCCGATCTTGCTCCACCTGCCCCAAAATCATATGACCTCCCCGAAAATAAGGCCAAGCGCTTATTTCAGGGTTCAAAAAATATAAGATAGGGTCTTATTTTCGGGGAAACACAGTAATTATCACTGGAATGGTAAGAAGACATAATGTTGATACACTGTGCTGAACCGTAATCTGGTTTGGCTTACTATGTTATATATTTTATAAAATATGGTTTATAGCAAGAATGTGCAAAGAAACAATGAAAAGAATATAATGAAACTTTGGATAAGGTGTATATAATTTATTATAATGTAAATTAATGGTTCTTCATACCTCCCTAGATTCTGTCTGAACTTCTCCAAGAGAAGTAGAGTTTGGGAAATCCTATACCAAGTCATGATTTCTTTAAATAAAATTCCACTGCCAAGATTTGCATTTTAAATTAAAACTATAGTTTATAAACCACAATTCCTGCTTTGTAAAACAACAATATGATTTAGTGTGTTGTATGAATTATATTTCTTTCCAGAATGGAGCAAACAGCTAGAAATGTTTATAGAGTAACCATTCATATGATGCCCTCCGAAGTGCTAAGGCTACATTTGTGTTACTTTTGTGTAGGCTATCTCTGTGAGATGGAAGTGTGAAAGTGGGTTTGGAAATTAGTTCTGTCAAGATAAAAGATATTCACTGTCATAATTGTCCTTTCTTCATGTTCCATAGCAGAGAAGAGCTCTTGGTATCCTCCAGAATAGGACTACATGTCCTTTAAATCACCAGATAGTATAAGCAATATCAAGATTTTTGTAATAATCATCTAAAACTACTGGAGAATAACAAGTTTTTAAATCTTCTTCTGTAAGTAGCTTTGCTGTTGCATAATCATGTTGCTGAATAGCATCTCTTTTAGTTGACTGAATAGAGAAATATTGAATCATCTTGACAAACTCTCTTCCTACGAGAGTTGCTGAATAGAAAGTTATCAAACTAATGCAGCTGGCCTATATATTTACCTTAAACTGCTCCTGTTTATAGTCGCTTGGCATTTTCAATACTATCATTCAATACATCAACACAGATGTATTCTGGAGGGTCAAATGAATAGATTTAATCATTGCAAGGAAGGCTGACAATAGATTGTATTGCAATGTATTACAATGCAAAGATCCAATAACTAATGTTACGTAATAAGCATATCAAAATGTTATGTAATAAAGATTATGTAATAACCAGTATATATAAAAATACAGCATTTGCTGTATTTAAGCAATTGCATTTAAGCAATTCAGCGATTTCCATCTATTTCTCTTATGAGGATGCATCTGGGCTGCATAGCAAGTTGCCTGAAATTTCATAATCTCCAGTTTTAGAAACTCCTGATACAGATTTTCACATCATTCCAGCCCAGAATATACTGCTTGCTGTCACTGCGTTTTTGTATTTACCAGATGAGCTCTTATTTTTGGACTATTAGACCTACGGTAGCTTGCCAAAACTCTTATCTCTAATCTACTGCGCATGTCTACATTTCTTTCTTCTTCTCTAAAACTTTTCTTTGTTCTCCGGCCAAGAGAGGTAGCCGGGACAGCTTCCAAAATGTAACCTAATTTAGCTAGTGAGATGTTTTTATTTCTTTACAATAAATATGAGTTTTTCATTAGAATGTATTTCAGTTCGTTTTCTTGCAAAATATACACAAGGAAACAGCCACGATTCCACCTCTAATTGAGGGCAATTACCTCAGGATGGGAATGGGGCTGATTGCCACTCTGACAATGGTAGCAGAGGATGCTTGATTTATGGCTTTTCTTTGCTTGTTACTTTTGATCGTGACTGTCTAGGCTAATTAGATAGATGATTGATTTAGTGACTGTGGAACACTAATTAATTGTCTTCTAAAATGCCTAAAAAGAAGAAAAAAGGAAAAACGAAACTCAGAGTACTCTATACAAATGATTTGATCTTTTTTGACCCACTCGCCTCAGCCACCCGGCTGAAAGGAGAAGGAGAAACAGTCAAAATGCTCTTAAAGAAGCTTTAGGAGGGAGATAATGGAAGAGCTGCTTTTGAAGGCAACGTACTATGACCGAGGTCAGTGACACCCCCCTTCCAATTATGCATGCTCTCAACCTGCCCTCCTAGAACCTTTTGATTTTGAAATGCTTGGGGCGAAGCTACATTTTCTACAAACAGCGAAGCATTTTTCCCCACACACACACAGAGAAACAATTTATTATCCTCCTCAAGCCTCCAAGATTACCCCTAACGAGCTAGCTATAAAAATCTATCATGGTCAAATAGAAATTTTTGAATGTGAGCTATCCCAGGCAAAAATGGCTTTATCTAGGCTTGAGCTAGATAAGAGAGAGTCTTGTGCTTTTGAAATTCCTGAAAATGCCATCTTGGCTTCTTCAGAGCCAAAGACACCCCCCCCCTGGTGGATATTGTGTCAGATAAATCAGAACAGAGAGCTGTGTACACGTCACAATTATCACATGACCCTCTCTATTCTCAAATTACAAACCGTGTCACAAATGCAGAGCTGCCTAAAACTAAAGTTGCAGCACCATCTGCTAGCGAAAGTAATTTACTAGAGAAAGCTGAAATGCATTGCAATTTGAGAGAGCAATTACAGGCATTACACCAGACTTTATCAGAAATGTCCTTAACTCACTCAGAGATTCAGACTGCAATGCCACAAGTGCCTCCACAGGCTCAATTTTCAGCACCCCCTGGTGGTGCTGGTATTTTTTTAGATGGAGCACAACAACGCCTAATACAGCAAAGGCAAATGACTGCATCTCCAGCAGGTCATATTAATATTGCAGCTCAAATGCCACAGCTCCAACCACAAATGCATGTACACGTGCCTCCAGCTGTACAACCAGGACCAGTTCCTGGTCCACCTCCAGCGCAACAAGTACCTTTACTTTCATAACCACCACAGCCAACACCTCAAATGCATATTCCTCAACAGGCATACTCTGTTGCTCCACTGGCTGGTGAGTCAAAATTAAAGATGTCAGGGCAGAATTATAAGGCCTGGGTCAGTGAAGTTGGACTTTTGCTACGTAGAGAAGGCACTCACCGTATGGTGTTTAACCCTCCTGCCCAACCACGGACACCTGCAATAAGAGACTTAGAGATTAAAGCTTGCACAACATTATTGATGTCCATGGAACTGAACTGCAGGTTATCTTTCCGCCTGATGCAACAGCCCAACAAATTTGGGCCCAATTGGAAAATTGCTACAGGCCTGTTTCAATTGAGTCTTCATGTTTGCTCATGTCTGAATTCCGTGGTTCTAGATTGAAACTTGGTGAACAAACTGGAGGACATTTAACCAAACTGAAAGGACTGAGGAAAGAATTAAGAAAAAGAGGCTATCCTATTGAAGATATTCAAATGATCAGCATTATCATTAACTCACTGAACTATGAATGGAAAGATGCCAATACAAAGATTAACCAAGTGCCTCTTGCTCAATGCACAGTGGACAATGTATGCAGACTTTTAATTGAAGAAGAAGCACTGATGCTCACCACTCCACATTTGAGAGGACCACCTGCATCAAGAGCTCCAGGTAGGCGCCCCTTCCAAGGAAGGATCTACGTTCCAAGGATGCCAAGATGCAACATCTGTAATCATGTGGGACATGCCCCAATGAGTTCCAGTTCCTGTCACGTACCAGCCCAGAGGAACAGACTCCAGAGGCAGAGGCAGAGGCGGAAGACAAGATCGTCGTGGTCCCAGGCATGATCCACAAGCTCCACTCACCACATTGGCTTTAACCAATGATCCACAACCTCATCCAGAGTACGACAGATGACAGAAAAGAACTTTTCACAGAGCTGCACAAGCCTGAACCTGAACTACGTGAACTTTATTCTTTTTCAAATCATCCTTGTCAGGTCAAAGGAAAAGGAACTGTTTATATTGAAGAGCTCGATACATTCATCCCTGATGTTTATTACATACCAACAGCAACTAGTAGTTTGCTTAGTCAGGCTCACTTGTCTAGAGTTTTAAAGTTCCAGGTTCACCACCACGAGAAAGCAAGTTACATAGTTAAAGATGGAGATATCGTTGCTGAAACCATGTTGATTGGTGGTGTCTATTACTTAAAACCAAAGTCTAAACCGCAAGCACAGGCAAATATACAAACTCCAAAAGAGGAGGGCACAGGCCCAGAGAGAGATGTCCCAGTGAGAGATCCTGTTGCTACTCCAAAGGCTCCTAAAGCCAACAAAAAGAAAATTGGGAAACAGGTTGCTCAGAGCAAGCCTGAGGTTCCTCATAAAACTATCAATGTTGAAAATTCACTAATGTAAACCTTTGCATTACAGGTGTATCCATAAATGGCATAGAAGATTGGGGCATGCCAGCTTTCGTGTTCTTAGGAAAATGCCGGAGTTCGCAAAAGATTTGGATCTAAAGGAGTGTAAGGTGTTTCTGGATTGTGCTGTCTGCAAGAAAGCCAAATCCAAAGCAGCAGCCATTCCAAAACGCGCTACACGCCTGTCAACACGCATTTTTGATTTGGTACACACTAACATAGTTGGTCCACTTCCACCAACACTTGGTGGTAGAAAGTATTTTTTAACAATTGTTGATAATTACTCTAGATATGGATATGGATATCCAATGAAAGAAAAATCTGAGACCTTTCAGATCTGTAAAGACTTTGCAGCTCTTGTCTCTACCCAACACGGAGTAAGCATTCCCAGAATCCAGAGTGATTGTGGTGCCGAATTCATGTCTCAGCGTTTCCAGGACTGGATGCATAAGAATGGAATTCTTCATCAGACCTCGGCTCCTTACACGCCAGCTCATAACAGAGTCGTAGAGAGAAGACAAAGGGTCCTGCAAACCATGATGCGTTGTCTCCTAGAAGACTCCAACCTCAGTAACCCATACTGGGGTGAAGCTCTTAAATATGCAAATTACATTGTCAACCGTACTTGGAGTAGTGTAGTAAATCAGACCCCTTTCTTCATGATGTATGGCTACAAGCCCAATCTCAAGAACCTCCATATTTTTTGTTCATATGCTATGGTAAACATTCCCTTAGTTCAAAGAAGGAAAGGAGGTCCAGCAGTAAAGAGACTGAGATTTATGGGTATTGATGACAACTCAAAATGGAGTAAATTTATTGACTCTAAACATGTAATAGTAATTTCCCAATCCGCTAATTTTGAGGAAGATGCTGACTGGTCCAGGATTCATTCCAATGATCCTGGAGTTTATTTTCCTAAAGATGATGTTGCTGATGCCATGCAGCCTGATGATCAAGATTCACAGGCAAATGTTCCATCCACTAGTTCTCCTCAACATGATGTTGTCTTCGCAAGCCGCAGATGCTGATGCTAGTGACGATGATGAAGACAAGGACGAAATGGAAGAAGAATGGACAACTGTTCCTAGGCATTCCAAGAGGGCCACAAAGGGGATCCCTCCACAGTGATATTCGTGGCAACTGACAAAAGCACCTTTGCCTTTGATTTGTAATGTTACACTTCCTCCCTATAATTTCACACAAATCAAACGTCTTCCTGATTCAGAGCAAGAGAAGTGGTATGATGGAATACAGGCTGAAATGGACAGTCTAAAGAAACTTAAGGTGTTTATACCTGCAAAACCTCCAGCAAATAAAAAGGTCATTGGCACTCGATGGGTCTACAGAATCAAAAAGAAGCCAAATGGTGAGTCATTGTACAAGGCCAGACTTGTAGCTCAGGGTTTTGCTCAACGTTATCCTGAGGACTACACAAATACCTACTCAACGACAGTTCGAACTGAAATCTACGTGAGAGGTCCTCCAGGATTCTGACAGCAAGAAGGGGATACCTGGTTTCTAAACAAAAGTCTTTACGGTCTGAAACAGTCTGGTTTAATGTGGTACTTATGTCTTACTGACAAACTAAATTCAATGGGCTTCATTAAGTCCAAAACTGATGAGTGCGTGTTCACAAAAAGATCTAACAATACATATAAGATAGTTCTTGTTTATGTTGATGATATTGTTTATATTGGACCAAATAAGCAGATGAGTGAGATTTTTGCTAAAGCTTTGCAGAGATACTTCACATTGAAATCTTTAGATCATATTAGCACTTATTTAGGTGTTCAGATTGATAAAACACATAAGGGGCTTTAGTCTTTCAAAAGAGAATAAAATTGAACAAGTTTTGCATCATTGCAACATGAAGGATGCTAACACAACAAAGACACCCATGCAAACAGATTTTCACAACTTGACACATGAACCAAGTCCTGAGTTCGAGGATCAAACACTTTATCGTTCAGTTATTGGGTCATTGTTGTACATTAGTAGTTGGACTAATCAATAAATATCAATAAATATCTCTTGTCCTTTCCAAGCGCCCTTATTCCCATTCCCAGGAGAAATAATTCTGGTTTCATAACAATATCTTCCTCTATTATTTCCTGTGCTCAATTCCAGATTTTTTTCCAATATTTTTTCGCTTGGGGGCAAGTCCACCACAAGTGAAAGAAGGTGCCCTGTCCATGACCACACTTCCAACAATTAGGGTGTATATTTGGGTATATCTTCGCTAATCTAGCGGGGGCTAAGTGCCATCTGTGCAGCATTTTAAAATGATTTTCTTTACAAGTTACTGCCCTTGTTAGTTTATAATTCTTATTCCATGTCTCTTCCCACTCATTTAAGTTTATATCATGTCTGAAATTCTTTTCCCAGGCGCTCATTTGTTTTTTCATTAAATCCTCTGTGCTATCCTCCTCCAATAGATAATCATATATTTTGGCCAGGATCTTTTTTCCTGTTCCCATCATCACCTTGTCAAATCCATTTTGTCCTAGATCAATACCATATTTTTCTTTATCTTTCTGGTATCTGGACTTTGTGTGTAAATTTATTCCTATATCTTTCAATGCTTCATTTGATTTAAGGACTCCTTCTCTATCTAAGATCTCTTTGTATCTATAAACATTTCCATCCCCCGTCTGTTGGGGTGGATCAAGGCCTCTATCGTTGACAGCCAATTTGGAACTTTTGTATAGTATTTTTGCCTAATTTGGGACCATGTTTGCATCAGGGACTCTCTAATTTTATGTCTGTAAAAATAAGTCTTTTTGTTCTTCTCTATATCCCATAAATATGAATGCCACCCTCTCTGAAGATCATGTCCCTCCAAGATTAAAATCCTTTGATTTTCGAGGGTGGCCCATTCTTTTATCCAAACCAATTTCGCTGCCTCATGATATAATTCCCAATCCGGGAGACCAAATCCCCCTAAACTTCTTTTTCCCTGTAGGGTTTTTAAGGCTATCCTCGGCTTTTTCCCCTTCCACACATATTTCCTGATACTTTTATTTAATTCTATGAAAAAAAAATTATCTAAATTTATAGGGATCGTCTGGAACAAATATAATAATTTAGGTAGAATACACATCTTAATTGAAGCAATCTTACCCAGCAGGGACAGTTGAATTTTCTCCCATCTTTCTAGGTCTTGTTTTATTTTATTCAATAAGGGTATATAGTTATCTTCCTTTAGAGATGAGCATCTTGCGATAATCCAAATTCCAAGGTACTTTATTGTTTTAACCACCTGTAGGCCTAATCTTTCTTCTATCTCTCTCTTCTGTATTTCAGTTATATTTTTGGTTAATATTTTGGTTTTGTTCTTATTCAATTTAAAGCCCGCTACCTCTCCATACCTGCCCAATTCCTCTAACATTTTTGGGCCTGTTTCCAATGGATCCTCTAATATCAAGGCCACATCATCCGCAAAAGCTTGTATTTTATATGTTTCCTTCCTGATTTTTAATCCTTTAATTTCCTCATTCTTTCTTATTTTCCATAACAAAACTTCTAAGGCCAAAATAAATAGTAAAGGTGATAGGGGGCATCCTTGACGTACCTCCTTCCTAATCTGGAATACTTTTGTCCTGTCTCCATTAATTAGAATACTCGCTCTTTGGTTATCATAAATAGCTTTTATCATTTTTTCAAAATTTGATCCAAATCCCATTAATTTAATTTGCATGGACATAAACTTCCAATTTAAATTATCGAACGTCTTCCGGGCGTCCAAAAATACTAAGGCCATCTGTCTGTCGGGTGTTCTTCGTAATACTCTAGTATATCTAGCACAATTCTCAAATTGTCTTGATTTGTCTTCCTGGGAGAAATCCATTCTGGTCCTTATGTATCCAAGAATTTAATATTTTTTTAATCTTTCCGCAATTACACTCATGAACAATTTATAATCTGTATTTAGGAAGGAAATTGTTCTGTAATTTTGAATTTGTTTTGGATCTGCACCTTTTTTCGAGAGTAGTGTCACATAGACTTCCCTCCATGAATCAGGAATCTTTGACCCCCCCCCCCAGTGCTTCATTGAAAATTTCCACCAATTTTGGTAATACATATTCCCCTAGGGTCTTATATATTTCTCCAGGGAGTCCATCAGGGCCCGGAGATTTATTATTTTTAAGCTTAGAGAGGACCGTTCTTAGTTTCTCAACCACATCTCCCTTTCTTCTTCTGTAATCTGTGGAAGACCTTCATCTGCCAGATATTGCTCTATTTTGTCTTCTGAAACCTCTTCCTCTTTATATAACATTTCATAATATTCCCTAGCTATTTCTAGTTTATCCTCCTCCTTGTTTACCAAATTCCCATTGGCATCTTCTAATACATGTATTATCCCTTTTTCATTTTCTTTTTTGAGTTGGTATGATAACCATCTTCCCGGCTTGTTTGCGTTCTCGAAATAATATTGTCTAGATCTTTTTATTTTATAAGCCAAATCATCTTGATCCGTAATATTTAATTTGTGCCCCCACAGTAGCCAATTTTCTTTCGCTACTTTATCCCCTGGATTATCTTGGAGTTTTTTTTCCCGCTGCCTCTAACTGTTCTCGATATTCTTCCGAAGTCTTTTTCATCTTTATTTTTATACACTTTGTATGATATCACCACCTCTAAGATAAGCCTTCAAAGTGTCCCATATTACTGCTCGAAGAGTTTCCTGATTTTCATTTTCTTTAAAGAAGAACTTCAGTTCTTCTTTAAGCTTATCCACACATCTTATGTCCTTCAATAATCTCGTGTTCAACCAAGAGAGGTAGCCGGGAAAGCTTCCAAAATGTAACCTAATTTAGATAGTGAGATGTTTTTATTTCTTTACAATAAATATGAGTTTTTCCATTAAAATGTATTTTGGTCCATTTTCTTGCAAAGTATACACAAGGAAACAGCCACGATTCCACCTCTAATTGAGGGCAATTACCCCAGAATAGGAACGGGGCTGATTGCCGCTCTGACATTTATGATACCTTCTAGGTATAGTTTTACTTGCTCCACATATAAATGCACTCATAGTTCTTTCCTTTAGGGGGGATCCAAGCATCTGTCAAGCTTTCAGTAAATATATCACATTTTTCCCTCTTAAAGTTCCACCTTGGGTGAGGAAAAGATGACACAAAAGATATAACTGTATCAATTTCAGTCAGAAATGGGGAGTTTACCCCATGGTTATGGGGTAAATCTAGTACTAATTGAGAAGTATAAATGATGTTGGAAAGGACATGGATAATATTGTGCAATAGTTCTTGACTTATAACAATTTATTTAATGGCTGTTTGAGGTTACAACATCATTGAAAGTGACTTATGGCTGTTTTTCATAGTTAGAATCATTACAGCCTGCTCATGGCTCCATAATCATAATTTGGGTATGTGGCAATTGACATATATTTATTACAATTGCACTGTCCCATTTGTAACCTTTCCAGCTGCTTTTTCACAAGCAAAGTCAATGGGGAAAGGGAGATTTGTTCACACTATTCATTTAACCATAGTAGTACATAACTTAACAACAATGCCAAAAAAAGGCATAAATGGGGCAAAGTTCACTTAAAAATTACTTTGCTTAGCAAGAGAAATTTGGGGTCAATTGTGGCTCTAAGGTAAGAGTTACCCAACCATACAATGTATGAAATACAACAAGCTTATATATTAGTGCAAGCTATTATGATATAGTTGCATTTTAGTAACAAATCAACTTTTATGTAAAAAAAAAGTAGAAATGGCAGAAGAGATGTGCTGAGAATCATGAAATAAACCATCTTTCTCACTCAGTAACCTTAAAAGTCACAACCAACCAACCAAGGAATTTCGTCACATACATCCATGAATACACTAAATTAAACTGCAAGTTTTATCCAGGATAAAGACAGTTGAATTAGTAGCTGATGTTTATGATGTGGCTTATACAAGTAGCCCTTGAGATACAACCATAGTGGAGCCTGCTGTCACAATTGCAAGTGGTGATAGCCATTAAATGAGACAGCCTTGCTTAATGATCACCATGCCTGCTCTCTCTAATGTGACTGTTAAACATATGAGTGGGTAATTGAGTGGAGCAGGGGATGCCTCAATGGTGGGGGAAGCCCTTAGAAGCCTATGCAGGCTCAGACCAGCCTGCCCTGGGCCTTCCAAGGTCTCCCCACTCATGGGACAGCCATGCTGTTTCCTCCCCTTGGGTTCCTAGAGCCTTTTCCTTCCCCACTGAGTCCGAACATATATTTTTGCCCCTCCCCCTAGATCCCCATCAGGTCCCATTCTACCAGGTCCCACTCCCTGGGTCCCCACCAGGTCCCAACCTTTCTCCTCACTTATTTTTTGAAGATCCTTATGTAGGAGAAACAGGATCAAACACACGACTATAATTTCAGTGTGTGGTCCAGGAACAAACTGCTCCATTTTGCTACCTTAATAATTCTGTCCTGATCATGTTAAAGCAACCAAATGAAGTTGTTCATCCCTGAGCTGTTTGATAGCATATGGAAATGGACATTATTTTTGACCACCCACATTGCCATGCCTTTGCTGCATGGTCTGCACAGAAATGCTACAGGTCTGCATAGGCCTGCTGCAGAAATGTTCTACGAAGCTGTGCAGGTCATCCAAAGCATCCAAAGGGAATGGTACATCCAGTGGTGGGATTCAAATAATTTAACAACTGGTTTGTCCACAGTAAGGTTGGCTGTCATGAGAGATGTATCCCATCCGTGTCCTCCAGCTCTGCTGCACATGCAGGACAAGCCTCCTGTGACAGCCAACCTGACCCTGGGAAAACTGGTTGTTAAATTTCAACCCTTTGCCAAAAGGCTGTTTCAGAAGGTGCTTGCTGTATGTTGGTGTCACGGCTGTTTCAGCCTTCTGGATGTGGCTCCTTTAAGAAGCAAGGTTTCTGAAGAATGAGCAGGGGGTTTACCATAGAGACAAGGAGTTGATGCTCTGGAAAATTTGTGCAGGAACGTGAAGAATTGGGGGAAAGTGGAGGGATTTCCCTCTTCTCCATGGAGCTGCATCAGGGGATGTTGGTCAGTCTGCAGGCAAAAGTGAGAGGGGCAAGGAATTAAGTTGGCAGTGTAATCGAAGCTGGGCCCAATGTAGATTAGTTTGGCCAGGCAAATTATTACTCCCTCCCCTATTTAAGTAGATCCTGGGTGTTGTGCTGTGCTGCAATGTAGAAACAGGCAATGGAGCAGCCGGCACAAGGGAAGGAGCAGAAAAACAGGAAAAACGGCCTCCTCACCTTGCGCCGGCTGTTCCATTGCACATTTGTCCATTGCATTACCGTGCCATGGAGCTTGCCACATCCACTAGTGCCCAGATGCCCTCGCTTCTCCCAAGCATTTCTTTGCCTACCTGATTTCCAGTTCCATCACGTTTCTCTGTCGCGTTTCTCGCTGTTGTGTGCAGGGAAACAAAAGTTTGTAGGACTAAAAAAAGATCAATTAATTCCAACTTCAGAATTTGTGAGAAGTTGGAATTGATTGAACTTTTGTTTTTAGTCCCACAAACTTTTGTTACCCTGCACATGACAGTGAGAAATGTAATGGAGTGGAAATCAGGTAGGCAAAGGAAAGCTTGGGGGAAGCAAGGCACCTGGGTAGTGGTGGGGGCGACAAGCTCTTCTGCCCACAAAAACCTCATCTTTGACAGCCAACACTGAAAGGCAGAGAAAGGCCTGCTGGAAAGAAGCCAGTCAGCCCTAGAGCCGGGAATATTCTTTCTGCTCCACCTCACCCATCCCCATCTGCCACCTCAAAATTGCATCGATAAAGGTGACTAAGTGAGGGGCAGGAAGCCTTGCCACGCCCAGCAATGGGTAATAAAACATAGAAGTGACAGCAAGAGGAGCCCCGTCTTGCTCCACGTGCCCCAATGAAAGGCAGCAGCAGCCTGGACGCTTCCCTTCCCTGTTCTCTCCGTTGCTGGAAGTCAATTGTCAGCTGCACACTCAATCATTCATTCATCCCTCTGTGTGTGTGTGTGTGTGTGTGTGTGTGTGTGGTGTGTATCTCACCCAGTGCCACAGTCCACCACACAGGGGAAGGCACACCTTTGGCACGGTGGAGGGCAGCAGTGGATGGGTATGCTCGCTGAACTGCTCAATGAACTCATGCAGGCGGACATAGAGCACACCCAGGTGGCAGACATGGGCCAGCAGGGCAGCCTCGCTTGGGTGCAGGAATGGTGGCAGCTCTGGGGACACCTGCGGAGTATGAGGAGGAGGAAGGATGCTGGGTCCATGGAGGGAGGGAGGGTTGCCCCCGACCCTGCTACTGCGCCAACCTGAAGGCCGCTGTCCATTAAAAGGCCACCTGGATAGCTGCACAACACCATCAGCAGTGTGTGGATCATGGTGCAGCACAAGGATTGGGCCTGAACCCCTCTTCACAAGAGCCTCAACGAAACCTTCAGTCCTCTTAGGGCAGAGCTGGCCCTGGGCACTAGATCGGCCTTCTGCAAAGCCCTTGTCTGCTGAGGACTCCTGCTGAGGCCTTGCTTGTCGCCTGCTGAGGTGCATGGTGATGGATGGGGTCCTTCAGGCATTTATCTTGGCTGCCTGTTCAGTAACTCCAGCCCTTCTCTCAGGTGCGTTAGAGCTGCCTTGGGGTTTTGCATGTGCAGATGTCACTTCCTTGAAGGGGAGCGGGGGTGGTGGTGTTAGAGGAATGCAGAGATGCCAAAATGGCCTTAGGAGAGGCCCAACAAGGTGAGGACTGGCTAGAAGGGGCAAGCCATAAGGCGGGCCGGGTGTGCTCATTCAACCTGTTTGCTAAACTGCACACAAAGTTAACTCCGGTTTGGCTGAACCTGTGCAAACTGGCTGAATCCCACCACTGGGTACATCTCTGGATTATGTGTCAGCCTCACAAAAATATTGCCATTTTGCCACATCAGCAAGGAATTGTGGGTGTAGTGAAAATAATGGCAGTTTCTGGGAAGCAGCCATGTGACTTAGAGACATGTAGCCTTCCCCAAAATGAAATCCAGAGATTTTCAAAAGGTAAGTGTAGGATGGGAGATGGGTATGTGGGAAGTATGTCTAAATGTGCAAGCTTCTAGCTGGGTGGACTGCAGTGTCCCTGAGCTCAGTCACAAGAGCAAATGATTGTGGGGCACTACAATAGTTGTAACTTTGAAATGAGGTCATAAATGGCTTTTGGAGGGAGGGTGTTGTAACTTAAAAAAACCATTACGTGATCAGTCATATTTCAAGGACTATTTATAAAAAGGTGGCCTACTGAGAAGGCATGCCAAGAGTGTATTGTAATGTAGCAGCCATGCTAAAGCATTGGAAGCAATCAGTGAAGTTGTTTGAAACAGGAGCAATGCCTCAAGAAGTTTCCATCAATACTTGTGTTGCCCTAACTTTATGCATTTATTTATTTGCTTCTTTCCTTGCTTGCTTATTTATAAATAACTTTATAAAGCTGCCCAAATCATATTTTTTTGGATATTTATAAATTAAAAACTTAAAAACAATCAAACAAGAAGAGGTAACAGTCTCCCCCTCCCCAATGGTTCCAAAAGTATACAACAAGACTTAATTGTTTTAGATTAAATTCTCCATTTAATCTAGGGCAGTGGTTCCCAAACTTTTTCAGTCCACCGCCCCCTTGGTACTACAAACTCATCCTCAGTGCCCCCCACCCAGGGGTGGGTTCTACTTACCTTTGCTACCGGTGTCAGAGTGGCAATCAGCCCCGTTACCTTGTGTGGGGTAATTGCCCTTATTTTGAGTTGGATCGTGGCTTTTATCTTTCTGCATACTTTGATCAATAAAACTGAAGAAACATTCTCTAATTAAACTCATATTTATTGTAAGAAAATAAAGACATCTCACTATCTAAAATAGATTACATGTTGGCAAAGAATCCCCAGCCTGGCTGGAGAACAAAGGAAAGTTTCTAGAAAAAGTACAAAGGAATGCGCACTTGCATAGTGGATCAGAGATAAGAAAATATAATTACGATAAGTCTGACAGTCCAGAAATAATAGCTCTGCTGGTAAATATAAAAACGCAGTGACAACCGGTTTGCAGCGGGGCTATGCACATGCTCATTTCGCACGCGCGTGCATGCGCTCTTCTGCACATGTGCAGAAGCGTTTTGGTAATGTCGGGGTCAGTGGGTGGGGGCTCCTGCCGGTTTTACTACCAGCTCTATAGAACCGGTGAAAACTGGGGCAACCCACCACTGCCCCCATCCCCTATAAATAGCATTGTTTGGAATAGCAGTTTGCACAACCCGATAAGGAAGATAGTAACAGTAAAATACACGGAATACAGCCATTTTTTGGCCTCCTGAAGCCTTGCCCCGCATGTCCCGTTTTTCGCAAACACAGGGTAAGAAGAACTTTTGGGAGGCCTCCAGCCTGCTCCAATACAAATCTATCCCTGTAACAAAAATAGCTAACACTATTAATTAACACTAAAGAAATCCCCTGAATCAACCAATCTAGAGCAGTGATTCTCAGCTGGGGGTTCCTTTTGAATTTGCTGACCACCAGCGAGTGGGAGAAAGCAATTTCCACAGAGGAGGGGATGGAGAGGGTTGTGGGATGAATTCACACCCATTCCCAGACCCCCTTGGGATCCTCCTCTGCCTCCTCAGGTGGTGGAGCTTGGGGGGATGCTTTTCAAGAAGCCACAAGGAGGGCTGAGAGCTGGTTTCTGTCCCACAAGTAAGATTTGGTCCAGAACCAACCCCAACATGAAGGTCTTTTATTTGCTCCTTGTATTCCTTGTCTTTGCATTTTTAACAGGTAATAAATTAAATTTCTGATGATGTCAAAATAGTTCATAACTCACCTTTCTAGAAAGCTATTATCATGTCTAAAAGCAAGATACTCTTCTCCATCTTTTGTCTGGAGTACCATTTAATCCAGAGCCTTTTAATTCCAGAAGTCCAAGTTTAAAGAATGGACTTCTGGAATTAAAGCTCCATTTTTTAGCTAAAACTTAATTCATACCTGTTAATTTTGCTTAAGCAGTGTGAACAATTGACAGTGTGATCCTCCAAAGGTCTGAAAAATATATCATTGATTTTTCTTTGGCATTTAAACTAGATAACCAATGTGAAAAAATGCATCCAGGAAGGACTGGAAAGCCAATTAATACTGAACCGTATTGGGTTTTCTGTTGTTATTTGAATAAAATGAAAAGAAATAAAATAGTTGTACCTAGTGCAGAAAAAGAGATGAAATAATGGGTCATTCTCAACATTTGAATTCTCTACACTTAAAATATCTAGAAATTATTATGGTTAAGTGAGTTTTGCCCCATTTTACGATTTTTCTTGCCATAGTTCAAATCAAAGTTCAAATTAGAGATTTGATAGTTCAAATTAGAGATTTGATAGTTCAAATTACAGATTTCTGAGACCAATGTTGAATATTTAAATTTCAGTAGTCACCAATCCAGTCTTAAAATGAGTTTAGAATCAATGGGAGTCACTGATAACAATGAACTAACTAGCTACTGATAATGAGTCTAGTCCTGCCTTTCTTTTCCTTCTGTCCAAGTTTTGCAAATACTTTTTCCAGGTATATGTTTTATTCCATAGTATACAAACCATTATTGTTAGGGGGAAAAATGCTCTTCCAAGCAATTTTAAAAGACACTGTCAGAAAGACTCTGCTCTCAGCTCCCCTTGTGGCTCCTTGAAAGCACCCATCCCCCACATATGTAAATGAAAAGAATAAGCTTAAAAATCCTAGCCTTTTAAAATTGAAAATATGGAGATTTGGGAGGATGAATATGAGATACTAAGTGAGATGTTTCAAAAAGTAAGGGAGGCATTTAAGGTAAATAAAGAAGCAGTGAATTGGTTAGCTTGCAAAAAAAAAGAGAGAAAAGATGAATGAGAAGCAAGAGAAACAAGGAACTAGTATTGAAAATGAAATAATTGAAAAAAAGATAAAGATGATTACACTGGGTTCAATAGAAAAAATGGAATAAGATGAAATATACTGCTAATAATTAAAAAGATGAGAGGAAATTTTGAGAAATATACTTGATAAATGAAAGAAAGTTTGGGGTTGCCTGGATTCCATAGTGGAAAATATAAAAATGAAAATGAATACAGCAATAGAGAGGGATGAAGGAAGGAGAAGAGAGATGGAAGAAGGAAGGAAAGAGAGGGAAGGAAGAGAAGGGAGGAAGGGAAGGGAAATTAGAGTAGGAGTGAGGGTAAGAGAAGGAGGAAGAGAGGAGGAGAAGGAGAAAGGAAGAGGGAGGAGAAGAAGAGAGGGGGAAAAGGAAGTAAGAAGGAAAGAAAAGAGAGAGGTGGTAGGTTTGAGGAGAAAGATTGCCGTACAATAAAAAAAGATGAAATGGAAGAAAAGCAACCCCAAACAAATATAAAGATATTAAAATAAAGAATGAATTGTTGAACTTTTAAAAAATAAAAGAGAACAAATAGGAATAAATAGCAATAATTAGAAACACACATACAAACATACAATCTATTTTCTTTGAACAGAGTATTTGGCCAGTTCACAAAGTTAAACAGTGTTTAGTCATTTCAATTAAATTTACAATTTCTGTATTTCCTTTTTGCCATATTTATTCCTCATCTATTTTTTTAAAAAAAACAATATTACCCTTCATCCTCATCTCTAATACTAAACAAATACAATTTTCCCTCCTATTCTATATTATACCCCGTCCCATTGTCCTCTATTTTTATATCCATCCTCACATTGGTTAATTATGTAATATTACAGTTGTTTAATACAAATTCAACATTTTAATATAAATCAATTAGTTATATAACTATCTTTTTTGTATATTAATCAGTATCAACATAAATATTCCAGTTAAGTCGAACTGTTTTGCAATAGGTCTGCAACTGCTATTACTACTAACCTCCAGATTATAATGACTGCTGTTTGTCAAGCACTTCTTAATGGGTCAATTTTACTCATATCTTTTTTGACTTTAGACCAAGGTCTATTTTTTTCTCAGATCTATGATTGATGATTATGTGTCATCAGGTTGGTGCCAACTCTTAAGACTGCAGAAATAGGTTTTCTCAGAATGACTCAGATCTTTAGTTTTAATAGATCCTTATGAGTCCGTTCTTAATAAATTAGTGAATACTTTCTTTGAACATAACAGTGAATATTCCACAATTTAATAGGACATTCTAGATCAATATCCCATGCCTAAAAGGGTAAAGTTCATAGGCAATTATGTCCTTCAGAGACAAGTTTTACCATACGGATATTTTACCTGTCTGAAAAATGTATTTAGACATATACAACTCTTTGGGATAGCGAATCACTGAATAGGTCACTATTCAGTGAGTCCTTAGAATTGTAGTCCAATGTTATTTAATGAATATTACGTTAAAGAAGGCTATTGTGAAAATAGATAATAGGTAGACAATAGTCTGCCATATTTACAGTATTAAAAAAAAGGCTAAGAAATTAAATCAAGCAAAACAATTATAATTCTTTTAATTACGTATTACCATTATATCCTATTTGAAGAATCACAACTTGCAATAAATTAACTTGGGATCATCAAATTAATTTCCTTTTGGACATTTAGTGTCATAAACGAGATTTCATTATGAATCCCTATAGAGCTGTAAACCTCATTTTGTTTTACATTGAGTCAAGGAGTGTGACATCCAAACTCAAGCAGAGATGTTCAGTGAAGAATAATTGATGAAAAAGTGCTTTTCCCATGGATATTAGAGCATGCTTGTTTCCTCAGACTCAGATATTATCATGCTCATGTATAGGCTGATCTTTTAAATTATCGTGGAAGATGAATATGAAATAATTGTGAATTATGCAGGAATACAGTGGAGTTGTCCTTAAATACACACTTCAAGAGCAAAATTCCTTTGAGGCCACTCAGTAGCAATATTTTGACAGTTTAATTGATTCACAGTTCTTTGCAGGCATCAACTCCATTGGCAATTTTTACTTTAATTATTCACAAGGCAGCAATTGCTTTAAAAAGTTGGTAGTATATTTCCATGTTTCAGTACAATTTTAATTGCAGTTTTTAAATAATCATGTAACCTAGATATGAAAGGGAATGAGGAGAAAATCTTACATATACGAAATGATTATTTTTTAGATACCACTGGCATAAATTTTGGACAAGGTCTAGGTTAAGGTGACCAGACGTCCCGCTTTTGGCGGGACAGTCCCGCTTTTGAACAATTTGCCCCGCATCTCGCAGCGTTTTTAAAAAGTCCCGATTTTTTTTTTTGTTGCTCCAGTCTTGAGGGGGAAAAAAAGCACCTTTGGGATTCTCCTCCCTTCATCAATTCCCTGAATCTTCCCAGGAGGAATAAATTGAGGAGGGGAGAGAGAGAGAGAGAGAGAGAAGACAGACCGACAGTGTGCAAAACAAGCGGAGCAAACGAAGGCTCATTTTCTTACTCCTTCAGAGAAAAAGGCTCGGGCTGCTCTTCCAGTTTCCTATCTCTGCAAACCCATCCAAGCTCTCGACTCAGGACCGAGGGAGCGAATGGGGGCGGGGCTGAGCCTCCCTTCTGCAGGAAAGGCATGAGCTCGGCTGAGGGGTCACATTGGGGGGAGAGGCATCCCGCCTCTCCCCCCCTTGGACGGGCTGTGCACTATGAGTTTCTTGATCGATTCCAGCATTATGGTCATCTCCTAGGTACCGGCCTTCTCCTTCCCGCATCAGGTTAGGCAGCGAAAGGCGGGAGAAGCCAGGCAGGAATCCTGCTTTTTGGATGTAGGAGAAAGTCTGGCCTTGCACAGGACGACCATTTGGTTGCTTCTTTCCCCCTAGCCGAGCACGGCCCCCTGTTAAATCCGGGCCTTAATCCCGGGGCCTGGGGAATTGGGCCTCGGAAAACGTGCGGAGACCTTATGCATATGGACTACTCAGAGGGCTGAAAAAGTTATTTTTGACTGGTCCTCGTACTTTTGACCAGTCCTCAAACTTACGACTGTCCTCACTTTTTATGTTTTTTGCCCTATCTTATCACCATGGTGTAGAGAAGCAGTTGTGAAATGATGACATGGTTGTTAAGAATGCTGAACGGGCATAAATGTGAGGATGGTCATAAGTGTGAGGACCAGTCAAAAGTGCGAGGACCTGTCAGAAATCACTTTTTTCAGCCCTCTGGGTAGTCCTTTTGTGCATATGGACTACTAGAGGGCTGAAAAAGTTATTTTTGACTGGTCCTCGCACTTTTGACCAGTCCTCAAACTTACAACTGTCCTCACATTTTACGTTTTTTGCCCTATCTTATCATCATGGTGTAGAGAAGCAGTTGTGAAATGATTACATGGTTGTTAAGAATGCTGAACGGGCATAAATGTGAGGATGGTCATAAGTGTGAGGACCAGTCAAAAGTGCGAGGACCAGTCAGAAATGACTTTTTTCAGCCCTCTGAGTAGTCCCTATACACATAGCCATGGCCACCTGGTCACATGACCAGCTAGCCACGCCCACCCAGTCACATGACCTCCAAGCTATGCCCACAAATAAGCCACACCCACAGAACCGGTAGTAAAAAATTTAGAAACCCACCCCCCCTCCGGTCGATTGTGTCCCTCTTTACCAATGTTAAAATCTGGTCACCTTAGTCTAGGTTGCAGAATCTGGATTGGTCAAACTAAAAATAGAAGAAAAATTAAGCATTTTATAATTTCCTTCTTTTTGTTTCAAGTATCCTCTTCAATTAAGATTTTTTTTTTCAAGAAAAAGCAAGCCACACTTGCAATATCTGGGTCCAAACCTTACCCTTCTACTTCCTAAGTAGGCAAAGAGGTATGGCCTATATTTCATATCACAAACATGGGTTCAACTCAGATAAAGGTCATGTCCAATTCTAGGAGATGGTGATTATCTCCATTTCTTAGCCGAGAGAGCCAGTATTGTTCAAGACACTTCCGTGGTCATGTAATCAGCATGACTATATGCTGAGGTGCATGGAATTTGTTATCTTCCCATCTAAGTGGTACCTATTTATTACTCACATTTGCATGCTTTCAAACTGCTAGGTTGGCAGGAAGTGGGGCAAGTAACAGGAGCTTACACCGTCACGCAGCAGGGTCTCAAACCTGGCAGTCAGCTTTCCAGCTGATAAGCTCCATGGCTTTAACCATTTTGCCACTGTGCCCCCAACTAATTAAATAGATACACTAATATAAGTATATAGACTTTAGATTGTCAAATACTGTTTAAAATCTAGATAGTTTTTTTGGAGGGAGAGGACAAACAAAGCAATAAGCCAGTTGCTGTTGCTCAGAGAGGAGAAAACATAAAATTTGCACATAGTGCATAATACCGCATTAAAAAATTTCTTCTTAAAAGATCCCCCTTTTTAAAGAAAAAACAAGATGCCTCTAGTAAATGTATTGTGTATACTTTGCTAAAATTAAGAAACAAGCCATAACTTTATAAATATAAACTGTTTTTTCCCAATATAAATTCAATTGAAAATCACTCTGGATTGAAGAGGAAATTATGGTATATGATCTTTTTTATTTGGTTTATTCATATTACAAATATAAGGACACCACAAGAACTTAGGAAAAGCACCTGATTTCACATTCTTTAAAACAAGTACCACTAACTTCTTTTAGGTAAAAGTAAAGGTTCCCCTTGCACATATGTGCTAGTTGTTCCTAACTCTAGAGGGTGGTGCTCATCACCATTTCAAAGCCGAAGAGCCAGTGCTGTCCAAAGATGTCTTCATGGTCATGTGGCCGGCATGACTAAACACCAAAAGCGCACAGAACGCTGTTACCGTCCCGCCAAAGGTGGTCCCTATTTTTCTACTTGCATTTTTAACATGCTTTCGAACTGCTAGGTTGGCAGAAGCTGGGACAAGTAACGGCAGCTCATCCCGTTATGCGGCATTAGGGATTCGAACTGCCACCTTTTGATCGACAAGCTCAGCGTCTTAGCCACTGAGCCCCCACGTTCCTTTAACTTCTTTTAATAAATGTTAAATCTGCATAAGTATTAAAGCCATCTACTGAAAATGTAGTTAACTTCCTTGAACAAGCATTATCAAGAAAGGATCACGTTTTGCTCCTGTATGGCAGCTCAGTCCTGTTCAATTATTTTCACTTCTAAGTCCTTCCATTCAATCAGTAAAAAATTATGGTTGACTTTGGTTAGTACATAAACACAATTATCAATTATAATGTGCAAATCCCATCCATGTGGTATATTATATGGGTTTTTAAATGTAAATATGTTTCAATAATTATTTTGGTTATTATTGAATTGTGTAGTTATTTATAATTCAAATGTATAATATGGTTCAATATTAAAGTTAGTTGTACTGTTTATCTAACCAAGTACTCACCTAAATGCATTTTAAGGTGTGTGTTTTTTTAATTCTCAATATCTGTCAGGATTCTTTTTTTCTTTCAATGTTTAACTTTTTTTTTGCTTCCCATACTGTCTTGTAATATTTGTTTTATTGTTGCTGATAATATAGAATGTGTGGAAATTATTTTAATTTTCTTCAACTGTTTAAGTTACTGTCTAACCTTTGATTAAAAACCTTTGTTTTTAATCAGGAAATCTTAGCAGCTTAAAGACTAAATTATTTTGTTACCCTGTGTTTTCAAACTTGGTATCAAAGCATAATTAGCCTAATCATAGGTTAAATTCAGATAATATCAGAAACCAAAATAAAAAACAAAACAAAACCCTTGCTTGCAACTTAATAGTATATATAAAACAGATCATGAGTCTGTCTTCCAAGATAAATAACTTCTTGTGGCCATATGAGATTTGATGAGCTTCAATTGGGAAAGAGTTGTTGATTCCCAATCCAGGATAAGAAACAGAACTCTTACAACACCTCAAACAAGAATCAAGCAATATACTGGTAATATAATGAAAACATTGGAAGCATCCAAGTCAACAAAATAATTAAACTTTAAGACGACAATTAATAAGAACTTTGACTTACAATAGATAAAGGAAGTTTTCTTCTCCTGGGAAGAAAGGAGATTAATTCTAACATGATAAACCAATAAACCAAAGAAAAGTAAATTATTCAGATTTGTATCTCATGGCAAATAAGTCTATTAACTAAAAATTGGCTTTGTGTTGTTTAGCAAGAACAACTTCTGCATTGAAAATAAGGATAATGAGCTGAAATTCACTTCAATTTCTGCCCACTTTCAAGAGAAATAGTCTTGCCCTTTGATTTAAATGAGGTGATTAAGCACTGCCTGATCCCTGCTCATGAAGTGTTTTCAACAGGTGAAACAAGTAACTTGAAAGTAAACGACAAGTTGAAACAATGCCTTGTGAGCAAATCCAAAATTTGGCAAGAAAGGTAAGCTTTACATAGAAAGTACCATGACTTCACGGTGGGAAGGGGGGGACGACGACATTCTCTAATGAGACATTATGGACCTTATAGCTCCAGATATGACCAACAAATACCCTTATATTTTTGGAGGTCTTGTCAATAGACAGTTATATGACAGACAAACACTAAAGTGCATACCATGGTACAATGGGATTATTTATTTATATGGGAGGCAATATTATTTCTAAAGTTATTCTAGAGCAGGGCTGTCAAACTCCCAGCCCGCGGGCCAGATGCATCACATACTAGCCACACCCATGCCCAATTTAGTGAAGGGGGAAAAAGTTCTGATATAACTTACGATGTCACCATGACGATGTGAGTTTGACACCTCTGTTCTAGAGGTATTTTTGTAAGCAGTTATGTAAAGAGTGATTTAGGCCTTCTAAAATAAATGACAAACCTGAAAGACAACCCAGTACATTATATTCCTTGATTAGATAGATCTCTATTCCTAGATAGATAGATAAGAGAGAGAGAGAGAGAGAGAGTGACTCAGAGAGATATCAAGAGATCTATTACAGTTAAGGATCTGATGGATCCCTAACTCTAAGATGAATTACAGGTAGTCCTCAATTTACAACAGTTCATTTATTGACCATTCGAAATTGTAATGCTACTGAAGAGTGAATCATGATCATTTTTCACACTTATGACCATTACAACATGCACATGGCCAAATGATCAAAATTAGATGCTTAGCAACTGACTGATATTTCCGATGGTTGCAGTGTCCCAGAATCACATGATCATCTTTTGTAACCTTCTTACAAGCAAAATCAATGGGGAAGCCAGATTCACTTAATAACCATGTTATTAACTTAAGACCTGCTGTGATTCACTTAACAACTCTGGCAAGAAAGGTTGTAAAATTGGGCAAAACTTACATAATAAATGTCTCACCTAGCAACATAAATTTTGGGCTTAATTGTGGTTGTAAATCAAGGACACCTGTATATGGATCTGGATCTTGTTCTTTGCTCATACCCTCTAATGTCAAGAGCTCTCTTGTTCTTTTGATGGACTCTTGGATTATTGTTAGACCTTGTTTATGCCTAATCCCTTGATTGTTTATATAACTCATAAGAAATATTTTAACCGCAAACCTTATTTCCAGAAGCACATTTTCAAAAGTTCTGAAGTTAATTAAAACGTAAACTTTTTAGTTTTTTAAAAAAAATTGAGACACTGATGGGGATCTATATTTCAATTATCAAAGTGTGTATTTAATTTGTAACTATTCCTATCTGAATCGTGTTAAATTTTAACCAATGTCATAGATTCAGCCTGAAAAATGATATAGTTGGGTTTAAATTTAAGTATGAAAAATAAATCTTTGGGGTTTGTAAATTGTGTTTGGTATCTTCTGATTTACTAATTTATTTGGGGTTTATTAATTTTGGATCTAACAGTGAAGAAAAATGGAGATTGTCTTTCTATTTTTTATTCAAGTAAATCTGTTCAAAGAACATAATCTGTGTGATCAGAAGAGTTCCATCCACTTTTTCATGACTCATAAACTTAATGTACAATTGATAGATTCTTATTCAAAATTCTTAAAATATAAACTTGCCATTTGTTTAATGGCAAGGAATAATTAATTCAGATTTTATGAAGACAACAGATAAGCAAATTATCATAAAGTCTGCCATGATATTTTTAATTAAACTTCCATTGCACAATATTTCATCTGTTCTAGCTGTAGTAGTATTTTCAATATACCAGAAATTTTAAAAACCCATATGTGACAAGTGATGATACAGCAAAGACATGATACATAACCTAAGTTTCCAATTCCTTCCATATCCCATATTATGAGATGCATTATCAGATGAGAACTTATTGTGTTCTCCGTACAATTATTTCTATTGTCAAAACTCTGTCTTGCATGTCAATGTTATTCTTCAGGAAATCGAACAGCTTATAACGATATAACAACAATGGTCTAAGAAATTGTAAATGTATAGCCTTAACCCTAGACTTAACTGCATTGCAAATAAAACCACTGAGATTTTATTCTGAGATAAAGGAATAGAGTGAGTTAATATATATGAAGGGATATGCTAGAATTCATACAAAGCCAGGAGCTATCAAATTGGAAGTCAAAATCAACTTAGAAAGGGGCGATATTTCTTTTATAAGCTGATCAGAATTGTACAAACAAAGCAGGAGTTCTGGTTAAAAGTCACTCATGCTTTGTCTGAACAAACATCTGTCAAACCCTGCAAATCACAACAGTTTTATTTCTATTTATTTAATTTACTATTTATTTTTATAAGTTACTATTTTTATTTGCTTTTATTACTTTATAAATAACTGAAGGCAGCAAATGTACATAATATTCCTTTCTTTTTTATTTTCCCCACAACAACAACCCTGTGAGGTTAGTTGGACTGAGAGAGAGTAACTAACCCAAAATCATCCAGCCGGTTTTTCATACTTAAGGTAGAAAAGTAAAACTCACAGTCATCTGGGTTGCTAGACCAGCACCTCAACCATTATCCCAAACTAAATGGAGATGGCATAACTCCATTTCTGATTTAGGTAGTTGGGATTTTAAAAAAAAAATCATTCTAATAAGCCCTGATTTGCTTTTTTACTTTACTATGTTAATCCAATCAATTGTTACTTATTCAATGAAGTATACAGATAGTCATAGCTTAAAGTATATTTGTTCAGAAACTGTTCAAAGATATAATGGGGGTACTTACTAAGGCCCTTGTAGTTACAACCATTGCAGTGTGTCCATAGTCACATTATTGCCTTTTGAAACTTCCACTGCTGGCTTCTTACAGTCAGTGGGAAAGATGGCAGGAGAACCAAATGGTGATCATATGGCTGTGGGACACTGTAATTACAAGGGATTCATGGTAGCAACTAGAGCAATTAGAATTGCCATCCTACATCAGCATAGTTGCATTACATTGTACCATACAACTACATTGCTTAGTGATAGAGTTCCTGGATCTAAATACTGTTAGTAAATTTAGGCGTAACTAATCTAACAATGAATTAGCACAATGAACGAATTCAGGAATATACTCTAGCTCTCTCTTGTAGGTTTTTAAAGATGTTATAATAAAATTGCATTAACAATATTACCTATATTTTAATGGGTTTCTGGTTAAAAGAATGTAACCATAAATCAAAAGACATCATGTGCCTTAAGGTGATCCAGGAAGCAGAAAATCTATTAGATTAGAAGAATAGATAGCTGGAAAGAACATGAAAAAAGGAAAAATCTGGATCATTCATAATGTGTATATTTGTTGAATGTCTGCTTAGAAAAAGATTTGATTTGGATATGTGGAATAAATATAAGTACACAACAAAGGAATTAAAATAAATTGAAAAGTATGATTGAATGGATTGTTTGTGATGAAAGACAAAAAACTAGTGAAACAAAAAGAGGCAATATGATTCTGGATATGGACAGGCTCCTTTTTGAGAGTGGTAAAAATACAACCTGGAAAAATAACTGGAATAAAAAGAAAGAAGTGGAAAAATGACACTGAAAACAGAAGAATTGTAGGAAAAGAAAGTACTACCCTTTATTGAAAAGTAGTAGAAATAGTAAAAGATATATGGGAACAGACTGAATAAAAGATGGCCATAAGGAACATTACTAAGTGAAAAGAATTGTAGTATGATATACATCTGTGGATTCTGAAGTTGACTGAATTAGCAGAGATGGAAAAATTAACTGCTTTGATTAGACATAATGTACTAGACAGCTTTAAAGGAGACTGGAAACTGTTTGTGGATTTTCTACATGCTAAATATAATAACAGATAGTGTAATGTTTAGTTCAACCAGTTGACTACTTTTTCTTCTTTCTTCATATATATTTGTTTTACTGTTTTGTATGTTATTTCCTATGGTAAAACAATAAATTTATTTTTTTTAAATGTATGATATAAATCTGTGGAATTACACTAATGGGAAGTTGTAAAATGATGAAATTGAAGAAACCAGGGATAAGGAAAAATATTTCTAAACACTGCTGCAAAAATAAAGATAGAAAGATGCTATAACAGCACACCTGGAGAAAAATATTGTTAGAAAGATTATATTCAAAGACAACAAGGAATGGTCAAAATTATACAAGGCAGAGAAAATCCAGAGTGATTTTTATGAAAATAATAAAAAAAATTATTCATAGATAGGTGGTTTTCTTACATTTATATGGAAATGATATATATTTTGAAGAATGTAACTAAAACAAATTTTATTAACTATTGATGTATAAGAAAAATTATGATGAAAGTTACTTTTTTCACACTTATATCTTCACAACTGTGTTTTATTTATTCATTATATTTGTATGCTGCCTAACTATGGTTCTGTATTCAAAACTGTAATCTCAAATATTGATGTGTAAAAATTCCAAAATAAAAACCCCTCCAAATAAAATATATTATTTTTAGAAGGATCAGTAATTAAAAGGAAATATGAGAGTGTTACATTCATTTTAATTTATTTATGATATATTGTAAGAGTAACTAATACATAAAAGGATAGCAATATTCCAAACACCCATTACTTAAACTAGCTTAATAAGAAATGAAATAGCAAGAAAATTATATCTGATTACATACATTTTCTAGGGTGATGGGAATCAATTTTCTGTGATCAATCTGTCAGAGTTTTGACTTTTGCTTACTTTTATTGGTTACAGATATTCATCAGCATGGTGACAACAACAAGAGAAGTAGCAAAAAGAACTGGGGAAAACTTGCCAATAGCAGACTGACCCTTGGAATTAGAAAATGTCTCATTAAAGTAGCAGGCTTAAAAATTAATAAAGAGAAGACGAAGATGATAACGAAAAATATAATAGCAAAACAAATAGAGAAATTAGAGAACGAATCAGGACTACAAGTAGTAAAAAAGGTGAAGTACCTAGGGATAAATCTGACAGCTAGAAAGGATAATATAATATATAGTGCAACTATAAAGGATAATAATTATGGAACGTTAATCCAACATATAAAAGAAGACTTTAAAAAATGGGGGAAATTAAAACTATCTCTATTAGGGAGGATTGCAGCAATAAAGTCAAATATACTCCCGAGACTCCTTTATTTATTTCAAACCATCCTGATAAAATTGGATAAGAAATTTTTAAAAACCTGGATAAAATAACAACAAAATTTGTGTGGGAAGGAAAAAACCCAAGAATTGAATTAAGTATCTTACAAGAAAACAGAATTAGAGGTGGATTTGGATTGCCGGCATGGGAAAAATATTATAAAGCAGTAGGTCTTACATGGGTTAGAGAATGAGTAAGCTTGGAAAATCAAAGATTATTAAAATTAGAAGGACATGATTTAATGAAGGGGTGGCCCGCCTTTTTATGGCGAACCAGGAGCAAAACGTATAAACATTTTAACAACCATATTTTTAGAAATTTGTTAATTGGCACATGGCAAAAAATTAAGAATAAACATATGAAAGTTCCCGGATGGTTATCGACAATAGAAGCGACAATGCACCCCAACACATTAACAAACCAAAAGATAATAAGATATAGGGATATATTGGATTCACAGGGATTATTGAAAACACAGGAAGAACTTAAAAAACAAGGAATATTAATAGATTGGTGGCCTTACTTACAAATAAAAACAAGATATAGAAAAGACCAAGAAGAAGAAGGAATAGAACCAAAACCAAATCGATTAGATAAATTATTGGAAACCAAGGAAGAAAAATTAAACTCAAAAATTTATAAATATTTACTAGAATTTGATTTAGCAGAAGAATTGGTTAAAGGACAAATGATAGCATGGGTAAGAAACACTGGATGTAACATACAGCTAGAAGAATGGGAAAGGGTATGGGAAACCAATTAGAGCATGACGAAATCAGTAGCATACAAGGAGAATCAGTATAAAATGTGATGCAGATGGTATCTGGCTCCATCGAGGTTAGCAAAGATGTACCCAAACCTAAACCTAGCGTGTTGGAAATGTAAACAAGCTCAGAGTATATTCTTTAATATCTGGTGGCTTTGCTCAAAAATCAAGAAATACTGGAAGAAAATAAAAATTTGGATATCAGAAATAACAGCAGAAGAAATAGAATTAGAACCAGAAATTTTTTTATTAGGTATGATTACAGAAAATATTATAAAAGAAACAAAATACCTAATATTACATATAATTATGGCAGCCAGATTGGCATTAGCACAATTTTGGAAAACAGATCAAGTGCCAACAGAGCAGCAAGTTATTCAAAAAATTTATACATGTGCAGAAATGGATAAATTAACACTGAAACTAAAAGACAAGGAAGACTCAAAAATTTTTAAGGTATGGAGTAGATGGTATGAGTGGATAAACCAAAAGAAAAAAGGGTAAAGGTAAAATTTAATAAGAAATTTAAAGTAACAAATAGGCACCGTCATTAAGATAACAGAAGTAATAAGTCACTGTCTATATACATGTATATAAAGATTTATACATATATTTAGTTTGCATGTGGTGATATGTATAGTTTTACGTAATTTTATGGTTGTGAATACTTTGTACAATTTTTATCTTTTAACTTCAATAAAGTTTGTTTTTTAACCCCCACCCCCCCCAAAACAGAAAATGTTTCATTTGGGTTAATTACTACAACCCTATTAGGATATCCTTTGGTTACATTATAAGGAATCTAGGAAATTTTGATTCTTGAACTTTGATTTCAGTTAAACTTTTAATCTGATTGTTGCATAGCTAATTTGACATATGGGAAGAATGCATTATCACCACTAGAGACTAAAATCAGAATCAAAAGTGGCATTCATATTCCAGATATAAATCTAAATTTTCTCTTTCAAATATCGTCTATTTGCTATAGAGTAAATATGTCGTCAAGATTGCATCATTATTGAATTTTATTACAAGAGCAACATAAAGTTTAACAGAATTATAAATAAAAGGTTAATATTGGCTTATGCTGAAATATCCATGTTAGATTGTTGAATGCTGACATAGGTTTTTTGTATTTAATAATATTTACACAGTACTTCTTTGAACTCATTTGGACTGTCAAATTTGATACATCTCTTTTTCTTCCATTGTGTTTAAAGAGTCTGTAATCACTATACCAAGATAAACTTCCCCACAAATCAATTAGATTGAATGGAAAATTACAAAATGTTCTTTAGGGACTAGAAAGGACACAATGCAATTTTACATATATTTACTTAATAGTATGTCATGCTATATTGTATAAATCATTAATAGTACACCTTATTTTTTTCTAGATAATCTAGACCATCACTATCAATCCCAATAAGGGTAGCTAACTAATAGCAAAGATTGTGGGAGTTGTTGTAAAAAAAAATACAGGCTCCCTAATGCTTATATTAGGTTTACTTTCCAGTAGATTTACATCACCGCCTGTTATACATCTTAAACATAATGTACATATATTAGATTGCATTAATAATGATCTATATTTGTTTAATATGGCAAACGTATAACAATGTTAACTTTACTATGTGACTCAAAGCAAATCATTAAGGCTATTTTTTACACTGCTGCATTCAAGGATATGTACGAACCAATAATTTAATACAAGTCTAGCCACCACTGAACTTATCAAGCTTATATTCACCTTTATACAAGTATCAGGTACATTTGTGTTATCTGAATCCCTTCAAATGGTAAATCTGAATAGCCAGAGCAAATAGTGACAGATATTGACAGCTGTAATTTATCAACATTTGCAGGGCCACAAATGTTGAATATCTTCCCTGTAGTTTAATATCTTTGTTTGTAAATGCTTTATTATTTATCTGATTCTACATGACTAAACATACTAAGAGTTATTTTCTGGGCACGTGTTCTAATTTATATTGTATGGGTAAAGATTGTTTCCTGGATTTATAAACATGCACGTCCATTTGCCTTTTTTTTCAACATTTCTAAAGACAATGGGGAGAATCCCAAAACTGTAACACAATCACATTTTAACATTCACAAACTCTATTACCCAGTTTGGTACTTGGCTCAGAGCAACATGTTATGTACTTTTGAAATGCAACACCTGAACAAAGATAATCAATAGACTAGGTTTGCATAACTAGAAAAGTTTAAATATGATTGTTTATAACTTATCATACTGTGTGAATATAATTGGCATAATTAGCTAATGGTTTACTTTGTTGCATAAAATCAGACAAATTAGTTCAGTTAATATGCTGAGTGAATACATCTGTATAGCAATGTAGTATAGTAGTATAGCTTTTATTTCATTGTACATCATGTATACAATGAAATTGGTTTTGGCTCAGTGGTGCAACCGTGACAAAAAATACGAACAACATAAATTGTATAAAGAATGATCCCTATGCATGTAATTAGGGTAAGTAAAGAAAAAGAAAAAATAAACCTAGTCATACATTTCCATGTGTGCATGGAGTGATTGTGGTTGTGTTTAAGATTCTGACAGCCCAAGGATAGAAACTATTTTTAAATCTATTTGTTCAGCTGGCTATGCTTCGATGTCTTATGCCCGATGGTAGAAGTGTGAAAAGACACTGACCAGAGTGTGAATTATCTCTGAGTTATCTTCCTTAGTCTGCTAAAGCAGCGAGACCTGGTGATGTCATCCAGTGGTGTTAGAAGGCAACCAATGGTTTCTTGTGTCGAACTGATCGCTCTCTGTAGTGCCTTCCTGTACACAGCAGTTAAACCAGCGTACCATACTGTAATGCAGTATGTGAGAACACTTTTTATTGTGGACCGATAGAAAGAGGTCATCAGCCATTGTTCCACCTGATTTTTTCACAGGACTCTAAGGAAATGAAATCTCTGTTGAGCCTTGCCAATCACCAGGAACATGTTGTTTTTCCAGGTGAGATCTTGACTAATAAGCACTCCCAAGAATTTAAAAGAGGAAATCCTCTCCACACAGACCCCCTTGATATACAGTGGGCCATTCCTCTCTGTGCTTCCGGAAATCTAGCACCATCTCCTTTGTCTTACTAGCATTTAGATATAAGTTGTTTTTTGAGAACCATGCGGATACCTTCTGGACTTCTTCCTTTTATGCTGATTTGTTCCCTCCAGTTATGAGACCCAGCACCGTTGTGACGTCTGCAAACTTTATTATGGTTTTGAATGGATCAGAGGATATACAGTCATGTATATACAGCGCGTATAGGTAGGGCTGAGCACACAGCCCTGAGGGGAGCCTGTGCTGAGCTTCAGGATGGAAGATGTAAAGGAACCAACCTTTACTGTTTGTGGATGATCCATCAATGTATTATTCATTCTAATTCCTCAGTTGAAGAATTGAGATAGAGTCTCAGTTTTTTACAAGAATATTGTCAGCTAGGCTACATTATATCTCAACATTAAATTTCACTATAATCATTTGTAGAATTTACTTTTTCTTTCTAGGTATTATGTGTTCTTAAGAACTTAAAAGGGGAGAGTGAGTTCTGTTCTCATAACATATCAACATTTTAGGCTGAGTCTAGTTCATGTAATTAATTTATAATTTAGAGTACTAATGCAAACCCCAAAGTATATTGTAAACCATTGTTATGTAAAACATAACATAACACAAAACATGTGTCCTTGTTCTTTACAATATGAAGAGAGCACTCGAATGAATAGTTTAAAAAAAAACTATTGATCCGGACACATATGTACAGATTTATTGGCCAGAAAGCAGAACTGTTAGCAAATGTAAACACTTGAGTAATACATAATTCACGGGAGCAATACAAATTGACTGTTCACTTCTATGGAGCAGTTGCTAGTGTTCCATGGAAGACCAGTGATTGCTATATATTAATGAACAACGAAGTTAGCATATGAGCTACAACTGTTCAGAGCTATCAGTCAGGAACTTTTGTGGGCCACAAGTTTTTCCTGCTCTGAATAGGCCTGCTTCCATGCTTGAAGGCTCAGTAAATTAATGTATTCAATCATAAATGTCTATACATATACGATGACACTTAATCATAAACTAAGCCATTTTGACTTTGTTGCACAAATCCTGACAGTGAATTTAGTGAACTCATGAAATTGGGCTAATTCCATTATTAAGTTAGTCATGGGTAAGCAAGTTGTACAAAGATAGCCTATAGATTTAAACTCAATGAGTTCATTATTCTGGTGAGCAATAGTGACTTGTCCACAGGCATTCAGGATGGAACTATAACTGAGATCTCACAGGACCAAATCTGACAGTCAAATTGCTTGAAAGCTGTTCTTCTTTTGCATCTCAACAACAGCAATGGTCCCTTTGAGGTTTATTAGCTCTATTTCTTCACAGTTCCTTAACTATGGAACATTCTTTATAGATTTTCCAGTCTATTAATTTTGAAACATTTATGGCTCGAGAGTAGAATGTAGTATAGAAGCAAAATGTATGAGATCCCCTTACTCATGTCTTCTCAACATCTTCCATATTTATATATTATGTCATTTTTATCTGACCCTTCTTCTAAGGAGTTTAGGGCAGCCTAAATCTTCTTTAATCCTCATAGCTATCCTGGAAAATATTTTAACTAAGGTAGGAATTTTGAACTATTCACTGATAAGTTGTATAGCTAAATAGAGACTTGAACTTGTGTTTCCTCAGCCTTTCAACCTCATGTTATGAAAGCTCTAGGGATATTTGTTGATTTTTGAAAACAAATTTTGAACATTTGAAAGTGAAGGACTGCCAGATATTATTGTTTCAGATAAGGCTCTGGAAGCACTGTGGTAGAATGTATAGTCTATATATGATGTGTTCATTATTAATAGAACTATACAGCCAGCTGGATTTGAAGGGAAAAGAGGGTTTTGACTGCAGAGAAGCCCACGTTAGCATGTGCTTGATTAAGGGGTTTTCCATAGGTCCTAAGAGTACCTCAAATCTTTCAAGCATCATATAGCCTTAACTATTTATGTTGTATAAAACTGGCTACAAGAACATTCCTATTAATCTGTATTCATTTTGATTGGGCAAGAATAGGCCACTTTTGTTTGCATGACATACCATATATATCAATTATTTAAAGATTACTTAATTATAGTTAAGATCTATAATTAAGTAACCTTGGTTGGTATGGCATACTGAGTTGTAAACTAATTAATCTGGTACATTCATACATGACTAAAACCTGATTTGCTTTCTTGCTATTTAATATGTTATATGAACCTATCCTTTCTCTTCTGAAATCCCTTTGACATTTTCAAGGTCTGGTCGTTGCACTGCAAATTGCTTCTAGTTTTTCTAGAATGATTAGGTAAAAAAACAAAACCTAGTTTCTGCATTTTTATAACAATATGTTAGAAGGAATTTCTATCCATGTATTTTTAGCAAATTAATATTTAAAAAAGCAATTGCTTTTAAATTAAATGCAGCACTAAAGACAATGCAGGAAGAGAACATGGTGACCTGTGTGATGTGTCATCATGTGCTTCTGACAAAAATATGCAGCCTTTGGTCTGTTTTCTGATTATTAGCAAGAGATAAATCTTATTTTCCGCATTTTTATGTAAAAGCATGCTTGGAGAAGAATGATGAATGGATTTTATATGGAAGGAGTTGTGAACTTGGTTAACTTTGAATTCATCACAAATTCCTTTCTCAAATATGTGTACAGAGTCATGGTCTTTCTTAATTTAATAAAACTCACTAAACCATAGTCAATCAAATCATAGTTTGAGAAAATCACAATTTATGGCATAATGATGGCTTATAACTGGAAGCCATAAATATTATGCCATAAAGCACTGTCTGGAACAATTATGGTCTGTAAAGCAAACAAACCAAAGTCTTATCAAGTAATATCAGAATTTGTCTAATGTATGAAATTTTCTGGTTTGATTGTCTAAAATTCTAGGTCTGACTTTCAGTTACTGGAAGTCTGCAACCTCAACTATTAGGCCTCAAAAACAAACAAGCATATTTCACATACTCTCACAAATTCAAGTTTGTCCTTATCCTACCAAGTCAATGCTTGCATATGGTACTTAACTGCTAAACAAAAACCAAACAATGTCGTAGTGTGTGGTGTGCACCATGCCCACATAAATTTGGTTGGTTGGGGTGAAAAGCCACGCTGATATGCAACTTGTTTACTGATTATTTTGGTTTAGCATATTGATGTTTAAAGTTTGGAGACAGCAGAATGCATTCACACTTTCAAAGGAGTCCCAATGATTAGGAAACATTCCAAGCACACTGGGATCTCCTTGGGAACCCTGCTTTTTTTTTTAAAAAAAAATTTTTTTGATTTATATGCTGCCCTTCTCCGGAGACTCAGCAATAGCCCTCATACTTTTGTATATTTATACAAAGTTAGCTTAATGCCCCCACAAACTGGGTCCTCATTTTACCTACCTTAGAAAGGATGAAAGGCTCAGTCAACCTTGAACCAGATGAGATTCGAATTTACAGTAATTGCAGACAGCTGGTGTTAATCACAATGCTTTAGTCTGCTGAGCCACCAGGCCCTGCTTTTAGTCTTCGTATTGGGAAAATACTCTACGGTTGGAGTTGTGGTTATACAACTTAAGAGACTTGTGTGCGGGGAGAAAGGAAAAGGCAGCTTTTCTCGCTGTTCTCATTCTGAAATAACCTTAGAGAACCTTGAAACCGAACAGTTGAAGACGAAGGTGGGGGGGGGGAGCACAGGATTTCACGCATACCTTTCCCCAGTAGCTAAAACTCTTGCCTTTGGGAACTTGGGGAAAAAAACCACTCAGCGTCCAGGCTGTCCTCGGGCTACTCGTCGTTTAGAGTAGCTTCGATTAAGCAGAGCTTAAAGTAGAAGTCATAACGAGACGCACCAGCAGCAATGAAGTAAATCAAATAGCTAAAAGACCGCGGCGGTGGGCGTGGCAGGACGGCACGTGGATTGGCGAGAGTGGCGGCGGCGGGGATCCTGTTGTTGCTATTTCTATTTCTTGATCTGGGAAGAGTCGAGTGCTCTAGGCAGGAGGCGACGGCCAGCGCACATCCGCCAAGGTACTGTGAAAGCCTTGCTAATGCTTAGGGTATAATTTGTACTTGCATTTATTTTGTATTTTTTCATCCCACAGCATAGTTAATTAAATATACAGGAAATAAATAAGAAAACAAAGAGAAAGTGAGAACGATAGGAGGATGCTCTTCCTTGTGGTTCCCGCTGCCTCTTTTGGCATGAAATTCCACCTCCCGAGCACTTTATTGCAGAGTGAAATGCGGTTTGTTCGTCTCTTCCCCCTACTTATTTTGTCTAGAAACTCCATTGTGTCCTATAAAGGGAATTAAAATGGTCCTGTTTCCAGTCCTCTGGAAGAGTAACTCATGCTGGATGACGGTTTGAATTCTAAAAAGCTGACGTTCATTTTGTAAAGAGCGTCGTGGAAGCGCAAGCAAACATATCGGGGAAGTGGTGGGGATGCTACTGCTGGTCGGAGACTGAGCAGGAATATTCTGGGATTGATACCGTCTTTTTGCAGCAGCAGAAATAGAGGAAGGCTAGAATAAAGTTTGGAACGGGCGGCAGATGGTCATCCGGCTTTTGAGACGAAGGGGTTGCTCAGGGTTTCTTAGCGGCTTCCTTTTCGGTAGCATGTTTTCAGAGCAAAGATCTAATGCAAACAAAGTCTCTGCTAGACTGCCCCGTCCTGGTTACATCCTATTCTTCACGCAATTCAGGAGTTACTCTCTTTAAAGTTTGGTGTCGACGTAAGAGTCTGAAGTTTGAGGGTGACAGCCGGAAGTTGGTTGCTTTTCCTATTCTGTTTTGATGTACGGTACAGTGTCTCTTCTGGGTATATCCAGATGTGTATCTGCAAGCCACGAAGATGATGGTTATTGTGATATAAAGAGCTGGCACCCATCAAGATGATAGAGTGAAGCTGGAGAAATAGGACCTGCTGCTCAAAGCAGCAGTGGTCATTTTGAACTGTCACTAGTAACCTCTGAAGGTGTGGTTGATTGGACATGGGGTGAGCTCACTTTTTAGCAGCTTTGCAGGAAAGTTACATATTTCTCAACCACCGTAGTAAATAGACATTTGCATAAAACTGGTGCTGTATTTGCTGGAGAAGCTCCTGGAATTTAAAATTATGGGCTCAGTTGGTAATTGACATTGATTGCTTTTATAGCAAAACTACTAAGAAGTGAAAAAAGCAGATTAGCAGATTTCTAAACTCCACTAATTTCTTTTTACTTAAAAAATATTGCATAATAAATGCCTCTTCCTTCTCTCTGTGCTGTGGAAGCTTTGGGACATAAATGAAAAATATGGCTAGGCAGTTAAGTATCAGAAGAAAAGTTTTTAAGTGAAGCTTTAAACAGGATTAAATGGATGTTTAACTGCTGTAAAGTACTGATGAAGCAATAAAATAGTTCAAAATAAAGTGGAAATATTTTTAAGAAGAAAATGAAAGCTTTGCAAGTACTATGGTGATGAACTTATAATAGATGATCCGATGCAGTAATTATTTTTCTATTTACATCATTAACAATGGTAATTTAACATTAATGCCTTGGTATTTTATTTTTTCTCATTTGCAGATAATGGCATACCTCAGACCCATCATGAGGGAATAATTTAATAAACTAAAATAATAAATAGAAAACACTATGCTCAGAAATCTGACAACATAAAATGTAGAACAAAACAACCTCATTTGCTTTTATTTGTCTTTTGTCATTCTGTTTATCATCACTTGCATAAATGCATAGCAAATTGTATAGTAAACCCATTTCTGTGGGTTAAAGAATCTTCACTATGAATAACTTTGAAGATTTTCATGGCCCCTTTTGGGGAGTCAGGTAAAAAACTCTTTTAAATTAGCCTGAACTTTTTATGGAAAAAAAATGAACTAAAATGCGCGATTGTTCTCTGAAGCAGCAACGTTTCCCCTTTGATGATTAAAATGGAATTGGTAATTTCACAATCTGTAAAAAAAAAAAAAAGTTGGCCACGCCCACCCAGTCACATTACCCCCTCCTACTAAGCCATGCCCACAGAACTGGTAGTAACAAATTTTACATTTCACCCCTGCCCAGTATAATATAGTGATTAATATTCAACGTTTTGAACTGGCATTGAGGAGATAGAGATTCTAATTCATCCTTAGTCATAGATGTCCCTTGTGTGATTTTGGGCCACATGCGTTATCTAAAGCTTGAAAATGCTGGTGTGCTAGTGGGCACTATCCCATCAAGTTCCAGTTAGACTAGTGACTCTCTTGTATAGATAGTGCTTGACTGTAATGGAGATTGCCCATTAAGCGAGATGGCATTGCTTAAGGACTCTCATCCCTTGCTCTCTCTAATGTGGCTGTTAAACAAACATAGAAGTTGTTAATAGAGCATCAGGTTGGCTGGGATGGGGTGGCCATTTGAGACCTATGCACCTAATTCTTTGCTTCTTGCCCCTCAGGATCCTGCATTCCTTCAGTTTCCTTTCTGTGCAGCAACCTATGGGAGATCAGGCTGGCTGGAGTTTGTAAGCTTCCAACACGAAAGGCAAATCATGCCAATGGCAGCTTGCAAGCATCAACTGAGCAAGAGGAAATCAGGCCAGCTGGAATTTGCAACTTTCAGTGAACAAGAAGAAATCTTACTGGCTGGAGTTTCTGGGCCTCCAGTATATCAAATTCGTGCTATTCTGCAATACTGTAAAGCAGTGATACCCAGCCTTTCTGGCTTTGCAGACTGGTTGTTGGGAGGGAGAGGTAATGGTTACTCATCAGCAGCTCCATTTGCATGTGCGGTGGGCATACGTGCACAAACGGACTGCACACATGCGTGCTCATCCACCATTTCTGCAGCCCATTCTGAACGGGCCAAGGTCCAATAGTGGGTCACAGCCCGAGGAATGGGGACCCTGCAATAAAGGGATCCATTTTCTAAGGAGATTCTGTGAGTTTATGGAGTTTATGGAACTTCCTTAAAAAGAGCCTCCTACAGATTTGTGAGAATAATACCTATTTTGCCACCAGGCTAATTCTGTAAGAAATCCTCTCTTATTGCAAAAAATAGAAAGGTACATTGAGAGTTACTGAGCCCTGAAGTAGGCCGAGTCCTGCAAATCCCTGGGCAGGAAGGCAGCTGGAGGCTTGCAAGCTGCAGATGGCCTGATCTCCCCTTGCTTACTGGCTAGGAAGGAAGTAGGAGGCTTGCAAATTCTACCTGATTTGCGCATGTTATGACTTGATCAGCCTGAACTCATTTAGGTGGCGGAGTGTATGTAGGGATAAAGTGGATTTGAGTGGGTGGGTAAGTGCTGCAATGCCCTTGTGATTGGCCATAAGAAAGAATGACTTCAGGGATGCTGCAGCTGCTATAACTTTGAAACTAGATTATAAATAGTTTGGGGCAGGGCTCTGTTGTAATTTCAAATAATAACTAATCAGTTGTAAGTCAAGACTACCTATATCAGTGAAGAAAATTTCACTGCCTTCCTCATTCCATATTGTCTAATATCTCATTGATAAATTATTCTAAGATTACATTTAGCTTTTTTCTTTTCTTCAGAGCATACAGTTTAGTGAGTTGAGAATTTTTGCTTAACATTGGTAAAGAGCGTTAGAATTAGCTTCCTAGGATTAATTGATTTGATGCCTTAAAAAGTATCCTTCTTATAAGCAATACTCTTCTATTAATTTGAATGATAGATTGTTATTGTGGATATTTGGAGACTACTCGGATGTGCCCTCAATTTGTGGACTTGTTTTTCCCTGGAGATCTGTTTGGCACTAACTAGTCCTGATATTTCTCTATAAAATTGCCAAGAGAGAGCTATTCTGCATAGCATTTGATACCTAATGTTGCTTGATACTTGAGTATTTGAAAATGTTTACTTGTTTTAATTATTTTATTATGTCACTGGGGGTTTAATTGCTTTTAATGGTTTGATGTTTTAATTGTTTTTAATGGTTAGCATAAACTACCATGTATCGCAAGATTAGGCAGTAATACAGGCATAACAAATACATAAGATGGCACTATTCTGAGTGGCTGATGGCAGAGAGAAGACATTAACTCCATCAGAATAAACAGGCTTATTTTTAGCATTTCCCAATTTGCACTCACTTTTGTCTTGGTTCTAATGTTCTTATCCATGATATCACACTAAATAAAACAACTTTAATCACATTTCCACAAGTGATCAGAATATTGAATTGGACATGATTTTGTTTTAATTTATATTCTTGGTGCTTTGCTATGATAGGAGAACAATGTAGAAGTAAACAAAAATTGCTAAATTGTTTTTTTTAAAAAGCAAAAAATTAAACATAAGCCGTAATGAAAAAAATCAAACCTGAAGTTTTGATCTATAGTGGTGCATTTTTAAATTGCTGAACTTGGTGTTCAGTGAGTGAGTTTAATATGTCACAAAGGGAACAACAAAATAGTGTATTTTAGTTGCAAGAAGAGAGAGACAGAGACAGACAGACACACATTTCTTTTCCTAGAATTTTCTGCTGTACGTAGGTACAAAACAGCACCTTGATTACTATAGAGATGCAGGCCCTAAATTAAACCTAATTTGATCAATATTTTTTCTTGTTATAAAACCTATCCAAGTAAATTGATTCATATTTAAACCAAATGAAAATTAAAATAAAACAGTGCAGGAGTTCTTGGCACAGATATAAAATAGATTATGTTCAAGCTTTATTCAGTCTTTGACCCTTAGAGGCTTTACAAAACACATACATGCAACAAGATCTTCAGGAAGAAGACAAGTAAGATTTTCTTTAAAAATATTTTTGGTAGCTATATAACAATACTTCCTTTTCATAATAGGTTATTGTAACATGTTTGCTGAAAGCTATTTGGAAAGTGCAATATCTAAGTAGCTTGATTATAATATCTTACTATCTGATATTGAGTTTTTCTGATATAAAGGAAAATTCTAATTTTAGTGTCTAAATGATACAAAATCTTAATTTATCATTAAATACTGTAACTTTTCGGTTATTAATGACCAGAAGTCTCTAATAATCCTGAACAATATAAATATTTTATATAAATATAAATATCAATCAGAATAGTATTTGAGAATTGATAAATATGGTAATTACAGTGCAACTGAGCAAATCCCTGATTCAAATCTTCCATCAGCCATAGAGTTGATTTCAGGCCTTTACTTTATCTCAATTCAACTTACCTTACAAAGTTAATAGGATGCAATATAATCTTGCTGCCTTAGAGGAAAACTGAAATGTAATTATAAGAATAAATCTTTATAAATCCCTTATGTTTTCCAGGAAGCGAAAGAACAATCAAAAGAAAGTATAGATTGTATAAGTGTTATTCTTATAGTATAAATGCAGAATATTACATAGTTACTCAGAGAAATCGTAATTGGAATGATATATATATATATTTATAAAAAGATACATCTAGAATTATCTGGAAGTTAATTATCTAAAAAATTGGTTTTCAGGGTGTTTACATATGTATGTACACATATCTGCAAGCAGATAAAAACATTTAAAGGTTACATTATTGTCAGCTAAGTATAGTTGGAAAAGCCTTCCACAATCTATGTTCTCTAGATCAGGGATGCATTGAGGGCTGCATCAGGGTTGTAGTTGATCTCAAAGGAGTGGGGGAGCGTGGCCAAGGTGGTTGTGGCTGTAGTGGGCATGGCCAACTTCCCTGCCTCCCTCCTCATTCCCATCTCCCTCCTTCCTTCTTTCCTCTCTCTCTCTCTTCCTCCCTCCTTCTCTCCTCCTTCCCATCTCCTTCCTTCCTGCCTTTCTCCCTCCACTCCACTCCCCTTCTTCCTCTCTTTCTTATTCCCATCTCCTTCCTCCCTCCCTCCCTCCCTCCCTCCCTTCTGTCCCATCTCCTTCCTTCCTTCTTCCCCCTCCCTTCCCTTTCCTAGGAGAGAAAGTGACTCTCCCCCCAGCTTTTAAATGAGGCCCTTATTAAGAGCCGGAGATGCCTGCTTAGATACCTGCTGCTTTTTTTTCCCCAAAAGGAAAAAAGAAATTTCTGGCCCAGAGTCAGCATCATAACCTTTTAAGGATTTCAAAAGCCATTCATTTAATTTAATTTTGGAGTCTTGCTTTTTGGGACAACCCTACACCTCCTCCCCATTTCTCCTTTGTTTCCAAGAAAAAAAGAAATCGAAGAAAGGGAGAAGAAGAAGGGAGAAAAAAAGCCACACACACATACAAACCATAGAGGAGATGAATCCAAAGTTGGAGAAGGGACACAAGCCTGAGTCACTGCCTCCTCCACTCCCACCACCTTTTCTTTTGAAGGAAAAAGCTCCCAGTCCAGAAATGATGCTCCCAGAGCTGGAGAGCTGAGCTGTGAAGCAAGAAAAAAGAGAATGAAAAACCCAGGGAGGACCCCTCCCCATGTGGCTGCTTCTGAACTAAAGGAGACGAGTTTTGGAACTAAAGGAGGACAGCAATCAAGTAGGGAACCCATAGCAGAGAGATCAACTGCCAGCCGGAGCAATGTCAGCCTTGGGGATTTAGTTTTCAGCTCCCCTTTTTCTTCCTTCCTTTCCCATGAGCAGCAGGAACTTTGCTTGGTTTGCAGGGGCTGAGATTTACTTTCCCTTTCTGCCTTTACCTGCTTTCCAGCCAAGGAATGCTTCTTTTGCTGCCTCCCCACAAAGAAACCCTCCTTCCTTCCTTCCTTCCTTCCTTCCTTCCTTCCTTCCTTCCTTCCTTCCTTCCCTCCCTCCCTCCCTCCCTCCCTCCCTCCCTCCTTCCTTCCTTCCCTGCTTCCCTGCCTCCCTCCTCCTCATTCTCATCTCATTCCTTCCTCTGTGCTTAGGAATGGATGAGGGGAAGGGAAGAGATTGGCATTGCTGCTGGTGGCTGTGCTTATTGTGGTTGTGGCTTTCCCACATTGGGCAAGTCGGGGGCGGTATGAGTGAAAAGGAAGCTGAATGGGCTGCAAGGCCAGGCTGGCAAGCAGGCCATGGAGGCGCTGGTGGTGGACGCAGCACTGATCTATAACTGGATGGCAGCCATCTGGCCTGGAACACATTGAGCCTTAGATCTGTGGGCAGCCACGGAGCCAGCTAGGGGACACCTCCACCTTGCCCCTGGGTTTGTGCACAGGAGGCAAGCGCCCAGAGAGTGGGGCTGAGGGAGGGCAGTTCCTCACCAGTTCTAGGGCAGCCCTGCAGCACTGCGGCCTGGATGGTGGCCGTCAAGTTATAGATTAGTGCCTGGCCAGCCTGGACTGGGGCTAAGACACAAAGGGCTAGTTCTTTGCTGTCTCAAGGGCAGTCCCGTGGGCCAGATCTAGCCACATCGCAGGCCAGATCTGGTCAACTGACCTTGAGTTTGACACCCCTCTTCTAGCTTTTTTTTTAAAATCTTCAAGGCTGAAGGTTAAAGCAATTAATACATCTGATGAGTAGCAAGTTGAAGGCTGATTTATAGCAAATCATACTCAGCTTTTTATATATTGAATCCCATCAGTTACACTGCCAAATAACATGCAATGTATTATGATATAATTATTGTTCATTATCCTTATCTTTGGTTTCCATTGCCTTATCAATCTTCCATGCTTACTAAGTATGCTTATATCTTAGTGGGACAATTGTCTGGAGTTCTTTATCCTTAAAAAAAAAAAATCCCCCGAACATATATACCGGTATATATACAAAAACTTTGATATTATTTCTTAGCATACTAATATCTTTATTTTATCAAATAAGGTAGTTATAGAGTAATGTGGTTCACAGATTATCAAATTAAGCAGGCAATCTGTTTTACCAGAATCTTTTCTTTACTTAAGTAATAAAATGCTCATGAAAATTTGCTTCCTAAGAAAGTGCAGTTAAGTTTAACTCATTATTTTAGGTCTGCTGGTATACCTAAAAAAATGTTATTTTCTTGCCTTTTCAGCTAGACAGACATTTGAGGCATGAAATAAAATGTACAACTCTACATCTTTAGCAAGTGTGCCTTAAAAGGTTTGGGCAAGGTTTCCTTTCATTGATTACTTGCTTTCTCAGTCCAGATCACTGCTAAATGAGGAATATTTGCCAAATCTAAAACATTGAAAATGGGTAAATAACTATTCATGATATATAAATTTAAAAAATAGACAAGAGGCATACTGATTTACAACATTTTGAGATATAAAAACTCCAATTGTATATTCACAATTCAAAACAAGTCTGATTCACAAAATCAAAGGTTTATTGGAAATAACATGAAGAAAAATAAAAAGTGGTTGCAATTGCAGCCTCTTAGACCCTTCCCAAATGGATTGAATTCAAAGAGCACAAGAAGCAGTTTTCAAGCCACGTATTTTTTTTTATTGAAAAAGTTTTACAATACAATTTTATCCCCATTTCCCCCCAACAATCCTCCCTCCCCCCCACCCCATCAGTTTCCCCCCCTCCCCTCCCCCAGGCTTCCGTTACTAACAAAACATCAATCTTATATATCAATCAATATTAAACAAAGAGTATAGGTGAGATCCAGATAAAATATCATAGATTTTAACAATAAGTAAAGTACAATTAATCTAAAATATTTACTAAACATAAATAAAATAAAGTTAATCTATCAAATATATATCAGGTTAAATCATATATGCACAATTAACCATCAATCAACCATAAATCATTTATAAAAACTTGACAGATGTTCTTAAAAATTTTTTTCTAGACAGCAGTATAACCAATATATATAAACTTATTTTTAACTTCATAATTTTTCTAAATAATAATATAGTAAATATATGTAACATTATAAGTTTTCTAAATAACAATATAATTTTAATTTCAATAAAATAGTTATAATGAGAATAATTTTTCTAGGTAATTATATATAAAAAAAATATACGACTTAATAAATTTTCTGAATAATAATATAATTTGAAATATTTAAAACAAATAATTGTTATAAAAGTAATTATAAATCCAGTACTAACTTATCTCTAACACATATACTATACTAATAGTTTCAAACATTTAATAAAATAGTAATAATAAAAATAATTATGAATCAAAAACTAATTGAAAGTTCTTAGTTTGGTATTTATTCTGCACATAATCTACCCATTTCTTCCAGTTCCTAACAAAGGCTTCATGGATCCTATCTTTTAGGTATGCAGAAATCTTTGCCATTTCCGCAAAATTAGCCATCTTCGATGTCCATTCTCCTATAGTAGGTACACTATCTTTTTTCCAATATTGACCAATCAGTAACCTAGCTGCCGTAATCATATATAAGATCAATCTCGTTTCACTCGGTGAACAATCCTTAACTATACCCAGCAAAAACAATTGCGGTGAGAAATGAAGCTTCTTTTTCAAAACATTCTGCATAACCCACCAAAGTTTAATCCAAAATGCTTTCACCTTTCTACAGGTCCACCAAATATGAAAGTATGTAGCATCCAAGCAATCACACCTCCAACATTTAGGTTGAACATTTGGATACATACATGACAATTTCTTGGGATCTAAATGCCATCTGTAAAGCATTTTATAAAAATTTTCCCTCAGATTTTGTGCTTATGTAAATTTAACATTCTGGACCCAGATCTTTTCCCATCTTTCCAACATAACTGGTTCTGCAAAATTTTGTGCCCACTTTATCATACAATCTTTAACTAATTCACTCTCTGAATCTCTTTCTAACAATAAATTATACACCCTCTTGATATGCATCGGCCCTTTCCTTTTTATCTGCATCACCAAATCTTCTTCATGTAGCATCCAACCAATTTTCTGATCTTCTCTCCATCTCGCTTGAAGTTGAGAATACTGCAACCATGTTAAATTCCTCCCTTCCTCCAACAGAACTTTCAAAGATTTCAAGTTCCATCTGCCCCCATTATTAAAAAGCATCTCTTTATATAAAATCCCCCCGAGTGACTTTATATTCCGCATGACTTGCCCAAGATCCAACCACAAAAATACCACAAAGGTATTTTGTAATCCAATTTAAGCTGGTGCTTCTTCCAAACTCTCATCAGCGCATGTCTCAATATATGACTTTTAAATACATTATCCAGCTTGTCTTCATAAAATAAATATGCATACCAACCAAAGTCCAAGTCATGGCCTTCTATATTCAAAATTTCAGTTTTTGTTGTTCCAAACCAATCACCCACTTGTGTCAACACTGCAGCTTCATAATATAAACGTAAGTTTGGAACTTTAAGGCCACCTCTTTCATGAACATCTTGCATAATTTTAAATTTAACTCTTGGTTTTTTCTCATTCCAAATAAATTTGTTTAGACCTGATTGCCATTCAGCCAATATCTTATCACTTCTGAGCACCGGAATCATTTGAAACAAAAACAGAAATCTAGGTAGAACGTTCATCTTAACTGCTGCTATTCTCCCAAGTAAAGATAGTTGCAGTTTCTTCCAAGTTTCAAGGTCCTTTTGAATCTTATGCCACAAAACCTCATAATTATTTTGAAAAAGTTTTATATTAGACGCTGCAACCTGAACTCCTAGATATTTCACCTTTGTAACTATTTCAAAGCCTGCCAACCTTTCTAGTTCACTCTTTTGTGGTTTAACTATCATCTTGGTCTTTTTCTGGTTTAGTCTAAAACCTGAGACCAAACCATATTCCTCTATAGTGTTTTTCATCTGGATGATTGATTCCAAAGGTCGTGTTAGGGTAACAACCAGATCATCTGCAAATGCCTTTGTTCTGTAATCCTTTTGCCTTATACCTATTCCATTCAAATTGTTTGAGTCCCGTAGAGAATTCATCAAGACTTCTAAAGTTAAAATAAACAACAGTGGGGATAACAGAAAGCCTTGTCTGGTACCCTTCTGTATATGGAAATTGGTAGTTAAACTTCCATTAATAACCATTTGTGCTGTCTATTCTTGGTAAATTGCTGAAATTGCTTGTATAAACTACTCCCCAAAGTCAATTTTGAACAAAGTCTTTTTTAGAAAATCCCAGTTGACTCGATCAAAGGCCTTTTCTGCATCCAAAAACACCAGCACCGCAGAGATCTGCTTATTTTTCTCAAGATATTCCAGTAAATCTATAAGTTGCCTCACGTTGTCATTCATATGTCTGCCCTCTATAAAACCTGCTTGATCATTATGAATCACCTCTTGGATAACTGGCATCAGTCTGTTGGCTAATACTTTTGCAAAAATTTTATAATCCGTATTCAGGAGAGATATTGGTCTAAAATTTTCTGGTTTTGAAGAAACATCTTCCTTTGGTATCAGTGAGATAAAGGCCGTCTTCCATGAGGGGGGTATTTTACCCCCCTGCTGTATACTACAGAATAAGTCCTTAAGATGTTCAACCAATTCTGATTGTAGAGTTTTATAATATACTGCTGTCAAACCGTCCGTCCCAGGAGCTTTAGCTATTTTCAGTTGTTTTATTGCAAATAAAATCTCTTCAGGCGTTATTACTTGGTTCATTCTCTTCTTTTGTTCACTTGTAATTTTTGTAACTCTCGTCTTTCCAAGATATTCATCAATAAAGTCCTTTTGAATATTATCTGTATGATATAAATTAGAGTAATAATCTAAAAAAGCTTGATGTATTGAACTCTGTTGAAAAACTTGTTTACCTTTATATTCAATAGTATCTATTATACGAGAATGGACGTTGGTCTTACCTGATACGTCCGTTCTCGCAAGTTGTGGGGACGGCTGTCAGGATGGGGTGTGACTGGCTCTCTGGCATCCTGGCCGGGTCGACAAATTTGCATGGCTTTGCCCTCCATGCCCAGTGTTTCGGCGAGGGCGTAGTTGTCGACAGACGTGTCTTCCTACAACGATAGAGAATTAGTAAGAACCCCCCCCTCCCTTTCCTGAGAACCCAGGAACCCATCAACGGGTGGGGCTGACAGCCGTCCCCACAACTTGCGAGAACGGACGTATCAGGTAAGACCAACGTCCATTCTCCGCATAGTGGGGACGGCTGTCAGGATGGGGACATACCAAAGCTGATGTCCACCAGGGAGGGATAAACAAGCAAAATTGTCAGGAACGGTGCACCGCCTGCAGAACCCGACGGCCAAAAGCCGCATCCGCGGAGGCGAATGAATCCACTTGGTAATGACGAATGAACGGCGTGATGGTCGTCCACGTCGCCGCCCGACAGACCTCTTCAAGAGGCGCTCTGGTAGCCCAAGCCGCGGAAGTAGCAGCGCTTCGTGTCGAATGAGCCGTAATCCTGGCAGGGACCGGAAGATGCTGGCGTTGATAGGCCGTAGCGATGGCCGCCCTGATCCAACGACCTAAAGTAGGTCCTGTGACCCGCATCCCAATGCAATCCGCTTGAAACGCCACAAAGAAGGCCTCTGTCTTTCGGAAAGGCGCTGTGTGAGCAATATAAACCTTAATTGCTCGACGGACATCTAAGGTGTGCCACAATCGCTCCAACCGGTGCACGGGACGCGGACAAAAATTAGGTAAGACCAATTCTTGAGCCCTGTGGAACAAGGTGTTGACTTTAGGCACGAAAGCCGGATCCAAGCGCAGAACGACTCTGTCCTTATGGATGATGCAAAGATCCGACCGAACCGAAAGGGCAGACAGTTCCGAAATACGCCGGGCCGATGTAATCGCGATCAAAAAGGCTACCTTAAATGAAAGAAATCGGAGAGACACCTGACGAAGAGGTTCGAACGGAGAGTCCATAAGGGCCCGCAAAACAGTATTAAGGTTCCAGGAAGGGAAACGGTGCACCACTGGAGGCCTCAGAGAAGAAGCCCCTCGTAGAAAAGTCCTAATAAATGGGTGCCGGGACAAGGGCCCTTCAGGACCCCCCGGTAGAATGGTAGAAAGAGCTGCCACTTGCCGTCGCAGTGTGTTAGGGGCCAACCCTGACGAAAAACCGACCTCGAGGAAGGCAAGAACGTCCAATACTGAAGCCGAAAGAGGATCCAATGATGAGCGAGAACACCAAGCGAGGAAAGCCGCCCAAGTGGCCTGGTAAATCCGTTTAGTAGAACCTCGCCTGGCGGCTAACATAATACCAACCACGGGAGCCGGAACTCTGGAATTTACAAGGAGGCGCCGCTCAATCTCCAAACGGTCAATCGGAGACTCCCCGGATCCGGGTGCCGCAGGTGCCCCTGAAACAGCGCGAGTTGAGACAAGGGAATCGTCCAGTGAGGAGCTACCGACAGAAGTTGAAGGTCGGCGTACCACGGTTGCCGGGGCCAGAGAGGAGCGACGAAAATCAACTCCGCCCTTTCCTCGACCAGCTTCCGAATGCACTTGGCTATCACAGGTAGTGGAGGAAAGGCGTAGAGGAGGCCGGGAGGCCACGGGCTCCGAAGGGCGTTCGTTGCCTCTGCCCGATGATCCGGATACCGGGAAAAGAACCTGGGAACTCTGTGGTTGGAGAAGGAAGCGAACAAATCGACGACAGGTATCCCAAAACGGTCCGTTATCTGTTGGAAGAGAGACTGGGGGAGGGACCATTCCCCGTGGTCCAGAACTTGTCGGCTCAGGGCATCTGCTTGGACATTGAGATTCCCGGAGATGTAGTCCGCCGCAAGGGACCGCAGATGTCTCTCGGCCCACGATCCGAGGCGCAGGGTCTCCAAAAGCAGCAGTTCGGAATGAGTCCCGCCCTGGCGATTGATATGCGCCTTGGTGGAAATGTTGTCCGTCAAGATTAGGACATCCTTGCCCTCTAGGAACTCCCGGAACCGGAGAAGGGCCAGCCGCGCTGCACGCAATTCGAGGAAGTTGATAGTCCTGCGGCTTTCTTGGGGAGACCAACGGCCCTGAGTCACGTGATGGCGAAAATGGGCCCCCCAACCCTGCAGACTGGCATCCGTCACTACCGTGAGACGAGCAGGCTCCCGGAAACACGAGCCCTGCTCCAGGGCCCGTGACCTCCACCAATGGAGAGACGACCTGACCAAAGGCGGAAGACGAAGGCGGGTTAGCGAAGAAGCCTGTCCCGACCGCTGGACAGGAAGCAACAACCACTGGAGCCGTCTACTATGCAATTGAGCCCAGGGAATAATACCATACGTGGAAACCATTTTACCCAACAAACAGGATAACTTCAGAGTCGAAACCGCGGACTCCGCCAGACACTGGGACACAAGAGATCTAAGACTAGCCTGGCGCTCAGGAGACAAGAAAACCTCCAACGACCTGGTCTCAATCCGCGCCCCCAAGTGAATCAAACTGTGCTCTGGAACTAAATGACTCTTAGAAAAATTTACGGAAAAACCATGAGCCTGAAGAACCGAAAGAACAGTGACCAGATCGGAGCGAGCCGCCTGAGCCGAAGCCGACATAACCAAAAGGTCGTCTAAATAGAACTGGAGGCGTATACCCAAGGAATGAATGTGCCCTACCAAGGCCGCCATGATCTTGGTAAAGACCCTGGGAGCCGAGGAGAGGCCAAAGGGGAGGGCACGATACTGGTAATGCTCCCCCAAATAACAAAACCGAAGGAACTTCCTATGCTGACGAGCTATCGGGACGTGCAGATAAGCCTCAGTAAGATCCACTGAGGCCAAAAAATCTCCCTGTCTGATGCACAGCAAGATGGAAGACAAGGAGTGCATCTTGAACCGGCGGTAAGTGATGTACCGGTTCAAAGCCTTTAAGTCCAAGATAGGGCGCCAACCCCCAGAATTCTTCTTAACAATAAACAACCGAGAGTAAAAACCTAAACCTCTCTCGTCCAGTGGAACCTTTTGAACCGCCCTAATCTCTAACAGATGAGCAATGGAAGCCGAGACCAACTCTCTCTTGGCGCCATCTCGCGAAATAGGACAAGGAGTAAACATCTGAGGAGGTAAGGAAGAAAACTCTAAAAACAACCCCGATCTAATGGTGGAAAGCACCCACCTATCCGAAGTAGAAAACTCCCATTGGTGGTAGAAAAGAGCTAACCGACCCCCAATGGGAGCCTGAGAGACTGCACTAACGGGCTCTGCGCTGGAAACGCCCCCGCCCCCCTCGAAAGGGCCTCTTTGACTGGAACCTGCTCCCCTGGCGAACCTGGGAATCCTGAGACAGAGGTCTGGAGGGGCCCGGTCTGTGAAAACGTTGCTGGTAACTACCAGGCTCGGAGGCACGAAAGGACTGGAACCAGGAACCAGAAGAAAAACGGGAATCCAATCTCCGGGAAACAGACGGTAGAATCTTACGCCGGTCCCTAGTTTCGACCAGAAGAGGATCAAGAGCAGGCCCAAAAAGACGCCCCGTGGCATAAGGAGTCGATGCCAACTGCCATTTACTCTTCAAGTCTGCATTCCAATTCCTGAGCCACAGCAATCTACGAGATGTAACGGCAGACCCCAGGGCTCTAGCCGCAAACCGGGAAGCGTTGAGAGTGGCATCTGCCGAATACTCCAGCACCGCTGAGATCTTATTCAAATCTTGACGGGATCGAACATCGGAGGCAGGAAGGCGTTCCTGGAGTTGCTTGATCCAGAGAAGGGCAGCTCTATTGAAAAAAGAAGCCGAGGTCGAAGCACGGACCGACCAAGCAGCCGCTTGGTGACCCTTGATGAGAGTCCTCTCTGCCCGACGATCCTCGGGCCGAAGAGAGTCTTCGGCAGGCCCCGCTGGATGAGCCGAATTACAAAGAGCCACAATTGGCGGGTCTACCACAGGCGGAGACAAGGCATCAGCCAAAGCCGGAGCTGAATTGTATAATCGCTTGTCTAGACCGTTGGGTCCTGGTCCAGATCCCGGAGCAGCCCACTGGCGAGACAAGACATCTAGAAACAGTTTGGGAGCCAGAATCGTCTCGGGATTAATTGTTGGTTCAGCAAACATGGCTGAAGCAGGATCAGCCGTTTCAGAAGAAGAAGACACAGGAGGAACGACTCCCAAACGAGTAGTCGCAATCGCTTTATGGAGGAGAGAACGAAAGAGCTGAGGGCGGAAAAGACCAATAAAGGGAGCCTGATCAGGTACCGGACCCTCATCATCCGATAAGGCCGAATCCAAAATCTCTCCCGGTTCGGAACCCGAAGCTTGCTCCAAATGATCAGATGGGTCACCCGCCTCCTGATCAGACAAAGAACCGTCCACAGACCCCTCTTCGGCTTGCAGGGGCGCAGAAGAGAGAGGAGGAGCACTGGGTTGTTGTGACATCTGGGAAAACTGAGGCCAGTTTCCCTGCTGGAAAAATTGAGAAAGGCCCTGACGAAAGGCCCTGGCCAACATCCCCTCAAAAGCCTCTGGCGTGTGCGCAGCGTCCATTGGAGCAGAAGGCAGGGGTGGTGGCGTAACTTGGGCAGCCGGAATCACAGGAGCCCCAGCAGGATTTGACTGAAATAAAGGCTCCGTGCCTGGCACCGGATTAGGCCCGTCCTGAATGGAAACATCAGGCGAAAGCTCCCTGATGGAACTCCCAGCTACAGATGGAGCAGGGGACCTGGACCTGCCTGCTATGGAGGGGGCTGGAAGAGAAACCTCCTGGGCCGCCTTAGCCTGGGCCCTCTCAAACACCTTTTCAAACGCGTTATGGCGGCGTTGCTCGTCTTTAGAGGGGCGGGAGCCCCCGCCCTCCTTAGGCCTTCCTCTTTTGGAACGTTTGGGAAGAGGGGCGCTAGTCGATGTCCCCTCCAAAGGATCCTCCTGAGCGGGCCTCTTATGGCCTGCTGCCTGTCTAGACCGCTGGGTGGTAACTGCAGGATCCGCCATTTTGATAGAAGGACGGCCTGTACAAAGGGAAGGCAAAAAAAATGGCGGCCGCTGAATTTTGGCGCGCAAACGCGACCTTCCCGCCATTTGGGCCGCCAGCTATTGAAAAGGCGAGCCGCCGGAAAACTAGTACTTCCCCATAAACAGGTGACCGCTGCCTCAAGGGGAATGGTAGGGGAGAAATCGCCACCCCCCAACAGCCCTGCCGCCAGCCGAAAGGCAGAAAAACGGCTCGGAGAAAAGAGCGCCCGCCATTTTGAAAGGAGCCGGCCGCCGCCGGAAAATCAGGCGAGGCGTCTGTTGCGCTTATCGCCGCCAGCCTAAGGGCTGTTAAAGCGGCCCGGCCTAAATCGTACAGAAAAGAAGGGACGGGCAACGAAGGGAGGGGGGGGAGGAGAGAGGCAAGGAGACGACATTCCCCCCCCCCAGTACGAAAACGGACTTACAGCGTTTCCAATGAAGGGCGGCAAAGAAGCTTCAATCACCCCCTAGGGAGCCAGCGACCAGAGGCTTGAAAAAGGAGGCTTCCCTAATAATTGACTGTCCTCCCTCAGATCCACACTGAGCTGCCCGGTCAAGGCCGGTTAAAGCAGCGATTGCCCAGAAAACAGCGAAAGGCAAACTAATTCACAGCTATCCACAGCGAGACAAAAAAATGACAGAGAGCTGAAGAAGACACGTCTGGCCAGCCGAGGCCGAGTCGAAACACTGGGCATGGAGGGCGGAGCCATGCAAATTTGTCGACCCGGCCAGGATGCCAGAGAGCCAGTCACACCCCATCCTGACAGCCGTCCCCACAATGCGGAGAACTTCGTTGCTTTCTTAAAGTATATGCCAACCATCTACCAGGTTTGTTAGCGTTGCAAAAAGTGTTATGCTTGGCAAATTGTAAATTAGTTGCCGTCTGATCAGCCATAAACATTTGAAATTGATCTTTCAAAAGTTTTATAGTTTCCTGTAATTTCTCATCAGTCGGGTTCTTAATAAAGTTCTTGATCAACTCTGTGCATGCGCCAAGATGGCAGCTCTCGCCTAATCTCTGTCTGATGATGGGGCGGCTTTGGGTCATTTGGAGGTCCACTGGGGCTGATTTAACTCCCTTCAGCCCCAACATCAACTAGGGGAACCTTTTCCCAGCTCAACGAGGTTTCTCTCACCCTCTGGATCATCGGAGCTGGGCATATATTGGCATGTGAAGGCACCATGGGAGGCTAACTCTAGCAGTTCCGTTAATGGCAGTTACATCAGTTCCTCCATTCTTAAAGCAACAGCAGTTGGAACGACAATGGCAGCAGGCGGCGGCGACAAATGGCACCATGGCAGTCCCTGTCGAGCCCTAGACACCCTGGGGGCTCCGAATTGGTTTGGGGACTTGCTGGGAAACCTGAAGCTGAATGACTACCTCTTCAAGTTCAGGGCAACCTGAACCTGAATGACTACCTCTTTGAGAGGCCTGAGCTAAGGCCAGTGACAGCTTGCAACGTCATCAGAGGGAATCTAAAAACTATTAACCCCTGGAGTGCCTTGAGTGCCCTGAATCACACAAGGTGTTTAGACCCTTGCTGGAATTGGAAGACATCATTATAATTTAAAGTCTGGAGCCTGGCAATATATGCAAAGGACTATTCAATATGCTGAGAGTAGGAGAGGCCAGAGGTTGACAAAAGACTATCTACCTGGTCACCTTGGAGGCCTCCCCCACCTTTCTCAATTCTCTCCATCGGCTAGTCCCTAACCCAGCCACCTCCAGCTTATACATTACCACCTTGATTTTGACACTGACCTCGCTGCCTCCAGACTATACTTTCACCACCTAGACAACCTTCCCTCTTTATATATACATCTACCCCCACACCCCCATGGAGCTATTATCATTCTACCTTCACTGTTTGGCTTTATTTCCAACTGAGCCACCCTCTTGTCATACGTTATCTGGGCAGCTACTAATGTGGATGCTGAGGGAGTTTCGAATTACTGACATCATTGAGCAGACAGAACAACAAACTTATTACGACCATCTTATTCAGAACGAACCGCCGTTAGAAGATGACTAGATTTTTATCCTCTGCTTATCCTGAGACTGCACTAAACTCCTTCCCCCTGCCGTGAGAGGGCAAGGGAGACCAGTTTCTTACCCACGCTGAATTTATCACTCGACTGCCTCAAGACTCTTACATCAAACTATTGGACCAGACCCAAATGCTGTACCCATCTGACTTACTAGATGTATTTGGCGACCGAACTCTTGGCATTGCGAGACTCCCCCCTCTCGCAAATTTGGCCCTCCACATTATCGAGGGCCTACCTTGATGACGGATTTTGGAATCCCGAGAGGTGGCATGGTGCTAAGAGGGGATTAAGGGCTTTCTTATCTAATTTTCTAACCAAGATTTTAATGGCTTCTGAAAGGGGGGTGGGCATAAACAGGGTGGATCATGTGGATTTGGGGGGCAATCCACAGAGGGAGGGATTAGTAAATAATTTTCCAAAAGTGAAGCCCAAGTCAACACAAAATTACATAGGAAACTCGAAACTGGGAACAGGCAGACTTAATACTAGCATGGAAATGGGCTGTTCCATCAAGGTTTTGGTTGGGAGGGGCAGATATGGTGGGAGCAGGAGGCCACATCATGTCAGGGGGGTTCGCACCCACTATCTTCAAGCGGTGGCGTGCTCCGACCTCCAAAGCTCTTCTCGTTCCTTGGGTTGCTCAAGGTCTCTGAGCCCGAGTCTTAGGCTGATGTTATGCAACGCCAGGTCTGTGGCTAACAAAGCCCCCCTCATTTGTGACCTAATTCAAGAGGGGAAAGTGGACCTGGCAGGTATTACAGAGACCTGGTTGGGTAATGAAGGGGGGGTCCCCCTCGTAGAAATGTGCCCACCAGGTTTCTGCGCATTCCATCAGCCAAGAACTCGAGGCAGGGGTGGAGGTGTGGCGGTCATTATAAAGGAAGGTCTTGACCCTAGGGAAGTCACTGTCCCTCAGACAACCGGATGTGAGTCCCTCCTCGTGAAGTGGGGTTATGGGTTACAGATGGGCCTGTTGATTGCGTACCTGGCTCCCTGCCACGTATCAGCAGCCCTGCCTGAGCTCCTCAACGTAATAGCCGAGGTGGTAGTTGAGACTCCTAAGCTACTGATTCTGGGAGATTTCAACCTGCCATCCATTGGTGAAACGTCTGAAGGGGCTCGGGAGTTTATGGCTTCCATGACGGCCATGGACCTGACCCAATTAGTTAATGGCCCTACTCACACGGGAGGACACACTCTGGATTTGATCTTTATCTCTGACCAGTGGCTGAATGGTCTAGATATAGGGGATATAGTCATTGAACCCTTGTCATGGTCAGACCATTCTCTCCTTAAGCTTGACCTTCTGACCACTACAACCCACCGCAGGGAGGCGGAATCAATTAAATGGTTCCGCCCCAGGTGCCTGATGGATCCTGATAGGTTCCAGATGGAGCTTGGGCCATTTCCTGAGACCTTGGCTCATGACTCGGCTGAAGACCTAGTGGCGTCCTGGGATAGAATGGCCGCTGGTGCTTTAGACCGGGTCGTGCCTTTGCGGCCTCTGACTCGGCGTCGAACCTACCCAGCTCCTTGGTTCTCTGATGAGCTGAGGGGGATGAAACGCCGGAAAAGACGCCTAGAGAGCAGGTGGAGGACCAGCCATTCTGAATCCGACCGAACACTAGTGAGATCTTACATTAAGACCTACTTAGTGGCGATAAAAGTGGCAAAATGTAACTATTTTTCCGCTCTTATTGCATCGGCAGATAATCGCCCAGCCGCCTTGTTTAGGGTTACCCGCTCTCTACTCCAGCTGAGAGCCCGGGAAGATCCTCTGCAAGGACGAGCTGAGGATTTTGCACAATATCTGCAGGATAAAATCGCTCAGATTCGGGAAGGCTTGGACTCTAACTGGGTTAATTCGGATGAAATGATGAGGGCAGATCTTGAGAACATTATCTGGGATGAGTTTGATACTGTGACTCCTGAGGACGTGGACAGGTTACTGGGGAAGCTGAATGCGACCACATGTTTATTGGACCCGTGCCCTTCCTGGCTAGTGCTGGCTACCCGGGAGGTTACACGTAGCTGGCTCCAGAGAATTACTAATGCTTCTCTGAGCGAGGGATTCTTACCTCCCGCCTTGAAAGAGGCGGTGGTGAGACCTCTCCTTAAGAAGCCCTCTCTGGATCCAGCTGTTTTAGCAAACTACCGTCCAGTCTCCAACCTTCGCTTTTTAGCAAAGGTTGTTGAAAGTGTGGTGGCACGACAGCTCCCACAGTACCTGGATGAAGCTGTCTATCTAGACTCGTTCCAGTCCGGCTTCAGGCCTGGATACAGCACAGAAACAGCATTGGTCGCATTGGTTGATGATCTCTGGAGGGCTCGGGATAAGGGATGTTCCTCTATCCTGGTCCTATTAGATCTCTCAGCGGCTTTTGATACCATTGATCACGGTATCATGCTGCACCGGTTGGAGGGGCTGGGAATGGGAGGCACCGTATTACGATGGTTCTCGTCCTACTTCTCTGACAGGTCGCAGTCAGTGTTGACAGGTGGACAGAGATCGACCACGAGGCCCCTTACTTGCGGGGTGCCACAGGGGTCGGTCCTCTCGCCTCTCCTGTTCAACATTTATGTGAAGCCGTTGGGGGAGATCATCCGTGGTTTTGGGGTGCAATGTCATCTGTATGCTGATGACACTCAGCTGTACATCTCCACCACAAACCACCCCAATGATGCCCTTGAAGTGATGTCCCGGTGCCTTGAGGCCGTACGGATCTGGATGGGGAGAAACAGGCTCCGACTCAACCCTTCCAAGACTGAGTGGCTGTGGCTACCGGTGTCCCGGTACAGCCAGTTAGTCCCATCACTAACTATTGGGGATGAGTCATTGACCCCCACAGAGAAAGCTCGCAATTTAGGCATCCTCCTGGATGCACGACTGTCTTTAGAAGATCATATAACAGCCGTGGCCAGAGGAGCTTTCTATCAGGTTCGCCTGATTCGCCAATTGCGTCCCTTTCTAGACCAAGACTCATTACGCACAGTCACTCAAGCCCTCGTCATTTCCCGACTTGACTACTGCAATGCTCTCTACATGGGGCTCCCCTTGAAGTGCACCCGGAAGCTCCAACTGGTCCAGAATTCAGCTGCGCGAGTAATTATGGGAGCAACATGGTGCTCGCATGTAACACCTCTTCTACGCGAGCTGCACTGGCTTCCGGTGGCCTTCCGAGTGCGCTTCAAGGTGTTGGTTCTTACCTTTAAAGTGCTCCATGGCTTAGGACCTGAGTACTTACGAGACCACCTGCTGCAACCGATAACCTCCCACCAACCAATACGCTCTCACAGAGTAGGCCTACTCATGGTACCATCATTAAAACAATGTCGTCTGGTGGTTCCAAGGGAGAGGGCCTTCTCTGTGGGGGCACCTACGCTTTGGAACAAAATACCACCTGGAATACGAATAATCCCAGATCTTCGCACTTTCCGACGTGCCCTGAAGACCTTTCTATTTCAACAAGCAGGGCTAGCATAAACATCAAAATTCTATGCCAAGGTCTTAGTAGATACACCAAGTTGACTTAATTTATTATTTACTGTTTATGAAATATATTTACATGTATCTTAATCTGTTCACCGCCCTGAGTCCTTTGGGAGAAGGGCGGTATAGAAATCCAATAAATAATAAATAATAATAATAATAATAATAATAATAATAATAATAATAATAATAATATGCAGTTGTTCTTTCTCCTTTATTTCTGACTCCAATTCTAATCTTATCTTTTGTCGTATTGACCTGTGCTTAGAGTTCATATAAATCAGTACACCTCTCATATAGGCCTTACTTGCATCCCAAGCAACTTCAATAGGTGTACCCTTGTTCAAATTCAATTGAAAAAATTCCTTTACATGTTTTTTAAGGTCGGCTATATTCTTCTCATATCTAAATAAGTTCTCGTTCATTCTCCAAGATCTTCTCTCCCTCTTACCAAAATCCATTTCCATCCATACCGGACTATGATCCGTCAGAGTTCTAGGAAATATCTTAGTCTTAGCCATTTTAATAAGTAGATCAGAAGAAACCAGCATAAAATTAATCCTAGAAAAAGATTTATGTCTATCAGAAAAAAATGTAAAATCCAATTCCTTCGGATGGTGAATTCTCCATACATTCTTCAATTCTAATTCTTCTTTCAATGCAAAAAAGTCTGTGGTAATTTATTCCCCCTCTTAGCCAATGTCTTCTTGTCAAGAATTGTATCAATCACACCATTCCAATCTCCCATAATCAAAAAAGACTTATAATTCCATTGCAATATTTTAGCATGTAGTAGTTTATAAAAAATTTCCTGCTGTTGGTTTGGGCCATAGATTCCAATCAAAAGCAACAGACCATTCTGTATATTTATTTCAACAGCAATATATCTTCCTTCCTCATCCGATTCTACAAGTTTAGCTTGTATTCTTTTAGAGATATACAAAACTATTCCATTCCTTTTCACAGAACTAGATGACATGAAATGATGTTTGAATTTATCAAAAATATTTGATAAATTCAAAATTTGGACTACATGAAATGTAGTCCAAATTTTGAATTTATCAAATATTTTTGGTTCTGGGTTCTAATGTGAGTTTCTTGCAAACAAACAACATCATTTTTATACTGCTTCAAATAATGAAATATTTTCCTTCTTTTCTGTGGAGAATTCAAACCATTCACGTTCCATGATAGAAATCTAACTGCCATTTGAGGATTCTTGAAGCGTATCGAGCAATTGCCTAAGACCCTGTTCAACAGCAGAGGTCTTTGGTCTCGCTCCTCCCACTGCTTCAGATTTCTGTGTTTTCCCATTTGCCCCCTTCTTTTCTTGTGGCACCATGGACCTCTGCTGTTTTTGCTTCTCTAGTCTTTGCTTCTCTGCTGCACAAGTTATACGTTGATTTTTTGGTTTTTGTACCAACAGTTTAAGATCCAGATCCACCTCTCTTGTAGCTCTGGGATGCTTTATTCTGGGCTCTGGGAGGTCTGCAAAAAATCGTCTGAGAAACCACCTACTGCTCCTAGAATTACTTCCCTTGCTGTTGCTCGGAGTGCCTGTTGTTCTTGTTCCCTGTGTAATTCTTGAATCCCTTCTTCAAAATCCTTATCTTTAGAGACTCCTTCTGCAGATAACAATGTGGATGAACATGGTGGTGTTGAAGATTTTTTAAGAATGTTGTGATAAAAATGTTCTCCTTTTTCCACCGAATTTAGACGGTATCTTACATCCTCATATCTCAAAATAATACCAACAGGAGCATCCCATCTAAATGGAATCTGGCGCTTTTTCAGTTCATTTACCAAAAAACCATAGTCTCTTCGATCTCTCAACATTTTGGGTGGTAGCTCTTTAAAAACACCAATTTGATTACCCTCAAGTTGAACAGTAGTGTGGAAGGAGTTTTGCAGAATGTCATTTTTCAGCCTTCTGTCAGTAAAATAAATCACAACTTCTCTAGGCAAATTCCTTTGTCTTGCCACACGAGAGTTAACCCTGTAAATCTTGTCAATTCTATTAGCAATTAACTCAGGTTCAAACTTTGAGATCTTGGCCAATACATCCACACAAACTGCCCTCAAATCCTCTCTCTTGTTCTCCCTTACTCCTCTCAATCTTAAAGCGAACTCCATAGAACGAAACTGCATCATCGTAATTTCATCTTCTAGCCTCTGATTTCTCACATCCACTTTAAAAAATTTTTCTTCTGCATCCTTCTTGTTGGTTTCCACTTCTAAATTTAAATCATCCACTTTTTTCTCCACCACCAACAACGCATCTGTAAAAGCAGTTACTACTTTGGTTACATCCTGATTTAACTTATCACTTTTTTCCTTGACCCACTGCTTCATTTCAATTTGATTATTCTCCATCTTTTCATTCAATTTATTGATTTGATCAGCAAGAGTTGCTGTTAAGTTAGCCATAAAGGCTTTCAGATCCTCATTCCCACTTTCTTGAATTTGACTCTGAGCCTGTGTTAGTGGCTTAGCTGGCTTTTCCTTTGTCTGGTGAGTAGGGGAATCCCCGCCAGATTTCTTTGAAGCCATGCCTGGACACAGTCTTAATTTCTGGAAAAAAGAAAATCTTCCTCCTTTTCCTGTTGCTCCAGTTTTTCTACCCAGTTTTGCAAAAAGGGGGATCAGATAAGTTATGTTTCTGCTTTAAAGTCTTAATAGTATATTTCTTTCAATTACTACCAGGCAGGCTAAATCACTCTAATTAACACTTTCACTTTCCACTTTCACTTCCTCCGTTTTAGCCAGACGCCATTTTCCACACACTTTCGCTCAGAGTTTAAACTGAAGACTTTTTTCTTTTATCCTTAAAATACTTATAAATTCTTAAAAATAAGTCCAGATCTCACCAAAATCATTAGTTGCAGGAAAATCCCCATATAAAAGGTGGAGTTGCTCACGTCGTCTCGCTCTGCCGCTTGACAGAGGTCCCTCGCTGCACAGAGCTTCAGTGGGGTAGAAAGGGAGCCTTCACACAGAACACCCTCCAGGGCAAAAAAAGGACCCTGGTGGCACTTCTGGGGGCTCTATCTATTCCCCACCGGCTCTGTCCTCTCTTCCGATCCGAAAAGAGGGTTTTCAAGCCGCCTGCTGATAGCAGAGCGGCTCTGACACACAGCGAAGCCGGCGGCTATAAGAAAGCCGTCCGGCGACAACGAAGACGCCACCCGGAAGCAGGGCACATATTTTATACTCCTACACAATGCACCTGATGCCTTCCCAATTCCCCTTTATTCTCCTAAGTCATTCTCCAAGTTATTTTACACTTTAAAAGGGTCATCCTGACATTCCTGTCCAACAACGACTATCCTATCATGTTTACTTTTAACTTCACCTTTGGTGGATGTTCCTTTCTTACTGATAGTGGTTTTGCCCAAGATGTAGGTTCCTATCTCCCAGGGAGCATTTAGCAAGTCATTACACATTGTCTCTACTAACTAAAATTTGTGATCAATTTGCAACAGTAGCTTTTTAATACATTAAATACTTTTATAAAAGAATAAGTTATTATTCATTTCCTTCAGCGTCTTAGTGATTAATTATAGAACTACACTTCTTAACCACAGGATCATAGAAATAGATACAGCAGGGAATTTTGATCTTGTAGTGACTCTTTTTTTGAAAAAAAAGTATATAAATAATGTACATGCATGGTTATATGCTACAATACTGTATTCCTTTTCGGATTAAACAGTATTACCCAGATGCAGAAAAGAAATAAAAATAAATCAAATATTTTAAAGCTAAAAGATAAAGAAAAGAAATTTCCATATAATAAAATAAATCAGAATATTTTTACACTTGGACATTTTTCTTTTTTTCACAAAGCTTAGTTCTTTGTAACAGACTATCAGTATCTACTTATTTTTCTACCATCATTTGTATTTCTTAAAAATTGTCCATCCTTACCCCATATTTAGTATCCATTCTAAGATACATGAATTCAGGTCTTACTTTCATTTATCATTTATTAGAATGCAGTATTACAGGTTAATTTAGTTCACTCCCAGGAGTTTGATCCTGACTGACTCAAGTTTGACTCAGCCTTCCATCCTTTCAAGGTTTTTAAAATGAGGATTGTTGGGGGCAATATGCTGACACTGTAAAAAGGTTAGAGAGGGCTGAAAAGCGCCATGAAATGCTATATAAGTCTAAGTGCTATTACTATATATTGGTTGAAATTGTTCAGCCCACTTTCTGTATTAAAAGCAACTGCTTTGCTCTGATAACTATTCTTTTTTGGATCCTTACTCCCTGTTACATTATTCAGCCTAGTATTCTCTGCAAATTATTTTGATTCTCAGCCAACAACATGGCATTCTGTATGTAAATTGTATATTGTATTCAAACAAAATTCATATTCACATTCTCAACCATGCTCCAATCACACATGCTTCATTACTGTGATATGGCATTGTAAATGCACTCAGCATTTAATTTCATTTTCACATAGATGTGTGAAACCTGTTCACTTGATCATATGCTTTCCTAGTTCGACTAACTGCAGTGAATGTTCTTTCTCACATTCATACATTTCTCTGTCGCTTGCTAAAAAGCTGTTGGCATAAAACTATACTGCTCATTGCTTTTGCCAACCATCTAGTCCACTGAGTTCTGATAGTTCATGGTCTTAGGCATAAGTCTTTGACATAAGCTTTTATCTCACCTTCAACTAGAAATAGAACTAAACTTGAACATTACAGTTTTTAATGCAGAGTATTGCTTTATGCTATTCTTTCTGAAATTATATAATTTACATTCCCAAATGAATTGAAATCAATTTGAATTTGGTTGAATATTAGTTTTATAGCACTTTTATATCTTTAACTACTCTCAGCCAAATCAAACTCTTTTCTGATTGGTCTTTCCAGGTATGAAATTTAGACCAGGGTTACATGATCAAAGATGGCAAACTGAGTTGCCAAGATTGATGTCAGCTAACATAAATTCTAAGAAGTTCTTTTGATCTCCCAAACCAAACCATTACTTGCTTTATGTTTATGTTGAGGGGAGCTAGTTGGTACAATTCTACATTCTGTTTTGCATTTGGACAAACAAGTACAGGAAATAAAATTTCTGGCTTTTAAGAAAATAAACATACTATGATTTGTATCTTACTTGTAGCTAATTTAAGAAATTCACTAGCAGTAGGAAAAATAATACCGGCATTATTCAATCATTTCAAAAGATATTAAGATTTTTAAAAAGATAATACATATTAACAACTCATATCAAATATGGTCAGAGGCATCGCATGTATAATTCCATACTCAAAGTTAGAAATACGAACACAGAGTTAATGAACACATTTATATAGTACTTAGTGTTTGGGGTTTAATAGAAAATTGTCTTCATGGATGTTCAGTTTGTCTGTAGCTTATTTATATATGCACTTCGATACATTTGTTGAAAGTTTTCCACAAATTGGTGAAAATTGTGGTAGGCACTACAATTCCTATCACAGGTACGAGGACTACAACACCTAGCATTCCAATTAGCATGTGCAGAGAAAATTTAGGGAATTAAACTAGTTTGGAATAAACTATATTAGGAAGATTTAATTGTGTAAGGTCCCAAAATGTACTTGAGCCACCAGAATGCCAAAGAGAGAGCCCCAAGAAGAGGCTTTGAAAAATATCAGCTTTAATTTGTACAAAGAAGAGCTGGGTAGACCATACCACTACATACAGACAAAGAGCATGCAGTGAAAGGCCACACTTTTGGGACCGTATGGCATCCTTTTATACCTTCACAGACATCAACTTAGTAGCTCTTTATTTCTTCCTTTTTCTCTTCAAGATGGAAGATATTTTAGATGCTACTGTCACAGGTGCTTTGCTATTCTGCTATTCATATGGTATGTTGTAATGTAAGGTTAGTTTAAATATTAGCCATAGCAGTTCTAAAAAAGAAGTGCATTGGTACATATTACATTTCTGATTACTGAGACACGGTTAAGAAACCAAGAACAGGTTTTTAAATCAAAAGATGATTGACTAAAATTTGGAACTTATTGTTGGAACATGAATCTCTTAAAAGCTAGCATAAAGTAATAATAACTGCCATCATTAAACATGACTAAAGATAGTCACTACTAGTGTGCACAATGTTTGAAGCTAGAATGAAAGCTATGATAAAGAGGAGATTTGGATAGCTTTAGCAACATTTTTAATTGATTTAGTTAGTATTGTGCTAAACAATCCATTATTTCAGCTTTAACCTGGGACAAAGTTGAAATCAAACAAATCAAAATTCTCTACAGGATCAAATGCAGGAAAAGTCCTCTTATTTTATTTATGGGTGGCATTTTCTCTTCCTCTTTCTCTTGATACATTCACTCTGCCAAACTTTTAGTTCATTTTTATTGTTCCACTAATCACCTGCTCTTGAAATGTAGTGCTACATGATCATTGTAAAGGCTGTGTTAGACTTCTACATTGCTGCATGTTAGGACACATACCTGTCTATTGTTTGGAGATAGTTGTATAGCTGTTGCATTTATATTTATGCAAATGTTAATGTTCTGGCCAGAGGGCAGTCAACAAAGCACAAGCAGGAAGTTAGATCAACCAATCATCATGCAGGAAGTGCATATGCACAATGTATAGTGAAACACTAAGGCACAGTTGTAGACTAGCTGAAATCAAACTTAACACTAAAGGAGGATAAAAGAGATAGTATACCATTTTTAAAAGAACCCTTTCCAACCAATTAGGGCAGCCTTTGCTAAAAGTAAAGATATCACTGCATACAGCCGAAAAGAAAAGTGATATTTTTCTCTCTCTCTCTTTTTTTATTTGTTATTCTTCCTTTATAAATGTTGTATGTCTATGTTTTGTTTTTAATGTGTTTAAAATAAAATAAAAACTTTTTTTTTTAAAAAAGTAAAGATATCTTCCAGTCCCCAGTTGTATTCTGGTATTCTCTGAGAAAACCCCTGCTAATTTCTCATGAACTCACAGATTTCACAAACACTTAATTTGCTTTGGGAAAATTTACTTGCTCATTCAGTTTAAAGAAATAAGTAAAAATTATGCAAAATAAAAATAAAGGTTTCATGAAAGGTAGCATGTATTCAAAAGCTTAGCATAAATATTTGTTTCAAGTAGCCCAATGCTTTATAGTGCTTAAAGCTGATAAAATGTTTGGCATTTTTATCCATGGTGCCTATAGTCTCCTCAGGGAGGAGACATATTCTAAGTAATTAGAAAGGTATTTTCTGTTTAAAACGAGTGTTCATGTAACAAAATGAGAGTTGCCTATGAATGCACACAAAGCATACAATGGCTGTTCTATAAAACAAAAACATGAAGCCAAAAAACATACATACATACATACATACATAAAAGAAGAAAAAACAAAACTAAAAAAACCCTACCAACTAACATTAATTCAGTCAACTGACTGACTTCTGAGAAGCTATTGCATCGGTGGTTATTTTCCATTTCACCTATTTTTCCTCCATTACACATCTATTTTATGTGCTTAATTATTTACACTGTTATGTATAACCAAGACTTAGGTTAATGCTCTATTTTTTCCAATTCTATATAAAAAGGTCTATTACCTTTATATAACTTTCTATAAAGCATTCTAACTGTTTATACATACATACAGTCATACTGACTCCCTCCATATATAAATATCTGTACTTCTCGATTAAATTCTCCACGGGTATTATTTTGTTAATCCTACCTTTCTCTCTAACCATGAATACCATTTTTGCCAAACTAGGTAATAATCAGTGTCCTCTTTCTCTTGTAACTCTTTTGTGAGTCTGTCCATTTCTGCATATTCTGTTATTTTTGCAATTATTTTTTCTTCTGTTGGTAATAGTTCTGATTTCCAATTTTGAGTGAATGCTATGCATGCAGCTGTTAGGATATGTATAATAAGATATTTTGTCTCTTTAGTATATTGTGGTGTGGTCAGTCCAAATAAAAAGAATTCCAATTTCATATCAACCATCTGTTTCGTTATTTCTTCAATTATTATCTTAATTTCGTGCCAGTAGAATTGTGCTTTTCTACAAGACCACCAGAGATGGTAATATGATTCCTTTTGTGCCGTGCACTTCTAACACATTGGAGACACATTTGGAAACATTTTAGCCAAACGTGCAGGTGGAAGGTGCCATCTGTAAAATATTTTGTAAAGATTTTCTTTATATGGTATCGACATTGTCATTTTGAGATTTTCTGTCCATAATTTGTCCCATTTATCCAATTCTATGTTGTGGCCTATATTTTTTGCCCATGTTATCATATTTTCTTTCACCGTTTCCTCCTCCAATTTGTAATTTATTAAATATCTGTAAGTTTTAGTTATCATTTTCTCCTCCATACTTTTTAATATCTTGTCTAATTCATTTGGTTGAGTCTGAAATCCATATTGTGTCTTATCTATATATCTTGACTTTATTTGACAGTATGGCCACCAATTGATAACTATTCCCCTGTTTTCCAATTCTTGCCTTGTGTATAGATTTCCTTCACTTCTCAATAATTCTTGGTAACTCCTCATTTTTCCTATTTCTATAGTATTTGGGTAGATTAATGCTTCCATAGTCGACAACCAGCATGGGATCTTGGTGTAATATTGTTTTCTGGCTTCTTGCCATGTTTTGTATAATGAGCCTCTGATAATGTGTCTCTGAAAGTACCTGTGTTGCTTATCTGCTCCATCCCATAAGAAGGCATGCCAACCCCGACTCAGGTCAAATCCCTCTAGATATAACATTCTTTTTTTTTTTAAGTCAATCTATTCCCTAATCCAATTTAGCAACAATGTTTTATAATATAGCTCACAGTCCGGTAAACCAAGTCCACCTTTCTCTCGGACATCCTGTAAGCATTTTATTTTAATTCTGGCCTTTTTTCCTTGCCAAATATATTTCATTATTATCTTATTGAGATCTTTGAAGAAATCTTTTCCTGGGCCGATTGGTATCACTTGAAAGAGATAAAGTAGTCTCGGTAAAATGTTCATTTTTACTGATGTAATTCTGCCCAGAAGTGACAACTGTAGTTTATTCCATACTTCCAGGTCTTTTTTAATTTGTTTCATCAGTTTAATATAGAGAATATACGATTATATCCTCTATAATCGTTGTCGCTTTTGTGGTAATCCAAATTCCCAGGTATTTTACTTCCTTTGCTATTTGTATTCCTAATTCTTCTTCCAATTTTGTTGCTTGTATCTTGGTCAGATTTTTTGTCAAAACTTTAGTTTTTTGTCTATTAATTTTGAGTCCCGCTACTTTACCGTATTCTTCTATCTTTGCCATTAATTTATTTCCTGATGTTTCTGGTTGCTCTACTATGAACACCACATCGGCGAAGGCCTGTAATTTATATTCCTCCTTTCTTATCCGTAGTCCCTTTATTTCCTCTTCCTTCCTTACCTCATTCAATAAAACTTCAGCGTTATTATAAACAGGGGAGATAGTGGGCATCCTTGCCTCACCCTTTTTGTATGTCCAGTTTTTCTGTCATGTCCCCATTAATTGTAATTCTCGCGGTCTGGATGGAGTATTTTTCTTGATCATTTTTAAAAATTTATCGCCGAAATCCATTAATTCTAATTGTGCAATAAGGAACTTCCAATTCAAGTTATCAAATGCCTTCTGCGCATCAAGAAAAATTAAGACTAGTTGTTTATCAATTTGTTGTTTGTAATATTCTAGGATGTTTATAATTGTTCTTGTGTTATTTTTTATCTGCCTCCTTGGGACAAAACCATTCTGGTCAGAGTATATGTAGTTGTGTATAATTGTTTTCAATCTTTGTGCTATGATTGTCATGAATAATTTATAGTTGACGTTTGGTAACGAAATTGGTCTGTAGTTCTTGGTCTGTGTCTTCTTTAGCAATGAGTGAAATAATAGTTTCATTCCAGGATTTTGAGGTTTCAGCCTCTACAATGCATTGTTGTAGACCTGTAGAAGTATTTCATCTATTGCAGATTGACAATTTTTGTAAAATTCTGTTGGAATTCCATTTGGGCCTGGCACCTTGTTGTTCTTCTGTTTCTTCCGGGCCTCTGTCAACTCTGTCATCATGATTGGTTTGTTTAACATGTCTCTGTGTGTTTCCTTCAATTTTGAGATGTTTACTTCGTGTAAGTATTTCTTGATATCTCGGTCTTGGATCTCTTCTTGTGTGTAAAGTTTTTGGTAGAATTCCTTAACTATACGTTTTTTATCTGAATTCATGCTGTATATTTGTCCTGTTTCATCTTGTAGTTGATATATTATTCTCTTCTCCCTCTCTTTTTTCAGTCTATATGTTAACCAGCGACCTGTTTTGTTTGCATATTCAAAATGTTTCTGTTTTGCCATTTTGAGTTTCTGTGCGATTTCTGTTTGCATGATTAAATTCAATTTATGTTTGATAAACTTCAGTTTTGCCTTTATTGTTTTATCATCAGGTTGTTTCTGTAACTGTAATTCGTATATGTTAAGTTCTTCTAATAAGTTATACCTTTTTAATTGTTTATCCTTATTTTTTTTTTGGTTGTATATGCTATGGTGAGGCCTCTAATATAGGCTTTTGTAGTTTTCCATAGGTTCTGTAGCGAAGTCTGTTCCTTTGTATTTAATTGGAAAAATATTTTGAGTTCTTTATCAATCATCCGCATATATTTTTTATCTTTTATTATTCCAGTATCCATCATCCACCTCTTCTGCTTATGATAACCTTTCCATATTATTTTTATTGGGTTAGGTCAGCCCAGGTATTTGGTATAATTTCGATATCTCGTATTTCCTTTCTAAGATCTGGTGTCATCCAGGCCATGTCGATCCTGGACCAGGACTGGTGGGGATTTGAGTAGTATGTGTATTGTTTAAGTTGTTTATTCGCCTCTTCTCCACCCGTCATATAAATGAAATTCTTCAGCCATATCTTCAAATGTTTCTGGTAAGGTTCTCTTTCTAGTTTTATTTTTCCTATTACTACGATAATCATCTTGTAAGTTCACAATTGTATTAAATCCCCAATTATGCAGATATTCTCATATTCCAGGTCTTTAATCACGTCGTGCAATTTCCTATAAAAATCCCTCTGGTTCCCATTGGGTGCATATATTGATGCTAATAATATTGTTTTTGTTTCTGTTTGTATTTCCATTATTAAAATGCGTCCTTCCGTATCAGTATATATCTGTTTAGTTTTCAAGTGGTTTTTGACATACATTACCACTCCTCTCTTTTTGCTGTCTCCTAGAGCTATATATAATCTTCCTAATTTTTTATTTTCCAACAATTTTTGGTGTTGTCTTTTAATATGTACTTCTTGCAATGTTATAATGTCGATATCAAGTTTTTGCAATTTGGTAAATATATATTTTCTTTTCATTGGTGAATTGAGTCTGTTTATGTTAATCAAAATAATTTTTAATTCTCCTTCCATCTTTATTGGGTTTATCTATTTGTTATCTTCAATTTAGTTGTGTTCCTGGTTACTCTTTGTATCTTTTCCCTTGCTCCCTCTCTCTCCTTTCCTTCTTTATCCATACTCCTTCTATCTTCTTGTTCTTTCTCCGCATGGTGGGGACGTCTGTCAGGATGGGGTGTGACTGGCTCTATGGAATCCTGGCCGGGTCGACAAATTTGCATGGCTCCGCCCTCTAGGCCCCAGTGTTTCGACTCGGCCTTGGCTGGCCAGGCGTGTCTTCACCAGCTCTGTCCTTCGAACACATTTTACATAGATTGGATTGAAAGTTTTGTGAGGATTTTTCTGTACGATCGCTGCACGGAGAGAGAAGCTGCATTAACCGGCCTTGACCGGGCAGCAGAAAGAGTGAGAGAGAGTGAGGGAGGCGGAGAGCCTAGTGGAGGAGCGCTTTCGCTCGGCGGACGCGCTGGACTGCCGATCGGCCAGGAGGCCTTTTGGAATCCGACCTTTCCCTCATCCGTCCCTTTCCAGCCGGCGATTTTCCTCAGCGGAGACAGTGAGTGTTTCTCCGCTTGGCGGGGGGGGGATTGGTCGTTTCGCCCTGCGCCACCCCTCCTCTCCTCCCCTGCCCGTTCCCTTTTAACTAGGTGCCTTGCCGCTTTAACAGCCCTTCGGCTGGCAGCTGCTGGAAATGGCAGGCGCTTAACCTCCTTGCCGCTTTAACAGCCCTTCGACTGGCGGCTGTCTGTGCATGGCGGCGCTTCCTTCCCTAGCCGCCTTCATAGAGGGACGGCCGGCCGGCTTTGCTACCGCTTCACCAGCCTTCTTGTTTGGCGGGCGAAGCGGCCTTACTGACAGGGTGGCGGGAAGGCCTGGTTCGCGCACTTTTTTAGCGGCCGCCATTTTCTCCTTCATGCAGGCCTCCCGTTTCAAGATGGCGGATTCCTCAGCTTCCACCCACAGATCTAGGCACGCAGCGGCCCTTAAGAGACCCGCACAAGGGGATCCCTTGGAGGGAACTTCTGCGGGGGTTCCTCTCCCTAAACGCTCCAAGAGAGGCAGGCCAAAGGAGGGCGGGGGCTCCCGTCCCTCCAAAGAAGAGGAACGCCGCCATAAGGCGATGGAGAAGGCTTTCGAGAGGGCCCAGGCCAAAGCTGTCCAGGAAGTCACCTTGCCGGCTACCTCCAGTAGGGGGAGGTCCAGGTCTCCGGCCCCATCTGCAGCAGGGGGTTCCATCAGGGAGCTGTCCCCTGATGTTTCCATCCAAGGTGGGCCTGATCCGGTGCCAGGCACTGAACCATTATTTCAGTCAAACCCTGCTGGGGCTCCTTTGACCACTACTGATAAGTCAGCCCCTCCGCTCATACCTTCTGCGCCTGTTGAGGCCCCTCACACCCCAGAGGCCTTTGAGGGGATGTTGGCTAGAGCGTTTCGACAGGGCCTCTCACAATTTTTTCAGCAGGGGAACTGGCCTCAGTTTCCCCAGATGATCCAACAACCTCCTGCATCACAGCAGGCCAAAGAGGTTTCTCTGGATGATTCCTTGTCTGATCAAGAAGCAGGCGACCCATCTGATCAGTTGGACCAAGCGTCTGTGTCAGAACAGGAGGAGGTTTTAGATTCGGCCTTGTCGGATGATGAAGGTCCCATCCCTGACCAGGCACCCTTTATTGGCCTTTTCCGCCCACAACTTTTTCATTCCCTCCTTCATAAAGCCATTGCGACCACTCGCTTGGGGGTAGTTCCTCCGGTGACATCCACTTCTGACGCTGCTGATCCTGCTTCGGCCATGTTTGCCGAACCTACTATTAATCCAGAGACCATTCCGGCTCCTAAGCTGTTTCTTGATGTGCTATCTCGCCAGTGGGCGGCACCTGGAGCTGGACCTGGGCCCAATGGTTTAGACAAGCGATTATACAATTCAGCCCAGGCCTTGTCTGAAGCCTTGTCTCCTCCTTCAGTAGACCCGCCTATCGTGGCTCTTTGCAACTCTGCTCACCCAGCGGGCCCTGCCGAGGATTCCCTCCGGCCAGAAGATCGGCGGGCAGAGAGGACTCTCATTAAGGGTCACCAAGCGGCCGCTTGGTCGGTCCAGGCATCGACCTCGGCGTCTTTTTTCAATAGAGCCGCACTACTGTGGATCAAGCAGCTTCAGGAACGCCTTCCGGCTTCGGACGATCGCTCACGTCAGGATTTGAACAAAATCTCAGCTGCGCTCGAGTATTCGGCTGACGCCACTCTGAACGCTTCCAGGTTTGCGGCCAGAGCTCTTGGATCATCAGTCACGTCTCGCAGGCTGCTGTGGCTTAGGAATTGGAACGCCGATTTAAAGAGTAAATGGCAGCTGGCGTCGACTCCTTATTCTCCTGGTCATCTTTTTGGTCCAGCTCTTGATCCCCTTCTGGTCGAGACTAGGGACCGGTGCAAGATTCTCCCGTCGGTCTCCCGGAGAGCGGACTCCCGTTTCTCTTCTGGTTCCCAGTTCCAGTCCTTTCGTGCCTCCGAGTCTGGTATTTACCAGCACCGTCCCCAAAGATCGGTTCCCTTCAGACCTCTCGCTCAGGATTCCCAGGTTCGCCAGGGGAGCAGATTTCCGCCAAGGAGGTCCTTTCGGGGAGGGCGGGGTCGTTTCCAGCGCAGACCCCGTTAGTGCATTTTCTGAGGTTCCCATTGGTGGCAGGTTATCCCTCTTCTGCCACCAGTGGGAGTCCTCGACTTCTGATAATTGGGTTTTATCCACCATTAGGTCCGGTTTGTTTTTGGAGTTTAGTTCCTCTCCTCCTCAGTCTTTTACCCCTTGCCCTGTTTCGCGGGATAGGTCCAAGAGAGAGTTGGTCTCGGCTTCCATCGCCCACCTGTTAGAGATTCGGGCGGTTCAAAAGGTTCCCCTTGACCAGCGGGGTTTGGGATTTTACTCCCGGTTGTTTATTGTTAAAAAGAATTCTGGGGGTTGGCGCCCGATCCTGGACTTAAAGGCTCTGAACCGGTACGTTACTTACCGCCGGTTCAAGATGCACTCCCTGTCTACCATCTTGCAGTGCATCAGGCAAGGGGATTTTCTCTCTTCGGTGGATCTCACTGAAGCTTATCTGCACGTTCTCATTGCTCATGAGCATAGACAATTCCTGCGGTTTAGTTATTTGGGGGAGCACTACCAGTATAGGGCCCTTCCCTTTGGTCTCTCCTCAGCTCCCAGGGTCTTTACCAAGATCATGGCAGCCTTGGTTGGGCACATCCATTCTCTGGGTATCCGCCTCCAGTTTTACTTAGATGACCTTTTGGTGCTTTCTTCTTCTGTGCAAGCTGGCCACCGGGATTTGGATACAGTCCTCTCACTCCTTCAGGCTCATGGTTTCTCTGTTAATTTTCCTAAGAGTCATTTGGTTCCGGGGCATAGTTTGATTCATTTGGGAGCGGTGATTGAGACTAGATCCTTGGAGGTATTCTTGTCTCTGGAGCGTCAGGCGAGTCTTAGGTCCCTCGTGGCTCAGTGCCTTGCCGACTCCTCTGTCTCCGCCCTGAAATTATCCTGTTTGTTGGGGAAAATGGTTTCTACATACGGCATTGTTCCTTGGTCTCGGTTGCACAGCAGGCGGCTCCAGTGGTTCCTGCTGCCCTTGCAACGGTCGGGGCAAGCCTCTTCGCTAATCCACCTCCGTCTTCCACCTCTGGTCAGGTCTTCCCTCCACTGGTGGAGGTCGCGGGCTCTGGAGCGGGGCTTGTGCTTCCGGGATCCCCCTCGACTCACGGTCATGACGGATGCCAGTCTTCAGGGTTGGGGGGCCCATTTTCGTCATCACGTGGCCCAAGGCCAGTGGTCTCCTCAAGAACGCCTCAGGAACATCAACTTTCTCGAATTGCGGGCAGTCAGGCTGGCCCTCCTTCAGTTCCGGCAGTTTCTGGAGGGCAAGGACATTCTGATTTTGATGGACAACATTTCCACCAAGGCGCATGTCAATCGCCAGGGCAGCACTCACTCCCAGCTACTGCTCTCGGAGGCCCTGTGCCTGGAGTTGTGGGCCGAAAAACACCTGCGTTCTCTGACGGCGGACTACATCTCCGGGAATCTCAATGTCCAAGCGGACGCCTTGAGCCGTCAGGTTCTGGACCACGGGGAATGGTCTCTGCCCCAGGTTCTTTTCCAACAGATAACGGACCGTTTTGGGATACCTGTCATCGATTTATTCGCTTCATCAGCCAACCACCTGGTTCCCAGGTTCTTTTCCCGGTATCCGGACCCGCGAGCGGAAACGACGAACGCCCTTCGGAGCCCTTGGCCCCCCGGTCTACTCTACGCGTTTCCTCCCCTCCCTGTCATAGCCAAATGCATTCGGAAACTGATCAAGGAAAGAGCAGAGGTGATCTTCATTGCTCCCCTTTGGCCCCGGCAACCATGGTTCGCGGATCTTCGGAGCCTGTCGGTGGCCCCTCACTGGACGATCCCCCTGTCTCAACTCGCGTTGTTCCAGGGGACCCTTCAACATCCGGATCCATCGAATCTCCGTTTGACCGTCTGGAGGTTGAGCGGCGCCTCTTTGTAAAAGCTAAGGTTCCGGTTCCAGCTATTGATATTATGTTGGCCGCCAGACGAGGTTCTACTAAAAGGATTTACCAGGCCACCTGGGCGGCCTTCTTAGCGTGGTGTGCCCGCACTTGCACGGATCCCCTTTCGGCTTCAGTGTCGGATGTCCTCGCCTTCCTCGAGGCCGGTTTCTCGTCAGGGTTGGCCCCTAGCACGTTGCGCCAGCAAGTGGTGGCTCTTTCCACCGTTTTACCGGGTTCTCCTGAGGGGCCCTTGGCTCGGCATCCGTTTATTCGGACCTTTCTAAGAGGGGCTTCTTCTTTGAGACTTCCAGTTGTGCACCGCTTCCCATCTTGGAACCTTAATACTGTTTTGCGGGCACTTATGGAATCCCCGTTCGAGCCACTTTGTCAAGTTTCCCTCCGTTTTCTGTTGTTTAAGATAGCCTTTTTACTCGCCATTACGTCAGCCCGTCGTATCTCGGAACTGTCAGCCCTTTCCATTTGTCCAGATCTTTGCATTATACATAACAACAGAGTCGTTCTTCGTTTAGATCCGGCATTTTTACCGAAAGTCAACACCTTGTTTCACAGGGCTCAAGAATTGGTGCTACCTAATTTTTGCCCTCGTCCAGTACACTGACTGGAAAGATCGTGGCACACCTTAGATGTCCGCCGGGCAATTAAGATTTATATTGCTCGTATGGCTTCTTTCCGGAAGACGGAAGCCTTCTTCGTAGCATTTCAGACGGACTGCATTGGAATGCGTGTCACTGGGCCTACATTGGGTCGGTGGCTCAGAGCTACCATTGCGACGGCCTACCAACGACAACATCTGCCAGTTCCTGCCAGGATAACGGCTCATTCGACTCGGAGCGCTGCCACTTCTGCGGCCTGGGCCACCAGAGCACCTTTGGAGGAAGTCTGCCGGGCGGCTACGTGGACGACCATAATGCCATTCATTTGGCATTACCGGGTGGACTCCTTCGCGTCCGCAGATGCGGCTTTTGGCCGTAGGGATCTGCAGGCGGTGCACCATTCCTGACAGGTTTGACCTATACTTCCTCCCTGGTGGACATTAGCTTTGGTATGTCCCCATCCTGACAGACGTCCCCACCATGCGGAGAATGGACGTTGGACTTACCTGATACGTCCGTTCTCGCAAGAAGTGGGGACGTCTGTCAGCCCCGCCCTTGGATATTTTGCAGAGTTCACGGGGGGGAGGGTTCTTTCTAATTCTCTCTCATTGTAGGAAGACACGTCTGTCGACGACTACGCCCTTGCCGAAACACTGGGGCCTAGAGGGCGGAGCCATGCAAATTTGTCGACCCGGCCAGGATTCCATAGAGCCAGTCACACCCCATCCTGACAGACGTCCCCACTTCTTGCGAGAACGGACGTATCAGGTAAGTCCAACGTCCATTTTCTTCTTTCTGTTTGCTGCACCTCTTGTCTCCTGGCTTCCATTTCCTACCTCCTCTCCTGTTCCTCTTCACATGCGAAATGTTGTTTAAAAAAATCTTGAGCCTTTTCTAGATTATCAATCCTGTACTATCTATCGTCCCAAGAGATGATTAAGGCTTCCGGAATTAGCCAGCGAAATTTTATTTCGAATTTATTCAACTGCGTAGTTAGAAAATTATAATTTCTTCTTTGGTCTCTCGTTCTTCTCGGTATTTAAGTGTTAAAATTAAATGGGAATATTTCAAATGACTTCATGTGATCCTAGGACATTGCAACCATCTTAAATCCATGTTGGTTGCAAGTAATGTGACTGCAGTGATTGCAAGTGTGAGGACTGGTCGTAAGCTCCTTTTTTCCGCAAAATTGTAACTTTGAGCAGTTGCTAAATGAACAGTTGTAAGTCAGGGACTACCTGTAAATCTTTGCTTCAGTTTGTGGGATAGATACTTGTAGACTTCATTCTGATGGGTCCTGATGGTTTTAGCCAGTCAGCATTTAAATTTCATTGCTATTTGTGATATTACTCTTTTTAAAGAGCAGCTGTGATCTCTATCCTGCAGTAGCTCTTCCTCTGACACGCTGTTGACTCACCAACAGCCCCATTTACTTTAATGGGACAGCTGGTTATGCAGCAGTGAACAACAAAGTGAGGGATGTGGCAGCCAGCAAGTGAGTGGATGATGGATCTGAAATGACAGGTGTTCTTTTATATTATATTTATAAGCTGCTTAGAAGGTTTCATTTTCATTTTTAGTGCTTGCCCCCTTCCTCCTCACACTTAGAGCCTGGTGGTACAGATGCATTTCTCTTCAAACAATCGTGCAGTTTGTAGTATACATAGATTTGCAAAACAATGGGATAAAGGAATATTCCTGAACTTTGTTTTATGATATATATCATAGTTACTGTGAAATTGTGTGAATGCATCAATGCAGTGCATTTTATCTCAGCTTGCACAGCTTGGATTCACTGAATGAGTTTATTAAAAATGTAAATATGGAAGAATATACAGCCTCATGCTACATAACTAACTTTATTTCATGCTGAATAAACTAAATTATTAACGTATCCTAAATAGAAAACTATCTTTAGATAGATTTTTACTCCAAAGTCATTTTATTAAAATAAATTTGATAAAAATAAAAAAATCCTTTTTAAATAAAAATGATTTTTTAATTTTTTTAAAAAAAAATCATAGATTTGTATCCACCCTAATCAGAATGTGGGGGAATATGATGCCTGTCTATTTGGATTTTAAAGTCTCTTAAATGTTTTAACCTGCTCCTAATGAGGACAATTTGGTCTAGTGGTTAAGGCACTGGGCTAGAAAACAGAAAGACTGTGAGTTCAAATCTTGCATGAAAGCCATCTGGATTACTTTAAGTCAGTCATTCTCTCTCAGAGCAACCCATCTCAATCTCCAAGGTTGTTGTTGTGGGGTAAATAGGAGAGGAAATGTGTTTTGGATATGTTCACTGCCTTGAGTTATTTGTAAAATTTGTATAAGACGCACTGCCCTCCCCCCCCCCCAAAGTGGGTGGAAATATCTGTGCTTCTTATACTCTGAATATTGCGGTGGGAGGAGGGGGTTGGTGTCGTGCCAATCAGCTGTTCTAGAACGGGTGGCAGTGGCGAATGGGCCGCAGTGGCGAAAGGGGTGCGGCGAATGGGCTGTGGTGAATGGGCAGTGGTGGTGAAAAGGCGGTGACAAACAGGCTGTGGCAAACGGGCGTCAGTGCCGGCAGCGAACGGGCCGCAGCAAACAGCCCAGATGAATACCAGATGGATGCTGGGAGGCAGAGGCAGATTTTTCTCCCCTTGTTTTCCTCACCAAAAGCTAGGTGTGTCTTATAGTCCGAAAAATACGGGTATTTCAGCATTTGTGTTTCCAAATAATTTTGGATCATTCATATAGACTATAAACTAAATTTTTATTCCTGTTTGGCTAATTCATACGCACCGTTGTCTTTCTTAAAATTGTTTATATAGATTCCATTTAAACAATAAAGGTGATAATGAATCAAACTGGAGAGTTCCACACTTTATTTTGACTTCTTTTAACTCTTCCCCATTAGCCATCAGCTTCTTTCATTAAAACTTTATTACATATTCATAAATTTCAAAATGTTTTTGTTGATTCCAAAAACTTTTGAGACATTTTCCCATCCAGCTACGTGAAGTAGAATCAGATTCCTTTTTATAGTCTATCCCAGACTGTAAACAAATTTCTTTTTTCAACTCTTTAAAACTAATCTGTCATTCAATAATAATGTTTTGTTCCTCTTGAATTTTTGCAGCACTCTTTTTGTTCTACAGAGAATAAATCATTTCTTTTTAATATATTGTAAAATATATTGTTGTCAAAGAAGTTATGGTTGGTAATTTCCAGAATCATTTCACTCTTCCTTACCTTTTTGAATTAGGAATGTCTTTCCTGTTTTTAGCCATGTTTTGTTTTCTAGTGCTTCCAAAGATTATTTGGTTTGCAAACTACAAGTGCAGACTTGTCAGTAATGTTAGCCAGAATCCATTTAGCTCATCTGATTCAGTAGCATTTCAATTTTTGACATTCTCTTATTGTTTTCATACCCTTTGCTTGATTATTTTAATGTCTTTCATATTGAATATTTTCACTATGTTTTCAACTTGTCTGATCCATGTTGAATTCCTATTGTGACTGCTATTGTTTTTCTACAAACATTTCCAAAATGTTTAGGTTTCTTCATTATCAGGCTTTCTAATATTTATAGTTAATTTTTTCCTAGTTTTAAGAGTTTTATAGAATTGGTTAGTCTTCATATGCATTGAGTTCTTCACAAGAATCTAAGATGTTGTAATGTAAGAACCTTGAACGTCATAATGTAAGGTCAACATATTGCATGAGATTGAATGGTTGTGTTTCTTAAAGTACAATAATACCCATATTATCACATGCATTTTTCTCCTTTTCCTTGTCTCTGTCACCTTGGTCGGTCATGTGGGTGGGTGCAAGTGGGTGTTTTTTACACTAGCCCTTCTGGTAAATGTATTTGAGAACGATTTTGTCTTTAGAAATATAAGCCAGGGAATCAAATTTCACCCTCTCATAGATAGGATTGTCAAGTGTGAATTCGCTCATTGATGTATTCTAATGTGTGAAAGTGCTGTGGACAGCCATATGGTGATAAATCATCAGTGACAATTACCTCTTATCACTCCTAGGCCTTTATCCATCTAGTGTGCATGTCAACAATCATGTAACGTGATGGCAGTCACCCAAATTGAACTTTTGAACTTGCTTTCAGTTTTCCATACTGTATCTTTAAATTCTTTGCCACTGGATCACTGTATATGCCTCTCTGCAAAAGGTTATTACAACAAATACCATTCAATAATTCCTTGATAATTTCAAATTTGAAACCAAGAAAGGGCGTCTTTGATTATTCAAGGCACATTTTCCTATATGATGTATATTGTGCAACCATCTATACATATTTGCATGTTTTGGATTACAACCAGATTTCTAAATGTAAAAGAACTTGGTTACTGTTGTGTATTTCTGAAATGCATTGAGCTTTTTTGAAAAGCACTTTGCTATTTGCTAAATTTCTTTGGTTTCTCTACCAAAAATAAATTGGAGGGTATGCATTTATATAAAATATAGCTACCCTGTTTCTCCCAAAATAAGACACTCCCTGATTAATAAGCCCAATAGGGCTTTTAAGCGCATGGCAATAAGACCAAGCGCTTATTTCAGAATTCAAAAAAATATAAGACAGGGTCTTATTTTTGGGGAAACATGGTAGAAAAACAAATGAAAACATTAGAAATCATTAAAGACTGATGAAACACATGAGTAAGTAATAAATAACAGCACCTATTGGATTGTATAAAACTCATCAGTAGATTGTCTTAAGGCTATATATTGTAAATAAAAATGCCTTGATACTAGATACTAGATACTTGATGATAGAAAATGTAGTAGCCTCTTAACAGGGACTTCCAGCATGTGTAGATGGAGTGGAAGAATGTTCTCTCTTGTATTCTTGCCAGAAGATTCTCAGTGTCTGTAGAGTGAGTGAGACTTCATGGCTCTCACAATGAGGGCAGGCTGATTTATGCAAATGAGGTAACTGTCCAGTCCTTAGATATGTAAAGTTTTGCGGGTTATAATCAGACTCTGAATTATTAAGACAGTGACTGGAACACATAATATTACTTCAAATAAGATGTCTCAGTTGTAACAAGTCCCCAAATGGGCAAAGGAAATACTGTATTTTTGGAGTATAAGACGCACCTATCTTTTAGGGTTGTTTTTTTTAAGTGTTTTTTTTATTTTTTAGACAAGCATACATAAAAACATACAATGTATTTTCTTTGAACAGAGTATTTGGCTGGTTCACAAATTTAAGCAGTGTTTAGTCATTTCAATTAAATTTACAATTTCTATATTTACTTTTTGCCATATTTATTCCTTATCTATTTTTTTTAAAAAAACAATATTATCCTTCATTCTCATCTCTAATCTTAATCAAATTCAATTTTTCCCTTCTATTCTATATTATATCCCTTCCCATTGTCATCTATTTTTATATCCATCCTCACATTGGTTAATTATTTAATATTACAATTGTTTAATACAAATTCAACATTTTAATATAAATAAATTAGTTATAACTATCTTTTTTATATATTAATCAATATGAACATGAATATTCCAATTATTTCCATGCAATCCAATTTCTTACAAATCAATTAATTATATTTACCAATAATAATAAACCAAATAATATATTTCTCCAAACCATAACTTAACCATTTCTGCTTTCAACACAATATACAATTAATAGCATCTCAATTATTACAATTCCCTACTTAAATAGACTTTTTTCTTTTGTGTTTTAAAATCTTGAACTCTCCTCTTTGCCCTAAATTTCCCATTGTTTGTACCTACCTTTTTCAGTGAGCAAAAAGAAAAAGAAATCTCTCTCCCTGCCTCATTTTGTAATGTTGCAGCAGAGCCTGCTTTACTTTCAGTTTCGTTTCAGCTAGGGAAAAAAAAAATTCTCCAGCACTCTTTGCAGCAAGCAAAGAGCTTGCAAAACAAGAGCTTGCAAAAGAGCCTGTGCAAAACAGCTGAGAGCAAATCAGCTGAGAGTCGGGAGGCCATGCTAATCTACTTATGCTAATTAGCCTATACTGAAGCTGAATGCGGCTGTTTTTTCATGCTGTTTGCTTGCAAGGAGGTAACTGCTGGGAGGCAGAGGGCAAAGGGTGAGGGCCAGTGGCTGGGCAGGGCTACATTCGGTGTATAAGATGCGCCTAATTTTTCACCCCCTTTTGACGGGTAAAAAGGTGTAGTAAAAAGGTGTAAATGTAGTACAATAAAAATGTTTTTAATAGTTGTTGTTATATGATATATCAAGCATGACTTCTTCTTGGCAGTTTTATGGAAGTGGTTTTTCATTTTTCTAGGATGTTTTCAACTGCGTTATCTAAACACTAGTGCTGAAATTCACAAGTGGTAATACATCCAAGAAATAACTAAGGTTGATCCTACTTATGAAAGCAGCCAAAGTTGACTAGAGATTACGATCTGATAATATTAGTACAGTAATGGTTACCAAAGTCGTCGTCCTCGTCGTCCTCCTCTCTTTCTCCTCCTCCTCCTCCTCCTCCTCCACCACCACTACTTCAGGTGTTGTGGGAGATACAAAGTTTCTAGCTCTTGCTCTACTGGCAGCCCCAACCATTGTTAATTGATGTTGTTGTTTCTCTATCTTATTTTAGGCCTGCCTTGTGTATTTTGACTTTCTCCTCTTTTTGTATATGCCTTGTATGATATCCCACAACATTTTTTCTAGATGAGAATTTAGCTGCTTTTATATATAATTTAAGATTATGTACAAGATTATGCCAATTCTTTGTTATGGTTTCATTTCTGATTTTATCTATTCTGATCACTCCAGCAGCTTTCCTCAAATATTTCATTTTTGTGGTGACTAACTTTCATCTATGTTTTGTTGTAAGTGTCTATATTTGGCACTGGTAACAAAGAGTGGGAATAGATATGCTTTGTATGAGATGCTTCTTTGTGCTAATTAGTACTGCCTTATGTTTTGGAGTGGAACCCAATACTTGGTTTCCCTTAATACATTGTATGTTAATCTCTTCGTCCATTTTACCGTCTTCAGTGAATGTTGTTCCTAGATATTTGAATTTTCTGTTGATCAAGAAAACTATTTTGTCTTCATTTTATTTCCATTGTGTTTATTGATCTCATATTGATTTGAAACTTGGACAGCATTCTTGGGGTTGATGGGAAGGCAAAATCTTGTTAAAAATTTACTGGTGGCATCAAACCACAAAATTCCAGTTTTTTTCCAGATATATGGAAAAATCACAGAAAATGTTACAGCAATGTCTCCAAATTCCAGACTACAATAGATACTTCAAAAGATTTGATTCAAATCAAAAGATCTTGAAACCAACAAGGATGCACTTCAAATAATACCAAAATGTTTAATTAATTTTAATTTGAATTAATTTGATAACTGCAGATAACTATTATATGTTGCATCTGGAGAAATTCTAATTTCTTCCTTGTGTTCTGCTTTGTTTTGTTTTTTGTTTTGTTGTTGTTGTATAGATAGGTGTGGGACATGATTCACTGCAGAGAAATTTTTCTCCAGACAATTAACTTTTAAGAGAAAACTTTGACCTTTTTGAACTGAAGGGGGCCGGTTTGATGAATTAGTGAATATTCTGCAAAATTAAAATTTAGGACAGCTAAACAATGTAACTACCTTGACCTTTAATTATCTTTTGAAGTCATGAACTATATTATTACATCAGTTCCTACAGTGTTTGTAAGGTTGTGTGTGTGTGTGTGTGTTTATGTATGCATATGTATTTTGGGAGATATGATTTGTATAAATACATTACAATGCAAATCTGGCATTTTATGAAAATATAATTGGGGTGTTTTTACATCAGTAAACAGATGCGCAGTTCTAAACAACACTTGTGAATTTAATAAATTTGTATTTATGGAGTGGTTACATGATGCTAATTTTTAGAAATTAAAATTCCTACCAATTTTTTCAGTACAAGAAAATACTTGTACAGAATTGACTATTTTGAAATCAAAATATTAAGTATTTGAATCTTCTTTAGATCACTAGTGTTCGTGATGTTTACCTCTTCTAGAAGTAACAATTATTTCAAGCAACAATTGTTTGAATACATGCTTAATCTGAAGGTTGAAATCATATTAAAAGTAGTTTGAATACATGCTTAATCTGAAGGTTGAAATCATATTAAAAGTAGTCCTTAAGTTACGTCCATTCATTCAGCAACTGTTCAAAGTTAATGATATTCCTGAACAAATAGTAGTTGTGACCCGTTCTCAAGTTTCTGGTTGTTGCAGCACCTCCACGGCCACAGGATCAAAATTTGGATGCTTGGCAACTGACTGGCATTTACAGTTGGGTCATGTGGGTCATGTGCATCTGCCTATGCAAACTGCTTCAACTACAGCATTCCCACAGCTATCTCTCCCTCCTCCATCTTGGCTTTTTTCACCATCCTGCATTCTGCCACCTACTCTTTCTGCACCCCCTGTCAGCCCTCTCAGCTGATATTCATTGTCTTCTGTACTGTCCTGGCATGGTGATATTTTGCTTAATGACCATTTTGCTTTACTCTGATCCTAATTAAAGTTATAACCCAAGAAGTATTTTTTTAAAAAAAATTGATTTATATGCCGCCCTTCTCCGAAGACTCAGGGCGGCTTACAATGTGTTAAGCAATAGCCTTCATACTTTCGTATATTTATACAAAGTCATCTTATTGCCCCCACAAACTGGGTCCTCAATTTACCTGCCTTGGAAAGGATGGAAGGCTGAGTCAACCTTGAGCTTGGTGAGATTTGGAGTAATTGCAGACAGCTAGATGTTAATTAGGTTGCTTAGTCTGCAGAGCTATCCAGGCTCCAAAATACAATTTGTAAATTGTATTTTGGATGACACCACTATTGTAACAGGAATATTTACATTGCTTTCTTTTTGTAAAGCTTCAATTGACCCAATACCTACTTCTTGGTGCTCTGTTTTTCAGTCTTTTAGCTGCAGAAAAAAATTAATCAGCTTATGTAAAATATATATGTTTCTCCTGCAGTAAGTATGTGTTTGAATATCTAAGTAACCTTAAGAACCTGCTTCTTAAAGTGAATTTTATAAGACTCTGGTAGTCAGTGAAGACAGGTAGATTTTAAATTATTGCTCCTTTTTGTTTCTTTCATTATTTATGTGATTTTTAGTTAAGAGATATGACTGTGGTGCTGTTTTAATCATGTGGCTTCTACAAATATGTTGGCTTCAATGGAGGGGAGATGTCAAACAATGCTCTTGATGATGGTTCAGTTAATTCACTTTCAGAAAGTTCAATAACTCATCTTCGAAGTGTCATCAGCTTGCTCTTGTTAATGGTAAGCCTTTCATTTCTGTTAAATCAATTGTGAATAATAGAAGCTTTCCAAGAAAAATGATGAATAAGCATTGATTTCCAAACTGATTTGGATCATTAATAAAACACAGTGCAAGCAGACAACAAGTACCTAATATACTCTAATCACCTAAGCAATAAGCAGAGAAAAATCAATTATTTTTATGTATAGCATTAGTTCGTCTAACTTTTCACCTGCTTTCATTTGTCATGATGTCTATAATGTCAATTTTATAATTATTTTGATATTTTACACTTTTTTGGTTTATAGTTTATTTTCATCATAGTAAGCAATTCATTATCTGTTTAGTTACAAATATCGGCCTATTTGCCACATAGAGGCAAGATGCATTTAATATTCACATGTAATGGGGAGATTCTATAAAGCAGTGATGGCTAATCTTTTTGCCATTGTGTGCCAAAAGCGGGGGTCACATGGGGGGGTCGTGCGCATGCATGTCCACACCCATAATTCAATGTGCTCCGCCCCCATGCATGTGTGCATGATCTCCCTGCACTCTCCCCACTTATGGCACATGATGGTATAGTGGACCCAGCAGGCCCATTTTTCGCCCTCCCCAGGTTCCAGAGGCTTTCTAGGAGCTTGGCGAAATATATATCCATGTATATATTATCATAATCAGTATATCCAGAACACACGCAAAAGTAGAATATTCACCTTATGGTTAAAAAAACCCAGGTTCAATATGGCACTTTCCCTTAGTTACAGGAAAGAGGCAGAAATCTTGCCAAGAAAATTGCAATAGTCAGCAGGAGACATTACTGATTTGAAGGCAGCACTCCTTCAAAAACCAAATTATAGAAGAACTCAGATGATTTATAAAATTCAAAATCCTGATCCAAGATGGCGCCGTCAAAGGCTGCCTCAGTGAAATGCTTTCTAATGGTTTCTTTATTTTTTATTATTCTCTGTGACTCACTACAGATTTCATATTCACGAGACCATCTGCTAAGAATTAAGCAATGTTTCTTTAAGGAGCAGCTTTCTGTGATCTCACACACACCCTGTCTTTACAAACGCGGAGGAGATTCTAACACAGGAAGAAGCAATTTCCCCAGAGCTATTGATTACCAAAAAAACAAATGGAGGAAACAGAGACAGAGAGGTAAAAGGGTGGGAATTTTAAACAGGCTAAGGAATAGGGGAAATAGAACTGACAAATTTACATTCACTTGCTAACAAGATGGATGAAATACTCCTTTTAAACAGATGCAACTCTGATTTTTACAGTGCAGCTGCCCTATGCTTTATTGAAACCTGGTTACATTATGATATTGATGACAACAGCATGCAAATTCCAGGGTTTCAGAAACATAGAGCAGACAGAATTGCAGAATCATCAGGTAAAAAGAAGGGAGGAGTCTTATGCTTATATATCAACAACAGCTGGACTTAGGACATGATATAATATATAAATTCTGTGATGAAAACTTAAGAGTCTTTGCTTATCAACTGTAAACCATTTTATTGTCCATGCAAGTTCTCCTCATTTCTACTAATTGGTGTTTATGTCCCTCCACAAGCCTGTGTAAACAAGGCATTACGAGCACGCGTTCCTGTTGTGAACCAGTAGTAAAGGTAGGTAGAACCCACTCCTGATACAGATGGGACGTTGAACAACTAGCTTCGTGATGCAACCAGAAAAATCTGGAACTGAACACACTCAAAATGGTAGAAATAGTGCTGGACCTTAGGAGAAAAAACAATTACTACCAACCTGCCTTCCATTGAGGACCTATATACTGCACGAGTCAAAAAGAGGGCTGTAAAAATATTTACAGACCCCTCGCATTCTGGACATAAACTATTTCAACTCCTACTCTCAAAACGACACAAGAGCACTGCACACCAGAACAACTAGACACAAGAACAGTTTTTTTCCCAAACACCATTACTCTGCTAAACGAATGATTCCCTCAACACTGTCAAACTAGTTATTAATTCTGCATTACTATTAATCTTCTCATCATTCCTATCATCCATATCCTACCATTTATGACTGTATGACTGTAACCTTGTTGCTGGTATCTTTATGATTTATATTGACTGTTTCCTAATATGATTTGATTACTTATTTGTTCCCTATGACTATCATTAAGTATTGTATCTTATGATTCTTGACGAATGTATCTTGCCTTATATGTACACTGAGAGTGTGTGCACCAAGACAAATTCCTTGTGTGTCCAATCACACTTGGTCAATAAAGAATTCTATTCTATTCATTCTAGAAAACAAAAGTACAAAATCAGAGAATAAAAATCAGTAAAACAGAAAGACCAACTAATATTGTTCAAAAACACTTTATCCGGGTTAGGTTTCACAAACAGGTTTTTCAATGAAAAAAAAAGAATGGCTTATATTTTGATTTTTATATGTAATCCCAAGTCATTTGCATTTTTCTGCAGTGAAGAGAGGGAAATAAGATTGACTTGAAATATTAAATTTATATTTATTCATATGGGTTTTGGAAGCAGTGTATGAATTCCACAATTTCCCTTAATATATCATCTTGTAGCTGATAGCCTTGTTTCTCGTAATAGCTTTATTAAATCTGGGGGAGAGCAATAGCCAGGCTAATATCCTCTTAGTAATAGTGCGGATTTCCTTCTTTAATTGTTTGATGAAATTAGTGTCACTATAGAGCTATAGATCAATAAAGCTGGATAGTCAATCAGAGTGGAATTTGATTAGCCAGTTCTCCTTATGCTTACAAAGCAAGCTTCTGATAAATGTTAAATGCTTAAGTAATGTTCAAAAATTCAGCCTAGCGATGAATAGCTATTATATTAAGCTTGGATAACTCTCTTTCTCCATCTCTCCCTCTTTCCCTCTTGCTCTCTCTTTTTTTTTCCTCTCCTCCTCCTTGTCACTCTCTCTCCTTCCATCTATCTATCCACATGTGTGCAATATTTCTTTGCATTTCCCTTTCCTTTGCATCTTCCTTTTTATCAAAATAAAATTAGTTTATATTAAATTAAGAAAGCATGATGCTTTTAAATGGGTTTGTTTTTTAGGGATAGCCATCTGGTAATTTAAATTTTTAAAATAAATTGTAATTAAAATTTTTAAAATTTTTAAAAAGTCTTTGATATACTGCCCCAAATCTTTGAATTGGATAATATGCAAAAATGGTTAAAGAAATAAATGATACGAGATCATGCAAAAAATATTGCTTTTTATTGGATGTAAATAATCCCTAGAATTTGTAGAAAGTGGACAAACAATTACCAGTTGTAGGGTTCTTGCACCACACCTTCATTTGAAGAGGAGAATATAAGAAATAATAATGTAAAAATTTTACATCCCAATTTTTTTAGCAGAACTGAATCAAAGAATAAAAAGATTGATGATGATAAGGTATTGTGTTAAATGTCGCTCATAATAGGCATTAAACTAATGGAAACACTAGAAAGATTTATTAAAATAATAGATATTACGTTGTATTGCTAATTTAAACAAATTGGTAATTCAAATGAATTACCAATACATAGTTGTATGATACTGTTTCTTTTGCACTAATCACTTTGAATAAAAACATTTTTAAAAAGTGTTTGATTTTTTAACAGTTTATCATAAATGTATTTGTCTTAACAGGTTTAGGTCAACCTGCACATACGTAGTATAGAAATCAACATTATCCAGTGGTTTGGAAAGTATGAATTTTCTTGGTTAGTATGCAGCATTTTTATTAAAGAATTTCTGTGGATAGATAGGTTGATAATTCTATTTTTGCTTAGCTTATGCTTAGTTTAGGGCACAGGGGATCTGATTAATGACCATGTTTAAAAAGAAAGAGAAAAAGATGCACATGCATCTTAAATGAAAGAAAGATTAAAGTAATTTATTATGAATTATTCAGATATATATCAGCCCTACTATTCTTATAGAACGAAATACAATAAATTTGCCACGTACAAATTTTCAACTATAGGAAATAACAAGTATGGGATATAACACCCAAAGAATGAATTATTTTTTCTGTCTCCTAATTGTAACATTTGCCTCACTGTCTTTATTAAATATTTAATAAATTATAAATAGTTTAAAATTTAAAGAAGAATCTATTTCAGAATCCAGTAAATGTATTATTTGTGAAAATATATTAAAATAGACTTCAGTGTATATTATCCCTATCCTATCCAGAGAACAACTATAATAAATTAAAATAAAATCCACTATTGATAAATGTTCCAATATGTCAAGGCAAGCCTCATCTATTCTGTGCATTTTGCTAAGGCAGCAATATTAGTAGCATTTGAATGTTTTTCTTATTAAGGAGAAAAATGGCCAGCAACTTCACTATTATCTGTGCCAAAGGCCATGTTAAATACAAACTGTCTTCAGCACATTTGAATTTCTCTGTTCAGACGCAGTGAAGAGGTGAAATTGTTCATTTTCCAAATTAGAATAAGCTATTGGAGCTTATAGGATGAAAGGGAGAAACTGATTACAACATAATGGAATGTACCATATTCATCTCTTTGAATTATGACCTCATTCAGCCTTTTCCATTTTACAATTGATTCTCCCACTCCATTAATGAACTAGTGTGCTCTCTAGTCTTTCTTGGAAGTATGCACATAAAGTATTAGCAGTGGCAAGGAAAAACTTCTACCCAGAAGGTATGAAGAATCTATTTAATTCAGTAATGCTGCAGAGTGTTAGTGTGTCATAGTTTTTGAAATAATAAATAATAACATTGGGCATTCATTCTTCATAATATTGCAGGGTCTGTTGAAGCTCTAATTTTTTGCACTAGCACTTCATGCATATTGTAAGCCATGATGCTCTGTATTTTTGGTCATATTTAAAAAACAAACATTTTAAAAAATATAAATGGAATAAAAATTCAGCAGTATACATTCTAGAGGGAAAATAATTTAGTAATGCGTTTTAAGAGATACTGAATTTAATTATTTCAATAAAATTATGCAAGTTAAAAGTATCAGACTTGCAAAGAAATTATTCTTGGTTCCATATTGAAGAAATAGATTTATTACCCTAATACTTCTCCCTTTGTGATAAAAAGTTCTACTATCTTACAGTAGGGTATTCTTGTAGGATTCTTTTGAATTATTCAAAAGACAGTATATTACTTTATGCTATTGGGGTCCATCTATCAGAGATAACATTCTCCAAGAATTGAAGGTTACAATCTATTTACCTCATGATTATTTCATAAATGATGATTGAAGTCAATTTAACTAAAAAAATGAGTTAATTTATAAATCAAAAAATAAAATAGTAAGGTTTTCATTCCATACTTCACTCTGAATTCAAGACTGGAAAGGATCTAGATAATAAATTTTCTGTAGAAACCATTGTAAATCAGTTTGTAATTGTGTATGAGTTTGCATACTATGTAGTTGGTCTTAAATGTCATCTATGAAAACAAATAATACAATGTTGTTTATGACTTTTGCTTATTTTAAGGTAGCATTTTCCAACTCCAAAAATATTGATTGCTGAAGTAAAGGGGTAATTACACCCCAGAAATTCTGTCAGAATTTTATTAGGATGCCCTAAACTATGCTTTGAATAGTAATTGTTAGGTTTAGAATTTAGAACTTAATTGGAAATAAATGTGAAATTTATAATTCTGTCTTAGGGACATATGCAAATTATATAAATAAAATGAAATGTTGTCCATTTTATGCAACAGATTTTGCCAATAAATTTCAATAATGAAGTAATCACCAACAAAGCAGAAGCATAGATAGGAATATGAGATGGGAAGGCTATGAAATTAAAAAGCAGGATAGAGGAGAATGTTGTAAAAAACAACTTCATTTTACTTTTTTTATAGCTGTAATATTTCCAATATAACAGTTTTTGCTGGAAAAATTGTTGGGAATAATAAAAAAAATTCTTTCTGAATTGTTATGATTCTTAGTTAAGGAAAACTATTTTGATCTTTTGTCTTTAAGCTCTTTAAACTCCAATTCTTAGCCAACCTAGTTTGATCTTAAAAAAAACTAAGCAGGGTCAGTCCTATTGGGATAGGAGAAGTATAGGAAATGCTAGAGATACAGTTTAGAGTGGAATATCAAAAAGTTTCTGAATAATCCTGGAAGAAAGCAGTGGCAACATTCTTGGTTACTTCTCGGTTGGATTACTATAATGCCCTCTACATGGGGCTGCCCTTGGGACATATCCGGAGACTCCAGTTAGTCCAGAATGCGGCCACGCAGGTAGTTACGTGTGCTTCTCATTACGTGTGCTTCTCATTACTCCCGTGTTTCACCTCTCCTGCGCGGGCTGCACTGGCTACCGGTTGTTCTCCAGGTTCGTTTCAAGGTGCTGGTTTTAACCTATAAAGCCCTACATGGCTTAGGCCCGGGGTACTTACAGGACTACCTCCTGCCTTCCTCCCACTGTCCAGTGCGCTTCCATAGAGTGGGCTTCCTCCGGGTGCCGTCAGCCAAGCAATGTCGGCTGGCGGCCCCCAGGGGGAGGGCTTTCTCTGTCAGAGTTCCGACCCTCTGGAATAGTCTTCCCACCGACCTCAGGACGGCCCCCGACCTCGTCTCCTTTCACCGGGGATTAAAGTCATGGCTGTTTAAAGAATATTACGATCGTGGGGTTATATAGTTTTTAGAATGATTTTATGGATTTTAATGCATTTTAATGTGTTTATTGTGATTTGTATTATGATTGTTTTTGTAAGCCCCCCTGACTCCTCGGGGAGAATGGCGGCATATAAATCACATAAATAAATAAATAATAAATTCATGCTTACTGTTGCTAACTTGACTCAAGGCAAATTTTACTTTTAAATTAGAAAATATTATTTGTTATTCTCATCTCGGAGTACTGTGTTTCCCTGAAAATAAGACTCTGTCTTATATTTTTTGAACCCGAAATAAGCGCTTGACTTTATTTTCGAGGCTGTCTTATTTTGGAGCCCATGGAGCAAGACAGGGCTCCTCTTGCCGTCTTACCTGATTTCCAACTCTGTCTCCCTAATCCTAACTAGAGGAAATGGCGGGGACCGGCTGCACATGTGGTTAAATATTTTTTGGGAGGGCTTAATTTTGGGGGGCCGTATTTTAGCGGATGTACTCAAAAGCTCGACTGGGCTTATCATCCTGGGAGGCTTACTTTTGGGGAAACAGAGTAACTTTCGGTGGCATTATTTAAGTGTAAACATGTTTCAGGATAGTTATGTTTGTCTTATATCTTCACATTTTTTGTGGATTTTCTTTAGTCTAGTGGTGTGGAGTAAGAGAGTCCAGAGAACGAATTTTCATACTCCCACTTAAAACACAATGACAATAGCCAATGCTTCTAAAATTTAATTATATCTCAATTTTCTGTTTCTTACCACATGTTAAGAAGAACTCGGCTTTTTTAAAATATAAACTTGTGGTTTAGATTTAATGCAAGTCCTAATTTAGACATAGAATATTCTTATTTTTAAAAAACAAATTTACAAGAAAATACTGTAAGGACTGTATATCATTTAAGGATTAGAGATTATTAACACGAAAATTGATAGACTTTTTAGTTCTCTTTGATTTTTAGCAGAGGAAATCTCAATTTATTCTTGAGTTCTTAATGCCTCCTCTCCCCACTGCTGTTTAACATATATAAGAAGTTATTGGGAGAGGTGTCCCATTGATTTATAGCGAGGTGTTAGCTTGCTGATGCATTTACATATTGCCATGTTTGGCTGAGTTCAAAATGTTATTGAAGGATTGATCCAATATTTGGAAGTTGTGAAAGAATTGGCATTGGGATATTTGAGGCATTTAAATTAATGTCCCAAAAGATGAATTTGCTATTCGTCCATAAAATCTTGGTCAATGGTACCAGGGGAGATAGCTTTTTCTTTACATTCAAATCATTATTTCCTAATTTCCTTTCTAATCTGAATTGAGTCTCAAAGAGCTTGCACATCTTTAAGAATGGGCAAACATGCCAAATTTAATGTCAAATAGTTTAACATTTTTAAAACCTTCATTTTTTCACATTATTGGCCATTCTATAGATGGATAGAAGCAAACTTAGATTAGGAATACATCACTCTAAAATGATACTTTGCATAGGGTTAAAAGCTAAATGATCTATAAAATTGGAGTCTCCAAGTTATCCACCCTCTAGTAATTAGCTATTTGGAATAAACTGTGAAGTGTTTTTGTGCTGTATTATCCATTGGTGTGTTTTTTCTTGATGGGTGATAGACGCCAGTAATTTAATATATGCTGGAATGATAAACAATAGCAATTGATTTTTATAACTTGTCTTCCAATTTACTAGGTGGAGAAGTCAATGACATGGAATAACAAGGCAGCTTTTCCTTCCGAACTATTTTTTGAAAGCGCATAAAGACTGCTCTGTGTGATTGTACTAGTCAATATTGTGATAGAATGGCAATTTTATTCTTTGACGTTGCCTGAGGCTACTCTATGCTGAAAGGTAATTCTGTGTAAGTTTTGTTTATTTATGCTAACATGTTTAGTTTCCTTCCACAAATGCAAGATTTCCATTTAATTAAACTTTTATAGCAGGCACATGTAGCTCTTTTAGATTCATTTTTAATTTTACTGTACCGATTCTGCACAAATTTCCATCGGAAGTATAATTACTAAAAGTAAGTAACTATGAAGAAAGACTGAAACAAAGATTGATTGGCATAACGTTACCCATAATGATGTGTTTTTGGTAGTCTTTCTATTAGGTTGATGTATCCCAAAGCTTCAAATAATATTATGGAGGTACAGAGAACTTACATAATGAATTATCAGCTTTAGATGTTTAATCATGATGGGCCCTTTAATGTAATTTTTATTAAACTTCCATAATTTCTGTAATGATGAATCAAACTTTTAATTTTTTTTCTTATTTATTAAATTTATGCAGCTGATCAGCTCACAAATTGACAGTTCGGTCATTTGGACCAAGACACATTTTGGATACACAACAATTGGGCTGGAGGCCTTTATCATAAATCATTGAAGTTATCTTTATGTATATTAGACTACAAATATAGTCCAATATATACTGTTCATCTCCAGCCATCATAGCAAAGTTAATGGTACTATATCTACATAGAAGGAAGGAAGCAGTGGGTTACCACAAGGTTCCATTTTAGGCCCAGTACTCTTCAATATCTTCATGAATTACTTAGATGAGGGAATAGAAGAGGAGCTCATCAAATGTGCAGATGACATGACAGGAAAAGCAAACTTCCCAGAAGACAAGCTAAGGATCCAAAAAGATATTAACAGACTTGAACAATGGGCTCTGTCCAACAGCATGAAATTTGATGTGGAGAAAAGTAAGGTTTTTCTGACCTAGTCAGAAAAAAACCAAAGGTGTAAGTATAGATTAGGCAAACAGGCTCCAAAACAATCACTGTGAGAGTATCTTAGAGTCCAATCACTTAAACATGAACCAGCAGTTTGCAACCATGTTGGCAAAACGAGAGAGGCAGAATGTAACAAAATGGAACCTTTCTCTGAGCTACTTATGCAATTGAATGACCATTAGAACATATAGTCAGACTTTGCTAAGCCTTTTACTGGTTCTTGTTGCATATTTCCATTAACCTGCGACAGCCTGCAATCTCAGCAGATATTCACTTTGCAAGTGTTTCTCATCTGGTCAATATCTTGGGCAGGGACAGGAATTGGCCTCAAAACTTTCCCTAATTTTCTGATGCTAATGCCTTAATTGGCCATTAACAATTGGCCAACCAAAAAAGCTAATACAATCCTTGATTGTATAAATGGGGATAGAATCAAAATCACATGAAGTATTAGTTGTCCATTAACAATGTTGCTCCAGGCTTTCCTGTCCTCTACCATCCTCTGGAGTCCAGTTAAACTCCCGCTGACTGCTTCAGTGACTCCATCCAGCCACCTCATTCTCTCGTCTCCTTCTTCTTTTGCCCTCAATCTTTCCCAGCATTAGGAAATGAGTGAGCCTTCCTTCTCATTAGGTGGCCAAAGTATTTGAGTTTCATCTTCAAGACCTGGCCTTCTAAAGAGAAGTCTTTAGAGTATTAGTATTAGTAGAAGAGAAGTTTTAGCACTGCTTTATAAAACCTTAATAAGACCGCATCTGGAATATGGCATTCAATTTTGGTCACAACTTTACAAAAAAGATGTTGATACTTTAGAAAAAGTGCAAAAAAGAGCAAGTAAGATGATTAAGAGTCTGGAGACAAAAACAAATGAAGAATGGTTGCAGGAATTGGGTATAGCCTGTCTAGAGAAGAGAAGGATTAGGAGTGACATGATAGCCAGTATTCTAGTGTTTGATGGGTTACCACAAAGAAGAGGCAGGTCAATTTATTTTCCAAAGCACCAGAAGGCAAGAGAAGAAACAATGGTTGGAAACTAATGAAGGATAGAAGCAACCTGGAATTAAGGAAAAACTTCCTAATAGCGAGGACAATTAAACAGTGGAACAGCTGGCCTTCAGAAATTGTAGGTACCTTCTCACAGGAGGTTTTCAAGAAAAAGACTGGATAGTGACTTGGCTGAAATGGTATAGAGTCCAACCTGCTGCTCAGGCAACCCTACCATTTCAGACAAATGGTTGTCCAGTCTCTTCTTAAAAACTTCCAGTGTTGGAGTATTCACAACTTCTGGAGGCAAGTTGTTCCATTGAATAATTGTAACTGTCAGAATATTTCTTCTTAGTTATAGGTTGCCTCTCTCCTTGATTAGTTTCCATCCATTGCTTCTTGTCTTGCTCTCAATTGCTTTGGAGAATAGCATGACTTTCTCTTCTTTGTGGCAACTCCTGAAATATTGAAACACTGCTGTCATGTCACTTCTAGTCCTTCTTTTCATTAAACTAGACATACTGATATCCAGCAATCGTTCTTTATATGTTTTAGTCTCCAGTCTCCTAATCATCTTTGCTACTCTTCTCTGAACTCTTTCTAGAGCCTCAACATCTTTTTTACATTGTGGTGATTAAAACTGGTTGCAGTATTCCAAGTGCGGTCTAACCAAGGCATTGTAAGGAGATATTAACATTTCATGTGATCTTGATTCTATCCCTCTGTTTATGCAGCCTAGAATTGTGTTGGCTTTTCTGGCAGCTGCAGCACACTGCTGGCTCATATTGAAGAGATTGTCCACTAGGACTTCAAAATCCTCTCATAGTTACTATTCTTGAGTGAGGTACCATCTATACTGTACCTGTTCTGTCCCCCATCCTCACACAGACAAATGCAATATCAAACACGCCTGGCAATAATTCTTGGCAGACGAGAGTTCTGGCAGTTAACTGTAAAACGCCTGCCAAGTCCAATTAGTACTTCCAAAAAGCAGGAGAGGCTTTATCTGCAGTCCGCTTCCAAAGTGACAAATTATCCACAAGAGTTTGGTCCAAAAGATATCTGAGCTGAAATGCAGGATTCACAATGTGACTCTTTAGATTGCCGAGCAATCACGCCCCCTTTTATACATTATGGGGTGTGGCTCAGTGACTCAGCTCAATTCCTGGCCCTCCCACGCCTTTTCCTTTGCTGCACACACTTCTCCCTTCGACACTGCCTGGGATCAAGCCAGGATTCATCATTATCACTCTCTATCAATGGGTGCTCCGAAATGCCTTCCTCCTGGCCTTCAGATGGCACCTAAGGCATTCCCAACTGGCCTTGTCAGTTCCGCCCCCTCACCTTCTGAGTCCTCTTTCTCCATGAGGATAGGCTCAGGAGTCAGAGTCAGAACAGTATCTGTGCATTTGTTTTTTCTTCCTTTTTTCACCATTGAATTTCGTTTTCTTAGGTAGCACCCAATGTTCAAGTCTGTCAAGATCCTTCTATATCTTAAGCCTATCTTCTGGAGTGTTGGCTATTCCTGTCAGTTTGATGTCATCTGCAAATTTGATGAGTTCCCCACCTATCTGCTCATCCAAATAATTGATGAAGATGTTGAAGATTACTGGGCCTAAAACAGAGCCTTGGGCTAACCCATTGCATACTTCCCTCAATGTAGATACATTTCCATTGAGGATTATATGTTGATTGCGGTTGGTCAGCCAGTTATGAATCCATCTGGTGGTGATGCTGTCTAACCCATATTTTTCTATCTTATCAAATAGTAAGTTTATTAAATGCCTTACTGACGTCCAAGTAAATTATATCCACAGCATTCCTTTGGTCCACTAATTTTGTGATTTTGTCAAAGAATGCAATAAGATTTGTCTGCATGATCTATTTTTGAAAAACCCATGTTGGCTTTTGGTTATGACTTTGTTTACTTTTAGGTGTCCGCTGATTTGTTGCTTGATTATTTTTTCCAGAATCTTCCCTGGATATTGAGGTTAGGCTGATAGGTCTGTAGTTTCCTGAATCTATGTTTTTTCCTTTCTTGAAGATGGGAAAAAGATTTAAATTGGAGTTAGCTTAAGCTCTTGCAAACTTAGAATAAGCTAGAATTCTACAGTATTCTAAAGCTTCATGCTGTTCCTATTAAATCCTGTTGACGGATGGATAATAAACATTACTGGTTCTAGATTGTGGGAATGTTTGTATCTGGAACTTTGCTTTTTGATCTTTTTGGATCAGTGCAGAATCAGAAGCCATAGTTTGCTGTATCTTTAATTTAAAAAGCAAAGAGAAATTGTAATTGAAGACCTTACCTTGTTCAAATAATGTAAAGTGCTTGAAGTGTGCTATTATTCATTTTATTTATTTGTTTTTCCCAAGCACAATGTAAATCTTTGTTTTCTTCTTAAAACTAATTCCCCTTAGCATTATTTTGAAACAGTATTCCTTTAAGTCTGACAACTTGCCAAAAATTATTCTAGATTTCCCACATTGATGAGCCATATGTTACTACTAATTATACAAATGAAGTATTGTACAGAATGCAACTTGCTTAAACACTTAGTGCTTTAAGGAATTATAGAAATGAGTACCATCACAAATAAGTGCTAGAAGATGAAAAGGAGAAATATAGGTTTTGAGCAGATGTTAGCAGCTTTTCTTTTGTATTCATTGTTTTTATTTGAATACATTTTAGAAATACAGATAATTAAAACAACACTATCAGACAGAAAATTATATTTATGACTATAGAAATATTCAAAAATAATTAACAAATTTCTTATTAGTTTAAAACCAAACCAAATAAATAACAAAAAAGTAATGTAGGGGTGTGCAATGTACTCTGAAGCTATCAGAGAAAATTGCAATCTCAGAGTGTTTGACAACTGGTTATAAATGCAAACAGATTGTCAAATAACCAGATTGTGATCACATGCAGGAGGTGGTGATGCAATTGTTGTAACGTCTAGAAGTGCCTTATGGGGTATAAAGCATCTTTTCCAAGGCTGTTGTAAATCTGGATTACCATTAAACAAATAATTATAAATTGAGAACTATCTATATAATAATGCTAAAAATATTATTAAAATGCTTTTGATAATAATAAAATATTAGGCTGTTGGTTTGGTCTGAGCTTGGCAATTTGGTTGCAAATGTTTCATCATCATTCAAGGAAACATTGTCAACTCAAAACGCACTGACAATGTCTTCTTAAATGGTAATGAAACATTTGCAACCAAATTGCCAAGCTTGGAGCTCAAACCAACAGACCAACTACCAACCCGAGCTACTAATATTCAAACACATTTCAACCAGGGGTGAAATGCTCCCGGATCGCCTGATCTGGTAGCGATGGTGGGTGGTTCAGAGAACCGGTAGCAAAAATCCCTGCACCCTGTCCCCCCACCATGCCCAGCTGAGCCGCATGATCATCAGAGGCTTTTTTTTTACTTTTAAAAGCATTTTTTCTACAACTTCTTCCGCTGAAAAAATGCTTTTAAAAGTAAAAAAAGAGGCTCTGATGATCGCTTGGCTCAGCTGGGATCTCAGGCTTTTCAAAGCATTTTTTTAACCACCTCTTCCACTGAAGAGGTTGCAGAAAAAAAAATGCTTTAAAAGACTCTCTGACGATCCCAGCTGAGTTGCCTGATCGTCAGAGAGACTTTTCAAAGCATCTTTTTCTGCAACCTCTTCAGTGGAAGAGGTGGTTAAAAAAATGCTTTGAAAAGGCTCTGACGATCCCAGCTGTGTTCCTGATTGGCAGAGGCTTTTCAAAACATTTTTTTTGCATTTGCAGAAAAAATGCTTTGAAAAGTTAAAAAAAAAAGTTGGTCACGCCCACCCAGTCACATTACACACACACATCACCAAGCCACGCACACAGAACCGGTAGTAACAAATTTTACATTTCATTCCTGATTTCAATCATAATACAATATTGCTTTGTGAAAATAAGGAAGAAGAGATCTTGTTTAGCACATATACACAGTTAGTAATTGAGCTTTTCTACTTATTCTCCCAACTCTGAATCTTTGGAAGAGGATTAGGTTATCTGCTGAATAAAGTAGTATTGTAGAATGAAAGAAAAAGAGGTGTTTCTGAAAATTGTGTGGAGTCACCTGTTGATAAGTGAGAGTACCACTTGTGGAAAATATGGGAGGGAGGGAGGGAGGGAGGAAGGAAGGGAGGAAGGAAGGAAGGAAGGAAGGAAGGAAGGAAGGAAGGAAGGAAGGAAGGAAGGAAGGAAGGGAACAAAAAGAAAAGAAAAGATTGATAGGCTCCATTCAGTATAGTTCATAAAAAATGCAAGTCTGGCCAAATGCTTAGAATGCTGTTAATGAAACAATTTGAACTACTGAAATCCAGACATGTAATTTCCACCTTGGGAGCAAGACATGAGGGACTGATCAAACTTGATGAATGGAATGCTTTTAATAACATTCCTCTATTGCTTTTGGCCAGCCGCCTTTTTGTTGCTGGTAATCAGTTACCTTTGTCTTGCTGTATTTTATTATATTTTTGTTACTGTGCATCCTAAAACCTATAAAAAAGAACCATTTTTATATGCTTAGAAGTAGTTTGTCTTGCTTATAAAATCTTATCTGCTGAAAATAAATTATATTATAAAGTAATTATGGAATCACAAATATAGAAATAATGCGAAGAGGCTTTAGGAAAGATCTTAAATTCTTTAAATTTAAATTCATTAAATTAGTATCAAATAATAATATAGAATAGAATAGAATAGAATAGAATAGAATAGAATAGAATAGAATAGAATAGAATAGAATAGAATAGAATAGAATAGAATTGAATTTTTTATTGGCCAAGTATGATTGGACACACAAGGAATTTGTCTTCGTGTATATGCTCTCTGTACATAAAAGAAAAGATACGCTCATCAAGAATCATAAGGTACAACACTTAATGGACACTGAGCTTGTCGATCAGAAAGGTTGGCAGTTCAGCAATTTAAATCCCTAGTACAAGTCTCCTAGGTGAGCAGGGGGTTAGATTAGATGATCTCCAAGATCCCTTAACTCTGTCCCTGTTATTAATGATAGTCATAGGGTACAAATAAGCAATCAGGAAACAATATCAATATAAATTGTAAGGATGCAAACAACAAAAACATACCTGGTTCAGATTAATTGAGGACGGGGCGACTGAACCAATTACCTGGAAATTTGTAGGATAAAAAGCCTGTCTTCCTAGTATGTTGCTTGCAATCTAATATGGTGGCATTGAGTGAATTGTCAAAATGACAGCCACAACTCTTTTTATGTGCATTGACATTTTGAGCCCTGTACTGAAAATCTTGCTTGTAGGCTTCTCTCAATGCCCTTAGTGGCCACTGGGAGAATAAAGTGATGGAATACATGCTTACTACCTCCTTTAATTTCAACCTACTATTACATGGTTTCATTGATTTTAAAATGCCTCATTTCCATATTTAATTAATTTAAAATATTCGGTTTGGCCATGCCAAAATTCTTTTGAAACAAAAAAACATGATCAATCTTCACAAATGAGAAGTAAGAACATGAGCAAGAAGCTGCTTCAATGTCTATTTTTGTCATTTTCTATGTACAACTTAAGATAGTTTGTTTCACAAAATTAAGTTTTTTCCTTCCCGTACAAAAATTCATTTCTGCTACTGAGCCTGTGTGTGTGTATGCACATGCATGCAAACGCACGTATGTACATACATGCCTTTGAGTCAGTTTTGACTTCAGGCAACTGCTGGATTATTCCTGCAATTATCTTGGCTACATTTCAGAAGTGGTTTGCCATTGCCTAGGGTTGAGAGAAAGTGACTGGCCCAGGGTTACCCATGCCTAAAATGGAACTAGAATTTAATTTCTCCCTGGTTCTAGCTTGGTGTCTTAATTACCACACCAAACCGACTCTCATGTTGAGAGTTTTTACCTATTTGTAAAATAATTGTTTATAAGGGAAAGACCACTACCACCAAACTCAAGATCTGAACTGTTGGTGTAGTACTGGCACAAATATTTAAAATACTAAGATGATGCACTGCATAACTGTATTTTCTGATATTATTTATTATTGTTGTTAAATTTATTGGCAATTTCTCATGGTGATACTAGTGTAGGCAGCTTACAATAATAAAAAGAAAGAAATGGAAAGAGTGTAACCAGAACAGAAGCTAATAAAACAATAAAATAAACAATGAAAAATAATACAGTAAGAAATGTAACTACCATATTTTTTGGACTATAAGATGCCCTGGAGTATAAGACGCACCTTAGTTTTTGGGGAGGAAAATAAGAAAAAAACTGATTGGTGGGTGGATCGGCGTCCCGAAATTGTTGGTTGTGACCTCTATGCCTTACTTTTTTTTCGCCCAAAGCCACCTGCCTACTGTCAATGCTGTAACTTTCCTCACCATCATAGCCGGTTGGAATGATAGAAAATGCTTCTCAGACTTCCTGAAGGTCTGTGTCAGTTTTATATATATACGTAAGGTCCTCCTCACATCTAGCCTATGTCATTCCCTTTCTCTGGAGTGAGATGGATTGGGACAAAAATCTGGCAATATCAACTCCTGCGCTCTATGAAATAGAGAGTTGATTTTGGGTAAAAGCAGGGTCTAGTCTCAAGACTATTCTTATCAGTGTGGAAGATGCATAAATCCTCCCTTACAGAAAGACCAACTCTGATATCCTCCTGGTTGATTTTATGGCCACTAAAAACACCACCTTGTAAGTGAGAAACTTAAGGTAAGTTAGTTCTTAGGGATTCGAAGGGTGTCCTGATGTGGGCCTGCAGCACCTTGGTGAGATCCCAGGTGGGATATCTATGAACCACCAGTCTTAAATTGGTGGCTCCTTTAAGGAATTTACACATCTCTGGGTGGTGCACTATGGATTCTAGAGTCCCACAGGATAAAATCAATGCCAAGGCTGCTACCTGCCTCCAAAGAGTAGTCGGAGCTAATCCGTTGTCCAGGTTGTCCTAAAGGAAGTCAAGCAATTGAGGAACTGATACTGTGGTGGTACACTACCTATAAAATATCCCCCACATAGCATTGTAGATCTGTGTAATGGATAGTCGTCTGGCAGCCTGAATGGCCTATATGATGCCAGAGGAGAAATTTTGCTCTGTCAGAAGTCTCCACTCAAGCACCATGTGGTCAAGTGGAGCCACTGTGGGTCTGGCTGACAAATGGGCCCCTGGCTGAGGGAGACTCTGTCCAGAAGAATCTTCCACGGCTTGGCAATTGACAGGCTGACCAGATCCACGAACCACGGACATCTGAGACAGTGTGATGCTATCAGTATCACTGCTGCCTTCTCTGCTAACATCCGCCTGATCACCTGAGGAATCAAGGCCAAGGGAGGGAAGGCGTAAAGAAACCCTCAAGGCCACAGTCAATGAAGGGCATTGACACCCTCCGCCCCCTGTGCTGGAAACTTTAAGAAGAAGCAGGGTAGCCGGGGAAGCAAAAACATCTAATATCGGAGAGCCAAACTGATCTGATAATTCCTGGAATAAGTCCAGGAGCCAATAATGGCTCTGCTCAACCAATCTGCCCACACATTCTTCGCCTCTGAGATGTGCTCGGCTTTAATAGAAAACACATTCTTCTCTGCCCAGTGGCAAAGACACTCTGCCTCCTTCCTGAGCACCTTTGTGCCCCCTTGCCTGTTGATGTGTGCTTTAGCCACCACATTGTTGGTGAGGAGAAGGATATGCCGGCCAGCAATCTGTTCCTGGAATTCTTTCAGGGCTAGGCGAGCTTCCTTCAGCTCCAGCCAATTGATCTTTTGGCATAAGACCTTCTGTGACCATCTCCTTGGGCCATCAGGTTTTGGAAATGGGCGTCTGTAGTGACTGTTGTATTCTCTGACGTTCACCAGAGGAGAGACCTCAGAACCCCCCTCGGGATCCTAACTTTCACAGGTGATGTGCCTCTGCCCCTTCTCTGGAAAGGAAACAGAAACAACTGTAGTGGCCTAGCATGGAACCTAGCCTAAGGGACTATCCCTATACAAGATATCATCTTGCCAAATAGGGTGGACAATAAGGCAGTGGAAGCTGTCTTTTCCAATCTGATCTGTCTAGTCATTGTCTGATGGTCTCTAGGTAATCTGGTGATAGAAAAACCTGTCTTATCGCCCCGACATGTAATAAGTGAGTAGCCGGTCTGAGGTAGCTCTTCTCCACATTAATGGAGAAGCCATGAACCGTGACCTGCAGGTCTTCCTCTGCTCGTCTGTGAGAGACTGATTGAATTAATATGCCATCAAGATAACATTGTATTCAAACTGGTAATCTTAGAAAGACTCCTAGCATCGCCAAGAGTTTGGTAAACACTCTGGGTGCTGATGCCAGTCCAAATGGTAAAGCCCTATACTGCAGGTGTCTGCCGTTGCAATAGAATCTCAGGTATTTCCTATCGAGAGGAGCAATTGGGACATGAAGATATGCCTCTGTGAGGTCTATGGAGATCAAGATATCTCCTTCCCTGACATTCTCCAAAATCAATTGTATAAAATGCATTTTGAACCTCCTGCACTGAAAGTATTTGTTGAGTCCTTTGAGATTAAGAATTGGTCTTAACACCCCCCCCCCCCCCCCCGAGGCTACCTGAATCACAAACAGCATGGAATAATAACCCAGTCTCTCCTGATCTACTGCGATCACTTTCATCGCCTGAATATCCAGTAGATGTTGGATGGCAGTCTCCATGCTCTTTCATTTGTTCATATCTCTGGAGACGGACAACGGATGAAAACCATGGATTGAAATTCTAGAGTCAGACCCGATCTTACGGTCTCCCTTACCCAAGCATCTGTAGTTGTTTCCTCCATTGGTGAGCAAAATGCCCTAACTGGCCACCAATGGGAGCCGTGGCCCTGGAATCATCAAGAGCGATGAAAGGGGTGGTTCCCCCTCAAAAAGGGTAGTCTGTTCTAGGGCTGCATCTTTGTTTTATCCACAAATCCTTGCTCTGACTGGGTGTACTGTCTGGGTCATAACTCTCTGTCGCTGATATCTTGCATACAGACGAAAATAAGGCTTACAGAAGGGCGGAGATGTTCGGCGATCAAATCTCCTGGAGATTAATGGCAATACTCACCTTGTCCCTAGGGGACTGAATAGCATGTCCCCTTTAAAGAGGAGTCCGTCCGTAAATCACTGCATAGTACTCTTTCCTGCATCTACTTTAACCAAAGCAATGATGCTCTGGTAAAAAAAGAAGCTGCCATGGCCGTCTTGACCACCCAGGCAGCCGCTTGGTGGGCCTTGCGAAGCGCAAGCTCCACCTTTTTTTTTTGTCTGGCTTAAGAATGTCCTCAGCATGGGGACTTCCGGTTTGGCATCGCGGCAAGACAGTTGGGGAATTAGTGGGCTCTGGTTAGCCCTGCAAAAACCCTGGCTGACAAACTGCCGCCTATGGGTCTTTGGACCAGAACCGTCCTGCAGGGACAGTGAAGAAAGAGAGACACCTCAGATGACCAAGAGGAATAGGCAAGTTCCTCGAAGGTTGGAAGAAACTCTCTGTGACTCGACGGCGGGGGACAGCAGCCATGGCGGCTGCCACAAAGCTGGGACAACCAGAGCAAGTAATGAGCAGGAGGAAATTGGAACGGAATGGAGTTTTTTGAAGCCAGGTGAGTGACAGCCAACCCAGGCTTGTAATAACATTAAGAGAAACATCTTTTAACTAGAAGACCCCTAGCAATAAAATAGCGGCTAAGGAGCATGGGGGCAAAGAAGATTTTGAAATCTTCTTTGAAATCTTCTATCGAAACAAAGACCCGATAGAAAATTGACTTTTGAGTAAAACTAATTGGAAACGTTAAACATTGAGGCATGGTCAAAGGATTGGAAAGAGTTTAAATTTGGACTGGACTTTAAAAAAAGATTTGATACTTTTAAAACCAAAAAGAAAAAGAGAAGCCAAGTAAGGCTGTTATGTAACAAACAAAATGGATACTTGTTAAACAATTGGAAATTTTGGATTGCAGAGAGACACCTTCTGGAGTAAAAAGGAACATTGCAACTTGGTTTTTTGTTTTGGAAAATCATGAACTTTACAGATAACAATCATGAGAATTTATGGAGGATGATTTCTTTGTCTACAGGCGGCTTAACTTTGAGGGGAAAAGAAAAAAGAAAAGGGGAACCACAACGGAACTCTTATATTTGGGATAACATCAATTTAAAAAGAATAAAATGGCACAGGAATTAGAGAAGAAACAAATTGATGTATTTGACTTGGAATGGAAATAAGAAAAATAACTAAAATGATACATTTAGTTATGTATTTAGCATATACGCAAGCAAACAAGAAAATGGAGAAACTAGACACAATGGCTGGAGTAAAGAAGACAAAGACAACGTGATTAAATATGAATAAGTAATGTACAGGTGGATAGTAATAATAAATAGGTTTTTAGAGACGATATTGTGAATAACAAAAGTTATAAAGATGATTACACTGGGATTGACAGTGAAAAAATTGGGGAATATGGGGTAAGATAAAAAAAGTCCAGGTCTTTGATTTACAAAATAACTATATTAATATTAATAATGTTTAATAGAAATATGAGAAGAATATGTTACAGATACTTAAAATTGAAATATGGATGGAAGCTATAATATATGAGAAATAGATTATGTTAAAAGAAAATATATCAATGGACATAATGAATTAATGTTTATTAAGATGATACTTCGTATTAGTTGAGAATAATTGATGACTATAAAAACTGGAATATTGTTTAAATACCTATAACAATTGGAATAATTTGAATATTTTCAATAACTTTAATATTTTAATATTTTTAATGTTTTTGATAATATATCTAAGTGAAAAAAAAGATTGAAATAATATAGGACTATGAATTACAAATAAGAATTACTTAAACTTAAAACTGGTTTTTATATAAATGGTATGGTTAAAGAGATAGAATTGTGGGAAATGATTGAAATTATAGTGTAGTTTTATTTGAATTAAGAACTATGTTTCAATGTTAAATTGCTATATTTTTGGGATTAGAGATAGGATCTAAATTTGGTGAAGTAATAAGGAAATAAAGCTTAAATGAGCATTATATGAAGTAATAATAAATATGGGGAAGTTTTAGAAAGGGAAATAAGATTTTGAAATATAAACATGTGTGACCTGTAGATTTTGAAGATTTTGAAATATAAACATGTGTGACCTATATTGTTAATTATGAGGATTTAGACTAAGAATTGTGAAATGTATTATGAGGTATTAATTGAATTGAGATTTAAAGTGGGTTAATAGAAGGGTAACTGTTTTGATTAAATGAATAAGAGTAAATTTTTTATAAGATGGTAATAGGGGAGATAGGTGATTTAAGATTAAGAAGTAAGTATTGTGGCAAAATAAATATATAAAATTTTGTTAAAGATGATAAAAAATGCATAAATTGATGACCGGATCAGGGCTCTGTTCCAAAAAGATGTAATTTATGTGTTGAGAGAATAAAAAAAAAAAAACTTTTTGCAAAAAAATAGAAAAGAACGTCCTCAGCATCAGATAGAGCAGCTGAGGGAGAGGCCAACGCCATCATCAGCTCATCCACTTCCAAAATCTGTAGAAGGTTAGTAAAATGGAGTGAAATTGTAGACTTTTTTGTCAAAGGATGTGGGATTGGAATAAACCCCAGGAGAAACCCACTGCCTCTGAATTATATCCATAAATAATTTTGATGCTGGAATGGCCTCTGTTTCAGTCATGGGCGCCGAAAAAAGGAGATCATTGGGATCCGAAGTCTCATGAGAAGCCTCAGGCTTTGAGGGGTCCATTCCCAGCCGGGTCGAACTTTTAGTTTTAAACAGTAGTGCTTTAAATAAATGAGGCTGGAACAAACCTTTGAAGATAGGTTGCTCAGGCATCATACTTTCATCCTCAGATAACTCCTGCTCAATCAGGCCCTTCTCCTCAGAAACAGAATCTTCACTTCTCAAGGAAGAGTCCAGCGAACAGGAAGTCTGATAACTTGAAAACTCCCTGGTGTGCTGAGGAGATCTTTCCTGCACCTACATCACTGGTTCAACTCCTGCTGTCTGGTGAAAATGCTGTCTGCCAGCTTCAAAACCTCTCTGAAGTGCCTCAGAAATTCATTGTTGGACTAAAGGAGGCATTACCGAGTCACCCTCCCCCAGTGGGCGGAGGGTGCCATGGAAGTAAAGGTGGCCTCGGGTGGATTCCTTCTCTGATTCGCCACTCCCCTATTCTGTGGTAAAGGGTAGACGCCTTGTGGAGGCCAAAAGCCACTTGTAATTGGCCCAATATCTGGGATAGAGACCAAACCCAGCTCTTCCTGCATAATCAAGCCTTCTGTAGTGCTGAGATATCAGACTCCAATATCTGGGTTAGAGCAGGGCCTGCCATAACATCCTCTTCTTATTCTGTCAGCAAAATAAATGATGTTTGGAATTGGCTTTCTCTAAATTTGTTACAAAACAAAATTTGTTTTGTAAAAATCCTTAACCAGTAGAGGGCTTCTCTCCCTGGAAAAGATAATTTCTGATGGAGAGATTCTCTGAAAAGATAGAGGAAGCATTTGACCACTCCTTTCTTTCTAAGTTCGCTTTCTAAAGGCTCTTTTAATATTGGTTAGGCTTTTCTCAGGGCTGTACTGGAGATAACCTTTAGTCTGGAATCCTAAGGTGTAAGAAGCTATGCAAAGTCTGGCTGCACCTTCTGATTGATTAGCTGTCACCCTGCTAATCATGGCCCTTGAATTTGGAAGCTCCCCTGCTAGCACTACTCTTAATAAATTATTGGTTGCTCTTTCTCTCCTGGAGAGCTTTTGAGGAAGCACATTTCTAATAAAAGGACATTTTTTATAACTACCATTGGTTAGATTGATCAGTGTTTTAATCCAGCTTTCATATTAGAACCATCTAATACCATCTAGCAGATTTTGGTAAAAAAATACATTCTGTATACAAGAATAGAATGGCAGCCAAATCTTCTTTTACTAGTGTTGGGCAAAGTAGTCGCAAAATGGGAAGCTGGATAGCCTTTATAATAGAGTTGCTCCTAGGGTAAGTATACAGCAGTTACATAAATCTGGTATATTCTCTATTCAAATCTGAAATCTTAATACAGCAGCCCAGTGTATAATTATAATAAACTGTTTTTCAGGGACCCTTGGTAGTATAAGAAATGCATCAGAAATAATACTTTATGATACATGTTTTTGTCAGTTTCAAAAACAAGCAGTTTGTCCTGCCACTCTACTGATGAATAAAAATGATTCTTTATATCTACAGTAAGTACTGAACTGTTGGTGCCACGCCTCTGTTCCCATGATGCCACGAATCTGGCTGTTTTTGGTATATGGAGCTGATTAACTTCTTGTTCTGCCACTTCTCTTTAGAAAATGCTGAAGAATTTTGGAATATTTTCTAAGTTATTGAGTGGCTGACTTTCACAGGTGAAAACATTTTACTTTATTTCTTCATTTTTTTCAAGTTTTCTCTCTTGAAGCCTTTCATCCTCATCAAAAGGCTTTTTATTTTATTTTCACTCTCTGCCATTAGAGTTTATCATTTGTACATATGAGGTTCTTAATATATCTCCTGGCAATCTTAATTTTGGTTTGTGATTCATCTAGCTTTATATTTCGAATGATGTACTTACTTTATACATAAGTTAAATAAGCAGAGTAGCAATACACAGCCTGTTATATTCCTTTCCAGGGGTGAAATTCCTACCGGTTCTGTGAGCATGGCTTGGTGGACGTGGCAGGGGAAGGATATTGCAAAATCTCCATTCCCTTCCCTCCTGGGGGAAGGATACTGCAAAATCACTATTCCTTCCCCTCCTGGGGGAAAGATATTGCAAAATCTCTATTCCCACCCCACCCCACTCTGGGGCCAGCCAGAGGTGGTATTTGCCAGTTCTCTGAACTACTCAAAATTTCCCCTACCGGTTCTCCAGAACCTGTTCAGAACTTGCTGGATTTCACCTCTGCTCCTTTCCCTATTTTAAAGTAATCGGTAGCTCCATGCCTGGTTCTACATGTTGCTTCTTGACCTTCATACAGATTGCTGAGGAGACAGGTAAGATGGCCGGGTACTCCCATCTCTTTAAGAGCTTATCACAGTTTGTTGTGTTCCACAGTAGGCAATGAAACAGAAGTAGATGTTCTTCTGAAACTCCCTTCTTCTCCGATCTAGCGCCCACAGCAGTCAGGAGGGGGGAGTGGCAGGTCTGGTATCCAATTGGACCGAGCCTACTGAACTTTCAGCACCTCCTCTTCCTGCTAGTCCAGTTTTTCGGCTCGGTCTAATTCGAGACCAGACATGTCTGTAGTTTCTCCTCACCATCTTGCTTCTCATCTTGTTTTATCTCTCTTTTTTTCTGCAATTCTACTTGCAACTGTGAGATCCCGGCGTGTAGGGCAGGAGCCTGTTACCGCCGAAGGCCGCGGTGCGGCGAGAGCTGCCAGCTGGCAATCTCTCTTTTGGGCGCGCACGATCTGGACTGTTCCAGCTCTGTTGCGCTGCTCTCTCTCTCTCCATTGCCGCCTCTGCTACTTCGACTGAGCTGGAAGACGCGAGGAGTGTGTCCGCACTTCCAGCTCGCCCTATTTCGTTGCTCCGCCTCAGCGCGGCTCTTCAAAGGCTCCGACGAACAGCTGAGAGGCGCAAAGCGGCCAATTTTTTTCAATCGGCGCTGACTCTCTTCGCGCCAGGGCCTCGCGGCTCCCAAGCCTTCCGCAGCTCGATTGGCTCTCGGTGGGCCTGCTCCTAGAAGGGGAAGCGCGAGGAGTGTGTCCGCATTCTCCTTCTGCCTCCGAAGCCTTGCCCCCCCCACAACGGGCTTTGAAAGCGGCGGGCAAACGGCGCGAAGCCAAGCGCCGGATTTTTTTCCTCACGCCTAGGCCACAAGGCTAGCGAGTGTTACCGAGAAATAGAGAGAGAGAGAGAGAGAGAGAGAAAGTGAAGGGCCACGATCCTTCCCAGCAACTGGATCAACCAAGTATTGTCCCATTCGTTATTGCCTACTCCCTTGGCAGTTACCTCGGCCCTCTAAAGTTCAAACATGGCGGATCTTCCCGCCCAAGCTCGCTCCAAGTCTGGGAAGAGGCCAAGGCAGGAAGACCCGGGGGAGGGCTCTTCATCTGCTCATAAGAGCAAGAGTAGGCCTCCATCTGCTAAGGGTCCCTCCTCTTCCAGGTCCTCTAATTTGTCCAGGGATGAGGATCGTCACCACAGGGCCATGGACAAGGCCTTCAATAGGGCTCAGTCCAAGGCTAGTCTGCAACCAAACTCATCCTCCCTGGGCACTATCCGGGACAGTTCTCCGCAGCGTACAGCCGCCTCTCTCTCTCCTGATCGATCCCTCGCGGGTGACAATGTTTCACCTCAGGATGTTTCCTCAGTCTTTCCTTCTGGCTCCAAGATTCCAGTGGCTTATCAACAACCAGTTCACCCTCCTCAAGTTCAGGCAGAGGCGGCCCCGCCATCGGGTCTTGATCCACATGCCATCCTGCAAAACCCTCTTTTGACTTCTGACATGAGGCTTTCATTGGCTGATTTAATCTCTGAGGCCATCCGCCAGGGCATAGCCCAGGGGCTGCAACAACGACCAGTGCCATCTTCCCCCGAGCACGGGGCTTGGCCTTCATCACGAGCTCACGTTCACAGAAGTGAGGTCAGAGCAGACCCTTACGACCAGGATTCTTCCAGTCAAGGCTCCTTATCTGACGGGGAAATTCTTCCTGACCAAGATCTATCAAAGGATGAGAGGCTTGAGCCAGACCAACCTGCCTTTATTGGCTTGTTTAAACCCCACATGTTTCGCTCTCTCCTCCACAAGGCTCAGATAGTCACGGGTCTGGGGTCTCCCGCTCCTTCCTCTGAGGTGAACCCGGGGTCCTCTAACTCATCCTGGCTCTTTTTCAAGAACCTGCGACTCATTCCGATGTAGTGCCAGCACCGAAGCTTTTTTCAGATGTGCTGAGATGGCAGTGGTCGAATCCCAGCTCTGGTCCCATTCCAAACAGTCTGGACCGGAAATTCTACAACCTGCTCAGGACTACTCTAATCTTCTCCAGGTTCCAACAGTGGACCCTCCAGTGGTGGCTCTGACATCCTCTACCCCTCTTATGGGTCCTTCCGAGGAGTTTTTGCATCCAGACAATAGAAAGGCAGAGAGAACACTTATCAGAAACCACCAAGCCTCCGCTTGGGCAGTGCAGGCCTCGTCGGCTGCTTCATTTTTCAATAGAGCCACTATCCTGTGGCTGAAACAGCTACAAGAGCAGATTCCGGTGGCTGATCAGCAATCCCATCATGACATCAATAAAATTCTTGCCGCCGTCGAGTATTCCGCTGATGCCACTCTCAATGCCGCCCGCTTCTCTGCCAAGGCCATCGGCACCGCTGTTACATCCAGGCGCCTCCTCTGGCTGCGAAATTGGCAGGCGGACTCAAGGAACAAATGGCGTCTCGCCTCCTCCCCCTATTCGGGTGGCAAATTGTTTGGAGAGCAGTTGCACCCACTATTGGTGGAGACCAGGGACCACCGCAAGATCCTTCCTTCCCTCTCTAGGAGGTCTGATTTTCGTCATCAGGGGTCCTTTCGCTCCTCTTCATATCGCACATCCGATTCCTCCTTCTCTAATCAGCGCCAGCAACGAAGCTTCTCGAGGCAGCCGCAGCACGACAGTCAGGTCAGACAGGGGCCCCATTTTAATCCCAAACGGCCCTTTCGGGGGGGAAAGTCTAGACCCTTCCGGAGGTCTCGCTAATGGCCTGCCAGATTCCTTGATCGGCGGACGCCTGGCCCGGTTTGCCGATCAGTGGGATTCCTCCACCTCTGACACCTGGGTCAGAAACACGATTAGGTTTGGCCTATCCCTTGAATTCTGTTCAGTTCCTCCCGACCACTATTTACCTTGTCCTGTTTCTGTGGAACCGGTTAAACGGGCTCGCAGTGAAGCTATCCAGCATTTGTTATCCATTAAGGCCATACAACCGGTTCCCGCTAACCACAGGGGACTCAGTTTCTATTCCAGATTGTTTTTGGTACCAAAATCTTCAGGAGGTTGGAGGGCTATCCTCAACCTGAAGTCCCTCAATAGATATATAGATTTTGTGTGTTTGTATAGTTAGAATGAAACACTACAGAAACACACAAAATCTCAGAAAGCTGCACAAATATTATTTTATTTTATTTTATTTTTATATAAAAGCAGCTAAATTTAAAACTTCCTAAACTTTAAATGGCTAGATCTAAAAAAAGAACAACTAAAAAAAACCCCAATTAACTTTTTTTTTTAAAGCTCCCAAAGTGGAAAAAACTTATCCAATAGAACAGGAGTCTCCAACCTTGGCAACTTTAAGACTTGTGGACTTCAACTCCCAGAATTCCTCAGTCAGCTTTGCTGGGAGTTGAAGTCCACAAGTCTTAAAGTTACCAAGGTTGGAGACCCCTGCAGGCAGGCAGGCAGGCAGGCAGATAGAGCTGCTCATTGATGAGCTTGATTGCAGGCAGGAAGATTCAGTTACTTGCTGATGCAATGGATTGCAGGGATTACAGCAAGTGAAGCAAGGCAGGTGTTGTAACCAGCAGCTCAGGATTCGATCCAAAGAATGAAAGTAAGCAAGCTGGAGGCTGGGAGAGGTGGGGGGAGGAATTTTTGCTATGGGTTCTCCAAACTGCATGCCGCCATCGTTACCTACTCGCCCGAGCCGGTCCGAACTGGGAGCATTTCACCCCTGGTCTTTATAGAACAAGACAATTTCAGTCTCTTTGGCATCAGTGGTTGGGGCATAGACTTGGATTACTGTGATGTTGAATGATTTTCTTGAATTTGAACTGAGATCATTCTGTCATTTTTGAAATTGTACCCCAGAACTACTTTTGTCATTCTTTTATTAACTATGAAGATTTATCCATTTTTTCCAGAGGATTCTTGCCCACAGTAATATGTATAATTCACCCATTCCCATGCACTTTAGTTCACTGATTCCTAAAATGTCGGTATTTATTCTTGCCATCTTGCCAGTGTCTGACCACATCAAGCTTGCCTTGAGTCTTAAATCTTACATTCCAAATTTCTATGCAATATTGTTCTTTATACCATTGGACTTACTTTTCACCACCAGACACATAGAACCTTCTAAAGGTGTCATCAGATTGTAAATTTAATGTGAAGTAAGTGAGATGACTAAATACATGATAAAAAATGTGTTACTTAAAAAATGTGTAATTAAGTTTATTTAAATACTAATTAGTTTGTTGTCATTATTGTTGTTGTTCAGGGTTGGCCTCCAGATTTCCTTACTGTTATGTGACCTCCAGTATACTAGTCAAAGATGAAAGATAGATCTTAAACCGAAAGGTCTATGTACCTTTGCTGTAAGTAGTTGTTGACTACATTTTAAAAGGTTATGTAAAAAGCAAATGACTTAACTGGACTACCGAATACAAGTAGTAATGCACATGTTGTAGCAAGATAAAGGTAGCATAGTAGCTAAAATTCTTTATAATTAAAGTGTAGAATTATTAAAACAGCTTTGCAAACCATGCTTTTTTCTGTGTTCGGCAATATGAAAGTCTAGAAAAAGGAAACCAGTTTGTCAAAAAATCATGTTTATGGTAAATGGGAGGGGTGGATTGGGAGGAAGATAGATAACTGAGTCGACAAGTAAATACATGCTACATAAATATGCATAAATCCATTACCATCTGCCACATTGTCCAATTTGAGAAGGTTGTCTTTCAGTTTCCATCACATAAATCAATTTAAATTAGTTTCCCTCCGGCAGAATTTTCTCTAATGAATCAGTAAAAGATTCCCCCCCTCTCTGTTAATGGCTGAAATGCTAGTAAATAATATAGGAAATTTATTTATTTTATTTTATTTATTTTCAAAATGGACACACATATAGTCAAGATTTACTTTGCTACTTACTGGTGAAATGGGGAGTTTCTGGTGAATTAGAGGGTTTCAGTCATAAAATTAGGTTACCTTCAAATATTATTAGCCAGTACTTTTGCCATATAATTTATGTGGCATATCTGAAACTATGATTATAAGACTCACTTTTTAAAGAATTGATGTATAATTTGCATGCTTATTTATTGCATGCTTTCTGTCTTTCTCTTTCCATAATATAATTATTTATTAGTAAGTTTAGAAATATGTCAGTTGTTAGTGTTCTAAGTTCGTTGCTAAATTGCTCATCAATCTAGGATTGTTTTGGGAGAATCCTATAAAAGCAGAGTATGATGAAATATTTGTTACAATAAAATATTGTGAGTTTTTAGGCAAAAAGGAGAGTTTATGAAGAAATTCTAATGCCAGAATGCTTGATCATTTCAAACCCCTATCCAGTTCACTGATCTAGAGTGACATGTTTAAGTGTGTTAATTGCTTCAGCAATTTTTGAATGAAAAGAATTGTATAGACTGATTTTAGTCTAGTTCACATCTGTGAATGCAGTTAATGCATGCATATATGTGTCTATATATACAAGTAGAGTTTGGCCTATGACCCATGACCTATGACAACTATTTCAAGTTATGATGACATTGAATAAATGGTGGTTAGCATTGGTCTTCAGAGTTCCAGTCGACACAGTATTCCTACTATCATATAAACATAATCAGGATGCTTGGCAATCAATTTGCACTTACGACTTGTTACCAAGCATCCTATGATCATGTAATTGCCATTTGCAACCTTCCCTAATATCTTGATTTGATTTGATTTGATTAGATTTGTATACCGCCCTTCTCCCAAACGGGACTCAGGGCGGTGAACAGCCAAAATGTAAAATACATATAATACAAAAGTTAATAAAGCTAAAAATAAATTAAATCAGCGGCCACCCAATTTAAAACTCCGAGTTTCTAAAATTAATAATTCCCATTAAAAAACCTGTCCATTGGGAAGACAGTAGGGAAAGTTACAGCTTCTGGCAAATAAACTCTAGTCACTTTCTAGTCACTCCCAGCCTCTCTGCATTGTAGCATTGACCTCTTGTGCATCTCTACACACTCTCACTGATGCTTGTTGCATGTCCCTTGTATTCTCCTATGCTGTGCCACACTTCTTATACCCTCTCCCCAACTTGTATGGCACACACCATCCTATGTGATACGTCTCATGCAGTTCCTTGTCCTTCTCCACACTCATTCACTATTTTTTCTATCCAGCATCAACCACTTATCTTAGAAAGCTATGATGACATAGTTGTTAGAATGCAGTATTGCAGGCATATTCTGCCGAATGCCAGCTGTTTGATTCTGACTGGCTTATAGTTGACTCAGCCTTCCATCCTTCTGAGATCGATAAAATGAGGACCCAGATTGTTGGGGCAATATGCTGACTCTGTGAACTGCTTAGAGAAGACTGTAAAGCCACAGTGCTTTATAGTGGTATATAAACCTAACTGCCATTGTTATTGCCTGAAGGCCTGACACTTGCAACTGCTTGCTAGTTTCTCCACTGATATTGATTGTGGGAATCTGGTAGGAAGTTGTATTGCCTAATGACCATGGGATTTAATTAATGATGGCAATTGAGATTATAGGAATTGTTGCTAAGCACTGTCGTGGTGCTTTACAACCACATTGCTTATTGACAGAAATTCTGGTCCTAAACCATAAATCAAGGACTATATGTAGTGGCACTGTGTTAGATTGCACCGTGGAGCTCATTCCCTGAAGAACTTCCTGAAAAGCATAGTTGGCCTCTTTTCTTCATCCTTAAATTGTATTTTACACGAGTTCAGTATTAATGAGTTTTTATTTGTGGCATAATATTTTATCATCACTAATTTAACTATTTTTTATTATACTCAATTGGAGATTCCTTAGTGTAGATAGTTTTAAATAGAGGCTGGATAAATTAATGAATATTGGACTATTACTTTATACTTCTCTTGGCTGCTGCATGCCTCAGAATCACTACAGTACAGATGCCATAAATAATCAGCTGCTTGAGACCAACAGTAAAGACAGACTGTTGCCCTTTTATTCACATTTATAAATATGTCAAATGTGACACAGGATACTGGATGAATAAATGTTTGGGTAACCCAATAGATTAGGTTCTAATGTGCAATTTGCTGTCATGTTCCTCTATTTCACCAGTTGCTTTGAGGAGATTTATATTCTGAAATACTTTAAAAACATTAAGTAAACAATTTATTCACTGATTATTGGAATTTACTAAGCCTTGTACTTTACAGGAATGAGGCAGATTAGAAAATCTGCAATACCTTATTGTGAAAAAATGAGCAAAGAAGCAGTTAACCTCTGATGTTAGATATATAATAAATTGATTATTAAAAATAATTTTTATTTATCTGTTTTTATCAAATTTGTTTGCATTTCATCAAATTTGTTTCTCTTTTGAACATTTAAAAGCTTGCTGTCATACTAAGCTACTACTAAACAGTTAGCATATGTCTTTATGCAATATAAGAAATTCCTTTTCTGATTGGGGTGGTTACATATGAGATTTTTATAATTTAGACACATATTAAGTCTGTGTATCAGCTTTGTGGATTAATATGAAAGTGCCTATATTTGGTATCAATAGAGGAAACCAACAGAAAAAAATGCAACTATTATATATTCATATAGTATATTTATTGAATAGAACATTATTGCTTATTGTTTATTGCTATGAATTATATTTATACTAAAGTTTAAACTTTGTGATTTATCAATAATACATTCATTTACTTTGTAGAATCACTATTTGTGAATATAGTTTACATAGATCAGTTTATCTGAACAGCCCCAGATTTAGAAAAACTATGATGTATTCAATTTGTATAGCATACACAGAAATTGATGATTGGTGACTTGCAGAAATAATTGTTTGTATTATGAATTAAATTTAGCAGAAGTCAAGGGTACCGAAATATGCTTCTTGAACTAATAGGTGAAAAAAAAAAGTAAACCCTACTGTATAAATTAGGTGATCTATTATTGTTTTATAGCTTTAATGGCAGAAAGCTGGAAACAAGCAAGAAATAAAATGCCCTGGAACCAATTTGAATGATATTCAGACAAATAAAAAACTGAGACAGGTGTTGAACGCCTCTTAAAAACAGCTGTAATGAAAGTGGTCATTCAATTGTTACTTAAAGACTTAATGAAGGAGATAGTTCTAATAAAAAAACTCAGAAAACAAAGTAGAATGAATTATACCCAGTTTTGAATTAAGATGACCCAGATGAAAATAAATCAGTGGTGGGATTCAGCTGGGTCACATTGGTTCGGCAGAACCGATATCTAATTTTTGTTGAGTTCGGCAAATTGGTTATCCAGGAGGAGGAGGAGGAGGAGGAGGAGGAGGAGGAGGATAGTGAGGTTTTGTGCCGACTGGCTGGCTGGCTGGCTGGGAGGAGGGTATCATGGCTGCTCAGCAGCTTGGATGTCCTGGCTGCCAGCAGCTTGGGTGTCCTGGCTATGTCTGAGCTGAAGAAAACAGAGGCACAGCAGAAACCCCATTTTATTTGCAGCCGTGCTCCGTGGGGCAACAAGGTTTCATTCCTCCCCTGGAGCAGATATTTTGGCAACTGATGAGATTTAAAGTATTTCATTATGCAACTTTAAAATTAATTTTTAGTTTTCTGTTTTCAGACCCAGGTACTTGCTACTCTCTGGACTAGCTAAATATGGCTAAAAGGTAGAAACCAGAAGAAGAGGTAAACATGGGATGAAATTGTGAAAGGTTGTGAGAAACTTTTAGGAGCAGGATTTCTTGAAATATAGGAAATCTATGCTAAAGTGATTCATCACAATGATTCAGAATAAGCTTGGAATCATGTTGTTAAAGTTAGCTTCTTGTCTTAGCCTTTCTTTATTGTGGTATTTGCATTAACTGCCAAGACTGTCTAGTTTTAATTATTCACAGCTACCTAACCTCATTGTCCTGTTAGAAGCTTCTATGAAATCCTGCAACGTTCATCTGGATCTTAGTTTTCTGTACTTTTCTGATTGACCCTATTTATAGGCAACTATCAACCAAACCCATATGTCAGAAAATATCTAGATGTTCACTAATATTGGTACCATTAACTTTCTCTTTCTGGAGATGTAGTCATGTTAGACAAACAAACTTAAAATGAGATGAAATATAGTTTTCTGCTCTAAATTACTGGACTATGATTTTCAGTTGACCAGAAAAATTCGATTATTCGATCTCTGGAAAACTGCTTCTTTTATTCCCCTGCAAAAACTGTTGATACTAAAACACATTATTTAATACCCAGCTCTCTATATACAAGTTCATATTAAGTGTAACCAACATATAGTATGTAATAACATCCAGTTGTTTCCATGTGGATTGCTGAAGTTTCCCCTCCTCCCCCTAGAAACAATGTCTTGTTATTTGTGTATCTGTTTCTTGATAAATTCTATTTATTTGAATACACCTTCCACAGGAACATTCCCAGTGGATTGCATCCATTGTTTGCTTCCTTTAGGCACTAAAATCAATAATGAAAACTGCCATAAAGTCAGGGTTTGATATTGATTTTTGTTTGCACATGAGATATCTGTTGCCTTCAAAGATCGCTATTTTTAATGTGTTCTGCACACTTACGCATGCTACTGTAATGAACAAATAAACCAAGCTTTCTTTAAAGCCCAGAGGATGAAAAAAATACATTTATTGTCTATTGTAATTTGAATATTGTGTTTCTTGTATTGAATGACACTGAAGTAAAATGTGAAAGAATGTGGTATGTCAGCTGTTATTTTTTGGTCATGCACAATGCCACTAGTTAATTCAGTACTTATTTCAATCATCTTTAATAATAAGTCTTATATGAAAAAATAGAGCAATAAAATAGAGCAATGGAGTTTTATCTTGTCTTTAAGAATAATTCCCTAATGAAAAATAATTCAATGAAAAAATAAATGAGCTGTCTTCTCTGAAATAATTGACAATCAGTAAAGTCTGGTTTATAGGACAGTCCTTGAAGAATTCTTGATACTTAAGAGGAGTATCTGCTTCTAGTCTGGTAGCTCAGCAGACTAAAAGCATTGTGATTAACACCAGCTGTCTGCAGTTACTGTAAGTTTGAATCTTACCAGGCTCTAGGTTGACTCAGCCTTCCATCCTTTCTAAGGCAGATAAATTGAGGACCCTGTTTGTGGGGGTAATAAGCTGACTTTGTATAAATATACAAAGTATGAAGGCTATTGCTTAATGCATTGTAAACTGCCCTGAGTCTCCGGAGAAGGGCAGCATATAAATCAAATTTAAAAAAATAAAAATAAAAATAAAATCTTTTTGGTTGCATTTATACTGTTGTTTTCATTAAATCTATGTGAAAAACATACAACCATTATTTAAAACAAATATCCAATAATACCATGATTGTTAATTAAGAAAGCAAAAACTACAAGGGCAATGTGTAATATATAAATAATAATTTTAAAGGAAATGCTTCTAGAAAAGATCTAATGATAGAGAAGCAAATAGGATTAGATTGAATTATTGAAATGTTCTCTTTGGTTTTGAGCCATTTCAGTAGTGACAGAGGATACATACATGCGCTTGGGGGTAGATTTGTTCTTTTTGTAAGAATCTTCATAGTTCAATAAACAGTTGCATAAGGTGCTCCACATCAGAGGCACAAGTTTACCACAAAATATGATTAATATCAGTAGCTATCTCTGCTTCTTCTGAAATATGATCTCTTGCATTGTACTTGAATCTAGGCTTTTCCTTGTTGAAAGAACAAATTCTTTTGTTCTTTTCTGCATTGCTTGATTGCAACATATCTACTTTTTAGATTGAATTTTAGATGTTAGTAAATGTCTACAGTTGCAAAATGGGTGGGGATGACACACAAATATTTAAATAATGATATGTAGGAAAAATGCAGCTGTAGAAGAAAGCTAGAAGAATAAGTAGTGTTCATCTTTCTTGGAATTTCAATGTCTTATTTTTTAGATTTTAAATCTAAAAATTTATAGATTAGATTTTCTGGTAAGTGTGTCTTTTGGATCAAATTATCTATTTGCCTTTTATCACAGTTAAAAATAATGGCCCACTCTTCTCCTAATTCAAACAAATAAAATTTTGTTCCATTTTTAGCTGTACTATGTCTAGATAATCCCACCAGATGCCGCTATGTTGTTATGCTGACTGTGAGATCAACTTGGAAATGGAACAGTATCCTGTCCAAAATTGTACTGATAAATACTTATAAAAAGCAAAGGGAAATTGCAGCATAAGCTCTGTGACCTTACCAAGTCAGCATGAGTCACCAGGGGAGTCCCGGTTAATCAGAGTGATCTGTACAATATGAGAAGCAATACTCTAGTGCAGGAAATTGCTGTGATACATATAATATCATTTGTGCAGTGTGTCCCTATCAACTCTCAGATTGAGATATATAGGAAAGGGAGGGAATATGAAAAATTAAACTTCAAGAATAGCTCAGAGATTATGGGGATAATATACAAGGATACAGGGATTTCATATTTCTGTGCATTAATAATGTAAATTTATATCTTTATAATAGCTCTTACATTTTCCTCTCGTGGAATCTATATCAATTATAGGGAGCATAGGGAGCATAGCCTGAAATGTTTCATACTGTCAGCTATTGAAATGTATGGTTGAAGGGACCTGAGGAAGCGCTATTGAAAGTTTTTAATTTATTTTTAATTTTGTTAGTAGAAGGCCTGGACATCAGAATACCGTGGGTTTATGTTTACACACCATACTAATTTATTATTTTTCATTTTATTTATTTATTTCATTTTATTTATATCATGCCATCAGTTCTTGCTATGTGACTAGCCCATTTCCATTTCAATTTTTTTTACTCTCTATTGATATGGTATACTTTTGTTTGTTCTCTAATCCATGTGTAGGTCTTTCTACCTTGTCTTGTAATGCCATGTATTTTTCTGTGATTCTTTGCCACTTGTAGATTTTGTATTGATTGTGAGGTTAGTCTCCATGTTTCACTGGTATAGCAGATGGACCAAGGCAGTCATAGAATGGATCCCACTTGATAAAAAGCATCCATGAAAGAGACTTAAAACAAGATGGATTGACATCAGCAAGTATTATGGGCCCAATTGGCAAAAGAAAGCTCAGGATTGGTTGGAAGGCCTTCATTCTGCAGTGGATAGACAATGGCTACAATGATGATGATGATGATTTATATCCTATCATCATCATCATCATAAATAACTCAAGGCAACAGACCTCTATTTTCCCAATACAACAACCCTATGATGTGAGTTAGGATGAGAGAGTGACCGGCCCAAGGTCACCCAGTTGGCTTTCATGGCTAAGGCAGGACTAGAATTCACTGTTTCTAAATTTGTGTTTTGGTGCCTCAACCACTAGATCAAACTATCCTTCTGATTTTATTTGCTTTTGCTTTATAGTGTTATACAAATACCTTAATTCAGTAAGCAATAATTATACTTAAATTAAGTTTGAACTCATAATTAATTGCAGGACAGGTCAAAAGTTATACCAGGGACCCAAAACAAAAGATAGATATACTTCTAAGATAGTGCAAGAATTTAGCACATACCCCTCAAGATACAGAGGGGTAAGAACCATCCAGTCCTAGCTGTTCAGAAATTTTGAAATTTTGACTCAAAAACAGCAGCTCTATTCCATAAACTATCATGGAAATCTAGTAATGGATCCCTTATATAATGTCACATCATCAATGTAATTTTTGGGGGAACATACATAGTAACTTTTGTGATGTCGTGTTTCTCTGAAAACAAGACCTATCCCTAAAATAAGATCTAGCTTGATTTTTATGTGTGAGCCCTACATGAAAAATAAGCCCTAGTTATGACCCTTCCCATTCCATCCCACTGTCTGGTATGTGGTAGAATAAGGCACATGCGTAAAAATCAAACTAGGGTGGGGTGGGGGATAGAGCTGCCCTACATGCCCCATACCCACTTACTTTAGTACTACCACAGCCAGGCCCTCCATATCCCAGTACCTGTTATGATGCTGCCCAACTGTTGCGGCTGCTCATGGTCAGACACCATGTGGCGTATTGCGCCAGTGTGTTCTTTGAGGCTGAATACCATGTGGCGCATAGTGCTGGTGCTGCCACTTGTGGTACGATGCTACATGATGTGTTACAGCAGTGCAGCCACTCGCTGCAGGAGGCCACATGGCACCGCTTGCTGGTACTGCTGCTCTCATACTCAGTGACACAACACTCCATGCATCCTCCTTCCACAAGCGGCGATACACTGGTACGACTTGCCATGTGGCCTTCTGCTAAAAACAGTGGCACCGGCATGATGTGCCACACAGCCTTCTGGTGTGAGTAGTGGCACTGGCACAATGTGCCATGTGGTGTCCTGCAAGTGGCTGCAGAAGAAGTTGAGCAATGATGCAACAGGTGTTGGGGCGTGGAAGGCCTGGCTGCCTGGCAGTCCAAAGATAAGGAGCCATGTGGCATCCTGTCGCTAGCAGCAGCACTGGAGCAATATGCCATGTGGCATTTGGCATTGAGTGACTACAGAAGTAGTTGAGCAATGGTGTGATAGGTGTTGGGGCTTGGGGCTTGGGAGGCCTCTGGGTGCGGTAATCCAAAAGGTAAGCAGGTAAGACATCTTCCAAAAATAAGACTTGGTGCTTATTTTGGGGCCCAAAAGAAAATAAAACAGGGTCTTATTTTTTGGGAAATACGGTAGTATTTCATCTTGCTCTATCATCACTAGATTTTTGACAGGAAATTAAGATGATTTTATTTCAGAAGACTATTCGGGTAAATGGAGTCGTGATTAATTGGCAAGTGCAGTTGTTTTGCATTTTGTTAGTTCTGTTTGTACTAATAATAACTACTGTTTTATTTGTTATTAAATTATTGCAAGCCATCATATTCAATTTTATCATCTTCTATTTATATCTGTCTTGATACTACTGAAAGTGATTAAGAAGATGATATTCTAATATAATATCTAGATCCAGATAGTTTATATGGATAGTTCAAATAAAATCAAGTTTGGTTTTTTCCTTTTTCTTTTAAATAACATGTCCCATGTCTTTTCCTGTTGCATATTGTTTTGACATTTCCTTCAAATTCAGTAGTTTTTAACTTGTAATTCAAGGAAGGGAAACTGTATTAAAAAAGTTAAACTTCGGGCATATATAATTTTGTAACACAGCCATATTTTTTGATAAAGGGAAAAAGTAAATATGATTTTTCATATAATCCTACTAATCCTTAGAAAAATCTATTACTGTAAACAAACACGCAGGCATATATTGTATAAGGTTAGGCATAACTTTCACAAATTCAACCTAAATATGGAAGACAATTTTTTGACTGTTGTATATTGTAATGTTATGTCTGTGAAAGTATTTTCATTTGATGACTACCATTCTGACATATTCTGGAATGTTGATTGCTTCTTTTCCATCCTTAAATGTTGTTTGCTAAGTTATTCATGTCTTGTTTTGTTTTTACTTCTGTTTTAAAATATTGTATGCAGTTATGGATGGAATAGAAATATTTGAAGTTAATATGTTTTGAAAATATTTTTATGTAGAAAATGGCCCAAATAAAATGTTTAGAAAATGTATTTTTCACTCACTGGTTATGATTCTGTCATAAATACCATCTTTTCCCCCCATTCTTTAGTTGTCCATTCTTTAAGCTATATAGCCATAGACAGACTACAGAATAGATCTCCCTTGTGTTTCAGCTCACACTGTTGCTGCTTAACCGTATAAGCCAAGCACAACACACATTCATTTACACGTATGTATGTTTGCACTCATAAGTGAAGGGGAAGAATAGATTCTTAGATAGAATAAAGACTCATCTAGTTTAGATGGAAGTGGCTGTCACTGACGTTAATTTAGATGTAATGTAGGAAAGTCTCTTAAAGGTCAGGTTTCCCCTGGAGCGTTAGTTTTACTCAGAACATTTTTACAGATGATGTAATGTATCTAATAGCTGTGCTTTGGCTTCATCCACATAATTCATCAGATGTTTCTCTTTAAAACTAAATAATGTGCATCAGTTGAACATATGAAAAAGTGAAAAAATCTTTTGACCAATTTAAGTATGATATTATAGTTTGTTGTAGAAGCATATGATTATTGGAAAAAGACTTGAGAAGCAAATAATTCATCAATGAACTTGTACTTTTAAAACTTTGCTGAACCTGTTGTTTGATGTAAGGTAAAAAACAATGTCTTAGAATGTCGGTTTTTGATTCTGCTAATTAATAACCAAAATTGTAGAAACATTGCAGATTGACTTATACTTTTATTATGAAAAAAATGTGACTTTTATATGATTTTTAAAATATTTATATGATTTTTGTACAAGTGTATTATTAAAAAAAGGCAATACAGCACAACCTCCTCTGCTCTAAAGAGGAAGTCTGCATGTTCACTTTTTCCATTTATTTACCTTCCTTTTGGGTGGAGCTAAACATTTCATTCTGGGCTGTTTACAAGCTATAATTGAGAAGTTGTGATTTAATTCAATGTGAATAGGATTCAGAGGATTGATGTTATACAATCAGAGTTAATATGATGACATGAAGCTACAATTTCAGTTTGGACCTTATCAGTATTCTAGTTTCAGTAAAAGAGGCAAAGCATAAAGAGAGGAAGCATAAAGAAAAGCAAAGGAATAGAGAGGACAGATATTTGTTCAGGAAAGTAAATGGTGACCTTAAATATATTGTCATCTTAACAAAGAGCCAGAGGAGTTGAAACTGCCCAATATATGACAGTATATAGTCACCCAAATTTGAGCTGGATCCAAGATGAGTCTAGATAGATGTTGATTTCTGTATCTTGTATCTTGGCATAGGTTTAAGTTACGATAAAAGAATTGTTGCCCCTAAGGCTTCAATTTTCAGTGAAAACCACTCTTTGTCCAGTGCACATTCTGAAAAATGTGAAACATAAAGACCACAACTGGCCTTTGTTTGATCCTAGAATTTCCTTCTGTGTGTTTTGGCAGTAAAGCAGCATCCATCTTAGACCTATATGCAGTTGTTCAACCATGACCTCTAATTCTGAAACTGTCTTAAAATATTGATATTTTTCCTGGCAGAATAAAAAGCATCTGAATTTATGATTGATTTTATTGTAGACCAGTTTTAAACACAAAAAAGAGTATAATCCTGCCTTGTTTAAATATTGAGCTAGGTATGAAGTAAAATTGCTTGAATATAGAGCTGTCCCATGAGAATGGCATTCTCATTTAAACCCTTCTTTTGTTTATTAGAATTTGGTTCAAACACATTTAAATGTTTGTGTAAATCTGGAAAAAGAATGGATTTGACCTGGAAGAAGTAAAAGAATAAGAAATCTTTCAGTGAGTTAAAAATTGGAAATAAATTCTTTTTCTTAACAAGCCAGAAATAAACTTACAATGGCAGAATTAATGCAGAAGTTCTTAAGCCACATCGCTTAACTTGAAAGAAATGCGAAGGAACAATTGAAATAAAAATGGCTTAATCTTCGAAGAAATTAGTTAGAATACCCAAGAGCATAAACACAGTATCATTTTAAAGCCTGGTGACGAATTAAGCATTAATCTAAAAAAGATAAAACTACATTAAAGAAGTAATGTTTTCAAAATACAAAATATCTTTTCTAAAATAATTCTTGAAGAATGCATAGCTTTAATAAATGTACTTGTGTGTTCTTTCTGGATTGAATATTTGAGATTCCAATTATTAGAGGCAATATCACCACTGAAAGATTTAGAATTAGTATTATGGTTAGCTTAAATTATTTTTATTTAAATTTAAAGTGTTTTTACACTTCTCTTTAATTCAGAAAATTGGCAGGACCAATATTGCTGGTCATTTAACAATGGTATTGGAAACAGTGTTTCATGTAGCAGTTTTAATTTAAAACAGATTTTAAGATTTTTCTCATTTGTTTTGTTTGGTCATTTCTCCAAATTCCAGTTAACTGAATCAGGCATGACATAACCACAAAAATATGTAAAGGAATATTATTCCTCCTCCATGAGACAAGAAAAATATAAATTGAGTGCATGCAAAAATAATCACTATCTGATGATAGCCAGTTAAAATATTAATAGGATGGTAAGGTTAAGTTCATAACAAATATATATTTCCTTTGATCCACCATCCAATTTTTGGTTTTGTTCCAAAATAAAGAAATTTGCAATGAAAACAGAAATTTATATCTTAACAATTAAGATTACAGAGCAGAGCAATAGGAGACAAGAAAAACACTTTTTCTACCAGTGTCTCCTTGCTCGACAGTTGTACCTCTGTCTGAATGAGTAACCTAGACCTTCTAAGAATATCACAGCAATATTATTTCTACTAGAGACAAACTTTTTGATATTTTTTATAATATTCCTCCCTACTAATTTGACAACCTCGTCTAACCTAAACTCTGCCCTGAAAGGATTCAACACTTGATATTATGTAACAATAAAAAATTGTGGCTTCCATATCTGAAAATAACATAGATAGACAGACCCATTTGATTGCAGTTCATTTAAAGAATTCTATGAAGTTTACTCTCCCATTCAATTATTGATTTATGTAGCTCTTGGAAAGACTTCTTTTACTTAAAGTAGTGGTATACAATCCTTTGTTTTTGGAACTAGGAAACTCAAAAGCAAAGCAAGATTTTCGAAACAATTTGATTATTTTCCATGAATAGCAGTGGGTTGGTCATACTATGTTAAGCAAAGAATACTGTTTTAATAACAAATGAAATACATTGCAATTTATTCCTTCCATTATGTCAAAAGAATATTCAAACATGGATAGCTTTTTATTATAGTGTCTGAATCCACAGTTGCTTTTAAGTGCATATAATAAGATTCAGAAATGAGCTTTTGCATATATCCGATTTCCTAATTTTACTTATTTGGCTACATTTAACCTGGGGAACTCATCTGAATTAACAGAAAGCCCCCTTCACTCTTGTTTATTTTCTTGCCCACAGAAGGAGTGGAATATTATAGAGATGAAGGTTTTTATGCTTTGATTGGTGCTCACTTTCTCTTGTTTAATTAAGCCAAAATTCCTAGTTTGGTACCTGAAAACAATCATTAATACATTTTAAGCTTATGATATTTGGAATGGAGTTTAATATTTAATGGTTTTTCTAAGTATTAAAATTCTATGTTTTTCTGACTACATAAACATCTTAGGTTTCCAGAAAACTATTATGGGACAGGAGAAGTGAAGCGTGTTTCCTAACTCTCCTCTTTCAATCGTAAAGCTTTTTAAATGCAGGGAATAATATGGTGAGCATCTGTTGCTTTAGTATACTGAAGTTAATTTTAATCCCAGGTGTACTATGTGTGTATTTAGTGCAGGGGAGATGGAAACTTTGCCAACCACTTTAGCTGTTTTTGGTTTTGTGCCTGATACATTTTTGTAGTTTATTAAGTGAATTTCATATTATAATTGATGGGAACTTGGGGCTTGAGATTATCAGGGACTCTTTAACAATAGATCAACAAGTACTGCCTTTGGGTATGAAAACATATTGGCTGTTTCCTTTCCTTTAATTATTCTAGAGGTAACAAGCAGCCAGGAAAGCTTATGAGCATGAACTCTTCAACACCTTTCCAGATTCAACAAAACTGACATTTATGACTTTATTGTAGTGGAGACATGGTGTTTCAATTGAGATTGTTTGGACTGCAGAGTGTCAGTATAAATAGCTATGATTGACTTTTGCATGGAGCACATCTGGAAGCAATTTCTGGCATTCCAGCTAGATTAAAGCATGTTTAAAGGAATTTCATGAGCCATCTCACCCCTTCCACTCCCACCCCCTTTGAAAATTTCAAAGCAGCTTTAGCTGCTGTTTCTATTAAAATGGACCATAGTGAAGTCAACTGTAGGGCAAATGGAAAAAAGTAACTCATTCCCCAAAGAGCGAAAGAGCTATCGATTATAAAAAAGGTTTAGCACATGGTAGCCTTATAGACTTTAAATGCAAATAACTTTGAACAGGATAAAGATGCTAGAAGAATCTACTTAAAATATTCCCAGGAGGACAGGATAGTGGAAATGATTGCCATATTTGGAACAGTTTGCTTTTTGTTTGCTGGATTTATATGCTACTCCAATCATAGTAAACTCTTAAGTGGCATTTTTTCAGTGTTGCAAAGTAATCCAAATATTTGTCTGAAAATTAGAGCAAAATGCTTAAACTATCCCAACTGACTTCACTTCATTTCCCTCTGGAACAAATTTGTTTTGCTGACACTGAAAAGATTATAGTGCAGGCAGTGCAGGCAGGTTTTTCAAAGATTTTCTCTCTTGGTGACTGAGTCATAATAGATTATAATTTGTTGAATAAAGCACAATGTCTGGGTTTATTATTATTATGGTTTGTTGCATAGCCAGCCAGATGTTCAGACTGGATTTGGCACTTTTGTCTGCCAATCTAGTCCTTTTCAAAGACCTGATATAGGCAGATGTGAATGTTTGATATTGTTACAGATATCAAGGCAGGATGTAAACTGTAACAACTAAAGCTGCCTTATTCAAATGACTGATGGTGCATTTATCAATGCTGATGGTGTTCAAATGGTATTCCAGTTGTTTTGGGTTTGCACCCAAAGTGCCCATTACTATTGGCACTACCTTGGCTTTCTTTTGTCATGGGCATTCTATTTCTATTTGCAGGTCTTTGTATTTTGCTCTCTTCTCCAGTTCCTTATCTTCTATTCTGATGCCTCCAGGTATTGCTATGTCCACAATCCAGACTTTTTTGTATTTCTTATCAACAGTTGTTAACTCTGATATATTATGTGGCATATAACAATTAATGCCTGCCTGTTTGAATTTTAAAGTTCCAGAGCACTTTAGCTTCTTCATTTTCTCCAGCGCACTACTTGGAGAATCCAAACAGCCAAAAAATAAAAATGAGTATGCTGTGTTTAACAGCCAAAAAACAAAAATGAATATGCTGTGTCTAACAGCCAAAAAAACAAAAATGATTATGCTGAGTAGGACAGCAAAACAAAGAGGATTTTGTTGGGAGTAACAGTAAAAATGAAATGATTATGATAGGTTTAACAACAAAGATAAAGATAATGATGCTGGGTATAACAGTAAAAATAAAATGACTATACTGGGATTAAGAGCCAAAAAATAAAAATTATTATGCAGGGTAGGATAGCCAAAATAAGGAGGAGCATGTTCAGATCAACAAATGAAATAAATAAGTTGGGTTTAATAACAGAAACTAAGATGATAATGTAGGTTCAACAGTAAAAGTAAAATGATTATGTTGGAAATTATGTTTATGTTGGGAATAGTAAAAATGAAATGATAGTGTTAAGATTAATAGTAAAGTAATGAAGATGATTATATTGGGAACAATAGTTAAAAATTTTTTAAAATGTTTATAACTGTAATGATTTATATTGTTAAAATATAGCCATCTAAGCAAAAAGAAAGAGAAAAATGGAATGATATATGGTTAGGATTTAAGATTTAAGTAACGGGTTTTTGGTGTAATGACATAGTTAAATTGATAGAATTTTGGGCAATAATTGAGTAAAATATTAAGTTGTGTTAATTGAAAAATAAGATTTGTTAATGATTTGTATTAATTGGTGACTGGATTAAGGGTTTGTTTTGGAAAAGATGTATTTTATGTTTATGTTTTTAAAAATAAAAAAACTATTTTTTTGTTTTAAAAAGAATGATATCAACTGGCTGGAGCTGTGGGCAGTCCACCTTGCCCTCTGCCACTTCCGATCCGCTCTGGCAGGCCACCATGTGCTCGTCTTAACAGACAATGTAACCACAAAAGCACATGTGAACCACGAGGGTGGCAGTCAGCCCAAACCAGTCGTGGATGAGTCAGAGAAGTTGATGTCCTGGGCAGAGAGACACACACTCTCACAGTACAACACATCTCCAGATCAACCAATACCCAAGCGGATTGGTTGAGTAGGACTCAGATAGATCAATCGGAGTGGCACTTCCATCCAGCTCTTTTCTGCAAACTGTCACAGTGATTCAGACATCAGATTCTAGACCTCTTTGCGCACCCGAACAACTCTCTTCTTCCTTGTTTCTTTTCCCGGTTCCTGTGTCCAAAGCCAGAAGGATTCAATGCTCTTGGTTGTCCCTGGATGCAGGGGTTACTCTATGCCTTCCTGGCCCTCCCACTCCTCCCGAGGGTGATTCACAAGGTCCTAGTGGAGGGAGCGGATATCCTCCTGGTCACCCCCCATTGGCTGTGGCGTCCATGGCACACAGACCATGGCACACAGATGAGACAGAAAAGTCTCATCTACAATCGGCCACTGGCTAAAGGCATGCATTTGCAAGTCGTACGTCCTCAAGAACAAACCCCTGCCAGGACAAATTTTGCCCCACTTGACGAGGAGTGCTTCTACCATAGTGGCATGGGCCACCCAAGCTTCCATGAATGACATTTGCAGGGCGGCCACCTGGACTTCATTGACACCGTTCATCCACCATTACAAGGTCAACTTCTTTGCCTTGGCTGAGGCATCCTTCGGACGGCGTGTGCTGCAAATGCTCCATTCTGCTTCAGTCACCCGGGACCAATCAGCCTCCCTCCCTTCTTAGTACTTGCTTGGGTATATCCCAAGCTTTTGGATTCTCCAAGCAGCACGCTGGAGAATCGACATTGTCTTACCAGAACGTCCCTCCTATGCACGCTGCTGGAGAATCCAACCCGCCTTGGCCGGCTTCTGCTCTTCGGTTCCGGATGGCTCTATTTGACATTTACACCTTGGTGAACAAAACTGAGCCTCAGCCAGGAGGGGAAGTGGAGTCAAGAAGCCCCTCCTCAAGAAGCCTTCCCTGGACCCAGCAGAATTAAAAAACTTTTGTCCAGTCTCCAGCCTACCCTTTGTGGGAAAGGTTGTAGAGAAGGTGGTGGCACTTCAGCTCCTGCAGTCATTAGATGAAACAGATTATCTGGATCCTTTTCAGTCCAGTTTCAGACCTGGCTATAGCATGGAAACTGCCTTGGTCACACTGAAGGATGATTTCTGGCGAGCCCGAAACAGGGGTCATTCCTCTATCTTGGTGCTATTGACCTCTCAGAGGCTTTTGATACCATTGACCATGGTATCCTTCTGGGGTGACTGAGGGAGGTAGGAGTGGGAGGCACCGTGTTGCAGTGGTTCGCCTCCTATCTCTCTGATCGATCATAGTCGGTGCTGGTAGGAGGACAGAGGTCAAGTCCTAGGCCCCTTGTTTGTGGGTTGCTCAGGGCTCAGTGTTCTCTCCCCTCCTATTTAACGTCTACATGAAACCACCGGGTGAAATCATCCGACGACACGTGGTGGGATATCAGTAATATGCTGATGATACCCAGCTGTATATGTCCACCCCTCGTCAGTTCAGTGTGGCAGTAGATGTATGTGCTTGTATGTACATGTACATGTATGTGCCTGGAGGCTGTGAGGATCTGGATGGGAGTCAACAGCTCAGACTTAACCCAGACAAGAGCGAATGGCTCTGGGTATTGCCCCCTAAAGACTATGTCGATTTGTCCATCCTTGGTTCTGGGGGGTGAGAAAGTGCCCCCCTCAGAACGGGCTCGCAATTTGGGTGTACTTCTAGACTCACAGCTGAGACTGGAACAACATCTGACAGCTGTAGCTGGGGGGACCTTTGCACAGGTTCGTCTGGTGCACCAATTGCAACCCTACTTGGTTCAGGAGGCTCTCCTCACAGTCACTCATGCCCCTGTCACCTCATGATTATTGCAACGTGCTCTACATAGGGCTACCCTTGAAAAGTGTTTGGAGACTACAGTTGGTCCAGAATGCAGCCGCAAGAGCTGTCATGGGTGCACCTAGGTACACCCACATTACACCAATTCTCCGTGAGCTGCACTGGCTCCCTATTGGTCTCCAGGTACAATTCAAGGTGTTGGTCATTACCTTTAAAGCCCTATATGGCTCAGGGCCAGGCTATCTTCAAGACCGCCTTCTACCACATAGCTCCCAGTGACCAGTAAAATTCCACAGAGTTGGTCTCCTCCGAGTCCCGTCAGCTAAACAATGTCACCTGGCAGGCCCGTGGGGAGGGCCTTCTCTGTGGCTACCCTGGCTCTCTGGAACCAATTACCTCCTGAGGTCTGGACCACCCCTACCCTATTGGCCTTCTGCAAAGCTGTGAAGACCTGGCTCTTCCGGCAGGCCTGGGGCCGTTGATCTTGTTATAATGATCTTGCGAGACCCGGCCAGGAATAGGAGTGCATATGTTTTAATGTTTTTAAAGTTTTTAATGTTTTAATATTTTTCTTTTTAACATTGTTTTTTATGGGATTGTTCACATTGTTTTATTCTTGGTTGTAAGCTGCCCAGAGTCCCTTGGGAGTTGGGCGGCATAGAAATGCGACAAAATAAAATAAATAAAAATAAAGAAGATTTAAAGATATATTCACTCAGTCTCTGGCTAACAGACTAAGAATAACCCAAGCTTTTGGATTCTCCAGCAGCGTGCATAGAAGGGACGTTCAGGTAACACATCGTTCATTCTAGGACTTTCTCTGTTTTATGGTTCCACTGTTTCTTGCTTGCAGGCAAATGTTATTTCTTGCAGATATTCCGGGACATCATTGTTGCTTTTTTGTCATGCTGTTATTCGCAGTTGGTCTGGGTGATCTACTTGCAGCAACTAACAGTGTGATCCACTGTTTCTTCAACTTCTTTTCATAGGCAGCACTAGCTATTTGTTGCTATCTATTCAATTATGGTTTTGTATGCATTTGTTTTTAAGGATTTCCTGCTCTTAGACATTGACAATTTCTCTGCTATTTTTTAATATACTGGTATATATTGCAACATGCTTTACATGGGGCTGCCTTGAAGAGCATCCAGAAACCCCAGTTGGTGCAAAATACAGCAGCCTGCATCGTTTTGTTCAGACCCTGGTGTGCACATGTATCACCTCTCCTGCGGGAGCTGCATTGGCTGCTGATTTTCTTCTGGGTGCAATATAAGGTGCTGGTTGTCACCTTGAAAGCCCTTCATGGCTTGGGACCAGGTTATCTGAGGGACTGTCTCCTGCCAGTCACATCTACCTGACCCATCACAACAAGGAGGCAGGGAATGCTGTGGGTTCCATCCCCAAGGGTGATACACCAGGTGAGATCCAGAAGGACCTTCTCATTAGTGGCTCCCTGTCTCTGAAACATCATTCCCTCAGAGATTATAACGGTCCCCAATCTAATACTCTTTTGTTGTTGTTGTTGTTGTTGTTTAAATTTTTATTAGTTAAAAATTACAAACATAGATACAACAATACAACATATAAAACAATTAAACATAAATCAAGTCTTATGACTTTTTTTTAAAGTTATTACATCAGTAGACTGTTTTTATATCCTTATCTATAAATCTATATATTTACATATAAGGCAATATGATATACTCCATATTTAACTTGTTATATTCCTTAGTTGGTACTCAATTTTTGTCTCTAGTTTAACCCCTTTTTTGTGTCCCTATATTTATATTCCTTTCTTTTTCTCCAACCAGTTATACCATTTTTGCCATACTGAGTAATAATCTGTATCGCCTTTTTCTTGTAATTCTTTTGTAAGTCTATCCATTTCTGCACATTCGGTAATTTCAGTGATTATTTTGTTTTCCGTTGGTATGTCTTCATGTTTCCAATTTTGAGCGAAGAGTATTCGCACTGCAGTTAGTATGTGGATAATTAGATATTTTATTTCTTTCTCATAATGACCTGTAATTACTCCTAGTAGGAAGATTTCCGGTTTCATTTCCAATTTCTGATTTTCGCTGTTCGACATGACCACCAGATATGGTAGTAAGTTTCTTTTTTGTGATTTGCACTTCCAACACGTTGGGGAGGTATTTGGAAACATTTTTGCTAGGCATGCTGGGGGGAGGTGCCACGGTAGAACATTTTGTACAAGTTCTCTTTGTAGGGTATAGACATTGTTAATTTATAATTTACATTCCATAAATTTTCCCATTTGTCCAATTCGATATTATATCCAAAATTTTTCGCCGAAATTATATTTTCTTTGACCACTTTTTCTAATTTATATCTTAATAAGTAATTATATATTTTGGTTATCATTTTCTCCTCCATTCCTTGTAAAATTTTGTCTAATTTATATGGCCTTTTGGAATCCGAATTGTACCAGGATCTGTCTTGTACCTGGATTCTATTTGTAAATATGGCCACCAGCCAATGTCTTTACCCTGTTCTTTCAATTCTTATCTCGATTGTAACTCTCCTCTGGTGTTCAGTAGTTCTTTGTAGGTTTTCATTTTCTCCATATCCATGGCATTAGGATAGATCTGCACCTCCATGGTCGTTAACCATCCTGGAATTTTATTATAATGTATTTTTCTAATCTCTTGCCATGTTTTATATAGTGCATCTCTAATGATGTGTTGTTGAAAGTATCTGTGATGTTTATCTCTCCCCTCCCACAAAAATGTGTGCCAACCTCTTTGCAAATCAAAACCCTCTAAAGTTAATGTTCTTTTATTTTTAAAGTCTATCCAGTCTCTTTTCCAAATCAATGATGCCGCCTTGTAGTACAATTCCCAATCCGGTAAACCTAATCCTCCTTTCTCTTGTGTATCTTGAAGATATTTTATTTTAATTTTAGCCTTCTTTCCCTGTCAAATATAATTTGCTATATTTTATTAAAATCTTTAAAAAATTCTTTTCCTGGCCGAATCAGGATTACTTGGAAGAGATATAATATTCTGGGTAATACATTCATTTTGATAGATGCAATTTTCCTAGAAATGATAGTTGTAGCTTGCTCCATGCTTCCAAATCTTTTTCATCTGTTTTGTCAATTTGTTATAATTATCTTCTCTAATTGATGTTACTTTGTTGGTGAGCCAAATTCCTAGGTATTTTACTTTCTTTGCCGTTTGTATTCCTAATTTATCTTCTAATTCTTTTTCCTGTGAATTTGTCAGATTCTTCATTAATGCTTTTGTTTTTTGTTTATTGATTTTGAGACCGGCCACTCTTCCATATTCCTCTATTTTTGCTAACAATTTGGTTCCTGTTACTGTTGGTTGTTCCAAGATGAACACCACATCGTCGACAAAGGCTTGTAATTTGTACTCCTCTTTTTTAATTCTCAATCCTTTTATTTCTTTATCTTTCCTGATTTCATTTAATAATATTTCTAAAGATATTATAAACAATAGTGGAGATAGTGGACATCCTTGCCTCACTCCTTTTAATATCTCAAATTGTTCTGTCATATCCCCACTTATCATAAACTTTGCAGTTTGGGAGGAGTACATTTTCCTAATTATATTTAAAAATTTGTCGCCGAATTCCATACTCTCCAATTGTAATATAAGAAATTTCCAATTTAGATTATCAAAAGCTTTCTGCGCATTCAAGAAGATTAAAGCCAATTGTTTATCCAAATTTTCTTAGAGTATTCAAGAACATTAATGATTAATCTCATATTTTTTATTTTGCCTTCTTGGAACGAACCATTTTAATTTGGGTAGATATATTCATGGATAAATGTTTTCAGTCTCTGTGTAATAATCAGCATGAACAACTTGTAGTCCACATTTAACAGTGATATTGGCCTGTAGTTTTTAATTTGTGTGAGGTCTGTGTCTTCTTTTGGAATGAGTGTAATAATAGTTTCAGCCCAGGATTTGGGAATTGTAGCTTCTAAAAGTGCATCGTTAAAAACTTGGAGTAAAATCTCGTCCACTGGGTGTTGGCATGTTTTATAAAATTCTGTTGGTATACCATCCTGTCCTGGGGTTTTATTGTTGTTGTTGTTTTTCCTTGTCTCTATCAATTCAATCATTGGTAACTGGTGCATTCAGTAATACTCTCTGTGTCTTTTGCAACCTTTGAACATTTGTTTTGCCTAAATATTCTTTAATAACTTCTTCCTGAATTTCCTCCTGTTAGTACAGGTTCTGAAAGAAATTTTTTACTATTCGTTTTTTGTCTTGATTTATGTGGTGTATTTCTCCTACCTCGTCTTGCAGCTGGTATGTTGTTCTCTTTTTCCTTTTTCAATTTATATGCTAACCAGCGACCTGTTTTATTTGCGTGTTCAAAATGGTTTTGTTTTACTAATTTAATTTTCCTTGAAATTTCTGATTGTGTAAATAAATTAATTTTATGTTTAGCTTTCCTTTAATTATTTTATTGTGGGGTTCTTTTTGCAACTCTAATTCATGTGTTCTGAGTTCTGTTAATAAATTCTTATCTGTTGCTTGTCTTTGTTTTTCTTTGCCACATACTCGATAGTAAGGCCTCTTATATAAGCTTTGGCTGTGTCCCATAGGTTTTGGAGTGATGTTTGCTCTTTCATGTTTATCTGGAAAAAAGTAATCATTTCTTTCTCGATCATTTGTGAATATTCTTTATCTTTTATTATTTCATTGTTCATCATCCACCTTTTTCGTTTTCGATATCCTTTCCATATTACTGTTATTGGACTGTGATCTGCCCAAGTATTTGGTAATATTTCAACGTCTTTTATCTCTTTCTAAGTTCTGAAGTCATCCAGGCCATATCTATTTTAGACCATGATTGATGTGGGCTAGAATAGAATGTGTATTGTTTTGCTTGTTTGTTCACCTCTCTCCATACGTCATGTAATTGTAATTCATCTGCCATGTCTTTGAATGTATCTGGAAGTGTTTTTTTCCTAGTTTTGTTCTTTTTATTGCTCTGGTAGTCTTTTTCTGTGTCTATAATCGCGTTAAAAACTCCTGTAATACAGATGTTCTTGTATTCCAAATCTTTGATTATGTTGTATTTTTTAAAAAAAAATTCACTTTGATTTCCATTAGGTGAAAAATTGATATTAATAATATTATTTTTGATTCTGTTTATATTTCTATCATCAAAATCCTTCCATCACCAGTATATATTTGCTTTGTTTTCAAATGTTTTATAATGTATACTGCAATTCCTCTGATTTTCTGATCAGCTAGTGAGGTGTATAGTGTTCCTAGTCTTTGGTTTTCTAATAGTATTTGATGTTGTTTTGATGTCTTAATATGAACTTCTTGCGAAATTATAATGTCCATCTCCAATTTTTGTGGTTTTGTGAATGGATGTTGGACTTACCTGATACGTCCTTTCTCAGCATAGGAAAACCTCAGTCAGAGCATGGGGATTCGCTCTGTCTAGGCACATGGCCGAGTCTACCAATGAAAGGGCTCCGCCCTCCAGGCCGCCCCAGTTCTTCGGCGAGGGCGAAGGTGTAGACTCTTGCGACGTGTCTTCCTGAAATGATAGAGAATTAGAAGCCACCCTCCCAGCCCACCACTGGACCGGACACAAGGGTGGGGCTGACTGAGGTTTCCCTATGCTGAGAAAGGATGTATCAGGTAAGTCCAACGTCCATTCTCCAGCTTGTGGGAAATGTCAGTCAGAGCATGGGACATACCAAAGCTAGTTGTCATCAGGGAGGGTGAATAGCTGGTCCTGTGCCTGTCAAGCAAGATAGACCGACTGAAGGACCCGTCTGCCGAATGGTGCATCGGCCAAAGCAAAGGTGTCAACTCTGTATTGACTGACAAAGGGGCTTATGCTGGTCCATGTGGCAGCCCTGCAGACTTCCTCAAGAGGCGCTTGGGTAGACCATACGGCGGAGGTGGAGGTGCTCCTGGTCGAATGGGCTGTGATGCGGTGTGGAACTGGGAAGCCCGACTGGCGGTAGGCCAAAGCGATGGGTGCCCTAATCCAGCGGCCCAGGGTGGAACTCAACACCCGAGCCCCAAAAGACATTGAATGGAAAGCGACAAACAGCGCCTCAGACCTGCGGTGAGGTGCTGTGCGTGCAATATAGATTTTCAGGGTCCTGCGGACATCCAGGATGTGCCAGGAACGTTCCAACCAATGTTGTGGATGAGGGCAGAAGTTTAGGGAGGACGAGTACCTGGGCTCAATGGAAGGGCGAGTTAATCTTGGTGATGAATGCCGGATCAAGGCGGAAGACCACCCGATCCTTGTGGAATATACAAAGGTCCGCCCGGATGGATAACACCGCGAGTTCGGATATGCGGCGGGCGGATTGCCACTAGAAAGGAAACCTTCAGGGAAAGGAAATGAAGAGAGACCTGGTGAAGAGGCTCGAAGGGAGGTGACATCAGTGCAGAGAGGACCTTGTTAAGGTTCCAGGTAGGGAACCGATGTATGACTGGTGGACATAAGTTGTTCACTCTCCTGAGGAAGTTCCATATGATTGGATGTTTTGAGAGCGATTCCAATGAGCCACAGGCGAAAACTGAGGCAGTAGCTGCCACCTGGTGGCATAAAGTATTAGGTGCAAGGCCCTTGTTGAGCCCGTCCTGAAGGAATGTCAGCACATGGATGATGGAAGCTGACGTAGGTGAGATTGGAACTGCAGAGCACCAGGAAGTGAAGGACCATCAGGTGGCCTCATAAATCCTAGCTGTGGAGGAACGGCGAGTGGCCTGGATGGTGGAAATGATTCGAGGAGGTATTTTGGCCTCTGTCAGGATGAGCCGCTCAACCGCCAAACAGTCAAGCAAAGCCAGGTGGAGTCCGGATGGCGGAGCGTTCCCTGAGATAGCTGAACTCTGGTTGCTGGGATTTGCCAAGGTGGAGCATTGGACAGGGACATCAAGCCCATGAACCACGGCCGCATGGGCCAATGTGGAGACAGTAAGATAAGTTCTGCTCTCTCTTCGAGGAGCTTCCAGATCATCCGGGGAATCACGGGTAGGGGAGGGTAGGCATACAGCAAGCCCAGGGGCCAACTGCTGCAAAGGGCATCCATGGCTTCCTCATGTAGGTCCAGGAATCTGGAGAAGTAGCGAGGCAGTTGATGGTTCGTCCGGGAGACGAACAGATCCAGAACTGGAGTCCCGAATCTGGCTGTGATCTCCTGAAAGAGAGATGGGGAAATCGCCCATTCTCCGTGGTCCAAAGCCTCCGGCTGAGAGTGTCTGCCTGAGTATTTGCCTCCCCTGAAATGTGGTCCACCTTGAGGAAGGACAGGTGAGACTTAGCCCAGAGGCCTAGGAGTCACGCTTCGTCCATCAGGGAACGTGACTTGGTGCCCTCCAGTTTGTTTACATGGGCCTTGGCGGTTATATTGTCCGTAAGGACTAAGACATCCCTGCCCTCCACCAGGTCTTGGAACTGAAGAAGAGCAAAACGGATGGCCCTGAGTTCCAGTAAATTGATGTTGATTTTCTCGGAGAATCAACCAGGGCCACTGGTCTTGGTCGATTCTCTCAGAGAACAGTGGCCCTGAAGGAGGTGCGCTCCCCACCCCGTGAGGCTGGCATCCGTGGTGAGTTGAATTCGCAGAGGTTTCCTGAAGCAAGAACCGCGAGATAAGGCATCTGAAGTCCACCAACGAAGAGAGTGGAGCACCATGTCCAGAAGCTGGATGCGATGTGCAGAGGTGTCCTGTCTGGCCCGTTGGAATGGCAGCATTAGCCACTGCAGATTTCTGCTGTGCAATCAAGACCACGGTGTGATGCCAAATGAGGATACCATCATGCCCAACAGAAGAGAGAGAGACAGAATCGAGGTAGAGCCTGAGGTCAAACATTTGCACGCTAGGGAGCGGAGGCTTCTCTGGTGAGAGGGAAACTGTAGATGTGACCGTGTCAATGAGGGCCCCCAGGTGAATTATGTGAGTAGAGGGAGAGAGGTGGCTTTTGGGCCAATTAATGGAAAAACTTTGAGCCTGCAGAGAGGCCAGGACCGCAGAAAGATCAATTTGAGCCTCTCGGAGGGAGGAAGATAGTACCAAAATGTTGTCTAAATAAAATTGGAAACGGATGGGGTGGATGCAGATGTGGCCAATGAGTGCCGCCATGATCTTCGTGAACACCCTGGGTGCAGAAGACAGGCCAAAGGGGAGGGTCTTGTATTGGTAGTGGGAACCCCTGAAGGCAAACCAAAGGAATTGACAATGGGAGGGTAAAATGGGAACACGGAAGTATGCCTCAGTCAAATCAATTGATGAGAGGAAATCAGATTGGCGAATTGACTCAGGAATCGAAGAAAGGGATTGCATTTTGAACCGGCGATATTTTATATGCCGGTTCAGTGCTTTTAAATCCAATATGGCCCTCCATCCCCCTGAGGACTTTTTCACTACAAAAAGACGGGAGTAAAACCCATGCCCCTGTTGGGAAGGGGGCACGCATTCAATTGCTGCAATTTGGAAAAGGTATCGCCTCCGAAACAAGGGCTCTTTTGATTTTGTCCCGAGAGACGGGACAGGGAATGAAACGGAAGGGGGGAGGGGAAGTAAACTCCAGGGAAAGACCGAAAGAAATGGTATTGAGGACCCAGGGGTCACTGATAGATGCCTCCCACTGGGAAAGAAATAATGAGAGGCGGCCTCCAATAGGAGAATTATCTGGACCTACAGGAGAAGCACCCCCTCCCTCCCTGAGGAGAGCGACAAAGAGGAAATCTGGACCCTTGTCTGATCTGGGATTCTTGCTGAAGTCTGGAAGCAAAGGATCTCTGAAACCGAGGCTGGAATGCCAGCGAACTGGAGGCCCGAAAGGACTGGAATCAAGAAGACGTAGGATATCTAGAGTCTTCTCGCCGGGAAGCCGGAGGAAGGATCTTCCGCCTACCCCTGGTTTCAACCAAAAGGGGATCCAGTGCAGCGCCAAAGAGGTTGCCAGCGGAGTATGGGGCTGAAGCGAGTTGCCACTTACTGCACATGTACACCTGCCAATTCCTAAGCCACAACAATCTACGGGAGGTCACGCTGGAACCCAAGGCCCTGGCCGAAAATCTGGTGGAATTCAAAGTCGCATCAGCCAAGTATTCAAGAGAGGTGATGATCTTATTTAGGTCCTGATGAGATCTCGAGTCGGACAGGGGCAGACGAGCTTGGAGCTGTTTGAGCCATAACAAAGTGGCCCTGTTGAAAAAGGAGGCCGATGTTGAGGCCCGGATTGATCAAGCTGTAGCCAGGTGACCCTTGAGAAGGGTTTTCTCTGCCCTTTTGTCCTCTGGGCGAAGGGAGTCCTCTGCAGGACTGGTTGGATGTGAAGAATCAGTCAAAGCGACGATGGGAGGATCCACCTTGGAAAGCTGCAACAAATCCGCTAGTGGAGCGGCAGAATCGTATAGCCACTTGTCTAACCCATTGGGGCTTGGGCAGGCTCCTAGAAGAGACCACTGGCGCTGAAGAATATCAGTGAAAAATTTAGGTGCTGGAATGGTCTCAGGATCTACAGTGGGCTCGGCAAACATGGCTGTAGTGGGATCAGCAAGGGCAGACAAGGCAGAAGACGAAGGTGGAGTGCCTAAGCGGCAATTGCCTTAAACAAAAGAGAACGGAATAGTTGAGGCTTGAAGAGACCTACGAACGATGGTTGGTCAAGGGTTAGGCCTTCCTCGTCGGACCAAGCCTGGTCCTGGTAATCATCAGGCTCTGAAACTGAAGCCTGCGGGTCAATGTGGCCATATTCAAATTGTGAATCTTCCAAACCCCGAGAGTGGGTTTGAGGAAGCGCAGCAGGAGCAGGTGGAAGTGGGACCTGCTGCAGGCACTCAGCTAGGCTTTGTCTGATAGCCCGAGAAATAAGGGCTTCCAGTGAATCCGCCATTGGAGTAGGAGGCAGAGGAGGCTGGGGAGGTGGAACTGCCATTGTGCCCTGAGTAGAAGGGCCGGGATCTGGCAAGGTCTGGAACAGCCTCTAAGAGTCAGAAGGAGGTGCTCCAGAAGAGTTGGTAGGGATATCAGGAGAGAGGTCCCTCACCGACCTAGGGGATCTAGCCCTAGAGTCAGAGGCCATAGTGGGAGCTTCTGCCTCACTAGAAGCCTGTGCCTGTGCCTTGAGGAAGGCCTTTTCTATGGCCTTGTGTCTCCTCTGCTCCTCACGAGAAGGGATGGAGGTTGAAGGAGGAGCAGGAGGTTTCTTCACCCTAGATCTCTTGGGCGGAGGAGGCAAGGGTCTAGAAGATCCCTCTAAGAGATCGCTATGATGGTGTCTGGAGGAGGATGAAATGGCCGCTCCAGAGTCAGACCGCATGGCAGCCACCATTTTGAATTCTGTTAGACGCGGTCGAGCGGTCTTCAAAAAAGGGAGGATTTACCTCCCAAAACCTCGGAGGATGATGAGAAGCGCCGTCCAGCTGATGTCCCAGGTGCTGAGGCTGCGGTCGCTAGCCAGCCAGCACTAAACGTGACCAATTAGGCGAGCAGCTGCTCCAGCCGAATGGGCTGCTAGGCCAATGCCTTTTAAGTGCAGACGCTCCCGCGATCAGGAGAAAGCTCCAGCTGACAGGCGCTTGAAGCCTACAGTGAGAAAACACAAGCCGAATTTTTTTTTCTTTTGAGGAGAATTTGAGAGGCAAAGTCCAAATTGTTGCTTAAAGGAGCTGAGGAGGCTCAGCTAGCTGGAAGATATATCCATCAGTGAAGACCGAGTCAAAGAACTGGGCGGTCTGGAGGACGGAGCTCTTTCATTGGTAGACTCGGTCATGTACCTAGACGGAGCGAATTCCCATGATCTGACTGAGGTTTCCCACAAGCTGGAGAATGTGTGTGTGTTCTTTTGGTTGGTGCATTTAGTCCATTTATATTGATTGAGGTCATTTTTAATTCCTGTTCCATTCTTGTTTTCTATCTGTTCGTTGTTTTTAGTCTTCTTGTGTTTCTTGTGATTACTTGTGTTTTTTCCCTCTTTCTCTTTCAATTCTTTCTCTCTCCAATCTTCTTTTTTCCTCTTGCTCTCTTTCTACTTCTTCTGTTCGGTGTTCCTCCTGGTTCTTATTTTCTAATTTTTCTCTGCTCTCCTGTTCCTCTTTTAACATAAAATGCTGCTCAAAAAAATCTTGCGCTTTTTCCAAACTGTCGATTTTGTATTTCTTTTCTTATCAGGAAATCAGTAGCCCTTCCAGTATCAGCCAGCGGAACATTATTTTATATTTGTTTAGCTGTGACGTTAAGAAGTTGTAGTTTTTTCTTTGATCTCTTATACTTCTTGGGATTTGCTTGAGGGTCATTATTTCCTTTCCCTTATATAAAATTGCCCCTTCTCTCATCTTCCTATAAACGTCTTTTTTAATGGATTTTTTTGTAAATCTAATATGTATCTCCTTAGGCAGCTTGTGCCTGCGCGCATAATTTGTGTTGACTCTATAAATTTCATTCACGTCTCTTCAAACATCTTCTTTATCTCTTTGGGTTGCTTCCGCTAATATCCCTGTCATTAATTTTCCTAAATCTTCATCTTTTTGTTCCTCTACATTCTGGAACCTGAGATAAAAAATGCTTTCTCCATCTCTAAGTATGTTAATGACTCTTCCAATTCTTTATTAATTGACACTTCATTTTGCTCCATCCTTTCCATTCTCTTGTCCACTTGTTCCATTTTTGCCTCCACTTTTTGGATCCTTTGCTCATTTTCCACAATATTCTGCTGTAATTTTCCAATCTTATCATCCATCTTCTTGATGTTATCTTTTATTTCTCCCACGTGTATCCTCAATTCTTCATGATTTTTCCTTTGTTCATGATTTTTCCTTCTTTCTTATTTGCTGTGGACTATTGAGTTTTATTCATTCCTTCCTGTATCATCACCAGCACCGATTGGATATTTTGCATATTGAAGGTGGAGGTTGTCTTTTTTCCCCCCGCTCCTAACATAGTGTCAACTGACCTTTGCTGCGCAGGAGATACTGAGAGTGTCATCTGATTTGAGGCTATTTTCTTATTTATCTTGGTAATCGTTGATGAACCTATGATTGCCATTTGTACTCTTTGTATTACTCTTTTCCGAAATTTCATATACTGGTTTACTGTTGAGATCTTTCTGTTTCTAAATCTATATTAATATTTAACTTATAAAGTATAAGAATCCAAATATAATAACCAATAGGAGTAATATAACTTTATCTATATTAATACTCTTGTCTCCTTAATAGATAAGTTTCATCAGTGTATAGTACTATTTCTCTATCACACAATCAATATTTCTATATAGGTTTCTGTATACTTATTAACAGTTTTAAATATATTCTATATTTCAACTTTTCAATATCTTTATATGGGGGAAAGAAAAATAAAGGGGGGAGATGAGGGAAAAATTTAAAGTTTTAGCAATTCATTAGTTTTGTTCTTACTATAATTGATTATTATACTTGATATATATTTGATATATTTAATACAATATATATAATAAATCTAAGTTAACGAATATATAATTCTAAATGTGTCAGATAAAAAACTGAATAATTAGTTAAATCACTGAATAAATACAAAGCTAAACTATAATTAATATATAATTTAAACAGTATGTTTTAGTCAATTTCTTCTTAATGATTAATAAATAAGTCTAATCAAACTTAAACAACTATATTATACTTCGCTGGTTATTATTCGTTCTCCTTCTGTTTTGCTATCTTCTTTCACTCTTGCATCATTCCATCTTCTTCTCTCTATCAATTGTTTTTAATGTTCCTTGTTTTAAAAGTCCAAATGTCCAACAATCAAGGTATTCAAATCAAAATGTCTCCAAAACAACAACAACAAAAAACCTTAATAAAATTAGTTCAGCTCTTCCAGATTGTTAATTTCCAAAAAAAATGTTCTATATATCACTCTATTATTAACTCTGCTGTTCCGATATCTGTTGCAAGTCAATCACCTAGTTACTATCTCTGTTTATATTGAAATCTATCAGTCTGTCAGTCTCTCCATCCTCTCTCCTTTGGATACCGTCTTTTTCCACAACACAGTTTATTTTAAAGTTTAAGTTTCTTCCAAGTCCACTTTCTAGTTGCGAATATTATCAGTTCCTGTATCGGCCTTTCATTGAATAAATACAAACCTAAACTATAATTAATATATATAACAGTCTAAACAGTATGCCTTAGTCATTCTTTATAGTGTAGAAATGGGAGATGCCAGGCTGGGATATTCTATGCTCTAGCTTATGGTCTGAGTTGAAAACTTCTGAAGATCCGCCTCCTAACGTTCCTTCAGTTTTTTTCAACTCAGCCTATGCTCATGGATGCATCTCTTTCAGCTCCTGAGTTTTGAGTTGAGAGTAGTAGTTATTCCCTGGATATCTTTATTTTTTTATTTTTTTATTTCCTTCTTCACTTCCTGATTGCCCTGCCTTGTGAGTATTGCTTTGCTGCTTTACAGGAAGCTCTCCATGCTTGTGGATTTGAGCTGGAGGAGGTGTCCTAGTTTGGCACCTTCTTCCTCCTCTGCCCCCCGCTGTTTTGCTGCCTCTGCCGGCCGGCTTTCACCCCGGTTGCTTCAACATGCGGTGAGACACCGGGAGGCCTCGTTGCCTGCCGCCAGAGCCACGATCACCTGGGGAAGCCTTGCCGCTGCCTTCCCTTCGATCCCTGCTCATCAGCTGTGCAGCGGGGCAGCATTTTTCTACAATGACGGATCCTTCGGATTATTGTGGGACTGCTATGGCTGTACCAGCCACTCACAGCCTGGGCAAAGGCCGTCCTTCGCAGGAAGATTCGGAGCGGTCAGTGCCAGCCGCTGGAATGCACTTGGTGATGCTTTTCGCAATGTGGTCCCATTTGCAACCATGTAAGTCGCAGCAGCCTTGTTTCCTGCTCAATTATTGGTGGCCTTAAGTCCGGGCAGTTTTCTTCCCTGGCGTTTAATTTGGCACAGTGCTGGTGGAGCTCTCCGCAGCAATAGATAGGAACCCTGAACTTTCGATCCAGCTTTGGGGACTACCTGCGTATTTGCAGTCCTGCCTGACTAGGTTGATCCTGAATGCCCGAATCACCCCATTTGAACTGACAAATGGTCAGTGGTGGCCATTTTGAACTCATTGCTTCTTCTAATCTTCACCTTCTCTGATCTCTCTCTCTACACTCACAGTTCTAATCCCTAACACTTTCCTCTATGAAATCAGTTTGTTTTATAATCCACAACTCTTTTAATGGTATTTCATCTGGAATCTCGCCGCCCTGTCACTTTCTGCACTGTCACTGTCAAGTTAGCTTTTCCCCTCCACTCACTGTTTCATTGCCGCTTGTCTGGCTGCCATTTCGCCACTTGCTTGAAGTCTCACTCTCTCCTGTTTCTGTTTGCACTCTATGACTGTACCACTTTCAGTTTTCTCGTTCTCCTTTCTGTTCTCCTATCATTGTCTTCTCTTGTTTGATTTTCACTTCCCACTATTTGGTTGTCAGCGTTTCAGGCCAGCCAAGATGGCTGGGTTTTTTCCGACTGGAATTAAAAGGTTTCCCCTGAACTTTCAGAGAGATTGCTTTTTTCTCCGAGGTCCTCGAGGATTCCTCTTTTTTCTGTTGATCTCTCTGGGATCAGTAGCACCTGAATCGTCTTCCTGATTGGAAATATTGGAACTTCAAGAATGGAGTTCCGTTCTCTTCATTCCTGGCACGATGATGTCACCGCTGGAAGTCCCACTCTAATACTCTTTGGAAGGCACTGAAGACCTGGTTCTGCCAGGGGCCTGGGGAACCCAGAGTGGGATGGAGCCCATTAAATGGCTCATGTGATCTGCTATATACTAATAATATATACTATATATTAATATAGTATATATTATACTATATTAATTTATTTGATTAGTTTTATTGTTTTAAATGTGGTTTTATATTCTGTACGCCACTTTGAAATGCCATGGGCAAATAGGCGGCAATATAAATTCAATAAATAAATAAATATTAAAATAGTCTAAGAGTGAGAACAATTAAGCAGTGGAACAGCTTGCTTTTAGAAGTTGTGAGTGCTTAATCATTGAAGTTTTTAAAGAAGAGATTGGACAGCCGCTTGTCTGAAATGGTATAGGGCCGTGATGGCAAACCTATGCACACATGCCAGAAGTGGCACACAGAACCATCTCTCTGGGCACGCTGAGCTGTCGCCCTTTGCTCTTCTGGGTTCCAGCACACTTATGACTACTTGACTGGTGTTAATAGATGCATTCTGCAAGTCTTCTATCTGTTTGTTCTACATAGTGGTTGTTGCAGTATTGTAGATGACTCCTGTTTTATAATCTGGGGTTGCTAAGTCTTGTTCACTCATTCCATGTGATTGTAGTAGTCTATTTGTGGTTTCTGAGGTATTCTTGATTATGACAGTGTAATTATTTTTAGATAAGCACTGTGTAGTCCCTTGTCTGGTGCACTCTTGGGTTGCGCAGCCCAAGCAGCCCATGAATTGATTCCCTGTCCAAGCAGCAGACAGAGACAGAGGTGCAGGAGGGAGATAGGTTGCTATGGCTCAGCAACTCTCAGCTTTCCTGTGGCCTGTGTGTTGTGTCCAGATTATGTGCCCCCCCCGCCTCTGCGTCCGCCTCCTACTTGGACAGGTAATCAACTACTTGTGGTGTGCAGGCTGCGGCTGCTGCCGGACATTGTCAGCCCATGCATGCTTGCTACCTTTTGCATTGGCCATGTTCATCCTCCTTCACTAGGTCTTATTTTTGGGTAGGTCTTATTTTTGGGGAAACATATTTTTATATTAGGCACATGCTTAAAATCAGGCTAGGGCTTATTTTCAGGATAAGCCTTATTTTTGGGGAAACACAATATGCTATATTAAAATTAGTTTTCCTTCCAGAATTTGCCGTTTTTTCCTCTGCTGTTTGTTTGGCTTCCTTTTTGCTTATTTGGAAAGAGCTTGTGTTTTCCAGTCTGATCTTCTATTTGAATGGTGTGGGGTTTGGCTTTTGCTGTTTGTTCTTGTTGTTTTTTGATGATTTTGCATCCCAGGTATTCAATTATAACTACAGCTGTGCTGTACATTAGTAGGTTTGTTTTTTTGTAGTAAGTAGTGCTTATATTTGATATTACAGTGTTGGCATCTTTTAATGCTTATGCTAGCTGTTTCTTTGGAACAAGCTTCAATGCAGGCAGCCTTTTGTGCTATTGTGCTATTCTAGATGTCAGCTATTCTTTGTTTTAATTCTTCTACTTAGTTAAAGGGCTTTCTGATTTCCAAATGAAAACAATTATGTAGGTGTGCTGGCCTCCTCCACTGTCAGCACTCCCTGGTTTGCCTTTACATTCTGAATTACTTCTAGCAAGACTTGGTTTGTTTGCTATGGGTAGACCTTTGGAATTCTCCCAATTCTGTTTCTGTGAATTTCATATTATAAATCAATTTATAATATGAAATTGATCTGTTAGCCTCTGTTCTGTTGTTTCTGATTTTGGATGTTGTTTTTTCCAGAACTGGTGCATTCCTTCCAAATAACCTCTTCTTGTTGGATTTGATCTGTAATAACAGGTTATTATTATTATCATTGCAATGAATTGATATGACAAAATAGGCAATTAAGGAGATCAGAGTTGATGATTGAGTCTGCTGTCAATCTAGCAGCCATTTCCAAAGTATAGCTCCACCATTAGGTCCCCAGGCAAATTTGAGAGCCAGGTTTGCAGAGCCAGATTTGCAAACAGATTTACTTGTTCAGGTGGTCCATTCTTGATAGTTATTTGTTCAGCATCTATTAAACTTGTGACAATGCTGATCAAATGTTACTACTGATCCTCGGAGTTCTGGCCCTTTGCAGTATCCCAGTAGCTGCAATCACAATTTGATTCTTCTCTGCCAGCTTCCAACAGGCAAAGTCAATTATATTCTCCTGTACAGATAGTCCTTGACGTACAATCACATTTGAACCCAAAATTTTTATTGCAAGACAGTTGTTAAGTGATTTTTTTACCATTTTACAATATATTTGCAACACTTGTTAAGTGAATAAATGCAGTTGTTAAGTTAGTAACATGGTTCGTAGGTGAATCTGGTTTCCCCATTAACTTTTCTGGTTTCCCCATTAACTTTTCTGGTTTCCCCATTAACTTTTCTGGAAAGTCGCAAAAGGGGAACATGTTTCTTTGGGACTTTGAAATCATTAAAATGAGCCAGCTGCCAAGAGTCTGAATGCTGCAATGATTTAAGTGTGACTTTCAGTGCCTTTGTAATTTCCAGTGGCCATTAATTGAACAGTTCATTAAATACGTGGATTCATGTATGAGTATCTATTTATATGTAGAAATTTATATAAAAATTGTTTCCATTGTTGTTTCATTCCATTTGCTGCATGGTCGCGCTGGCCATTCTAGGCCTTCTCCTGCCGATTTAGAAGTGAATGACCAGGAACTGTGTGGATCATGCTGGCTAGCCCAATCCACCTGGCACAGTTGCCAACCCACGGAATCACTTCCAATGCGCCCCAGCTGTTTTGACAGCTTCTGCACTGGCTTCGGCTTCCAAGCCATTTAGACAGCTTGTATGTGCACTAACTAGTTTGGCTTCTGACAGCAGCTGCCACCACTCTTCTGACATTGTTGACCAGACTGACCACCTTGGGAGTCCCTGCCTTGCCTCAGGGCACACTCCATCTCCTCTGTCAGAGCTAATCCGTCAAAATGGTGGAACACTCATGTAGTGACAGGAATGGAGCTAACCGTCACTCCACAGCTTAGCTGGAACAGACCAGCAAGTGAGTCAAAGCGAGGTCGGCTTCTAAGAGAGCAGCCAATAAACTTAAGACCAGGAAAACTAGTGCTGAGGAAAAGGATGCTAAAAGGTGACTAAAAGCACTTGAAAAACAATTCTCCAAGTCTGCAAAGGAACAGGGCAAGCAGCCAGTTTCCCCATTGAGGGCTCCAAGCTCTTCATGCACATTTCAAATGGAGCCATTGGTTCAGCCTCAGGGTGTAGTTCTTCTGGACTCATTACAAGAGGGAGCAAGGGAGCTATCTCCTTTTCCTTGCTTGCAGCTTGACAGGACAGAAAAAAGCCTGGATCCTTTTGCTTGCATAGCAATAGGCATGAATCTGGGATCTTCCCAAAGTTCAGCTCCTACTGCTATGTTTACACCCACTGTGGTGGGGCTCTCCCCAGAGAACAGTCAGGGGCCCAGGATTTTTCAGGACATGAGACTTATAATTTCTCAGGACATTTCTAAAGGTATTGCTGCAGGACTGCAGCAAATCTACCACCCTGACTCTTTGGCACAGGAAAGGCCACCTTATTTTCTCATTCTTCACTGCCTTCGGTTTGCAGGCCAGATTACCAGGGGCCCAGATCCCACAGTCCTTCTGTGGACAGTCAGGATCACTCTGGGGTGATGAAGGGCACGGGAGCATGAAGACATGGTGCTGGACCCTCCAGCCTTTACTGGATTATTCCCTCCAGCTCTTTTTAAGCCTTTACTTCACAAGGCTAAATCCACCACTAAATTGGGTACACAGGCAATGTCATCAGAGGCTCTTCAAGACCCAGCTGAAGATTTCTTTCACAAGCCTAAATCAGCGCTGGAGGAGATTCCTACTCCTAGCCTATTTCTGGATGTTATTCGGAAACAATGGGATCAGCCTGGAGCTTTCCCCACCCTGAGTGGCAATGACAACTGTTTTTATAACACTGACCCTGACCTCACCAAACTCTTACAACTGCCTACAGTGGACGGGCCTGTGGCCAGCCTAGCCTCCTCATCCTCCACTGTGTCCGGCGATTTGGCTGACAATCTCAGGACCGAGGACAAAAAAGCCGATCTTATCCTCTACAAAACATACCAAGCAGCAGCCTGGGCAGTGAAAGCAGCCACTGCTGCTTCCTTTTTTAACTGCGCTTCTCTCCTCTGGCTTAGCCAGTTGCAGGTGAAGGTGCGCCACAGGAAGCGCATCTGCACCAAGATATCAACAAATTGGTAGCCACCACCCAATTTTCTGCAGATACTACTCTAATTACCACAAAATTTGCATCCCGAACCCTCTCCTCATCTGTCACCTCAAGGCTCCATAATTGGCAGGCAGATGCAGATGAAAATGGAGGCTGGCCTCTGCTCCCTACAGATGGACCATGCTTTTTGGGGACACTAGATCCAATAGTGGTGAGGATAAGGATCGGAGGAGAGTTATTTTGGCTATGCTCCAAAGAACAGATTGGAGGTCTTTGCCCTACTTCCGAAGACCTACTTTCCGACAAACTGGTATGAAATCCACCTCTCAACAAAGAGATTTTCCATAAAGGCCAGATCACCAGCCAACAGACCAGTTTATCAGGACAGACCCAGATAGTCTTTTCAGTCCAGGCGGCCCTTTCGAGGGACAGGAAGTTGCCCTTTCCGAAGAACCAAGTGATAAGTTGGTTGGCAGTCGCTTGGCTCTCTTTGCAGCCTGATGGGAGGAGACCACAATGGACAATTGGGTGCTCAACACGGTGAGGCTAGGCCTTACCCTAGAGTCCCTCTCCACACCTCAAATCGCTTTGTTCGGTGTCCTGTCTCCAAAAATTCCGAAAAACAAGATCTAATGGAACAGGCCATCCAACACTTGTTGAAAATTCAGGCCATAGAGCTGGTCTCACAGTACTAGAGGAGGCAGGATTTTACTCCATCTTATTCACTGTTCCGAAGCCTTTGAGGGTGGGGAGTGGACAGCGATTCTGGATCTAAAATCTCTGAACACCCACTTGGTATACTGGGAATTCAAAATGTGTTCCCTCAAGTCCATCTTGGAGGGACTTTGGCAGAGTGACTTCCTGGCTTCCATCGATCATCGGCATACCTGCATATGCCAATTCTGTCAGCACATTGCAGGTTTCTGCAGTTTCAGTATGCAAAGGGTCACTACCAATACAGGGCCCTACCCTTCGGTCTTGCCTCGGCACCCAGGTGCTTCACCAAAGTACTGGCCGCACTGGTAGCTTACCTCAGAACCATCCCAGTGAGACTCCAGTGCTACCTGGACGACATCTTCATCCAGGCCCATTCTTCATCATGGGCAACAGAAGATGTCCTAACAACGATTCGGTTCCTGCAAAGCCATGGTTTTTCTGTAAACTTCCAGAAAAGCCACCTAGAGCCCACCACTCAGCATCTTGGCGTTATGATTGACACTGAGCTGAGTGAGGTGTATTTGTCTTAGGAGCGTCAGGACAGTTTAGTGGCCTTTGTGAACCAAGTTCAGCAAGATACATGGTACCCCTATCTCAGCTACTTCATGTGTTTCCATAGTGCCTTGGTCATGGCTGCATGCCTGTCTCCTGCAATGGCCCCATTCCAGCGGTCATACAGCAGCAACTCACTATCCAGGGTTCAGGTCACCTCATCGGTCCTGTATTCGCTTCGGTGTTAGACTTCCCCAGCTCTGGCCAAGGGCTGCCTCTTCAGGGAGCCCAGCAGGTTGGTGATTACATTGGACGCCAGCCTCTTTGGCTGGGGCACCCACCTGCAGTCGTACATGGCACAAGGATTTTGGACAAAGGAGGAGCTTGCCAACAACAGAAATTGGCTGGAGCTCAGAATAGTACATCTGGCCCTGTGCCATTTTCAAGACATCATTCAGGGACACCATGTCCTGATCTTAACCGACAATGTGGCCCCTAAGGCACACATATCATCAGGGGGGCAAACACAGGCCCACATGAGCCAAGCAAACAGCCTGGGTACTTGAGCAGAGGTACATCTCCTCTCACTAAAAGCAGATCACATCACCGGGTCAACGAATGTGCAGGCAGACTCCTTGAGCAGGAACACAATCGACCACTTTGAATGGAGGCTTCACCCAGACATTTTCAGGGAACTGTCTCTGAGGTTTGGTCAGCCGATTGTGGACCTGTTCACCTCCCTGGCGAATGCTCACGTACCTCACTTGTTCACCAGATTTCTGACTCCTGGAGTGAAGGTGTCCAATGCCCTATGTACCCCTTGGCCCAGCGGCCTTCCGTATGCTTTTCCACCCCTACCCTTCATTTCTTCCATCATCAGGAAAGTACTGGTGAAACAGGCAGAACTACTGTGATGCATCCAGATTGTGTTTGACCTTGAAGGGCGGGGTGGGCATGGGCATGGTGAGAATGGTCATGGTGGGTGTGACAAGGGACTCGTGTTGTGGGGGGCACCTGTGGTGCCCAAGTGCTAAGGCAGGACTTCCCTCAGAACCTCACTCACTCTCATTATTACCACCTTCCTTCCTTCCTTCCTTCCTTCCTTCCTTCTTTTTCCTTTCCTCTTCATTCTAATTTCTTCTTTCTTCACCCTTCCTTTCCCTCTTTTTTCTTCCTTGCTGTCTTCCCCTCTTTTCTTTTCTCCTTTTTCTTTTTCTTTCCTCTTTCTCTTTCTCCTTTCCTGCCCCTTCTTGCATGCTCAAATGCAAAAGGGGAAACATCTTGTTTTGTTTTTAGTTTTGTTAGCCCTCTGTCAGCCAAAGGAAAAGTCAGCTTGCTTACAGTTTGGCTCTTTCCTCAAGAAAAGAGTTAGTAGAAGTCAACTGCATTGATGAATAGGGAAACAGAAAGCAAGTGTGGCAATTTGACTTTAGTTGCATTATGTGTGTAAAAGCTGGGAAGGAAGATAATGAGCTCAGTAATATGACAAACAGCTTCAAGGATGAGAGTGCAAGTTCAGAAAGTAGTCATAAAGACCTCAAGGGAAAAAAAAGAAAAAGAGCCAGAATCCAAGTCAACATAGGACTCCAGAAACCTCAGCCAAGCCACCAGTACCTTTTCTGTGACAAGTAGAATCTGTTAAAAAGAAGGACATGTTTAATTACCTCTCTGGAGAATATAAACCAGAAAGGGGGTGGGATATGATTTTCTGAATAGTCTGAGAAAGAAGAGAAACAGTGAGCTGAGAAGCAAAAGTCACAGCAAGAGGAAACCCCAGAGGAAGAAAGGAAAGGAAACTCAACCCAGAAAAGGTAGCCAAGGGAACTGCCCAAGCAAGGAAAGAAACCCTTCTGGCTATAGGAAAAAATGACAATGGGTACAAACTAGAAAGTGCAATGAAAAGTTGGGGTTAGAAAAAGGCTGAATAAGAGAAAGGAAAGAAATGCGGCTAAGGAGATCATCCCTTGACTAATTGTAGGCAAATTTCAGATAGATTAAAGCTGCCTAAAGTTGAGTTTGTGTGTCCTCTCTGTCATCAAATCAGAAGTCTTTCAGTCCTCTCAACAAGTGTCAGTGAAGCAAAATTAGGTGCCAAAATTTCTCAACTCAGAAGCCTCTGGAACCTGCCACTGCAAAGAATTATATTGTGCACACAATTTTACTGCCTTAAGAAATTGACATTGAAAGAGGAATTTCCTTGCAACTGGAGTTTGTTATCCAGTCAACAGTTTGTTTTTTTAATCAGCTTTTCTCATTCCTATGCCATCCATATTTCTTCTGTGACAGTGTCTCCTTGCACCTTATATTTGGACTCTGCTCTCTGCCACCTTGTTTTTTGAAAAAACGCTTTCATGACCAATTCTCTTTCTTCTAATTGCTCCCTGTGTTCCCAACTATTTTCTTTCCCAATTATTTTCCTGCAGCACTTTGGCAGTTGAAACGGGACATGGGGAGAGCGTGCGACACCTCCCGCGCCCAGTTTTGGGCCTGGACCACCTCCACCACCAACCTGGCTGCCTAAAATGGGCGTGGGGGGCCACACAACAATCCCTGTGCCCCATTTTGGGCCTAGACCAGGGGTGTAATGCTCCTGGTTCGGACCAGCTTGGGCAAGTAGGTAGCGGAGTTGAGGCTAGTCCGCCGAACTGGGAGCAATGGCTGGCTGGCCACATCCCTGAACTGGTCCATGGCCCGCAGTCCTGCCATGCTTGCATGCCTTCCTTGCTGCCTTCCTGGCGTCCCGGTGGCCAGTTTGCGAAGGCAGGCAAGCAGAAGCCCATGTGGAAGGCAGGCAAGCATGGCAGGGCTGCGGGGAAGGAGCTAGCAGCTTACTCGCCCCCCCTCACTCAAGCAGCAGTTCCCTGCTCAGCCCCAACAAGCTATGCATCCATAGCAATGGGGTTGTTTTGTTTGCCGCGGTGGTGCTTTGGGAGGGCAGATGGACATATTCATTATAGTTGTCAGCTGCAGACATCCGCCTGCCCACCTGAAGTATCACCTTGGTGAATAAAACAACCCCAATGAGCTGCGCCTACTTCTGCAGCCAAACACGCCCAGTCATGCATGCCCTTTCCTCAAATGGGCTGTGCATGGGGCACTTGGAGGGAGAGAGAGCAAGAGAGCTCTCCAGAGCGAGAGAGGGAGGGAGGGAGGGAGGGAAGGAGCGATCTGAAGCCAAGGCACCCAAACTTCTGGCAATGGCAAGAGCAGCTTCTGAGTAGCCCTGAGTCAGCCAGCTCCATCTGACCTACTCCCTGAGTCTTGCCGTTCTCCTCGCCCCCACCCCCACCCCACTCAAGCAGGCTCTGTGGGACAACAAGACCTCTCATTTTTCCCACAGCACGGCATACGCTTACTACCTCTGCTTGTCTGCTTGCAAGCAATGATCTTCTCTGCTTCTCTTGGGATGCTGGTTCGGGCACCATGGATGCATAGCTTGTTGGGGCTGAGCAGGGAAACTGCTGCTTCAGTGGGGTGGGAGTGGGGGCGAGGAGAATGGCGAGACTCAGGGAGTAGGTCAGGTGGAGCTGGCTGCTCAGAAGCTGCCCCTGCCACTGTCAGAAGTTTGGGTTCCTCGGCTTCAGATCGCTCCCTCCCTCTTTCCTCAACACACACACATACACACACACACACACAGATTGGAGAGCTGTCTTGCTCTGTCTCCAAGCGCCCTATGCACAGCCCATTTGAGGAAAGGGCAAGCAAGGCTGGGCACGTTTGGCTGCAGGAGGAGGCCCAGGTGGAAGGTGACTTTTTCAGCAGCATTCCCCTTCCCTCTTTGGATTGCCCTGCAAGGGGAAGGCTCTGCCTTTGCAGAAATGGGGTGGGCAGTTTGTATGGAGGATTGGTGATGGTGGGGGAATGTGCAGCCCTCCGGAATGAAGATCAGGGCAAGAGAAGGCTCCGAGGTTCGCCTGGGCAGTCAAGCCAGAGGGAAACTCAAAGTGTTGAGGCTTCAAAAAGGCAGAATGTGCAGCTCCTGGCTTCTGTGATATTCTGTGAAAGACAGAATGTGCTGCTGTTCTGTGTCAGAATGTGAGCTCCTGGCTTTAATGGTGAGTGACATGAATGACGTCAAACTGGCCATGCCCACCCAGTCACATGACCATCAAGTCATGTCACACCAAGCCACGCTTGAATCAGTAGCAAAAAAATTTAGATTTCACCCCTGGCCTGGATGGCCTCCTCCACCACCTTGCAAGCCAAAACGAAAAGATAAAAGATAGCAAAAGAGATGAAGTAAGTGGTTTTATTCTCCCTTGCTGAAGGTCTGAGTGTAGAACTAGGCCTTTGTGGCTCAACAAGAACTGGGGGAAGGCGGATTTGGACCTATGGCCCTTTTATGTCTTGTGAACTTCAACTCAAATGGCTGGCCCAGGAATTCTGGGAATTGAAGTCCACAAGTCATAAAATGACCATAGTTTTTCACCCTTTAAGGGTAGATGCTGTACAGGGAAGGCATACTTTATGAGTTCCAAGAAATAACATTGCTAAATCAAAGGAACAACGTGGGAGATTTTTTTAAAATTTACTTGAGGATTTGAGAAAGTATAACTCCTTAAATTTTTGCTGAGTTACAATTGTCAGCATCCCTGAAGCTAATGGGAGTTGTTATTAGCAACATTTAGATATTCTTAGAATATACATTTCAGACTTTATTTTGTTACCATAAAATGCCAATCTTCTTGTAGTGCTAGTCTAAACTGGAGAAGTGAATAGAGCAAAAATCTGAGAAAAGCTCATGTTCAGCTATTAAAGAAAACTTATTAGCGATCATAATGTTTGGTGCCTCTTCTCTAAAAAAAATAAATTTTATTTTCTTATTTAGGACACAAAAGCTATTCTGTCTCCCTCAACCTCCCCCCTCAAAACAAACAAACAAACAAACAAACAAACAAACAAACAAACATAAACATCCTGGTGCATGAAGTTTGGGGATAATCATCCTAACCCTTGTGTCAATTAGTGAAAACATTTTTAGGGTCTTTATAACATATACATTGTACTATTATATACAATCTTGAAGTATTTTTTACTATAAAAATTACAAACAATCCTGCCTTTCTCTGGCTATCACCTAGCCTGTGAGATCACTTTCTGTTTCTTTTTCCTTTGTCTTGGCCATGCTTTTTCTCTTGGAGGAACTTGATCTCTTTGCAGGGTTTGGTCATATCTCTGATTGGTCAGGTATAAAGATTATAATGTGGGAGAAGAATTGCATTTCCTCAGAAACCAGCAAATTCCTCTCTATAGATAAAAATGAACACTTTCTCAGCACTAAATTTATTATTCTGGATTAGCAATTAAACTTACTGCTCAGGAACATGAAGGTGGATTCTTTTATTTCAGCAGATTGGACAATTGCAATTTTATCTCTATGACAGCTTACTGATATTTATAAACCATAAATGTGCATTCCCATCTGTCTGAACGAAGGTAGATGTTATTAAGATGGTGATGTTTTTTTTAATGTTCCTAATTTTCAGTATTACACACATTTTTTCCAGATTTATGGTAGTATTCTTTGTATTATACTTTTCTATTTGGCTTTATATTAATTCAGTATTGATGTTAGGGTACTTTTATTTTACATGACACAAAACAAAAAGAAAAATCTAACCTTTTAGAGCTAGATGTGAGGCTTTAACAAATAATGTGATATAATATAAAATATGATGAATAATAAATTGGGATAATGCATTTGGAATTAGCATTTCTGCTTTTTACCTTATTTAACACAAGATAGACTTTGTAGCTCTCATAAGCATTGTGAATTAGCAGAAAATATCTGTCTTGAGTGATGAAACATGCACTGTTTCCATTACATAGTGTATAATCAACAGTGTTTGATTAAATAGGAAAAATATACTTTAAAGACTCCTTCCATAAGTCCAGAAACCTTTATAATTCATGCACATCAAACAAAAATTAGTTCTGTAATATACACAAAGAAAAAGTCACTTCATATATTTTTAGGCTTCCAGCAGTGCATCATCAATTATGGTTTCCTGATTTCACATTTGTCATTTTTATATGCTTTTGTTTGTGGAAAGTTTTGACAAGGTGCTCTTTTTAGCGTGATTTGTTAGCAGGTTTCTCCCTTATTGTTAGTTTCACTAGGAGCTGTGGTGCAGTATAATTATTTAGCAAGCCTATAACACCCCTATTTGGTCATCTATTATTAGGGTCATTTAGGCGAAGCCTACATAAAAATTGCATTCCTACACAAGTGTCTAATTTATAAGTAGCAATAAATATGCCAGGCTATGTGCCAGATACAATTCTAAGGCTTGCAGCCTCTTAACGGCCAGAGAGCAAATCAGTGTCGCAAAAATTCTTTGCATTTTTAATAATAAAACTGGAGAGGAGAGATACACACCAGAACATTTTGGAGTTGCAATGAAATAAATGCATGGACTCTTCAAGCAGACTTGGAATTTTGTAACTGCTGAACTTACTTATTGAAAAAAAGATTATGCAATTCTTTGCATTAAAGATTTTATACATTTATTTATTTATTTATTTATTGAACTTCTATACCGCCCTTCTCCCAAAGGTCTCAGGGCAGTGAACAGATTAATATTTCATATACATATAATATATATATATATAAATATATTTCTTGTAATTTAATTGAAAAACATCTAAACACAATTAAATACATACTTACAGTAAGTGAAATGGACCCAATTATCTTTTCTTTTTTTTAATTTTAAACAAAACATAAAAACAATCATCATCCATTACAATTACAGAAAGTGTATCAATCGGTTACAATTCTTTTGTGCTTAATCCCATATCCAAAGTTTACAAATTATTTGTCAATTTATTATATCTCACTGTATTATTATTCTCATTTAACATTTATTTAGCAATGGCATTTATCCCCTAAAATACCATATCATATATTTTTTTTATTTTTTTTGGGAAAAAAAATTGTTTTAAATTAAAATAAAAAAACAACAGAAAATATTGTCCTTACAAACAATTATAGACAGCATCTCGATCAGTTAAAATCATTTTGTGCTTGCAATTTTCCAAATCTCATCATAGGACAATTATTCTTTACTTGAACAGAAGATAAATATTTAAACATTTCATCAAAATTTCATCTCGTATATGCTATCTCATCTCCATACTTTATTGTCAAACCATTGATAAAATATCTCCCATATCAAATAATATTATTTATCTTCCTGTTCTCTTATTTCAAATGTCAATCTACTCATTTCAGCACAGTCCAACATTTTCTTAATAATTTCTTCATCAGTAATTATCTTCTCTCGTTTCCAGTTTTTGGCAAATACAATTCTAGCCGCTGTTAAAATATTCACAATTAAGTATTGTAATTCTTTATTAAATGTCTCTGGTAAAATCCCTAATAAAAATATCTCTGGTTTAAAGTCAATGTGTTTCTTTGTCATTGTTTCCAACCATGTGTGGATTTTAATCCAATATCTTTTAGCTTCTATGCATGTCCACCACATATGGTATTATGAGCCCGGTGTCTGGTGACATTTCCAACACTGTTCCAATTTGTTCTTGAACATTCTAGCAATTCTCGATGGGGGTAAATGCCACCTGTAAAACATTTTATACAAATTGTCCTTATATGCTGTTGACATTGTCATTTTATAATTTTGCAACCACAATTTTTGCCATTTCTGTAAATCAATTCCACAACCAAAATTTTTCCCCCCATGCAATCATTGTTTCTTTAACTTGTTCTTCTTCCAATTTTACCTCTAATAAATAACCATACAATTTTTTAATTACATAGTCATCAGAACCTTTTAAAATTTTATCTAGATTAGTCAAATTACTATAAAAACCCTCTGTCTTAAAATCTTTATCATATCTAGAATGTATTTGCATATATGAAAACCAATCTATCTTTATCTCTTGTTCTTCTAATTCTTGCTTCAATTTAAGTTCATCCTTTTCATTCAATAATTCACCATATATAATAATTTGCTCCTTTCTAATGTTATTGAGTATGAGAATGCTTCAATGGTAGATAGACTGGAATTTTTAAATAATGATGTCTTTTAATCTTCTCCCAATTGAATATCAAAGACTCTCGTATAACATGTCTTCTAAAATACCCGTGTTTTTGTACTCTTGTACCATAAGAAAGCATGCCAGCCCAACAGCAAATCATGTCCTTCTAAAGTCAACAATATAATATTTCTTAACTTTATCCATTCTTTAATCCACATCAAATTAGCTGCTTGATAATATAATTCTCAATCCTACAAGCCAAAACCTCCTCTTGATCTAACATCTTGCAACAATTTTAATTTTACATCCTCGCCTTTTTACCCTGCCAAATATATTTTAACACAGTTTTATTCAGATCTTCAGAATAATCTTTTCCCAACCTAATTGGAATTGTCTGGAACAAATACAAAATTCTAGGCAATATGTTCATCTTAATAGTTGATATCCTCCCTACCAATGATAATTGCAAATTCTCCCAGTTAGCCAAATCTGTCACTATCTGTTGTTTAAGTTTATTGTAATTATTCTCCTTAAGTGTACTGCATCTTGCTGATAAATGTATCACTAAATACTTAACCTTGTTTGTGATCTGCATCTTTGATACTGTCGCCAATTCTTCTTTCTGTTTTTTAGCATATTTTTTGTCAAAATCTTCATTTTATCTTTATTTATTTTCAAACCAGCAACCTTTCCAAAGTCTCCTATTTTATCTATTAATTTATTTATTGATTCAAATGGATCTTCCAAAATAAACACCAGCTCATCAGCAAATGCTTGCAGTTTATATTCTTGATTTTGAATTTTCATTCCTTTTATTTTTTCTCTAATGTTTCTGTTTAATACTTCTAGTGTTAACACAAACAACAGTGGTGACAGTAGACAACCTTGTCTCGTTCCTTTTTGTATTTCAATAGATTCAGTCAATTCTCTGTTTATCATTACTTTTGCTGTTTGTTTATGATATATAGCTTCTATGGCTTGAATAAATTTCCTCCCAAAGCCCATCTGTTGGAGCTGTAATAACATAAATCGCCAGTTTATGTTATCAAAGGCTTTCTGTGCATCCAAAAACATCAGAACCATTTGCTGTTCAGGATGTGCCTCATAGTACTCCAAAATGTTCAGAATTATTCTCAAATTTGCCTTTTTGGCAGAAATCCATCAAAATCCATTTTGATCCAGATGTATAAAAATATTTACATACCTTTTAAATCTGCCGATATTGTAGCGAAGATTTTATAATCTGAGTTTAGTAGAGGTATAGGCCTATAGTTCTTGACTTGTTGTGGGTCAGCATCTTCCTTTGGGACAAGCATAATATATGCTTCCAACCATGAATTGGGTATTTCCATCTTCAACATTACTTCATTCATAACTTCTAACAGTGGGAGACACAATGAATCTTGTAAAGTCTTATAATATTCCACTGGCAAACCATCTGGGCCTGGCGCCTTTCCCATCCTTTGTTTTTTAAGTGCTTCTGTCAGTTCCATCATTGTTTTCATTCATTTCATCTGTCATCTTAAAGAAGGATTTCAGCAGAGTTTTCCTATTTTGTTTTGTTCAGACCCACTTTTCTACATGCCTTTCATAATCTTAGTTGGTGGAGACCAGCCTTCCAATACAACCCTTTAGAATAAACGAAGATAAAGCATAGATTATTTGGCATTTTGAGATTCTGTGATATTTAAAAAATGTCTTAAATCCACCTGCATTCTAAATAAGAAGCTAAGTCACTGCACAAGTATTTATAAGATACTCTTCAAAATTCTTTGGCTTATAGTTGCTCTGATGTTAATATCTGATGACAACTAATTGAAAATCTGAGAATTTTTAATATATTGATTCAAGATTTGTGAACATATTACCAACAAAATAGTAAATTCCTATTGGCTAGATGCAATCAAACTTGTGCATTGGATTCCTGCATTGAGAAAGAGACAGGAAGTGATACCAAAACTATGTTTCTGTGAACATGTATTTTCCTTATTTCTGTTCGGTTATTGAATTCCCTAGAGATGGAAAAAACAAAAAGAAGATATCTTACCTATTGAACTGTATGTTAATTAGATATTTTATCAATGAAATTTAAATCAAGTCCTTGGTCAAATATAATTAGAGATAGGTTAATCATTTAATGCTTTAATTTAATAAAATGTTATGCTGGGAAATTAATGACATTCTTGTTTAGGAATAACAAAAATAAATCATTAGCTATAATCTTTTTATGTTTTATTTATTTTATTGTAATTTTTTTAGTTTGATTGTAGGGGGCCACACAGAGTCATTGAGAGTTGGATAGCATACAAGTTTAATATACTTGTATGCTATCCAGTGTGTGTGTGTTTGTTTTCTGAGGTTTTCACAGGTGTTTGTATGTAGGTCTTTGGTTATTTGGGTTTTCTTCTATGTAAAATTGTCTTGGCGATGTTTCAATGAAGTCTCATTCGTCATCTTCAGGCTGGTGTTTTCGGCTTCGTGCTTCTAGGAGCAATGTGTGATCGCAGCTGTTTTTTCTTTTTAACTGCTAGTGGGGGTGTGAACTGATTGGTTGGGGGCTTGGTTGTGTTCTGATTGGGTGGAGGTGTGTTCTGTTTGGGTGGGGGCTTGGTTGTGCTCGGGTTAGTCTGAGTTGCAGGGGGATTTGAGCTGGTGATCTGCATTGCGATTGTTTGGCTTCACGTTCGTGATCATGCTACATCTTCATGGTGGGTGTCAGTCTGCTTCATGTATGGATTGGAGGGGTTTAAAGTGACTAATGACGCAGCTGTGGTCTGGCTTCTGGTCCGTGGTTATGCCTCATCATCAGTGTGGGTTTGAGTCTGCTTTCCGCGTAGATATGTGGTAGTGATACCCTGGTGGTCCTCGTGAATGTGGGTCTGGTGTCATTCCTCATGTTAGGGACTCATTTGTCAATAAGGGCGGGTTTCCAAATGGCTGGTAGGCGGGAGGTATCATCTCGTTTATTCATGCTGTGTGGGCATTTTTCTATCGCAATGTCTTCTCACCAGCTCAAATCCCCCTGCAACTCAGACTAACCTGAGCACAACTAAGCCCCCACCCAAACAGAACACACCCCCAGTCAATCAGAACACACCTCCACCCAATCAGAACACAACCAAGCTCCCACCCAATCAGTTCACATCCCCACTAGCAGTTAAAAAGAAGAAACAGCTGCGATCACACATTGTTCCTAGAAGCACGAAGCTGAAAACACCAGCCTGAAGATGACCAATGAGACTTCGTCGAAACGTCGCCAAGGCCCTTTCAATTTTACGCAGAAGAAAACCCGAATAACCAAAGACCTACATACAAATACTCACGAAAACCTCAGAAAACATATACATACATACATAATGTGTGTGTGTACCTGTACATGTGCATGTGTATGTATGTGTGTATGTGTGTGTGTGTGTGTATTTTATGTGTGTGTGTGTGTGTGTGTGTGTGTATGAATGAATCTTAACAAGGGAATTAATATATAGATATATAATTATTACAATTCACATCTCAAATATTATAGTAGAACCCAAATGGAAAAGATTCAGCTGATGAGCTATATTCTCAGTCTGACTTTGGAGTCTGCAATCTTTGTGCTTTGTAACTTTTTTTCCAAATGTGAGTGCAATAAAATTCTTTTACGTAAATTAACTTTAATTAGCAGAAGCTGAGAGGCTGAAGCTCTTTTGTAGTGAACACCAAATAGTTCAAAACTGCCTTTCATATTGTACTAAGATAGATCTTTCAGTCAATATTAATTGATTCCCTTGGAACTTTTCCAAGTAAACTATTTGTGAAACTTAAAAAAACAAGCCAGATGTGAACCTAATTAAGGCAACAGTTATTTCACCCTGGAATGAATCAGTAGGATCTTAGGTAATGAAAAGAATATTTATAGCTAGTTCTTCTGTACCTTCATCTTAAAAGCACAACATTTGGTTTATTTCTACTTCTTTTATTTTAGCAAAATATTTATTCTGTTATGATTATGCTTTTTGTTTGTTAAACTAACATTATTTTGATCAAGTGTATATACCTTATTTTTTCTCACATAATAGGGAAAATTTACACCTGGTTGGACATAACTTAGTGTTTTATCTAATTTTGGCAATGATTTTCAGACTATTCCTTTTCTGAATGAAATTATATGAGCCTTCATATTATCATAAAATAAATTATCAGTTCATTGGGTTAAATGAGATAAGTACCAGTGTTGCTGTTGCATTTAGTTACTTCCCTGCTAAATGTTCATTTGTAAGCAGCATGCTACTCATAAAACTCATCTAAACACCTAAAGCAGACTACACTTTTGACTCTGGCATCCCAATGATATGCAGTAGGCTCTTGATTCAATAATGTTAAGCATCATAAATATGAAAATATTAATGAAGAAGGTTCATTGTGTATTTTTTGTCCTGAATTTCATTATACTTTAATTTGGAGTTTTGTTAGGCTAATCTTAAAGGACTTTTTTCAGAATTCTATATCTGCAGAAATGTTCCTACTGGCTTCTAGAAAGAAAAGCATCCACATTAAGAAAGCCAATGCATATTTTGGTGAATAAAAGGTAAGCTACTTGTAGTGGTTCTGCAAAACCTGATTAGCCTTTTGAGGTAAACACAATGTTACAAAGAAATGGTGCTACACTGCCTCTTTCTATGGCTACCTGAGGGTGTTAGAGGAAATCATTGGCATCAAAATTCAGCAGGCAAGCTCTAGACTAAAAATATCAGTTTATTTTGAACATGCAAATGCAGCAAAAACAATCAAAGGAGAGCCCTTGGATGAGATTTCTGGAGAGCTGCTGGCAAAGATATTCTATTAAAGAAGTTACCAAGAACCAAGGCCTTAGCCAGCACCAAGTACATTATTCTGTTAGCAATATTTTTCTCCTATTACAACAATGAAAGAATGAGGTAAATCAAGTAAAACTGAATGCAGCAAGCAGCATGATGTGTAATGAACAAACTGTATAGATTTAAAGAGCCCTTCTCTTATTTTACGAGGTCAGGTTGGGGAGATGCCCTAGGTTCATTCTGTGACCCAAAGGATAATGGCAAAACAATGTCTATAGTGCAAATAGCTGTTAATATAAATCTGCCCTAGATATTCTTGAATTCCTGCACACAATATTTCATCATATTTTCACCAAGCTCTTTCACAAACCAGTTTGAAGCAGGGAGTGATCTGCCAACTGCAAATTGTTATAATAGTAAAAACCAATCAGTGCTCCCTCCTAGCAATCAGCACGTGAGTGGTTTTTTTTTTTTAAAGGATTCAAACCACATCGTTTGCTTGAGTTGCCAGAGTCCTCTTACCTACATGGCAGTAAGCATAACATGGTGATACTTTTGCAGCCAAGCATTTTATATAGAGTTGCAGGATGTAAAAAAAAAAAAATGAGGTGAGGCAAGAATTTAATTAAGTATGGAAAATCAAATTTGTCAGCATTTTAAAAGGTTTGGGAAACTGAGTAGAAGATTAAGCTTGCTGAGCTGCTTGTGAGAAGTCAAGTCTGCATAAATCTTAAGATAGGGATCCCAATTAAAGTGGTTTGTTCAATTAATAGATCGCTCTAGTATCAAATACTGAACAGTTGTGAATAAGTAGAAGCTTTGGGTGAAGTAAAAATAAACTTGTTTTTATTTTTGTAGCAGAATTAAGTTGTAGGGAATGCTAAGAATCTTCTATCAGACATATTGCTAAATGTCCCAAAGTCATTCCATATTGTCCCAATGGACTGCGGAATGGTGCAGAAGTGGGTTGATACAGTGCAATCTGCCCAGAGACTGAGTCATAATTGTTGGGATATGTTATAAGCCTAACAGATTGTCCAGGCAATATATGGATAATATATGTGTCCTATGTGTGCTATGACTTTAACATGAATATCTATTATATTTTAAGTAGTACTTAAAATATAGTAGTACTGCTACTAAAATATAGTAGTACTGCTACTAAAATATAGTAGTATTGCTGAGTCATTGTGATACTAAGTCATTATATCCTAATTGGATAAGCTCTGTTGTAACTGTATTTAAGAAGGAAGCTGAACTGTAGTCATTGATGGATATGCTATCATCGTGTGTGGAGATGCTATCATCATGGAAGGATATGCTACCATCATGATTTGTTACCAGCGTGACTTTGCTATTATTACCTACTGCTGTTCTGTATGGCATAGACTTGGATTGATTAAAGACTATGAGATTGTTTTTTCACTATAAAGTAAAAACTTTGATACACCAGCTTGTATGTACGTTATTCATTGCCCTCAGCACTGTTTTCCTGTGCTCTAAGCTCTGCTGGTTGGTTAACACAACAATATCCTTAACAATAATTTTTCTGGCCATGCCCCCACTTGTGTCCGTTGGGCCCAGTTCTCAACTCAGTCGTCTGAAAGAGACATCCTTTTACTGTTGCTCCTGTTCAGCCACTTCTGGACCTTCTGGATAGTACATTGGTTCAGGTTTTTGTTTTTTATTCCCATCGGGTATTTGACTGAATGGTGCTGGCAAGCTCAGTTTGACTGACAGCACTGCCAACCATCTGGAGTGGCTTGGGCCGCCGCCCATGGCTTTGACTGATAGGCCATTGACTGCGGGTCCCTGGGGATCAAGTCGGCCCTTTTAGTTCCAGGGCCAGGCGGAAGCTGCCGCCATGGCTTCTTGGACCGTTTTGGCTCCCGTGTCCGATCATGGCCAGGCAGCCATTTTGAACCGTGCTTTTAGTGCTGGTCTCGGGAGGTGGTTTGCAGCTTTAATTGACAGAGGAGATCGGATCACCAAGCTGCTTCCCTTACTTACACTGCCACAGCTCTCGGAGCTCTTCAGGATTTCCCGGGGTTCTTTTTTTGCTGAATTCAATTTCAGCTACGGAGTGATACAGCCTTAAGGCACAGCACTTGCTCCACCCCCCCCCATATTGGCCTGCCCTTTGCCACACTGGCCCTTTGAACTCGACGGAGGCCCATAGCGGTCTGTGGAGGAGGATCGCCATTGGCACCAGAGCTGGCAATTCCTAGGCTCGCCTAAGCACGCCGCCCTTAGGAAAGCCTAGTCAGGCTTGCAAGTGTGCTGGCCAAGCCCTTGAAACAGGCATAGCCACCACTAATTGCCTTGTTCTTCCTCTAGCATAGCTGAGATATCCAAGGCAAGGGAAGAGCAAAGACCCAGGGAGGAGACGGGTTCTTCAGGTAGCAGGAAGGCATCCTGTAAATCCCACCACGTTTCTAAGGACAAACAGTTGTCCTCAAAAGGGTCCAGGCACAACTTTGCTGACTAGCAGGCATTGCAGAGTAACCTGGACACCCAATCACTGGCCAGTGACCACTCCATTTCCAGATCCCTACATCGGGATCAGACAAACCACCTAAATAGGGCATGGTCACCCAAGGTCACTGTCTCTTTGGCAGTGGGGACAGTTGGGCAGGTCAGGGGAGGGAAGAAAATTCTTTTGCCAGTGCTGTTTCATCTCAGGATCTTCAGCCTAGACAATCATCTGAGGTTTCAGCTCAAGTTGTATCAGATTTGTCCGAGAATCTCCAAATTCTAATTTCTCAGGCGATCTCCAGGGGAGTTGCGGAGATTATACAATATCAGAGGACAACTTCGATTGCCTCTGCCTCCTATCCCCTTCCTGCTCCCTCATCCCTGCCTGCAAGCCTCACAGAGTCACCTGATCAGTTGTCTTCCCATTCGGGGGGGGGGGCAGTGATGGCCTGTTTTGGGGGGAGGAGGCTCAAAAAGACCAAGACCTTTCAGAGGATGAAGGGATGCTTCCAGATGTCCCTGCTTTCACAGGTCTCTTTCCCCCAGGTCTCTTCAAGTCCTTACTGTTCAAGGCAAAGGCCACCACCGGACTTCCGGAAGAAACCGCATCTCCCGATTTTCAATCCTCCCAGGGCCAAGGCCATGGCTTGTTCTCTGAACCGGTAGCTCAGCAGCTCTTCATTCCAGCTCCTAAGCTTTTCACTGACGTTGTTCGCAACCCAATGGGCCAGTCCGGTATCGCTTCCAACGCCCTCCAGCATGGACAGAAGACACTACAATATGGCACCCCAACTACTACAACTCCTACAGGTACCTCTGTTGACGGGTCGGTAGCTGCGTTAGCTTCCTCCTCTTCTTATGTGGCCGGGGACCCCTTTGAAAGCTTAAGGCCAGAGGAGAAAAAATTGGATTTGTTTTGCAAAAAGACACACCAGGCTACTGTCTGGGCCACTCAGGCCTCCACGGCAGCCTCCTTTTTAAATCAGTCCTCCCTTATCTGGCTACAATAATTATAGGCTAGATTGCCTCTTAGTGAGGTCTGTCTCCACCAGGATCTCAACAAAATCATAGCTGCAAACCAATTTTCAGCAGATGCCACATTAAATGCCGCTAAATACTTGTCCAGGGCTCTCGCCTCCTCCGTTATTTCTAGGAGGCTATTATGGCTCTGACAGTGGCCAGCAGAGTTTAAGGCAAAGTGGAGGTTAGTCTCTTCCCCCTACTCAGGCACTAAGCTCTTTGGCGAATCATTGGATCCCCTGCTTGTGGAGGATAGGGAGAAACGAAAGGTGATGTCCTCGGCCTCCTTATTACAGGAGACAGCCCTTTTGTTTTAACACAGAGAACACCCCTCCCCAGCAACGCCCTTACATGCAGGGTTCCACACATCAAACGGAAAAGGAACCCCTTTCATGACCGGTCCCAAAATTTCAGCAACCAAAGATGTCCCTTTCGCGGTTCTGGTGGCCCCCAGTTCCGCAGACAGAAATGACTTCTCTTGGATCCCTCCTATAGGAGGAAGGTTAAGCCTGTATGTAGGCCAATGGGCTCTCACCACAAGGGACAGTTGGGTCCATTTGACCATCAGACAAGGACTGTCACTGGAGTTTCCCTCCAGCCCTCCTGACCGCTTCGCACAATGCCCTGTCTCCAGCAACTTAGTAAGGCAGGACCTCATGGAGTGTGCAATCCAGCACCTCCTAGACATCAAGGCCATAGAGCCGGTTCTGCCACAACAATGGAGACAGGGATTTTACTCCATTCTGTTTGTTGTACTGAAGCGCTTGGGGGCTGGAGAGACATCTTGGACCTCAAGGCTCTCAATGCACACTTGGTCTACAGGAAGTTCAAGATGTGTTCCCTCCAGTCGATACTCCATCGATCTTTCGGAAGCATACCTCCACATTCAGATTTTTCCACTCCATTGGAAATGTCTCAGATTCTATTATGCTGGTCACCACCTGCAGTACCGAGCCTTGCCGTTTGGCTTGGAATCGGCCTCGCACTGCTTCACGAAAGTTCTGTCGGCCCTTGCAACCCACCTGCACTTGTCCCGGGTGCGGCTACAAGCCTATTTAGACAACAGCCTCCACCCTTTATCAGGCGGAGAGGGACCTCAATGTAACAGTTTGAACCCTGCAAGATCATGGGTTCCTAGTGAATTATCTGAAGAGCCAGCTGATTCCGAGCACCAGGGTAACCCACATCGGAGCCATCATAGCCTCCTCCCTTGGTCAGGTTTTCCTGTCACAGGAGAGGAAGGACAGCATACTGACCTTGGTGTCCCAGATTCAAAAACACCCCAAGGTCCCCTTGGCCAATCTCTCCAAACTTCTTGGCAAGATGGTCTCTTGCATGCAATTGTGCCATGGGCTCAGCTACATGCTCAAAGCCTTCAATGGTTTATGTTGCCACATCAACTGAGGGGCTCATCCAACTCCTGGCTAAAAGTCAGGGTTCCCCTACCTGTCAGGAGGTGTCATGAAAGAAGCCCTCAGTCTGGGCAGGTGGGCAGAAGCCAACCTAGCCTCCCTCAAAGCAGAGCAGAGCTGGAAAGACAAATGCTCAGGCGGATTTCCTGAGCAGGACAGTGGTGGACAACTCCCAGTGGCATCTTCACACCGGAGATCTGCACTCGGGAGATCTGCATTCGTTTCTGCAGTCCACTAGTGGACCTCTTTGTCTCCCACCTGAATGCTCAGCTCCCTCGGTACATGACAAGGTTTCCGACCTAAAGCATGGAAGACACAAATGCCTTCTGCTGCACCTGGCCTCCCGGTCTCCTTTACACCTTTCCTCCTCTCCCCCTGATTCTGGGGATGATCAGCAAAGTCATCACGGAAGGTGCAGAAATCATGTAGGTGCCAGTAAGATGCCTTCTTACTGGCCTTGGAGGCCATGGTTCACTGATCTACTCAACCTATCCACATCAAGGCCTTGGAGGATTCCTCCAGAGAGGATCTCTCTCAGCCAGGGGGTACTACTCCATCCGGAACCTCAGTCTCTCCAGCTGACTGCCTGGCACTTGAGGGGTCCTCTTGAGGAAGGAAAATCTTTCAGACCAGGTCATTCAAACCATGCAGGCAGACAGGAAGCAGTCCACTATCCAGATCTACAACTTGACCTGAAAGGTATTTACGGCCTGGTGGGCCCAGCACCACTTTAACCATGTCTCAACTTGATTTCCTACAGGAGGGTCTCAACAAAGGGCTGGCTCACAACACCATCAGAAGGCAAGTAGCCGCTCTTTCGACTGTTTTGTCAACCACTGATGGGGAGACGTTGGCGCACCACCCCTTCATCCGCAGATTCCTTCAGGGTACAAGTAACATCTGACCTCCAGTTGTTCATCTTTATCCTACCTGGGACTTACCCAAAGTTCTTAAAGCTCTTACTGGGTCTCCCTTTGAACATCTGGACATGGCGTGCCTCCGATTCCTCACCCTTAAGATGACATTCCATTCATGTTGATCCAGCGCATTTTGGAACTGGTGGCCCTTTCTGTGAAGGCCAACCTTTGTATATTCCATTCGGACAAGGTCATTTTGAGGCTGGATCCGTTGTTTGTTCCATCGGGCCCAGGAGGTCACATTTCCTAACTTCTGTCCTTGGCCTTCCCATGCCTTGAGAGAACTTGGCATACCTTGGATGTTCGACGGTCCCTGAAGACATATATCAAATGAATACCTCATCAGGAAGTTGGAGGCTCTCTTTGTCTCTTTCCAACCGATGTCACTGGGACCAAAGTGTCCCCTTCCGCTATTGGTTGCTGGAACTGAGCATGTATCACCCGGTCATACAAAATTCAGTCCCTTCCAGTTCCCAAGCGCATTACCACGCTTTCAACACATGGTGCAGCTATCACTGCTGCATGGGCCACGCAAGCATCCCTCGAGGAGATTTGCAGGGTGGCCACCTGGACTACTCTTTGCCTTTTATTAGGCATTATAAATTGGACGTCTATGCTTCTGCGGAGGCATCCTTTGGGAGGAGGGTCCTTCAACACGTTCATTTGGCGACAGGGGCTCCAGTCCCCACGGCATCCTACCCTTAGGAGGACAGCCAAACTTGGGTATGTCCCATTTCTGGACCATTCCGCAATCCATTGGGAGAAAGGGCATTGGTCCTACCGTGAACCTCTTCTCCAATGCTGCGGAATGGTCCAGTCCTGCCTGATTTCATGGGCCTGGAGCTGGTCCTTATTAACCTCTGGCTGAGTTTTTCTTTCAGGCGTCTTCGCCCAGAACTGGGCCAATGGATACAAGTGGGGGCATGGCCAGAAAAATTATGACTCAGTCTCTGGGTCGTATTGTACTGTATCAACCGACTTGTGAACCATTCCACGGCATTGGAGTTCATGGTAGGACAAACGCTGTTTCCCCCTTTTGCTGGATTATGGCCTAGAATAATAAAGTTGTGGCCCCAAAGACACGTACTCCTCACCTCTGATTTAAAGGGAATTGATAGCTCTGAATGATATGGTCACTTGGATGAATGCCAAAGCATTTCCCAGTTACAGATTAAAGTGTCAACTGGTAATTTTGGTAGAATTACCAATACAACAGCATACAGGGTAATTGGTTTCATATACATTTATGTGTCAATGGTGAGGCAAAGTTAATTTCCCATTATCCAATCTAGGATATGCTGGATTATATACAGAAGGGATCTTGTAGTAATAAATGAAATTTACAAGATAATATGTACTGATCTGAACTCTTTGGAAACTCCAGTCTCCAAATATTTTTGAACATGGTAAAAACCTAAAACAATAATAGTAACAATAGAATATTGATCAAAACCATAAAATGTACAAGTATATACAATTTATAAATGTAAAATACCCTTTTACACTCCCTTCTAATGGAGAACATTGTTGTGAAGGACTTGACCATTTGGATGTACTATAAATAAAGTAAATTTTAACTATTTTTCAATTGAATTTGAAAGCAATAACAGTAGACATGAAAGTAATGAAATTATTCTTGGAACTCTTTTGTTTGGAAGTGAAGCACTTTGACATTAAAAAGTGATAGAACATAATTAATATGAATAGATATAAGTAAGTATAACATTAATAACTATAACATCAATCCATAGTTTAATATTTGTTGAACAGGGACTTAAGAGATCACTTTGAATAGCTCTTTCAGATTTTTATAAAGATGTCATGGCAACTGCAGGGTGAGAATACATTCATCTCTCTAGGTGTAATCTCCCGCCCCACCTGCTTTTTTTTTTATGTTCAATGAAACTTTTTTGTGTTGGGTTTTCTTTCATGCACCTGGATGGGGTTAAGTTCAGGTTGAAGACTGAGAACTGTAGGGTTTCAGGTTTTATGTTAATGGGAATTATATAATTTGCCTTTGAGAACCTGAAGGGCGTTCAGAGGGTACAGGAACAATTTGAGTTAGAGTATGAGTATTTTTAAATAACACAAAATTAATAAAATAATTTTATTCTTGATTCAGGCAACCATTTACTGAACTGGAAGAACAATTTAATATAGGAAATAAAAATGAACAGACTTTTAAATAATCTATGTGAACTTCTGCATTAAATTACAGCAGGGTGAAAATGTCTGTGTCATCATTATTTAAATTTTCAACTAATTAAAGGGTTATGCACTAATTTATGCTCCTTAATTTCTTTTTGTGCTGGAATCAGTAGTTGTGAATCTAAAAATAATTATTGTGTGATTTTAATAAAATAGGTCCACTTCTGTGCAGTTATTTTATGTTAAGTCTTGCTCTGCTGATTCTTGGTGTCATAACCAAAGCCATTTAATTCATTGTGCTAAAACACATCAAACACAATTGCAGCATAAAATTATAGTTTAAAATGTTTAGATGTCTCTTCTTTTCATATTGCATTTCCTGCATACTATACATACTTTTGCTGTTACATTCAGTTTATACCTGATCCAAATATTATTTTAGATAGATATGGACAAATGGGTCTGTTTCCGTTTCATTTTGTATACTGTTTTTCAATCTTTTAATTTTTTAGTGGAATTTTTTGAAACATATATTTTTTTTAAAAAAAGTATAAAATTTTATTTACACAATAGGAAAATCCCCAACTGACACACTATTGTTCTCAAGTATTTTTAATTAGAATATCAGTTCATCCAGTTTGTGCAATGGCTATATTTTTAAAATACAAAAATGTGCACAGAATGTGTTTCTCTGTATATACTCCCAATATATGCAGTTTTGTTTACAGTTTGCAAGCAACTGGAAGACAATATTTTATTTTCACTAATATAAAATTTTTTGCCTGCCTATCTCCCTAATACACACTTTATTGCATATATAAGTATAAAATTGAATAAATTGACTTTTTAATAATATTTTAAGGTACATATTTTATTTCACATAGTTTTCATGTACACCTGTGATTCTGTGGTTCTGACTCCAAAAAAAGAAAACTATTGAAACCTTCAAATGTCCACATACTAGATTTCTTAGAGGACTTGCTATTTAATAACAGCAGTGCTTAACCTATCATTTTAATGTGTAACAATCACATTTCTCATGACTGTAGCTTTTATTTTGAAACAAAAATATAAGATAAAGAATGCTATCATGTAAGTTGTAAAAATGGGCTTGCTTAAAATTATAAATTAATAAATTATAAAATTATAAATTAAAATAATAAATCTTCATTGGCTAAAACATAGACATTGAAAACATTAAGACACAACTTGGAAAAGAAACTCAAATGTGGTAGGAGCATTTGTAAAAGAATGTATCAGAAATGGTCCTACTGCTTAGTTTTTTATTTTTACCAATCAAACTATTTTCAATGAGTGCTAATTATAGTAAGTCAATTTTTTTGTCTATTGAACATTAACCCCAGTTAGTATTGAATCTTTTCTTCTCTCTCTTTCTCTATCCTCTCTCTCTTTCTCATAAACTATTGAAAATGTCCTATAGAAGGGAGGCCTCTCTTTCCATAAACTCCAGGCTTTCCTGTTACATGGTTATAAATCTTTCAGAAGGAGACGGTATACAATTGATTACAAAAAGTAGGACTAACTGGCTTGTGACCATTGCATTTATCAGCAAGACTGAAAAATGTGTGGCAAGTGGGAACCTTCTGTTCACCCTATTATTGATGGGTTGCAAAGCAAGTCTCCTTATTCATCTTTTGCTTCAGGGGGCTTTTTCTCCATCCATGCTGTTCTGCTTGGAGAATACCTCATCAATCACCAATCTGCTTTAGGGATTTTTGCATCAATCACTGATCTACTATAGGGTACTCCCCAGCACCAGGGCTCAGTGATGGGCAGTTCCTAATTACCAGTACTTCCTATCGCCATGTGTTTTTGAATTGGATGGTAGTAATTTTACATTTCCTTTCTCCAGAATCTTCAACACAACTTTCTTCATTCTTGTGCCATATTGTATTCTAAACTTTAGCCTTCCCGCTGGCTAAGGATTATGGGAATAGTTTTTCTTTTTTTTCAGTGAATTTTATTAAAAATAAATCCACAAAGATTTTATCTTTATCAAAGCTACCAAAACAGAGAAGAATAAAATGAAAAAGAAAGAGATTATAAAAGGGTGAAGAAAACAATAGCAAGAAAAATAAAAATATTTAAAGAATGATTTCCAATCTTCTTTGCCGCGGTTACAAACATGGCAATTACTATATCTACCTTCCCATATAGCCTATCAAGGTTCTCTTCTTCCCTCTAGCACAGCGGTCACCAACTGGTGGTCCATGAGAAAATTTTGATGGTCCATAGAAAAATTATTTGCATCTTTAATATTGCACTAAATCAGGGGTCCTCAAACTACGGCCCCTGGGATGGATACATGCAATGAACATTTGTGTTGCTACAGAGTCTCCCCCTTTGGGGTCTTTTTGTGCAGGTTTGAGGGGGCAGAAATTCTGACTTGAGGTCTGCTTCAGCCTCCTGGTGCAGGGCTTTGGGTGAAGGCTGAAGAGAAGCATCACTGGTGGTAAAAAGCTGGAGGGCCTTCTTCCAGTGGGACTGCATCATGGCTTGGAACTGGCTGACCATCTCAACCCACTGAGCCTCCAGGGACCAGTACCTGGCCTTACACTCCCGCAGGTCTTCCCTCTGCTTGGAAAGCCTATGCTCGTAGTTCTCAATGAGGTGCTTTTGCTGAGCCTCCTTCTCGGTCCGATCCAATTTGAACTGAGCTGTTTTGCCAACTCTTTTTCATGGTGGGTGCTTAGGTCCAACAACTGCTTCCTGCTGGGGCACTAAGGCGCCTGGCAGGCAAGGAGGGGCTGGGAGGGGAGGGGCGAGTAAAGGCCGGCAAGGCACCCCTTGATGTGAATGACATTGAGTTGGCCATACCACCCAGTCACATGACCACCTAGCCACGCCCACCGAGCCAGTCATTAGACAGATCATATTAGTGGTCTGTGAGATTTAGTGGTCCCTGAGAATATAGTGGTCCCTGAGGTCCAAAAGTTTGGGGACCCCTGCTCTAGCACCCTTTTCTAATTAATAAATCCCAAAATCAGCTGTCCATTTTTATCCATTTTAGCAAGTCAGCAAAAGGATTTTCCATTTTTTTTCATAAAGCTACCGTATTTTCCGGCGTATAAGACGACTGGGCATATAAGACGACCCCCAAATTTTCCTGTAAAAATATAGGGTTTGGGCTATATTTGCTGTATAAGACGACCCCTCTTCCAACGCACACCAAATAATAATTTAAAAACATCAACTGGCTCACCCACAATGTAAAAGCAGCTGTGCTAGACCCAAAATGGCCCCTGCAACAAGCAGGAACCTCACACAGCCACAAAGAGCCCAAAAAAACAACTTTTACATTGTGGGTTTACACACACAAAATTCCACATACAGCTTTGTGAGATTTTGTGTGTTTCTGTAGTTAGAGTGAACCACTACAGAAACACATTAAATCTCAGAAAGTTGCACACATTTTATTTTTATTTTTATTTATTTTTATTTTTATGAAAGCTAAATTTAAAACTTCCTAGCCTAAAACTTAGACCTAGCCTTTAAATGGCTAGGTCTAAAAAAGAACAACTAAAAAACCCCCCAATTAACTATTTTTTTAAAGCTCCCAAAGGGGGGAAAAACTTACCCAATAAAACAGGGGTCTCCAATCTTGGCAACTTTAAGACTTGTAGACTTCAACTCCCAGAATTCCTCAGCCAGCTTTGCTTTGCTGGCTGAGTAATTCTGGGAGTTGAAGTCCACAAGTTGCTTGCATCAGCAAGCAACTAAATCTCCCTGCCTGCAATCAAGCAGGCAGGGAGATTTAGTTGCTTGCTGATGCAATGGATTGCAGGCAAGGCAAGGCAAGCGTTGCGGTTAGCAGCTAAGGTAAGCAAGCTGGAGGTGGGGGGGGGATTTTTGCTACGGAGCAATTAGCAGGCAAAAATTAGCAGCTGGGATGGCCAGCGTTGTGTAAAAGAAAAGTTTTTCCAAAGTGCTGCTCCTGCATTCCATTGGCTGGGTTGATGTTCTAGTTGCTGTATGGGAACTGAGTGTAGCTCTATGATTTTTCTCTCTTGGATCTATCTTCCTCCCCTGTTGGTAACTCCCTCTCTGTAGCTCCTCCTCCAGTCTGTTCACTCAGTTGCTGAGGAACTGGAGTGTTTCTGCTTAGCTCTTCAAAATTTGAGAATATTGTGTTCGTTGTGGTTAGATTAGTTTAGTTTAGTTCAGATAATTTTTTTTTATTTTTGTCGTATTATTGGTTGCGCTAGCTAGTTTCTTATTTAGTTGTGTCGTTTTATTTTCTGCTGACTGCTGCTTCGTGGCCCTACTGTCAGGGAGCGCTGAGGCGCCCGGGGCTCCAGGCACCTTCGGTTTTCAGCAAGAGCGCTTTCCCTGACAGCTCCTTTTATTTTTGGCCTCCCAGCTTGTCATCTTAGCCGCAGGCGGGTCCGTTGGCTCATCGGTCAGCCGATTAAGACCACGACCGCCTCAGCGTCAGCAGCGGTTTTTAGCGGCTCCGGAGCCTCTGCCTATGTGCCTGGCAAGCTCTGATGTGTGTGGCGGTTGGTGGTAGCGCTGAGGATCGAGCGCTTTCGTCGCAGTGAGTGTTTTCGTCCCGGGGGCCTAATTTCTCTTGGCGGTTGATTTTCCCGCCGTTTTCGCTTGCGGCAGCCATTTTGGATTCCTTGCGAGCCGTAGGACTGTAATTTGCCGCTAAAGCAGACGGGCGCCATTTTGAAAGCTGATTGTGTGGCGGGTGCCATTTTGAAGGCCGCCTAAGTGGCGGGCGCCATTTTGGGGGCTATATTTTGTTGCGGACGCCATTGCTCCCACTTTTTCATAGCCCCACTCCACCACCGCTTGGGACCTGGGCGCTTGCTGGCTCTTAAGAGCCTAGCCTTTGTGAATGAGACTTGTCTGCCAGGCCTGTGTTTTAAAGGCTTCCGTTTTTTCTCTGAAGGCAATAAGACTGGTGTCAAGCGCTTGCTGGCTCGCATGAGCCTAGCTTTTTTAGAAAACACCAGCATATTTTTCACTTGGCTGGGAGGCGCAATTTTATTTGTTTCAACTCCTGTGGCATAATTAATTCCACTGTTTATTGGAGTTTTTTTGATCAAGTTTGCTCCAAAAATTAATTTAAAAAAAAAATTAAAATTAATTGACTTTTAATATTATAAGAGAAATTGATTAACTTGTGGGAGTTGATTTTCTGCTGCAAAATGTCTGAGTCTCCATTATCCTCAGACCTTGAGCCTGAGATTTCTGATACCCCAGTTGAGCCTGAGGCACCCAAAGCTGGCAAGGCTAAGGCCAAGCGCAGGGCTGTTAAGCTCGTCAGGCCTCGAACCAGAGCATCTACTATGGCTGACAAATGCGCTCTTCGTCGCCACAACGCGCTTGAACGCCAATTTGACAAAGCTCGTAAGGCGGCTTTCCTTCAGGCTTCTTCTAATAAGTCAACTGCCCAACCTGTGTTTGGCTCCCTTCCTCACCATCTTCCACCAGTTTCTAACAAGGATTCTTCAAAGGATCAAACTGCTCTTGACTCATCAGCACCATCAACGTCTGCAGAACCTTCTCAGGCCCCAGCTTCAGCGGGGGGGACACAAGTGTCTTCTGCTCCTCATTGTTCTCAAGGTCCACCTGCAGCCCCTCAGGTGGACATCCATTCTGTTCTGTCTGACGCTCTGGCCAAGGTGTTGGCTGCTAGTCTTCATCAGGGTGCTGCTTCGAGCCATCTTTCAGCTCAGCCTCAGCCTGGCCCAAGCAAACCTTCTACCAAAATCACCTCGACATGCCATCAGCAGGAAGTGTCTAGTGATGATTCTGAAATAGATGAAGAATTTCCTGACGAGATGGAGCTGTCAGAAGACGAAGGTCTTTTACCAGATCAACCTACTTTCTCTGGTCTGTTTCGCCCGGCTCTTTTTAAATCGTTGCTTCACAAAGCGAAACTTGTCACTAAATTTGGTCTTACCCCGACTTCATCGGACGGGTCCCAACAATTGCCGGCGCCTCATGACCAGATGTTTCAGGTGTCCAAAACGGAAAAAGATTTTGTTCCGTGTCCACCCCTTTTTTCAGAAGTTGTGCAAAGTGGGTGGGCTCAGCCGGGGTCCCTGACTGCTCCTACTTCCTTAGACAAGAAATTATATTGTGCCAGTCCAGAGCTGGAATCGCTTCTAGCCTTACCTTCTGTGGACCCGCCGGTAGCGGCCTTATCTTCTTCAGCTTTGATCACAGGTGACATAGTAGATGGGCTTCGAGCTGAAGATAGGAAGGCTGAGCTCGCTTTTAGAAAAACTCACCAGGCCTCGGCCTGGGCGGTGAGGGCTGCAACTGCAACTTCTTTTTTCACCAGAGCGTCCTTGTTATGGCTCAGACAATTACAGGAGACTCTACCAGCGGATGATATCCGTTTACATCATGACATAAACAAGTTAATTGTAGCAGCTGAGTATTCTGCGGATGCGTCTTTAAACGCAGCTAAATTTGCTTCCCGTGCCCTGTCTTCATCCGTGACTTCCCGTCGCATGTTTTGGCTCCGCAATTGGAGGGCGGATGCCAGAACAAAATGGAAGCTTGCTACTTCCTCTTACAAGTCTCCTTTATTATTTGGCTCATCTCTTGAACCCCTCTTAATAGAGGATAAAGATAAGAAGAAAATACTTCCCTCATCTTACAGACGTCCTGAACGGCGTTTTTCCCCCTACTCTCAACGCCAGTATTTCCGTTACCCTTCCAGTTCTGGGAGCTATTATTCTCAACGATCCAACTCTCAAGGTTCAAATCGCCCAGCTGACAGGCAGCCCTTTCGTGACAGAGGCCGGACCGCTGCCCCTGTGAAATGTCAGTTTCGAGGTTCCGGCTTCAGAGCTGCCCGTAGGGGAAAATGACTCAGCCAGCGAAGCGCCCATTGGAGGCAGACTCCAACTGTTCCATGCTCAATGGGCGACATCAACGAGCGAACCTTGGATTTTGAGGACGGTAAAATTCGGACTTTCCCTGGAGTTCCAGTCTCTTCCTCCGGATCGATTTGTCAGCTGCCCTGTTGCTCATCTTGCGGACATGCAGGCCTTGATGGAGGCAGAAATTTGTCACCTTTTGTCAATTCATGCCATAGAACCGGTTCCGGCGGGACAGGAGAGGACAGGAGTCTACTCCACAATGTTTTTAGTTCCCAAGACCTCGGGGGGTTGGCGAGGCATTCTGAACTTGAAACATCTCAACCTGTTTATTTCTTACAGAAGATTCAAGATGCAATCCCTGCGGTCTATCTTGGCCTCCATCAGAGAGGGGGATCTGATGCAGTCTGTAGACCTCCGGGAGGCCTATCTCCACATCCCAATTCATCCGTCTCACCGCAGATACCTCCGCTTCGAGTATGGCAGCAGGCACTACCAGTATTGTGCGATGCCCTTCGGGCTATCATCGGCCCCCAGAACATTCACGAAGCTGGTAGCGGTGGTTTCTGCCAAATTGCATCTTCTACCTGTCCAAATCCTCTGTTATTTGGACGACATTTTGATTCTGTCCTCCTCTGTTCATCAGGCAAGAGCAGACCTGGCTGCTGTGATAAACGTCTTTCAAAGTCACGGGTTCACCATCAACTTCCCGAAAAGTCAGCTTGTTCCGTCCACACAAATCCTACATCTAGGTGCTGTCATCAACTCGGTGAAGGGACAGGTCTTTCTGTCGCCGGACAGGATCCGGAGTCTGGTGAGCATGGCCAAACTTGTCAGGACGCAGAAGAAGTCCTCGATTCTTCTCTTGTCGCAGTTGTTGGGGAAAATGGTGTCTTGCCTGGCCATTGTCCCGTGGGCTCGCAGGCACTCCCGCCCTCTCCAATGGCTCCTCCTGCCCTTTCAGAGGAAAGGCCAAGCATCGTCTCATCTTGTGATCGTAGTGCCGCCCCATGTGCGTCTGTCTCTCAGATGGTGGATGTCCCCTGCAATTCTCAAAGGTTGCTGCTTCTTCGATCTGGAAAGACGCGTACTGACTACAGATGCCAGTTTACAAGGCTGGGGGGCCCACCTGGACAGGCAAGTGTCTCAGGGACTTTGGTCCCTGAGGGAGAGGGAGTTCAGCATCAATCTGCTGGAACTGAGGGCCGTTCGCCTAGCGCTCAAGTCCTTCCAACATGTATTGAGGAATCAACATGTGTTGGTTCTCACCGACAATGTAACCACCAAGGCGCACATCAACCGGGAGGGGGGCACCAAATCCCGGTCCTTGATGGCGGAAGCAGAACGGCTCTTGTCCTGGGCGGAGCGCAATGTTCTTTCTCTGCAAGCGGACCATATCTCCGGCCAGGAGAATACAACAGCAGATTGGCTCAGCAGACAAACACTGGATCCAGCAGAGTGGCAGCTTCACCCGGAGATTTTTCAGCACATTGTTCTGAGGTTCGGGCGTCCACAGGTCGACCTCTTCGCAACATCGAGGAATGCACAACTGCCAAGGTTTTTTTCTCGTTATCCAGAAACAGGAGCGGAAGTTTGCGACGCCCTTCGCTGTCCTTGGCCAACAGGACTTCTGTACGCGTTTCCGCTACTATCTCTCATTCCGAGAGTAATTCGGAAGCTGCTGAAGGAGAGAGCACAGCTGCTTCTGGTAGCTCCAGACTGGCCCAGGAGACCTTGGTACTCAGATCTTCGGAGTCTCTCGATCGCTCCTCATTGGAACATTCCTCCATCCAGCATCGCTCTACGCCAGGGGGTCGTCGCACATCCAGATCCAGGATGGCTCAGGTTGACCGTCTGGTGCTTGAGCGGATCCTGTTAAAGAAAGACGGATTGCCAGATGATGTCGTCCACACCATACAATCTGCGAGACGTCCTTCCACCACCAGAATTTATCAAGCATCTTGGAAAGCTTTCGCCTCCTGGTGTGTTATTCGACATGTGGACCCTACATCAGCGACTATTCCAGATGTCTTGGGATTCTTGCAATCCGGCTTGACTAAAGGTTTGGCACCCGCTACTCTGCGTCGCCAGGTGGCAGCGATTTCGACTGTGCTTCGGTGTGAACCCTTCCGCACCCTCGCGCATCATCCTAGGATCCAGGAGTTTTTACATGGAGCATCTAACATATCTCCCCCGACTATACATCGCTATCCGTCGTGGGACTTACCCTTTGTTTTGCAGTCTCTTACGGATGATCCTTTTGATCCGTTGGCTTCCACGAGCCTTAAACTTCTCTCCTTTAAAACTGCCTTCCTGATTGCTGTGACGTCCGCCAGGCGTATCTCGGAAATAGCAGCTTTGTCTATTCGCAAAGACCTTTGTATCTTCTACCCAGATAGGGTTGTCTTACGCCTTGATCCGACTTTTCTCCCGAAAATTAACTCTGCATTTCATCGAGCACAGGAACTTATACTACCTGACTTTTGCCCTTCCCCTCGCCATCCTAGGGAAAAGGAGTGGCATACTCTAGATGTACGCAGGGCATTGCGTAGATATATCAAACGTACATCAGCCTTTAGGAAATCTGAAGCATTGTTTGTTTCTTTTCATCCTAGGACCTTGGGCCAAAAGGTCTCATCAGTGACTATAGGGCGCTGGGTCCGGGCATGTATATCTACTGCTTATGAACGTAATGCTCGCCCAATTCCGGGACGTATCTCTGCTCACTCTACTAGGAGCGCAGCTGCGTCGGCAGCATGGGCTACCCAGTCTTCTCTCTCTGAAATTTGCCGTGCGGCTACTTGGTCGTCGGCGACACCATTCATTAGACATTACAAAATTGATACTTACGCCTCCGCTGAGGCATCATTCGGAAGAAGGGTCTTACAAGTTGTGTTGGCCTAACAGTTTGTGTGGGCAGTCTTTCCCCCCCTTAATTCCGAAGCTTGGGTATGTCCCAGCCAATGGAATGCAGGAGCAGCACTTTGGAAAAAGAACATTGGCTTACCTGAATGTTCATTTTCGAAGTGCTGCGACTGCATTCCATACCCTCCCTTTTGTTGAGACTGCACTTGTTACTGAAATATTTATCTTTTAGTTGGACTTTCCTAGTTCCAGATTCATTTATTTACTCGCAACTTCGCGAACAGACTGGAGGAGGAGCTACAGAGAGGGAGTTACCAACAGGGGAGGAAGATAGATCCAAGAGAGAAAAATCATAGAGCTACACTCAGTTCCCATACAGCAACTAGAACATCAACCCAGCCAATGGAATGCAGTCGCAGCACTTCGAAAATGAACATTCAGGTAAGCCAATGTTCTTTTTCCCTTTTACACAGCGCTTGGCCATCCAAGCTCTGGTGATCCCAGCTAGTTGCCTGCTAATCTCAGCTAGGATGGCCAGCGTTGTGTAAAAGGAAAGTTTTTCCCTTTTACACAGCGCTTGGCCATCCAAGCTCTGGCGATCGCAGCTGAGTTGCCTGCTAATCTCAGCTGGGATGGCCAGCGTTGTGTAAAAGGAAAGTTTTTCTCTTTTACAGGGGGCTTGCGTGTAACTCAGCTGATTAGCGGCAACTCAGCAGGCAATTCAGCTTGGCTCCTTAGAGCCATTTAAGGCTCGTCAAAGCCTTTCGGGCTGGTCTGCCTGGTTACAGGAGACCGACACCCTGCGTATAAGATGACCCCCGACTTTTGAGAAGATTTTTGTGTGTTAGAAAGTCGTCTTAAACGCCAGAAAATACGGTAGTTATCATTCCTTAGCCATTTCTGCAAAAAGTTGAAGTAATCAATTAATAATGGATTACTCAGTAATCCTTTATCCCGTTGGTGTTTCTGTTGTTTTCCATTTTGTTAATATAGTTATATGATCACATATCCTAATAAGAAAGGTTCTAGTTTTACCTGAATATTCATTTTTTAAAACTGCCAGCATCTCTGTATGCATTTGTATCTATTTTTTCAGTTTTTCACAAGTCTTAACATGCATAATAAAATGTTCCTTCATGTTTTTCACATTTTCAGCAGTGATTAGAAGTATATTTATCCATTTTAGATAATTTTTGAAGTTTACCACTTATTCTTTCCAAATATCATTTGAGAAGGCTTGTTTGGAGGTTCTAGCAGAAGAGAGTAGCTATCGTATACCCTTGACTGAAGATCGGTACACTCCTTCTATCTGGGATGGTTGTCCTCTTTCACTGAGCGTGCAGCTTCGGGTGGGATGCACAGGGAGGAAGGGGACACCTGCCTAGCCAGCCAGATCAGCCGAACCCTGGCGATCAATGAGATGACAGATGTTGCAGACAGATCGCCCTCATATCTATTTGAGAAGGAGAACTGATTAATGTGCCATGTGGTCTTCCTATAGTGTATGGAGGCCACCAGGTACCATCCTGAAAATAAGTGCCATTTTAAAATAGCTGCAATTTTCACAATTTGCAAATTGGAGCCTATTTATTTATTTATTTATTTATTTATTTATTTATTATTTATTTATTTTGTGATGTATATGCTGCCATTCTCCTGAAGGACTCAGGGTGGCTTACAACAACAATCAATAATACAAATCACAAAATATGTTAAAAACCCCTTTAAAACCATATTTTAAATTATCACAGTTTGTGCAACCCCTAGTAGATCAAGTTCTTTGACGGAAAAGCCACGTCTTCAGCTAACGGCAAAAGGAGAGGAGGTCTGGACTATCCTGAGTTCAGTGGGCAGATCATTCCTGAGGGTCGGCGCTCTGACAGAGAACGCTCTCCCCCTGGGGGCCGCCAGTCGACATTGTTTGGCCGACAGCAACCTGAGGAGGCCTGCTCTGTGGGGATGATGGGAGGAAGGCAGGAGATGCTCCTACAAGTACCCTGGGCCTAAGCCATGTAGGGCTTTATAGGTAAGCACCAGCACCTTGAAATGGGCCTGGAGAGCAACAGGCAGCCAGTGCAGCTTGCGCAGGAGAGGTGTTACATGGGAGTAATGAGGAACTCCTGTAACTGCCCGCACGGCCACATTCTGGACCAGCTGGAGCCTCCGGATGCATTCCAAGGGCAGCCCCATGTAGAGGGTGTTGCGGTAATCCAACTGGGAAGTAACAAGGGCATGGGTGACTGTGGCGAGGGCATCTCGGTCTAGGAAAGGGCACAACTGGCACAAACACATACTTGTGTGAAAGCCCCCCTGGTTACAGCTGTCAGATGGTCATCCATGGACAGCTGATAATTTAGGAGGACACCCAGATTGTGGATCCTAGCGGAAGGGGTAAGAGACTCCCCTCCTATCACTAAAGATGATACCCCTAGATCCCGAGATACCAGCATCCACAGCCACTCAGTCTTGGATGGGTTGAGTCTGAGTCTGTTCCTACCCATCCAAGCCCGCACCACTTCCAGGCAATGGGACATCACAGAAAGGGCATCCCTAGGGTGATCCGGGGTGGAGATACAAAGCTAGGTATCATCCTCATATTGGTGATACATCACCCTAAAACCACGAATGATCTCACCCAGTGGCTTCATGTAGATATTAAAGAGCAGGGGGGAGAGAACCAAACCCTGAGGCGCCCCACAAGTGAGGGGCCTTTGGGAGGATCTCTGACCCCCCCCCCGCCGATCCAAACTGCAAGTGGCCTGAGAGATAGGAGGAGAACCACTGCAAAACAGTGCCTCCTATGCCCAACCTCCCGAGTCGCTGCAGTAGGATACCATGGTCGATGGTATCGAAAGCCGCTGAGACGTCAAGAAGGACCAGGATGGAGGAACAACCCCCATCACGGGCCTGCCAGAGATCATTCACTAGGGCAACCAATGCCATTTCCGTGCTGTGACTGCGCCTAAACCCAGATTGGTAAGGGTCCAGGTAGTCTGTTTCCTCCAGGAATTGAGGGAATTGCTGTGCTATCACAGACTCGACAACCTTCGCTAAAAAGCAGAGGTTGGAGACTGGACGGTAGTTATTAAGGGAGTCAGGGTCCAGGTTGGGCTTCTTGAGGAGAAGTTGAACCACCGCCTCTTTGAGTGTGTTAATGAAGCGTTAACAACAGCCTGAATCCAGTCTCCGGTCCCCTCCCTGGCTGCAGAAAGCCAGGAGGGACACGGGTCCAGTAAACACGTGGAGGTCCCCATCCAATCCATAATCCTGTCCACTTCATCCAACGAAACAGATTCAAACTCAACCCAGATGTCCTCACCAAGACAAGCCCCTGTCTCCTCAGTGGATTCTGCCCAGTCAGAGTCCAACCCGGTCCGGATCTGAGCAATTTTATCTTGCAGAAACTGTAAAAACCTCAGCTTGGCCCTGGTCCAAGATTAAGGAGGGAACGGGTCACCCTAAACAGGGCGGCTGGGGAGTTTTCTGCAGATGCAATGAGAGCGGGCAAGTACTGCCGTTTCGCTGCTTCCATCGCCACAAGATGCAACCTAATATAGGTTCTTAGCTGTGTCCAGTCCGATTCCGATCGGGAGGACCTCCAATCACCCTCCAGGTGTTTTTTCCGATGCTTCATTTCCCTGAGCTCCGCAGTAAACCATGGAGCCACACAGGATCTGCGTTGGATCAGAGACCGCAATTCCCAAAATGGTGAGTGTTTTTGGGATGACACCATATGGCCTCCATATCAGAAGGCCATGCAGTGGACCAGCCAGTTCTCTTTCCTGAAAGCAATAATCAGAATAAGTAAATGGACAAAGGTGAGATGGGAGTGTGTGGGATCCAGCAGGGCAGGAAGCAGAACATGGGTACCTCAGGGAGTGGGAAAGTCCCTGGCAGATGTAGGGCAGGTCATATGTGAGGTTGGGAGTGCTGCAATGCATATCTTGGCCTATACTGCATCTCCCAGGTCTATTCCCTGAGGTACCCTATGCTCTATTAATGACTCTTACGACCCTAAAGGGGAAAGCAGGGATTGTGGTAGTTAAGCAAGGTGATCACATGGGTATCTTGCTTAACGACTGCCATGATTTCAGACCATAATCCAGAGCTCAATTGTGGTCATTGTAAGTGGAAGTCAACCTGTAACATTTTGAGAACATATCACTAAAAATGGTTAAACAAGACTTAATGATGAACTATGAGAGAGATGCAGTGATGTCTCTTAGTAACATAGTACAATATCTGATATTCTCAAACTCATATTTAGGCTGATAAAGTGTGGGAGGGGGCTGTTACAGCAAGATGATAAATGATTTATACCTGCTTTCTTTTAAACCAACCAAAACTCATCATTTACTTAAATAGTAATAATAAATTAAATATTAAATATCTGTATATCTTGTTAAGTATTATAGTTAATACATAATTTGCAAATACATCATTTTGTTTTAGGATAGTTTTTATTTCAGGATATTTTAAGCTTATATATTAACTTGGTTTATATATTTCACCAAGCCAAATTGGTCATCTTCCATATGTGTAGATTTTAGTTCCCTGAATTGTTAACGATAACTACTACTTTATAAAAAATATTTTTAATATCTGTGTGTTTGAGATATTTATTGTTTTATATATATATATTTGCTGTGCACTGCCTAGAAACATTTCTTGTGTGATGGGCAGTCATATAAATGAGATGAACAGACAGACAACATTCGCATTGTAACATACTGGTGTGAACCAATATGTTTTATGTAAACCATTGTAAATCAAATATTGTGACTTAATATGTTATGTAAGTTCAGCTGATTAAGTTTTATTAGCAACTGTACTTTGTTTGGTTAAACAAAGTACAGTTTCATATAAGGTATATATCCATTTCCAGCTATTGATTTATTTATTTTTTTGATGAAGTTATGGGATAATATTAGATATAGTCTTGGCCCCCTTGTCATTTCTGAAAATGTTATTGTTACCTCTGGATTTGTGATTATTTGTTACTTCAATTTGGTCTTGTTTTTCTCACCCCCTCTCCCATGTTATGATTCTTTATTGTTAACTATCATATATTGCTTGAATAGTCAGTTTTACACAAACCAATACCCGCAATGTCATATTTCTTCTAACAAGTTCAAAATAGTTTGAATCATAACTTCCGGTTGACATTGTGGTGGGTTCGGACACATGGGACGGATCTCCACGCTCCTGTGCCAAGTTCTCCCCTTTGGTGGGCTCAGAAGGGAGCCAAAGCCGCCTGGTAGGGGCGGTGAAGAAAAAAGGGACTCCCTGTGAGGTTGCAGAGAGTCTCAAGTTGAGACTCTCAATTTTCCTGTCTGACCCGGGGTTCTTTTTCTCTCTCAGCCATGGCGAGGAGAAGAGGCGGCCTAAAGATGAGTGCCACGAAGCTGGGACAGCCGAGGAACAACTAAGACTAGTGCTGGAGTGAAATAGTTGAACAGTGACTGGAACTGGGAGAGAATTCCTTTTCACTTAAAACCTAATCCCAAGGAATAATTTAGAACTATTTGCTCAGAATTATTTGTTAAAGTGGTGATTAAGCATTATGAGAAAAAGACTAGACTAGAAAGAAAAAATGCAAAGAGAGAAAAATAATAATTATTTAAAAACAAAAAAACTGGACCCTTAAACTGGGAAGATGTGGTAATGGCAAGGCATTTTAAAATACTGGAATTATTTACTTTAAAAACATACCTTGCATCTATAATTGAATTACAACTAAAATAACGAGTGAAGGACTAAAATCAGATTGACAAGTGGCAACACTGAAATTTAAGTTGAGAGTGCCTCCTGCTGACAAAAGGAAAATATACAAGTCTGGGAATAGTTATATAAAGGACTGTGAAAATATTTACTGGATTTTATCTAACTACCCCATGACTACTGGAGACTCAAATAAGAGAACAAGGAACTTATTTAATTAAAGTCACCCCTGAATGTATGCTAGAAGATTGATCTTGTAAAGGGGACATAAAGAGACGTTTGATAACTTCTGGGATTATTCAGATGGAACTGATTGATTACCTATGAGATACAAAGAACTGTGTACCTCTTGAAGGGCAACTTTAAGACTGAATAAATGGTTCTTGGATCACTGGACAAAAGTTGGATTTTTAAAAACAAAGTAAGATGCTTCATAAGGAAGAAATAAGTGGAACTTTGAAAGAGATGGCGTTGCTTTTTCAAAATACAAAGGATATAATGGAGAAAGGATTTAAGGAGACAATAGAAAAAATGGAAAATACTACATGACAGATGATAAGTAAAGAGCAAGATGCTCAGGAAAGGAGGAGCTAACCAAAGAAATGGAAGAAAAGATTGAATTGAAGAACCAGCAACAAAAGAAGAAGACGAGGAGGAGATAATAATGAAAATAACAGTGATTGATGAATTAAACCAGGGGAAAATATTAAAAGAGAATTAGAGTTACAGGAAGATATTTTTGAAAGGGAAATAGGGGCTTGAGCAGAAATTTTGGAAACCAGGCAGTGGAAGAGCGTAGAGATCGGAGAAATACTTAGATTGAATAGCCAAGAAGTATATACAGACAGAGATTAAGAGCCAAGAAAGGAATATGGGAGGCAAGTCAAAAAAGGCATAACAACTAAAGTACTGAAGTGGGCAAGAAACGATGGATAGAAAGGAAATGATTTTTCTTTTGTTGTTGTTCTGATTTACTTTTCTTTTTCTCTCTCTTTTCCTTCCTTTTTAGGTTGGTGACATGATTAGAAGATTAGGATAGAAAGAAAACATGTTTTAATAAAAGGGTGACATGATTAAAAGTTAGAATAAGAGATGCATATGCACTTTTACATAATAAAATAAAAGCAATAATAAGAGAAAACATGGAATAATTAAATAATTATACTATAATTTAATATAGATGTGTATTATTATTATTAGAAATATATGTTGGTTGAATGAAATAACTTTGATTAATTCTACTAGTTTTATCTGTATTAGAATGTATGACACCCAGGTTGCCACATTGTTCACGCATTGATACATATATGTAAAACAAAATAAAAAATTTGAAACAAAAACATACTTTGAATCATGCATCAACTAAAATGTGTAGATTCAAATCTATACATCTACTTTTTTGCTCTTCTGACCTTTTTTCTTTTTTTTGACTGACCTCTTCAGTTAACTGTCAGAGTCAGACAGTAACTGTAAAAGCCAGAGTCACATTGTGAGATTGCTGACAATGCCCCGAAAATGTTCAAGAAAGGGAGAGAGTTGAAGCCACTGATAACATATTTGGATTAGGCTGATTTCTGAAATTAATATTGAGATTTGATGTTAAGTAGGTGTTATTCTATTTAAAAATTATCTTGCCTTGTATTAGGTAGCTTATATCCCCTAGCAGTATGGATTTTCTAATTTCCGCTGGGTATTTATAATAAGGTTATTCAGTTATGCAAACATGATAAAGGAACAAAAAGATCCATAAACTCTACAAGGAAGGGGGAGAACAGATGACATTAAGCATCCTGAAGTCAGTATTATGTATTCCCCTGAGGACAGGTCAACAAAGCACATTATGCCAATTTTTCTTAAAAAAACCAAATTCTGACACTTCAATGAGGGCTTAAGAAGAGGCCTTGTCATCTCAAATGGTATAGGAAAATGTTCTTGCTTTAGGGTAAAATAAACTCAGATTCAATTTAGAACTATAGAGATGGAGGTTAATAAATTATGTTCTTCTTCCCTTGATATTCAGTCCTTGGGTTTTTTTCAACAATACACATTTTTCAATGCAGAGGAAAAGTGCATTATTGGGTTTTGTAAGGACAGAAGTTTACTCCCCCCCCCCCGGATTCTTTTAAAAGGTCACATATATCCTTTTGCCCTTTTCAAAGGAAAAAAAAATTCAGCTAGGTTTTAAGACAGTCCAATATTTGACTTGTTAAATTTCTGATTTCACATAAATCTTTTTTTGCTCATTGTTAAATATAAATCAGTTTGCCACAGATTAGTTCAAATACAATGCTAAAACTTGTAACTGAGAACCAATGATGCACGAATCACCAGAGTGTGTCAGAACAGGTGGGACAACTGTAAACTATATATAAAACAACCATATGCTCATAGAAACAAATTAATTTCCTATTATGATGATGTATTTTTCTGATTTTCACATAGAGGAACTTACGTTCTCTGATAGAATAACTGTTCCTATTAGCTTAAATCTTATGTTTCCACCTTCTCCTATACCCCAGCATGCTGACTGGGGAATTTCTGGAGTTGAAGTCCACACTTCTTCAAGTTGCCAAGTTGAAAAACACTATGTTAGACAAAGTAAGAACATTGGAATTTTATAGTTTTGGTTACAACCTAACTAACCGTTTTCTTACAAATGCTGGATTCTTTGAAGTATTCCTTGGCTCACTAATGCACAGGAAGTGAAACCGTCAACTCAGTTTGTTAGTTTACTTCTTTTTTAAATAATGAGTTGTCATCTCATCCCATTTTAGTTTTTAGAGGGTGAAGTAAAAAGGTACTTACTGAGATCAATGTTATTTTCAAAGAAATTGAGTGATTTAGAAGCAAACTGTACTGGAAATATTTTAGATTGTGACAGGATATTTTCATGTTGAACTATGTAAATTAATAATAAATCCAGAATTATTTCCTTTTATAATGGTTAATGACATTTAGGGATCCATTATTGATTCCAACATCCTTTTTTTATACCATATAATCCTTTCCTATATGATAATCCAATGTGGTATTTTTTCTCTAACTCAACAGAATATTGAAAAGAAATTACCTACCCTGAGTAACAACATTTTCAGAGGTTTCCATCTATTCTGAAAATAAAATGCACAGTAGTCTTAATTTCAATGCATTCTGTTTTTGCAGCGGCTTGTAATTGTTTTTAAATAATTTCTGAAGATCATTCAAATGATAATTTGCCTAGTTATATATATACTTTTCTTCTGTATGTATTTAAATACATTGTAAAATATATTCATTTTACAAATTATTTTTGAAATACTAAATATAGCTGTAAATGCTTTTTCTTGATACATGTGCATTAATTTGCAATTTAAAAATTATAAACAATATTCTAGTATTGGGGGGGAAATGACAACTACGTATAGTACAATTTTTCTATTTCTTTGCTTGTAGATTTAGACATCATAAATTAATAAAGTTTGCATTAAAATGCAAACCAAGCAAGAACCTTTTCATCCCTAGTAAAAATTGCACATGTTCTGTTTGATCAAAGGTAAGCCTTGAGGAATTTTGCCATTACGCTCTCTGCATAAGCCCTGAATCTAGATTTTTGAAGAGCTAATAAATTAAGTTTATTCTCTGAGGTCGTTAATTAATTTTTGACATGAAATTATTATTTATATATTAATTTATTTTTACATTTATTGGAAAACAAGTATTGAGGGAATATAAATGTATAGTTGTATTGAAACTACATTCCCATCTGTTTTTCCTTCATAACCTCAATTATGTGCAGGAATAGAAAAGATGTTATTTGACATCATTATTACTGTTTTGACTGTATTTTTGTTCATGAACTGAGGAGACTATAAAGAAAAAAGATGGAGTATGTAGGATAAAGCAGATATTCTCCTTTTTTCATACTTGTTTTTCTTTTCCAAAAGTTTTTAAAATTATATGCAGAATTCTTACTTGTGGTATATTTGTCAAAAATTGATATCCACTCAGTGTTTTTAACTGTTGCAAGGTTTTTGGGTTGGGTTTTTTTTTTTTTTTTGGTCATTTTACATTTGTTTCCTAAATAACAGTTGTTTATAATGACCTTTTTAAAAACAAATCTGTCCTTTGACGTCAGTAGGAAGTTGACAGTCACATTCTGAAAATATGGCCTCCTGTTTACTGTAGCAACATTTGGAAGAGATTAGAGTTAAGCATATTTTAAAAAGATTTGAAGAAGTCAAGTTAATGTTCCAAATGCTTATTTTAAGAAAATGGACTCTACTTTTGTTTACATGTTGATCTATTGGCGATCTTTAGGCTATATTCTGATGTTTGTTTTGCAAGTGTTGCTACCAATTTTAAATGTTAATGTTAACATATTAGAGTGGCAAATGAGAAATGATCTGAACTTGGAATGTAGAATTGATCCACACTTAGCTATCCTTATTTACAATAATAATTATGATGGTAATCCTGGAAAGCATCTATCAGAAATAGCAATAGCACTTAGATGTATATGCCACTTCACAGTGCTTTAAAGCATTCTCTAAGCCGTTTACAGCGTATTATCCTCTATAATCTGGGTTCTCATTTTACCAACCTCAGAAGGATGGGAGCTGTGGTGGAATTCAATTTTTTTTACTAGACATGCTAGACTTGGTTTTTACCTCTGAATGATCTTGATTTAGGGGAACTAGTCATCAATCCCTTGTCATGAACAGATCATTCGCTCCTTCGTCTAGACTTCCATACCGCTTCCCTTCGTCGCAGGGAGATGGAACCGACTAGGTGGTCCCATCCCAGGCGCCTGATAGACCCAGACAGGTTCCTGACGGAACTTGGGCCTTTCCCAGAGACTCTGGCTCACGGCTTGACTGAAGAACTGGTAGCCGCCTGGGATAGGGCGGCTGCCGGGGCTTTTGACCACGTGCCTTTGCGGCCTCTGACCCAGTGCCGACCTCGATTAGCTCCTTGGTTTTCCGAGGAGCTGAGAGAGATGAAGCGCCGGAAAAGATGCCTAGAGAGTGATTGGAGGGCCAGTCGCACTGAATCTGACCGGACACTGGTAAGAGCTCATATTAAGACTTACCTAGTGGCAATAAAAGTGATGAAACGTAATCATTTCTCCGCTCTTATTGCATCAGCAGATAATCGCCCAGCCGCCCTGTTTAGGGTGACCCGCTCCCTCCTACAGTTGGGAGTGGGGAGGACCTCTTGCAGGGGAGAGCTGAGGAATTTGTGCAATATCTGCATGATAAAGTCGCTCAGATTCGGGACGGTCTGGACTCCAATTGGGTAGTTCCGGATGGGATGATGGGAGTGGATCTTGAGCATGTTATCTGGGATGAGTTTGACACTGTGACTCCTGAGGACGTGGACAGGATTCTAGGGAGGCTGAACGCTACCACATGTTTATTGGACCCGTGTCCCTCTTGGCTGGTACTGGCCTCCTGGGAGGTTACACGAGGCTGGCTCCAGGGCATTATTAATGCTTCTCTGACTGAGGGTGTCTTCCCGGCTGCCTTGAAAGAGGCAGTGGTGAGGCCCCTCCTCAAGAAGCCTTCTCTAGACCCGGCTATATTAGGTAATCATCGTCCGGTTTCCAACCTTCGCTTCACGGCGAAGGTTGTTGAGAGTGTGGTGGCGCAACAGCTCCCTTGTTACCTGGATGAAGCTGTCTATCTGGATCTGTGCCAGTCAGGTTTCAGGGCAGATTACAGCACGGAAACGGCATTGACCGCATTGGTTGATGATCTCTGGAGTGCTCGGGACAGAGGATCTTCCTTGGTCCTGGTCCTTCTTGATCTCTCAGCGGCTTTTGATACCATCGATCATGGTATCATGCTGCGTCGGTTAGGGGGTTTGGGAGTGGGAGGCACTGTTATGCGGTGGTTCTCCTCCTTTCTTGCTGACCGTACGCAGTCTGTGTTGGCAGGGGGGCAGAGGTCGACCTCGAGACACCTCACTTGTGGGGTGCCACAGGGGTCTGTCCTCTCGCCCCTCCTGTTCAACATTTATGTGAAGCCGCTGGGTGAGATCATCTGTGGTTTCGGGGTGAAGTGTCAACTGTATGCTGACGACACACAGTTGTACATTTCTACCCCAGATCCCGCCAATGATGCCCTTGCCGTGATGTCCCGCTGCCTGGAAGCCGTACGGATTTGGATGGGGAGGAACAGGCTCAGACTCAATCCCTCCAAGACAGAGTGGCTGTGGCTGCCGGAGCCCTGATATAGCCAATTGGTGACATCACTGGCTATTGGGGATGAGATCTTGCCCCCCTCAGAGAGGGCTCGCAACTTGGGCATCCTCCTGGATGCACGGCTGTCTTTAGACGATCATATGACGGCCGTGGCCAGGGGAGCTTTTTATCAGATCTGCCTGATTAACCAGTTGAGTCCCTTTCTGGATCGGGACGCTCTACGCACAGTTACTCTCGTCACTTCCTGTTTGGACTACTGTAATGCTCTCTACATGGGGCTCCCCTTGAGGAGCACTCGGAGACTTCAGCTGGTCCAGAATGCGGCCGCGCGAGTGGTTATGGGAGCGACTCGTCACTCCCGGGTAACTCCCCTCTTGTGCGAGCTGCACTGGCTTCCGGTGGTCTTCCGGGTGCGTTTCAAGGTGTTAGTTACCATCTTCAAAGTGCTCCATGGCTTAGGACCGGGATATTTACAGGACCGCCTTCTGCCAATGAATACCTCCCACCGCCCGATACCCTGTCACAGAGAGGGCCTCCTCAGAGTGCCGTCTGTCAGACAATGCCGAAAGGCAGCCCCCAGGGGGAGAGCATTCTCTGTGGGAGCCCCAGCTCTATGGAATGAACTACCCCCGGATATAAGAAAGATTCCTGACCTCCGTGCCTTCCAACGAGCCCTGAGGACCCTACTATTTCATCAAGCCGGTCTGACTTAAATTTGTGTTAATTTTAATAGGGGTTTTTAGGGGTTTTAAATTTTACGGCCAAATAGTTTAATTATTTTATTAGTTTTAATTTTTATACGTGATTGTTTTAATATGGCTGTAAACAACCCTGAGTCCCCTCGGGGAGAAGGGCGGTATATAAATGCAATAAAACTGAAACTGAAACTGAAACTACTACTGGTTCTGTGGGCATGGCTTGGTGGGCGTGGCAGGGGAAGGATACTGCAAAATCTTCATTCCCACCCCACTCCAAGGGAAGGATACTGCAAAATCCCCGTTCCCTCCCCACTCTTAGGGGAAGGATATTGCAAAATCTCCATTCCCACCCCACCCTGGGGCCAGCCAGAGGTGGTATTTGCTGGTTCTTTGAACTACTCAAAATTTCCACTACCGGTTCTCCAGAACCTGCTGAATTTCACCCTGGATGAAAGGCTAGGTCAATCTTGAGTTGCTGAGAATTGAACTGCTGACAGTCAGCAGAATTAGCCTGAAATAGCTAAGCACTGCACCATCATTGTGCCACCACGGAAATCCACAAAGGGCGGGGGAGCTTCAAGTCAGTATTGATGCCTTGTGACAGGACAAGACCCTTGCAGTTTGCTTGGCAAAATTTCAGAAATGGTTTGCCATGTCTTGGAAGTTCCTTATTGATGGGGAATTAATTAAAAGGAGAAATCTCCTAAATAATTTATAATTGCAGTTTGTGAAATAAGTTTTATTATATCCATTCAGTTTTCCATTTGTTATCCTCAATCTCTTATAGGTCTTACTGTTTGAAGTGTTATTTCTGTATTATTGTTTTAATTCCCTGGGTGGAGCGTTGGGGACGGCCCGGGAGTTCATGGCAGCCATGGATCTGACTCAGATAATTTAGGGCCCGACCCATATGGGAGGACACACACCCGATCTTGTTTTTATCTTGGAACGGTGTGTGGAGCTCGGTGGGGGAATGCCAGTCATTTACCCCCTGTCATGGACCGATCACTATCTGCTCCTGCTGGGCTTCCACTATGCCACCCCCTGTTGCTGGGACGCGGGACCGACCACCTGGTCCTGCCCCAGGCGCCTGATGGACCCTGAGAGGTTCCAGATGGAGTTTGGGCAGACACCTATCTCTCTTTCCCACGCCTCAGTCAAGGCCCTGGTGGATGCCTGGGAAAGGCGGCCTCCAGAACTCTTGACTGTGTCATGCCTTTGCGGCCGCTGACCTGTCACAGATCCCAGTTGGCCCCTTGATTTTTTGAGGAGCTCCGGGAAACGAAGTGGCAGAGAAGAGGCCTAGAGAGCTGTTGGAGGTCCAGTCGTTCCGAATCTGATCACGCTCAGTTAAGATCCTTTACACGGTTTTATCTATTGGAGATGGAGGCGGCGATGCATTCTTACTTCTCCACCCTCATCACGTCTGCAGATAATCGCCCAGCCATCCTATTCAGGGTGTCACACTCCCTTTTTAATCAGGGAGTGGGGGATGATCCTCTATGGGGGCATGCCAAGGAGTATTGTCAGCATCTGCTGGACAAGATCGCTCAGATTCAGGATGGTCTGGATTCTGACTGAGCAGGGTTAGAGGAGGGAGAGATGACAGGTCTTGTCATCTGAGAGGAGTTAGATCCTGTTACCCCTGAAGAAGTGGACAGGATCATGGGGAAGCTGAGTGCTACCACATATTTGTTGGACCCGTGTCCTTCCTGGCTTGTTTACGCAGCTCGGGAGGTTACACGTGACTGGATCCGGGCATTGACTACTGCATGCCTGGATGAGGGTTGCTTCCCCGCCGCCTTGACGGAGGCAGTGGTGAGGCCCCTCCTCAAGAAACCTGCCCTGGATTAAGCCCCTTTGAACAACTTGTGTCTTGTCTCCAACCTTTGCTTTATTGCAAAGGTTGTTGAGAGCATGGTGGCACAGCAGCTCCCATTGGCCCTGGAGGAAGCAGATTACTTAGATCCATACCAGTCGGGTTTTAGGCCCGGGTACAGCACAGAGACAGCATTGGTCACGTTGGTGGATGATCTCTGGAGGGCCTGGGACAAAGGATTTTCCTTTATCTTGGTCTTACTGGATCTCTCAGCACCCTTTGATACCATTGACCATGGTATCTTGCTGTGACACCTCGAGGGGTTGGGGGTGGGGAGCACTGTTTTACGCTGGTTCTCCTACCTCTCGGGGCGCTCACAGGCGATGTTGGCGAGGAGGCAGAGGTTGGCTCTGAGGCCCCTCACTTGTCTATTTCACCTGGCCGCTTTGGACTGATGGGGGTTTTAATCTAGGTTTTATTGAATTTCTTGATTTTAACTTGGACTTCTGTTTTTTTTTTAAAAAAACAAATTTTATTTCAGAGTCCGCATACAACATATACAATTAAACAAAAAAAAATCAATCATATTTTTATTCCCCCCCTCCCTTCCCCCCTCCTATCCCAACCCCCACCCCCCTCCCCAGACTTCCCAGAACAAATACAGGGTAGAAACATTTAGCAAAACTTAATAAAAAACCCCACAAACTAACTAACTATAGATTTATCTATCACTTGTACTTTAACTCTCCTTGTTCAAAACATAATATAACTTTTTTTTGCTTAAAGGTAGTTAATCCCAATTAATTCAGCAATAAACAAACCAACTTGTTTCTCCATAGAATAACATTAATGTAAAACAAAATATACAATTTAAAACCCTTGAAAATATATTGAAAGATCTATAACCTTAAATTTAACATCCAAAAGAAAGTTTCTTGTTAATCCATTACTTAAATAACTTTTAGATATATATTGAGAGATCTATTAACCTAAGATTAAGAACTACAATTTAATAATATCCATCTTAAAAAACTTAAGTATATCCATTACTTAAAATAGCTTTAAACCATACAAATCATATCCTTAATAAAAATTAATCATGTCTTGAATACCAATACAATTAGAAAAATTCACATTTAAATAAGAATCATAAGTAAAAAAAATTTCAAAACCAAATTCTGCCTAACAAATAGGAATAAAATTCTTCCACTTCCATTTCCCCCGGTTGTTTTTTTTCCCGAGCCTTCTTCTTCTACTTTAATCCACCATCTTTTATTTTTACAAGCTTTTGTGTATTCAACTGTAATTCTCTCTTCAAATTCTGTGCAGCTCGCAAAATAATTCCTTTTAGAAAACACACTTTTAGATATATATTAAGAAAAATATTAACCTAAAATTAAAAATTACAATTGAATAATATCCATCTTAAAAACCTTAAGTATATCCCTTACTTAAAATAACTTTAAATCATAAAAATCCATTTTTATAATCCATCCAATCATATCCTTAATAAAAATTAATCATGTCTTGAATACCAATACAATTAGTATAACAGTCATAAGTAAAAATTTTTCCAAAACCAAACAAATCATATCCTTAATAAAAATTAATCATGTCTTGAATACCAGTACAATCATTCACCATGTAATCCTGCCTAACAAAGAGGAATAAAATTCTTCCACTTCCATTTCCCCCTGTTTTTTTTCCGAGCCTTCTTTTTCCACTTCAATCCACCATCTTTTATTTTTACAAGCTTTTGTGTATTCAACTGTAATTTTATCTTCCAATCCTGTGCAGCTCGCAAAGTAATTCCCTTTAGAAAACACACCTCTTTGATTAGGATTAAAAATCCATTTTTATAAAGAAATTGTAATGTTCCATTTCTAATCCTTCTTGATATCTTGAAAATTCAAACTTCTCCCGGAACTTTTCCCTTTCTCTGCATCAAAACCTCTGAATAGATCTTGCCCCATATCTTCAGATTAACCTCCTTCAAGCCCATCAGCTTTTTCATAATTTGGGAAACCTCCTTTCCATGTTCCTCAGGCGCTTTTACTTGAATTACTTCTTCTTCCTCCTCTTTCAACATTGCATCTTTATTATCAATTTGAGTAAAGAACTTCTCAAAGATCTCATCCAGTCTTTCCACAAATGATTTTTGCCATGCTTCCAAAAAATCCACTGTCAGTATTTGTACACTTGCTGAACTATGTGTTGAAAAACCTCCATTCTCTTCAAAAATCTTTGCCTCTGCCATTTCCAAAAAAGAACACTTTCAGCTTCTCAGCAAAAACAGTAAAATTTTATTTCTCAGTCTCTGAACAATAATAGTAAATTCCCACTTCATTCAGCAAAGCTTCAAAGTACTGACAGCTATAACGACCTTAACACGCGCAAACAAACTTTAACAATCACTTTCTTCTCAAACTTCCGTTCTCTATCAGCGCCATTTTGGGTCTCTTTAAAACTTTCGAATCTGAAAGGACTCATTCTTCAGCAGAGTTAAAGGAAAATAAGATACTTGCGAAAAGCTCTCCTGTTTTGTTCTGCCTGCATGAAAATCGATCCTTGAAATCACTTGTTTCGCAGGGATGGTCGCGGTGCCTTGTTCCGTGAGGGATGGAATCCTCCTGAGTCTGGAGCTGCTTTCCAGGCGTTTGGGGAGCCCTTACCCTTTACACCTCCAGGATTAATCCTGGAGATTTTGGGGGGCTCTACCCTATATGCCTGAGTACTCACCCCCCCTCTTTGCCAGAGGGGGAAGTTCCAGCCGCCAAAACAGCTGATTTACACTGTTTTGGTGGTTTTACAGATCCCGGGGGTAGGAGCTCACAAAGGAGCTGCAGCGGCACCGGTGGTGCCAGCAGAAGTGCCCTTTGGACTTCTGTTTTAATGGTTTGTCTGTTCTGTTTTAATTGTTGTTAGCCACTCTGTGGAGATAGGGCGGCATACAAGTCCCAATAAATAAATAAATAAATAAATAAATAAATAATTTTAAAATTTAATTATTTTAAAATAATTATTATTTTATAGTAATTATACATTACTATGTGGAATATGATTCCACATTTATATGTGGAATATAAATGAGGTAAATTAAAAAATTCCTTTTGCATGATGTAAATTGTTATGAAATTTCTTTTAAAGCTAAAAGACATTTATCTAGGTGGGAGCATCATAATATGTCTTGATATTAACAGAAAATTTAAGATAACATTTCATTGTGTCATATTATGTAAGCTTGAGAATTGTGAAGGCTATATTAGTATGGTTTCATATATTTTTTTTTATGAAGACCATTCTCCAAGGTAATAACAAATAAAATGAATGATCAAATAGAACTCCTTTGAGGTCACTTCTGGGTTCTGTACAATGCCTTTATTAGGTATTTTGATGAGGGATTTGACAAATTCTCACTGTCCTAAAAATTCTTTAAGAGTGTAAGCTGAAAATGATTCCAATAAAGTGGTGACGATGAAGAATTATTTTAATAACCATTGTAGCCTACAGGTCATAGCCTCTTAACAAAAGAATTGTATGTCTTCTTGATGTTGTATTCTTTCAAATCGAATCACTTTTTACAGTGGATATCAACATCAGGATAGTTTCATATACTCTGAAAGAAGACTTTCTATATATTCTAGGTCAACTGTTTCTAACTCTATCTTTGCAAAAAACAATTTTTGTTATCTCAAGCCATAGGATAATGCAAATGGTACTGTATCATATCAGCCAAGTGGGAAAGACTGTTTTAAGTGTTTGAAATATATAATGGCCTTCTTGAGTTGTATTTTCTCTACTTAGGTAAGTAAAGCACAAATATAAAAGACCACAATTTTACATAAGAAATTGAAGCTGACAAAAGGAAAAAGAACCACATGATGAGTTAGTCTTTGAGTTACAATCACTTGTTCAGTGGCTGTTCAAAGTTACGAGGGGTACTTACTATTTTTTCATGAAGCTGCAGCCATTGCATTGTGCTTCTAATATGTAAGAGCTTGGCAATCTGTTCACAATTAAGATGGTTACAGAAATTCATAGTCACATAATCTAATTTGTAATCTTTCTTGCTGGCTTCCTACAAGCAAAGTCAACCCTCCTACTGCCTTTTACTCATCTGCTTGTGCTTTGTTTGCTTGCCTGTTGCGCCCAATCACTTGTAGCTCTCACCAACAACCTGCTTGCCTGGCACTCTGCCTCTTCCCTCTTGGTGGTCAAATAAGATCCTCACTTAACCTCATGACAATGGAAATTCTTGTCCAATTGCTCTTGTAACCTTAGAGCTACCTGTATTAATAGATAAGTATTTAAGAATTTCCAAGATTAAGGTATAATGATTAAGGTATAAGATTAAGGTACATGCCAGAAAAGTGAATTGGAGTTTTACATTGAGATCATGTGCTTTATGTAGTCTGCAATGCAGTCTTCTATACAAGGAATGCTAATCAGCTTTCAGCTAAGGATTTAAATCAGAATGAAAACCAGCTGTTCTGACCTAGTTTGCAATTCTTAGTAAAGAAGTTACTACTATAATTAGAGATATGTTGCCACCTATTTTTCCTAGGATTATTCCTAGACTTCTTAAAACAAACTTCTGGGATTTCTTATGTTTTGCAGTGAAATTGCCAACATTTCTTTAGATTCTATTTTTTCCTTCAAAATTAACTATGCCAATTTCAGCGGGGTACAAATTGACATCCAGTGTTCTTGCAGCTTTCTATAAAAAGATGATGAGTGAATTCAGGTGAGATTTACACCCATTTAGTTATTTAAAACATTTCTAGGCTGCCTTCAATCTTCCCAAGCTGACAGTGATGGGATCTGAAGAACCCAGGTTGCATTCAAGAGAGGGCCTATTACAAAATGCTTATTTTATAATGCATTAGATGTGAAATTTTGCATGGCCTTCTGATCTATATTATATTTTCTCTTTCAAATGTACCTAGAGCCAGTGGTGGGTTCCAAATTTTTTAACAACCAGTTCTCTTCTGGGTGGGCGTGGCTGGGGGGGGTCATGTGACTGAGTGGGCATGGGCGTGACCAATTCTATATCACTTGTGTGGGTGGTACCTGTACGGAACATGGCATGGTTGGGGTGGGCGTGTGTGTGTGTGTGTGTGCGTGTGTGTGTGAGAGAGAGAGAGGGACGGAGGGACGGAGGGAGGGAAACTGCATACAGCTAGACTGGGAAAGCTGGCTGCAAGAAGAAAAGAAGCTGAGTAAGCTGTTTTTGGGGAGTTTTGGGAGTGCTTTTCGAGCTGTTTTCAGGCCGATTTTGGCCAGAAAAATGGCCTGAAAACAGCCCAAAAAGCTGCCTGTTTTGTGGGCACTTTTGGGGCCATTTTCAGGCTGGTTTTGGGGCCATTTTTCACCTAAAAATGGCTAAAATGGGCTGTTCTTTGGGCTGTTTTCAGGCCGATTTTCAGGCTGTTTTCAGGTCAATTTTAAGGCCAATTTTGGCTGAAAAAACAGCATGAAAACTGCCCCAAAAATGGGCAGGGGCGGGGCCAGACAGTGGTCCAATTTGCCAGTTCTCCAAACCATGCAGAATTGGAACTACCGGTTCGGATGAACTGTCTGAACCTGCAGCTTCCCATCTCTGCCTGGAGCTGCTTCTACATTTCCTTATTAGAAAACATCTTATTTGTCCATTCAGTTTCATAAAAAAAACCACAAGAAGAATGGATAAAATATGCCATTCTCGAACTATATTTTGCTCTTCATTTGGACATGCTACATCATATATACGGTAGTTTGAATTTTGTGGATGTCTAGATACTAAATGCCAGATTGTTACAACAGGAACTGATTTTCCAATAGATGAATACTATGTTAGCAAGGTTTTTGATTGTATCTAGATTTAATCACTATCAACTTGATTTCAGTTGGTTTATTCTAAGGACAAACTTTCTGGATCCAACTGAATGGATTAGTAGGGTATTAGTTCTTTCCTATCTAAATGTTTTTCTAGTAGTTGTGATTGAAGAAGAAGATTACATTAAATAAGGATTCTAACTGAGTCCCTGACTGATCATGATCTGCTTTTGAAAATAGTTTTTGAATTTTAGGATTATGGATTATGGGGAATGTGGCATCAGAGCCCTGGAGTTGTAGGTAAAGTTTATGTTCCTAAATTGGAACATAAACTTATTTCTTTGTTCACATTTGAAGGGAGACACTGAATATCTTTTATAACTTTAAGTATCCCAACAAGTTTGTTAGTCTTGCTATTCAAGAAATCAATTAAATTGCAACTGCAATTAAATTTTTTATTACAGAATTTGCTTTTCAGTTTATAGTGTGCTATTCTTCAGTTCACACTTAATAGTGTATTTTAGCTGCCATAGTTGATGTGTTTCATTACCAACTGTTTTTTTTTTAATTATTCCAGTAGAATCTGCTTTTTATTTCCTCATTGTCTCAGGAATCTTTTCAAGAGCCAAATTAGTTGTCAAACCAAACCTAGCAAAAGGGTGCTCAAATGGACCATGAGTCATGGTAACATTTCTAGACTGATAAGTAACACATTCTTATTTTATAGGGATTTCTGAGAAATATTTCCCATATCTTAGTCTGCATAGTTTAATAGTACTTTAATAGAGAGTCAGTTTGGTCTAGTGACTAAGGCACCAGGCTTGAAAGTGGGACCAAGTGAGTTCATGTCCTGCCTTAAGCCATGAAAATCAGCTAGGTAACTTCGAGCCAATCATTCTCTCTCAGTCCAACTCACCTCACGGGGTTGATGTGATGAAAAAAGGAAGAAGAAGATGTATTATATAGTTTCACTTCCTTGAACTATTGGTAAAAATAATAAAGCTGGGAAATAAACAAACAAACTAACAAAGGACGTTTTGCAATGAGCCTTTTGTAAATGTTGTTCTCATTTTCATTGGAATAAAAGCTATATTAAGATACAAGATCAATAATAATAAAAAGGTCATAACATTGCCTATTAATCCATTACCAAGAGGAATGAATAAGATAATTCAGTTCATCTATGAATTGAATGAGTTATTGCCAGTATTTTTAATTTTGTTTTTAAAGAAGAGGATCCTTTCATACAACACATTATTGATTTTTCCTGTTAATGTGATGCCTCAAAAACAATTTCTCCTTAGTAGAGCTTCTTAATTACTAATTACTCTTAATTACAAATTCTGATCTTCATTAAATGGCTTCCAGAAAAGCCCCCCAAAAATAAAAATTAATTTGGTTTTAAATATACAAAACCACGGCTATTTAAAACTAAGGAATATTCAACATATTGTGTGCATGTATTGTGTGCATGTATTTAAGGATTTTCAGACAAAGAATAGTATTAAACTTCAGAAATATTCTGGAAGGATCATTTTAGTTTTTAAATTGCATCATTTTCTTGAGAGACAAATCAATTACTTTTTTATGCATTTTTGTGTGCATTTGTGTGCATGTTATTTTTTTAAACATTTAAAGCTAGTTCGGTCTATCTTTTAATACAATGAAAAGTGGGAATGTTAATATCAGTATATGCTAGCTATTTATCACTGTGTTAAAACCCAGTGTATAGGTAAAATTCATAAATGTATATTCAAAACATGCATATTCTAGACACTGTTTTCCTCTTTGTTGTACCCCATTTTATGTGTTGTTTTCAGTGGTCATATCTACTTTTTAAATGTAACTATTTATTTATTTAGTTATTGACTTGTCCATCTGCCTGGACAAGTCCCTTCAAGTTTTCTGGCATTTTTTTTTAGAAGTGGCTTGCCTTTGCCTTCTTTTTAGGGTTGAATAACAATGTCTGGCCCAGTGTTTGTGTATGTGTCCATTGATGTGTCATATTTTCTATAGTTTGTTAATGTTATATGTTGGCAACATATATAATCATTATGAAACAGACAGTGGCTACTATATCTTCCAACTTCAAGTAATTTAGGAGGCTCTAGGATTTTTTTCCCACATATGACCTTTGCTGATAAATGAATTTCATTATTTTAACAACCATGTAATGTATACATCATTCCAAAGTACTTTATAGAATGACGAATGGAAGTAAGGTTAAGTGGGTAGTCTGGTTGATAGGACTATGAGCCACAATGGATATTCAATTGTGATATTCCCATTTAGTGAAAGACAGAACCATCTATTCTCAGTATTAAAAGCATTTAGGATTAGTAGGAATAACACTGGAGAAAGGAAAATATTTATGAACTGAGAACTACAATCTATTTCTATTCTGTTTAAATTCTTTTTATTCACAAGGGAAAGCATATGAAATACAAACTCAGTTACATAGACGCATCTAGCCTGCAAGCATTAATTTTGATGAATAAAATTGGTTAAACAGTGATGGTATATGATTGGTCCCATTTTGATCATTGAAATCTCAGAGAAATGGATGATTAAGATAATAAACAAACAAACAAAACATACTAATTATGAATATGAATGTTAACATCTTTTTTAATGTCAGGTTCTGATTGAGAGAAGAAAAGTAACTGTTATACTACCCGTGTTTCCCCAAAAATAAGACCCTGTCTTATATTTTTTTGAACTCTGAAATAAGCACTTGGCCTTATTGCCATGTGCTCAAAAGTCCGATTGGGCTTATTATCAGGGAATGTCTTATTTTGGGAAAAACAGGGTAATATTTTGAGGATTACCTCCTAGAGGGTATGAGGGTTCAATTCAGTGGTGGGATTCAGCCAGTTCGCACCACTTCGGAAGAACCGCTTGTTAACTTTCTGAGCAATTTGGTGAACAGGTTGTTGGAAGAAATTATTAGGGCAAAGAACCGGTTCTTAAATTATTTGAATCCCACCACTGGTTCAATTCTATGTGTAAACCAATTTTGGAATAAACATTCATAGCAACTTTGTAGCTTTGGATCATAACTTTAATGAAAAGATGATGATTTTTTTTTAGCTGAAGTCCAGATGCTGTTGAGCCACAATACATCTGCTGCAATCCTAATTGCTGTTGTTGAAAGTAGTAATTAACAAAATATAAAAGACAAGTTCTCTAGCTCTTTCTTAAGTATGAGCTAAGCTTCTAAGTCATTTAGAGATCAATTTTGAAATGTTGCCTGAGGCATTTAGTATTTATAAAGTCCTTGCTGTACGCACGTAGTTAGATCTACTGCTGAAAAGATGCCACTAGACACAGTTTAACAGTCAACCAATATTTGTGAAATTAGGTATGCTCCAAATCTATATTTAGAGAACTATGTAATTGGTCCTGTTTTCAGATATGTTGAGCAGTTTTTATTGATTTCAAACGGATGTAGTCTTCTTAAAGTTTGACATCTTGTCTTTAAATGATAGCAAGTCACTGGAAAAAAGATTAAAAATAAAGACTTCCTGACTATTAAGGAAACATCATGCTCATTTGACCTTTGCCAAGGGGAAAAAGCAGAAAGGCACAACTAATGTAATAACAATAGTAATGCTAATTTTAACATGAAGCTACCAGGCAATTTAATTTTAGAATTTTATGGATTTGTTTAAAAGACAAGGTTAATAATTACCATAACTAATTTATATATGCTTTTGTGAGGTTTAAAATCAATTTGTTAAATTATTTTTCCTTCAGTGATATGCTATGTAATATTTCTACATATTTCTATATCAGCCTTAGACTAGTAAATTTTGACAGTGCAAAATTTACAAGATATGCAATTATATCTGAAGAACTAGTTAATTTCAGACATATTTCCTGCTTAGCTAGACTGTTTTTGCTTTGAGATGGCCCAATCCTTCTCCAAAGTGTTTATACTCTTTATATTAAAAGAGTATTGAGGTTTTGGCTGGTCTTTCTTTCTCAACCTTGCTCAGCTCTGTTAAGTAGATTAGAATAGGTGCTTGTATTGTAGAGGCATTTGCAATATACATTGAATACTGTAAATAATAAGAAAATATGAACCACTAAATCAGGTAGTGTTTGGAAGTTAGGGCTAGAATTTGTGAATCTTTGTGAATCCTATTGGCTACGCATATAGTGGATTTTTCTTTCTACTTATATAGATGAAAGTCTACTCCTCTCCATTAGAGAGGGAGAAATACTTTGGTTGCCTTTGCCGTTGTGATGGTTGAACTTTGAGATATTGGAGGTATGTTCTATTTCTCTAAAATATGACAAAACAATCTAGCTCTAAACTAGATATTTAAAAGAGTCAGCATATTGCCCCCAACAGTCTGGGTTCTCATTTTACCTACCTTGGAAGGATGGAAGGCTGAGTCAACCTTGAGCTTGGTGAGATTCAATCTGCATCAAATACATCGAGTGATCAGCAGAAGTAGTCTACAGTACTGCACTCTAACCACTGTGCCACTGTGACTAGATGGCAACCTATAACTAAGAACATTCCTAATGGTGAGGGCAATTAACCAATGGAATATTTTGTTGTCAGAAGTTGTGGGTGCTCCACCAGTGGAAGATTTCAAAAAGACAAATATTTGTCTGAAATGATATAGGGAAGTGATAGTTAATCTTTTTGCTATCGCATGCCAGGAGTGGGGGGGAGAGGGGATCGCACACACACATGCCCACACCCATAATTCTATGTTCCCCGTCCCCATGCATGTTGGCAAACAGGCTATTTCCGGCCTCCGGAGGGCCTCCAGGGAGGTGGGGAAGGCCGTTTCCACCCTCCCCAAGCTCCTAGAAAGGCTCTGGAGCCTGGGGGAGAGAAAAATGGGCCTTGCCCATCACCATGCCCAGGCCCCTCCGGAGCAGGAAACAGCTATTTCCCTACTTCCAGTGGGCCCAGAAGGCCCGAAAATCATCTGGCCAGTGCATGCGCCCCAGAGCTGAGCTCTCATGCCCACCGATATGACTACGCATGCCTCCTGTGTCGTGTGTGCCATAGGTTCGCATTCACAGGTGTATGGTCTCCTGCTTGAGCAGGGGATTGGACTAGAAGACTTCTAAAGTTCCTTTCAACTTTGTTATTCTATGTTCAATATCCAGAGTTGTTTTGTCTTTCTTACAACAGTTGTTAAATCTGGGGTGTTATGTGTCAAGTGCTTGTCTGTCTGAATTCTAAAATTTCTGAACCCTTCAGCCTGTCCATTTTTTAAAAATATAGTCTATTTTAATGTGTCATCTGTTGTTTCTTGTAGGCAAATGATACTTCTTGTACATTTTCCTATGCATCATTATTGTTATTTTGTCATCATAGGCCAGTTTGGTTTCTGGTATTCAGTAAACGTTTTGGTTATTAATTTTAATGCATTTTCTTCACTATTATTCATATTCTTCCAATGCTATGTCCACCTATGCTGTAATATCAATTATATTTGATATTAAAATATTGGCATATTTTTATTATTGTGGGTCATCATATAGTCAGATGTTCAGATTGGATTTTGGTAATTTTTATCCATCTATTGATTCCTTCTAAATGATTTGAGTTAGACAGATATGGATGTTTGATAGTATATGCACAAAATCATTGCTGCCAGTTCGCCAGCTGATGTTGACCTTCATATGCATCAAGTTCTTCCAAAAACCTAGGATGTCATGAAGTTTGATATAGTATATGTGTGGATCCAAACAGTATGACCTTTTATAATTTTCAAATGGAAATGTTATTAATGTGCATACTTTCTAAGTGCTTTCCACGATTTTTTTGGTATGGCACCCAGTGTGTCAATTGAGGCCACAATAATCACTGAGATCACCATAATGTAAAAAAAACCTTTTTTATCTTAAGATCTTGATACTCCAATTCTTTGTCTTCCATTCTACTACCTCCTGGTATTGCCACATCATTTACCAATACTTTCTTGTTTTCAATTACAGTGTGATCTTCTTGCAGGAGCTGACTATATGAGCTACAGTTTCTTCAGCTTCTTTGTGTTGAAGAATACATGCAAAGGTTCTTTGCCCTTTGAATCATTTGATGATTTTTAAATTCTGGCCTTGATTGTTGTAATTCAGATGCTTATTCTTGAGCAGCCAAAAGCCTTTGGTTACTTTTTAATATTCCAATTATAACATTGCCAGGTTTTATTTTTATTCACTTTCCTCTCAGTTTTTTATAGAAATTAACTCTGTAGTGCTTTTCCTTACCAGCATTCTATTTGTGTTTTTATTTTACATGTTTCATTTTCTATTCATTCAGTAAGTTCCAATTTTTAACTTGCATCAATGCTTGTTTTTAATTTACTTTAATTTAATTTACTTAATCAGAATGCTTTTCTTCTTTGACAATTTGTTGGATTTGAAATAAACCCCTACTTCCATTTTTCAGGGCGGGTATAGTTTTTCAAGATCACTACAGAGATATAAGTCATCAGTTTTCTTATTTTTCACTCCAAACTATCCAGTACAGTTTGCCTCTAGTTAATAATTTCAGCAACATTCATATCATAGATGTTGATGGTTTTGATGTTGTGTTCACCACTAATTTTTTTCTATAGAAATTTTTTCACCCACAGAGTAGGTGAAGGTGCAATTTATAACTCCTGAAAACCCAAACTAATTCCTGAAAAGGAGCCCCATAAGGGCAGTTCTAAATCCAGAGGGTTTGGAATACTAAAGGGGAAGGCTTTAAACTTGGGACGAGACGCTAGCGTCCAGGAGAATAAAAGCCAAACCCCTTAAATCTGGCAGGAAAAAGTCTGTCTTTAAGGCAGATGGAGAGCGATTGCGGCCGCATAGTGAGGAAGTAATAAAATATTTTCAGCATCGGAAAATCACGGAGGATTGGAAGAAAAAAGTAAAGTGAGATTCTTAGCAAGCTGTCATGGAGCGAGAGAGTCGCAGAGGGTGAGGAAAGCTGCGATCTGGAAGGAGAGCACTTAATGTGCAACGATCGTACTGAGGAAACAGAGTAATAAAAGCAGAGTAAGAAGCAATTAACAAGCAATTAAGAAGATACAAAGTAACAATTGAAACTGAATTGAAACATTCGGACCTGAGCTAAGGATTTATTGTGAGAGAAGGGGAAAAACAAAAATAAAAAAGGAATAACCTCACCACGAGAAGGAAGAGACTGTGAAGGTATATATAAACTTTGGAACTAAAAAGTTAAGAGTTTCCTTCTTTTAATTGACGAATTTGATGGACTTGGAGGATTGAGCAGGCGATTTGGAAAGAAATTTATAGCTAGGCACATGGATAAGGTGGATTTATAAACATTGAGAAGAAAATAGAGTGCAACACTGGGAGGACGCAGAGACTGTGTGCTGTAATTTAAAGTGACTGAGCTTGATTTAGGAGATAGAATTAATCTGATGCAATAAGGACTGGAAGAAGGAAAAAAAGAAAAAGAAGAATTCAAAAAAGGATAAAGTCTGGTTGGAATTTATTATACTGATAGAGATTGTGATTTGGGGGGGGATTTATTGTTGAAGAACTGGATAGGTGTTGGAAGAATCAAAGGGAGATTTATCTTGAATATTTGAAATTTTATAATAATCGTGAATATAGTTGATATTATAATACATACATTAATTAATTTGATTTTAAAAAGGGGAGGGGATGATTGTTAAAGAGTAATTGAATGGTTAAACTTGACTTGAGTGGTGGTATATAAATAAATTAAAGGAATTGATATGTAAGTATTAGTGGTAAAAGATAAACATAGAATACTGATATAGAAAATTGCAGTTATAATTTGAGAATATAGTATATATATAGATAGGGGTATACATAGATATGCATAAAGTCTAATTGAGATAAATACTGTGATTATTATTATTAGTTTAAAATGAAAAAGAAAAAGAAAGATAATATCTAAATTAAGTCTGTAAGGAATTACAACTAAAGTAATAAGTAGTGGATTTAGAAGAATGCTTCAAGGTAAATAAAACATTGTATAATACTGTGGAAGAACCTTACAAGAAATCTAACAGTGTCAACAACAGCAACAGTAATGAAAACTGGAGAAAAGCCCATTGCTAATCCAACAGCTATGTTTTCCACTACTACTCAATGATCAATTGAAAATACATTAGGAAAGGAAAAAGACAAAACAGAGCCGACAATGAATAATATCCGAAACATGCTTCAAATGATTCAAGAGACATTGATGGAGTCGCAAGAAAAAATGGCAGACAATCAACAAGAGGTTAGGAAACACTATCAAGAAATTAAAAATGAGATAGAGGAAATAAAGGAAGATTTTAAAAATTGCAGAACAATTTTCTGCAATTGCAGAAAATGAGCAAAAAGTTAAAAAAATAGAAACCAAGGTGGATCAATTAGACCTTAAATTAGAAATGGCGGAGCAGAAGGTACTGCAATCAAACAAGGAATTGTAGGACTCAATTTTTGGGGGGAAATGGAGAAAGTATCTTTCTTTTTGCATTTCCAGAATGTCGTGGAGGAGAAAGAATTAATACAGAGAGATAAGTTGGACATAAAAGATACCATAGATGAAATCTACCGAGTACATAATAATTATATAAGAAACCGTTTAGCAAGGGAAGTACATATCAGATTCATTAAAAAAACAATAAGAGATGAAATCTATAAAAAAATCAAGAGAAGAGACTGCAACATATAAAGGGAAAGAAATCATAATTCTAAAACAAATCCCACGCAGAATTTGAGACCAAAGGCAACAATATCATTTCTTGACATCACATCTTATAAAACATAGAAGAATGTTTAGATGGATTATCCTTGAAGGTATCCTCACCACATGGCACAATAAGAAATTCAAAGTTGATTTAATAGAAAAAGTTCAAGAGTTCTATAAAAATTACTTAGAAGAAGAACAAGAAAGTAAAGAAGAATCAGAAAGTAAAAGTCAAGAGGAGGATCAACAAGAGGAGATAGAAAGAGAGAAAGAGCTAAGGAAAATCCAAGAAAAGGAATGAGAAGAAATGAAAGGAGCAAGGAAAAGAGTTAAAAGGGAGACAAGAAATACCAAGAAACAAATACAGTATGAGATGGAAGAAACAATATCTTTATTTTCCATGAATATTCATGGTTTAAATGCACAGAAAAGGAAAGCGCAGATTTTACAAAACTAAATAAATTAAATACAGATGTGATTTGTTTACAAGGTTCATATAAAAAAGGTTTCCAAAATTATTAGAAAACAAGAAATTAGGAAGACTACATGTGTCACTATCACAACAGAAAACAAGATTTTACAAAATTTTGTAATTAGTACGAAATTACAGGCCTATCTCTTTATTGAATTCTGATTATAAAACTTATATGTCAATAAATGCTGAAAGGTTAAAAATGATTCTAAGTAAACATATTCATTCAGATCAAAATGGTTTCTTGCCAGGACAACAAATTAGGAATAACACACGCACTATAACTGATATATTAGAATTTTATGAAGCACACTCAGAGAAACAGGTTTCACTGGTTTTCCTTGATGCTTTTGATAATTTGAATTGGAGATTTATGATACAACAAATAAAAAAAATTGGAATTTGGCTCAAAATTTGAAAAAATGTTTGAAAAAATATATTCAAAACAAACTGCAAGAATAATTATGAATCAAGATGTAACAGACGGATTTGAGATAACAAAAAGAGTGAGACAAGGATGCCCACTTTCCCCACTTCTCTTTATATTATCATTGGAACCAGTCTTAAAAAAAATTAGGGAAGATCGAGAGATAAAAGGATTGACAATTAAAAATGAGGAGTACAAATTGCAAGCTTTTGCAGATGATATGGTCTTTATAATTGAGGAACCTCTAAAATCAGGCCCTAATTGATTGAAAAAGTAGAAGAATATAGTGTAGTGGCAGGTTTAAAAATTAATAGAAATAATGTTAACCAAAAATCTTACAAAGAAACAAGAGATAGAATTAGAAAATAGTATGAATATTCAGATAAAAATAAATAAATAAATAAAATATTTAGGTGTTTGGCTAACAGCAAGAGGCTCCTCAATGAAAAAGGAAAATTGTGACAATTTTTTTTAAAATATACTTTATTGATTTCTTGTATTTGACATCTTGTATTTTGTTTTATTTAAAAATCAAAAATCAATTGTGACAAATTAATTCTGCAAATTGAGAAATATTTGGAAAATTGGAAAAATCTTCAAATTTCATGGATGGGAAGAGTGGCAGCAATAAAAATGAATATCCTGCCCAAAATTTTATTTCTCTTCCAGATTATACTGATAAAACTAGAAAAAAGTTTTTTTGATTTATTAAACAGATTGACCCCAAAATTTATATGGCAAGGGAGAAAACCTAGAATTAGATTAAAAACACTACAAGATACCAGGGACAGAGGAGGAGTAGCATTTCCAGATTGGGAGATTTATTACCAAGCAGCATCCTAATATGGTTAAAGGAATGGATGGAGCTGGGAAATAAAAGAATTTTAACAATAGAAGGACATGATTTAAGATAGGATAGCATGCATTTCTGTGTGGTGAAATGTATAAAACCCATAGATATTTTAGAAGGCATATAATTAGAAATTCACTATTATTAATTTGGCATAAAATCAAAAAGCAACACTATATAAGAATTCCATTTTGGATCTCTCCCAATGAAACATTAACAAATTTAGTAAACTGGACTGAAATAATTAGATATAGGGATATATTAAACGATTCGGGAAAATTAAAAACAAAACAAGAATTGGAACAGGATTTGAATAGGGAAGTTGAATGGTGGACGTACTTACAAATAAGATCAAAATACTTAGAAGATACAAAAATAGATCAGGTACAATTGGAGCAAAATGAACTGTATAAAATTATACATGGGAGGGAACAAAAATTAATTAGTAAAATTTATAAATTTTTATTACAGTATAAAATGGAAGAGGAAATAGTGAAAGATACTATGATTAAATGGGCAAGGAATTGCAATCATATAATAGAATTAGAGAAGTGGGAAAAGATGTGCAGAACAAATATGAAATTGACAATATCAGCGGCATACTAGGAAAACCAGATGAAAATGTTTCATAAATGGCACTTTCCACCACCTAGAATAGCGAAAATGTTCCCTAGTAATTCACCGAAATGTTGGAAATATAAGAATAACTATAGAACTTACTATCATCTTTGGTGGGCCTGCCCAGTGGCAAAGAAATTCTGGGCGAAAATTAAAAAGTGGATAGAGGAAATAATTTAGAATTCAATAAAGGGACAACCTGAGCAGTTTCTACTAGGGATTTCCATAGAAAACTATACTAAGGAAATATATTATTTAATATTACATATACTGACAGCAGCCAGCATAGTCTATGCACAAAATTGGAAGAAGGAAAACTTACCATCAGAAGAAGATTTAATTAGGAAAATCTTAGAGTGTGCAGAGATGGACAAATTAACAAAAGAAATCAAGGAGAAAGAGGATACAGAATATTACAAAGTGTGGTGTAGGTGGTATGAATGGTTGGAGAACAGGAAAAACGAGAAAGAGGAACAAAAGAGAGAGGGGAGAAAAAATGTTGAAGATGAAGGTACAATCTAGATGAAAGAAAGAATGATGGAAAATAAATTGTTGAATAAGATAAAGTTAAAATGTGTGTGAATAGATGTAAATAATAAGAAAGGATCACTTTGAAGTAGCTGTAGGGAAAAGTGATATGTATATAAATGTTGTGTGTTTGTGTCTTGTCTTTAATGTTTTCAAAATAAAAAACTTTTAAAACGAGAAATTTTCTCACTTTTAGGATATATTCTGTACTAATCACATTTTAATTTGTCCATGCTTGATATTATCCCTAAAACTCTAAAAAGGTCCATTTTTCATAGGATTCATCCTAATGGCTTCTGATGGTTTCACCATCCAGCATTTCAGTTCCATTATTGTTCATTATTTTACTCCCTTTATTGCTACTAAGCCAAATTCCATTGCTATGTCTATGCTAAAAAATCATACGGTATGTTAAAACAAATGTGACATTTTATTAACATCTGTTACTATTTGATAGCCAAGATTTGTTTTCTTCAAAAATTATTGAAAATGGGATCATAGCAATGATAAATACTTAAGAGCAACCTCATTTAATTCTTGGCAAGTGACAGAATAATAATCATATGCAATACAAATAAAAGACAATGAAGTAGATGCTGTATTTGTCCATCAGTAATATATATTGGCTGTAGCCACCCATGCCCAAATCCTGGGAGAAGAGTCTGGTCTTTAAGATCCTCCGGAATAAAAATAGGGGTAGAAGATCTTGGATTTCAGAGGAAGGTTGACTTCCAGGATCCCAATAGATGGCACTGCTTAATAGAAAAAAGTATCCAAGTTACTGTATACTAATCATTCAGGAATTGGTCCAGTCTCCTTCATGACTAGTGCCTGTCACCATATTTGATAATAATTTAACATACAGTTTATCTTTGCTGGAAAACTTGATATGGTTTTGCTGGTCTATATCAGAGGTTTTCCTGATCTAGATACTTGTACATTGGGTAAATGTCTGCTGAGTAGCAACTCAGGATGCTACTCTTGCACTTTTATTTTAAATACTGCATGAATGTATTGACAGATGATGATGAGAGCTTTCAATTCAGCAAGATATAAAGTACTAAGTTTTACTCATTCCTTTTGTACATGCTGTTTGTACATATACAGCCCTCTTGTAAGTGCTGTTTGTTTAGCCAAAATTGTAAAGGAAGGTTAGAGGCCTTACTGAAACCTCTGCCATCTCTATAAAGCACTGGAATGGTTGATTCTCAATTGTATCTCAAAATTCATTGATGCAAAGAACATAAGGGAACAAGCAGTTTTAGACCAGAGAGGCCATGTTGTGGCCAAATCCTAAACCTTACGCAACATATTGGGATGGTTTCAAAAGAGACCTAATCACTGGAATTGCTGTCATCAACCTGCTTGCAACATATGACACTGTTAACTGTAAAATATTGCTATATATGTTAAATAATATCATCAGAGACAATAAATTTACCAGGATCATTGGCAGCTTCTTCCAGAACTGGAGATTTTATGTGATGCTGAATTATAAGTAGAAAAATGGGCTGCCATAACGAAGTGTATTGTCTCCAACGTTGTTTAACATATATACGAACAATCAACATGTTTGTTGATTGTCTATTCATTTAGGCATATAATACAGATGGGCCGCACAAAGATCAACTTTGATGAAGTAGCCGGGAAACTTGAAGTATTAGGATGATCTTGCATCATCAACCATTTAAAGCCCAACCCAACAAGAGCCAAGTGTGTGATTTCTATCTCCAAAATCAAGACGCAAGGGAAAAGTTGGATGTTATGTGGCGAGAGAACTGAGTACAGCACTGTCCAACACCCAAGTATCATGATGTGACCCTCAAGAGGCTTTTCTTTTAAACAGCATTGCATGAACATTAAGGCTAGTCAGCTCGGAGAACAATATAGCAATAGCAATAGACTTAGACTTACATACCGCTTCACAGTGCTTTACAGCGCTCTCTAAGCGGCTTACAATCTGCATAATACTATCAATAAATTGATAAAGTATACATGGTAAGATCAATGATCTATGTTGTGCACTTCAGCTTTGGTCTTCAGCATCTCTGCAGCAGGGTATGTTGCTTCAGTGTGGGGTGCATCTACAGATGAGAAATAAGTGATATCACCTTCAATGAAGCTTAGTGACAGTATGTCTCAAATCTACACCAATTGAGAAAATATATTCTCTCACTGGCATTGCCTTGCCTAAGATTAGGAGAGAAGTAGCAGCAGATGCCGAGAGAACTAACCAAGAGAATGATTCTTGATATGCTCTCAATGGACATGTGCCCCAAGCCGCCAACTCTAATCTAGGTTTATGGCGAGAACATTCTGGAGGGTACACAAGAACAAAATTGAATTAAAAGATGGAGGAAGGAGACCTTAAAGCAAGGAATAACATTAAAGGAGCGTATGGTTAAAGAATCTGACCTCCTTTATACTACTTGGAAGGCCCTGAATAGGTTGAAAGTTGAAATGCCTAAACTCAATAAATATAATTGCTCAAGTGGAAGCTCTTTGACGATATGGGAATGTGAAGAGACACAGAGCCCGGTTGATCGGCTGGTATGTCACCTACCAGAAACTTGTACTCATAATGACTTACTTTTTGCCAATGACAAAGCCAAGAAGGTAGCTTCATTCTGACAGTTTAAGGTTTGATCTAGATAGGGGAGAAGAAATACGGATGTTACAGAGAATTGTCTGGTGTGTTCTTTGGTTTCTGAGAGTTGTGAATTATTATTAGAACCATCTGTTGCTTAATTTAGATAATACCATGAATCTAAGGCACTATTTAGTCCCAATTCAAATTCTCACTGTGAAAGATTCAAAAGTTCAAAGGTCTTACTTTTGTTTCACTTCACTTTATATTTGCTGCTACCGGAAGTATCCCGCAGAGTCTGTTTAAGTTTTATTGTGTTTCACTCTCCAGTCCACAATCTCAAAGCTATGGGTCTTTCTGTTCAATCCCAATTGTTGTGGATTTCTTTTCCCTCTGCGTTAAAGTCTATTCCATCTGAAGCGGTAAATCCTCGACTATCAAATCTTAAATCCTCCGTCCCGCAACGTCTCAGTTATCAAATCTCTCTCAGTCCTCTTCGATCAATCAAGTCTCCCTCTCGGCAGTCTCTGCCTCTCCTTCCGAATCACAAAGTCGATATAGGCAATATCTTTCACTTTTCCTTCTCTCCAACTCTCGTTCCACTCCGCTGCCTCCCATACACAATCCTGCGCTCCCGGTTGGCTTCGTTCCTCCGCTCCCCTCGTCTCCGCTCGCCGCTTTCTCTGGTTCAAACTCACCAATTGCTCCGGAGCACCTCCTTCCCCCGTCCTTTCTCCCCTCTCAACTCGATTCACTCTCCCTTTTATTTCTCTTTAGGTTTTCTTTATATGATTGATGTCTTCCGATCTTCTGCTTCCTTCTCTGGGGTGGTTTACAGCGTTCAGGCCAGCCCGGGGGGGGGGGGGGGCTGGGATCTTTCTTGAACAGGATTAGGGGGAAAATCCCTGAACCTACGGGGTGTTTGCGCTCACCTCCGGGGTCCTACGGATATCCCCTTTTATCTGCCAACCTCTTCGTAGCTGGCAGTGCCCGCAGTTGGGCTCCCGAACAAGAAAAGGGAGAAAAGAGACAGAGCGATGTCTCCTTCCTTCCCAACACGCTGGCGCTACCCGGAAGTCCGCCGAATCTAAGGCACTAAGTTTAGGTAAAAGAGATATTTATTTAAACATTGCTTTAGTTTAGCAATCCTTTCACCACTTTTACTCTGGTTACTAGAAACATGTAACCAGAGGTGATGTAAACACCTGGAAAAAATGTGTAGCTTCCAACCACACAAGAAGTCAAACGTGAGACAGTAAGTAGATATTGCCTTATTTTTGGAAGAAAACTCCCAATTATTTCTTGTTTTTCTTCAGCAGAAAAAGTGTCAACATTTTGAATCTCTGCAGAGAAAAAAAGAATATTGAAGACTTTCTATTAGTCACGGTGAGAAGAAAGGATATCATTGCATTTCTGATTGAATTAATCATAAAAATGCTACAGGATCTTATTCTGAAAATGCTTAGTTCGAGATATGAATGGTGCTACCAGTGACGTTCAGCAACAAGATAATAGGATGTTCCATGACCTCGTGTGATTCTTAGGTCACTGGTTGCCCAAGGTTCTTATTTTAGACACTCAAGAGATGTTTAGAAATGCTTCCATGTGGGTTTTGTTTATTTGTTAATCAAATTTATATAGTTTACCATCTCAGGAGAATTGATTGTGGGCTACTTACAATAATTTATCTCAAGGATCAATCAAGGAGATTGTATTTTTAAACGTGATCTATTTCTGTGCAAATGACTGATGGAAAAAGGAGAAAAGGGGGGAAAATGAGTGGAAAGGGGGGAAATGCAAGCAGGCAGGAAACTCCATTTCTCTTCTCTTGAAGATTAAACATGTCCCTCTGAAAATTCTTCCAAAAATCTAAGTTATTTCTAAGAGTGCTTAGCAATTTCTCTCATGCTTCTCAGTTTTCAATAGAAATTTAACAGGATGCTTTTTTATGCTGCCTTGAGCAGTGTAGAAGTTAGCATATTATAACATCTTTCAGTATTGCCAGGAAAGCTGTATCTTGTAACAAGAAATTATCTTCACCATAATTCCCACAAACTTTATCCATCTATGATCATTCTTCAGTTTAAGACATTTTAAATCTTCCCACAGATTATGCAATGAGCAAATAAACCTCCGAAACAATAATTGGTCATTGCTTAAATAGGAGAAGAGCTATTAAATTTCTTACCTTGCCACCTTATGTCTCTGAAGTTCTCTGCAATCTTGAAGTTTGCAAGGATTTGAGAGGGATGAAGTGAAATTTAAATAATTTGTAGAAATTAATTAAAGTACATTGTATAGTATAGTCTTTATTGCCATTGTATATCATGTATACAATGAAATTGGTTAATTAAATTGTCTGTTAATTAGTGGGAGACTATGAAGTAATGTAAATTAAATGTTTATGTTTTTTCATATAACAGCTTATACTCATACTTGAGAGTGTATCCAAATTATTTGGAAAAATTTACTAAATTGCTAATACTATTTTACAGTAGAAGTGTCAAACTTGTGGCCTACAAATATTGCTAATCTATAATTGTCATCTCTGACTTCTTTTTTGGAGCAACATCTGTGGGACCACAATCCCACACATTTGCCTTACAATTTTTAAGAACATAAAGATGTTTTTTTCTCTTAGTTGCTTTGATTTAACAACAAAGCAAAGAAGAGAGTTGGAAAAAAGAAGCAACTACTCTCTCATTTTCTTTTTTTGCTGACTTCTGTTCAGTTTCATTCAGAAGTAATTGGATGCGCTGTGCCTAATTTTTCATGAAATAGCAGCACATTATCATGATATTGCCAGTATCTTTGCTAGTTCCATTGTCCCTTTTGAAAGTTATATTCTGCTTCAAAACAATTTGCTGTGACTGCTCTTGTTTGCTTGCCACACTAGTCTTTGTTCTGGCTGAAAACATTGATTTATCACTGTATGTAATTGATGGCTGTGGGGAAGGTGGACTATAGCTATTGCTCCTCCTCTTTTAATCTAGCTTTGCCCAGAAATCCAGGCTGTGGGGCATTCTCAAGGGAACCAGACTGGGAAATTTTCTGTATACTCAATGGGTGCCCATTAATCATAGTGAAGAGTCTCTTACGGACTGCATCCATGTTTGTGAAAAGAAAAAAAAACAGTGAACTCCCACAAAATGACTTATTAGGAGAATAGATGTTAAAGTAAATGTATTCATTGAGGTAGCATTAAAAAAGAGTTGTTTGTGCATCACTAATTGCACCACAATATATATTTTGGAATGAAAATTATTCTGGTTAGACTCAGTAAAATATTATGTGAATCAGGAAGAGAGAAAGAAATGAGAATTACTATAACAGAATAAAAGAAATAAAAAACCCAACTGCTTTTGAGAAATAATACAAAACAGATTTTATAGATATATATATATATATATATTCTTATTTTTGTAGGTTAATGTGTGTTCCCCTTTTTAAGCCAGGTTTTTCCTACATAACCGAGATTTTTTGGAAGCACTACTGAGTGAAATCACAATTCACTACATTCTGGGTTTTTCCTCTTCATTATGGCTGCAAACAGAGTTTAGTGTTGCATTGTGGGAGCCCACTGGGTTCTTCTCTTCATTATGGCTGCAAACATATATATATATATATATATATATATATATATATATATATATGGCCTGAGGGTTAAATCAACTGCCTTACAGGCAGACGGCCCAGGTTCAAATCCCAGTAAGGGTATGACTGTCTGACGAGAGCCAATAAGCTCGAAATAGATCTATAACAGCCTCCCTTATTTATAATTATCAGCAAAAATATTATATATATATATATATATATATATATATATATATATATATATATATATATATATATATATATATATATATTAATATTTTTGGGTTTTTCCTCTTCATTATGGCTGCAAACAGAGTTTAGTGTTGCATTGTGGGAGCCCACTGGGTTCTTCTCTTCATTATGGCTGCAAACATATATATATATATATATATATGGCCTGAGGGTTAAATCAACTGCCTTACAAGCAGACGGCCCAGGTTCAAATCCCAGTAAAGGGTATGACTGTCTGACGAGAGCCAATAAGCTCGAAATAGATCTATAACAGCCTCCCTTATTTATAATTATCAGCAAAAATATTTTAAAAAAATATATAGAAAATAGCTTGTCGGCTATATTACACTGTCTGGATGGCCCATGAGATTGGGCTGAAAGGCAAAAAATTGGAGATTTGTGATATCTCCTCCATTAGTGGAGATCCAGGATGACTTACAAAAACATACATACATACATACATATATATATATATATATATATATATATATATATATATATATATATATATATATATATATATATATATATATATACACACACACACACACACATAAACATACACATACACATACACATACATACATACATACATACATACATACTTTATTTATATACCTAAAATAACTTTATTTATAATTGTAGTAACTTTATTTATAATTGTAGTATAATATAAAATGGATAATTTTTCATTCAGAAAAAAAAACTAGATTGGGAGCTGAATGCCCTTCACTGGCAATTAAGACATTTACTTAATTTCCAGGTGGTTCTTAGTCCTGTATTATCACTGATGAATTCCTGAGCGTGAAACAGAGAGCTACTATATATTCTATTTGACATACTAATATTGAAAAAAGAGATGCCAGATACTGTAACAGCTATGAAAAAACTAGCCAAAGTCAAAATTGTCTTTGGCAACTTATGTACACATCTTAGCTGTATCTGTAGGGCATGTCAATTTTTTCAACTTTTAATTTCCAAACATTAGGGGTGTTCAAAAGTTATGACATGCCTTGAGGATTGTAAAGTTATTCTGCTTACTTTAATATAATTTAGGTGTGCTTGGTTAGTAACTACGTAAATATCATAACTTTTTAACATTTTGTTTTCATTTGATAGTATATTCAGCAAGATTGGCTGTGCAAAAGCAGTTTATCAAAAGCTACGCATTGAATTGGATTCAGATATAATAATGAATATCTTTGGGTCTGTTGATTTTAATGAAATCAACTAGTTAGATTTGGGGTGATCAAAGAGATGGAGTTTAGAGCAGGCATGAATAACTTTTTCATTAAACTAATCTGTTAGAGTAGAGTTACATGCTGAAGGGGGTTAGGATTGAAGTGGAGTAGAAACTTTTCTATCTGATCCCCCCCCCCCCCCCCCGACTTTGTCTGGCATCCCTATACTCTGTCTCTTTCTTCTGGATAACCTCTGACAAGGAAAAGACCAATGACTTTTGCCACAGGCTTAATTTGGTTGCTCACAAAAATACTGTACATTTGCATACAAGTTGAATGAAGTGAAAACAAGGGCTGAAAATTACTCAACTCTACTTAGAACAGAGTACAATGTCATACCCTGGGTGTATTTACTTTGCCCCCATGATGCCTTAGATCTTATTCCCATATCTGTCTTAGATGTGATCAGGTCTTCTGAAAGTCATTTTTATCATAGATAATGTCTCGCATCTCATCATTGATATAAGTGATAACTGTATACCAAAGGGGACAATTAACAACTGAAAAGGAGAACAAAAAGACCAGAAAATCTCCTCACCAGCAAGCAACACCCAGATGATCAGTGATTAGTAATTAACATTACACCTATACTCAAGCAGCAAACAATATTCCAATCAAGGAATTGCTAAATAAGGTAACAGTAAACAGCCCAACCAAAGAATCACCAAGAGCACTTCCACCAACACTGACAGGCAAGACTAGAATATAAAATGAAAGCAAACACCACTCCCAAGTAGCACAGAAGATGTTATGAAGTTTGGGTAATGAAATGTCTGCAGGAAAACAACCAAGGTCAGAGTGTACCAAGGACTCTTTATTTATTGAAATTGGCTATTACATAATCTTGCACGTCTGATTGTGTTGTAGATTCCCATCACTTCATATATGCCAGTGAATAAGGCAAGTGATCTCAAGATATTGCTTTGTTTCTCAGAGCTTAAAAACTCTTTCAGACCTTTTGTCTAAATATTAATTTTTGCATATTTCTATCAGGGTCATTTTATTTATTCTATTCAAGTATTGTCCTATGAAGCTGCACATGACTTTATTCCAGGATTTATGTTTATTTATCTACTTGAGTTAGAATCTATGGCCCCATAATAATGTACAGAGTGCTTAGGGTTCTATCTCTTGAAAGAGCCAATATGAACTTGAAAGCAGGTCTTTTTCATAATGGCCCCATGTGGTGAAGTGAAATATGACCAGAAGGACCAAACTCTGTGGAAGCACATTGTGAGTTTAATTTACCTCACTATGGTATTGTTAGGGAAAATTGGAGGTAAGAATTTTGCATATTGTATTTTGAGCTTCTGAAAGATAGGTGGTACAGAAATTAAGATACAAACACATATACAAAAATTATTGGAACTCTCCTTTATATAAACTGATTAGATTTTATATTGTTGTCTATTGTAAAGGGATGGGGGGAAAGCTAAAATGGTAAGTCAGCAGCAGCTTCCCTACTTAGCTCCTTATGGTTTTTTTTATCTGTTTTATCCCATTTTATAAATAACCTAGCTACTGTAAAGGATTAAAATAGGTGTGCATGAAGATGAATACGAAAGAAATGAATGCAGGATTTTAGATTGAAGAGGGAATCCTTCCTTATGAACATATCATATTTGTACTGAGCTTTGCACTTTTGAAAGGCTTAAAAGTGGAATACAAAAATACTTCCAAAAAGATTCATCAACTGCACTACCTTTTGATGCTTCGTTCAAATAGGTGGTTTTTTTTTTTTCCTTACAGGCTGAAACAGCTTTGTAGCACAGTAGGGCTTAGAACTGATAAGCAAATACAGAGTTCCTCCCTGATTTAAAATTAGCAGAGTCTTATGTCATGAATCCATCTAATTGTAGTGCTTGGAAACATTGGTCCCATTTTCTCACAAGCAGTTTTGTTTCATTCATATTTGTTTAGAAGTGAGTATTATTCAGCTCAGTTTAGCTGGTCTTTACTCCTGGGTCTGAGCATGGATCACAGAGTAATTGGAAGTCTGTGTTACTGGCTTGTGCTTCCAACAGTGAATTGAATGCAAAGTACCTCTTGGGATAATAATAGATTCCCTCCCCCAGTTTCATAATTGAATTAGGGCAAATGGTGATCATCTAGAAAGTTAGTTGCACATAGATACAGAGACTGAGATAATTGGGCACTAGAACTGGTTTTTAGACAATGGCAATGTAGCGCACCACCACAAAGTAGGTACTTGGGAAGGACAGAAGGTACTTGGGAACTTCCGGGTGGACAGAAGGAAAAGGTTTGGAGAGGCATTACTGAAAGTTCAGTCTGAGAAAAATGTAAAATCCTAAGCTATGGAAATAGACTGGTTTTGGAAATAATAATTATTACTGGGGAAAACAAATGTTTTTGTTAGTAGCCCAAGATGCTTTGTATAAATGACTAGGAATTGCCTCACTGCAAGGGTGAGAGAGAACTCTGCAGAAGTTAACCTAAATGATATCCTTAAAGAGACCTTATTTTTTATTTAAACCATTTATATGGCCACCCATCTGAAGCAACTCCAAAAAATTCACAACAGGAAAAATAAAATAAAACAATAAAATAGTAAATACAGTAAAACAAAAACTTAGTGCTTTAATCATCCCTTTGTATGCCCCAAAGCATGTATAGTTGTCCTCCTTCCATGCTATCTGTCTATGCAATGCTATATGAAACAGCATAGGGCCCATCAAGCACCTGGGCAGGCCATTCTAATAGGGTCCACTTCCCTATGGTGAAAACTGAGTTAAGCAAGCAACAGGGAGGTCTACCCATGGCAGAGACTGATTTAACACCCCCTACCCAAGGCCACTGCTTTGAGGCAAACATCAGATCTAGTGCATCTTTCCCATGTGACCCAGGCCATGAATAAGTGAAATCAGGTCCATGGCACCATGGTGACTGGCCCTGAGATGGCAGTGGAAATTCCCCCAGAAAGATAAGCCTGGGGCACAGCACAGCCGGTTTAAGGCACTGAGTCCAGGAGCACAGACAAGTATGCAGCTACATTGCAGATAGAAAGGTAAGTGAACAGTAATCCCCATGATCTCCCTGCCAAATCCCACAAAGGACTTTTATCCAGGGATCTAAGGGCCTCTGGAGCCACCAGTCCCTTACTCTTGCCCTGGTTCATTTCTGATGCCACATTCAAAATTTGGGAGGGCACATTTCAGAGAGAAAAATACCCCCTTCCATGCCCAACTAGGTCTCAGTAATAAACACCAGTTAGACTTTCTCACCCACAATCAATTTGTGGATGAAGTGGGCTTTATTACAAATTGACTTAGCATTAAGCAGCAGCCAGAAACCGAAGTGTCTGAACCAAAGGTGAAATGCTCCCGGTTCGGACCAGATCGCCCGATCTGGTAGTGATGGCGGCGGGTGGTTTAGAGAACTGGTAGCAAAAATCCCTGCGCTCCCCCCCAGCTGACCCGCGTGATTATCAGAGGCTGGTTTTTTTTTTTTACTTTTAAAAGCATTTTTTCTACAATCTCTTCGGCCGAAAAAATGCTTTTAAAAGTTAAAAAAAAGGTCTCTGAAGCTGGGATCATCAGAGGCTTTTCAAAGCATTTTTTTCTGCAAACAAATGCCTTTAAAAGCCTCTGGTGATCCCAGCTGACGTGTCTGATCGTCAGAAGCTTCTAAAAGCATTTTTTTCTGCAACCTCTTCAGCCGAAGAGGTTGTAGGGGGAAAAAAATGCCTTTAAAAGCCTCTGGCGATTCCAGCTGACTTGCCTGATCATCAGAAGCTTCTAAAAGCATTTTTTTTCTGCAACCTCTTAAGGTTAAAAGTAAACTTTTAAAAGTAAACTTTTAAAAGTTAAAAAAAAAAGTTGGCCATGCCCATCCAGTCACATTACCACCACCACCAAGCCATGCTCACAGAATCGGTAGTAACAAATTTTAGATTTCACCCCTGCTCTGAAGCTTACACAAGGAAAAGAATCTAGCCACACCTGGCCCCCATTCCAACTATCAAAACCATGTAAAAAGACCCTGCTCTATTCAATATCTTAAATATGGATGCCAGCAGCTTCAGTCCGAGGTTCTGCCAGAATAGCAAAATAACTAAAATGATTACCATGTAGCCACTTGAACAGCTGCTGCAAAACACGAGAGTCCACTGCATATCGCCTTCTACTATAACAAACTGTCTGGCCCTCAGCTCTTCGAGGGACTCCAATTGCCAGGATCTTATAGCCACTGTTACTTCCTTGTCCTGTGCCAGTCTTGTCTACCTTTATATTCTTCATAGTCCACAGTACATTCTGTGCAATTTGTCAGCTAAAGCAAGATTAGCTGATTGATAGCAATGCTGAGCTCTGCAGCCTGCTGCCCATTTACCAGAGAGCCTCTGCAACGAAGAAGATCCCCACCTCCACCTGCAATGCAGACTCCAGGCAATTACTCCAGCTGCTCAGTCCACTACTGGGCTGCCACTGCTATTCATCCATTCCTCCTGCTGGCCCAGGTAACCAGCACCAATACTGCTGACCATCCACATGTCAGTCAGGACCACCAAATTCTTCCAAATAGCATTCCCACTATCCTCAACCTTTTCAATGGTATGACCCCCACCAAATAGACATCCATCTCAGCATCATGATGAAAACAAATAATAGAAGTTTATTTGAGTCTTTATTCAAAAAATATAAATATTTTATATTTCTTCATGTTTTACTATGTGATATCTCTTTTGTGAAGGAAAAGAAGAATAAAAGATTTGCCAAGTCAAGAAATGTTTTGGTAGTGGCAGCAAAATTAGTAGATTCGTTAGAGATTATAGAAATTATATTTTGATTCTTAAGAATCAAAGAAAGAATATCCACAACATTTAGGAAGTACCATACATGTGTCTTAGTTTCTTAAATTCTTACCTCCTTAACCAACTATCCATCTCAATTCTATCCTGTTCTATCAATCTTGATTAATAGAAAGTACATTTGTAAACATTTTTGAGTTAAGCAAGCGATCTTCATTAATGATAATTTACAGAAATGCAGATGAATATTATGTATTTACTTCCTGAACAATATACTGTCTGAATAAAATCCATGGACTTCTTTTTATTGTAAAATTCAAAAAAAAATTGCATATAATCTTATAACAATTCAGTTACATCAAGAAGCATAACATAAGTAGAATGTAATTTTTAATTGGGAATAATTGTTTTGCCTCTTACTATCAGTGGTAATAGTAAACATTTAATGCCAGAGATTAGGTGGAATACCTCTTTAGGAATTTTAATGAGGCAATAAATTAATATCTTGAATGAATCCTTATCAATTCAATAGTTTCATGCAAGTGATAAATGTATTTTTAAAGGATTTGCTGTGAGGATAAGATTCTCTGTACTGGCTAAGTGCTTTCCATATCTGTGTGCTATGGGTAGTATTTATTTGTTTGTTTGTTTGTTTATTTTTAGTAAATATGTAACTAGCGGATCTTTACCCTTTTCTTGCTCCCATGAATTTCTTTTTCATAGGAACAACTGTTTTATAAATTTAAATGCCATAATAATGTCATATCATTTATTTTACAGTAAATATTTTGCAATTCTAAACACATCATCATAAAGCCCTGCCTAGTTGAGACAATCTCTGATAGAGTATTGAATTTATGTAATGTTTGTAAATGGCAAAATAGCTGACCTTCATGCAATTTAAATTCTGTTAACATAATACTCAAGATAATATTTGGGAAGAATAAACAGTATTGGGGCTGGAACTGCTGTCACTAAGTGATGTAGTTGTAAACTGGATGCCACATGAATGTATCATTTAATGGTTACAATTCCATTGATCCTTGTTGCCATCGTTAAGTGAGGAGTGTGAAGATTGGAAAGTGAGAACTTCACATAATCACTGCTTTTGACTTGCTATCAGCTTCTTCTATTGCTTGTGGGAATTTATAGTCGATATAGTCAGTTGGCACCATCACTGACTATTGGGGGCGAGTCGTTGGCCCCCACGGATAGAGTTCGCAACTTGGGTGTCCTCCTGGACTCATGGCTGTCTTTAGAAGAGCATTTGATGGCTGTGGCCGGGAGGACTTTTCATCAGGTCCACCTGATTCGCCAGTTGCGTCCCTTTCTGGATCGGGACTCGTTACGCACAGTCACTCAGGCACTCGTCACTTCCCGCCTGGAGTACTGTAATGCTGTCTACATGGGGCTCCCCTTGAGGAGCACCCGGAGGCTCCAGTTCTTCCAGAATGTGGCCGCGTGGGTGGTTATGGGAGCGACGTGGCGCTCCCATGTGACTCCCCTCTTGCGTGAGCTGCACTGGCTCCCGGTGGTCTTCCAGGTGCGCTTCAAAGTTTTGGTTACCACCTTTAGAGCGCTCCATGGCTTAGGACCAGGATACTTATGAGACTGCCTTCTGCCACCAGTAGCCTCTCACTGACCAGTATGCTCCCATAGAGAGGGACTCCTTAGGGTGCTGTCGGCCAAACAGTGTCAACCGGTGGCCCCCAGAGGGAGAGCCTTCTCTGTGGGGACACCTGCCATCTGGAATGAGCTCCCCCTGGAGATATGGAGGATCCCAGATTTGTGCACTTTCCGCCACACCCTCAAAACATTTTTATTCCAGCAGGCTGGTCTGGCTTGACTTTTCCTTTTAATTTGTTTTTAGTTTTGTATAAATTGGGTGTTTTTAAATTCGTTTTGGCCAAAATTATTTAATGTACTTTTAAATGGTTTTTAACTTTTGTATTATGTATTTTTATCTTGTGGCTGTTCACCGCCCTGAGTTCTTCGGGAGTAGGGCAGTGTATAAATTTAATAAAATAAAATAAAATAAAATTTAGAAATTGCAATCATGTAACTGTGGGTATGCTGTTAGGGCCAGATCTCGGAGGACCTGTTGTAATTCCCTTTGTTCAGTTCCATCGTAAATTTGAGTAATTACTGAATGAGTGGTCACAGCCCAAATACCGCTTGTATAGAATTATGCTGTAGAAGTAAGTATTTGGTGTGATCCATTAGGACTTTTAAAATTTAAACTCCTTAAAACTTAAATAAAAATTGTGTGCTTTCCACAAGAAAGTTGAAGTAAATTTCTTATATCTGAGAAATCTTTTAGAATTCCTCAGGTAATTGCTTTTTGGCAATTTATTAGACATACCACTGACTAATTTAAAATTAGTTTAAGAAAGGAAATTTCTGAATTTCTGAATTCTAAGTCACAAATATCTGTGTTTGACTAACTTTTTTCTACTTTGGATTGTGAATATGAACACTTGGTAGGAATGATATGAAAATAATATCTGAAAATAAGGATCAGTTCACATCTTTCTGAAATCATATATTGTACTAGATTAGTAATGCTCAAACTGGAAGACAGCATGTGCGCGCATATGTGCACGCACCACAGCGGCAGAAGGCCGACGACCAGCTGGCTGAGCTGGGGCGACAGCCTGAGAGAGTCAGAGCCTGCCATCACGGCACTAGGTAGTGAGGTTTTTATAGAATTGGAGTTACATGTATGAGAGGTTTTCTCCAAAATCCTAATTAAAATAAGTCATAGATCATTGTAATTAAAAGAAAGGAATTCAATTAATTTAATTAGCCAGATGTCTATGTATTGGAAGACCCATCCCCCATATCTACACACTTAACTATATTTCATTCTGGTAGAAGTAAAAATGAAGAGAGTCTATGTCTGTTCATTATATGCTATAAACCGGTTAGAGAAAACCAGTTAGAGAAAACTGTATAAAGCCCTGTGAAGCAGTATCTAAGTCTAAGTATTGCTATTTGCCCTACTAGAAGCTACCTTTATGAACCAGCACTATGTTCAGAATTGATGAGATAGGTTCTAATCCTACAAATATTTATTTACAAAATATTTACAGAAATTACAATGAATGCTGCTGGAATTCCTCTGGATTAGTATTGAGCTTTTTCATCTTTGGTAATATTTCAAAATAAAGCTGGATGATCAGAATTAGATATTTTATTAATCTTAGACATAGGCACAATCTTGTTCTTAATTTCTGATTACATTTTTAAAATATATAGTATAATGTAAAATGTTATTGCATATTGTATTTGAGTGAGCAAGATGGAACTTGTTGGATACCAAAGGAAAAACTTATTCGGCAAATGCAAAGCTTGGAGTTATTTTCTTTTTAGTAATTGCTGTGATATATATGGCTCAAAGAAAGTGGTTTTACATAAAACAAGTCATGTTTACTGTACGTTTTCTTTCATTTGCTTAAGACAATTCTGTGCTCAGTATTACTAGCTATAACATAAGAGAAATATCAGGAGATGTATTTGTTATGTGGAAAAATGTAATTTAAATGCAAACATTAGCTTTTATTGCCTTACCCCCCCGCTCCTCTCCTCTGCTTCTTGATGCACTACAAAAGGAAACATGTTGCAATCCTAGAGGGATATTTTCAGATTATTTTTCTTTTATTTCCATGTTTATTATTTTTCTATCGCTAAAAGCTTAAGCATACAAGTGTAAAATAATTTTAAAACAAAAGCTTAAATTTTCTTTAAAACAAAAGCTGTTAATATCTTAAATTTAATCAAATCCTGTTTTAAAAATATGTATACCGAGGCATTTTTAAATATGTGATTTAAAGGATTTTGAGAAACCATCAGTCAGCTATCTAGATAGTTCTAGATTGCTGAGCAGGGTTAGAAAAATCTCAAACTTGTTAATATTATGTGTAATCATGATGTATACATATTATGTGTAATATTAACACGTGATAATATTATGTGTTAATATTATGTGTAATCAGGCATCTTATAGATGACCTTTTGTCACCCAGACGTAAGCCATATACAACCTAAAGGTAATAATTAATACTTTATATTATACCAGCAAACCAGTTGCCAATGATTTTAGTAGAGGTGTAATATGGTCTCATTGAGATTTGGTTGCTGAGATTTGTATACATTAAAGTTCTTGACAAATTCCTGCACAGACGGCTTTGCAAGTATCAGATTTAGAGTTTATCAGTGCATTTGCCCATCATCTTCTAAGAAGGGGCATAGCTAAAACTGATAAGAGGCATTGGAAAACCAGCGAGATTATACTTTCATTTTTTACTTTTTTAACATTTGTACTTTCTGTGTGAATTAAATTCATTCTAAACCCAGGAGATATATATTTTTCTTGAAATTATGGCCCCTCTGCCTTGCCTTGATTTTGTTTCAGTTTGATGTATCTCATCTGACATTTGCAAGCAGACATTCAACAGAACCCCATACCATTAACTGTAAATGTTAGAAAGAGATTGGATGCCATAAGCCTCCAACTGAACAGCATTCAAATCCAAATTTTCTGATAGCCTTTCCCAGTCACTTTCATGGGGATATTGAAATGTATTTGAGATGGAATGGAGCCCTAGGAGATTCTATATAACAACATCTGTTTGTAAGAACAAATGCTTTTAAATGACATTACCTTAAACCTGCCTGAAAACTACTGTGAAGCAGTGTTTCTTATTCTGCATTACCCAGGAGAGCAACAAAATACCAAGGCTGATTCTTAACTGAATAGCGTAGAACATTATTGAAATATATAGAAGGTTTGAATATAATTTTAAATAAATAAATAAATAATAGAATTCACTAGTAAATCAGGAAGCGCTTTCAGAGTAGCACAAAAGATCATCCATATGGATTTTCATGGCAATCTCAATCTTATAGGTCATGTCTGGAGCCAGTTTGGAATAAGTCATGGTAATGGTCTCTCTAAAATAGACAGCAATCTACCAGCTCCTTGATTACTTTTTGCAAAAATGGCTGTTGAGAGATTATGCTGTAATTGCATGGTTTGAAGAAATCTAATACTTCTTAAGAAAAGGTTTGATAACTCTGTCCTTTAAAAATTGAGGCATTATGTCCTTCCTTAGAGAAATATGGATGATATTTCTAATAATCTTTTGGGTAGGAATTACAAACCCTTTTGATTACTGATCAGAGGAAGGATTAGTTGCATCAGCTTTCCTAAATCCTCTGATATTACAGATTAAAACTGTTCCAGTCTAACCATATGAGATAAACTATAGCTATCTCTAAAATGGACTCAGTATAAACAATATGTATATCCTAGGGGTCCCTAAACTCTTCAGCTCATCAAACTTTTCATGAAGTTTTAGATTATTCATCAACTTTCAAATATTTCAAATATTGAAAATACCAATAACAACAACAATAGATAGTCCCATCAATCATTGGGGATCATTATTGACCACTTTGAGAACACTGGTCTTGTAGGCTGGTCTGAATGCAAGAAATTTTAAGTGACAAAAGAATTATATCCCAAGCCATTAGAAGTTTGTTAAACAGTAGGAAAAAGCAGAAATATAAATTGCCCCTTACAATTCTAATTCAGTGGGAAAAAGTCCTCTTCTATGTGATAGTATGAACACTCAATTGGGCTTTATGTTATGCTTTTTCAAATTCCTGGTGCCCTTGCTGTCTCTTCTGTCATTTTAGCAATTGCAGATCAGCTATATATGAAAATCTTCTGAATTCCGCTCTACTGTGTGAAAGTGGCTTCTGTGATTTTTAGAGCATCAAGATCTTGGCATAATGCACTGCTCAGAGAAAAACATTACATAAGCAATCTAAAAGAGGTTTTCTGTTAGAGAATCTTTGCAAGTAGAAATAGTTTAAAATGGAATAGTTTAAAATGGAATAGAATGAAATAATGTAAATTAATAATACAAAACAGAAATATGACTGCACATTATATAAAGAGTGTTGCATTTTAATTTATAGCAATAGCACTTAGACTTATATACGATTCATTCCATTACATATACGATTACAGTCCTCTCTAAGCGGTTTACAGAGTCAGCATATTGCCCCCAACAATCTTGGTCCTCAGTTTACCAACCTCAGAAGGGTGGAAGGCTGAGTCAACCTTGAGCCTGTGGAACTCAAGCTGCCAAACTGCCGGCAGCCGGCAGTCAGCAGAAGTAGCCTGCAATTATGTCTGGCTTATATCCTGGGTGAAAGCCAGTTTGTTCTGGCAGTTAAGGCACCAGGATAGAAATCAGGGATGTGTGAATTCCAGTCCTGTCTTAAGCATGAAAGCAGCTACATGGCATTGAGTCAGTAACTCTTTTTCAGCACGTGACATCTGACTTGGGGAACAAGCCAATCAGTCAATTCTTATTGTAGGAAATGGATCAATCCTTATGAATAAGGGCTATGTAATTAAATAATAAGAATTGTTTTCATAGAGTAGGTGGTAGTTGTGAGTAGGAGAGCCTTTTATGTAACTTTCTATTGTGCTCCAGTTATGCCTTTACTAGATTGTGAGGCTCTTCAGTCACTCATGCCTTGGTTTTCTCCCAGTTGGATGACTGCAAGACACTCTACATGGTCCTATCCTTGAAGAGTATTTGGAAGTACGACTGGTACAGAATGTAACAGTGCAGACAGTTCTGGAGGCCTATTGGATGGCACATGTGACACTCCTCTTAACAGGAGCTGCCCTGTCTGCCAGTTTGCTTCTGAGTTCAATTCAAGATTATTATCTTTAAAGCGCTTTACGGCACGAGTCCACAATATCAGAGAAACCATATTCTCTCATTAGGGATGAGGGCCGCCCCCAAATTCCTACCATTCTAGAAGAGCCTAAAAATCTGGTTCTGTTACTTTGCCTAAGGCCCTAGTGGTTGACCGGGTAGAGAAGATCTTGACTCCCAAGGCTCGTCATCTTGGTTTTTAACTTTTCTATTCAATCTGTTCTATTAATTTATTTTAATATCAATTGTTTTTTTAAGGATTTTCTAACCTTTTATTATTATATTTTTTTGTTAGCTACCCAGCATCACTGTATTTGTGAGTTAGGTTTTGACATTAACAAGATACAGCTTTATTTTATTCCTTTAATTCTTTGGCTTCCTTTTTATTTTTGTAGTCTCTTTCTGTGTTTTGTAAAAAAAAAATATCCTGAAAGTGAATAGTGTGATGGATATATGCTTGAAATATATTAAAGACATTTATTGACTACAAGATTGACCATTCCCACTCAGATATTTTCAAAATCTCAATGAAATTTCAGTGTTTGCATGAATAAAAAAAGAATGAAAATATTCCTTTTTTTTTCAGGCCAAAACTAAATGTAATTTTTGAACTGATGCCAAGATTTGGGATTCAGTGAATGCTAATGCTAATACCAAAGACAGGTGAGATTCCTTAAGAAAGGGGTTAAGGATTCTTCATGAGAAAATTAGAGCTAAGATACTTTGTATACTGTCTTAATTGCCTTTCCAGTGCTGCAGAGAATGAATTATTTTACAAAGCACTTTTAGACAGCATGTTCAGAAGGCTGCTACTACAAAAATAACTATTTAATCTGGAATAACTACATAGCTTCCCTATTTGGGTATGAAATGACAAGAAAGAAGGCAGCAGACAAGGATGTTGTGTGTTCAGAGTATTCTTTGAACTTCAGATACCAATCTACTTAAGAGAGAGTGAATAACTGAAAAGATTGATTGCATGTATGTGTGTTTGGATGAGTAATTGTGTATGGAGTAAATAAAGGTGAAGTGAAAAGCAAATTACATTAATAAAAAAAGTAATGAAACATGAAAGAGTATGTAGATGCTGTTCTTTTTCCAAAAGGAACTATTACTCCTCATAATGACAGAATTGTTAATTTCCACTTTGATTAATATTGGAAATCAATGGTTGATTTGGTTGGTGGTCATTAAAGAAACACTTTTATTATGTGGTAATAACACTGCATTACTGTTTAAAATTTTGCCAGCCTGATATTTCCATATGTTTGACTACAAATCCCCAAATTCCTACCCAATACATAATGTATCTGATAACATAAATTAACTTGCTATGAAGTGTTTTATAAAAATGCACATATTCCTATATAGAGCATTGGTGGTGCAGTAGACTAAAGTGCTGTTAAATAGCACTTAGCTGCCAGTTGCCTGCTACAACTGCGAGTTCAAATCTTACCAGGCTCAAGGTTGACTCAGCTTTCATCCTTCTGAGGTAGGTAAAATGAAGACCCAGATTGTGGGGGCAATAAGCTGACTTTGTATTTAAAAAAAAGAACACCGCTTAGGAGGGCCCCAAAAGCCATACAAAAGTATGAAGGCTATTGCTTAACGCATTGTAAGCCGCCCTGAGTCTCCAAAGAAGGGCAGCATATAAATCGAACCAATAAACAAGACAAGATTAGTATGTATTTTAAAGAAATAAAATACATACTAATCGCTATCTAGTAATCTGTACAGAGTTTAGATTAATCCAAGGCTATCCAAGAAATGCATGTTCCCCTTTTTTGTAGCTGAGCAAATTATATACAATAGGATTTTTGAAACTTTTTGGTCTGATCAGTTAACTTCTGTATGTATTAGATTAGGTCTTGTTTCCAAGCCAATTTTACAGAAATGACCTTCTTCCATGATTCTTTGAATCCTGTCTTGTACCATTGCTAAACCCATCCCTAGTCAAGATTGATTACTGTAATGTTCTTTATATAGAACTGTGATGGCGAACCTATGGCATGTGTGCCAAAGGTGGCACATGAGCCGTTGTCCCAGTTCAGGTCTTCCGCGCATGACTCCCACCAGCCAGCTGGTCTTTGGGTCTCTGCGCACATGCGCAGAGTGTTGGAGCACATACGGGGGGGCGCACATGCATGCTTGGGGAGTGTAGCACATGTGGGGGGCCATATGTGCACGCATGGGGGGCAGGGCATGTGCAGGGCCTGCACACATGCATGGGCAATACTTGCAGGGGGGTGCGTGTGCATTGCATTTTGGGGGTTTGGACGCACGTGCATATATTCATGTGCGCACATGCACGCTTTGGGCACTTGGTCCGGAAAATGTTAGCCATCACTGATATAGAACAATGTTTAGAAAACTGTTTGTTCGATGCATTTCAAATAGTTTACTCATGCAAAATACAGAATTCCATGATCCCTGTACAGACAGTTATCGCTGTTATCATTTCCTAATTATTTTTATCTTAGAAGCATTGGAAATAAATTAAAATGTTGAGGGCAAGCATACTACATCCCTATTGCTCCAATAGACTTTGGTAGTGTCCATCAGATTGCTGCTGCATAGAGCATCAGAAATCATCTTGTTGCAGGTCCATTAAAATTTGGCATTGGATTTAGGGTCAATACCAAGAGTATAAAGTGATTTATGTCAGTACAGTGTAATGACATTGCTTAACACAATAAAGTAAAATTGGTTTTTATAAAATTGAACATTTGATAAATATTTTGAATCTGATTTATAAATTTCAGCACAGATGCCAGGGCAATTTAAATGTGAAATTGAACTGATATACTACTCATGGACTTTAACATTCACAAATTAAAAGAAATCGATTCATATCTTTGTGAAAAGTACAAATATACTTCAGTTAAGCATTGGGGGTTTTGTTGCTTTTTTTTGCTAACAACAACAATAGTATAAATATCCAGAATGTTTTTTTCATATTTTCCTTTATACAGAGAAACAATTCATTTTGCATGATCTTTGCTTGATCTTATGCACTGGTTTGTTGTATCTGAGAATTATTTTCAACATATTGTTATATAAAAACCCTTCTGTGTGTTGTAAGAGTTGATTAGAGCAAAGCCCGTGCGTTTGGTTATAGAAATAGGCCATTACTCTTGATTGATTGCCCAATGGCTGGAAGTTCTTAACCAGAAATCTAGACAGTTAGAAACTAATATGACACCACCAGAATATTGGATTCTGAGAATTGGAGTAGGAATTCTTTCGTTTAAGTGTCAAAATATTTTCAATAGACTAGTGAAAAATGTTGAAAATGAGTCTTAAATGAAAGACTTCATATTTCCTTTCTGGAACTGTCTGAATAACCTGATTTGTTTTGAGTTTTTTAGTATTGGATTGTCTTCTAGGAAATTCTGTCCCTAATCTCATCTTCAGACCTTTTAACAGGGTATTTGTTCCCACTCTAACCTTGTTGCTAACTATCCACACCTTCTCTTTCCTTCCATCTTCCCCAATATTAGAGCTTTTTCCCAGAGAGCTAGGTTATTGCATAAATGTCCACATTAAGATAATTTGAGCCTGGACATGTACACATCTAGTGAGAAATCTGGGTTGATTCATTTAGTGATCTATTGGCTTGTTTTCTTGACTGACCTTGTCATTTCTTCTCCAACACCAATGTTCAAAAGCATCAATATTGTTCCAGTCCTGCTTCTTCAGAGTTCAACTTTTACTTCAATGGACTGTCACAGAGAATGCTGTTGTGTTCCCAATTATGATCTTTGTAGTTATAGACTAGTGATGGCTAACCTTTTTGCCGTTGCATGCCAAGAGCAGGGAGAGTGGGGGGGTCGCGGGTGCGTGTGCCCACATCCATAATTCAATGCACCCTGCCCTCCCGTGCATGTGCAAGTGACCCCCCCCCACACTTCCCCCTGCTTTTGGCATACAGTGGCACGGTGGGCTTGGTAGGCCCATTTTTCCCCCTCTCCAAGCTCCAGAGGCTTTCTAGGAGCCTGGGGAGGGCAAAAACAGCCTTCTCCATCCCCTCCCGGAGGCCAGAAATAGCCAGTTTCCCAATTTCCGGTGGGACCGGAAGGCCTGAAAATCAGTTGGCTGTGCACAAATGTGTGCTGGAGCTGAGCTAGGGCAACACTTGTGTGCCATCAATATGGCTCAGCATGCCACCTGTGGCACCCATGCCATAGGTTCGCCATCACGGTTATAGACCCTTCACAGCATCTGAATATCTTTGCTGAGGCCTTTGTAGTTCTTCCACCCTGTAGCATGTTTCTTGACTGCTTGTTCCTTTACTGTTGATGGGTGAGCCTAAAAGTCAGAAACTATACACCACTTTGATATTTTCACTACCAATTCTAAAACATAAGCAAATTTGTGTTCTATAGTAATATAATATTATGTCTGATCTTTAATTGTCTGACTTGCATTTTGCTAGCACTCCTTATTCAGGACTGATCGCCTATTAGCAATTCCGATTTTCATTGATGTGTATTAGGAAATTTCAAATGAGGAATTGAAAAGTAAAATAGTTTCACTACCATCCAAAACGGTCTCTAAAATATAACAGTTTCACATTTAAGAATGTAAAATCTGATATTGAAAATGTCTCAAAGGCCAAAGTCTAAAGAACAGATTACTCTTTCAGTTTTTGTTTATTTCAATAATTATTTATTATTAAGTTGAATAGTTTGGTTAGGATTGAAAGCTGTGGAAACTTACTGAGGAATTTTGTACCATTTAGCTTCACAAGGTTGTTTTTGTGGATATAAAATGAAGGGATAGACTCATGCAAAAAAGGCAGATTATGGAGAGGCTTGCACTTGGGGTAGAAAGAAACCTGCAAGAATAGGAATGCTATGTGGGATTTGTGGTATCTTATCCTCAGTAGTTTAAGAGTCCAGAGGATAGTGAAAACAAAGCATGGCTCCTACTCTTTCTGATCTCTTTCCTCACTGCAATTCCACCCAGAGGTGGGCTTCAGCCAGTTTGCACTGATTCAGGTGAACTGGTTGTTAACTTTTTGCCCAGTTTGGAGAACCAGCTAATCCCACCTTTGGCTGGTCCTGCCCACCCTACCCTGCTCTGGGTGGGGACTTGGTTGTGCTCAGGTTAGTCTGAGTTGCAGGGGCATTTAAGCTGGTGAGCTGCGTTGCTGTTGTTTGGCTTTACGTTCGTGGTTGTGCCACATCTTCATGGTGGGTGTCAGTCTGCTTCATGTATGGATTGAAGGGTTTAAAGGTTTAAGATTTAAGGTTTTATTGCATTTATATACCGCCCTTCGAGTCCCCCGAATGGGACTCAGGGCGGTTTACAGCCATATTAAAACAATCATATATCACATATGAAAATTAAAACTAATAAAATAATTAAACTATTTGGCCATAAAATTTAAAACCCCTGCTAAAAATCCTTTTAAAAATTTAACACAGATTTAAGTCAGACCGACTTGATGAAGCAACAGAGTCTTCAGGGCTCGTCGGAAGGCACGGAGGTTAGGAATCTTTCTTATATCCGGGGGTAATTCATTTCATAGGGCTGGAGCTCCCACAGAGAATGCTCTCCCCCTGGGGGTCGCCCGCCGGCATTGTCTGGCCGACAGCACCCTGAAGAGACCCTCTCTGTGAGAGCGTATTGGGCGGTGGGAGATATTCATTGGCAGAAGACTAATGGCTAATGATGCAGCTGCGGTCTGGCTTCTGGTCCTTGGTCGTGCCTCATTATCAGTGTGGGTTTGAGTCTGCTTTCTGCATGGATGTGTGGTGGTGACATCCTGTGCAGCCCTCATGAATGTGGGTCTGGTGTCATTCCTCATGTTAGAGACATGTTTGTCAATAAGGGCGGATTTCCAAATGGTTGGTAGGCTGGAGGTATCATCTTGTTTATTCATGCTGTGTGGGCGTTTTTCTATCTCGATGGCTTCTCTGATTATTCTGTTGTTAAAGTATTCAGTTTTGGCAATAGTTCTGACTGACACCCACCATGAAGATGTGGCCCGACCACAAACGCGAAGCCAAACAACAGCAACACAGCTCACCAGCTCAAATGCCCGTGCAACTCAGACTAACCCAAGCACAGCCAAGCCCCTAGCAAATCAGAACACACCTCCACCCAATCAGAGCCAAGCTCCTACCCAATCAGTTCACACCCCTACTAGCAGTTAAAAGGAAGAAACAGCTGCGATCACACATTGCTCCTAGAAGCACGAAGCCAAGAACACCAGCCTGAAGATGATGAATGAGACTTCATCGAAACATCGCCAAGACACTTCCAATTTTACGCGGGAGAAAACCCGAATAACCAAACACACACACACACACACACACACACACAAATATTTGATTGTTTTGTCAAAGTTTTATATCTTTTACAATCCTACCAGACAATCCATTTTATAAGCATCTTTTTCTAACAAATGCATTTTGTTTTCAACTTTCCCCAATACATATATTTTGTATATGCATTTGGACCAATACAGATATTTATTATAAGCAAGTTTTCCATCTGAGAAATATTTCAAGATGAACATAGTGAATACTGTGTAATGTTATATCTGTTTGAATCACAAATTGTGTTTGGCAGATTGTTCCATTTCATTTGAAAAAAAATCAATGACAGATTTATCCTGTATTCTTAAAACATAGAAATATTTCTAAAAATCATCTGCTATATGTCCCTTCTCTGTTTCTACAAAAAATAGTATAGACTGCAAATATGTTGCTATTTCATTTAAGTGAAAAATCTATATCCTGATGCACAATAGCCAGTGAGCTATGTTTTATATTTAGTTTTCTCTATTACTTCACTTTCAAATAAATTACACAAAAATCTCTCTCAGAAAATAATAATACATTCAGAACGATCTTTAGTGCTCTGGTGTGGAAAAGAATAGGCCATTTGCGATTCCCAAGCAGTTTATTAATTTAATTTATTGTAATGTTCTGCCATCTATGATGCCGATTTTATATTCTGTTATCTAGGTAGGCATATTCACATTTAAATTTAGACCATATGCATTTACATTTCCACAGAATTTGAATTTCCCCAGAAACAGAGAAATATTGAGATGAAATGATGACTATTGCTATCCTTAAGATAGTATTTCTTATTACATTTTATAGAGAAACACAAATGTCATCGTAAATCTTCCGTACAATAGTGCCAGTGTTCAGAACTGCCTAAATGGGGAGAAGCCAATTGTTTCTCTTTTGTTCAGGATGTGTGCGGTTGTGTATGTGTGACATGTCAGCAAAATCAAGTTAGACAATTTTCAGCTTTTTTATATACAAGCTCAAAAAGTTTGCCATCCCTGATCTATATCAATAAAAGCATATTCTATCCTTTATTATGGAACTTTGTTTTTTGACCTAGCCAACCTTAAAAGGCTCAGAGAACATTTTGTACTTAGCATAAACTAGAAAGAAAGAAATGAGAAACATTTTCTTCTTTATGATCATGAAAAATCAGGAATGAATGGCAATTAAGAGCCAAGGTGGCACAGTGGTTAGAGTGCTGTACTGCAGGTACTTCAGCTGACTGCTAGATCAGCAGATCAAATCTCATGGCTCAAGGTTGACTCAGCCTTCTATTCTTCCGAGGTTGGTAAAATGAGGACCCGGATTGTTGAGGGCAATATGCTATTTAGCATACTGTCGATTGTTGTAAGCTGCCCAGAATGGGCGGCATAGAAATATGATTAATAAAATTTTTTATTTCTAAACAAATAATGGATGTCTTCTAATGGTCAATGTCTAGTTAACTGTAGTAAAATAAACTTACTTCTCCTTAGATGATAACAATTTTCGTCAATGTTACTGTATTTAATTGAAGTATACTTCAATGTTTGTTGAAAATTATAATGTTAAGCCTTAAAAAAATAGATCCCTATTGCCTGATAGAACAATGGAATTATAATTTGCTCAGTAGACTGATATATCTTTTTGACGGAACTTCTTTTTAGTTTGGCAGATGCTCAAATATTGTCAAACATTTAATATGAAAAAGTGAACAACTTTCACATAAACAAGCAGGTTTCTCAGTGCCTCTATTTTCCATTCAAAGAAAGATTTCAAGCTTATCACATTCCAAATTTATGCTAAACTCAAACAATTTTTGAGCCTTGCATAAAATGAGAGCAAATTAATCAGAAAAGACAAAAAGCAAGTAACAATAACTTGGAAAAACAATCTTTCCATTTTCCTTTCACCTAACACTTCTACTTAAACCCCTTAAGAATATGACAGAAGATGTGTTTACTTTCAGATAAAATAATGAGTCCCGCTGGCAGCCTGCCCAGTGACCACAAGGGCTATTGAAGAAGGCGAAGAGAGCAAAACACCAGTCCATAAACTGGTACATTTCGAGAAGGAGATCAATCACTGCACAAGATAAGCAAAATAAACCATGATATCATCAGACATCCAATGGACTAATCTGATTTCAATGGCTGTTTCTTCTAAGCAAACTTTAAAATACTTTAAAAATAATAATAGTTTTAGTCTTCTGACCCCAAGATCTTAAGGTTGGTGACCTTTCTAGGCTGAAGAATGTTTTTAGACTCTTTGTGCTGTAGTGTCCTCAAAAAATAGTTGGTGGAGACAGGAGAAAAGCAGCATTTGAACTGACCTGATTTATATGTAAACCTAAGTAAAATTAATTATATTTAGTTTGAATACTGTTCAGTCAGGTAGTTGGCAGGAGCAGGACAAAAACTAAATTTGACTTGATTTCATTTACATTTAAACTTATGTAAAATTACATATGTTTAGTAGGATTACTCTCTGTTTATGAGAGAGCAGTATTGCAGATTTAAAGGCAAAAAGGTTTCCTTGTAGTAGTGTATAGGTAACACCTGCTGGCAATTCCTTCAACCAAATATGGTTTTTCCCCAGGATCCTACAGGAGCAAAAGCAAACCACATTTTTTTCTTTGAATCCAAAGCATGGCACAGATCTAATATTAAACCATGTTTCAATTACGCGAGATTAAAAATTAAAACATGCTAACAACTTTGCAAGGTTTGGAGGTTTTCCAAGGAATCCTGCAGCTTGATGACTCTGTCTGTACAACTTTAGCTATTGGATTCATGCTGTATGTGAACATATGAGAAAATAAGATATCGGGACTTGCAGAAAAATCCCCATTTATAAAATTTAACCCCACTGAAAATAGGCAAAAATTTGAATTTTTAATGGCTCATTTTCTACTTCAAATAATTAAAACAGTTTGAAGTAATGGCTTTCTAATTCTCTAATGATATAAAGCACGGGTGTCAAACTTGTGACATCACATTGCTGTCACGTGATGTTTTGTGACATTTTTCCCCTCATGAAGCTGGGGTGGGGGTGGCCTGTGTGTGATGCATCCGGTCCATGGGCTGCCAGTTTGACACTCCTGATACAAAGTAATACTGAATTGTCTTTAATAGTAATAAAAATAGCATAATTCTGTATAAAACAGAAATCTTATTCATTTCATAGTTTATCTGTGATTACTAGAAGCTGCTTACTGCATACTACAATAACATAAATCAATAGAACAGGTTAGTTGTGATACAAATGTTTTTAATAGAACATGTGATGGAGGAGATTAGCTGTCAAAGTGTTATGTTTCTTTTATTAGTTCAGCTCTGTGAAACTAAACAGCATGAGCAATTTAATAACAAACATTCTTTGAATGTGTACAGAGCAGAAGAACATCCAGTTATTGTTCAACCCATCCCATTGGTCCATATATGGTTTGAAAGCACAATAGAAGGAAACAGGAAACTGAATGATCCATCGGCATTATCTTATTAGCTGCTAATGGATATCAGAGAGGAATACACATCTAATTCCGAAAGGCTTGTACCGATCTCCCATGTAATAACTCTTAATTAGCAGATTCTGTTTACAGATGGAACTTAATGTACCCTTTTGTCTGGAAGAGATACAGGCATCTTGAAGGAAAAATACAAATAAGTATTTTTCTCTCTGCATAGAGCCATTGCTATAATTCAAAAAGTAAAAATAGGATACTGATAAAAAGAAAAAAGACACACAAAATCCTTTGGTTTCAATACTGAAAGTTTAATTTTTAAGATTGTAGTATCTTATGATACTACTACAAGCATTGAACAATATTGTTAATAAAACACTGTCTTCTCCAACTTGACTTTGGATCAGCTCCCCTTATGTTCTTTCTTTTTGGTAAAAGTTTTTTTTTATTTTTTACACAAACACACAAACAAACATACAATCAGTGGTGGGATTCAGCCAGTTCACACCACTTCGGGAGAACCGGTTGTTAACTTTCTGAGCAGTTTGGCAAACTGGTTGTTGAAAGAATCATTAGGGTAGAGAACTGGTTGTTAAATTACTTGAATCCCACCACTGCATACAATGCATTTTTTCTGAACAGAGTATTGGCTGAGTCATATATTTATGCAATTTTTGGTCATTTCCAACACAATTTATATATTTCACTTTTTGCCATAATAATCTTTCTCTCTAATTTTTATTAACTAATGTTACCCTTCGCCCTAATCTCTAAATTCAATTTTTCCCTTTTTTCCCCTCCAAGTTAAAACTCTTAACTTTAAAATGTCACAATATAATGTAATTCCCCATATTTCCCTAAATTCCCTTATTCTAATCACAAGTATTTTTCTTTGTCAATTTTTCCAAATATTACAATCCAATATCTTACTAAAAGTCACTTAAGTGTATAACATTACAATCATTAATAGAAAGCCAATTAAAAAAATCTATTCTATTCTATTCTATTCTATTCTATTCTATTCTATTCTATTCTATTCTATTCTATTCTATTCTATTCTATTCTATTCTATTCTATTCTATTCTATTCTATTCTATTCTATCATAGTTACTCCCAATGTAATCTTTAAAGTTCACCTCTATTGCTAGACTTATCTCTTTTCTTCCAGTTCTCCTCTCCTTTTCATTATTACTACCCACATGATCATTTAATTTTTCATAATCAATATCTTTGTCTTTATCTTTACCTGCAATTCACTTTCTTGCTTCTCATTCGTAGTTTTTTTATCCACTTGATTGTGTTCTAACGTGATTTCTGGTTTATCAGGTTTAGGTTTTCCATGCAGCATTATAATCATTTCATTTAGTTCTGTTTTCAGTGATATACAGATGAAACTCGAAAAATTAGAATATCGTGCAAAAGTTCATTTATTTCGGTAATGCAACTTAAAAGGTGAAACTAATATATGAGATAGACTCTTTACATGCAAAGTGAGATAGTTCAAGCCTTGATTTATCATAATTTTGATGATTATGGCTTACAGCTCATGAAAACCCCAAATTCACAACTTCAGAAAATTAGAATATTGTGAAAAGGTTCAACATTCTAGGCTCAAAGTGTCCCACTCTAATCAGCTAATTAAGCCATAACACCTGCAAAGGATTCCTGAGCCTTTAAATGGTCTCTCAGTCTGGTTCAGTAGGAATCACAGTCATGGGAATGACTGCTGACCTGACAGTTGTGCAGAAAACATTCATTGACACCCTCCATAAGGAGGGAAAGCCTCAAAAGGTAATTGCAAAAGAAGTTGGATGTTCCCAAAATGCTGTATCAAAGCACATTAATAGAAAGTTATGCGGAAGGGAAAAGTGTGGAAGAAAAAGGTGCACAAGCAGCAGGGATGACCGCAGCCTGGAGAGGATTGTCAGGAAAAGGCCATTCAAAAGTGTTGGGGACTTTCACAAGGAGTGGACTGAGGCTGGAGTCAGTGCATCAAGAACTACCACACACAGACGGATCCTGGACATGGGCTTCAAATGTTGTATCCCTCTTGTCAAGCCTCTCCTGAACAACAAACAACGTCAGAAGCGCCTTACCTGGGCTAAAGACAAAAAGAACTGGTCTGTTGCTCAGTGGTCCAAAGTCCTCTTTTCCGATAAGAGCAACTTTTGCATCTCATTTGGAAACCAAGGACCCAGAGTCTGGAGGAAGAATGGAGAGGCACACACTACAAGATGCTTGAAATCCAGTGTGAAGTTTCCACAGCCTATGTTGATTTGGGGAGCCATGTCATCTGCTGGTGTTGGTCCACTGTGCTTCATTAAGTCCAGGGTCAACGCAGCCATCTACCAGGAGATTTTGGAACACTTCATGCTTCCTTCCGCAGACGAGCTTTATGGGGATGCTGACTTCATTTTCCAGCAGGACTTGGCACCTGCCCACACTGCCAAAAGTACCAAAACCTGGTTCAATGACCATGGGATTACTGTGCTTGATTGGCCAGCAAACTCGCCTGACCTGAACCCCATATAGAATCTATGGGGCATTGCCAAGAGAAAGATGAGGGACATGAGACCGAACAATGCAGAAGAGCTGAAGGCCGCTATTGAAGCATCCTGGTCTTCCATAACATCTCAGCAATGCCATAGGCTGATAGCATCCATGCCATGCCACATTGAGGCAGTAATTGATGCAAAAAGGGCCCAAACCAAGTACTGGGTACATATCCATGCTTATACTTTTCAGAGGTCCGATATTGTTTTATGTACAGTCCTTGTTTTATTGATTTCATGTAATATTCTAATTTTCTGAGATTGTGAATTTGGGGTTTTCATGAGTTGTAAGCCATAATCATCAAAATTATGACAAATCAAGGCTTGAACTATCTCGCTTTGCATGTAATGAGTCTATCTCATATATTAGTTTCACCTTTTAAGTTGCATTACTGAAATAAATGAACTTTTGCATGATATTCTAATTTTTCGAGTTTCACCTGTATACATCATTTTAATCATTTCAATAAATTCCTGTGCCATTTTATTATTTCTGGGTTGTTGTTATTCTAGTTTTAAGTTTTGTTGTAATCCACCTTTGATTATCAAAGACGAGTAGCTTGCAGACAAAATAAACCCTCCTTAGAATTTCCCATTGCTCTTATCATTACAAAAGTCTTATTTTACAAAAGTTTTATTTTAGTCCAAAAATCAATTTTCTTTTTGGGCTTTGCCACTTTAAACTTTTTGCCACTCTACTCTTTTTCCTTCATTGCCCCCATGCCCATTAACCGCTGTTATTTCGCTGGGGCACCTTTAACAAATTTAAGAATCTTCCTTTTTTTCCTGTGAGCTGGCAATCACTCACCCAGCTTCAGTATTCAGTTCAAATCACCACTCCTGCTCAAAGCTTGGTCCAGTTGCCCCAGCTTAATGATGGCCACAATGGTCGCCACCCCTGCTGCTGAGTCGAACAGTTTCCTCTGACCTCCAAGGAATTTTCCTGTTCCTCTTGGTCATCCAAGGTGTGTCTCCTTCTTCTCCGTCCCTACAGGACAGATCTGGTCCCAAGATCCCTTGACAGCGGCTTGTCAGCCTGGGATTTTGCAAGGCCCATCGGAGCCTGCTGTTTCACCGTGACGCTTCTGGTCGAATCCCGCTCCCCTTATGTTCTGATCAACCTGAGTATTAATGTTCTGACAGACAGCTCCTATAATGGGCCATGCTGGAGAAAAAAATGTAACACTAACTATAACCAAATTTATCTACTAGACCTATCCCACCCAAGCCAAAATCATACTAGCTGAACTGTAAAAAGCTTGTCTGAACTCGATCTTTTTCAACAGATATATTCCTATTACATATATTAAGAAATGTATAAATTGTTGTCCAAGCATCATGCTCCTGGGAATTGCTGTTCTTAGAAGGAATATAAATCCCTTTGTTTCACTATCTATTAAGAAAAATATCGTTTCTGTTCTGTCTTTCCATTCCATAACTCTTTCATTAGTCAGCCATAGCCCAGAGAATTCTGCAAAGAAAGATAAATGGATGGGTCAATGGATGGGTTAACAATTTTACTGTTTGTAGGGTCTTGAGAAGCCAGATGTAGGAGAGCTTGATTGTGTTTATGTAAAGGATAAGTAGTGAATTTCCTGTGCTGTCAACTTCCAAAACATCCTGCAAGTGAATGCACCATAATTACCTCAACAGAGAACAGGCACTTACAGAGAATAGAGATATTTTATCCTTCTTCCATATAATACTATGATTATATCCTACAGCTGCAATTATGTGTGTTACTTTGTACACATATATGGTATTAAAATCAATGCCTTAAGCTAGTCAAACTTTGCTTAATAGGCATACATTTTTTCAGAGTTTGAGTGATATTTCCTGTAAAAGCAGTGCTGTGTAAACTCAATATTCTTGAAATAACGTTCAGTAAGATTAAGTTATGTGAGTCCAATGTATGAGGACTGATCCAAATATATGGTGATCAATTTTATGCAAGGTGTCACACTGATTCCCTTAAATCTCTATGCTTGACATTTATCTTTTTTGATGTGTGAATTTGTTATAAGCTGTTCTGGAAAGTTATATGGCCATTAAAAGTACATGAAGCAGCATCAGCAATGTGTCTGGAAAGTTAGTCCATAGGCTACACACCAAAAGTCTTAGAGTTGGTAGAGTAAATATTCTTTATCTTAGACACTCCAAACCGTCATTAAATTTAAGCAGCATAACATTTTAGGAAGGGAAGGCAGTATGTGTGTCAAATTGAATATGTTAGGGGCCGCACAGAAGGCATAGGAAGGAAAAATTAAGTATGTCCAGAATATAAAATATAATATCTTCTCTCATTCTGCCACTTGGCACATTAAAATAACAACAACAACAACAACAACAATAATACTCTCTTTTAAAGCTGCCGTATGTTCTGTGGGAAAAATTGCCAATGAAAACCTGTTCATACAATGTCTTTTTAAAAAATAAACATTACATGCAAGAATATTGCACTATCTATCAGATTTGCCTCCATGTTCTTTTTTTAAAAAAAATAATCTTAATAAACTATAGCAGCTTTTCTCTGCAAAGTTTACTAAGAATCAGCTATATTATAAAATATTATAATTGTATTATAAAATATTATAAAGTAATTAAAGTAGTGATATGATCTTACCCTTCTCTTATATTGAAAAAGAGATAAACAAAATGTTTCATTCATGAGGAAGCAAAAGTACAAATAACTCATCCTTTCTAAAGAAATTCTGTGAAATTAGGTTGCTACATTGATACATTACAACAAAATTCAAGATCTATAAAATTAGATCTATAAAAATTATCAGAAGACACTAACAACACATAGACATACACAAGAAATCCAAACAAACCATTTTTTTTCCCTTACTTACATGCTTTGAGATCTCAATATACTTCAAAATAGAACCTGGATGATATAGGAAAAACCCATTTCCCCAGGATAGAGGATGCACTATTTTTTTACTATTCTATTCAAAGTCCTTCATTTATGAGCTCAAGCACACTTTAATCGCACTAATATTTTACAAGGTCAGCCAAAGATACTACTGAGTTGATCATGATTATGTACCTATTTCAAAAACTATATTTAGTTTCTTGTCAAAAGAGCAATAAGGAAATAACCCTAAGAAAGAACAACCATTAATTGAGAGGGAATAAAATGATGTGATAACTTGAGGGGTAAAACAACAATTTCTTACTCAATATTTTGCCTAACAGGGAACCACAAATTACATGCATAATATATTAAGATAATTTAGTACTGCTAAATTATTTGCAATGACTACAAAAAAAATTAATACTGGTATGAAAACCAAAGGAGTATTAAGGATCAATTTTATTGTTATTTTAACTTATATTACTACAATAATGTAAATAGGTAGAAATATCACTTAGATAACAAGTAGCACCACTATGTTGTATTCAAGGACAGCTGGTAGAACCGATATAATATAGCCTTCCCAAGCCATTTTTTTAAAAAAGCATCTTCAGAAGTGGCAAATCACCTCAAGACTGTTGGGTTTTTTTATGTATATGCTGTAGGGTTTACTCTGTGCTGCCACACTGCTTTCATCTCTCTTTTTCCCATGCTGATTCACTTGCTTAAAAAAGACATGCAATATGTGAGGCTCTGAATTTGATCTGAGAAGTGTATGAAATGAAAACTTAATTACATTTTTACCATTTTTCTGAATTTTCTCTTTAAGTAAGATTACATAATAATGCAAAATTGAGGAAGATGAACCTAGCAAGTGACACATGATATAGATAAATGGAGCCACATTTAATGTAGCAAACTACATTGCTTATGAATATGTAAAAATGTATAACTTCATGTAAATTGATAAATCATATCCCTTTTAACTACTCTTTCATCTGATTAATGATTTTTTGCAGTTACCTAATTTCATGGATCAGATCTTGACATCATACATTGCATCACTATTAACATAAAGCCATCAACCAGTTTATTTTCAACCCTATTCTATACGTAACAGCTATGCCAGAATTCTCTTTTTATGAAATAAGTTGTGATACATGCTCCACAAATACTTAAATACCACATTCTACACTAAGGGTGGGGTGGAATCAATGGTAGGATTCAAATAATTTAACAACCGGTTCTCTGCCTAAATGACCAGCTAGGTGGGGCATCGCCAGGTGGGCGTAGCCAGGGGGTGGGACAGCAGTCAGACTCCTGCAGCTTTCTGCCAGTGAAAACAGGGCATGGGGGTAAATTACAAAATGTGGCTTTGCTTTGCGACATCCAGATCCAGCGAGCAAGGGGTGTGAACTGCACAGAAAATACACTTTTGTTTGGTTATGAAAAAATACTATGATGTCTAGGACTTCTGATTTGGCATTGTGGCGAGACAGTCAGGGAAATAGCGGGCTCTGATGAGTGCCACGAAAACCCTGGATGCCAAACTGCTGCCGATGGGTCTTCGAACTGAAACCGTCAGGAACAGGGAAGAAAGAGAGGTGCCTCGGACAACCAAGAGGAACAGGAAAGTTCCTCAGGGGTCAGAGGGAACTCTCTGTGAGGTGGCAGCAGGGGGTGGCAGCCCTGGGGGCTGCCACGAAGCTGGGACAACCGAACTAAGTGTAGAGCTGGAGGAAGAGAGGAATGGAACTGACTTTTTTTGAAGCCAGGTGAGTGACAGCCAACTCAGGCTTGAATAACAACAAGAGAAACATCTTACAACTCTAAGACCCCTAATGTGTAATAGCGGCTAAGGAGCATGGGAGCAAAGAAGATTTTGAAATGTAATTTGGAAGAGACAAAAATCCAATTGAAAACTGATTTCTGAACAAATCAATTGGAAACTTTAAACATATAGTCATTGGAAAGAAATAAAGAGAACTTTTTCCTCCTTTTTTAAATTGCAAGAAAAATTAAAAGGATAGATAATAAGCTTTAAGAATAAAAAGGAATGTATAAATAAAGGGAAAAAAGAAAAAAGGAAGTGAGAAGAGCTATTTAAATTTGGACTAGACTTTAAATATGATTTGATATTTTTAAATTGAAAAAGAAAAAAGTCAAATAAGATCATGAGGTAATGGAAACGAAATGGATACTTGTTAAGCAATCAGAAATTGTGGATTGCAGAGAGACACCATCTGGAGTAAAAAGGAACATTGTAATTTGATTCTTTGTTTTGGAAAATTGTGAACTTCACAGATAATAACCATGAGAACTTGTGGTGGAAGATTTTCTTGTCTACAAGAGGCTTGACTTTTGGAGGAATTAAAAAAGAAATAAAAGGGAATACAATAGAACTTTTATAATTGGAGCAATTATTTGACCTGGAGAATGGAAATAAAAGAAATAACTAATGTTGCATAGAGGATAAAGTTTGAGGATATAAAAATTGAAATGGAGTATACATGTGTGGACAAGAAAATGAAGATGGGGAAATAAGACATAAAAGTGGAAAATAAAGAAAATAAAGATATTGTGATTAAATATAAATAAATAATTGAACATGGGAATAGTAATAATAAAAAGGAGGTCTCTAGAGATTATATTGAGATTAACAATAACATAATGATGATTATACTGAGATTAATTATAATATAATGATGATTATATGGAGATTAATACTGAATGATAAAAGAATAAAAGGTTGGAAAATATTAAGAAATTTAAAGAAGTCCAGGACCTGGATTTATAAAATGACTATATTGAGATTAACAAATATGAGAAGAATTATGTTACAGATATTTAGAAATGAAATAGGGATTGAGGATAAAATATATGGAAAATAGACTACATTAAAAGAAACATAGCAATGGATATAAGGAACCAATTTATTATTAAGATGTGAAAAGATACTACTTTTTTTAAAATTAGATTTATATGCCGCCCTTCTCCGGAGACTCAGGGTGTCTTACAATGCGTTAAGCAATAGCCTTCATACTTTTGTATATTTTATACAAAGTCAGCTTTTTGCCCCCACAAACTGGGTCCTCAATTTACCTACCTTAGAAAGGATGGAAGGCTGAGTCAACCTTGAGCCTGGTGAGATTCGAACTTGCAATAATTGCAGACATCTGAATGTTAATAACAGGCTTTTAGTCTGTTGAGCTATCCAGGCTCCTGGATAGGAGGAAATTGATAATTATAATTGAAGAAATTGATAGTTATAATAACTCAGATATTGTTTAAATACCTATAACAATTGTTATAATTTGAAAATTTGTAATAATATATCTATGAAAGTAAAAAATGATTATGCTGAGATTAACAGTGAGAAAAATAAAGATAATTATACTGGGATTAACAGTGAGAAAAGTATAGATGATTACACAGGATTAACAGTGGAATAAAGATGATTATACTGGCATTAACAGTGAATAAAGATGATTACACTGAGATTAGCAGTGAGAAAAATAAAGATGATTATGTTGGGATTAACAGTGAAATAAAGATGTATTTTGTACCCTGGGATTAACAGTGGAAGGATAAAAGAAATGGTTAAATTAGAAAATTGATAGCTATAACAATTGGAATATTGTTTAAATATGTATAACAATTGTGATAATTTGAACATTTATTACCTAAGTGAAAAAGAAATGAAAACTGAAACAATATATGCTTATGATCTATAAATAAAAATTACTTAATTGGTGTTATATAAATGGTATGATTTGATAGAATTTAGGATAATTGGGAAATTGCATTAAAGAGCATTATTTGAACTAAGAACTATGTTTAATTATTAAATTGCTATATTTTTAAAATTAAAGATAAGATTTAAATTTGATAAAGTAATAATGGAATAAAGATTTAATGAGCATAATGAAATATAAATATGTATTGTCAATAGTGAGGATTTAGGGTAAGAATTGTTGTATTATGAGTTATTAATTGAATTAAGAATTAAGGTGGGTTAATAGAAGGGTAATTGTTTTGATTAAGTAAATATGTGTTGATTTTTTAAAGATGGTATTAGTTGATTATGTGATCTAAGATTAAGAAATAAATGCTATAGCAAAATAGAATAGATTAAATTTTGTTAAAGATTTTGCTAAAAATTGAACGAAGTGGTGACTGGATCAAAGCTCTGTTCCAAAAGGATGTAATTTGTATGTTTGGGGAAAAAAATAAAAAAACTTTTTGCAAAAAAATAAAAAAAAGAAATACAATGTTTTCCCAAAAATAAGACCCTGTCTTATTTTTTTTAACCCTGAAATAAGCTCTTGGCCTTATTGCCATGCACTCAAAAACCTGATTGGGCTTATTATCAGGGGATGTCTTATTTTGGGGAAAACAGGGTATCCCCAAAGTCAGATGTACACTAAATGTAGACTGACTTTTAGCTACACACCTCCCCAGCAATCAGCAAAATTTGAAACTCCAGGTAAAGAGGATTCATTTTAAGATGAGTAACCACAGTTTGCATGTTGGAGGTTCCTAAAGGAATGCTGGGAAACTCTGTATTATAAAGAACATTTGATGGAGGGGTGCAGAATAGCCCTTCTCTGCCTGAGGCTGTAGATACCTAGCACCAATCAAAACACTGTTTGTGAAGCAACTGATCAACACTGACAGGGTAAGTCACCAGCATATAAAAATAAGAGCAAACTCTACTCCCTTCTATTACTGATGTTGTTACCTAGTTTGGTAATGAAACATCTGCCAAAAAAACATCAAACTCAGATAGTACCAAAGAACCCACAGTTCAATCCTAAGCTACAAATATTCTCTTCTATCAATAAACACTTTTTGGTTAAAGGGACTCAGAGCCTAAATTGTATGAGAAGGCTCCTAGTGGATTTCATTCTAAATTTTGATATGATTTCTGTAAATAAGGAATGTAGAATTATAATGGCTGAGTATTTGATCCTTCATACATCAAAGCTAAGGGATAAACAAATAAAAAAACAGATTTGAAAAAAGAAAAGTCTCAGGAAAGAAAAAGAGTGAAAGTATAAGAAAAAGGAAAAGAAGGAAAACTGAAGAAGAATGACTTCCAACTTTCTTTGGAACAGATATAAATAAAAAAAATATATCAAACTCTTATTCTAAGAATAACAATAGTCTACATTATTTCCATAATCCCTTATTTAATCATCAAAGCCCAAATTTTTAATTTCAGTAATCCAGTAATGGTTCATATTGCTTTAATCACTATTTGTTAATGAAATCATAACTGATTTATTTAATTGCACCAAACTCTAAATAAAACAGGAACAGAAAATCCTAAACTCCAGTGTAGACCCATGCTTCTCAATGTTGGAACTTTAAGATGCATGGGCTTCAATTCCCAGAATTCTCCAGACAGCATGAAGTTCGCCCATCTTAAACTTGCCAAGACTGGAAAACTCTGATCTACAGATAGGGATTTTTCCATTCTTCTTTTACTGGTTCCTATTTACTTATGAGCAATCATAATGCAAAATCCCCATTTTATTAGGTAATTGTTAAAGAGATTATGGGAATGGTGAGGAAATAGTTAATATTTGAAATCAATATATCTGGATCGCAGCAAAAGAGTTGACAAATGGTGGTAATCAATATAGGTCTAGTTGGTTTCACAGTTGGTTTGAAAATTATACTTAAAGGATGGTCTACAATAACTTTAGTCAATATAAAGTGAAATATTGAGTGTGGTATAAGATTAGTCTGAATGAAACATTACATTTTTATTTAGACTAAATGGAGAGATGGAGAGAATTCTTTATCAGATTTGTAGATATCACAAATGGCTCTGAAGAGCTAATAATCTAGAAACAAAATTCAATATTATCTTGAAGGTTTAGAGAAGTGAGGTAAAAGTAACCAAGTGTCATTTAATAGAGAAAAATGCAAAGAAATTAAATGGACATATAATGGGATGAGGAATACTTGATAGCAGTGTTTTTTGAAATATTTAGAATTGTGAATGTAACCAGAATTGTAAGCAACATAGTTTCTGAAACTACACATGCAGTAGGGCTATATTGACAAAATGATAGGACATAAAGTATTAACTTTTTATGTATTAGTTAGGCTCTGCTTTGAATACTGTAATCAGTTTTGAACTCTACATTGTAAAAAAAAATTCAGTGAATAAATGAAAAAGAAAGGCAGTAAGAATAATTAAATATAAGAATTTTCAAATATGTTCAGAGAAATCATAGGGAAAGCTCAAATTTCTTTTCTATCTTCTCAGGAAAAAATAGATTGATCATCTTAATGTGGATCTAGTTACATAGGGAAGTTGTATACACTTTCCCTGGATGTGCTTAAAGCAGAGACAAGCATCTGTTGTCAATATTTATTCTGGATATCTGTACTGGATGGAGAAACGGTTAATGATCTTTTCCAAACTTGATGATTTTGTGATTCCCAGGATCTATGTCTTTAGAAACCTTGAAATTAGTTAAAGCAAATCCATTGATCAATTCCTTATTAGTTCTATGTCTGACACTAATCTCTTTTGACACCAATTATTCTAGCTTGTTCTGCTCATTTTATTGTTCTGGATGCTCTACTTCTCTTCCCATGGTCCACTGTGAAACCAACATTAGTTGAAATTGCCTTATAATTCTTATTTGAATTTCACTGCTCACTTGCCTTATGGAGAGCTCCTTGGTGATTGTAGAATATAATTCTTTATTGGCTAAGTGTAATTGGACATACAAGGAATTTGTCTTTGGTGCATACGCTCTCTGTACATAAAAGAAAAAAAATACATTCATCAAGAATCTTAAGATACAGCACTTAGTGATAGTCATAGCAATCAAATAGGAAACAAATACTGTAAAACAATATAAACTGTAGAGATACAAGCAACAAGGGTATAATCATAAGTGGGAGGAGATAAGTAACAGGAAAGACGAGAAGAATAATAGTAATACTATCTTAATAAATAATTTGACAGTGTTGTGGAAATTAGTTATTTAGCAGTGATGGCATTCGGCAAAAACTGTCCTTGTGTCTAGTTGTTCTGGTGTGCAGTGCCTTATAGCGTGGTTTTGCAGGCAGAAGTTGAGACAACTGTAGATATTTTCACAACCCTCTTTTTGACTCATGCAGTATATAGGTCCTCAATGGAAGGCAGGTTGGTAGCAATTGTTTTTTCTGCAGTTCTAATTATCTGTTGAAGTCTGTGTCTGTTTTGTTTGATTGAAGAGCCAAACCAGACAGTTATAGATGTTGAAAATATTGCCTTCATGGTAGTTATTAATGGAAAAGTATGCTTGTGTTTATTTGAGCCTTACACTTTAGGTGATCTCTAGGTTATCTCATAGAGATTTAATGCAGCTATCATACTTTTTTTTGCATAAAATTGAGTATTTTTCTACCAGCATTTCTTAGGTTTTAAGTAATGTGAAGATAGCCAGCATCATAATGAAACTGCTAGGCACTAGAATTCATAGAAGATAACGTTGTATTGACGTTCCATCTGTAAAAAGTGAAGACACATCATCATATATTGCATTATTAAAATTAATATAAATATATATCCTTTTAATGAATGTCTATGAGACTTAGAAGCCAGAGAAGCTGATTCACATTAATGTTTATTAATGTCCATTTGAGTTCCTGCTGTTATCCCATCTATCTTTTATTCCCAGGATGGTCTTTGTTTGATAGAGGAATTTTTTTTAAAAAAATGATTCTTTATTCATTAATTTTATCATGGTTTGATTAGATTATTGTTACAAGAAAAATGTTAATGCTTATTTTTTTATTATAATATAGAGAAAAATAATATTTGAATTATTAATTTGGCTTCCTTCTTGCAAAGGTGATTCATAGTTGGATTCAGACCTCTCCCCTCCCTTCCTCCTCTCCTCATTTCTAGCTATGTCTAAATATAAAACAACCATATAAAACAAGCTCAGAGAGTGCAAGGACTCCATAGTTCATCCCTGAGATACAAACATTTTCTTCTATCAAAAACTATTATTTTGCAGAGTTATTAGTATTTATATTTTCTATTTATTTTCTTGTCCCCTACAGAACACTTCCACAACCAGCTGTAGAGTGAACCTATTGCTCCCAGAAAAAAGAAAAAGCTTGGAATAACAGAGGAACCAGCTATCCCCATATGAGGTGATATTAGAACAAAAACAAAAAGTTATAATTTCAGCAGGAATGTACCAGGAAAATGACTGGAAAACTTCAATAAGGAGAAAATATGAGAAATTATCTCTTGAGAAAATAACGCATAGTGTATTGCCAGACTAGGTGTCCTGTTTCAAGATTTCTATGGAGTAGTGACTGGACATCTCTTCCCATCAAGGTATAATCATGACAACCAGCAGCCGTGCGTGTTCTGTACCAACAGTCAGTGGACGTTTGGCACATTTCCCTGGACCACCATACCCATTACTTTTTCCTCCTGTCATTGGAGGACTCTCACTTTCAACTCTTCATAGCATTCAAGGCAATCCATCAACCAATCGATATAATATTCCTTCACCAGCAAGTAAGTTTTTATTTAAAATTTTACTTTCTATAATAGTTTCTAGATAAAATTTAGTGTAGCTTGATGCACATAATTCTGTTTGCAGACCAAAGAGCTGAGAATCTACCATAGCCCAATAAATCCTACAACAATCCAAAATCTGCTCAGGAAGTTTTGAGAACCCTTGAAAGTACAGTATTTTTCGGAGTATAAGACGCATATTAGTTTTTAGGGAGGAAAACAAGAAAAAAAATTCTACCTTTCCCTACCAGCATCCATCGGTATTCATCTGGCTAGTGTTCTTGCAGCAAACATCAAACAGCCTAGTCAGCTTCGGCATGTTATTGCAGCCTGATTCAGCATGAGCAGCTGATTGGTGGTTGGATTGGCCTCCGAGAATACCACCAATTAGCTGTTATACCACCTCCACGCATCGTGGTTTTGGCCTCTGTACGTCACGTTTTTGGCCTCCGAGTGTTGTATCTTTGGTCTCTGCACATTCTGTTTTAGATCTGTTCCAGGCTGCCGGGATCACCACAGATATCACCGCCGATCGCCACCTCCGTGTGTTGCATTTTCGGCCTCTGCACACCCCGTTTTTGGCCTCTGCACATGATATTTTTGGCCAGTTCCAGGTGGTGGGGATCGGCGTCAGCAATCCCCGCCACTTGGAACTGGCCAAAAATACAATGTGCAGAGGCCAAAAATGGGACATGCAGAGGCCAAAAGTGCTGATGTGCACAAGCCAAAAATTTGATGCAAGGAGGCAGTAATCAGCGACAATGTGCTGTGGCGATCTCCACAGCCCGGAATGGGTCTAAAATGGAGGTGTGGAAGCTGAAAACGTGATATGTGGAGGCTGAAAATGGCTGGTGGGTGGAGGCTGGCAGATAGGCGGGGCTTTGGCAAAATTCGGTGTACAAAATATGCAGACATTTCCATCCACTTTTAGGCAGGGGAAAAATGTGTCTTATACTCTGAAAAATATGGTACTTCTAGGGACCTGGGAAGAAAACAAAAAATAATGGTCCAATGCTAGATTTAATGATCACTTTACTATTTGTTTCTAAAAATTGACAAAGCATTATATTTGGTTTAGTTGCTGGCAGCTTTAATGTATGCTTATCCAAATTAGATCCTACGCTATAGGAATCCATGTAAAAGTAAACCTATAGCAGATACTACCGTCCTAATGAGATTGCTTTTGTAACCTGGTAATTTATCAGAATGGTTTTTTTACTACATTTTGTAGCTGGAATTTATTGTCCATTTAAAAATACAATAATAATTAATTGAGTAAACCATCCACTTCTTGACTATAGCAAACCATTTTGTTTTAGGCACAGAATTTAGCTATTGTATAGGAGATGTCAGGGTTCCTCTGTTTAGGAAAAAAATACCATTGGTCAGAATGACCAGGCAGTCTATCTATTAAAGGAGACGTATTATGTCTAGCATTCTGAATTGCAGAATGAAGGGCATTGAAACATGAGAAAGAAAAATAATATTGGTAACAGGATAACTTGTGTAAGAATTGTGAGTGGCCATTTTCTTGTGTACCTATATAATTGATATAATCTCAGGACAACTATAGACTCTGGAGTCCATTTTCACAAAATCTGTGTTCAAGCTCAGAATGGCTTTTAAAACATATTTCAGAACTTGAAGGGATGATCTTAAAAATTGGGATGGAAGAAGTTCTAATGAAGCAGAATTGGAAAAGGGATCCAGCTGGGTAATGCTGCAGACATTGATATCAAACATCTCACCATTTCTAGTGTAAAATATAGTCTACTTGAAGAATCTTGTAAGGAGAAATGATATTGGTTTCTTTGTAATTTACTGTCTTGTTAGTCTCATAAGAATTGAGAAGTACTATAGTTGGAGGGACTATAGTGGAAAACTGCAAGAAATAATAATATTGAAAAATTAAGTTTATCATTATAACAGAAAAACAATTGGAATATTTTGGAGTATATATTATATATTCAGTTGTAGTTTCATCTATTTGTTTAATAGCTATAAATACAGGATTGCTTTTTATAAATGAAGAGGCTGATACAAAACAATCCCTGCTTTATATTGTTGCATATCATGCTTTAGTTGCTGGCAAGATACAGGGAGGCTTTTGGCAATTATTACAATCAATAGAAAAGGAAATTCTTCAGCTATACTTGGTGCAATAGTACAGTAGAAGATTACTTAGAAACTGTAATTTGTACAGAATGCAATAACCAGGTAAGAGTAGTGGTGGGATTCAAAATTTTTAACAGCTGATTCTCTGCCCTAATGACTGGCTGGGAGGGGCATGGCTGGGGGGGCACTTGACTGGGTGTGCATGGCCGGGTGGTCATATGACTGGCTGGGTGTGGCCAACTTAACATCACTCACGTCAAAGGTGCCTCGTCCGGCCCCTCCCCTCCCAGCCATTCCTTGTCATGCCTGGCATCAACGTATCTATAGTTCTGTAAAAATGTTTTCCTTTTTTTGACTTTATTATCTGCATCTACATACTATAGATGTACTTTCATGGATTATTGAAAGGAGTAAATGGCTTACATGTTTTGCCCAAGAGTGTGATAGGCACAAATCAGGCTTTGTAGGGGCTGCCACAAAGAAGTGGAGAGGGCAATGTATTTTCCAAAGAAGGAGAAGGCAAAACAAGAATCAATAGATGGAAACTGAACAAAGAGAGAAGCAACCTAAAACTAAGGAGAAACTTCCTGACAGTGAGAACAATTAACCAGTGGAACTACTTGTCTTCAGAAGTTCTAGGTGCTCAATCACTGAAAGTTTTTAAGGAAAGACTGGACAGTCACTGAAATGATATAGGGTCCTCCCCCCACCCCCAAATTTCCTTCTAAGTGTTATTCTGTTATTCTGACACCTTTCCCAGGCCCTCCACTCAGATTTTGGCATCCTCAGTTTTCCTGTGCCTAAGCAGGGGGTTGGACTAGAAGACCTCCAAAGTCCCTTTCAACTCTGATATTCTCTTACTCCTGAACTAAATAGCTAAGACCCTCATTGGAATCCTATCTCTTTTGCTCCCTCTGGATAAATGAGTTAAAAAGCTTCCTCTAAATCAGCTGCTCATTGACAAAATGGCACTAAAAAATGCAAAACGAAGAAAAATCAATTTAAATATGGTGTGAATTGATTACAAGAAGGCATTTGACTCTTTACAGCTGGATTAACACCTGTCTGGAAAACTTTGGAATCAGCAAAAATATCTGTACATTTTTGAAAGCAAATATGCAAAAATGGAAAACAGTTTTAACAGCAAATGGGGAGAACATTGGTGAAGTCAACATTGGATGAGGAATCTTCCAAGGGGACTCACTTTCATCACTACTGTTCAACATCACATTAATTGTGATGTTAATACAATTAATTCTACAACAATAATCCTATGAAACACAAAACTGGGATATCAAATCTCAAGCCAACATGGCAAGATAAACCATATACATGGATGATTTAAAGCTGTATATGAAAGCCCCACTAAATTTGAATCAATACTCAACACAGTTCAATTGTTCAGCAGCAACATCAAAATGAATTTTGGACTTGAAAAAATGTGCTATACTATCCACGCAGCAAGGAAAAATGGAAAAAATAGAAGGAATAGAACTGGGAAATGGAAGCATCATGAAAGAATTAGGAAACGGATAATGGCTACAAATACCGAGGCATATTGGAAGCAGATAACATCTTGAATTGGAAAAGTCAAAGAGTCAATGCAAAAGGAATACATCAGGAGGGTCCACAAAATATTAAAATCAAAACTGAATGCTAGAAACATAATTAAAGCCATTAATAAATGGACAGTTCCAGTGATACGCTACCCAGCTGGAATTATCAGCTGGACTGTGTCTCAACTGGAAAATCTGGACCAGAAAACGCATAAACCTTTGAATATGTACATGCTTTACATCCACAAAATGATAATGATAGGTTGTACCTACTAAGAAGAATAGGGGGAAGAGGGCTGTTGCAAATCCATCAAACTGTAGAAGAAGAAGAAAGAAGCTTGAATGATTATGTGAAGCAAAGTACAGAAAAATTGCTGCAGGCTGTGAAAACAGAGATTATAAAAACAGAAACAAAGGCAGAATATAAGGAAAAACAGCTGGATGACAGATTAAATGAATGGAAAACCAAAGTTTTGCAAGGACAACACTTAAAAATACTGAAGGAAAATGTAATAACAACTTGACATGGGCATGGCTTAAGAGGGAACCATCAAGAAAGAAACAGAAGGTTTAATACTTGCTGCTCAAGAACAAGCACTATAAACTAATGCCATGAAAGTGAAGATACAAAAATCCACTGACAATCCAAACTGCCGACTTTGCAATTACAAAGTTGAAACTGTTTCACAATTAATATGTGAGTGCAGCAAAATCACACAAACTGATTACAAAGCTAGACATGATTGAGTTGCTAAATTAATCCACTGCTCATTATGTAAAAAATACGCCTTACCTGTATCTGAAAAGTCATGGGAACGTAAAGTGGAAAAAGTTGTTGAAAATGAGATGGTGAAGATCTTGTGGGACTTTTGAATACAGATGGATTGTCATTTGGAACACAACACACCAGATATTACAATTGTCAAGGCCTGAAATGTACAATTTATTGATATCGCTGTACCAGGAGACATCAGAGTCAAAGAAAAAGAATTGGAAAAAAATCACGAAATATCACGACCTGGCCATCAAAAGTAAGTGACATATAACAGTGATACCCATTGTCATTGGGGCAGTTGGTACTATGTCCAGGAATTTTATAAAATACATCAAGAAATTGCAGCTTCCTGAAATAACACCAGCGGAACTGCAAAAAACTGCGCTACTTGGAACATCGTATATTTTAAGAAGATACTTGGTTGATACCTAGGACGCTGGCAGCAACCCGTATCAACCATTAGCACCAGTCAGTGGTATTTTTAAATGTTCAGTTGACTGAGTTTCATGTTTAATGAATAAAAGAGATAAGAATGATAAGAATAGTAGTAGTAGTAGTAGTAGATAAGAAAGACAAAAAAGTCTAGATAGTGGACTTGGCAGTGCCTAGAGACAGCAGAATAGAAGAAAAAGAAGTGGAGAAGATAACAAAATACAGACTTACTAGTAAAAATAGAACATCTGTGCAAACAACTGGCGCATCACTTGAACACCATTGGCATTGATAAATGTTGCAAAAGGTGGCTTTATTTGGAACAGCTTCCATCCTGCGACAATATCTCCAACATCATCAAACATCTACATCTGCCAATCCCAGGTCTTTGGTAAGAACTTGATAGACAGACAAAAATGCCAAACCCAGTCTGGCTGACTGTGCAATGATTGATGATGATGATGATGAAGCCAGTCTACATATATATTCTTCTATATGTTCAACAGTATAACAAGGGACATTTCTGAATGTTTAACCCAATAAAGATGCAATTCAGGTGTATGGAGGAGTCTTGTTATGTTTGAATGTTGTTTTTGTTCATTAAATACTGTATAATAATTCACAGATAAAACTGCAAAAACACATTAATTCAGAATTAACTTTCAAAGTCTTTATGTTAGAGATTGGTTCTGATTATAAGTAGCTTTTCTGACTTCTGTACAGAAAATAATTGAGGCAACTCTGAATTACCTTCCTTCAGTAGTGGCTTCCACTTACCTTCACTACCAGTTCGGAATTGGGAGTGCTCATGCTTGCCTTGCTCGCATAGCGCTTTGCTCACCCGGCACTACTGCGCATACGCAGAGCGTCCGTGATGACATCTGAGCGGATGGGTGGAGCCTCCTGTCTCTACCACTACTGGTTCACTCGAACTGGGGTGAACCCACCACTGCCTTCCTTAGAGTATTATAATTTTGGGGGAAAACCATAAATGCTTCAGAACATATTACAAATTACCTAGAAATTGAGCAATACATTCAGATTTATCTTCTAGCCATCTCTGCTCTGCAGTGTTGATGCTAAGTGTTTAACAAAAGTATAAACTACACATTTGAGTATAATTAAGGAAAAGATGTTTCTATTTGAAACAAATACTAACTCAATTGTTGATCTGTTTCAAAATAATGTGTTCTTCAACAAGAGTGAACCTGTAGATAAAATCCTAAATAACCCCTTTTTTAATCCATTAAATGACAATTGTTTCCTTGGCCACACAATTTATTTCAAAAACATTTTCTTGGGGAAAAAGATAAAAGTTAGACTCTTCTTTGTGCTTTCCTTCAAAAATCAATGTAGTTTTCATTTATTTCATCTTATGTTGGCATCTCTTGCATTTTTCTGTGGTATAACTTTCCACAATTTAGAAATGCCTCCGGAATTCATTAAGCTGCTTAAATGTTGTCTTAAGAGAGCAGGCTCATCTAGTAAAGATGATTGATGCAAGGGTCAAGATTTACCACTTTTCCCCAGTTCAGCGTTTTTTCTGATTGAGGCCATTTTATTTTTGCTTCCTTGGTCGCTGGACATTAACATGGCTGATTTCCATTTGCTGCCCTACCTATATAGTCACTTGTGTCCTGGATGAAGTTATTGACAATTTTGACAATTGCCACTTATTTCTACCTCTATAAACTAAGCCAGCACTGTAAAACAGCTCAGGACTATTAGCGTTATTGGCCGTATTTCATATAAATTTGCTTCACACATCTTTTCTTGTGAAAAGATCATAAAATAGCTTAAGGTTTAATAGCTCTTGAAACTAGAGGAAAACCAGCCTGCCTAAGCCACAGTTTGGCACTTTCAAATGGACACTGTCCAAAACAGTTTTCTTCTATCCTGGATGAAAAAAAAGTTCTTTATCATAAGGATAAAAATAATCTTTAATTTTTGGAAAATAGCAAAAGGAGGACTAGAATGTCAAACTTTAAGAGTTAAGGGGCTAGATAGACTTGAAAGAATATTTCCTCTGTGGTGTTTAAAATTATATAAGAGAATACATGAAGAATATATTAAAGAACATAATAAAACTCTGGTCTGGGTGACTGACCCAGATTTGATTTTGCAATATATGAATATTTTGAAATTAACTGTAAGAAATATTCCCATGGGGAGGTTTTGTTGATTGGAAAATAGCCTTTTGATAATTGACCAGAGGTAACCAGAAAAAACTAAAGATTACAATTAAAGCTAAGAAATCCATTGATACAATGGAGCAATATTATTTGACTATAGAAGAAGTTAAAACTGAGAACAATTTACTCATAAATTATTTACAAGATTGTCTAATATTACAAAATGGAAGAAATTTTACTGGATAAAGCAGAGACTGAGGCTGATTTGAATGTACAGGTGAGAATGGATTTTTTTAAAATGCTAGACTTTGGGAAAAGATACCACAGTGTATATAAATGTAAATGTGAATGTGAATTTGGCTGATGTTTTAATCAGTAAAGGGAGATACAAATAATAAATCAGAATAATGATTTGAAAAGCTTCCATATTTTGGAATTAGAGAAGGGATATATTAAACTATTTAAATTAATCCTGAAAGAAGAAGAAGAGAAAATGATAACAAATCAACTTGTGGGGCATTATATGATGGCAAAAACCATTACATTTCTTTAAAATGTACTGAAGGAACTTAAAGTAAACTTATTTGTATAGGGTTAAAATGTATATATTGTTTCTGGTATCTATCAATGCAATTTCTTTTTGACTAGGACTGGCTTTAAAAATGGACATAAATTTCTTTTGCTTTTTTTCTTAAAGAGAACAAAAGTTGGAATGCAAAAAAGATTTATTTGATTAAGGTTAAAATATATTTATTTATTCATTAATTCATTTTTTATAGCCACTCAATTCAACCAAGTTATTAGAGTTTGCTGATTGAACAAAATAATACATTTTTACAATTTGATTATTAATAAGGGATGGATATGGGAAGAAGATTTTTTTTCATTGAAATACTACAGAAGGTGTTAAGTTACGGTTTATACTTGTCTGGAAGGAGGGGGGAGTCATTTTTCTATATTTATTTTTCTTTATTTTCTTTTTTCTTTTTCTTTCCACTTATCTTTTGTTTAATATTTAAAATATTTAATATTTTTGTTATTTATTATGATTCTTGATGAATGTATCTTTTCTTTTATGTACACTGAGAGCAAATGCACCAAGACAAATTCCTTGTGTGTCCACTCACATTTGGCCAATAAAAAATTCTATTCTATATTTTTTTATTTTGTAAATATTTTTTATTTTGTATTTGTAAACTTTAATAAAATTATTTTTTAAAAAAGAATAATATTGGGAGAAAGGAAGGTGATGGGTTTTAGTAATTGAGGAAAAGGTACATGTTAAATTGGACATATTATAGAACTTTGACATCTGTTTTGTATAGCAGTCTCCTTTAGGCATTAGCCTTATGTCTTTTCAATATTTCATAATGAGTTTGGGGTATGAAATAGTAAATTTAACAAGAAGTTTCTTACTTTAAATATTTACTTCAAGTAATGTAACAGAAGCAGATCTCAATTGCAGCTTTTCTTTAAGTAGCAGAACCACTCTTAGCACTGAAGCAGCTCTATATGGATTCAGGGATCCATATATAGGACACAGAACATAGAAAAATAGAATTGGAAGGAACATTGGAAGTCTTCTAATCCAATCCGCTGGTCCAGCAGGAGATTCTATACCATTTCTGACAAATGACTGTCCAGTCTCTTTTAGAAAGCTTCCAATCATGGAGCACCCAAATTTTCTGATGGCAAACTATTCTGTTGGTTGATTGCTCTACTTAAACATTGATTCTCTAAATATTGATTCCTAAACATTGATTCAATGGTTTATACCATACAAATAGGAATCTTTGCTAATATAAAATTTCTTTAAAACACATACATACAACAAAACTAGAAATTCATATGACATATATTCAAAAAATATGTATTAGTACATCCTGTTTATAGTAAGCTAGTCATTCTTATTTGCTGTGCTATAATGAGATATCTGTATCTCATTAAGCCATAAACTGGCTGAAAAGAAATAGAATTGCATTTGGATTTTATGAAGATAGTAAATCACTGACTCTATTCTAGGTCTACCAAATGCAGTTATAAATAATGATTTTGATGGTGACAGCAACTAATTATGCTGACTCCAGAGAACTGAGTATTGTGACAAGAATGGTGGATCTTTGCCAAGCTCTTGATTCATATCAACATATTGAATTTTCAGATGACTTTGCCGCTGACTTTGAATCACAAGCCTTAGTTTTAAAAAAAATTAAAGTGCTTTATAGTGTGATATAATTCTGGTCAACTGTGTTCAGATGTGATTGATAGGTTGCATCTTACATGGGTTTTAAAATTCTGCAATTTCATTGCATACTGGGAGACCCAATAAATCTAGCCATTTCTTTGCATAAACTCTGCTTTCTAAAAATGATCTAGATAGATGAACAGGTTCTTCCACAAATTTATATATTGTCTTCATTTATCATCATACTAAGCCATAATATAGTTTGACTGGCTTGATCACCTTTCTCTTGAAGAGCCTGCAGGGCAAACAGGAGATCTGGGGTTTTGGCGAGCGGCAGAATTCTCGCTTCTCCGCCTCCCCACCCCTCCCCACCTGCCACTCCCCCTTGCAGACCGAGATCGCCAAGTCTCATCCGGAGAGCTGAACATGCTGCTGCCGCCCAGGAGGAGAAGAACGTCAGAAATGGGCTCTCTTGCAGCGCCTCCTCTCTCTCTTGTCCTGAGTGGCAGCGATGCCTCCGGCTCATCGAATCTGGCCTACTAATCTCGGGCGGCAGCGGCAGTGGCTCTGACCTGATCCTCGCTGGCAATGCTGCGGGCAAGAATTGGCCATGCCAATCCCGCTTCATGGCTGCGCAGACAGCCCTCACTGGCCACTGCTTGGAGCTCTGGTGCTAGTATCCCTCCTCTCAGGTTGACAGGGCTAGGGCTGGCAAGAGTTTGTTTGTGGCCGCTTTTTGCAGCTGCCACTAAGAGAAGGGGCGCGCAAACTACAGTTTGTGTGAGTGGCCTCTGTGAGGCCATTCTGGTGAATGGCAGGTGTGTGGGGGACATATTCCCTCACCATTTCCCCCCTCACCTCATGCTGTTTGCACAGGAAGCAAATTAAAAGGTGCCACAATTGCTGGAGGCAGTGGCCTGAGCGGAACTGGTAAAGCAGCTGATCCGTGCTCTGGCACCAGTGCCCCTGCAGAAGGCCAATGTTTAGGGGCCTCCTGCACTTGAAAAATAATAAGACCCCCTGATAATAAGGCCAAGGCCATAACTGGGGGATAAAAAGAAAATAAGACCCTGTCTTATTTTCGGAGAAGCACAGTAGTTGCAGGAATCCAACAGTAAAGGTTTATTGCAGTATTTAGATTACTTCAGCCTTCTTTAATTTGGGACATTCAATGTTCAGAGATAACACAAGACCTACCATTTATGGTCAGCATATAGAACACTGTTGGAGAAGATTGATACAGAACTTGAGATACAAGAAAGTTATTTTTTTTAAGTGCAAGAATAATACTTTGAATTGTAATTAAATAAATTTTCCTGTTAATAAAATTAACAACTACGTGCAGCATATTTTGCTCATCATTTAACTGTATATGTTTATATTGGGCATAAATACATTTTTATTCTAGTACAGTGATGGCCATCACATGCCAAAAGTGGGGGGAGCGTGGTGGGGTCACATGCACGCGTGCCCACATCCATAATTCTATGCGCCCCGCCGCCCCGTGTTCCCCCCCCCCCCGCTTTTGGCACATGATGGCACAGTGGGCCCAGTAGGCTCATTTTTTGCTCTCCCCAGGCTCCGGAGCCTTTCTAGGAGCCTGGGGTGGGCAAAAACAGCGTCCCTCCCCCCAAGAGGCCCTTCAGAGGCCGGAAACAGTGTGTTTCCTGACTTCTGGTGGGCCCAGAAGGTCCAAAAATCAGCTGGCTGCTCACACATGCATGCCGGAACTGAGCTCACGTGCCCACCAATATGGCTCCGCATGCCACCTGTGGCACCCATGCCATAGGTTCGCCATCACGGTTCTAGTAAAGCAATTATCTAAAATGTACTGATAATTCTTTTGGATAGTATCAGAGAATGCCTTAAAATTAGATAAAGATTTCTGTAAAAAGTATTTCCTTTTAATACACAGAGATTTATGACACTTTAGAAACAAATATCTAATGTTTTTTATTTTCCCCTGTGAAAGATTAACCTATATCTGCAAACCTGTGTATTTGTATCAGTGTTGGGTTGCCACAGGTTTGGACTGGTTCACAAGAACCGGTAGTAAAACTGGGAGGAGGCTCCACCCACTGATCCAGACATCATCATAGGTGATCTGCGCATTCGCAGAAGCTTATGGGCATGCACAGAAGAGCGCACATGGGCACAAATGTAGCATACGGGTGGGCACAATGTGAACCAGTAGTAAAGGTAAGTAGAATCCACCCCTGATGTGTATATATGCACTATAGATCTCTGTAATAACATCCCTTTCCAACCTATATGTACATATTGATCCTGACAAGTACACTACTCTAAGCATTGCAGCTAAGACTTCTAAGAATATAAGAAATTGCAGAAGACTCATTTGACAATTCCTACAATGACTTCCATAAAATTAATGATCATATGAACTGAATGATTATAGAAGCAGCTTGCAAGGAAAGTTTGATCCTTACTATATATATAGAATGAAAAATTTACCTGTATTTAAATTACAATAAAGTAACCAGATGATAATAACCACAAACAAAATTATCAATTTGTTCCATTCATTAAATGTAGCATAAAGATCTGTTTTTTCCCCCATTTATTTCAACTTTTGTTTCTTCTTTATGAAAGTATTGTATAAATGTGGCTTAAAATGTTAAAAATGTATATATTTATTCCATTTGGGGAAAAAATGGTGGAAAGGAATGTTCCTCAGTCAAAGGCTTTCTTCAACTATTTCTTCATGCAGTTGGCTGTCTTCTACAGTGGGTCTTTTTTCAAATCATTAAATGGAAAGTTTAAGATTAATTCCCTATGAGGTCAAAAGGAGAAGGATAAATAACCAGTCCTGCTCAGTGTTCTTTCTTAATGACTTTGACACAGTGTGAAAGAGTAAATAGTTTTGACAAAAGACATAACTGATTGCTTAGGTGTGAGTGATCTGTCAGAAATGTAGCTTACCCACTTTCAGAAAATTGTCCTTAATGAAGTGAGCTACGGTTTGTTGTACAAAGAGGATAGAAAATGAAAGCCACCAGCTTGGTTTTTTGAGAATACAAGTGGAGCAGATGATGATTTTGGACAGAAAAGTGAAACTAAGTGCAGGCTATGCCAAAAAAAGTTTTCCTTTTCCCTATTTTAAAATCTTTTATTATTCTGTTGTGTAATGTTAGAAAACTAATGTAGGCCATTAGAGTTCATTTTAGTTCTTGATCAATCATTAAAAACCAATATACCATACCTGGTTTGTGTTAAGGGAGATATATATGTCTTGGAAATAGGTCTCACAAGAAACACAAATGAATTGGGAATCTTCTGCTGCTTCTACTCTGTTCTTAGATATAGACATGAGCATGAAGATGTATCCCTCTCAGCCTGGCCAGATTCAATATCACGATTGTTCATATTTATTTTCCCAACAAGTAAAATAAGTTTGTGAAGTTGCAGTGATTGTAAGACACCTAAAAGCCAATAAGGGACACGGTGGCTCAATGGCTAAGATGCTGAGCCTGTAGATCGAAAGGTTGGCAGTTCAGTGGTTCGAATTCCTAGTACCGCGTAATAGGTCCCGTTATTTGTCCCAGCTTCTGCCAACCTAGCAGTTCGAAAACACGTAAAAAATGCAAGTAGAAAAATAGGGACCACCTTTGGTGGAAAGGTAACAGCTTTCTGTGCATCTTTGGCATTTAGTCATGCCAGCCACATGACCATGGACACGTCTTCGGACAGCATTGGTTCTCCAGCTTTGAAATGGAGATGAGCACTGCCCCCTAGAGTCAGGAACGAGTAGCACACCTGTGCGAGGGAAACCTTTACCTTTAACTTTAATTTAATTAAAAATAAATTTAAATGACTAATTTACTTTTAAAAAGTGTCTTTTTCTACATTTATAATAAAGGTAGTCCTCTACTTAAGACCACAATTGAACCAAAAGTATCCATTGCTAAGTGAGACAGTTGTTAAGTAGGTTTTGTCCATTTAACAACTTTTCTTGCCCCAGTTGTTAAGTGAATCACTGCTATGATTATATTAGTAATACAATTATTAGGTGAATCCGGGTTTCTTATTGACGTTGCTTGTCAGAAGGTCGCATCAGGTAATCACAGGACCTGGGGACCCAGCAACCATAATAAATACGAACTAGTTGCCAAACACCCGAATTTTGATCATGTGATTACAGGGATGCTGCAACAGATATAAGTGTAAAAAATGCTGATTAGTTACTTTTTTTCAGTGCTATTGTAACTTCAAATGATTGCTAAAAAAATGGATGTAAGTCTAGGACTATCTGTATTTGTTTAGCAACATGCGTTGGTGATTTGCTTCTGGGGTACCGAATTGGAAAATAACACTAAACTGGAAAAAAAAAGAAATGCTTAAGTGTTCTTTTTAAATATTCTTTGATGACAAATCATATAAGTATTACATCATTTCTAATCAGAGTACTATTTTCATGTATTAAACATGTACCATGTAATCTAGACCAGGGGTGTCAAACTCAAGGCCCGGAGGTCGGATCTGGCCCTCATGGTGCTTAGATCTAGCCCATGAGGCTGTCCTGGAAACAGCAAAGGACCAGCCCATGATGTCTCTGCCAGGGAAAGTAGATCTCGGGAGGGCAGTGTGCAGCTCTCCCGGGCTCCATTATCACTGACAGAGGGTTGCAGGAGGCTGTTGCAGCCGGAAACGGAGTTCAGGAGCCCATTTTCACTGACAGAGTGCTTGGGCCACCAAAGGCACCCCTGACATGAGTGATGTCAAGCTGACCATTCCCACTCTGACCATGCCCACCCCGGCCCCCCAAAGTCAAACACAACCCTGTCCCTCAATGAACTTAAGTTTGACACCCCTGATCTAGACAATACTATTTTTCTTTTCAGTGTCATTTTTCATAGAGATTAAACATTGCTAGAAATTCAAACTCAACGGTCAAAAAATAATATGTATTTATTCAATTTCTATAGCTGCTCACCTCAGCTGGTCTGATCACTTTATTTGCTGGGTGAGAAGACAACTTGAGGCTTGCAGGCTGCAACTCACCGGAGCTCCCCTTGCTCTGTGGATTGCAAGCTGTGGATTTACTTATCTCCTTTTGCCCAATAGAGGCTTGCAAACTCTAGAAGGCCTGTTTTCCCCTAGTTTATAGTGACCCATGGTATGAGAAGACAGGGGAACACAGGGGACCTCAGAGGGTGGGGGGTCAGCTTTAGGAGATCTGAGGCAGTGATCCTGGGTTTATATAGGCCTCTCATAGCTGCATATCATTTAATCTGTTTAACTGCTGCCTCAAGGAGAGCAATGCTGGGTCATTAAGTAAGGCCATTTTGCTTATGACATGCAACCATAATTGGCAGACTCCATTATGGTTGTATCTTGAGTATTTTTATTTTCCCAGAAAATAAGTCTACTTAGGCTTACATTTGAATAGACATATAACATCATTTAAAGAATGACTGCTTTTCAGTGATATCATTTACAGTTTGCCACAGTTCAAGGACACTTCTCTCTTGTTTATTTGGTCTACTTCCTAGCACTTTACTTTCTTTAAAAAAGGTTCTATGTTGAATGATGTATTTGCATTTTATAAACTGGGTGCAGATTTTTTATGGCTTGAGGTCTTATTCAGTCTTTGTGGGGCTTGTCATGAATTTCATGCTAAAGGAATACATGAAGGTAGGATAAAAACTAAATTTGTTATGATTAGATTTAAGCTCATGTGGTGATTTTACATTTCTTCTATCATAATAAAAATAAGAATTCAGTGGCAAATTTTGGAGAGACTTTGAAGGATACAGTGAAAGCCTTTGGGTTATACAGATCTGTTATAAATTACCTATTATTAAGTTTAGAGTGGGCTACATTTGGTAAACACAAAAAATCCCATCATATGATTGAACTAACATTTCACATATCATTTCAATCAGAGATTAGCAAAATCCCTCAATCCCAAATTTTGCAGTCTGAAAAATGACTGAAATATTGTTGGATATTTTTCCTTAATTATACATTAATCTACTGTGTAAATGATCTAATAATAAAGGAAACTTTAATGGAAGTTGAGAGATAAATTTGTAGATTTTAGTGCTCGGGGAGTCATGAATGCAAATGAGAATTTCCTCATAGTTTGATAACCTTCTGATCACTTACCATAAGGTATCCAGATTGGTGCTACAATCTGGAAATACAAACAACATTTATTACAAAGGAATTAGAACTATTACCATCTAAAGGTGTACTGGATATTTACAGCCCATATTTTCTAAGCACCGACCAACACGCTCCCACAGAGAGGGACTCCTCAGGGTGCTGTCAGTCAAACAATGCTGACTGGTGACCCGCAGGGGGAGAGCCTTCTCTGTGGGGCCACCCGCCCTCTGGAATGAACTGCCCCCGGGGAAACGTATAATTCCCGACCTACGTACCTTTCATCAGGCCCTGAAGACTTTGCTATTCCAACAGACTGGGCTGACTAAATAGGGATTTTAGGGGTGTTTTAATTTGCAGTTTTAAATTTGGCCAAACTATTTAATACATTTTAAATTGTTTTAAAATTTTGTATTATATGTTGTTTTTATTATGGCTGTATACCGCCCTGAATCCCTCGGGAGAAGGGTGGTATAAAAATTGAAATGATAAATAAATAAATAAAATTGGTATATTGTTGTGTTTTGCAGTACGTGCATATATATATGGCCAATAGAAGGTTCCTGGGCTCTGAAATTACGTCACCTGATTGCCAAGAAAGGACCATAAAAACTTTATAGTCAGGATATGGGATTATCCAGCAATATTCATTATAATCAACTGCATCTGCTGAGGCATAAACTAATTCAGTTATAAACTAGGTTGAACCAGCTTCTGCTTTCATATCCAACTGTAACACTAAAAATCAATAATTGAATCAAATTAATTCAAGTGTTGATCTAATAGAATTGTCACACATTTTCTTTTCATTGCATTAAAAAATCTGAATACAGAATGGATTCATAAGGTTTTAGTTGTCTTCTAACTGTATGTTTATGTGTGAAACATCTATTATCATTTTCTTTTCTCAAAGTTCAGTTTAAAACTGAAGTCAAATAGGAAAAAACGGTATTAGGCATGTTCAAGTATTTGGGTTTTTTTGCACCTTTTTCATGCTATTTCATGCTAAAAATAGGAATATTCTCACAGTTTTCTCCTGTAAATCAACATCTGATATGTTTCCTGGCCATCCAATTAATAAAATTGTGCTAAATTAGTCCTTGGTAGATCATGATTAAACTGCAGATATCTCTGTCAATTAAACAAAGTCTGTCAAGTTGCTAGCATGTGTGTGTATTGTATATATACATGCAAATAATATATGTTGTTTTAACCATTCAGTTGTGACCCTCTCTTGGCGACTTTTTAGGGAAGTGCTGTCCACACTACCCTGTCAAGCACAGCTGTCCACACTACCCTGTTCAACTTTGTATCAGATTTGACGTTATGAAACCAGCATGTTTTTTGCTTGTCCCCTCTTCTTGTTCCACTAACATTCTTAGCGTCACTGAATTCTTCAATGAATTCCCAGGCATGGCTTGGCCAAAGCAAATCTGGTGTAGTCTTATGTTTTCAGCTTCTAATTTTATATCTGGTTTTATACGATTTAGCACCTCTCTGTTAGTCATTCTGGTGTCCATGCTATATGCAATAATTTACGCCAGCAACACAGTTCAAAGGTATCAATTCTTCTTTGATCAGCCATTTTTAGTGTCCAACTCTCATACCCATTCATCCTTATAGGGAATATTATTATTGTAATTAGCCTGCTTTTTGTATTTATATCAATATCTCTGCTTTTCCAGATCTTATTCATGTTAACCGTTGCCATGTGGCCTAAAGTTATCCTATGTTTGATTTCAGGAGTAGAATTGCCTTTGTGAACAATTTTTCTCAATCGTATTGTAGGCAGCATCCAGGAATGGGTTATGCTCATCTGTCAGCCAATAAGACCGAGTCTGTCAAAGCTGTCAGATACACCCTCTGCCAACAGTCTCCAGTTTTTGACTCGGTCTTGGCTAAGACAGACGTGGTTTCTAGCTCTGATCCATTTTTGGGTTGCTGCCTTTCCCTTTAGATTTAGATTTCAGTTTAAATTTAGTGTTGTTAATTTATTTTATTCTTCTTTGGACTGATTATCATTTGTAGATTGAAGGTTGGTGTGTGGATTGCCTGCTCCCAGCTTCGGCTGCTAGAGCCAGCTGTTCCGGCGTGAAGGGCTTTGCTGATACTGCCAAGGTCCATGACTTGGTCACTGGCAAGCCAGACATTCAATTCCTGGCTGGGCAGCATGTGGGGGTTTCCCTATCGCCACTGACTCTATCAGACTGCGCTGGACCCATTTTGACAGGCTGCCTGGTTTCGGCTTGTGGAGCCTGTTTGACAGCCGAAGAAAAGCACAATCCGGCTGTTCGTGAGTTCAGCGCTGGGCAGCTGCCCATCTAGCCAACCTTCACCTTTAGAGTAAAGGGGAGGCTTCTGAGTTCCTGCTCGGTCCCAAGCATACTCTATTTGACAGCGCGAGGGGAATTTTGTCACACTTCTCGCAGTGGTGCTAAATTGCCGGGCTGCTGATTTAAAATGGCTGACAAAGCTGCACCTGTTGCCAAGTGTGCTGAGGGTGTCGTGGCTGTAATGGCGCTGGCTCCTCTTCCACCTGAGGAGCCTGGACTGGCAGGGCCATCGGGGCAGAAGCCCCTGCGCAGAAAAGCCCTGGCGAAGTCAGACAAATGCCAGGGCAGCTCCAAGGGCAATCAAGGTTTCGAAATTGGATGCAGCCAGGAGGCAGAAGGCTATAGATCGTGAGATCACAAAAGCCTTGAGGAAGATTGATCCCCCTCAGCCTGTCCCTCAGCAGTCCCTTGTCAGGGACGCAAATTCCCGCCTCTTTGATTCCCGGCCATCAGAGCTGCAGGAGGAGTTTGATTCCCAGCCTGTTTTACAATGGTCACCAGATGGCGTTAGTGAGCACATGGAGTCAGATCTACCTAGCAACAGGGAGATTCCACTACTTTCAACTCCCCAGCCTACTCAGAGTACTTCTGCCTGGCAACAGCCTGTCAGGCTTAGAGCTCCTGGTATTGAGGCTTCCAATAAACAGGTATTGCCTGAAGCTCAGGCAACAGAGTTTCCTCCCAACATGGGACACATTGTTTCTGAGACAATTATTAAAGCCTTGCTTGCCAGTAGGCAACAGGTTTCGATAGCTGTTCCCTTACAAAACAAAGGCAGGGGTCAGCCTGCTTTTCATTCTGGCTGTCTGAAGGCTGGAGGGTCTGCCCTTCCGTAGGACTATGGCTCCGCTTACTGGTCACATCATTCCTCCATTTCTGGGGAGGATGCGGGCAGAGACATGGAATGGTCTGAGGATGAGGAACCGCTGTCTGAGCAGCCAGCATTTTCAGGGCTTTTCAAGCCGGCCCTTTTTAAGTCCTTATTGTACAGGGCATGGAAGGCCACTAACATGCCTTTTATTCCATCTGCTAGGGAGCCTGTTGCAGGACCGTCTGAAGCCTCCGGTCCCTTGTTTACGGAGCCAGTTAATGTGACAGAGGTGGTTCCCTCCCTCGTCTCTTTATAGATGTGGTTAAACGCCAGTGGTCCATACCTGTGACTGGGCCTAACCCTGCTTCGCTGGACAAGCGATTGTATAATGTTGAGTCTGATTTTTCGCAGATTCTGTTGGTGCTTTCCATAGATGCTCCAGTAGCAGTATTGATGGCACACACAACCCTTCTTGAGACCCTGGAGGAGGCCCTCAGACCTGAGGATAAGCGGTTGGAGCAAGTGTTAAAGAAGACGCACCAGTTGGCAGCCGTGGCCCTATTTGCCCATCCGGAGAATGCCCAGCTCCCACGGTTCATCTCCAGATTCCCGAGTCAGGGGTCAGTAGACTGCAACATCCTCCGTTGTTGTTGGCCTCAGGGTCTGCTATATACCTTTCCCCCTCTGCCCCTCATCCCGGGGGTGATAAGGAAACTGATAACAGAACAAACGGAGATCCTGTTGGTGGCTCTTCTTTGGCCAAGATGATCGTGGTTTGCCGACCTGATGGGCCTGTCAGTGTCGCCTCCCTGGAAAATACCTCAGGACCGGGTCTCTCTCAGCCAGGGGGCCATTAAACATCCAGATCCCCGTTGGCTGAGGAAGTGCAATGTTCCAGGCTAGGTGATCTGCGCAGTCCAGGCTGCCAGGTGGCTTTCTACTACAAGGATCTACGAGGCCTCTTGGTGCCATCTACACCACGTGGACCCTACATCTGCTGGCATTTCAGATATCTTAGTCTTTCTGCAGGATGGGTTTGATAAGGGGTTATGATCTGTCCCCCCCCTTCAGAGACCCACAAAAACACAGCCAGCCGAGGGTTAAGAATCACTTGGCACACTCCGCAGTTCTTATCTCAACCTTGGCAGCGATATGCACACCGTCTGCCAAGGACTTTATTAGTTTACACAAACAAGAAAATCACCTACGTAGCTTTGCCGTTCATCTAGCTTCCAAGACTACGAGGTTGCTCCGTTTGTTTAGCTTTGTTCGTTACAAACTTCTTGACCCACCGTACTGTCTTATATAGATAGGCTTTGGGTGTGGTCCAGTGAGTCATTGATCCTGTGACTCCAATCCAGTGACTGTCTATTTCCTCATACGCCGCAGCTGCAGTAACCTTTTCTCTCGCCTTCTTTGGCGTGCGTCCAGGAATGACGTCTCTCCCTCACTCTCATCTGAGACACCTGTTTCCCCACTACTTGGCTCTCTTTCAGCTGGCACCTGAGACGGTGCCAGAGGGGGGGGGGGGCTGGGAGATCTGGCTGGCTCCTCTTCCTCCTGCTCAGAGCTTCCTTCCTCCAATGGGATAGGCTCAGAGGACGGGGCCACAACAGGTTAGCCCCTTCCACCTTGAAAAGGCAGGTTGCAGCATTATTGACTGTCTTGTCCAGGGATACTTTTCTCCCGTTAACACAGGATCTGACAATTAAGGGGTTTTTGCGGGGCGCCACAAATATTAGGCCATCTATTGTACATAGGTACCCCACTTGGGACTTGTCATTAGTTCTCCAGGCCCTTACGAATTTCCTGTTCGAGCCTCTAGCGTCAGCCAGTCTTAAGATTCTCTCCTTTAAAGTAGCCTTCCTCCTAGCCGTTACCTTGGCCAGGAGGGTGTCTGAACTGGCCGCTCTATCAATTTGACAGGATTTATGCATTTTTAAACCTAACACGGTCATCCTTAGACTGGACCCGTCCTTCCTGCCGAAAGTTAACTCCAGTTTTCATAGATCACAGGAGATTATTCTGCCGGACTTTTGTCCTTCTCCCAAGCATAGGTTGGAAACTCAGTGGCATACCCTGGACGAGAGGAGAGCGCTAAGGAGGTAAATCACGCGAACAGCGTCTTTTCGTAAATCTGAGGCACTCCTGGTGTCATTCCACCCTTCCTCCTTAGGTAAGAAAAGTTCATCTAGGACGATGGCCTGTTGGATTAAGGCGTGTATCTCCCTCGTCTATGCCTCTAAAGGCAGGTTGGTCCCCGGTAAAGTGTGGGCACACTCTACGAGGAACGCAGCAACTTCAGCAGTGTGGTCCACCCAGGTTTCGGTGTTAGACATTTGCAGGGCAGCCACATGGGCCTCCCTGACGCAATTTGTCAGACATTACAGAATAGACAATTTTGCATCTGTGGAAGCGTCTTTTGGTCGCAGAGTGTTGCAGAAAGTACATTCGGACTCCTGTGGGGGGACCAGTCAGCTGCCACCCTGTGACTTCTGAGGCTTGGGTATATCCCATATGTAAATGAATTGACTGAGCAGCGCAATGGAAAACGGACGTTGCTTACCTGAATGTCCCTTTTCGTTGCGCTGCTGGTCAATTCATCCCTCCCTCTGGCTGCCTGGTCTGGGGCAGGGGAGTTTTTTGTGCTTCCTTCTCAGGTCACGTAAGGATGTTGACTTCGTGAAATAACTGGAGAGACCTGGGAGGAGAGAAGGCATGGTCAAAGGATTTAAAGAAACACCACGCTCAGTCCCTGACAGAGAGATGACGACATCCCATATGTAAATGAATTGACCAGCAGCGCAACGAAAAGGGACGTTCAGGTAAGCAACGTCCAATTTGTATGAGAATGTTTGTGCCAGTTGTTATTATATGTTTCCCCTACTTCTTTTTAAAGAGAGTAAATGCACTTCACTCTTCTATCATCCAACATACAATGAAAGTTTCTTTATCATATTTACAAGAACCTGGATGGACATTGTGGTGAGAGCACAGTCCTTTTTGGCAAGGATTGTGTGAAAGACAGTAATTTAAAAAGTGAATGTATATATTTTCACAGGGTTTTGATACTTTTCATTTTCTCCCTCCTCACTAAAATGCACATTCAAACTTTTCTTCTCAGTGAAGATTTGTGCAGAATTCAGCAGCAGTGAGGTTATTCCAGCAGACATGAATTAAATGCAACTCTAGTAATTTCTTAAGCAATATCCCTGCTGCCTAAAGAATAAGAGACCTAATGCCCAACATCTGAAAATCCCCATCTTGCAGAAAAATGCTCTGTTGGGTTGATTTAGCTGAGCTGCAACAATAGCAGTTATTACCTGTATAAATCAATGGTAGTGAATTAAACAGTGGATCTTCAAATGTATCTTTTAATTAAACATGAGTCTTGTGTCCTTGATAATAAATAGTAGTAATTTTTGTGCATTTATCCCATTTTTTCCTAGGTCCCTGCTTGTTGTCTAATGATAAAATAAAATTACTGCTGGTCTTATGCAGTTCCCATTTATAGAATCACTATTAGATTGATCAGTGAAGAATATACTAAACATGTAGTTCTCTTGGCTGCTTGTCTAGTTCTGGATACTTTAGAAAAGGATTGGGAGGGGAAGAAATGCTGCATACCATTTTAAGAACAAAGCATGTTTACTGTTAGCATTTTCACTTCATCAGCAAAAGTAAGAATGTCTACGGACCTTAATTTGAATTTATAGTATAAATATGAAAAATGGGGTCTGTTCTAAGCTTGCCCTTAAAGAGATTATAAATCTACTTGTTCTGATTTGAGCTGTGCCATGTTTTTGAATGCTTTATCCAGATATACCAAAATGTTAACTTTTGAAAGTAAAGATTTGTAGCTGAGTTGGGCAGTTTCCAGCAATGGTTTTTCTTCAGAAAGAGAATACCTATACAATTGCCAGATCTCTGGTACAGATGTACCAAATGAAATGAATAGTACTAAAGGTTTAGCACTTTAGTAAATAGTACTAAGGTTTGGCACTTCATAGGTTAATACTCTTTGTGTATGGTTCAAGTGAAGGCCAACGGCAATGACTTCATTTTGGCTGGGGTTTCCTTGTAATCCATTTAGCAAATTAAAGAGATTACTTTGATTGGTGCTATTATCTCCTATTCTCTTGTGGTTCAACCACTTAACCTGTACTTAATTGAAAGAGATAGAAAGGGTACAGTAACAAATACAATCAAATGAAAGGGGCAATAGGATCCGTAGGCCAAACAAATGATCAGCATTGGGCGAACAATAGCAGATTAGAGGTGAGATCAATTAATTAGAAGCTATTGTAGGTTTTGAGTGGCTGCCAAGTTTTCTAATAGCCTAAGCAGTATGCTGCTCTGTTGAAGAAGATTTTAATGACTAGTATTTGATGTATCTGTTTTAATAATTACTAATTTTAATAATTAGTTAAGTGGTACATAAAATGAATTGCTTAAATATTTCTGGGATAAGGATGTATTCTTCACCCAATGTAACTCGTATACTGTAGATGATCTAGGCTTTTAGAAGAAATAGAATATGATCAAAGAGGTTTTATTAAATTGTATAGTATTTCATAATAATCTGTGTCTTTCCTTAAGGAGCTTCATTTGTAGATACAATAATCTTCTCTCTGTTTCTCAAACTAAGATTGGTTGTGTATGCATGATCAGTAAATATTTGGAGTTTGACGATTCTTTTTCTTAAATGACAAGTGATTAAGTGAAGTGTCTGTCTGTGTATGGAGATCTCATATCTTAAATTCCTGTGGGATTTCATTCTACATATTAACTGTTGAAAAATTGTTTAAATTACATTATCTTGGCTGCAAATTCCAATCACTGCAATATAAGATAAGTACTGTGTGAATTATGCCTACTGTCCCTGGAAAAAAATATGAAAGTACTATTTAATCTTTTGAAAGCCATTTTATTTTATTTAAATAAAGGATGTGCTAGGAAGCATCAGTAAGAAAAAAAAACCCAAAATATTACAGGCAATTAAGGTGTAAGTGGATTTAGAGAGAGTTGTTGTTGTTGTTAGTCGCAAAGTCATGTCTGACCCATTGCGACCCCATGGACAATACTCCTCCAGGACTTCCTATCCTCTACCATTCTGAGGAGTCCATTTAAGCTCATGCTGACTGCTTCAGTGACTCCATTCAGCAAATTAATTCTCTGTCGTCCCATTCTTCTTTTGCCCTCAAATGTTCCCAGCATTAGGCTCTTCTCCAGTGAGTCCTTCCTTCTCATTAGATGGCCAAAGTATTTGAGTTTCATCTTCAGGATGTGGCCTTCTAAAGAGAAGCCAGGGTTGATCTCCTCTAGGATTGACCGGTCCTAGAGAGAGTAGCTACTTTAAACAACAGTAAAAGTAGGAAGATTATCTTGAAAACTGAACAAATATTTTTGAGAAATATTTTTAAATTATCTACTTCCAGAATAAAATGTTTTTTTTCTCTTATAAGATCTAAAATGTGAACACAGAACACATGTTCTGCATTAATGGCACTTCCATTTCATTGCCAATTGCAGGTTTCCCTCTTGCCAAAAACTCCCTTATTCATAGCCCCCTTTCTGAACCATAAAAATAGCATGGCTGGAAGGGCTGTGAGTAGCCGGCAATATGAGTAGAAAGAAAACAGTTACTTAAATTTGAAAAATGAAACTAATGTCTCCTAAAATGTTCAGAAGATAGCTTTTGATGAAGAACAATATATTTAAAACCAGTGTTTAAATATTACCGGTATTCTAAATAACAAGGCTTCTGATGCTGTTACAGTCTTTCTAATACATCTCACTGACTACTGCTACCATAGGAAGTTGATTTGGATTTTATTAGAGGTTCCATCGAACAAACAATAAAATCAGTACTTTCATGGGAAAGCATATTTATTTATTTATTTATTTATTTATTTATTTATTTATTTATTTATTTATTTATTTATTTATTTATTTATTTATTTATTTATTTATTTATTTATTTATTTATTTATTTATTTAAATTTATATACCACCCTTCTCCCCGGGAGGGGGACTCAGGGCGGTGAACAACCAAATTTAAAACACATATAATACAAACATTAAAAGAATTTTAAAATTGAATTAAATCGTTGGCGTTCCAGATAAAAATCTCAACCCCATTAAAATACCCAATTTAAAACCCCAGAAATCAATAATAGCAAAATTTTTTTGTTAAAACCCCATTAAAATCAATCAAGCAAGGCCGGCTTGTTGGAATAAATAGGTCTTAAGGGCCTTTCGGAAAGTGCGGAGGTCCGGGATCAAACGAATTTCTGGAGGCAGCTCGTTCCATAGGGTGGATGCCCCCACAGAGAAGGCTCTCCCCCTGGGGGCCACCAGCCGACATTGCTTGGCTGATGGCACCCTGAGAAGGCCCTCTCTGTGTGAGCGTACTGGCCGGTGGGAGGTTATCTGTAGCAGCAGGCGGTCCCGCAGGTACCCCGGTCCCATGCCATGGAGCGCTTTAAAGGTCAAAACTAACACCTTGAAGCGCACCCGAAAGACCACTGGAAGCCAGTGCAGCTCGCGCAGGAGAGGTGTCACATGGGAGCGCCCTGTCGCTCCCATAATCACCCGCGCAGCCGCATTCTGGACCAGTTGGAGCCTCCGGGTGCACCCCAAGAGGAGCCCCATGTAGAGAGCGTTACAGTAGTCCAGGCGAGACGTGACGAGTGCATGAGTGCACATGGAGTCCCGATCCAGAAAAGGGCGCAACTGGCGCATCAGGCGAACCTGATAAAAGGCCCCCCTGGCCACAGCCGCCATATGCCCTTCCAAGGACAGCCGTGAATCCAGGAGGACACCCAAGTTGCGAGCCCCCTCTGTGGGGGCCAATGACTCACCCCCAATAGCCAGCGATGGCACCAGCTGGCTATACCGGGACGCCGGCATCCACAGCCACTTGGTCTTGGAGGGGTTGAGACTGTTCCTCCCCATCCAGACCCGCATGGCTTCAAGGCACTGGGACATCACTTCGAGGGCATCATTGGGGTGGTCAGGGGTGGAGATGTACAGCTGAGTATCATCAGCGTACAGTTGGCAACTCACCCCAAAACCACGGATGATCTCACCCAGCGGCTTCACATAAATGTTGAACAGGAGCGGCGAGAGGACCGACCCTTGTGGCACCCCGCAAACAAGGTGCCTCGAGGTCGACCTCTGCCCCCCTGCCAACACAGACTGCGATCGGTTGGAGAGATAGGAGGAGAACCACCGTAGCACGGTGCCTCCCACCCCCAAACCCCGCAACCGACGCAGCATGATACCATGGTCGATGGTATCAAAAGCCGCTGAGAGATCTAACAGGACCAGGACAGAGGAGCAACCCCTGTCCCGAGCCCTCCAGAGATCATCCACCAACGCGACCAATGCCGTCTCCATGCTGTACCCAGGTCTGAAACCAGACTGGCACGGATCTAGATAGACGGTTTCATCCAGGTACTGTGGGAGCTGGCGCGCAACCACACTCTCAACAACCTTCGCAATAAAGCGAAGGTTGGAGACAGGACGAAAATTTGCCAAAACAGCCGGGTCCAGAGAAGGCTTCTTGAGGAGGGGCCTCACCACCACCTCTTTCAAGGCGGCAGGCAAGAAACCCTCACTCAAAGAAGCATTTATAATCCCCTGGAGCCAGCCTCGTGTAACTTCCCGAGTGGCCAGTACCAGCCAGGAAGGACACAGGTCCAATAAACATGTGGTTGCGTTTAGACTCCTCAAAGTCCTGTCCATGTCCTCGGAAGTCACAGGATCGAACTCATCCCAGATAACGTTCTCAAGACCAGCCTCAGTCACCTCGCCGGAATCTACCCAGTCAGAGTCCAAGACTTCCCGAATCTGAGCGACTTTATCGTGCAGATACTGTGCAAAATCCTCAGCCCGCCCTTGCAAGAGGTCCTCCCGCGCTCCCTGATGTAGGAGGGAGCGGGTCACTCTGAACAAGGCGGCTGGGCGGTTATCTGCCAATGCAATAAGAGCGGAAAAGTAATTACGCTTTGCCGCTTTTATCGCCACCAAATAGGTCCTAAGATGGGACCTAGCTAGTGTTCGGTCGGATTCAGATCGACTCACCCTCCAACCACTCTCTAGGCGTCTTTTCCGGCGCTTCATCTCCCTCAACTCTTCAGAGAACCAAGGAGCCGGGCAGATTCGGTGCCGGGTCAGAGGCCGCAAAGGCACGACTCGGTCCAGGGCACTGGCAGCCGCCCTATCCCAGGCGGCCACCAGGTCCTCGGCCGAGTTGTGAGCCAGAGTTTCGGGCATTGGGCCAAGCTCCCTCTGGAACCCATCAGGGTCCATCAGGCACCTGGGGCGGAATCACCTAATCGGTTCCGCCTCCCTGCAGCGGGGTTCGGCGGTCAGAAAGTCTAGCCTCAGGAGAGAATGGTCCGACCATGACAGGGGTTCAATAACTATATCCCCTACATCTAGGCCATTCAACCACTGACCAGAGACAAAAACCAGGTCCAGAGTGTGTCCTCCTGTGTGAGTGGGGCCAAGAATTAATTGTGTCAGGTCCATGGCTGTCATGGAAGCCATAAACTCCCGAGCCAACCCAGACGCCTCACCGACAGACGGCAGGTTGAAATCCCCCATGACCAAGAGCCTGGGGGTATCAACCGCCACCTCGGCAATAACGTTGAAAAGCTCGGGCAGGGCCGCTGTCACGTGGCAGGGAGCCAGGTACGCGATCAGCAAGCCCACCCGCACACCATGGCCCCACTTCACCAGGAGCGACTCACATCCGGCTATCTGAGGTACAGTGGTCTCCCTTGGATCAAGACTTTCCCTTATAATGACCGTCACCCCCCCCACCCCTGCCCTGGGCCCTTGGCCGATGAAATGCTCGGAAACCTGGCAGGCACATCTCTACGAGGGGGACCCCCCCTCTTGGCCCAACCAGGTCTCCGTAGTACCTGCCAGGTCAGCACCCCCCTCTTGAATAAGGTCACAAATGAGGGGGGCCTTATTAACCACAGACCTGGCATTACACAACATCAACCTCAGGCCCGGATGCCGTAACTCTGAACAACTCGGGGAGCGAGAAGAGTCCTGAGGGCCGAGGCACACCACCGCTTGGAGACAGCGGCTACGTGCCCCCAACACATGATACGGCCCCCTGCTCCTGTATATTTTTTTATTTTATTTTATTTATTTATTTATGCAATTTATATGCCGCCCTATCTCCGAGGACTCAGGGCAGCTCACAACAATAAAATGCATAATTCCTCATTAAAACAATAAAATTTAAAATCGAATTAAAAACAATTAAAAAAATTAAAATTAAAATTGGTTAAAAAATCCCTGTCAGTCCAAACTACAAAAAAAACAGGTCTTCAAATCACAGTGGAACGAGCGGAGGTCAGGGGCCATCTGGAGCTCCAAAGGAAGTTGGTTCCAGAGGGTGGGTTTGCCCACAGAGAAAGCTCTCTCCCTGGGGGTCGCCAGCCAACACTGTCTGGCCGACAGCATCCTGAAGAGGCCTTGTCTGTGGGAACGCACCGGGCGATTGAGGATTGCCGCTGGCTACAGGGGGTCCACCAAATATCCCGGGCCTAGGCCATGAAGGGCTTTATAGGTGATAACCAGCACCTTGAACCTCACCCGAAGGGCAACCGGTAACCAATGCAGGTCGCGCAGCCGGGGTGTAACATGGGAGTGTCGGGATGCTCCCATCACAACCCGCGCGGTCGCATTTTGCACCAACTGAAGCCTTTGAGTGGTTTTCAAGGGCAGCCCTAGGTAGAGAGCATTGCAGTAGTCAAGACGGGAGGTGATCAACACATGAGTAACAGTGCATAGGGCATCTTGATCCAAGTAAGGCCGCAACTGGTGCCTGAGGCGAACCTGGGCGAATGCCCCCCTGGTCACAATCGTCACATGATCTTCCAGAGACAACCGTGAATCCAGGAGAACACCCAAGTTGCAAGCCCTATCCACAGGGGGTAACACCTCACCCCCGATGGTCAACGATGGAATATCTCGATCGGATCCAGATGCCGGTACCCACAGCCACTCTGTCTTGGTAGGGTTGAGTCAAAGCCTGTTCCTCCACATCCAGGTCTGTACCGCTTCCAGGCAGCGGGACATCACATTGAGGGCATCACTGGGCTGGTTTGGGGTGGATATAAAAAGCTGGGTATCATCAGCATACTGATGATACCATACCCCCAAACCATGGATGATCTTCCCAAGCGGCTTCATATAGATGTTGAACAGGAGAGGCGAAAAGACCGATCCCTGAGGCACCACAGGTGAGCGGCCTCATGGCTGACCTCTGCCCCCCTGTGTATGGCCCAAGAGATAGGAGGAGAACTACCATAGGACAGTGCCTCCCACTCCCAATCCCTTGAGCTGTCGCAGCAAGATACCATGGTCGATGGTGTCAAAGGCCACCGAAAGATCCAAGAGGACCAGAACAGAGAAAAATCCCTGTCCCTAGCCCTTCAAAGATCATCCACCAACACGACCAATGCCGTATCCATGCTGTACCCCAGCCTGAAACCCGATTGGTACAGATCCAGGTAGTCTGTATCCTCAAGGGCCAATGGGAGCTGCCATGCCACCATGCTCTGAATCTTTGTCAACCTTTGTGACAAAGCGAAGGTTGGAGACCGGATAAAAGTTATCCAGTATAGTTGGATCCAAGGCAGGTTTCTTGAGGAGGGGTCTCACCACCGCCTTCTTCAAGGCTGCAGTAGATCTTCAATTCAAGTTTCATCATCTCCAGAGAGGCGAGAAGAATTTGTGCCTTAAATTCAGAAGAACAGCTTCCAGGCCATGTGATTCTGGACTAAAATTACCAGTACAGGTAGTCCTTCACTTATGACCACAATTGAACCCAAAATTTCTGTTGTTAAGTGAGAAATTTGTTGAGTGAGTTTTGCCCCATTCTTTGCCAGAGTTGTTGAGAAAATCACTGCAATTGATAAGTTAGTAACCTGGTTGTTAAGTGAATTGGCTTTCCCATTGACTTTGCATGTCAAAAAGTTGCAAAAGAAGATCACATGATTCAGTACATCGTCATAAGTATGAACCAATTGCAAAGTATCTGAATTTTGATCACATTGTCATGGGGATGCTGCAAAGCTTGTAACTGTGAAAAACGGTCCTAAGTCACTTTTTTTCAGTGCTGTTGTAACTTTGAATCATCACTAAATGAACTGTTATAAGTTGAGCAATATCTTTACTACATTCCTATATTACAGGGTTTGCTGGATTTTACTTTGGATTCAGGAACATGTACGTAGGAAATCTTATGGTATTCTCATCTACTTTATATAGTAACAGCACAAACTGGGAGATAGTCAAATTTTGTGAAATGTCATTGATCTGAAAACACATTTTGGACAAAGAATTTCAAAATATTGTTATAATTGAACATCTTGCATGCTTTCAGTCTCTAAAGAAATGATAAAAATTATAATAAATGAATTAAATAGAAAATAATTTTTAATTTAATTTGCCAGGGAACAATATATGGAGGTTATTTGCATAGCATTTATGTTTCTTGGCCAGCATTCAGATACTAAGGAAACTTTACTGGGGTATACTTATTTTTTTAAAAAAAATAGGTATTTTTCCATGCATTTAACACACACACATACACACACACACACACACACACACACACCATATCAGTATTAGCTGAAACTGTTCACATGGTTCACAGATTTTAAATGTATTTTTGAAGTGCACCAACCAAACCTAGAAAATCATACAATTTACTGAAGTACTGATATGCAGCATTGTACATATTAATATATTAATGTTTTTGTCATTTGTTACTAGCTGCCTATTGGAATAAAAAATTCTGTGTAATTTATCAAGAGAGCACAGTACATCTGGAAATGATTGTGGTATATGTTGAAATCGTCCTGTGGGGAATTTTAGTTCTGGGAAAATTAGTCTCCATTTGATACTGCTCGTTGTTTAATCGTCTACCATTTAAATGAACACAAAGCAGCTAAGTGATCAAGAAAGTGTCTCTCGCCAATATAATTAGATTATCAGGGATTATAATAGGAATCAGTATAAACTACTTAAGAATCAGATTGATACACCTCCTATTTCCATTCACAAATTTGCCTATTTGCTTAGTTTTGCTTTTTTAATAGATATTTCAAATTCAGCATAAGATATGGAAAAAGTCTGGTTTAATCAAATTTATGTCATATTCTAGGCAAAGGATCTGGTAGTTCCTTTGAGCATCATCCTGAGGTTGAATTGGCATCAAAGTTAAATATCTTCTGATTCCCAGGGATGCTAGTCACTCCAGGCCTGGATGGAGGTCATTAGCAGGTCAGCCTAGAAAACCACATACTGCCTGTATCTCCTGGCCTGAAGATAAACAGAAGAATTGAATATTGGCTGTAACCAGACCAATAACCCTACAAGCTGTAAGGATTGCTTAACAAATGTCAGCAATATTATTTTTATTACAGGCTGGAATATCTTGACATTTTCTCTCAGTTATATTGTATTTTTATAAATGTTTTTTGAGAAAGTTGCTGGATACTGGAACTGTATCGTATAACTGAAAAATCACAAATTTGATATAAATTTTATACAAATTGCAAGGGATATGGTAGATGTCTTGCTATTTTTTTCTTTTTAATTTATTGTAGTAATTAACAAAAATGCAGTCATGTAATAATTTTAACAATTTAAATTTGTTTTAGCATTTAAAAACTATAATTTAAAAATAATCCATAAATTTTAATCAAATTGACCAAAAGTTTCTTTTGTTTCTTTCTCAAAAGAAACCTAATTAAAAGATGAGACTTAATAGCAATCCATTGCTGCAAATAATGTATAGAATGATCCTTTCCAGTGATTCTTTTGGCCATCTCTCATGCATGAAAAATGTGTTCCAGATGCCACAATATAGACAAGCTGTGTGTAACAATTAGTCTAAATTGAAGTTAAGAATCCAGAGGATTTCATATCAAATTGTGGCAACAACAAGATATTTTACGCTGTGTAAATAATATTTTCTCACCTGAAAGTGCAATTAAATTGTAATTATGGTCTAATAGATTTTTCTATTAACACATGTAAAGATTTAAAAAAAACATTAAAAAGTAACATTCTGCTTGATTATTTAAGTTTGCTTTTTTTAAAAGTTGCATAAACAGTATTAGATTCAACTTCTAAAAATTAATTATTAGTAGGAGCTCAGTTGGATTTATCTAAAATATCTTTAATAGTATGGACTTTTAAAAATGCATCAAGATCAAATAATTCAGGAACAAGTGCTTAAATTTAATCAACAAGTAGCATTTGATCATAAATCAAACTCATTTTAAATCTACATAACTATTTAAGGCAGCTTCATTAGATCTGAGCTATGCTCAACAGAAATATAAACATAGAAACTTGAAGGCAGAAAAAGACCTACTGGTCCATTGTTTACTCTTTTGAGTTTTTTTGGCTGTTTGTTTTTGTTTTCTTTTTAATTAATATTTTTAATTATTATTATTTTACTATAATTTATTTTATTTTATTTTTAAAATTTTTGTCAGATGATACACAAGTGTTTATCTAGCATTAGTCTTTAACTTTTCTCCATCAGTTTGAGGTTATGTCCTTCTCTTCTTAATTTTTGCTTAATATTAAAAATACTGCTTTCTAGAATAATACACTCAATTTAAATATCCCCCTTTTCCCTTCTCCAGGCTTTACATATTCATATACATATTCCTCCAGTAGCTTCTGATATGTTTTGTTTCTCAGACCTCATCCCAAAGGTGCTTTTTCAAGAGACATCTGGACTTTTCGGTTTTTCTTTCAAGGCGCTTTGCTTCTCATCCAAAAAGCTTCTTCGAGTCTGACTGAAAGATGATGATGATGATGATGCAATACATGAATATCAGAAAAGCTCAGGAGGATCTTCAGCCAACAAAACATACGTGCACATTTCAAACCCAGGAATACACTAAAGCAGAAGCTGGAATAAAACACCCAGACACAAACTGAGCAATGTGATATATGCAGTACAATTCAGTGAGCCATGTGTAGATGTGTATATCGGGGAAACAAAAAAAAACTACTTCATAAACATATGGCACAACATAGGAGAACAAACTCATCAAGACTAGACTCAGCAATCCATTTTCATTTAAAGACAAAGGCCACTCGTTTGTAGACAGCAAAGTCCACATTTTAGAAAGAGAGGACCACTGGTTTGAAAGAGGGGTCAAAAAAGCCATCTATGTCAAAACTGAACAGCCATCTCCCAAGAGAGGGGGGAATATAACAATTTATCTCCAGTCTAAAACACACTCCTTTCAACATCTCCAAGAAGACTCCATATCCATTTTGCACCACTCAGGTGACCCTGACAACATAGATGAACGTCCAAATGGTCTTAATGACTCGCTAAAAGTATATAAATGACCAGCTGTTTGCAATGAGTATAAATCTTTCCATTTCTCATCCAATGAGAAATGAGAAACAAAATGTCTTCAAGGAAAACCAAAGTCCAGTTGCCTTTTAGAATAGAATAGAATTTTTTTTTATTGGCCAAATGTGATTGGAATTTGTCTTGGTGCATATGCTTGGTGCATAAAGGAAGATACGTTCATCAAGAATCATAAAGTACAACACTTAATGATAGTCATAGGGAACAAATAAGCAATCAAATCATATTAGCAAACAGTCAATATAAATTGTAAGGATACCAGTGACAAGGTTACAGTCATATAGTCATAACTGGGAGGAGATGGATGATAGGCACGATGAGAAGATTAATAGTAATGCAGACTTAATAACTAGTTTGACAGTGTTGAGGCAATTATTTGTTTATCAGAGTGATGGTGTTTGGGAAAAAACTGTTCTTGTCTCTAGTTGTTCTGGTTTGCAGTGCTCTATAGCATCTTTTTGAGGATAGGAGTTGAAACAGTTTATGTTCAGGATGCAAGGAGTCTGTAAATATTTCACAGCCCTCTTTTTGACTCATGCAGAATACAGATCCTCAGTGGAAGGCAGGTTGGTAGTAATTGTTTTTTCTGCAGTTCTAATTATCCTTTAAAGTCTGTGTCTGTCTTGTTGGGTTGCAGAACCAAACCAGACAGTTACAGAGGTGTAGATGACAGACTCAATAATTCCTCTGTAGAACTGTATCAGCAGCTCCTTGGGCAGTTTGAGCTTTCTGAGTTGGTGCAGAAAGAACATTCTTTGTTGTGCTTTTTTGATGACGTTTTTGATGTTAGGTGTCCATTTTTGATCTTGCAATATGGTAGAACCTAGAAATTTGAAGGTCTCTACTGTTAATACTGTGTTGTCTAATATTGTTAGAGGTGGAAGTATGGAAGGGTTTCTCCTAAAGTTTACCACCATTTCTACAGTTTTGAGTGTGTTCAATTCCAGATTGTTCCGGTCACACCACAAGGCTAGTTGTTCAACCTCTGTCTATATGTGGATTCATCATTATCTCGAACGAGACCAATCATTGTCACTTTTGTAACAGCCGTGATCTGGATGACTGAGAATCTCAATAGACAGCTGGACGCAGTATTCCAAATAGGGTCTGAGGCCTGTGTAGCAGGATTAGTACTTTTTTCTTCCTGCTCCTGGTGCCTCCAGAAATACATCCCAGAATTTTTTTTTCTTTACAGCTGTCCAGCCATATTATTTCCTCATTTTACAGTTATCTGCTATATTACACCTAAATCCTTTTCTTCTATTGTTTTGTATAACACTGTACTCCCAATACTATACTGGGCCAGAGAATTGTTTTCCTCAAGTCAAGGGCATTATCTTACATTTAGAAAAATTAAACTGCTTTTTCTACATTTTTAACCAATTTTTCGGCAATGCCAAATTGTTTTCCATATTATGAATGGCCCAGGAACATCAACTCTTAATTTTCAAGTTGAGCAAGCAGAATTTTTTTTAATCTGGGTAACAAATTAATATCACTACAGGTAACCCTCAACTTGTAACTGGTGATTTAATTACCAGTCAATCAATTACCATTGATTTGCTTAATGATGATGGTATTTGCTTAACAACTATGGTTTGATTGATTGATTTTCCATGTTTATTATCTGAAACACCTTCCTCCTCCTATTTTCCCCATAATGAAGCTATGAAATGGATTAAGAGAATGACTGGACCAATGTCACCCAGCTGAGGCAGCACTTGAACTCTACTGCTTTCTAGTCTGATGTCTTAAGCAGCAGACCAAACAGACCAAATGATTTACTTGATCAGTGCAAAAAAGATTATAAAATTATAATCCGTTTTATGATTGTTGCAGCATGAAATCATAATGGGCACTCTCTATTACTTTTGTATATGGAGAAATATCTGTAATGAACATGAACAACATCCTGCTTCAAACTTACTGGAGTCATATTTGCCTTTGACTTGCTGTGAACCTGTTGGAATCATGTTTGCATTCATCTTGCTTCAGATCTGCTGGACCTGCATTTGCCCTTGCCTTACTTTGAGCTAGTTGGGGCTGTGGTTGCTTTCATTGAGCCATGCCTCTGTGGGGGTCATGACTGCTTTCATGTACCATAATTTTGGAAAATTAAATTTACTTGTCCTTTCAGCCAGTTTTTGTTCACCAGAGGCCTCTCTAAGGAGGTGTAAGTAAGAAATTATTTGCAAACTACAGTTAGTCCTTGGTTAATGATGGTAATTTCTATTACTAAGTGATGTGGCTGTAAAGTGTGATGTCACATGATTGCATCATTTAGCAATCCAGCAGTGAAATCTGGCTGGATCTATCTGGCTTGCGTGAACCGGTAGTTCCAGTGGTGGGATGCCACGTGCTGGGACATCATTACATCCTGTTTTTTACCCTCTGTGCATATGCATGCTCCCGCACACTCCCGTTCCCGAACCGGTAGCAAAGGTAAGTGGATTTCATCACTGTTGTAATCCCAGCTGTTTCCATTAAATGAGATTCTCAGTTGTTAAGTGAGGACCTCCTTGTAACCTGCTAGTTATTACCTAGTTTATATATTGCACTAAGATACATTTAGTGACTTTATTGTGTAAGACACAGTTGTCTGAATTCATATTATCATTAAACTATTAACCATGCTTGCAAACAATGGTGTCTGAATTAACAGAAGATGCATACCCACCTATTCAAAAACAAGTGTGCCAATCAAGCATAGTTGACATAGTTGACAAATTGTGGATATTAAATGATCACAATTTGAGTGACCTTATTGTAACAATGTGGCAGCATTAAAGCATTTGTCTGCAGCTTTGCTAAATTTCAATCCCAGAGCAATTCCAAACCCCAGATTTTGGACACATTCTCAAGTTAGGTCATTTAAGATAAATTGATTTTAAAAATGTTCTCCTGTGATGCACCATTTTGCCCAATTGAAGGTTACAAACAATCAAACATACACAATAATTTTAGTTATATGTAGATTACTGGGAAATGTTGGATTCAACCCTTAGTCCCAATTTTTATCCTTGGTGTATCAGTGGGCTATTGCATCATATCTGGGTCATCAGGTAAAATCTAAACATAACTCCATGCTGGGTAGAGACCAACCTTACAACATTCAAGACTGCTATCTGAGATGTTATGCACTGTTTGTTTCATGTGTGGCTGTGAGGGTGGAGGGTGGTCTGTGTTTTGGCTCTCCAGAAACACTTCTGTTCTGAAAAGAACAGAACTGGACCTAATCAGAAATGAACTCCACACAAAAAGATTCCTCCTAGACTGAATCAACAAGGATCTCCTCACACTTCACCTCAAACTCAGCAACAAGATCCACCCCGCACTTTGGGACAAATCCAAGCAACTCGCCATCTGGAGAGTCAAAACACAGACCACCTTCAAGACAGACACACACACCAACAAACTCCGAAGACTACAAGAATGCCAGAAACAAACCCCTCCCCCTCACAGCCACACATGAAACAAACAGTGCAGTCGCTCCCAAATGCATCCCCACTGAAACCATTATATGCGGAGTTGAAACCAGCCTGACCAAAATCAACCCCGAAGACGCAAACAGAATCAGACTCGAAATCACCAACATCCTCTGCACCAGCAAGCCACCCGAAAGCAACTTATCCAAAGACGAACAGACAGCACTACTTAACCTGAAAAAGGACACTAGCATAATAATCCTACCAGCAAACAAGGGCAACACCACGGTGGTTATGAACACATCTGACTACCAAACCAAATTAACCAACCTACTCCAAGACTCCACATACAAACCCTTAAACACAGACCCCACCACCTACCTGGAAAAAACCATCAGATCCAAAATAAAAGCCTCCCCCATCAGCGAAGAGATCCAGCAAAGAATCATTCCCAGAGAGAAATCATCCAGATGCCCTAAACTCTATGGTCTCCCCAAGATACACAAAGAAGGAACCCCACTTAGACCCATAGTCAGTTCCATAGGCTCACCTCTACAAAACCTAGCCAAATTTCTCGCCAAACGACTACAGCCCTATGCAGAATCCATCATCTCACACGTAAAAAACTCATTCCAGTTCATAGACATCATAAAGAAACAAAACTTACAGCCCAGTGACCTACTCGTGAGCTTCAATGTTATATCCCTCTCCAAGTACCAATCAAAGAAGCCTTAACCATTATCCAAAACAAATATAACCCCCCCAAGCACATCCTAGATCTGACCAACCACTGCCTATCCAACACATACTTCATCTATAATGGACAAAAATACAAACAAATAGAAGGAGCACCCATGGGATCACCCCTCTCACCTGTCATTGCCAACCTCTATATGGAGCACTTTGAAACCCAAGCTCTAGAAAAATCTGATCACAAACCGAAACTCTGGCTCAGATACGTAGACGACACCTTCATAATCTGGCCACATGGGAAAGAAAAACTGGATAACTTCCTCACACACCTCAACAGCCTACACCCCAAAATACAGTTCACCATGGAAACAGAAGCGAACAACCAACTTCCCTTCTTGGATGTTTTAGTCTACAGGAAATCCGATGGCTCCCTAGGACACACTATCTACCAGAAGAAAACACACACAAACCGCTATCTGCATGCACTCTCACACCACCACCCAACCCAGATCAACTCTGTAGCCAAGACACTCATCTACAGAACAAAATGCTTAGTTGACGAACAACACCTAAAAACCGAACTACACACTCTCACTAACGTACTAACATCCAATGGATTCCAAAGAACTAAGATTACCAATCTAATCCAAAAAGAAAGCCCCACTAAAATCTAAGACAGAGAACCAGAAAATGGCAAAGCCCTCCTCCCATACATAAAAGGCACCACAGACAGAATAAAATAAAAATCCTCCACAAACATAACATCAAGACAGCATTCTGCACAAACCGAAAAATATCCACCATTCTAAGGAACCCCAAAGACAAAATTGAGTTAGAAAATCAAGGAGTATATGAAATCCCATGCACCGCCTGCCCCACCACATACATCGGACAAACCAACAGAAGAATAAGTGCACGCATTGAAGAACACAAGAACTCAGTCAGAAAAGAGGAACCAACTTCTTTCCTGGTCCAATACCTTAAAGCCACAGGACATGAAATTGACTTTAAAAAAACCAGAACTATCGCCAAAACTGAACACTTTAATAACAGAATAATCAGAGAAGCCATCGAGATAGAAAAACGCCCACACAGCATGAACAAACAAGACGATACCTCCCGCCTACCAGCCATTTTGAAACCTGCCCTTATTGACAAACGAGTCCCTAACACAATGAATGACACCAGATCCACACTTATGAGAGCCACACAGGATGTCACCACCACACATCCATGCAGAAAGCAGACTCAAACCCACACTGATAATGAGGCACAACCTAGGACCAGAAGCCAGACTGCAGATGCATCATTAACCACTTTAAACCCCTCCAATCCATACATGAAGCAGACTGACACCCACCATGAAGATCTCTCATGGCCACAAACACGAAGCCAAACAACAACAACGCAGCTCACCAGCTCAAATCCCCCTGCAACTCAGACTAAGCCGAGCACAACCAAGCTCCCACCCAACAGAACACACCCCCAGCCAATCAGAGCACAACCAACCCCCCCATCCAATCAGAGCACAGCCAAGCCCCTAACCAATCAGAACACACCTCCACCCAATCAGAACACAGCCAAGCTCCCACCCAATCAACTCACACCCCCACTAGCAATTAAAAGGAAGAGACAGCTGCGATCTCACATTGCTCCTGGAAGCACGAAGCCGAGAACACCAGCCTATAGATAACGAATGAGACTTCGTCGAAACATCGCCAAGACACTTCCAATTTTACGCGGGAGAAGACCCGAATAACCAAAGACCTATATATATGTGTGTGTGTGTGTGTGTGTGTGTACAGGTGATATCTCGGGTTTCTTCCCGTGTAATTGCAAACATATCTTTGGAAGTATTGCAGCGACATTTCGATGAAATCTCATTCATCATCATCTGGCTGATGTTCTCGGTTTGGTGCCTATGGGCAAACTGTGTGATCTTAACTGACATCCTTCTTTAAAAGGAGGCAGAGGTGTATTCTGATTGGTTGACAGTGCTGCTTTATTCTGATTGGCTGATGATGTAGTTGTATTTTGATTGGGTGGAAGCACTGTTGCTGGGATGTGGGTTGATGGATAAGATATGTTGGAAATGGTGGCAACACAGGTCTCCTGATGAACCTTTGACCTATGGCTTACACTTTGTGTTAAGATTCGTCTATTTATGAGAGCAGGTTTCCAAATAGAAGGCAGACGGGAGGTGTCATCACGTTTATTCATGCAATATGGTCTTTTCTCTATTTCAATGGCCTCTCTGATTATTCTGCCATTGAGATGTTCTATTTTTGCAACCGTTTTTGTGTTATTAAAGTTAATATTATGTCCTGTGGCATTTATGTGTTGTACTAATGATGATGTGTGTTCTTTCTTCTGTATTGAGTTTTTATGTTCCTCGATGCGCACACTCATTCTTCTGTTGGTCTGCCCAATATATGTTGAGGGGCAGGAAGCACACGGGATTTCATATATGCCTTGATCTTCTAGTTCTATTTTGTCCTTAGGGTTTCTTAGGATAGACGATATCTTTCTATCTGTGCAAAATATGGTTTTGATGTTGTGTCTTTGCAGTATTTTGCTAATTTTATCTGTTGTTCCTTTTATGTAGGGTAAGATGGCTTTCCCATTGTTTTGTTCTTCTTGTTGATTTCTCTTCTGTTTGGGTGTTGCATGTTGGATCATACTGATGATTTTATTTCTACAGAACCCATTTGATGTTAATACGTTGGTTAATGTATATAATTCTGTTTTTAAATGTGCTTTATCAGCTAAACGTTTAGTTCTTGTGGCTAGTGTTTTGGCAACAGAGTTTATTTGTGCTGGATGGTGGTGTGATTTAGCATTGAGATAGCGGTTCGTATGTGTCTTCTTTTGATAGATGGTATGTCCTAAGGTGCCATCAGGTTTTTTATAAATTAATACATCGAGGAAAGGTAGCTGGTTGTCTGATTCTATCTCCATGGTGAACTTTATTTTGGGATGGAGGCTGTTCAAATATATTAAGAAGTTTTCCAGTTTATCTCTTCCATGCGGCCAGATCACAAAAGTGTCATCAACATATCTAAGCCACAATTTTGGCTTGTTAACAGTTTTTTCTAAAGCACTGGTTTCGAAATCTTCCATGAAAAGATTGGCTATGACCGGTGATAATGGTGATCCCATTGGTGCACCTTCTATTTGTTTATATCTCTGTCCTCTGTGTATGAAATATGTGTTGGATAAACAATGTTCTGTTAAATCTGCGATATGTTTTGGTAGTTGATATTTGTTTTTAATTGATGACAGGGCTTCTTTGACAGGTATTTGCGTGAATAGTGATACAACATCGAAGCTTACAAGTAGGTCATTTTCTTTTATGTGTTGCTTTTTCATTATTTGTATGAAATGGTATGAGTTCTGTACATATGAAGCAGCTAATTCTGCATAAGGTTGTAGATGTTTTGCTAGATATTTGGCTAGATTTTGTAACGGTGAGCCTATGGAACTTACTATGGGTCTAAGAGGTATTCCATCTTTGTGTATTTTTGGGAGGCCATATAGTTTTGGAGATTTTGAAGATTTCTCTCTGGGAATAATTGTTTGTTGGATTTCTTTATTTATAGTGCTTGATTTTATCTTAATTCTTGTGGTCTTTTCTAGATATGTAGTTGGGTCTGTGTTTATGGGTTTATATGTGGCATCTTGAAGTAAGTCAGATAGTTTCTTTTCATAGTCTATTGTGTTCATTACTACTGTTGCATTGCCTTTATCTGCTGGTAATATCATTATGTTGTTATCTTTTTTTAAAACTTGTAGTGCTTTTTGTTCTTCTTTTGATAAGTTGCTTTTAGGTGGTTTACTAGTGAGTAGAATGTTGGTGACATCATGTCTCACTTTATCAGCATCATCAGCACTGAGTTTCTTTAAGCTGGGTTCAACTTCACTTATGATGGTTTCTATGGGGATTTTCTTAGGTGCCACTGCAAAGTTAAAGCCTTTTGCTAAGACATTTGTTTCTGCCGTTGTTAGCTCTCTATTGGAAACATTGTATACTACTTGTTTTAAATGGTGCTGTGCTGTAGTTGGAGGTTTTTTATTTTCAAATTTCTTAAGTTTCTTTGAATGTCTGTAAGTTTTGTGGGTGGTTTCTATTTCAGATCTCCAGATTGCAAGTTGTTTTGTTTTGTCCCATAATATGGGGTGAATAGTATTGCTTATCTTTAAGTGTAAAGCTAATAGATCTTTGTTTACTTGATCTAATAGGAATCTTTTGCTATAGATTTCATTTCTAAGTAATGCCATTTGGACACTCTGAAAAATAGCCATAGAGTTAAGCATCAATTTACTAGAGGGCAATCATCCATTTACCATCTATCCTGAACTTCTAGAATAATATATACCATCTTTGATATATCACCAAAATGGCTATGGATGGTGAACAGAATTTAAAATTAAAACACTATAAAATTAAACATATAATCCAAGAAAGAAGAAATGGAAGCCAGGAATAAAAACTTCAAAATAATGACAAACCACATAAGCATTGTTAATTTGATTAATTTAATTGGAGTCTTGGTGGACATTCATTTAAATATGAGCCAGCAGTGTGCTGCAGCTATCAAAAAACCCAAAAGCCTTCTAGGCTGCATAAACAGAGGAATAGAATCAAATGTTAATACTGCTTTATAATACCTTGGTAAGGCCACATTTGGAATACTGCATCTAGTTTTGGTCACCATGATGTAAAAAAGATGTAGAGACTCTAGAAATACCAGAGCAGCAGACAAGAGCAGCAAAGATGACTAGGGGACTGGAGGCTAAAACATATAAAGAATGGTTTCCAGAATTGGATATGTCTAGTTTAATGAAAAGAAGGACTAGGGATGACATAATGGCAGTGTTCTGATATCTCAGGTATTGCTACAAAGAAGAGGGAGTCAAGCTATTCTCCAAAGCACCTGAAGGGTAGGACAAGAAGTAATGGATGGAAACTAATCAAGGAGAGAAGCAACCTAGAACTAAAAAGAAATTTCCTGACAGAACAATTAATCATGGAACAAATTGCCTCCAGAAGTTGTGAATTCTCTGCATGTTTTTAAGAAGAGATTGGATAACCATTTGTATGAAATGGTATAGAGTTTCCTGTCTAAGCAGGGTTATATAAGCAGGGTTGGACTAGAAGACCTCCAAGATCCCTTCCAACTCTGTTATTCTATTCTATTCTATTCTATTCTAGTCTAGTCTAGTCTAGTCTAGTCTAGTCTAGTCTAGCCTAAGGTAAAGGTAAAGGTAAAGGTAAAGGTAAAGGTAAAGGTAAAGGTAAAGGTAAAGGTAAAGGTAAAGGTAAAGGTAAAGGTAAAGGTAGAGGTAAAGTTTCCCCTTGTACATATGTGCTAGTTGTTCCCAACTCTAGAGGGCGGTGCTCATCTCCAAAGGTTCCTGGAACACTGCTACCTTCCTGCCAAAGGTGGTCCCTATTTTTCTACTTGCATTTTTTACATGCTTTCGAACTGCTGGTTTGCTAGAAGCTGGGACATGTAACAGGAATTCACCCAGTTATGCGGCACTAAGGATTCTAACCGCTGAACTGCCAACCTTTCAATCGACAAGTTCAGCATCTTAGCCACTGAGCCACTGTTTCCCATGTCTAGTCTAGTATAATTTCCCAACAGTTTTATTCTGATAAGATTGGCATACCTCCAATGCACTGGACTGCATTCTTGGAAATAAGGCACCATGTAGAGCTAGTGGTGCTTTGCTTGCACCAACCTATTTCATAATTCTCAGTTAAAATTAGATAAACAAAGCAATATTTTGCTTTGTTTTATGGGCCCCAGTTTTGAAATCTAAAACTAGATATCAAAATGACAGACAAATGTAAAGTCACTAAAAGAATACATAATTGATTTACTTACAGGAAACAGAAATCAAATATTGAACTACAGTACCTGTTACAATGAGGTAGTAGTTGTAGTTCAACTAGTAACATAAGATCATAGGATGTCTATCCTTAGAAAGTTGAGTAAATTTCAAACAAACAGCAGTTTCTAATTTTAAAAAAGAGAACAGACTTGATATATATATGGTAGTTGTTCACAAACAGCAGCATGATAGATTAGAATATAATAAAAATAAATGTAGCCAAATCCTGTTTGAGCTTTGATGTTGGATGATCTGTGGCAATGCAGTAGCATTGAATAAAATCAGATTCCAATATTGATTTGTCCATTTTAGTTCTTCACAAAGTATTGTTTCAATAATAGTCTCTACAACATCAGAGATCACTTGAGACAAAAGATAAAATTGTAATGGAAGATATGCTTAATCAGAAAGGCAACCTTGATAATTTTATATTACAGTATTCTATATAGGACCCAGGTACTTAGGAGACTGCCTTCTGCTGCCGATAGGCTCCCACCGGCCAATACGTTCCCACAGAGAGGAACTTCTCAGGGTACCGTCAGTCAAACAGTGTTGACTGGCGGCCCCCAGAGAGAGTGCCTTCTCTGTAGGGGCACCTGCCCTCTGCAACGAACTGCCCCCGGAGATACGGAGGATCCCTGACCTACGCACCTTTCGCTGTGCCCTCAAGATACTGTTATTCCAACAAGCGGGGCTGGCCTAGACATGATTTTTAATTAGGGTTTATTTTTAATGATTAGGCCAATGGTTTACTATGTTTTTTAAAATGTTTTTTAAATTTTGTATTTGAACTTGTTTTATTGTTGGCTGTGCACCGCCCTGAGTCCTTTGGGAGAAGGGCGGTATAGAAATTAAATAAAATCCAAATCTAAATCTAAATCTATACACAGCAGTTAGACACAAAGTGGACATGAAAGAATTTAAACTGATTTTGGAGTACAGTATAATCAAAACTAATTAACCACCTTTTTCTTTCATGAATTCATTTTGAGAAAGCCTAACAATGTATTTTATTCAGTTTTGGATATTGTATAAAGGTTGGTTTTGCCCTAATCTGGGAATGTCTAATACCTAATCAGCCATTACCATATTGTAAGATTAAGTCACCTATGTTCTCCCCTTTTGGGAAAAGGGCACTGCCTTCTCTTACAGAGCTTGAAATCTAAAGGAAAAACATTGTTGAATATTCTGGTAGGGTTATTTCTTTTGGATTATTCTACATACAGGATCTATCTGTATACTTTAAGGTCCTATGGATCCTATGGCTTTATCCTTAGGCATTTTAGTACTGCAGTTGTAACTTGTTACAGGAAAGGTTAAGGCTGAATTATAGTAAATACCAGTAATCATGTTCATGCCTAACTAGCTAATCCTTATTAGCTTTTTTTTAAAGTACATAAATAATGTTGTATATCAGACATTTAATTGAGTATAATTACTGCTGCCACAATATGATAACTGGAGATTCTCAGTCTGCAGTTCTCCAGACTTTGTCCAAGAGATAAAAGCTAGTTGGTGCTTGAAGACAATCTACTGTTGTAGATTGTCAGTCCTGTTATTACATACTTTTTGTAACTGTCCTGTCTAGGCTTTCTGCATAGCTCCAGAGGTGATCAGTTGGCTTTTGCTGGGAAATCAGCTGTAGTCCTTGAGGAAAGGCATTGTTTTCATACTGTTTTGTTATTTAAATCAGCTCAACTCCTTATGACTACATGGATGGAGTTTTCTTGGCAATAAGAGACATGCATTTTGCCATTGCCTTATTCCCGGATTATTTTTTTAAAATTTCTCTTCAGTTTTGGGGTTTCCTTAAGGCCATTCATCGAAACACTAATCAGGTTCAACCTGGTTCTAAGCTCAGATGAAATTTTTGAGAGAAGGAAGAAGATAACAAAACAATTGTTGATCAAGGCAGAAAGATCCAAAACTGTGTTTTGAACAGGTGTAAAAATGGTTCAAAGTACAAAGATCTGAATTAATTCTACTTATTCACAGCTAGTTTTTGAGAGTGTTTAAAGCCAATTTAGGATATATAATAGTTACTTGTACAATATACTTTATCTACTGTGGTTGTATGCCTTCTAAATAGAGTGAGAGAAAGCCTATGGAACTGTTAAATGAAGGCTTCATCTGTCTGTCTATATTGCAAGATCACTATAGCAACCAAACATAAATCAAGAAAATAGCCCCTTTTGTAAGTTTGTTAATAGGCACAACATGCTTCTTTAGAAAATCCAACTATTCTTTCAATGGACTTTGATTGAAAGTCAGCCTTTTCTACAGACACATTCACATTCACATCTAGTAGCAGCTTGTATGGTTGTCCAAGGCCTAATTTATTATCCTTTAAAGATTATATAAAGAAAAAAATGGTTCTCAGAACAATGTTTATGTTCAATGGAATAAGCACAGGACCACAAAAGAGCATCCTTTTGTTCTTGGTGTGGAATATTAATCTTTAACTTCTTTGATCACCCCATCGTCCACCAAGCTTTTTATGTTTGGTTACCCATATTCTTGCCTTGTAATGGAGATTTGGGCTACATCATCATCACCACCATCATCATTTTTGTACCCATTTTCCACCCCCACTTCCCAACGTGCTCCCTGACATTCAAAGGCTTTTGGTTTGAAGTTATTTTAGGGCTAAGCTGAACATTCTTAAAGAAGATCCTTGAATTTTCCATGCCCTTATTATTTTAAAAGAAGGGTTGAAGACTTAAAATAAAATAAGGCAAAGGTAGGCAAATGAAGAATCAGTTCGCCTGCTTCCTTTCCTATAGCCTTCTGTTTAAGTATTTTTCTCCCAGTCGAGTTACGCCTGTAATCTGTGAATTTCACATTGGAGAGGGAATGTCTGAGACAGCATAATCTGTTCTTACTCATTTGCCCTTTTCTGAAATTAAAAATGCATTTTTAATATTTCTGTGCTCTTCCTTTTGTGTTTTGTAGCAAATCTCTCATATCACATGTAACTCAGCCAGAAGTGACCAAAGGCAGTTTGCTACCTGAGGTGACATGTCTTCCATCCCTTACCCTAATCAAGATGTATTGAACTCAGTTACTTGGAAACTGATGTGAAGCCCAGAATCACAAAAAATAGCTTCTAAAATACAGTAAATGAAATAGCTTGCTCTTGGTTGCCATGTCATAACACCTTTTTTGCCTTGAGTTTAGCTCACATTCAACAGACAAAAACAAAAAGCAAGTCTTCTTTTGGCTTCATGTCACAGCAGACAAGAGCATGGGTATTTGTGACTGCTGCATAATTTCCAATACCTGTGAAAACCAAAATGGGAAAAAAATATCCCTAGTTTTATCAAGTCATTAAAACAACAGAATCTTTAAAAAAAAGTCAGGAAGGAATGCATTGAAAGTAGCCTAGAGCCTTTGATGCAAGAGAGGGAGTTAGCAATCATTGATTGTAAGACAAGATTTTGCTTAAAGGCATTTCAAAATAATTTGTTTTTCTGTTGCTTTCTCAGTGGGAACAAAGATAAGGAAAAAAATCTTTGAGGTACAGTAATAAGAGCTATTAACCTTTGGTTGTAAAGATCAGAAAGTAGAGTAGAAATAATATTACTTCAAAGAAAATTAAACATACAACAAGTAACAATTACAGAAATATTCTCTGTTCTAGGATTCAAGTGATTTCTAAGAATAGGCAACTATTGAAATTCTTAAGTAGACCCTACTGATTGTCCCTACTATATATATGACCCTACTGATTACATTCAGACATTAAATGTTATGATGAACTATAAAAAAGTCTATTTCAAGTCAAGGTCAACTTTTAGGGCTTGCAGTGCCAATTCAAATATCTTTTGCATTGTCAATTCAAATAACTTTTGCCTTTTCAATTTGGCCAGTACTTGCATTTCTGAGTCTTATTTCCCCAAATACCTTCCCAGCAGGTCTGACCCTACTTAGCTTTTTCAAGATCTTAAGATCATCTAGATGTTTCTAGTTATCGTAGTGTTATACCACATCTTATGTGAATATATTTCTAAGAATGAATCTTTCTTTCCTTCTCCAGGATAGCCTTGGGTTTGAGATGAGAAACATTTGCTTTTATTTTCACTTACCATTGTGTACAAACCCTAAATTCTAGTTTATTTTAATATATTGAAACAAATTATCTTCATCATCATGATTTTGAAGTTGGTTTGGTTTTAGCCTAATATAGCTTAAAATACGACTGTCTGGAATTGGAGGAAATTCTAAAGCAAAACTTCCTAGAAATAGATAGCAGAGTTTTTAGTCTTCCAAATCCATGGATGCCTAAGTTTGGATGATAAATATGTGAACTCATCACTAGAGTTAACTGTAGCCCCTGTAATGTACATTTGCATCCTTAAAAGGATTCAGTCAGGACTGTATATATCTTATGCAGTTGAGAAATAATAAATGCACAGTTTTATGTATATCTATCAAAGATATATTTCATAATTCCCATACATGTTTTAGCAATTCACCATGATGTTTTTAGTTTTCTTTCATTAGTGAATGTTTGGTATTCATAGCTATAGTCATAATAAGGTAATCTGTTGTTCAGGGATAGGCAACCTGTTTCAGTAATGCCTGATGAACGCTGTTATCAACCAAGCTTTTCGTCCAGTCTTTCGTCCAGTATAGACCATTGTTTTGCCTTAATATTAGTTTATACTTGAGAATGTATCAACATTGTCTCAAAATCCTACATCATTTCCCAAACATTGTCTAAATCTTCTGCAACTGTTCTGAGCAGAACATATTTAAATACTAAATTGGATGAACAACCACAGGAATAGCAAAGGGAATATAAAGTGTGTACTTTGCACTCTGTTTCATAAACTCTCATTATCCAAGATATATTTTAACAGTTGTAAACATGCATGACATGGGCCAGAGGGATATAACTCATGCAGTACTTTGTAATGTTTCTCTTTTGACTGGTATTTATATAGAGAGGTGTGTTGTAATTGAGTTCTGTTTAGGAATGACCCCTTAATTTAGACATGTCAGGCATGACTAACTTTTTTTAAAATTTAGTTTTTTCTTCTCCCAGGAATTTCAAATAGTATCCCATAGATAATTTTTCCAAAGTTAATATGTTGTATATACTGTATGTTGGCACTATAACTCCCGTAATGTTCAGAATTGCCAATCTGAGAATTACAGGTAGTTCTTGACATACAACAGTTCATTTAGTGACTATTCAAAGTTAAAATGGCACTGAAAAAAGCGACTTATGACCATTTTTCACACTTACAAAGATATCAGCATCTCCATGGTCATGTGATCAAAATTTAACTGCTTGGCAACTGATTCATATTTATTACATTGGCAGGGTCCCAGGATCATGTGATCAGCTTTTGCAATCTTCTGACAAGCAAAGTCAATGGGGAAACTTGACCTAACAACCATGGTATTGACTTAACTGAGCGATTCACTTACTTGTGGCCAGAAAGATCGTAAAATGGGGCAAAACTCACTTAACAAATGTCTCTCTTAGCAACATAAATTTTGGTTCAATTGTCATAAATCAAGGATTATCTGTATAGTCTCAAAAGTCTGGAAAATAGCAAATTAGGGAAGAGGGCTTGAAATCATATTTGTATTTAAAAGACTATATTTATTATTCATCTTCAACTTCACGTTTATTAACTAAACTAGAGCCGAGGTGATGCAGTGGTTAGAGTGCTGTACTGCACCTGCTTCAGCTGACTGCTAGTTCAGCAGATCAGCAGATCAAATCTCACTGGCTCAAGGTTGACTCAGCCTTCTATCCTACCCAGGTGGGTAAAATGAAGACCCAGATTGTTGGGGGCAATATGCTATTTAATATACTGTTGATTGTTGTAAACCACCCAGAGACCTCAGAGAGTGGGCTGCAAAGAAATATGGTTGATAAACAAACAAACAACAAACAAACAAACTGGGCCAATCTATAGAATATATATATACCCTGTTTCCCCCAAAATAAGACATCCCTTGATAATAAGTCCAATTAGGCTTTTGAGCACATGGCAATAAGGCCAAGCGCTTATTTCAGGGTTGAAAAAAATGTAAAACAGGGTCTTATTTTCGGGAAACATGGTAGCTATTCGGAAGACATTAATGTTAGCCTCACAGTGTGATTAAGCTGGATACCCACTGCTTTTTTATGAGCACTGTTTAGCCATATAGACTGCAATACTCAGCTGCCAATTATACCAAACAAGAGCTGGTGTTTTAGGAACTGTAGCACTCTAGAGCTGAGCACAGAAAGACTATGTAGAATTAATAATACACAGACACACACATTTATATGATCATTTCTGTCTCTGAGATGGTTTATTTTAATTTATTTTCATTTTTTTTGTTGTTACATGTTACAGATGAACTTGATCATATCTAGTGTTTAACAGGCAGTTTTTTGCTCTGAAGTGAGTGCATGTGCATTAGAAGTGGGAATAGGAGGGGGGGAATAGAAACATTCATTTTTAATCTGTTTACCTTGAGAGATTGCCAAGAAATGATTCATCTCTTCTAATTCCTTTTTTTTTCTTTTCAGCTATGGGACAAAGGATTGTTGAATATATACCATTATCTAAAAGTAAGCTCTATATTATTTATTCGAATTGATATAAAAATACTGCACTTGTTGTGTAACCTAGTTGTGTCATGCTCTATAAAAGCATTCAGTCTTTAGTGTTTTCTAAAAGCTTGTGGAATAGTTAGTTATTCCTGATACAAGTGCATTTTCTTTATTTTGCAACCACTTCTATCTTCTTCAAGTTTGAAGTTCCACCAATACATTATTACTTAACATTGCACAGTATATTTTTAATTATACTCAAGACTTTTTCTTTGGTATTTTTTTCCTTTTCAGTAGTTTTTCCTTAGGGACAAATATATACAGCTGATTTTGGTGGCCCCATTCAGTCTTGGAGACAATTAGAGCTTAATCCACAATCTAATTAAGGCCAAAAATTGGAGATAAATTTATATAATGAAAAAATATATCTTCTGCTGTAAAATAAATGAATATATATAAATACTGAGGAAAACCTTGCTTTGTTTGTTTTTATCTTTTAAGTGTCGTACATATAGGCAGCATGATGATCACATTCAGATGTAATGAATGTAACCAAGTTATTTTAAATATGAACAGACTTTAGGTTTGCTCCTTCAGGAACATCAGTGGTGGGTTCCTCCTGGTTCAGCCCGGTTCTCTCGAGCCGGTAGTGGTGACGATATGACGTCACCGAACCGGTTCTGACCACCACACCCCCTGTGCCTCCCCACCCCCACTGCATTATTCTTACCTTTTATTTGGTCCCACCCCCAATCTATTGCTGCCTCCTGAGTCCCAGCTGATGGCTAGAGGGAAAAAAACTGCTTAAACTCTTGCCATGGGGCTTCAAAGGGCCGCTCTACAGCTGATCAGTGTTAAAAGAAAACAAATGAGTAGACCAGAGCCTGCAAAAATAAATGGGTAGACCAGTGCCTGAAAAAATACATGAGTAGATCAGTGCCTGCAAAAATAAATGGGTGGACCAGTGTCTACAAAAAATAAATGGGTAGATTGGTACAGCTCTGCAAGCAGTTAAAAGCCTGGTAGACCAGTACCTCTGCTAAATCTTAAATAATTGTCACATGACCATCAAGCCACATCCACAAAATAAGCCACGCCCATAGAACCAGTAGTAAAAAAATTTAGAATCCACCCCTGAGGAATATGGTAGGAAGATATTCCTGTTTCATTTTCATTGCAATTCAGTGCCATGTATTTCACTTCTGCTTTATTGAAATAAACATGTTTTCAAGTTGATTTGCTTAACCATTTACATATAATACTAAAACTGAAATTAATTGAATGCAGAAGCAAAAGTATTCTTGCAGTCTCCTGAAGAAGAGAAGCAGTTTGAGATTCACTTCTTGGTAGGATTTTCACCCTGAATATTTGTTATTTGGTATATATGGAGGTGTAATTGTTGTCCTGAAACCATATATTGATTATTGGTTCTAGATAAATTATGTGGCTCCTAAGTCAACAAACATTCTTTACAAATTGAAAAAAGGTACTATAATTATTTATGGGATCTTTATATTATTAAAAAAACACCCTAACTTTCTTTTTGACAACCGTGTTAATTTCATTCAACCGGACTTTCTCATTCTTCCTTTTCAGAGGTGGGTTCTGATCAGTTCTGGAGAACCAGTAGTGGAAATTTTGAGTAGTTCAAGAACTGGTAAATACCACCTCTGACTGGCCCTGCCCCCATCTATTCTCTGCCTCTTCAGCCCCAGCTGATTGGAAGAAAATGGGGATTTTGCAGTAAACTTCTCCTGGATTGTGGAGGGAATGGAGATTTTACAGTATCCTTTCCCTGGAGTCAGTGATGGGTTTCTACCATTTCGCCCAGATTGGGCGAACTGGTAGCGGCAGCGGTGGGAGGCTCCACCCACCCACCCCGACATCTCTGTGCATGCGCAGAAGCTTCTGTGGATGCACAGAAGCGTCACACATGTAAGTGCATGCACGCCCACAAGTGAACCAGTAGTGGCCGAAATTGAAACCCACTACTTCCTGGAGTGAGATGGGAATGAAAATTTTACAGTATCCTATCCCTGCCATGCCCACCAAGCCATGCCCACCAAGCCATGCCTACAGAACTAGTAGTAAATTTTTTTGAATCCCACTACTGTTCCTTTTCCTTTCATTCTTTTCCCTTTATGATTTGTTTTATGGGTTTTATTCTTCATCTTTATATTGTGGCCCCCCAGTTATCTGGAATTGGGAAATATCTAAATTTAATACATTTAATTAACTAAATTAAAAAAATAATATAAAATGAATGTAGATTATTTTTATATTCTTTTGACTCAGCCATATAATAAAATAGACAGTTGCAGACATTTTCCATTCATTTATTCACAAATATTCATTTTGTCAATGTTCTGACTGACAAATCCAATCAAAGCAAGTATGGATGAGACAATCCAATCTCTGAATGCAAAACTTTAATGAGTACATCATTTTGGCACTGATTAGAGCAAAACCAGCTCTAATAAGTATTTGGGTTTGGCAAACAAGCACTTGCAGAAGTATCCTTGATTTGGCTTGTCTTCTTGATGTCTGGAATCTACATTCCTTCTTATTCTTTCCTTCCACTGGTTTGTTGGCAAGCTGAGAAGTGATAATAGTTGCAACAGCATAAGCACGCTTTGCACTTGACACTTTACTCATCATAACACATATTTTACACATAGGCAGCATTTATCAGCATTTCAATGTTTAAAAAATTCTCAATCCACTTGCATTTACTGAAGAGTTTACCAAGATAATAGAAGATCATCTACTATTCTAATTAGTCTACTTTTTTTTCTATTCATATATAATTTTCAGATTTTTTTCATTGTTAACTCTTGTATCCTTTCAATCAAAATTCTGCAAAATATCTCCAGAGCCACATTAATAAATTAATTGCTGCATAATTTTTGTATCCCCTCTTGCTAACTTTTCTATTATAAAAGGCCCAACCCCCAGGCCTGTAGTACAGGGGTGGGTTCTATTTGCCTTTACTACCGGTTCACAACGGGGCCACGCGCACGCTCTTCTGCACAAACGCAGAAGCATTTTCATGATGTCAGGGTCAGTGGGCGGGGCCTCCTGCAAACATGGGCGCATGAAGCTCCACTCATTTGACTGGAGGGCGCTTGGCTTGCACTCGCAAGTGAGGCTCCATTCTCATGAATAATCATTAATGTGTGACTGGAGGACCCTTGCACACAAAGTGCTTTTTGAATGAGTGGAACATCTCACATAAGTGCAAACCCCTGCCACTCGCACAATAGAGTGGTGGAGCCATACGTGATGTGCCCGTCACTTATATGTTCCCACCTTCACCCCACCACTGGGCCAATCCTGGCTGCCAAGCTAGAAAGGTTGGGAACTGCTGATATAAGGTAATATTAACAGCTTTCTTCCAACCAGCAGGCCTTGTTTCAGAATATTCATGAACTGGAACAGGGGCATAGCAACAAGATCAGCCAATAGGAGTTAAGACAGGAAAGATCCTGGGTGTGGTTCTGTAGCTCTGTGCTCAGCTCTAAAATGAAACAACTTTGAACTAAAAACTGTTCTCTCTTCTGCTGGTGGTATTGTATATTTACTTTATGTATTATATTGTGTACAAAGAGAAGTTAATGAATCCTGCTGAATCAGTTCCCTGTGTGTGCTTTCTGGATTTGATTTTTGCAACAAACTCTGACATCTTGATGTAGTCCTTGTACAACTTTAATCGAGTCACACAATTATTCCATAAGAAAGGTATATTCATACTTAAATACTTTTCCATTTTCCATTTATACTTCAGTTTTTCCATTTTTCAACATTCTCACATTATGTATTTTCTTTTCTTGTGCTTGAATTCTAACATTTATAGCATTTAAATTCCTCTCTTCCAGATCACTATTATTCCTTAAAAGTTGAAACATTTCCTTCTTTTATTTTTTTTTGCAAATTATTTCTCACCAAAAATATTTTTAAAAAGATTTTTATTCTTAATTTCATTTACTCTGCTGGAAGCTCAGTATTTAACTCCTTTTCTCCTTTTTAATGTCTACATGAAACTGCTGGGTGAGAACATCTGTCCTCACAGGATGAGGTAGCATCAGTATACTGATGATATCCAGTGTATACCTCTGCACTGGGCTTGCTTGTATTTGTGTTGAAAGTACTGAAGCACTTCCAGGCTGAAAGGATTAGCTGGTGACATGATCATTACCCAGGAGATGCCTGGTTAGCAGCTCCTTTCCTATCCCGGTTAGTGCACCCACTGAAGTGATACCTATCTATCTAGTTGTCATTACTTCCTTTCAAATGGAAGGTAAACAAGGCCCCCCTCATATGTGATCTTCTTGAAGAGGGGGGTGCGGACCTGGCTGGTATTACCGAGACCTGGTTGGGCCACGAGGGGGGAGTTCCCCTCGTGGAGATGTGCCCACCAGGTTTCCTTGCATTCCATCAGCCGAGAGCCCAGGGCAGGGGTGGGGGAGTAGCGGTCATTATCAAGGAAGGTCTGGGTCCGAGGGAAGCCACTGTACCTCAGATAGCCGGGTGTGAGTCCGCCTTTGTGAGATGGGGTCCCGGTGGGCAGATGGGTCTGTTAGTCACGTACCTGGCTCCCTGCCACGTGGCAACGACCCTGCCCGAGCTTCTCAATGTTATAGCCGAGGTGGCGGTTGATACCCCCAAGCTAATAGTTATGGGGGATTTCAACCTGCCATCTATCGGCGAGACATCTGAGGTGGCTCGGGAGTTCATGGCTTCCATGACGGCCATGGACCTGACCCAGGTAATTCAGGGCCCGACTCACATTGGTGGACGCACCCTGGATCTAGTTTTTGTCTCTGGTCAGTGGTTGAGTGGTCTTGATATTGGGGATATAGTTATAGAACCCTTGTCATGGACTGACCACTCGCTCCTTCGACTCGACTTTCTGACCGCTGCACCCCACCGCAGGGAGGCGGAACCGACTAGGTGGTTCCGCCCCAGGCGCCTGATGGATCCTGATAGGTTCCAGACGGAGCTTGGGCCATTTCCTGAGACACTGACACGCGACTCGGCCGAGGACCTGGTGGCTGCCTGGAATAGGGCAGCCGGTGGGGCCTTGGACCGGGTCGCGCCTTTGCGGCCTCTGACCCGGCGCCGAACTCACTTATCTCCTTGGTTCACCGAGGAGCTGAGGGAGATGAAGCGCCGGAAAAGACGCCTAGAGAGTGGTTGGAGGGCTAGTCGCTCTGAATCCGACTTAACACTAGTAAGAGCTCATATTAAGACTTACTTAGTGGCAATAAAAGCGGCGAAATCTGACTATTTCACCGCTCTTATTGCATCATCAGATAATCGCCCAGCCACCCTGTTTAGGGTGACCCGCTCCCTCCTCCAGCTGGGAGCGCGGGAGGATCCCTTGCAGGGTCGTGCTGAGGATTTTGTTCAATATCTGGATGATAAAATAACTCAGATTCGGGATGAGCTGGCCTCTGACTGGGTTAGTTCGGGCGAGGTGACTGAGCCCAGTCTTGAGAGTGTTATCTGGGCTGAGTTCGATCCTGTGGCTCCTGAGGACGTGGACAGGATCCTGGGGAGACTGAACGCTACCACATGTTTATTGGACCCGTGTCCCTCCTGGTTGGTGCTGGCCTCCCGGGAGGTTACACGAGGCTGGCTCCAGGAGATTATAAATGCTTCTTTGAGTGAGGGTGTCCTTCCGCCTGCCTTGAAGGAGGCGGTGGTGAGGCCCCTCCTCAAGAAGCCCTCCCTGGACCCGGCTGCTTTGGTAAATTATCGTCCTGTCTCCAACCTTCCCTTTTTAGCGAAGGTTGTTGAGAGTGTGGTGGCGCGGCAGCTCCCCCAGTACCTGGATGAAGCTGTCTATCTAGACCCGCTCCAGTCCGGCTTCAGGTCTGGTTACAGCACCGAAACGGCATTGGTCGCGTTGGTGGATGATCTCTGGAGGGCCCGGGGTAGGGGGTACTCCTCTATCCTGGTGCTGTTAGACCTCTCAGCGGCTTTTGATACCATCGACCATGGTATCATGTTGCGCCGGTTGGAGGGATTGGGGGTGGGGGGCACCGTTCTGCGGTGGTTCTCCTCCTACCTCTCCGACCGGTCGCAATCGGTGTTGACAGGGGGGCAGCGGTCGACCCCGAGGCGCCTAGTGTGTGGGGTGCCACAAGGGTCGGTCCTCTCGCCCCTTCTGTTCAACATTTATGTAAAGCCGCTGGGTGAGATCATCCGTGGTTTTGGGGTGGAATTCCATCAGTACGCTGATGATACTCAGCTGTACATTTCCACCCCAGGCCACCCCAACGATGCCGTGGAAGTGATGTCCCAGTGCCTTGAAGCTGTGCGGGTCTGGATGGGGAGAAACAGGCTTCGACTCAACCCCTCCAAGACTGAGTGGCTGTGGCTGCCGGCGTCCCGATATAGCCAACTGACTCCATCGTTGGTTATTGGGGGCGAATCATTGGCCCCCACGGAAAGGGTGCGCAACTTGGGCGTCCTCCTGGATCCACGGCTGTCATTAGAGGATCATACGACAGCTGTGGCCAGGGGGGCTTTTTATCAGGTCCGCCTGATACGCCAGTTGCGCCCCTTTCTAGATCGGGACTCCCTGCGCACAGTCACTCAGGCGCTCGTCACGTCTCGCCTGGACTACTGTAATGCTCTCTACATGGGGCTCCCCTTGGGATGCATCCGGAGGCTTCAACTGGTACAGAATGCGGCCGCGCGGGGGATTATGGGAGCGACAGGGCGCTCCCATGTGACACCTCTCCTGCGTGAGCTGCATTGGTTGCCGGTTGATTTCCGGGTGCGTTTCAAGGTGTTGGTAATCACCTTTAAAGCGCTCCATGGCTTAGGACCAGGGTACTTACGGGACCGCCTTCTGCCACCTATTGCCTCCCACCGGTCGGTTCGCTCTCACAGAGAGGGCCTCCTCAGGGTGCCGTCAGCCAGACAATGCCGGCTGGCGACCCCCAGGGGGAGAGCCTTCTCTGTGGTAGCCCCCACCCTCTGGAACGATCTCCCTCCAGATCTAAGAACTATCACTGACCTCCGGACTTTTCGTCGGGCGTTGAAGACTTATTTCTTCCAACTTGCCGGACTTGCCTGATCCCTCCTATTTTTAAATATTTTTAAATATTTTAAATTTTAAATATTTAAATTTTAAATTATTTTAAATTATTAATTTTTAGAATTCAGCCGAAATTTATATAGGTTTTTTAGTATGTTTTAATTCATTGTATTGTTGGTTTTAAATTGGCTGTTCACCGCCCTGAGTCCGGAAGGAGAAGGGCGGTATAGAAATTCGATAAATAAAATAAAATAAAATAAAAATAAATTAATAGGTCAGCAGGAATTGGAGTGAATGATGGGAACTCACCCCATCATGTAGCAGCAATCGGGTTTCAAACATAGGATTGCGGATCGTCAACCCAACCACATGAGTCCCTGCACTCCTTGAGTCCTGGGCAAAATAAATGACACACTGGATTCTGTTTCATGGTACCTGGTGGCTATGGGTGGCTATGGGGAACAATGGTTGTGGGTAGGTGGATCTGTTGTGTACAGGAGTTTACCTTCTTTGGTATGGGTGGATCTTACACTGCCCCAGACAGACTTGGTACATATTCAAGTTCCGGGTGCCTCCTGGACCCTTGACTCTTACTTGAGGAACATATGGCAGATGGGTCTAGAAGGACCTTTGCTCACCTTCATGCTATGGACCAGTTCCATCGTTTCATGGATCAAGAAGCCCTTCTTTCAGTCATTAATGTCCCGGTCATCTTGTGAATGGATTACTGCATTACACTTTATATGGGTTATCCTTGAAGAGTATCCAGAAGCTGCAGTTGCTGCAGAAAAGTCAGTGAGAGCAGTTTTGGGTGACTGTCAAGTTGTGTATGTAACACACCTATTACATGAGCTGCATTGAGTTTGCTTCCAATTTCAGTTCAAGGTATTGGTTCAAGGTATTGGTTATTACCTTGAAAGCCGTCTATGGAATGGAACCAGGTTACCTGAGCAACTGTCCCATCTCAATTACATGTTCCCATCCCATCTGGTGAGGCAAGGAGGATATGTTGCAGATCCTATCAATTAAAGAATTTTGTCTGCTGGGATCCAGGAAGAGATCTAGTCTTTTGAAATATCTTGCCTGTAGAGGTAAGGCAGGCCCCCAAGTGGCTCTGCCAATTGGCATGAGGACCAAAGAATCGTGTGCATTCCAGTATCATGTTTGGTGACATGAGACTGCTTTCTCTATCTTTTAAAATCTGTAATATTTTAATTTTAACTTAGTTCTTTGGTTTTTTTTAATTTATGCGTCTATACCACTTTTTTCTTTCCATTGTAAGCCAGAGTCACTTAGGTGAAATGGGTAGTATAAAAATCTGATAAACACGAATAAAAGAAATAAATATTGCTGTGAGGAAAGCATTGAAGTTAGTGTCCTTTGGAATTTGAAAGCATATGTATAAGTATCTCACTGGTTTTAAAAAGGGGCTTTACTGTTCAGAGAAACATTCTTGGGTAAAACATATTGGTCTTGTTGGGCTTCCAGGTTTTGAATATATTATTTAAATGTGCTCAATACCTATTCATAGCCCATCATTAAGCATGTCTCTCTGCGAAAATGAGAGGGTGATATTTTTTATAAGCTTGTCCTGAACCATGTTGTTCTCAATAAGAGAAGAATCAAAACTTGTGGAAAAACTTGAGATAGGTTCCAATGGGAAAAGTCAGTAAGAGAACTTACTGAGAAATAGTTTTTTTAAACTATTTTTTTAAACTGTAATTTCCAGCTTTCATTAATATTTTGTTGAGATAGGATTGATTTTAGTTATAAGGTAGAACAGACATTTTTGAAAGGATTGAATGAATATTGAAACTAGAATCTTAGTGGGATCTATTTGAGCTGTACATTATTTCAGTAAGATTGGAATTTTATTGGTTTTCCATTTAATTCCAAGTCAAACTCATATTTAAAGGTATGAAAGCAATTTGATACAAGAGTATCAGGGGGGGAAAAACTGTTTCTGTGTGTTATTCCTGCCTACTGATATTTGCAGGGGTGAGACCTGTTCCCCATTCTGTTGAGGTATATAAGATGATAAGAATGCAGGACAGACTTTCTTGTTTGTAATTTCAAGATAGTGAAAGTCTTCTTTTTATTAACTAGTAACTATTATTTGTTTATATCTGATCTTTTTCATTGTGCTTCAGTATTGATTTCTAAGCTGCTTTTCACTGTCTTGATTTCTGGTTCTATTTTCTATGCTGCTGAAATGCTCTTTTATTTCACTATTCAAACCTGGATGATTTAAAAGAAGATTTGTTGAGAATATACATAGATTCACTTAACTCTACAATAGCAGCTAGTCCTCAAAACTTAATACAAGGAACAAAACAACTTCAAAAAGCAAGTTCTGAAGAATGTCAGCAACTCCCAGAGGAATACATATTTTCTTTACATCCTAGCCTTTTCTTCTGATTTTCAGCCAATGATGTTTTGTGTGAAATGCAATTTTGACAATCAGTGTTGAAGAATAACAATAGAAGCCAAAATGAAACCACTCAAATAACATAACATTATAAATTGTAATGATACACAAATTATGGCTGTGAATGTTAGGACACTAATCAGACTAATAAGATTTAACTGGAATTCAGACTGCAAAGTGATTCAACATATATAGGAGCCCTGATGGCACAGCAGACTAAAGCACTGTTATTAACAGTTATTATCATCAGCTGTCTGCAATTACTGCAGGTTCAAATCTCACCAGGCTCAAGGTTGACTCAGCCATCCTTTCTAAGGTAGGTAAAATGAGGACCAGATTGAGGGGGCAATAAGCTGACTTTGTATAAATATACAAAAGTATGAAGGCTATTGCTTAACGCATTGTAAGCCACATTACAAGCCGCATTGTAAGCCTGATATGTATGTGTGTGTGTGCGCGCCTTTTTCTCCCAACAGCCAACTTAAGGATATATCTACAGCACTTAACAAGAGCTCTTCTTGATGATATGGAAACAACAGAATGGATCTTAAAACAATTCTCCATTTTGATCCATTTTACAAGATTTTGATATCATCTTCCTGCAGGCAACATGGGAAATTGAGAAAGTGGAGCTCAAAGAATATATATTCTTGCAGACAGCTTTGAGGATAGTTATGTTCCTTCTGGTTTTGTATGCTGCCCAGAGTCATCTTTGGTAAGATAGAAAGCCATATACATTTGATTAATACAATTAATCAAGATAAAAGAAAATTATTTTATTTTATTTATGCCAAAATACTTTCTATTACTTTTGTCCTTACAATGTGTAATCGTTTGATTATTAAGTTAACAAAATGGTAACAATGCATTTGAAGCATTTCGAAGTTGCAAATGAGATTCAGTTGTTGTTCTTTAACTACAGAAACAGAATGGATTGGAGCTCTTTCTAATTTTAGCATGCCCAGCATAGATTTCTAAAATCTTTATTATCAATTCTCAATTGTACATAACTGTACAAAAGTATTACTAATTTAAATAGTTATATTTGATAAAATAACTCACAGTAGGGATCCTGTCAGATGGTCACATGGAAGTATTTATTGGAGAATGGTCCATAAAAGTAAATTAGAAGTATATTTGCTTTCTTCCACTGAGAAAAGAAAGTGTTAATCAAAGAAACTGGTAACAGTTGTATGATCTGTATCACAAATCTAGTAGCTGCCTACATGAACTCATGGTTCATTCATTCATTAGTCATTCAAATTTTGAGATTGTCCAATTTGTCATTGACTCTGAAAAACTTTTAAAAAAAGAAAAGAAAAATTAATAAAAAGGAACATGCCCAACCAGAAAAACAAGCACTCAACTTTAAATTAAATAAACTAAATTGACTAGAAAAGACTATACAACCGCCTTAAACCAGAGAAAAACAGATTTTAAATAATTTTTGGAACATCTTAAAGGTGGGAATGCCATGAATCTCCAGGGGCATACCAGTTTAGAAGGCAGGTGCTGCTACTGACAGTATGCACCTCTTAGTTTCCATAAGATGACACTGATAGACAAAATTATGCAAAAGTTATTGGTGCTGTTTATACTGTATGTTTTCCATCTATAAAGTGCAATATGAATAAGGACAGGCACACTCTGTTCCTGGAACTAAAATAGTGGTTTAGTTATACACACTTTATCATAGCAGGGATGTGATTTTATTTTTATTTTTTTTTTGCAGTAGGATATTTAAGAGTTCTGAGTTTAAGTTCATCTGATAGCATAGTCAGAATGGCTCTGCTTTGCTTTGTTAGGACCTGTAGACATCTGTGAGTCAAGCTAGAGAGTTGCTTTTCATTAACACTTTGCAAGAAGGAAAAGTAAATTCATATTCCTTTTTCATCAGTGTCAAATTTAAGTAGCATTTCATTTAGAAACTAAACATTTTATTATTATTTAATGGATACCTGCAAAAGAATGCGCTAAGAAATTCAGCTGAAACAATGTGCCAAGAATAGAAGCTACTGATCAACATTCTGGTGGTGTGCAGTAGAGGATCCTAGGGGCTTAGGATACAGGATTTGTGTTTCCACTGTTATTGCAATGTCTGCATTTGCCCTGGATGAGAAGCAGATTTGTTGATTCTGCAGCATGGGAAAAAGCCAACCACAGATTTACTGCAAAGTTAGTTTAGCTGTTTGCCCCTTTCCAAGTGTTATGAAAAGAGTTTTTAAAATGTTTGGCTTGGCCTGTCTACTGCACAATAAATTGTTATCTAAAACAATAGAGAACAAAGGAGGAAAAAAGTCATAAATACATACCAGGAAATGCAAAGCTCCATTTTGGTGCTGGAGCCGCAAGGGCATTGGGTTTCATTGCCTTGAGTCTCTGTGGAAAGCTGTCTGCTCCACAGGAAGACCCTGCATTCCTGTCCTTTTGGTGAACCTGCCTGAAAGGAATACAGGAGTTATTGAGTAATCAAGGCTTGTCAGCACCTTGGTTATGCAGCATGGTTCAATCCGATAATGTGAATGGAACCAGTAATAGCACTGATGAAAAGCACACTGGTTTGAAAAGGGCCTTGAATGATTTTTTTTGTTCATTTTCTGTTTACATGTAATGTGTTATTGATGCTATTACCTTATAACACAGCTGCTTGTTTCATAGAAAAATGGGAAATTAGTCATTATTTCTTTAAAAGACGAGAAGGAGAGCCAGGGAAACAAAGAAACAGAAGGGAAGAAAGACAGAAAGAAAGAAAGAAGCACTGTTATATGAAGAAAATTGCATTTGAATACTGTGACTGAAACATATTGATTTTCTGGAACAGACTTTTTAGATTAAAAATGTCAATGCTAAATCCTTGCATGACCTATAGTGCATATGAAGTTCATGTGTCATTTACTGTTATTATAGGAAAATAGCACAATCTATAGTGAAAACATGGTTTGACTTGCTCGCATTTGCATGCCTTTCTCAAAAATCATGACTTGGAGCTTAGCATACCAAGGCAATTTCTCAGATACTTTGCTTTAAATTGCAGCACATTTATCTTTTTTAATCTTATGTGCATCTTCATTTGATTTTCACGTTGATATTTAGATATTTTTTATTTTTATTTTTTCATTCATACTTGTTCATTTGATTGCATTGAACATGTAAGAGGAATTCATTCTCTCCAAGTAGTTTGCTGGTCTTTGGTTTTAATTCAGAAAAGTTTGAAATAGGATTAATGTCTTGCCTATATCTCCTTTACCTATTATAGAGAAGTATCTACATAAAGTGATTATTTCTCTCCCGACTTTTGCAAAATAAATTATCTTTGGTTATCAGAAGTTTGGTTATCAGAATGTCCTGGCTGCATTAATTAAAGAAGTATTTCATATAATCTGCGATAATCTGACTCAGCCAAATCTAAATAAATGATTTTTCCATTAATGATATAAGCATGCAAGCATCCCCCAACTCTCTTAGTGTTCCCTGTTAGCTTCCAGAATGATTCTTGGGTTTATGCCTACATTCATAAATCTATAGGCTAATTTGGCTCCTGATTATTGGGTCTGTTTATCTTGATATCATTCTCTATCTGCCTGAATTTTGAAAAAAGGTGTACAAATATAGGAGTAATGGTATGTGAATGCAGAAAAAATAGTAACTGTCTGAGACTAGAGAATATGCTTTATAAATTTATGGGGAATTATTTATACAGTATTATCACATAATTTGTTTAATGAGTATGCAGTAAATTAATCTCCAGTGTGTTAGAACATTTCAAAAATGCACTAAAATATATAATTAAACACATGCATAAAGATGTATTTTGTTTCAAGTTATCTTAATTTGTTTAAGTTAAATAGAACTGTCTATTATATAAGTCTGCCCATTTTCTTTAAGAATTTTAAAACTTAAATTTCTGAAGCATTTTAGCTTGCCTCATATTGCAGTGTTTTTAGATATGTATAAAAATTATCACATATTTTCCAATGTTTTCTAAAATAGCAACACTATTTTTTGTTTCAGTGTTTTAAATCATCTCCCTTCATTTGGTCATTTACAGAAATTCTTGCTCTCCAGTCAAATATTTGTTTTTTTAACATTAACATTTCTGAAGCTAAACCTTATAATTATGTCTTGATAATAGCACATTTATATAGCCAATAAAATGAATATGAATAGAATAGAATAGAATAGAATAGAATAGAATAGAATAGAATAGAATAGAATAGAATAGAATAGAATAGAATAGAATTCTTTATTGGCCAAGTGTGATTGGACACGCAAGGAATTTGTCTTTGATGCATATGCTCTCAGTGTACATAAAAAAAGAAAAAAAATGCATTCATCGTATAATGTCAGATATACTACATAATCTTTCCAATATCAAGAGGTGATATGCTAATAAGGGAAGATGGAAGTTTGGTGGAGCAATGCTTTTTAAATAGGCAAAGCGAAATTTTTGTAACTCTCCTTTTACTTGTATTTTAGGTTTTTCTTTTACTGTCTTTTTTCTCATTTTGTTTCTTATTACTAGAATTAACATGGTGACATTTTCTTAAAATTCTATAAAATTAACATTAGTAATTGTAGTCTTTCTGTTGAATTCAGTTTTATATCTTACATTTGGCTTTAAGGAAAATGAACTCATTTAAGTTTAAGATAATTTACCCATGCTTTAATCCAGTTAAATAAAGAGTAATAACTATTCTACATTGTTTAAAATTTCAGTAATGCAAGAAAAATATCTTAGATTTAATTTTAAAATTATTTTAGGATATGGATAAACTAATCAGTTTATTTCTTGCCCACTTTTAGTTTCACTTGTATTTAGAATTGAATTTCTTCTGTCTTATATCTGTATCTACCCAATTAAAATATGCTGTTTATTTTAACATCTAATATATAGAAAAGGTAAAATATAGTTTTTGCATTACCCTGAATTTTGTAGTGTGATGGATAACTGTTCCAGTATATACATTTATCCAAAAATATTGGTTCCTTAAAAAGGGTATTCAATAAAATGTTCTTTCATCTGAATCTGGAGTCTTAATAAATACTGGCACATAAAGATGGATGGAGACTAGAGCTTGCTTTCAGAAACGCTATAATTGAATTCATCTTGCTTTTAGCAAATCCTAGAATTATTAGATTGTATTATAAATATGGAGAGCTAATTTGGTGTATTGTCATGGTAAATATCTAAAGTAAAAGTCATGAGACAATGAGTTCTAATTCCAATTTAGGCATGAAACCAGCTTGGATCAGGTTTTTTCCCCTCTTATCCTTAGGAAGAATGCATACAGTATTAAACCATTCTGAAATGAAAATGTCTTTTCTATCACTTAAAATTGTTCTCTTTGAACTAGAAATATCACATGTTGAACCTACATATAAAACGTGCTCCTTACTGCTCACCCAAGTAAGTAGCAATGAACTTAGATTGACCATTAAAGGAGCATGGTTTTAATGAATTTCCCTGCCTTCTTGCCATTGCTGCTGGCCTTTTTCTTTCAGTCTATGATAGCAGTTTGCTTACCACAGGGACTCTGGAGAAGCTCTGTTTTAAATTTCTTTTCATCTTTCCTAGTTATGTGCGTAAGAGTAGGAGCATAAGTGAGATATAAATAGAGATGAGTGGAAGTCTCTGGAGATGATGAACTGCAGGGCTTTGCAGACAGAAGAGAAGAAACTGACAGGGATTTAAAATGCATTCATAGTAGATAATTAGTTTTAATAAAACACCAATAGCCAGTCATTATATGTTCTAAATTGTGCTTTAACAGAAAAAAATATTCATATAATTGAGTCTAAACCTGAATCTAAAAAGCCTCTTCTTTGTTTCTTTTAAAATCAAACTACAAGGCAATTTGGATATAGGAAAGAAGAAAGAAGAGAGACAAAAATGTCTTGTTAAATTCTGATTCCTCTTGCAGTAAATCACTGTGTGTGGTGGTGGGGGAGGAGGCTAAGTATCATTGAGAGGAATGTTTTCCACATTTTCAGTTTAAAACTAGTGTTCTTTTTTCCAGTTGGTCAGGAAGTGTAATAATTCTGTCACTGCATTTGGATTGAAAGTGGCTAGTTCCAGGTCACAAATCAGAACAGCCATGATTGAGAAAGTTTTAGCTACTTAGGAGTTTGGATGATCGAATATATTCTATATTGGATACAGAAGTGATGGGCCAATGGTCAAAGTGCAGGGTGAGGCATTTAGCCATGCATGAGAGAAATTTGTCACATGGGTCTACAGTTTATCACACATAGCAAAATACAGAAGTTCTTGAGGAGTCAGACTTTCTACCGCCTTAATTCTCAATTGGAGACCCAGATATTTATTGTGTTTATCAATCTGTTAATTATAAATATGAACATCTGCCATATACAGTATATCTTTAAGAATATATTTTCTTAAACATTGTACAATAAGATAGGATTTACATGCTGGTATTGATCTGGAGATAGGAGTAATTCAAAGGTTGGATCAATATCAGCAGCAAATACTATCTTGTTCTGTATTTGAGAAATTACTGCTGTATTTAGTTAGAATATTTACTAGGGGTTTGAATTTAGGCCATGATAAAATATGTAAATGTTTCATTTTCTTTTCTGTTAAAAGGTAAATAATTACTTTGTGATGCCCAAAAGTAATCATATGATCATATTATACCAAGATATTTTTTTAAAAAAATCTGCTTGCAAAAGAGAAAACAAATGTATTTGTCCACCTATCCTGGAGTATATGGTTTCATATGTTCCAGATTCTCTTGGTTGAAACCAATGAGAGTTTACAATTCCAAACAAATGGAGGTTTCAGATAAATATACATTGCCTTACCAGTCCCATTATCTTTCTGTCCTTCTTGCCCTATAGGTTTGTATCTACATATAAATGGACATTTATGTTTGTTATATTTGCATAAATTCTGTTTCCTTAATAAAAGCAAAATATTGATCCTGAACTTCTTGACCTTTGTAAATTTCTGATTTACATATTTTATTTATGTAAAGCTCATCAATAACAAAAAGTTACCCTGTTTTCTCAAAAATAAGACATAAGCCCCCAATTGGGCTTTTGAGCAACAAGGCCAAGCACTTATTTCAGGGTTCAAAAAAAATTCAAAAAATATATATTCAAAATATATATATAAGACAGGATCTTATTTTCAGGGGAACGTGGTATATTTTCAGAATGACTTTTTGAGTAAAGTAGTAACATTTAGGATTAAATGTACAGAGCCAGGTATGTTTCTTTATCCTATTTTTTTTCAGCAGGAAAACTAATTTGTGGAGGGATTCTATTAAAAAAACAGAAAGCTGTAAAATTCCTTCTTAACAGCTCTGCTAGAGAAAAATGGGGAAGCCAAGCCCTAGAGAATAACCTAAACTTTCCTTCAGAAGGCTGAATTACACTGTAGTGTTATATGTGAACTATGCATTTCTTTTAGGAATCCTTATAAGTTATCAGGGGATGAATTTTAGCTTACCTCAGAATCTGATTTGAGTGGTTTTGATTAGCTCAATGTATAAATGGTTTATAAATCATAGTTAATAGCCTAGCATGACATGAACTAGATTGTGATAAATTCTTCAGCAAAACAAAATTAAATCATGGCACTTTTGTGCATACTATTTCTCAAATTAGCATTCAAATAAGCATCTATGCTAGTTAGGAACATAGATAAACTCAACATCAAGGCTATACATAAAAAAGCTTTTGTAGTATTCCTGGCATTTCTTCATTAAAGATTGTTTCTTGTTTTCAAAACGGCATTTACTTTTTTAATGAGTTAGATGAGTCATCTTTTAGTAGAAGAAAAGAATGAAAATAAATGCTAACCTTCAGTGCAAATAAAAATATCTGTCAAGTATTTTCAGGAAATACTTTAGTTTGTTCGTCAAAGGGCAAGTCCATCTGAAAAGTTCTGAATAGCCAGATGATGTTAACTGTTGACTTACTTATTTCTAGAAAAAGAATGAACAATTTTTGCACTTAGTAGTAAACTTCAAATATAATTGTTCAAATAATGATAACCTGTGATGAAAGAAAAGCAAAATCACAGGTCATAAACCTCTACTAGCACAACATACTAGATAAACTTGTTTAGATTTCTAGTAAGTGGTAAAGGACAAAATGTTGGAAATCTGTGCTTGTATTGTAATGAAACTGAGATGGTTTATTTAAAAAGGAAAAATAAATAATATAAGAAAAATGAACAACTTTGATTTCCAGAGGGGTTTTTTTTTTGGAGTTTTAAAAATTAAATTCTGACATAAAGGTTACTGGGTTGTGGAAATAATAATGAAGTGCTAAGATAGATTTTCGATTTAAGAAGTGTAAATGAATGTAAAAAATTCTACTGTTGTTTGAAATAAATAAAATTCCATGTAGTGGTTGTTATAGTAGATACCAATTTTAAATAAAAGGTTAACAGAATGAAATGAAAACCCTAATATTTATACATAGCATTTACATTCAGGAAAATAATTTCTATCCAATATTGATATAACAATATTATGTAATATTCAAAGTAATATTAAGAAAAACTTGGGGTTTTAAATGTACTGATGCTGTAAAGGACTTAAATGAATGTATAGAGCAGAAATGATCAATGGACATGTTCCTACTTCCAGAAATTCCATTACTGTAAACTTGTATGGGTTTTGTGGCACTTTTATGACCTCTGTCCTGCTTTCAAATAATTAGAATGTATTCACTCAGAGTACTTGCCCAAGAGTTATGGAGTTTGATTGACATGAGAAAATGTATTTACTATCTTAATGGCTACCTGGTAAATTTATTAACTTGCAGGCTAAAAGTTTAATTTCCAAGTTCATAGTAGTAACATGATATTGGCACTTTAGATCATTATGCAAGCATTCCGGTTTATTATGTACTACATTCACCATGGTGTGGTGGCCTGAGTCAGACGTATATATGTCTGGTAAAATAATTACTAAATGTTACAGGTCTGTTTTCTGTTTTCCATTGTTTTCTAAGTTCTTTCCCAGTATATTGATGAGATGGATAGTATATACCGGTAAGTTAAATAAATAAATTCACCTATACAAAAGTTTCAGTTGTGAATACAGATTCTTTTTTGATTCATATCCATATTTTGTTCTTAAAAATTGTACTATATTACAACCCAATATCACTTTAAAAATATTTTATTACATATCAAGCAATAAATGTATAAAATTTCTAGAACAGGTTTAATTGCAGTTGTGATTTCCAGAATAAGTCCCAGAAATACCTGCAGGATGCAGTGAAAAACATCAAGAGAGTAGTCATGACAATGCAATTAGAGTTCCAACTGTTTTTAAAAACATCACATCGTTTCAGTGGCCATTTTGACATTTTTATCATTTCTTGTGGGCTCTCTGGCAGGTCCACAAGTAATATAGAAGCAGTCTCCAGGTTAAGAAGGTCCAACTTATATCTACCTTATATTCACAAACAGACTAGCTATTACTAAAAATGGTGGATTGCATTCTCCTTCCTTGAGCAGACAAACTGCTGAACCAGTACAAAATTTCCATGCATTGCTAAAATTGCACATGTTTAATATACAGCCTGTTTTTATCACTTGATAAAAGCATTGCATTCTTTAGTGGTTTATTGGCTCAAGAAATAAAAACACCATCCCCTATTTTTAATAATAGGCATTACTAAATTGTTGGTTTGCTCATTGATATGAGTTCTGACTTACATACAAATTCAAGTTAAAGACATACTTGGAAACAGAACTCATTCTTAACCCAGGGATTGCCTGTTCCTCCTTGACTGAACCAAAAATATCTCAGCAAAGAAAATAAAATCCTATCTTGTCTAGTATAGAAAACACTCTGTCTCCCTTTTTTACCCTTCATTGTGGCAAAACTCATTAACCAGCTTTTTAATAATATACTTAATGAGCTTTGGTACCAGGTAGCCTTTTCTTTTACTTTTTAAATTTTCATTACATATTTCAAAGCATTTTAGATATTTACACTATTAATTTATCTTTTGTACAGTTTTGGGATTTTAAATTGATTTTCTTAATATTTTAAAACAACAAGATGTTGAAATAAGAGGAAATAAGGTTCTTCCTGTCTGTTCTTCCCTTTCACTTATCAGTTTCCTGTTTATCACATGAAAAAGTGTTAGATAGAGTCTATTAGAACTATTTGGAATGTAGTCACTGAGAATCTGGATTTAAAATGAAAATGATAAAAAATTCTCTTAGGAAGAGAAAATGCACACCGTCAATAAATTAGACACTGTGTAAAATAATCATATGAAAGCATAAAGAACCAGTGAGCTCTAAAGTAATATGGCTATATGTTCTGTGAAGGTTTTCATAACACTATCATTTTAAAGATGGATTTCTTTCTTCCTAAATAAATTAAAGAAACAGAAGCAAAATATAAACAAAGAATTTAGGAATTATTTAATCAGATTTCGTAGAGAAGGTTCAACTCTTTCTCAACTGTTTATTTATTTGATTTATATTATAACATATTTGGAATTTCATTTAAAGTTCACCACTGTTTTTCAGCTGGTGCAATTTTAGGTTAACTATATTTTATCCTCAGTTGCTATATTTGGTCTTCAAGTAATTATTGTAGTTCCTTATATTTAAACTCACCTTATTGTAATAGATTATGGAATATAGTGTCCAATATGTCTAATGTAGAATAAATGACTCTAAAGATTTATGATGCAGCTCTTCAGTTTTATTGAACATAAGGATTATTGTACTAAAATGGATAGTGTATTGCATCTTTAGCATAAAATACTGAATAACATATTCAAGAAAATGAATGGAATGGCCAGTTCTTAATATTCTGGCTCTTCGGCAAAGATATCTTTAATAAGCAAGAGTGTCATTACACTTGAAAATGTATGGGTAGATGATTCATTATATAGAACAATGACAGTGATCAGCTGAGTTGTGTGTTAAAGAGAAAGCTCCATAGAAGATGATATATATCCCGTTTTGACACATGGAATGGCCATTTCTGTTCCACTTTGCATTTTTGCTGCAATGATGATAGCAGGAATTAGTGTATAGGAAATATATCTTTCCAATTAGGCAATTAAAGCTAGAGAGAATTTTTGTCAGAATTAATGTGAGTGGTTATATAATGCAGAACTGTTTCCCAAACCTTTAGTATTCATAAACTCTGTGTGCCTTTGATGTAAATGTCTCTGCATCTTATTTTTGTATCATCGTATTTTTGATATAGTTCTATTTAAACATCTCCTCATTAACGTTCCTAGTTGGCTTTTAATATTATTGGTATACGAAGGTACAATTTTATGTTTTTATTTGCTTGTTGCTTTGCCAAAAAGCAACTAAGAAAAAGGTTTGCAAAAAAGTATAGATTAAATGTGTTTATTAGATAATAATAGGCCATTGACATTGTTCATATCTTCAGGAAATCAGCATATATTGTATGATGCACATATAATCCAGGATATCTACTACATAACTTATCTTCACACTTATTTTGCACATTAACAAGGTATACCATGCTGCAAAGGATAAACTAAGCCATAAGTGGAAGATAAAGGAATCATATTCTTGAACTTTTGGCACACTGCAGAAGAAAAATATACTTTGAAAAACAAGCATACTCATTGAAGGAGAAATCAGAGCTCTCCTTCAGTGATTAGAATGTCATCATATGTTTTGCCTTCTGAATTTCCCGTGCAATAATTGCCATGCCCTGTTCAAAGGATCAAATAGCAAAGAAGGAAACTTTCCACAAGCCTGCTTCCAGCCAAAGCAGTTACTATTATGGTGGATGAATGAAAATAATCTTTGTAAACTGCATAGAAATAAGCAAGATACAAAAAAACAAGAAGTTAAATTTGCTGAGGTTGGCTTGTACATTCCTGTGAGAATCTCCAGTGGCCACCAGCATCCCACATCATTGCCCATGTTTGGATCAGTTGATAATTTGGAATTCAACATAATGCAAGCACAAGTAATAGAAAAAAGTCAAACTAAACCTTGGACTTTAAGAGAGCTAATTTCAATAAACTTAGAGAGAGCTTGGGAAGGATTCCATTGATGAGAATTGTCAAGGAGAAAATAATTCAAGAAGCTTGGGAAAATTTCAAAAGTGAATTTATGAAAGCCTAGTCTAGCAACGAATACCAACGAAGAAGAAGAATAACAGCTTTAAAAAGAAACCACCATGGCTGCATAAAGAACTCTCTGATAAATTGGAAGAGAAAAAGGTCAAGTGGAAACAGGGACACATAACTAGGGCAGAATATCAACAAATAGCCCGAGCCTGCAAAGATGAAGTGAGGAAAGCTAAGGTTCAAAATGAACTAAGGTTTGCAACAAAAGTCAAAAATAACAACAACAACAAAAAAAGCTTCTTTCAACATGTTAAAAACAAGAAAAGGTAAATGAAATGATTGGTCCATTGGTGGGAGAAAGTGGCAAGAAGATGACAAGCAACAGGGAGAAAGCAGAACTACTTAACTTGTTTTTTTGCATCCGTCTTTACATAAAGCGAAAAAACATCCAACCCATCAAAAACAACACTGCAAAAAACAGATTAGGAACACAAGTTAAAATAGGAAAGAAAATTGTAAGTGAGAACTTGTCCGCCCTAGATAAGTTCAAATTACCAGGACCAGATGGATTACACCCCAAGGTTCTGAAGGAACTGGCAGACGTGATCTCAGAACCACTGAATTATATCTTTCAAAGACCCTGGAACACCAGGGAACTGCGGTAGGAAAAGAGCTAATGTAGTTCCCAACTTCAAAAAACAAAAGGCGACGGTGGGGGGGGGGATAGATCCAGGAAACTACAGACCTATCAGCCTGACCTCAATACCTGGGAAAATTCTGGAAAAGATAATCAAGCAATGAATTGAACAATGAACACATAGAGGCAAACAAAGTCATAACCAAAAGCCAACATGGGTGTCAAAAACAGATTATGCCAGACAAATCTTTATTGCATTCTTTCACAAAGTGACGAAATTAGTGGACCAGAGAAATACTGTGTATATACTTTACTTGGACTTCAGTAAGGCATTTGATAAAGCAGACCATAACCTACTACTTGATAAGATAGAAAAATATGGGTTAGACAGTGTTATGTATATAAGTTTTGGCGGGAGATTCAAACTACAATGGGTCAATTGTGATTGATCAGAGTGACCTGACCAGCAGAGTATAAAAGGAGGGGTATTTGCCTGTAACCTTTGCTGAAATCTCACCCTGCATTAAACAGCTGTTATCACTACCTTGCTTCTGCCTCCTCAATCGCCCAACCCAACATTGGCAACAAGGATGGGATTGAGGCACGGAGAGTAAGCCAAAAAAGAGCTACCTACAGTGGGTTCAGTAAGGCTGACGAGCTGTACACAGCAGAACGACCATGATGTCTGCATTCGTACCACCAAAGCCTTCGACCCAGCCAGAGAGAAGTGGGGGTTGTACATGATCCGGTTTGAATGCCCCTTGGAAGCCAGCAACATGCAGGGCCTCCCAGGGAACCAAAAGCAGGCACTGCGGGCTGGAGGTCTTCGACATGGCTGAATCACTCTCAGAACCGACCCCGGTCTAGACCATATCATGGTACGTACTACAAGCGATGCTCAAGGCACACTACGCCCTGGTACCGTCCAAGTTTGTGCAGCGCTACGAGCTCTGGCAACGAGTAAAGGAAAGCCTTGCATAAGGTTGTGACGCGCTGCGAGTACCAGGACCTCGATGACGCACTCCTAGAACAAGTAATCTGTGGCGTGAGAGCTATACGCTTACAGAGAAGGTTGCTTACAAGGCAGAATTTGACTCTACCCATCGCCCTCGACAAGGCCAGGACACACGAGTCATTTACAAAGGCTGCAGAGATACTGCAACGACCAGCGACCACGAAAGAAACCCCTAGGTCGGTGTCGGTACACCGAGAAGCCACCCAAACCAGCAGTGGAGGAAGATGTCTTCCAGACGGAGAGACACACATGGGACTGGAAAGAGCAATGCAGAAACTGCTCGAGCTGCGGAGGAGCACACCCAAGGCAAACCTATACGTTCAGGGATGCCGTCTGCCAGCACTGCAAGAAAAACAGGCATCTGGCAAGAGTCTGCAGTCAAGCCTACCAGCCAGCCATAAGCCCTGGAATAACCTCAGCCAATCAGAGCCAGCATGGCACAAGCGGACTAATCAAGATGGTGACCAGAGAAACGGCGCGAATTTCAAAGCCATGAGGCCTGCAGCACCAGGATCGGCCAGGCAAGCGTGACCATCGAGAAGAAGGTCCACACAATGGTCGACATCGAAGGACGACCCTGCAAGATGGAGATCAACACCGGGCCGTCCCTGTCCATCATGTCCTGGGTGACCCTGAAGGCCGCCCTTCCCAACCTCAAGAAAAGCCGACTCCAGATTCAGCAGATCCGGTTGCGAGACTACCAGGTAAACAACATTCCTATCGTGGGAGTCGACACATTCCAGGTCACCTAAGGAGAGTACCGGAAGGAGCTATCACTCACCGTGATCAGCGAGACGCTTCCAAGCCTCCTAGGGCTGGAGGGTGGTTCAAGGCCCTAGGAATGGGATTCACCGGAGTCCACAGCGCCAGCGGCAGCATCCTGAAGGAGAACCTCATGCAGGAGTTCCAGGATGTCTTCGACGACCGGCTGGCTAACTCAAGCCCGAAGAGGTCGGAAGACTTAGCTGCAAACTCTGGGATCAAGCGTCACCCCGGTGAGACGCCACTCCCAGCCGAGGACATCAATGCCCCGGAAGAAATCCAGGAAGTTCCATTGGCGGAGCTGGGAGAAACAAAAGGTCCCTTCGACCGGCTTGACGCCATGCCTCAGACTGAACTGCGCAGGTCAACTAGGGCCCAGACACACCCTGGTCACCTGCACGATTTTGTATGCATTAAGTGCCTTCTGGGAGGGGAAGGGTGTTAATGTAGATAAGTTCAATAAGGTCAATTGTGATTGGTCAGTGACCTGGCCAGCACAGTATAAAAGGGGGGGTATTTGCCTGTAACCTTTGCTGAAATCTCACCCTGCATTAAAGAGCTGTTATCACTACCTTGCTTCTGCCTCCTCAATCGTCCAACCCAACAGACAGCATAACCACCAGATGGATTCGTAACTGGCTGACTAACCGCATTCAACGTGTAGTCCTCAATGGAACTGCATCTACATGGAGGAAAGAATGCAGTGGGGTACCTCAAGGCTCTGTTTTAGCCCAGTACTCTTCAACATCTTCATTAATTATTTGGACAAAGGGATAGATGAGAACTCATCAAATTTGCAGTTGACACCAAGCTGGCAGGAATAGCCAACACTCCAGAAGATAGATTTAAGATATTGAAGGATTTGACAGACTTGAAAATTGGACACTAGGTAACAAATAAAATTCAATGGTGAAAAAAGTAAGGTTCTACATTTAGGCAAAAAAAAACCCCAAAATGCACAGTACAGTATGTGTGGTGCCTCACTCAATAGTAGCAACTGTGGGAGGGATCTTGGAGTCCTAGTGGATAATCACTGAAATATGAACCAGCAGTATGCCGCATCTGCCAAAAAAGCCAACACAGTTCTAGGCTGCATTAACAAAGGGATGGAATCAAGATTACGTATAGTGTTAATATCACTTTATATGCCTTGGTAAGGTCACACTTGGAATACTGCATCCAGTTTTGGTCACCACAATGTAAAAAAGATGTTGAGACTCTAGAAAGAATGCAGAGAAGAGCAACAAAGATGATTAGAAGACTGGAGGCTAAAAGATATAGATAAGGGTTGCTGCAACTGGGTATGTCTAATTTAATGAAAAGAAGGAGTAAGGATAACATAATAGTAGTGTCGTTATCTCAGGGGTTGCCACAAAGAGAGAGTCAAGCTATTCTACAAAGAGGAAAATTCGACAAGAAGCAATGGATGGAAACTAATCAAGGAGAGAAGCAACATAGAACTAAGAAAAAATTTCCTGACAGAACAATTTATCAGACTGAATCCTCAGCATTTCCAACTGGAGCTTAAAACTACATACAACTGTTGGCTAATCAATGACCTGGAACGCAGCAGCAAACAGGCATGACTTCCATTCATGGGCTGGCAAAGATGAATTAGGCCTGTTGTTGCTTACCACCATCTCATTTTTTAAAAGATAACTAATGGGATAGCTACTTTCATGCATACATAATTAAGGGTGTTCGTTTTGTAAATATTGCACCTTTTGGCAACACATTGATTCTTGTTCCAAAGAGATAAATTTTTTTCCCCTAATTCATTAAGGTGGTTTCCAAAATGAGCAAGCTACACAAGTCCCTCAAATCCTGGTTAATTGCTACTTATCTCAGTAGGCCAGAATTGGGAATCTTTTAATGACTAAGGTCACACAGAATGATTTTTGAGAAGAGAAAACTGTGACTAGATAACGATGACAATAAACTGTTAGATAGAGCGAGGATTTTTTTTCTGCTCCTCATGTAGGTGTAGAATGTGTTTTTATTGTTATTGTTGTTTTTTACTACATTAGGCCAGTAGCATAGTGATTTATAAATGTTTTACAGACCTTTTTCTTTCCCCCAAAAACATTCAGTTGATTGACGCCTAAAGGTATCACAAACTGAACTACATCTACGGGAAGTAGGAAGGATTTTGACAAATACATGCATCATTAGAATCACAGTTTGTATATTGTTGAAGTAGACAATCTTGGGCTGGGTGTACAATGATGTGACTGGCCATAGCATATCTTCCTTATTGCTTATTTTTAAAATCTGCTTTTAGGAGACTCTACTTAAGAGGACTAGGTAGATGACCTATCTATGACTTGTCTTTCCATCAGCAGATTTTATTAAGATTAGATGGATTCAATATGTAGCATTGTATTAATCCAGAGAAATAATAGAACTATCTTCAATTACAAGGATCCTTTATTTCCAACCAAATAAGCATTAAGATACCTTACCACTTTAGACACCATTTTAATCAAGATTTCATGATTTTCTACATATTGCCTTCTGGTTGTTTGCTTAGTACCTGCTACTAGATTTAATTTCTTTGTTGTAGGTTTTTTTTTTTGTTTCAGCATTTAATCTCTTTCTCTGCTTGTTATCTATTTGTTTACTCTTAAATTATCAATCAATCTCAGCTGCACAAATTAGATTATTATTGTAATGGCTGCAGTTTGATTGCATTTGATTACATTTTGATGGCAGCTGAATTTAATTCTAGTGAATTTAATTTTGATTCTTCATTGGCTTAATTCTGAATCTCATTCTTGTTTTTAAAATCCAAATTAGGCTTTGAGAAGCCTGTTCAAAAGAGTTTGCTACATTAATCTTGTAAAAGCCTTATTTATTGTTAACATTGATATAATGACTCCAAGGTAAAGGGTCTTTATCTAATTACTTTTGTGTGCTCACATTTCTTCCATGTTTATTGATACTGAAATTTATATATTTCTGTCCATATTTTTGCTTTGTATATTTAAATAATAAGAGTTGAACTAAATATTGAATTTATACACAGCCTAATGGGTTTTTATTTTTACTTCTAAGAGGTTATGATTGTATTGAAGATTTCCAGTTCATTGCTTAAAGAATGGCTGTTTATCATTGTATCACATAATCTGTACAAGAAGCTGGCAAGCCATACAATAAGATAAATGTTACCATTCCCTTAGTTTCTTGTGTGGAGAGAGATCATGGTAAAATGTTAATCTCCATGCAACTAGTTGCTACAAACATCTGGCTCCCAATTTGATTTACATTTAGGCTATTTTAACAACCACATGGCATATGGTCATATGTAACTGCCCACTTCTCTCTTCAGATTTGTGCCAGAACCATAAGCCGGACCTTTGGAACAGTGAGATGAATAACATTGTGTAGAAAAATTGCCCTAGCTCTGAAATTATTCAGAGGATTTTTCATAGTAATTGATCTCTTGGAAACAAGTGATAGAAACCTTTGAAACAAGGATCCTAGGCATGTTTATACCATTACTGGGATAATAATGTAATGCCCTTATATTGTTGCATTTCAACTAGTCCATAGTTTAGCATCTGTCATTTTTTCCAATTATATCTGTTTGACTGTTTATGTAATGGAGTATTGTAGAAGAACTAGCAATTTTAAGCTTTTTCTAAAATGGCTAGTCTCTCTTAATTATGTATTTCACTATCAGGGTTAGCTGATTGGAACCAAGTCAGCACACAAACACAAATGTTCATGAATGTTACTGTTATACTATTTTAATAATAATAAAACATGCTTGATTTCATTTATTTTTGATTATTAGCTGAATACATTCACATTTTTGCAGAAATCATAATTTCTAATCCAGCTAATAAACACTCGTTAATCCACTTATTTCTTAACAGCTTAGTCCAATCAAATACTAAGCTATTTGATTATAAGAAGTTACATCAACTACAAAAAGAAAAAGAAAAGAAAATGATATTGAAATTACAAAAGAAAATATTAATGGAAAACATGGCTATTCAACAGAGCCACTTTGATCTAGTAGTTAAATTTATATTAGCCCACTATAACTCCCATTTTCCATCATTTATATTATAAGTGGAAGCAGAATGCTCTGTCCCATATTTGGATAGAGCAGGTTACCCTGATAAAAAACACTTGACCTAGAAATTAGATCACTGGATCATTAGATTAACTAGAAAGTGGAAGAATGTGAATTCCAATCTCATATTAGCCATGAAAGTCAGATGAGTGACCTTGGGTCCGTTTCCCTCTCTCAGCCCAATTTATCTAGCACTCTAAAAGTTTAACTCATATTCTTGTAAATCTCAAAGTCAGATTTATATAAAATATGACCTTTTATTTCGTAAGTGCCTCAGTAGCACTTGCCTCTGTTATGGCACTTGCCCCGTGGTACCTTATCCTGCCTTATGTGAGATTGGTTCCAACTCTTTTGACCTTCCAGAAGTTCTTTAAAACAGGGTTGTTAAATCAGACCTGAGATCACAGTAATTTGATCACTTTTAAATGTTTTAAAAATTCCAAAAAGTATAAAAAAATAATATCATTATAAAAGGCTAAGACAGAACATTAGATTATAAACAAAAAAATATTAGGAAGTGAGCTACTATCTCTCCTTGATCTATCTGTCATACATTCAGCTGAATGACTAAATAAAGTATAATGTGTGCGTATTTATTGCAAGAACCAATTAGAATAGAGTCATTCAAATTCCCGGTTACCAAAAAGTTTCAAAATTATGACTGCCACTTCACCCCTGTTGATTGACTTGAGATAAGTATTCCTGTCCAACTCAAGACATCATACGGATATTTCCTTTGAGAAAGGCAAATCAAAGACATTTGTAGTCTCAGTTGCTGCTCAATGAAGTGAAGTGGATCCCATTGGGAGAAGAGAGGTGAAGCCCACTATATCTCCCATTTCCCATCATTTAGGGGAAAAAGATAGAGAAAATATGGGTTTCTCTGATGCCCAGAATTTGGGCTTCTGGCAATAAAAGTAGGATAATGGATATTTTATACTAGACACTGAATCTCCATGTGAGGCAATTCTACAAGAAAAAGTAGTTTCAAAGAAGCTATTTCAAGATTCACTTTTTTTTTTTTGATTAGAATAGCTGGTGGCAGCCATGGCTAGGGGGGTTGATGTTTTGCTCATGGTCACACATATCCTTGTACCTGTATTCTGATTTACTACAATGCATTCTACATAGAGCTGTCCTTGAAAATTATTCACAAGCTTCAACTGGTGCAAAACGCAGTTGCATTAGTAGTAAACAGTTTTGACACATGTAATACCAATGCATGAGTTGCCAGTATGTTTCTGTGTCCAGTTCAAGATGCTGCTTGTCATCTTTAAAGCCTTCATGGTTTGGTACCGGATTACCTGAGAGACCATCTTCTCCCAGGTAGTTGTACTATCCAATTCATGAGACCCATAACATACTGGGCATGTTATGGGTCCCATGAGACAAAGAATGTCTCATGGGACCCATAGTAGAGATTGGAAGATGTGTCTTATTTCCCCTGAAATATTCTTCAGAGACCAAGCTGATCCAGAGCTTGCTGGCCTTCTGTAGGCCATGAAGTCCTATTGTCCCAAGTTTGTTAATGGATTCTGTTCTCCATTATATTGTAGGCAGCATCCAGGAGTGGGTTGTCCTCGTCTGTCAGCCAATAAGACCGAGTCTATCAAAGCTGTAAGACACTCCCTCTGCCAACTGTTTCCAGCTTTTGACTCGGTCTTGGTCTAAGACAGACGTGGTTTTTGGCTATCTGACCCTTTCTTGGATAGCTATTTTTTCTGCCTTTTATCCTGTCGGTTTTCCTTTTTGGTTTATTAGGTTATTTTTGCTGATTGAAGTGAAAGTGTTGATTGCACTTTGCCTCCTCCCAGCTTCGGCTGGTAGAGCCGGCTTTGCCGGCGTGAAGGGCTTTTGCCCGACTCCGCCGAGGGCCATGACTTTGTCACCGGCGAGCCAAAGATTTGACTCCTGGCTGGGGAGCGTGCACGGAACTTCCACTTGCCGCTTAACCCATTGGGCTGCACTGGTCTCTTGCTCGGTGCTTCTTCTGGTTTTGCTGGCTTTGACAGATCTGTCAGCCGATGGAGTGATCGGAGCTAAGTATTGTGAGTCCAGCAGTGGGCAGCTTGTCCAAATAGCCCTGTCTTTGCCCTTATATAGGGCGAGAAGGCTTCGGAGTTCATGCTTGTTTTTGAACATACTTCTCTTGACAGCGCTTAGGCTGCTTGATTTGCCACGCTGATCACAGCAGAATGATTTTTGGCCAGGCCGCACTTTAAAATGGCCGAAGACGCTGTGCTTGCCGCTAATCGCTCTGATAGCATTGTGGCTGTCATATCTCCGTCTCCTTTGGCCCCTGAGAAAACTAGATTGGCTGGGCCATTGGGACAATGGCCGCCAGGCAGGAAAGCCCTGGCAAAGACTGATAAGCACCAGAGCAGCTCCAAACAGCCCTCTAAGGTTTCGGAGTTGGAGGCGGCAAGGAAAGCTAAGGTGATCGATAGAGAAATCGCCAAAGCCTTAAAGAAAGCTGATCCCCTCCACTCGGTCCCTCCCTCCCTGGAGAGGGAAACTGTTTCCCGTCTTTTTTCCCTCTCAGTTGGTGGACCTGCAAGACAAATTTGAAAACCAGCCCATGTTACAATGGTCGCCAAATGGCACCAGTGAGCAAATGGAGATAGATTTGCCCAGCAACAGTGAAGCTCTTCTGGGCTCAGCTCAGGCTAATTCTGCCCGGCAACAGCCTATCGGGTTGAAAGTGGCTGATACAGCGACTCCCACTAGACAAATTGTCCCTGATATGAGGGTAGAACAGTTTCCTCCCAATATGGAGGACATTATTTCTGCAGCTGTTACCAGAGCCTTAGCTGCTAGCAGGCAGCAAGTACCACAGCCCATTTATTTGCACTCTGTTGGCAAATGTCAGCATATTGCTCACATGGATTCCTTTGAGGCAGAGGGTTCTGTTTTATTGCAGGACTATGTCTCTCCTTACAGGTCTCATCATTCCTCTGTTTCTGGTGAGGAGGCGGGCAAAGACTTGGATTTCTGTGAAGATGAGGAACAGCTGCCTGAACAGCCAGCGATCTCTGGTCTTTTTAAGCCTGCTCTGTTTAAATTATTGCTGTATAAGGCGAGGAAGGCCACTAACATGCCCTTTGTTCCAGCTTCTAGGGAACCTATACCAGGACCTTCTACTGCCTCTGGCTCCTTGTTTTCCGAGCCAATTAATGCCACAGAGGTGGTGCCATCGCTTCACCTATTTCTGGATGTTGTTAAACGCCAGTGGTCCGCTCCAGCCATTGGGCCTAACCCGGGTTCACTGGATAAGTGACTGTATAATGTTGAGAATGACTTATCTCAAATCTCTCATTACCCTTAATAGATGCTCTGGTGGCAGCTTTGATCTCTCACACTGTGATTCCTGAGGCTTCTGGGGAAGGTCTCAGGCCCGAGGGTAAGAGATTGGAGCAGGCGATCAAGAGGATGCACCAGTCTGCTGCCTGGGCCGTTAAGGAGGCCACATCTGCTTCTTATTTTAATAGGGCATCCCTCATCTGGCTGAAACAGCTGCAGGACCGGATCCCGTTGGGAGACACCAGGGCCCACTAGGACTTGAACAAGTTGCAGGGAGCCCTGGAGTATTCTGCTGTCGCGATGCAGGATGCCGCAAGATTTGCGTCAAAGGCCATTGCCTCCAATGTGACATCCAGACATCTTCTATTGCTCCACTACTGGCAGGTGGATGTCAAGCACAAATGGCGGCTGGCTTCCGCCCCCTTCTCTGGAGAGTGGCTATTGGAGAGGCACTGGATCCGCTGCTTGTAGAGACATGAGACAAACATAAGGTGCTTCAGTTCCTTTCGCAACGTGCAGAGACCTGCCCGTCAACTTATTTCTGCAGACAGGTTTTCCCTGGTCCTGAGGTGGTTTTGGGATGCCTAGGTCTCAGTGCCCTTTCCAGCAGAGGCAGGACCCTCAATCAGACATGGCAGGGAAATTTAGGTCTTTCCCGAGCAAACAGCCCTTTTGAACGGAAGGGAACCGTCCTTTCAGACGCCAACACTAATTCCTTTTCTGACTCTCCCATTGGGGGACACCTGGCATTGTTTGCCAGGCAATGGGAGAGCATAACCACGGATGCATGAGTCCTGGAGATGGTCCGATCGGGCCTCTCCTTAGAGTTCCTCTTCACAACCCCGAAGTTTTTCATTAGCTGCCCTGTCTCAGGGAACAGTGCTAAGCAGGGTCTCATGAACACGGCTGTCCAATACCTATTGGATATCCAGGCGATTGAGCCAGTGCCAGAGGCCCAGTGTGGATTGGGTTTTTAATCCATCCTTTTTGTAATCCCCAAAAGGGGATTACAAAAGGGGGGGTATAGGACTATATTGGACCTTAAGAGACTTAATTGATGTGTATAAGTGCTTTAAGATGCATTCACTTCAGTCCATTTTGGACGGCATCAGGGAGGGCGACTTCCTCACTTCTATTGACCTCACTGAGGCTTATCTTTATGTCCCCATCTATCCAGATCATAGACAATATTTGCACTTTTGTTATCGATCCCATCATTATCAGTATAAGCTCTGCCCTTTGGCTTGCCTTCCACGCCTTGGGCCTTTACCAAATTACTTGCTGCATTGGCGGTGCACATCTGGGCTATCCCTGTGCACCTCCAATGTTATCTAGATGATATATTGATTCAATCAACCTCAGAGTCCCAGGCTCATAGGGATCTAGGCATAACTATGCAAGTGCTCCAGAATTATGGGTTTTCCATTAATGTCAGCAAGAGTCATTTTACTCCGACGAATCGGTTGTTGCATTTGGGAGTGGAGATAGACACCTTGGAGTGCAGGGTATATCTTTCTCAGGAGAGGCAAACAAGCATTAGGGACCTGATACATGAGGTCCGGAGTAGTCAGTTTGCTGTCCTTTCCACTCTTTTGCAGCTTCTGGGAAAGATGGTATCGTGCATCTCCATTATGCCTTGGGCACGTTTCCATTCTAGGGCCCTCCAATGGTTCCTTCTCCCGTATCAGAGATCAGGCAGGAGTACCTTGTCTCTCAAGGTCAAGCTCTCCCGAGAGCTCCTTCATTCCCTGCTATGGTGGGAGTCAGATGCATTTTCCAGAGGTTGCTGCAGCAGTCAATGGTAGTTACAACAGATGCCAGCCTGTTTGGTTGGGGGGGGGGGACTCATCTCCTAGTTAGCGTCACATAGGGTCAATAGTATCAGGATGATCTCACACATAATATAAATTGGCTGGAGCTTAGGGCAATTCATCTGGCGCTCAAGCGTTTTCAGGATGGAGTAGTTGGCAAACATGTCCTCGTTCGAACAGATAATTTGGCCACCAAAGCTAATGTTAACAGGCAAGGGGGTACCCAGTCCAGGTCCCTGACGAGAGAAGCAGAATGTCTCTGCAGTTGGGCAGAGTAGCTGCACATTTCCCTGAGGGTGGAGCATATCGCTGGGTCTGACAATGTATAGGCAGATTGGCTCAGCAGGGCCACAATTGACCATGCAGAGTGGCACCTGCATCCGAATTTGTTTCAGGCACTGGTGGAGCAATTCGGCTGGTCGACCATGGACCTCTTCGGACAATGCCCAACTGCAAAGATATTTTACCAGGTTTGCAGTTCCGGGGGTGGAAGGGGTCGATGTGCTCCAGAGCGCCTGGCCACAAGAGTTCCTGTATGTATTTCCTCCATTGCTTCTCATTCCCAGGGTGGTTCAGAAAATTCTAGTGGAATGGGCAGAGGTCCTACTCTTGATCCCACACTGGCCTCGCTGCCCTTGGTTTGCCAACTGGTGGCCCTATCGGTGGTCGAGCCTTGGAGGATTCCATCAAGCAGAGTCTCCCTCGGCCAGGGGGACTGATCCACCCGGATCCTCAGTGGCTCCAGTTGACCACCTGGCGCTTTAGCGGAGTGCTCTGATTCGGAACAACTACCCGTCTGAGGTAATTGACACCATGCAGGCTGCCAGGCGGCCGTCCACAAACAGGATTTATGATGCCACCTGGAAGGTTCCTGGTGTTCTCAAACTGGCCTGATTCGAACTGAGGTGACTGTGCCCCAGATACTGAGTTTCTTACAGGTGGGGCTTAACATGGGTCTTTCGCCCAATACCATCAGATGACAGGTCTGCATTGTTGCATTGTCTTCAGTGCTGACATGTGGGAAATTGGAGTCTCTAGCGCAACACCCTTCTATCCCCAAGTTCATCTGGGGCACTACGAACCTGTAATCCCTGGTGGTTCATCGTTTCCCAACTTGGGACCTCAACACGGTGCTGCAGGCCCTGACCGGAGGTTCATTCAAACCACTGCGGAAGATGAATCTGCACTTCTTGACCTGCAAGGTGGCATTCCTGGTGGCCATCACCTCGACCAGGCGGATCTCCAAGATGGCATCGCTTTCCATCAGGCCGGACCACTGCTTGTTTCACCCTAACCGGGTGGTGTTACACTTGGACCCTACCTTTGTCCTGAAAGTGAATGCATGGTTTCACAGGGCCCAAGAACTACTCTTTCCAGATTTCTGCCCCAAACCAGGACATCCCCTAGAGAGGAAGTGGCATACGCTAGTTGTGAGACAAGCTCTCCAAATATACATTAAATGGACCTCCTCTTCAGGAGGACGGAGTTGTTCTTCGTCTCCTTTCAACAGGACCTTAGGGACTAAGGTCACTCCCTCGACCCTGGGCCGATGGATCCGGGTGTGTATCGCCAAGGCATACCACGTGCAGGCCCTTCCATTGCCCAAGAATATTACGGCACATTCCACTAGGAGTGCGGCCACAAGTGTGGCGTGGGCCACTCACGCATTTCTGGAGGAGGTTTGCATGGCTGCCACTTTGTCCTTCCCATCACTCTTTATTAGGAACTACAAATTGGACACCTACTCTTGGATGCTGCCTACAATCATCAAGAAGGATCATATCAGGTAGAACCAATGCTCCTTACATGACTATAAAAACATACATGTCAGCAACTATCCATTTTAATTGCTTAATGATTTTATGTATAGAGTCCATATTGCTGAGATGGGAGGCTATATGACTTATGTCAAAGTATATATATGCATGCTATATGGCTGTATATTAATATCAGTTTTTATTGGTATCATAATGATACCAATATCATAATGATACCAATATCAATTATTATTATTAAACCTTGCTGCTTTGCATTACACTGAGTGCTTTTGCATGTGATACAAATTCCTTGTGTGTCAATCACACTTAGTCAATAAAGTATTCTTATTCTTATTCTATTCAAATATTTGAGGTATAGAGGCAATGTGGCAATTCCACATTCTCAAGATCCCTTGGCTAGGTATTATCTTCTAAAATAGCAGTGAAAAATGAGAGAAGGACAAAGAGAGAGAGAATATCCCATTTCATTTCCTTTATTGCTAACGAAGGGAATAATGTCCAGATAGGTTCTTCCCAAAATTTAGCCTTCCTGCAGGTTAAGAATAACTTTTTGAAAATAAGGAAAAATTGCAAAATTGGTTGCAAGACCTTCGCTTGAAAGTTAATAAATTGCAGAGGTTACAGTCATGCCTTTTCTTTTTAATGACTTCTCTTTTTCCCCTTTATCCACCTTGACAGTTTCCTTTCATGGTAGTTCTATTTTCCAGTTTCCTAAACTCATAATCTCCCACTCTTCTTTGGTCTGAGCCTCCTTTAAAAATCTATGTTAATCAGATTATTTATGAAACAGTCTTAGTATCAGCCTCGTAATCTTGCCTGATGATAGGTGATTTATACTGTCATGTAAGGAAGCTGTATTGTATTATAAATACATGCATGCACACAAATACTATTCTGTAATTATTACAGATTGCTAATAAGTTTTCTAATTCTATGCTTTTATCTTGATTTTCTATCAGAATCCTTCTCTTAACAGCTGAACACTATTGCCCATATGCCAAGAAAATTCAGTTCCATGACTTAAGGGATTTCCAGAATATGCTACATTCAACTTTTGTTAGAATTACTCTTAACTGTAGGTCTTTCTTCTATAGAATGGCTGAATCCTTGTGGTGGTTGTGGAAGGTGAACTTTATAAAAATGTTGCTTCTTCCAAAGTGAGCAAAGGGAAACTGTGTTTATGCTACATTTTCCACTGATGTTGACATATCCCTTGATAAATAAACACATGTTTGGTTTTGTATCCAACGCCTGAGCGCTGATTCATAGAGGGATTCTTTATCACTTCTTAAGGGTGTTTTTTGTATATTTTAAATGAAAGGTGCCTGATGTTATGCAAGTTGTCCCTGAGGGTCACCATAGAGGATGTTTCTTCTGTTCTGTCATGGGACTAAATAATTTTGCTGAAATTTCAACAGATAACCCTTAAAAATCTGCCTAACTAACCACCCACTAATCTTGACTGTGTCTCTTTAATAAAGAAAAAAATATAGCAAACATTTGCTATACCAATTCTCAAATACAGCTCATCTGTCTGGAACCCACACTACATATCAGACATTAATACAATTAAACCTGACCAGAAATATTTCACAAGAAGAGTCCTCCACTCCTCTGTTCGCAACAAAATACTTTATGCCACCAGACTTGAAATTCTAGGCTTAGAAAACTTAGAACTACGCCGCCTGTGGTATGACCTAAGCATAGCTCATAAAATTATCTGCTACAATGTCCTACCTGTCAATGACTACTTTAGCTTCAACCCCAATGATACACAAGCACATAACAGATACAAACTTAAAGTGAACCGCTCCAAATTTGATTGCAGAAAATATGATTTCAGCAACAGAGTGGTCAATGCCTGGAATGCACTACCTGACACTGTGGTTTCATCTCAAAAACCCCAAAATTTTAACCTAAGACTGTCTACTGTTGACCTCACTCCATTCCTAAGAGGTCTGTAAGGGACTTGCATAAGAATATCAGTGTGCCTACCATCCCTGTCCTAATGTTTCCTCTATTCGTAAACTTACAAGGTGTGCCATAGTTCTTTATCAGAGAAATACCTGCATTATTCAAGTTAGCTACGTATGTATGACTGCAGCCTATGAAATTAAAATTGCTCAGTGTTAAAGTTGCACTGCATTGCAAAAAGCCACATTGATTTAAATTCAAAGCAATTAATATCAAATAGTGTGGCATAGAATGCAATCGCCATACCTCTGAAATCATGGTTTAAGCTTGCTCCAACACATGCCTTATGATGTTACTTTTATTTATCCATCTTGTCTTTTGAGAAGGAAAGCTTGTTGTACCCATCTGATAAATTGAGCTAATGCCTTGTAATAAAAGGTGTTAATCTGAAAAATGCTACCAACTCCTTCTGTTTTTGTTCTTTAAACTGTTTACTTATGATGCCCCATCATCAACATAATTTTATTACAAATGGATATTGAGTTGTGAAGAAGAGAAGGGAAAAATAGTCACATATTTTTATATGAATTTACTGTGAGCAGCTAGTATTTGCTTACCAATAATACATTCAGCAACCACTCAAGATTACGATGGCATTGAAAAGGGAAGCTTAATAAAGAGAAGCTTAAAATTGCAGCTGTCAAAGTGTCCCCATAGTTATGTGATCACAATTTGGGCATTTGGCAACCAACCTTGGACTTAGGATGGTCTCAACATCCTGTGGTCATGCAATCACCATTTGCAACTTCATGCCTAGTTTCTCAAAAGCAAAGTTAGTGGAGAAGCTTGTAGGTAATCACAAGTTGTGGATATGTGATATAGTGCTTAAAGATCTGTGGTGATTCGAACAATGACTGCAACCACAATTGGCCTAATAAATTGGTACATCACATGACATTTCACTTTACAACTATATCACTGAGCAACAGTTACTGATCCCTATTGTGGTTAGTAATTGAGGACTATTTGTATGTAGTTCCTCAATCTCTGTTTTAACTAGAGTACCCTTAAATGTGAAGATCTGCACTGTGTAATTCATAACTTCATGAAATAAAAATAAAGCATACATTAATAAAGATGTTAGATATTTATATTAAAGGGAATATGACTTGCAAAAAGACTTACACTGATAGTTGTAAATAAGTATGTATGTTATGGGGAATATGCAAGAAAATATGTATAGTTACCTCACTGACACTTTTTGGCAAGTTCAAATTAAAAGCAGCCTAAATAGATTTACATTTGAGGAAATGAAAAGGTTAGAGAAAGGTGAAATTGATGAATTTATCCACAATATTTTGAATAGAAAGTAATACAATAACTGGAAATGCAATAAAATGCATCAAAATGGTTGGATCAAAATAAAGACTTTAGAATGGCAGAATTTACAATTTTCTGCCTGTTCCTAGGATTCAATCATATTACCATTGAGCTATGTATATTCAAAGGTTGTAATAACCTACTTTCTTTGATCAACGGAGTTATGCTTTTTCTGAATATTACTGGGATTCTCATTAATTATTTTTATTCTTTTACAATCTGGTATGGCACATATTTATTTTAAGTCCCAGAGGAAATTGCAAGTAGGTGATTAATAACCTGCCTAAGTATCCCTTTTGCTTTTTTTTTTTTTTTGCCTCGTGAAGGAGTAATGTGACCTACAGTTGTTTGAACAAACCAATACATTTTGTTAATGACAGCTACTGTTGGAACTTGCTCAGGGAAAGGCTGCTTATAAGCAGAAACAAAAGGTATTCTTCATATTTTGTATTTATCTTTTTAAAAAAGTTTGAGCGGGCTGAAAATTTTGAGTAGTAATTCACATACATTTAGACAACTTGGCAGAATTGGATTTGAGGAAATAAGCTAATAGAAACGTTCACCATGAGTTTGTGGTAGCAGTTGAATTGTGTTAGAGATTGCATGCTCATAAGCAAATCTACTTTTTTTAAAAAAAATGCAATGTATATTAGGATATGTGCATATAATGTATGTGTGTGTGTATTTGATATATATATATATATATATATGATATATATCACTCAGAAACAAAAATAGAGAAAATATTTTTTGGAATATTTTTCTTTAGATGCAGCTCCAGTTATTTGATTCTAAGTCACAGATTTAACTGAACCATCTTCTGGGGGTTTTTTGCAGATATTACGAAGTGCTATGACAAGGTAGGGATGGTTCAAAAAAAATATTTTTAATTTATGAAAAAAGAACATAATCAAAATTATACCTAGTGAGTAGGAATGCATATTTCATGATATTCTCTTTCACACTTTTACTTGCATTACTTTTCTGCTGCCTTTGATCTGAAAGCACAGATCTATAAATAGGAAGGGGAATTCAGCAATGGACTTAAAGCTGCAAATCTCTTTTTCTCTGGCTCAGGATAATCATTTTCTGTGAACAACGGGCAGATTTTCCCAGCCAGAATATCATAGAGGCATATTAGTTGCCTCAGTTTTGGTTTATCAGTTAATCACTTTAGCTTTGATCTCTCATGATCAAGAAAATCAGCTCATTACAGCCTTGAGAGATTTTCATCCACTCTTGGTAGTTTTATTTTCCACATTTTTATATAATTTTTGATTGATTAAGTATCCTTTTCAGTGGCTAAGTATTATTTTGCTTTCAGAATTATGTTACTATAATTGTGAAGTTCCTACGGCATGTTTTTAGTCTTCTGTAAAATTTATAGCATTGTACTTCAGTTAGATATAAAAAGAGCATCCCTGATTATATGCCATATAATCAGCTTTATCCTTATAATCACAAAACCCTTAACACATAAGGATTGATTATAAATAAATGAAGCCAAGGCTAGAGCCATTATTGAATATTGACAAACCCATTGATGGCAATCAAGGTCACAGACCACAATTAGCAATATTATAGGAACTGTTCCCTATAAAGAAAAGCAATGTTTCAGTTTTACACCGCACCAAGCTATTATGTTTGGTTTTGGTTTGAACATATGGAGTTTCTCAGACAATTGATGCACAGGCATCAAATCAAGTCGTACCAATATATCAGGTTCTGACATAATCCTAGAACATGACTGCTTTAACAAATTGCAGACAGGCGTTGAACAACCTGTTAGGAATCAGATCTGAAGTATTGCACCTCTACACCTGCCTGGCCAGGTGGCTCAGTGGCTAAGACACTAAGTTTGTTGATCAGAAAGGTCTGCAGTTTGGCGGTTCAAATCCCTAGTGTAGGTCTCCTGTGTGAGCAGGGAATTGGACTAGAAGACCTCCAAGGTCCCTTCCAACTCTATTACTGTTACCTGTTACCATGGGTGTCAAACTCGATCATGTCACGTGACATCATATGACATATTGTGACATTTTTTGCCTTTACAGAGCCGAGATGGGTGTGGCCTGCACATGACGCACCTGTTCACGGGCCGCCAGTTTAACAACCCTGCCACTATTTATCTCTCATTTGTGCACATAATAGGGAGGAATTTAATAGCTTTAATTTAGAGGTAAAAACACATCACTATATTGTGTCACAGTTCAAGTTCTTTAGCTTAAGCAATTCATGTACCACTCTATTTTGTTCAGCAAAATTTCTTTTTCTTTCCTGCACTACATGTATTGACAAAAACACTGAACTGTTTTCTGCAGTGAGGAAAGCAACATTAGTCCTTAGGGAACAACAGCTAACGAAGGGTGCCATGTTGTTTTCCAGTGCGCAGCTCCTATGTTCCATGGCTGGATATTTCACTTATGCATTGCTAGGAAACTGAGTGTTGCTAGGAAACTCTGAGGCCGGGGAGGAATTTCCTGAGAATATGGAATTGTCAGAGGATGACAACCTCCTTCCTGACCTGACCTATTCAAAAGACCTGTGAATAAAAGACCTTTATTCACAGGTCTTTTCTGAACTTCGATCTTCAAATTGTTGCTACACAAGGCCAAGGTTACTACGAAGTTTGGCCTGACACCTGCCACTACTGCTGAAGCCTCTATGCTTCCAACGCTGCATGATCCATTGTTCAAGTCACGAAACTGGACAAAGATGTGATTCCTTGTCCTCCTTTGTTTTCTGAGGTGGTACAGAATAGTTGGGCTCAACCTGGTTCCTTGACTGCACCCAGTGGGCTGGACAAGAAGCTTTACTGTTCAGCTCCTGAATTGGAGGACATCCTGGCTTTACCTTCTGTCAATGCTCCTGTAGTGGCTCTGGCATCCTCGTCTGTTATCACCAATGATATAGTTGATGGCCTTAAGTCTGAGGACAGAAAGGCAAAGTTGGCATTCAGGAAGACTTATCAGGCGGCTGCCTCAGCAGTTAAGGCCACTACTTCCACAACCTTTTTCACCAGAGCTTCCTTACTCTGGTTACGTCAACTACAAGAAAGTTTGCCCCCTGATGACGTCAGACTTCACCATAATGTGAACAAATTGGTTGCTGCGGCGGAATATTCAGCGGACACTTCTTTGAATGCAGATAACTTCGCTTCCCATGCCCTTTCTTCAGTTGTGACTTCTCGCAGGATGTTCTGGCTGCGCAACTGGGGAGCTGACGTTAAGACTAAGTGGAAGCTTGCTTCAGCTCCTTACAAAGCTTCGCACCTTTTTGGAGCAGCTCTTGATCCCATCTTAATAGAGGACAAGGACAAACATAAGGTTCTTCCCTCGTCTTAAAAATGGCAGGAGTGGAGATATACCTCTTACAACCCACGGCAGTCCTTTCATTCCTTCTCAGGAACAGGAACGTCCTTCCAACAACGAACCTACTCCCAAGGCGTGGACCGCTCTTCAGACAGGCAGTCCTTTCACGACCAAGGCCGTAATCAACCTCCGGCTAAATGCCTGTATTGGGGATCCGGTTACAGGTCATTTAGGAGAGGTAAATGACTCAAGGCCGTTGGCTCCCATTGGTGGTCGTCTCCAACAGTTCCATCATCAATGGGAAGCCTCCATGTGTGAACAGTGGATCCTTCGCACGGTGACCCACAGAATTTGCCTAGAATTCTGCTCCACTCCTCCCAGTCATTTCATTCGCTGTCAGGTGTCCCCATTGGAAGCAAGGAAACAGCTGATGGAGCCCGAACTTCGTCATCTACTTTCTATCAATGCCACCAAGCCGGTGCCCGGGTCTCAAGAGGGGACAGGATTCTATTCCACACTGTTTCTAGTACCCAAATCCTCGGAAGGATTCAGGGGAATCTTAAATCTCTAGTATCTCAACCAATTCATCCTTTATCGCAGGTTCAATATGCAGTCCCTCAGGTCCATTCTGACATGCGTCAGGAAAGGGGATTTTTCTGCAATCGGTAGACCTCAAGGAAGCGTACTTACATGTGCCGATTCACCCAGTCCATTGCAAGTACCTTCCTTTCGAGTACAACACCGGCATTTTCAATACTGTTCAGTGCCATTCGGGCTTTCCTCAGCCCCAAGGACATTTACCAAGTTGGTCGCTGTGATGGCTGCTCAGCTCTGGTTTCTTCCTGTGCATGTTGTTATCTGGACGACAATCTCATCCTCTCGTCCTCTCCACTTCAAGCGGCAAAGGACATAGCATCGGTGATCAACATTTTCCAATGGCACAGTTTCTCTATCAACTGGCTGAAAAGTCACCTCACGTCCACCAACCGTATTCTCCACCTGGGTGTGATCATTGACTCACACAGAGGTCAGGTGTTCCTTTCTCCAGACAGGTTCACAGTCTCACTGCTTTGGTGACACAGGTCAGGTTGCAAAGGTCTGCGACACCCCTGCTGCTCTCTCAACTGCTGGGGAAGATGGTGTCATGCATTGCCATTGTTCCCTGGGGACCCAGACATACTCGCCAGTTACAGTGGTTCCTGTTACAGTACCAGAAGTCAAGACAGGGCATGTCCAGAATACCAGTTCTACATCTGCCCCAGGTTCACTTATTGCTTCAGTGGTTGCTGTCCCCATCTCTGTTGAAGGGGTGCACATTCTTGGAGCCCGATCACCTGGTTGTGACATTGGATGTGAGTTTACAGGAGTGGGGAGCTCACATGTTGGACCAAGTGGCTCATGGGCTATAGTCTCTGGAAGAAAGGACTCACAGCATCAACTGGCTCAAGTTGTGGGTGGTGTATCTTGCTCTTCGCCATTTTTGCCCAATATTGAAAGGTCACCATATCCTGATACTTACCGGCAACATGACCAAGAAGGCTCACGTAAATCGAGAAGGAGGTACTCGATCCAGGCCTTTGATGATCGAGGCAGGGAAGTTGCTGAACTGGGCAGAGCGCCACAGCCTGTCGCTATGGGCAGACCACATCTCCGGCCAGGCCAACATTCACGCCAACTGGCTCAGCAGGGAGAGACTCGATCCGGCAGAGTGGCAGCTCCAGCCAGGCATCTTTCAGGACATAATCCAGAGGTTCAACAGGCCTCTAGTTGAGCTTTTCACGACACTTCAGAACCCCAAGCTTCCCAGGTTCTTCTCGTGATTCCCGAGCAGGGGAGCAGAAGGATGTGACACGCTACTCTGCCTGTGGCCTCCCGGCCTGCTTTACGCATTTCCACCTCTCCCGTTGATCCTGAAGGTCATTCGTAAGCTCCTGACAGAACAGGCAGAGATCCTGCTTGTAGCTCCCCTCTGGCCACACAGGGCCTGGTACACTGACTTGGTGAGTCTTTCTGTCTCTCCTCCATGGACACTTCCTCAACACAAGATATCTCTCATCCAGGGGGGTCATCATTCATCCAGAGCCCCAGTGGGTCCGGTTGACCATCTGGCACTTGAGAGGGTCCTCCTGAGGAAGGATGGGCTGCCAGATGATGTGATACGTACCATTCAGTTTTGCAGATGCCCATCGACGGTTCATATCTACAAGGCTTCCTGGAAGGCGTTTTCTCTCTGATGTTCAAGATGCCACATTGATCCTACATTGGCTGATGTTTCAGAGGTCTTACAATTTCTGCAATCGGGGTTGGACAAAGTCCTGGCTCCAATGATCTTGAGGTGCCAGGTTGCAGCTCTGCTACGGTCCTTTCCCATGATCCGTATCGCTCCTTGTTTCAGGATCCCAGAATTCAAGGGTTTCTTCATGGGGCGGCGATCATCTCTCCTCCGATTGTGCATCGTTATCCGTCCTGGGACCTTCCTCTGGTGCTCCAAGTGCTTACTTCCAAACCGTTTGAGCCATTGGGGTCCATTAGTCTCAAGTTCCTTTCCTTCAAACTGGCTTTCCTTCTTGCTATTACGTCTGCCAGGAGATTTCTGAGATTGTGGCTTTATCTGTTAAGGACCTCTGCATATTTCATGCAGACAGAGTTGTGTTACAATTGGATCCTGCCTTCCTGCCCAAAGTGAACTCCTGGTTTCATCAGGCCCAGGAGCTTATCTTGCCCAATTTCTGCCCGGACCCACAGCATCCTCAAGAACAACGCTGGCAAACATTGGATGTCCAGAGAGCATTGCATAGATACCTCATATGTATGGCCTCCTTCCGTCAAACTGAAGCGCTTTTGGTGTCTTTCCACCCATCTTCCATGGGCAAGAAGGTGTCGTCTACAATGGTGGTTTGGTGGATCAAGGTCTGCATTTTGACGGCTTATGAGCCCCAGGCCAGACCAGTACCGGGCAGAGTCTTTGCTCATTCTACCTGCAGTGCGGTGACCATGGCTGCGTGGGTTAGCTTCTGTTGTGCTGCCACGTGGTCCTCTGCTTCGCCGTTTATCCGGCATTACAAGATTGACTCCTTTGCCTCGGCTGAGGCTTCATTTGGCAGGCAGGTGCTACAACAAGCCCATTCTGCCCAGGGCTCGGGGAGCAGTCAGCTTCCCGCCCAATGAGTGTGAGCTTGGGTATATCCCAGCCATGGAATGTAGGAGTAGCGCACTGGTAAATAGACATTGGTGTACCTGAACGTCCCTTTTCTGGGCACTGTGACTACATTCCATTCCTGCCCTTGTTTCTGTTCTATCTGGACTGTTTATTGTTTATTGGCGGTGTTGGTGTTCTTGTTTCTTTTGTTCTGTAGATTCCTGGTGTCAAGCTCCTTCGTGAAAAGATTGACAAGATCAGCACAGAGAGGACAGACATCAACAAGAAATTTAAATATTTAACACTCAATTCCCTAGCAACGCATAAGTGAAATACCCATCCACGGAATGTAGTTGCAGCACCCAGAAAAGGAACGTTCAGTTAAGCCAATGTCCATTTCGGCTACTCTGATATTTAATGACTTAAATATATCTCAGATATATATTCCTTAAAGAAAAAAATAGACACAGTTGCCTATTTATGGGTTAATTTAAATCTGTTTAAAAACCTAATTTGCTAACCCTATTATACTTGTATTACTGGCCCTTTTTTGTTTATCTAGAATATTTGATGTCTGTGTACTTTTATTGTACTAATGCTTGTAAGCAATAAATACAATCAATTATTGGGAAGTTTTTGTAAAATATTTTGATTAGAGCTTTCCGGAACAATGACAGTGAAAACACTTCAAAGTGAAAACACTTCAAAGTAGAAACATTTCAAAGCCCCACACCATGCCATTCCCACCACCATGCTTGACTGAAGGCAAGACACACTTCTCTTTGTATTCCTCACCTGGTTGCTGCCACACACACTTAACACCATCTGAACCAAATAAGTTTATCTTGGTCTCATTGGATCACAGGACATGTCTGTTTGTCTGCAGCAAACCATTTGCAGGCTTTCTTGTGCATCATCTTTAGAACAGGCTTCCTTCTGGGACAATTTGATGCAGCATGAGATGTATGGTCTGAGCACTGACAGGCTGACCCCACCACCACCACTTCAACCTCTGCAGCAATGCTGGCAGCAATCATACGTCTATTTCCCAAAGCCAACCTCTGGATATGACACTGAACACCGGCATTCAACTTCTTTGGTTGACATGGCGAGGCCTGTTCTGAGTGGAAACTGTCCTGTTAATCCGCTATCCGGTCTTAGCCACCATGCTGCAGCTCAGTTTCAGGGACTTGGCCATCTTCTTATAGCCTAGGCCATCTTTATGTAGAGCAACAATTTGTTTTTTCAGATCCTCAGAGAGTTCATTGCTATGAGATGCCATGTTGAACTTCCAGTGACCAGTATGAGTGAGAGCGATAACACCAAATTTAATATACTTGCTCTCCTTTCACACCTGAGACCTTGTAACACTAATCTGTCACCAGGAGGGAAAACAGCTACTTGAGCCCCATTTAGACATTATCTTAAGGGTGTACTCACTTTTGTTGCTAGCAGTTTACACATTAATGGCTGTATGTTGTGTTATTTTGAGGGGACATTTACACTATTAATGAAACTGTATACTCACTACTTTATATTGTAGCCAAGTGTCATTTCTTCAGGGTTATCACATGAAAAGATATACTTAAATGTTTACAAAATGTGAGGGGTGTACTCACTTCTGTGATATACTGTATATTGTTTTGGAAACAATAGTAGAAGTTTAAAACTTGTTCTATTATTCTCACAGCAACAATCTCAATATATTCAGCTCTGAATATATAAGGAACCAGAACTAAGTTAATAGTTCTGGCTCCTTTCTTCCTTCTGAGTAAGACTTCCCAGCATCTGGAGCAAGCTTTCTTCTCTGCCTGGTCAATGAGCTAAGTCTCAGCCGGGGAGAATGGCTGGAGGAGAGGGACTAACTTGTATATACAAGCCTGATAAGAATAATCCTGCAGGCATCTACTCCAACTTCTCAATGAGTCTGTTGACACTCATATTACAATGCTGTAGCTACTCACAAGGAGACTGGTATTTCCCTTTCTCTAGTCTAGAATGAGATTGTGTTATCTTGCATTAATTTTCATGGAGTTTAGGTATATGCCTTCCATGTGCTAGTTGACTCAGACTTTCTTCTCTGTAATGTCAAGTGAGATGCCAAAATGTTAAGAAATTCGCCATTTTTTATCTTAAACATACAAATATATGTTATAAAATTGGAAGTCATTCATTTGTAATTTTTTCATTAGAATTCCTAGAGCTGGAAAGAGCCAACCCTGTGATCCAAGCTACGAGTCCCTAATAGATGATTAACTATCACTTGAACTTGAATAAAAGAAAAGCTATGACATCTCTGGGCAATAAATTCCACTGTTGGAGAAACTGGAATAATGCCAACTTTCCATAATGAGCTTATTGATTATTCCAAAATTTTTATACACCAGTGGTTATAACGGGAGTGTTGGATAATGTTGATTGATAAGCAGTGGCTGCTTACTTAGCTATACAGCTAAGCAAGCAGTGGCTGCTTATTAGCTATATCTAAATATTTCATATAAAGGCATACATTTCTAATTATTTTAAAAGATAGGAATAAAAACTGAAAGCAAGCAGATATGTGGATAAACTAGATTAGATTAGAGACCATTATATTGAATTCTGAATGTAATTATTATTGAGGTGTACTCCTGAATTATTTAAATGCTTGTAAAATTGATTTTGTGTAAACAGTATTCTGAAAAACTGCCTGCTCTTTGCAGTGAACACAAGTTATACAAAATGTATTGATCTATTGTTTGCGTGTTTTACTTTATTAATATTTAGAGGTCTGTTTGAATAATTTTATGTATATGAACTCCCATTGCTCCCATTATGTACATGAACTCCCATTACATCTTATATATTATAAGATATTATAAAACAATATCTTATTGTTGGATATTGATGGACACCTGACTGATAGATAAAATAGAAGTATTAATACCAGATTATTCAGGCATAAATAATCATTTTCTACTTTATAAGTTAATGCAAGGTTTTCTGACAAGTAAGACAAGGATATATCTCTATCATAGATTTGCTTTTTGATCTGTTTCATTTGGTTAGTCAACCTGTAAAACTAAGACATTTGCCTTGAATTAGATGTAACTGTTCTGAATATATAATATGCTGTTTTGTGATTAAAAGTATAAATAACAAAGAATGTGTTGGTTAAACTGAAATAGTTTTCTAATCCGTTGATTTATGAGACCTATTGAGACTATGTAGTTTACAAAGCCATACAATCCATTTCTTATTTATTGCTTATTTCTTATTTAGCTACGTTTAAATATTTCATACAAAGAAACATATTTCTAATTATTTTAAAAGATAAGGATATAGAAGAAAAGATATATGTGGATAAACTAGATTAGATCAGGTGCTATTTTATTGAATTCTAAATATGTGCTCATAAAGTAGCTTCTTACTTGGTACTATACTGTGGTATATTTGATAAGGTATAATTTACCTTTCTAGGACTCGTAAAGTCATTTTATTAACTCTGTGCAGACTTTCTAAAACTCTGCCTCATTTTAACATCAGCATTTTGATGGGATTTGCTGCTTATGGAAGCTAAAATTCCATTTTAAGAACTAAAGATTTTCTTCTTCTCTTGGATTTTAAAGAGTTTTGTTCAAAAGAATTTATAAAGGAGCTTTTCATATATCTTTCTGTTGACTAGTCTCCTTTCTTTGAGGGAAACCCAGCACTTTATTCCAAAGAGAAAACATTGCTGTGGTTTTCAAAGGAAAGTTTCTGTTTCTGCCTTCTGGGCACAACTGCAGGTATAAGAAGAATCAGCATAATTACTTTTTCCTGTCTTTCCTTTGTTCTGCTATGTGATGAGCATCAGCTTTTATTTTTAGCAGAAGCTAACTGCAACAAGCATGCAGTTGATTCATTCATATACAGATTATTTATGTTCTTTTGCCAGTTTTCCAAGAAAATCCTGCTTCATAGTTTAGTTCATTTATGAAAACATTTTCCTGCTTTTTTCAGTTGTTCTAGGACTTTAAATATTTTGAAATTCCAAGAATAATAAATCAAAGTAAATTAAATACAAAGGTAAATCTAATAGGGAGTTGTAAATAAATGTATTAGTATCTATAGAGCAGAGATTTCCTATATTATTGTATAATACCTTGTTTAGGAAGTCATATTTTTTATCTAATGGCAGGATTATTTTAAATAATGTTCAATATGAACCACAATGTTCAAAGACAGGAGCAAAAAATATGTGGTCTATATAAATATTAAGTTTTAAGTTTATGTATTCTGAAGTATTTATAGCCAATACTAGACTTGTAGTTTTTATTTTAAAATTTTAGCTCACAAAATAAATAACTCCTCTCTCCCACATATTCAGTTTGATATCATCTTAATTAATATTTTTCTAGTAGGAAACCCATAAGCACTCACAGGCACTCCCACTAAAGTTTGGTTCCATTAAGGAAGTTGTATCAGAAATAACATGGTGGGATATGTTTAATATAATTAGTTTACACAAAGTGCTTGGTCAATATTCAAGTAACAGGCCAAAATGGGGAGAAAAATAATAAAAGTGTCTTTATGCAGCTTTCATAAAATATAGAGACATAACTTGGAAAGTAGTAAAAAATCAAGAGTTGAACTAAGAATAATCTTTTAGAAACCAACTAAATATTAATTCACTATGGAAAATCTATTGGTTCTTTATTTAAGAACCCTTTATTGGGTTTATCTTGCTCTTTAAATAATCATAGAGGGTTGCCATGAAAGCAAAAGCAGGACAGCTTAGTAGAAATAAGGATACTCTAATTTTTCAGTTGAAATCAATATTTCAGTAGCGCTCATTAGCTGTAGTTACAGCAAAGATCTTTTTAAAAATAAACCAACCAATTTGAGAAATATATGCCAGAAGTAGTTTTTCCATTTCTGACAGTGTCTGTTTTTTTGAAATAGATCTGTGCTGCCCTGCTCCCCTCACACACATGTATACCAAGAATTCTACAGGTGTTTATTCAAACTCCCCAAACAGGACTTCAGAAAGCAGGGTCGGATTCTGAGCTCAGCATGGCAAGAGTCCCTGAACAAGAGTCAGACAGGCAAACACAAACTCCATGGAGAGCAGTCCACAAATTGAACAGGTCAGGATACATGGCATGAGCACACAAGGCACAGAACTAGGCATGTTGCCAGCAACACTCAAGTCTTTGGGGGCAGATTAAGTAGGCAATGCAAGTGTAGCCCTTCACAAGTAATCTAACTGACTGGCATTGTGACTGTCTCTGCCCTGTGTCCTTGAGGGGACTCCACATTCTCCTCATTGCCAATGCTGCTCATGGTCCTTACCTGAAAGCTTCTGGCCAATTTACTGTAACTGTAGCTTACCTTGCTCACCTTCAACCTGTCCTTCGTCCAATCAACCCAGCTGAAGCTGATTTATCTTGTCTCTGCTTTTTCCTCTGCTGACTGATTTTCTTCCTTTGAATTCATATCTGGAGGGGGAGGGGAGTGTCCGGGACAGATTAATGACAAAGTCAGTATGCCAAATTACACACATTCATATTCTCATGAATATCTTGTTTTGAATAACAGCCAAATTAAATCATAGCTGTCAAATAACCCATTATGTTAAAGATACAGCTACTGATTAGCTAATATTTTTCTTTCTTAAAGTCAGTTTCCTAGAGAGAAATTAGCCTTATGCCTTTTTCCAAGAGGAAGGAAACATTTGTGTTAACAGAGGAATTACAAATGTGGCCCTTCTATTCACATTTGAGGCCATCTGGGAAAAATGGCACAAAGGCATCCCGCTTCATTCTCTCTTGTTTTGTTTCTCACTGAGACCTCCCGTACCTCACACGACATAAATTCTACTTATTTTTTTAAAGTAACATTTATCTTCTGAATCTATTACATCTCTTTCTTAGATGCAACATTCATAATAATATCTCTCCATTTAAAAATGCATATGTTCCATTTAAAAATTATCCTAGAAATTATCCTATTTATTTCAAAAGACTGCTTAATTTCATTTTATTGATAATCTGACATCCTTGTAAAAGCCATAAAATGGCACATTTTTCTCATTTTATTATTCAACAGTTTTCTTAAGCTGTGATAGATTTCTGAAGTACCATAGTAGTTGGGATTAAAGAAATAAATTATGTTTTTAAGACAGTAATTTACATTTTATCAAATTGGTAGTTATTTTTGCAGTTTCTGAAATTGCAAATTTGAAAGTCTTAGCCTAAGTAAGCCAATTGAGACTTATTTTATGTAATGTCAATTTCCTATTATCCTAAAATAAAGTTAATAAAACAAATTTCTAGTTAATTAATAATTGCAATGATATTTAATAAGAATTTGTAACAACAGCTTTGATTTTTTAGATACAATTCAGGAGTTAGTAAATTAGCTCATGAGAACTCTGCTTGTCTATTATTGCCATGTTTGAGGCTGAAATCAATACAGTTGTTAGTACAATTCCAAATTAATAATTGTATGTTAAAGATGTGTGCCATTACATGTCAGTGTTTGGAACTTTGGGGTCGGTGAGTGGAGCCTCCCACCGGTTTTACTACCGGTTATTGTGAACCGGTCCGAAACAGGGGCAACCCACCACTGATCTAAACGTATCAGATGTGCTTACTGCTTACTAATTCACACATGCTAAGACATCCACCATAGTTTATAACATAGAGTGCTTCAGTTTGTACAAAGAAGTCAATTACTGTATTTTTTGTAGTATAAGACGCACCTACCTTTTTGGGGGTTTTCTTTTTAAAGTTTTTTTTATTTTTTAGACAAACAAACATACAAACATACAATGTATTTTCTTTTAACAGACTATTTGGCTGGTTCACAAATTTAAACAGTGTTTAGTCATCTCAATTAGATTTACAATTTCTGTATTTCCTTTTTGCCATATTTATTCTTCATCTATTTTTTAAAAAAACCAATATTACCCTTCATCCTCATCTCTAATCTTAATCAAATTCAATTTTTCTCTTCTCTTCTATATTATATCCCTTCCCATTGTCATCTTTTCATATCCATTCTCACATTGGTTAATTATGTAATATTACAATTGTTTAATACAAATTAAACATTTTAATATAAATCAATTTAATATCTTTTTTGTATATTAATCAATATGAACATGAATATTCCAATTATATCTATGCAACCCAACTTCTTACAAATCAATTAATTATATTTACCAATAATAATAAACCAAATAATTTCCCCTCTTATGTTACCCATTTTCACATCTTAAACTCTCCCAATAACCCACACTTTTGCCCATATAATCCTCCAAATCACAACTTAATCATTTCTACTTTCATCATAATATATAATTAAAAAATTTCAATCATTACAATTTTCCTAATTAAATTTTAAAATGTTCTAGCTGTTATCCAAGCTACAATTTAATCCTTTTTTAGTTTCACCATTAAAGGTATTTCAATTGTTACAGTTTATACTTATTCATATTTCTAAAAAAAATTAAAAAAGAAAAACTTATCATTGTCTAGATTTCAAAAATAAAAAGACAAATATTCCAATTATTATTCATTTTTACAATCACGATTTCCCATTTATTTCTTACTACTATTCATATTTCCATTCTAAATATGTATAACATTTTTCTTTTTCATTTCTTTTTTTCCCTTCCCATTTTTATTTTTGCCTTTTTCTTTCTCCTTTTTTCTTTTGTGTTTAAAATCTTGAACTCTCCTCTTTTTCCTTAAATTTCCGATTGTTTGTACCTACCTTTTTGGGTGAGGAAAAAGAATAAAAAGAAATGTGCCTCTGCCTCTGTCTAATTTTGCCTCGCTGCAGCAAACAGCAAACAGCATGCTTTACTTTCAGTTTTGTTTTCAGCGTAGCTTGATTAGCACAAGGAAAAGAAAACCTGCTCCAGCAATTTACCTCTTTGCAGTAAGCGGCAGAGCCCTGCGCAAAACAGCTGAGGGCAAATCAGCTGAGAGCTGGGAGGCTGATCTAATTAACTTGTGCTAATTAATCTATGCTGAAGCTGAAAGGAACTGTTTTTTCTTGCTATTTGCTTGCAAGGAGGTAACTGTTGCGAGGCACAGGCTAAAGGGTGGGGGCCAGTGGGTGGGCAGGGCTACATTCGGTGTATAAGATGCACCTAAATTTTCACCCCCTTTTGGGGCATAAAAAAGTGTGTCTTATACTCCGAAAAATACGGTATTTTATGCTTTATACATTAGCATGAGAAATGGATTGGAAAAAATAAGTGAACCATTTATCTTGAGCGGGACAATGAAAGGACAATGGTAAATGAAGAAATGTGTGTCATAACATCATTATAAGTAGCATAGATGTCATATACTTCAAGTCATATTTATATCACCCTCTGTTATTATGGGTGGTAATGATCTGGATACCATTTGTTTTCAAAAATGACAATCAAACAGAAATCAGTGGAACTGAGATATTTTAGATGTTTTGAGGCTGAATCCAGTGATGCTGCCAATCAAGCAAGATTGGTTCACCTTTTAATATGAAACAGATTTATATAGTGTAGTATGGTATGGTATGGTATGGTATGGTATGGTATGGTATGGTATGGTATGGTATGGTATGGTATGGTATAGTATGGGAGGGGAGGGGAGGGGAGGGGAGGGATAGGATAGAATTCAATTCTTTATTGGCCAAGTGTGATTGGACACACAAGGAATTTTCTTGGTGCATATGTTCTCAGTGCACATAAAAGAAAAGATCATTTGTCAAAAATCATAAAATAAATGATTTTTTATGATTAAAAACAAAACAAAATCATAAATTAGAAAATGTGACATAATTGCTAATTAAAGAGGAAAATTTTCTGCAAAAATCATTGTTGTGGTTAAACAATTGTGCAATAAATGTCTCACCTGGCAATATTATCTACAAAAATCATTGATAAAGCTAAGACGTTTAGCAATAAATGTCTAATCTGGCAAGCCTGTCAATAATAGGACCTTAATTCAGTATCTTTCATGACATAAACATTCATTTGCTTTACTACAGTAAGTAGTAGAAACCTAAGTTTATTTTAAAGGTCAGTGTACCTTAGTTACAAATTTTTTAAAGCTATGCTGATTTGACAATATTCAGCAAAAAAAATTCTTTGTTTGGAAAAGAAAGTGTTTTTCTGCCTATTTCACGGGCAGGGATTAAATTACTTACCAAATCTGTTGAATAAATTTACAGCTACATAGAAGAACATAACTATATAAGACAGTTTAAGCAAGTGAACGGTTGCATTTGGAAGAAAACCCTCAAGTTCTGACTTTCAAAACCCACAAAATGTTTTCTGCTTTCCGTGGACCCTACAGATATAATTTCAAATTCTCCTAGAAAGGTAATTGAGCTATCTACTAATAGATCAATACGTTGACGTCCACAAGTCAAGTTATCCTCCTCTGATGGTAAGTTTGCCATGGTACTGGTAGTTTTTGACTTAAAACAATTCATTTAGTTCCATTTGAAGCTACAAGGGCACTGAAAAAAGTGTCTTATGACTGTTTTTCACATTTATGACCATTGCAGCATCTCCATTGTCACATGATCAAAATTTGGATGCTTGCCAATTGGTTGTCTATGGAGATTCTCAGTCATCCAGATCATGGTTGTCCCAAAGGGTGGAAATGAGAAATCCTTAGTGCTCTCTGGGCTTGGTTGTTTTCTTGCAGACATTTCATTATATTGATGTTACTTAGACTGGGTAATGAAACGTCTGCAAGAAAATAACCAAGTACCATGCCCCTTCACTAATAGAAATACTTTGAATTAAGTTCTCACTAATTTCAGGGTGAGAAAAGAAATGAACCAAGATCTTATGAAGGTATTGTTATGAAGGAATCTCTTATGAAGAATTTGTTTCTATGCTTCTATTTGATCCTAAAAAATTCTGTAATAATTCTAAAACCTTTTTGTGTTCAGTAACAATAATAGTTGTGTTAGTATGTTGAAGAAGGCATTCAAGTCTTACGGGAGAAGTGGCCCAGGTTCAATTCTGCTATTTCCAGGGAGGACAGGATAAATTCTTATCAGAAAGTCTGGATATTCAATACCAATCAACATTAAAAAATTAACCAGACTTAAATGGACAATGCTTGCCTGTATGAGCAATGATGAGAGCATGGGGTAAATAAAGAAAAGTGCATTTAGTACAATGTCAAATACTGGGCTCTTTGCATTACTCTTGGCATTACATTGCCATTCTATCATTTTTTGCCATATCCATAGCTATAGTCCTACATTTTTGTTTATTTGAAAATATCAGTACTGCTAAAATTCCTAGGCAGATAGACAAAAAGTGTAGACATAACAACTGTATTATTACAGAATGTATATGTTTAAATAAATCATAATTAATCTAGTATATACCCTGTTTCCCCAAAATTAAGACATCCCCTGATAATAAGCCCAACTGGGCTTTTGAGTGCATGTGCTAAAATAAGCCTTCCCCCCCCAAAAATAAGCCCTTCCTGAAAATATTTAAATGCAGAACTGGAAATCAGGTAAGACAGTAAGAGGAGGCCCATCTTGCTCCATGCGTCCCAAAATAATAAGACCACCCTGAAAATAAGACCAGTTTATTTTGGGGTTCAAAAAAATATAAGACACGGTCTTATTATCGGGGAAACATGGTAGTATCTCCTAAAATCTCCTATGAGTGGTATATAGTTAGATAATTTGTGCACAAACAGACTTCTTTTAGAAACTCTTAGTTAGGAACAAGTACCAGTTTGTTGCTGATTAACCATTTAATTTTAAATTAAATAAGGTTTTGAAACTACTAATATACTAATAGAGGAAGTCCTTTGGGAAGAATATCTATAATAAGTCTCAGTATGCCCTGGCATTGACGTTAGTCTTGTTTGCTGCTTTTCCATATATTGTTGCTCTTTGGTGTACAATTGAGAATTAGTCCTACGGATCCTGAATATTGGACCTAAGGTCTAGATACTATTGCGCCTATGTACCTAGGCAAAAGAATAACAGAGTGATCAACAGCTGGGCCTGTAAATCTTGGTCATGGTCTGATTACAACATGTCCAACATGAAATGGTGATAAAGCATGGAACAAAGGGACTCAAATAATGAATGCAACAGTATACAGTATATCTTATGGCAGTCTTATGTGCCATAAGATGGTTCTTGAAATATACATCCAATAGTTTAGAATTCTATTAGTTAATTACTATATTCACTGATGCATGTAATTACTATATTCACTGGTGCTCCGAATTGTTCAATATTTGGAAAGAAATATCCAAGTGGACTTTCAATGCACATGCTTAAAAATGTGTGAGATATTTATATTTTCAACTTTAAATTATGGAACATAATTTGGCTTTTAATGTTTTATCTATGAAAAATTCCTAATTTTGCAGATTATTATTTCTTATGTAAGAGGCTGGAATATGATTCATGGATCTGAACGCTCTATGTACTCATTATTATATAAAAAGATGTGGATTACTATATTTGAACTTTGGCTAGAAATTGTTGCTTTATAATCCAGACAAATATAATTAGTACCAAATGTAGTTGGTTTTGTTGTTATTGTTTGATTGTTGAACTTTAGCTTTTTATTGTAAATTTTTTGCAATTGAAGATTGGAAGAAAGTAAATAATGGAAAATGGCATGAAATAAGAACGAAGAATTTGAGAATATTTTTATCCATTATCATCTTTCAAAGGCATGGCTAAGCATAAAATATTCACACACCATTGCATTTACATTAACTAAGGAATTAATTACTGTTTCAGTGTATATTCTTTATAATTATAAGGAATAAAAATCTGTATCTTTTAAATGATTTTGGTTTCATGTGAAAAATTTCCACATTTTATATCACATGTAAAAATTGTATTTGTGATTATTTAATCAGATACTTGAAAAAGCTTTCAATTTTTAAAGCTAAAAATAGCTAATTTACTAATTTATAAAAATGAATAAAAATACTAGTAATTAATACCAGGATTATCTAAAGAATTAATGTATGTTGATTGCATATGGGCTCAAAAATAAGGCCTTAATTTAAAGTTAATTATGAAACATAGTGAACTATCCAGTTAATTTATATATATTATTATAAAAATGATCTTTTTTTAATTCAAAAGATATTAAGTTTCATCTAAAATAGCTCTGCAATATATTGGAAATGCCTTACAAAAATAGAAAATATATACAATCCTTGTATTTTTCCCTGTATAAAATTGCTGTATTTTTTTTTTTAGTTTTTTTTTTTAATTTAATTAGATTTATATGCCGCCCTTCTCCGGAGACTCAGGGCAGCTTACAATGTGTTAAGCAATAGCATTCATACTTTTGTATATTTTTTATACAAAGTCAGCTTATTGCCCCCACAAACTGGGTCCTCAATTTATCTACCTTAGAAAGGATGGAAGGCTGAGTCAATCTTGAGCCTCGAACTTGCAATAATTGCAGACAGCTGAATGTTAGTAACAGCCTACTTAGCCTGTTGAGCTATCTGAGGCTCTTATTTTTCCCTACTTTGGGGCTTTTAATTGAATTATAAAATGTAGATTTGTTTTCTATTTGCCTTATAAATTTTAATTTTAAAATTAAAATAAAAGAAGAATAATTCTTCTATTTTTATTATTTTTATTGTTTTTTATTATTTTATTATTCCGTAATAATCACCAGGGTGACCTACTCAGTGTGCTTATGGGACATCTCATGCCATCAGTTTATCTAACTTATTATTTACACAACTTTTCCTCAACCTTGTGCCAGATATTCTGGACTACAATTTTTGTCATAAGAAAGCTAGGGCAGCCAATGGAGGGCACCAAAATGAAGAAGGCTAATCCACATTGACTGATATTAGATAGGAACCTTGGTTAGATAAGCCTGGGTTTGAACCTAGGACCACATTGCTGTCACATAAATATGTGACATATGCACATCAATAGGTACTTAATAACAAAACTGTAAGAAATCCCAGCAATCAGCAGATACCATAGAAATGTTTCTAGAAGGATAAAAATGAAGTATGAATTAAAACAGTACAGAATTAGAGGATTGTGTGTATCTATCCAGCACTTGCTTCTCAGTACCATTAAAGATATACATTCAGTTAACTAAAATAATAAATCTATTTTTTATTTATATTGTGTATTTAAAGAGGTTTATGTATTATTAAACAAGTTTAGATTACTTTAGCATTTTTTTTCTTTTTCTCCAGTGTCTTGTCTTGTCTTGTCTTTTCTTGTTTTCTTTTCTTTTTCTATTTCCAATTTACAAATATCAATTTCAAAAGCAGTTTTTAAAGATGCTTATGAATCCTCTTATATTTAAATTTTGTTAATCCCAATGAGCAAGCAACGTTACTAAGTTTTTAATGAATCACAGACATCTTGTGCAATGGGAGGATAGATGTTTTTCTGTGAATTTTCAACTGTTAGAGCTGGGAAAAATACTCTTAACGCATAAAAAGAATTGTTTGGTTTGATTGATTCAGTGATACATCAACATACAGAGTTATTAAGTCAAATTGTTACATTAATGCATGCACATTCTTTTTCTGAAATAGATTTTAAGTAATATATCTGATACGTGGAAGGAAAGGAGTGAAATTAATGTATTTTTTTAGCAATGCACTTTATTTGATATATATTGCTATCCCATGACACTATCAATTTTAGAATATATTTGACTGAATCAGTTGGCAAACAATTCTGTAGGGGTGTCTAAAAGTACAGAGTCCACCCTGTAATGACTTTCTGAATCTATGAGAAATTCACAGAAAATGGGTCAGTGAGTGTAGACTCTCAATCACTAATGTGAACATTAACAGATGATAGTTGAGCAAATTTCCCACTAGGATAATTTATATATGCTTTGAGGACATTCAAAAGAATGAAAGGGAGCTGTACTCACATTTATTTGAATGAATTAACATTTTATTGCAGTCCAGACCAGATCATAAAAGTTAAAACAACTAAATATAATGTGAGAATATAATAAAATCTAATTAATTAAGTGAATAGCCTATTTACTTCATTCTGAGCAGAGAAAAGATTTATGGCTTGACACAGAATTTAGCAATTGTATATGTATTTCGGGGCACTTATTATTTGTGAAAGATTCTAAATACCATTGGCCAGAACAGCCAATCAGTCTATCAATTAAAAATTGGATTAGTTGGGCGCATAATTCTTTTTTAAATCTATATCTCAGAAAGACATGTTTTAGGATTTAAATTTTCTTAAGGCACAGCCACACATCTATTTTTAATTTCACATTAGTTTCTACACCGGAGGGTAGGTTGAGAGATTAAAATAAACTAAACTTAAGTGACAGAACTTTATGTCTCAACAAGATGCCTTTCTCCAATCCACATTTTAAAATAAACAAGCCAATAAGTTGTGACCATTGAAGTGTTACATATGTACAGAAGAGACAATGCTCATGCCTACTCTAATCATGGAAATGCATTGGGTAATTTTGGTCCAGCTTCACATGCTCTTTCCAACAACCTGCCCCATAGAGTTGCTGCTGTAAGACTAAATAAAGGGAGATCATCATGTTAACCATCTTAAATTTGTATACATCTAACAAATAAATAAAACTCTGACTAAGTAAAGTGGTGGTAATATTTATTAAACATGTCCATTACCGTCTTTGCATTATGTTGCAAAGAAGAAACAAGAACCAGTATATTGCTGATGGAATTATGTTTCGTTTACTATTTACATGGAAATTTCAACATATTTTCTCAACTGTTAAGATTAATGTTGTGCCAAAGTTGCCTCCATTTACTCAAAAGTTTTCTTCCCCTGTAAAAGGTTCATGTTATTTTACCTATATATTTGCAGAATATTTAATAATTGCATATCTTAGTTTTTTACGATTATTTTTAGAGGCATATGTATACATGCAAGGAATCCTTGACTGATAACAAGAATGAAGCACAGGATTTCTCTCGTAACTCATGACAATCATAAATTGAAGCATCCATATGAATGATTAAATTCTGGAGTTTCAACAGAGACATATCCCACTAGTCACATGTTTGCATTTCATGAATTCTGGAACTGGGTTGTAAGTTTCCTTTTGGGGTGATCTATCATAATTTCAAACAGTCACTAAATAACCAAATGTTGTTTTCTGTTACACATCTTTGTATCCTTCTGAAATCTTCTGGTAGCTCAGTTTTTCCGCTATGAAACAGAGAGTAGAAAGTATTTTCTCATGAAGTTTTCCTTTATGGTGTAACAGAAGCATGGAAAAACAGAAAAGATACTAGAAAGGGGATTGCATGAATAAACTCCCTACCACCCTTGAATAAATTCAAGAATAACACTTCCACTTATTTAATGGTTAAGCAACATAATTCCACTGCAGTTGTCTTCCTCTTTGAAAGTTCTTTTGAAAACAAACTATTTCATCAAATTGCATTACCTCATAGTGAAACAACGTAAGAGTATTTTCTTCTTCTATGGCACCAAGCAGTCGATTAGTCAATCTGTCATTTTATTTCAGTCTCAGACCAATACGAGAAATAGCTCCTTAACTTATTTGTAAGGATGTACAACAGTGGTGAAATGTAAAATTTGTTACTATTGGTTCTGTGGGCGTGGCTTGGTGGGGGGTAATGTGACTGGGTGGGCAAGGCCAACTTTTTTTTTAACTTTTAAAAGCATTTTTTCTACAACCTCTTCGGTTGAAGAGGTTATTAAAAAATGCTTTTAAAAGGCTCTGACAATCCCAGCTGAGTTGCCAAAGGCTCTACCAAAGGCTCTGACGATCAGGCAACTCAGCTGGGATCGTCAAAGCCTTTTAAAAGCATTTTTTTAACAACCTCTTCAGCCAGAGGTTGTAGAAAAAATGCTTTTAAAAGACTCTGGCGATCCCAGTTGATCTGCGCGATCATCAGAGGCTTTTTAAAAAAACTTTTAAAAGCATTTTTTTGGCCAAAGAAAAAATGCTTTTAAAAGTAAAAAAAAAAGCCTCTGATGATCGCTCGGCTCAGCTGAGCATGAAGGGGGGAACAGGGATTTTTGCTACTGGTTCTCCGAAGTGGTAGTGGTGGTGGTTTCACCACCCACCGCCACCACTACCGGATCGGGTGATCCAGTCCGAACCAGGAGCATTTCATCCCTTATATATAGAATAGTCTATCTTAAGAAAACTGTAAATAAAAATTAAAATACAGTTATAAAACAATCTGGCTGGGGCCCATGAATGAAACCCAAAAGCATTAATGTATATCTTGACTATAAATGAAATATCTAAATTTATACAAAATGTTATCAATTTCTAATGTTAACAAACTTTGATGTATTAGTTATATAAAATGTGATAATATATAATTTACATAGAATATGATAATATATAAATTTATGTAGCAGGAACCTGAGCTGTTAAGGTTTGGCAGATCTTATAGGCTACCTAGCCTCATGCTGTGTAATAAATTGTAGTTCATTTGTAAGTGGCATTTGGTCTGTAAGAAATAATCACCCCACCCTCAGGGAATGAAATACTTTGGGGAATATTAAAAGAGGCAGAATATTATATTTCCCCAAAGGAGAAATGGAGAAAAAAACTTAAGAAAGGCAGAAAGCAGCCCAACAGCCTCCAGCAGATGCCTGAAGTCTTTTAAAGATGGATATTTTGTGCCCATTAAGAAATCTAGGCCAGCCTATTCACAAACAAAACATCTTCAACTGAAGATGATGGGGTTAGGAATTTACATTCTCTCCCCTACCCCCACCCCCACCCCCAAATTCTAAGAACAGGACATGACCTTTCGGACATAATAGAATTAACCCATCACCATTAGAATAGCAAAAAACGCAAGAATAGCAAAAGCTTACAGTACTACATTGCACAATCCCCTAAGTGTATTATAGATATTACATAACCCCCTGAAGCATCTCAGAACTGTATAAAAATACATATACTCATCAAATGTGTCAGCTGTCCCAGAAGAACATGCTGTTGTCGGTTCTGCTCATCAATAAACAGACTCCTTTTTTCCAATCAGCCTCCATTTTATTTCCAGCGCCTTTCTTCTGGGGTTGGAACCAGACTGGATTTTTCTTCCTGCAGGTCATAGTCCAGATCTGATTGTTCAGGATATCTGATAATCAGGGAGAGATAAATCTTTTTCATATGTCTCTGTAAATGGAGCAATGTGCATTTCCATGGTTTTCACTTGTTCACTTGAAAGGACAGAGCCTTTCAACCAATGCTATTTGCCATGCAAAACTGAACAAAGCTGCCCTGGCAGTTGGGGAAGTAAAATATATTTTCAGAATGGAAATATTTCTTGAATATTTAACAATGTATTATATTTCTGGATATTGAAAATTATTGTACACCACAGTGGCACTGGAATCAGTAATTAATGGAATGCATCATTCTTTGCAAGTGTTTAAAGCAGTATATAGTTTGCTAAATTTGTTGTACATATGGATATTTGTCTAAAGGTTATATTGAGAATGCCTGCTCAGGTTTATTGTGATTAATACAGTTTATATTAGGAAAGTTGTATAGTAAATCCAAACATTAACACACATTCTCACATTAATCTTTATATCAATCATATTTAGGTACCTCTCAACTTACTATCAGTCACTTAGGAGCCATTGAAAGTTACCATGACCTCACAAAAGGTACTTACGATCTGATTCTAAAATGTCTCCCAGTTACATGACCACATTCTGGGGAACTCATCTGCATTTATGGTTGGTTTTAACTTCCCCAGTTCACACTAACAAAATTTATGTTTTTAACAAAACCTGGCATTTACTTCTGGTTTTCAGCAAAAATTTCCAATAGTGAAAAATGTGTGCGTAATGATCATGGATTAATTTAACAATCATGGTAATTAGCTTAACAACTACTGCAAAAAAAGTGAAATTGAGATGGTCATATGATGAACTGCTTTACAACAGTCACGACTTATGACTATAATGGGCAGACTCTACAATGTGAGACTACCTATACGTTCTTTGCCTAGGGAAAAGCAGATCCAAAATTGTAAAAAACGTTTTCAAGGTTTTTTGAATATCTTTTTTTAAAGCATTTTAAATTTGAAGAGAAAAAGTTATATTCAAAAACATGCGGCACTCACTGGTACTTTTTTCAAATTCAGCAGATCTCTGATTATATCATTCCTCTTTCTGGGTAGTTCTAATGCCTAGGAAAAATTACTATTTTTATGATATTGAAATTGGAGCGGGTGGATAGTCATTATATGAAGACTCATGTTGTGCTTAAAACATTGCTGTGCACACAGTACTTTGTAGCCATATCAGGAACAAATATCTGGTTTCTGCCATTTTCTGATCTTGAAGATGTTGCCACATGTCATTTATTTTCTCCCTCATTTATGCTGCTTTAAAAGTTAGACCATTTCCACTCGTAATGTGTGTGTCAGCACAGGAAATGCATTGCATATGTTTCATATATTTATTATGATACTTCTACTTCATTGATATAAACTGTGGAAAAAATTATTATGCATTCAGCCTATAGGAAGTCATTACATTATGTTAATAGCAGATGAAGAAAAGTACAAATTGTGAAAATGTTTCATAAGCAATTGTTAACCAGCACAAAAATAATCTTACCTGCAGTTTAGTGTAAATTGATAAAGACAGGATGAATGGAAATTTGCAGGTGACTTAGAAGTCTGTGTTTCTTCCTCCATCATTACCTTTTTAGTTTGACTTCACAACTAGAACTCAAGGTCTCCTGATTTCTGTCTTGGTGTCTTAACCACTAGATCCAAATTCTTGGTTTTCTCTGTATATTCTACAAACCTTTTAATAAAAAGACTGAATGGCCATGTATTTTCATGAAGGTGATAGAATGTGTCTTTAATAAAAAAATTATTTTTACATGGGGAGGAAAAACATTACTGTCAACATCACCCCAACTGCCAACTGGGCAAAGGGATCTCCTTCACTATATACTGCTGGCTATACAACAAAAGCAGAGAAACATGAAGCAGCCAGAGCTAAATCAAGAGATGCCTCTAATTCTGTTTTAAGCTTGTAAATTCCAGTGCTTTGTGAATGCATTCTCCACTACATATTTTCATTTCACTCTGCTCTGACCTCTGTTTTGCTTTCTCTGTTTTCAGCCAGGAAAATGATTTCTATTTTGGCTATGAAGTAAATACGTCTTGGTTTCTCCTGTGGACAGTTTAACAGGGGACATGCATGTGCACAGAACTGAGCATATAAGACTGTTTAACTAAAAGCAGCAACTCGATATCTTTGTAGGAAAAGAATTTTTGCAAAACGTAGTTTTGCTGCTTAGAATTCCAAGGCATCTTCCTATGTCTGTTTTATATCGTTACATTTTGGTTTTGTTTTTTGCTTTTGTTTTTAAAGGGAAGTTGCTTCAGTACGGGAGCGGGCAGTTGCCTGCTACCCTGCTTTCCCTGCTTTATTCTGTAAGGCTGTTGGGAGTTTTAAGCTGTGTGAGAATCCTGGGAGTTGGTGATGTCAGACGGGTTGGGTCATTTGAAGGTTAGCAGCCTGGGAAGGGTTCATAGAAAGTTCACTCGCATATATTAAGCAATTCAATCTTTCATTCTCTGTGACACAAGTAGTAGGAAGTGAGCCGTTCGAAAGCAGAAGGATCTATTCAGAGCAAAGGGGGATCTCAAGCTGATATCGAAGACTGTTTCGTCCGCAAAACTTCAAGGCTGCACGGGAAGCAAAAAAATATCATAGCTTCAGAGCAAGGCAAAGTGGCTCGAAGGTTTCTGAAAAATTTGGGGACACAGATTAATAGGAAGTAGAACTTGGAATGCTGCTTGTTTTCCCCTCCTCCCTTTATTCGACTGGATTGGCTGAACAGCCTGGAAAATGGTAAATGATCATTTGGATCAATTACAGGCTTTTAGCTGTGTTGTCTGTCATAATTCATGATTCTGGTCTGGGAAAAAGACCAACATCTTACGTGCCAAAAAAGGGGCAGAGTTTGATGGAGTTGGATGTACTTTTATATGTCATTTCCCCCCACACCTAGAGGAAGGCACTTTTGCAGACCTACTGGAGAGGGAATCATGTTTGACTGCATGGATGTACTAGCAGTCAGCCCTGGTCAAATGCTGGATTTCTACACAGCAAGTCCATCTTCCTGCATGCTCCAGGAGAAGGCTCTGAAAGCCTGTTTCACTGGATTGGCACAAACAGAGTGGCAGCACCGGCACAGTGCTCAATGTAGGTCCTCCTATTGTTTTGTTGCACTTATTTGCTCTCATTTTTTTTTTTAAAAATTGCATGCCAAAAACGAGAAAAATGCTACCGGAAAGAAAACAGGAAAGATTAAAAGAAGGTGTATTCCCCCAAATCGATTTTTATGCAGGTATATGTGCATGCCCATTTTGGCTTTGCATTTTTTTAAAAAAAAATACCACAAATTTAAGCATTTTTCACCTTCCAACCTTATTCCTCTAGTATATTTAAATAGTTTGGTCATTAGATGTAAATGCAGTAATGCTTTTTATTAAATAAAATATGCTGTATACATGAAAAGCTGTTTCCTTTTCTGTATGTTTATTTGCTTTTCATAGGCTTTTTTAAAAATAAATTTTAATATTTTAACTAGATGTATTTTAGCATCTCAAATGATGGAGTAATTTGCAAAGAAGCCATCTCTGGGTAGGTAAAATACAAAGTTGAGAGCTTCTGTAAATGTTCTCTCTCTCTGATCAAGAAAAAGAAAGAGCCAGCAGTATTTCTTTGCATTGACCATGCTGCCACCTTTCTTTCCTCTTTTTACTTTATTACTCTAAGAAGTCCCTGTTTTTTCTAAAAAACTATGAACACCCCTTGGGTTTTGCCATCAATTATCTCAGCACTTTCTTGGTGTGTGAACAATTCAGTCTGGACAAGAAAAACTATAGTTTGGTCCAGCAAAATTCTTTTTAAATGCCTATTATGTTATCAGATCTTCATTCAGTGTTAAAGGATAAGGGTGTCACAACATGGCATGCTTTTATAGTTTACTTTAAAGTTTGAGAAAGAGCAAGCAGTGCCAAAGTTCCAACACTGCACTGTCTGCAAGAGGAGGAGGGAGAGAGACCCTTGAAAGATGCTTCATTGCTTTGACACTGATTTGGATAAATGATGACTATCTATCAAATTGTTTTAACATGCTCTTTGACACCTCAGTGGACCATTAACTAAAGAGTATGGTTGACATTAGTGTGGTTCTTGGGCTTCTCAATTGCTTAAAATACACAAGCTTTAAAAGGTGCAATCTGCAAAGAAAGTAAATTGTGATTTTTTTCATATCTATAATATGAGCATTTTGATAACAAATGCCATAATCAGGAGTATTGTCATTGTGAGTAAGTCACAATTATTAATTATAAAACCAAAAGAACTTAGAAATGAGTCTCTGGGATAAAATATTGAGAATGCTTCAGGAATAAAGTTGAAATGTAAAATCAGCAGGCAAATAAAATAGTGAAGTATTCCCATGCTAGGGTGGGAAGGTATTTAAGATGCATTAATTCAGCATTGCAGACTAAAAGAATTTTATTTAATGCTGTTAGGACACTTTTGACACTTCTGTTCTTTTTTTAAGCAAGAATTTTATAATGTATAGTTTAGTTGTAATCATAGTATAAATATTTAAATGTTAAGGTGTTCCTTAGTGGAGCAAGAGCTTTTCTAGTATCAATGTCCTAGAAAAAGCTAACATTGCAGAGTTCTACAATAGATTGCTATGAAACAGAACTATGTTTTCTTTTTTAAAAAAAAATGCCATGCCAGTTGCTCAAGAGCAAGTTGAAACAGGCTTACCCTGATCTGTGAATTGCAGGTTCTAAATATGCCATTTAGTCAAAGCTGGTACAATGTTAATTAAATTACACTATCATACAGCAAAATGATTTCAAAATATACTTTCATGGATTGAAATTACTTTTCAATTTGCAAATTATGATTTTTAATTAATGATATTTATAGCAGTTATCATATCCTGCAATGTGTTTGATTTTATCCTTATATTTAACCTATTATCTATCATTGTAAAAAATATACTCCCCGTAGTAAGCAGTAACTCCAGTTTCAGATATTTCCTTTTGTTAACAATAAATTCTACAGCTTTGCATAATGTATTGAGAAGAGCAATTTTAGAAAATATGAAAGAAAAGGAACAGTCAAGTGTATTTTGTTTTGGGTATAATCATTATGTTGCAATAGCTGATTTACTCCACAGTTTTTGATGCATCGATTCTAGAAGTTTAATAAGTAGACAGTAACAGCAGTTATATTGGTTCAGTAATTAGTGCAGAAACACCCAGGAAAATATTGGCAGTTCTCTGAGATGCAAACATCCAAATAATTGAAATGTTATACAACAGTAATGCAGTACATATTTGATATATTCTAAAATCATATGTTTAAAGATTGAGTTGCCAATATTAAAATTGTGTGTGTGTTTGTGCACTTATTGTATATTGTTGTCAAATGTGCTAAAGTGTGAGTTTCCTCTCAAAATAAAAATATGATTGGCGTTTAAAATATATTCTAATCTTAGGGCCAATATGCCAAAGTGAAATGAACAATTTTTGAGTCAAGAATTTACAAATAACCTATTGCACTTTTCCTATAGTAAACCGCTTAAAGCAATTTTAAGAAAATGTAAAAGGCTTAGATAAAACCTTTGAATATATTTCTGATTTTTAAAATAATGCAAAGCATAAATCAATGAAAGCTATTTTATTTCTGATTATTTTTATAAGAAAAATGATAAACCAGCTTTTCAATGGATAATGCCTGTTTTAGAATGGCCCTTATATATTTTGTCATTGTTTTCAGAGAAAATATAATGGTATCAGTGTTATTTTTTAATTTAAATAAGAGAATGAAGTACATGTATAATAACATATTCCTGTGCATCTCTACTCAGAAATAAGTCCAATGAAGTTAAATATTACATACTTTAAGGGAACTGCATAGGATTGCAAGGTAACGACATAATCTTGTTTAGAAGTAAGCTTCACTGCGTTGAGAGAGATCTAATCCTTATGTGTGTTTAGGATTAAAAATTTGATCTCTTTCGCATAGAATGTATGGAACTCAAAAATTTCAGTTTACACAAATTAAGTTTACAGGATAACAGTTTATAAATCTGCATAAAATCTCTGAAGAAAATATGGAATTATAGGTCATTGCTAAAATATTGGCAGTTATTAATGTTTAGATCTGACTGCATTCTTGCAGTAATCAGCTTCAAAAAGTTCACAAACAACTATCCTAAGAGAAAACTTACTGTTTATTTTTTGTATCTTTAGTCAGAATATAAAAACAAACATATTTAAGTGTATGAAATGACATCTACATTCCTAGGTATTGAATTGCAGCAGGTGCTGTTGGAGGTTCTGCATTTCAGCCAAAGAGAAGATTCATTGTTATGTAGGTTTATTTAAAGGTTCTAACAAATTTCTGGTACGGTTACTAAAAAACGTTTATTAAGAAGCTTTTATTTGCTGTAGATTGGTCTAAAAGACACTCTCTTATTCATTATTTAATATAGATCCAAATTAATTTCGGGCACTTTGAAAAACAGTGAACCTAACTTTCACAAGATTTTTCTTGTGACATTTGACATTTCATTTGAAAAAGTCAGCTACTTTTTCAATATATTCTACTTTAAAAAAAGACCAAAAGCTGAAGTTAATATACTTGAATTTGAAGAGGCAAGAGAAGTTGATTATTGTTTATTCATAAACGGGAATTCAGTTACTTTCATCTTACTTGGAGAAAATATCAATTACCTCCAGATTTTAGCGCAGTTTTATATATCAAATCATTACAGTCCAACTAGTAAGATAAGATAAAGTTGATCTCAGATTGTAATAATATTTATATTATCCAAACAAGTATATTTCCAAAGCTGCCTATACATTGATTGTATTCATACATTGGTCATCTTTAACCATCTCTACTGAAAACTGTTTGTTTATTCTATTCACGAACTCTTGCCAGTTTAAAAGTGTAACATCTGCTTCATTCATGTTTCCTGTGTCACTTTTTACAAAGGTGGCACAGTTAATTCATACTTATGGCAACATGTTTGATCTCAAAGTAAAATGTCTGACGTTTAGCATCACTTTAACTTACTGTTAACTTCCACTAGCTGACAGAAAATAAAACTGATGCCAAGGACATTTTGGATCAAGGAGTCAGAATTAGTTGAATATAATTCTCCTTTGACTCTGCATAATACATTTGAATGTCAAAAGTCTGAAAATAGTTGTATAAGTATCTACTTCTTTTGTTCCTTTCTTTCTGATTGATCTTGTCAGAAAGGAAAGTCTTGAAATAAGAACAGAAAGGGGAAAGAATTGAAAATATTGCATTTTTAAAAGTGCATGTGGAATTAAATAAATGGCATTTCAGGTTTTTTTTTCTTCCCAATTTGATGTTGAATTATTATTGTTCTATAATTTTAAAAGTTTTTATCATAATTTAAATTTAATGTTAATTTTATGTTTTGTTTTATGTTATATTATATTGTGCATCACCCACAGCTCCTTTTTGAGGAAGATAGGTAGAAACATGAACTCTATATAAATAAACATAAATAATGTGAGCTGGGTATAATTATGAAATTTAACAATAATTCCCAAAAGACTGGAATTATTTACCACACTATTATACCTGTATTAATCAGTTTATTATTGAAAGAATGGATCATGCACAATTTAGAGACTATTATCACCTACATTTCATTTTTATCTCTGACTTCTCCTTAGTGTTTACAATTGTTTCCCTACCAACAGTTGTTTTCTTCTAATACTCCATGCATATGAGAAATGATTACAGAACCTAATAATTGTGTAGTTTTTTTGATGTACTACATGATATTTGGTTAGTATTGTTTAAGCTTCCTTTTGGTTGTGTATATATGTGTAACCCAATTTACCACTTCTGAAGAATTCTTCTGAGAATCTGATTGTTAACTAGATACATTCACCCCATACAGTAGTAAGGAATCCAATCTTACAGACTTTGGCACTACATTTTGTCTTTTCTGTTCCATGTCCCTGCCATCATAGACCAAATATAACAGAAATGAAAAACAGCTTCCTGTGATCATAAATGCATACCAGACTACAGGACACATGATATGTATTGCTTCTGCCATTTCTGTAATGCTACTTCTGTGGTTTCTATATTCTGTAAAGATGGAATATTTGGAACTAGACAGTACAGTCACTTAGTTATTGTAATACATTTTCTACTTCAAATGACATGTTCATAAATCTCAAAACATGAATTTTTTTCAAGGATTTAAATGATTATAGGCTGTTTTTGAGAAATCAAAATGTATTAATCTAACAATCGAGAGGACTACTTTTGTGCCTATGAAGCTATTGAAACTATTTAGGGTTTTTTTGCATTTATTTAAATCTAACATAAAACCTATTGTGTGTCAGCATTTTTCATGCAAATAGAAAAATTCCTAGCAAGGCCGAGCAGGATATATTCCTGCCTGAGAAAAAAGAAAATGGGGTATTGTACCACCATGGAATAGTATCAACAGGACTGCTTGTTGAAGTTCATTGTACTATTGGCAATAGAATTGAGTTTCTCAAACCATTCAAGGCCTTACAGTAGTTTAAGAGTGCATTGTGCCACAATTAGATTGATTCCCAAAGAGCAAGATAAAGAAGGGGAGAACAAGCAAGATTGTAAAAGGAGAACATTGCAAAGCTATAACATTTATCTTTGGAAAAGCAGTTTTGTTCAGTAAGACAAACTATGTCAATGATTAACTAATCATACCACTGACAGGGACATCAAACCAACTCCTCCCAGAATCATTTGCTGAGATGGGCAGCTATAGAAATCAATCAAACAATCAAAAAAAAACTTCATCTAATACAGGTCTGGCTATAGTTATTTGTTCTGTGAGGAGAATGCCTCAGATTAAACCTTTTAAGAAGCAACAAGTATGATTTGCTCTTCAAATTCATATTAAAGCTTCTGCATTTCATTGCAGCATATTGAACTAAAAGCAGAAGGGGAAGTGCAGCAATGTATTCCCATCAGGGATACAGATTCATGATTTGTATGATGCAAATGTCCAGCAAAAAATAACTAGCCCATGAACGGATAGGATATTTTCCCAGTGGTTATGTCAATTATAATTTTGCACTACTGTCCAACACAAATTTTACAACTATGAAATATTTACAGGAGGACACTATTGGTTTACATATTTCTACAGGAAATATGGCTGAACTAAATTTAAATTTATTTAATTAAAATTTAATATAGTCCTTCCCTGTTTGTTACTGTGCTTTTACATTAGTCTTTTCCTAATAGTTTTAAAGAACCATCTTAATAAACAATGTATTCAATGTATTTTTTTTAAAGCAGGCACCAAAAGAAGGAATCACTGGATATTCTTTGAATTTGAAGCAACTCTTTATTTCGTTACTATGGTTTGAGATTAGAGGGCATAAGAATGCTTCCCCTTCTACAAAATGGATTGTCCTTGCTTCAACCTATGTTGGCTGGTAAAAACTTTACAATGAATAACAGAATAACAGAGTTGGAAGGGATCCTGAAGGTCTTCTAGTCCAACCCCCCCCCCCCCCGCGCTCAGGTAAAAGATCCTATACTAGTCCAGACAAATGGCTGTGAAATCTCTTGTTAAAAACCTCCAGTGATAGAGCAATCAGAGGTTCTGGAGGCAGGCCATTCCATTAATTATTTGATCTCATTGTCAGGAAATTTCTCCTTAGTTCTAGGTTGGATCTCTCTTTGATAAGTTTGTATTCCTAACTTCATGTCTTGCCCTCAGATTTCTTGGAAAATAGGTTAACACCTACTGTATTTGATAACCCTTCAAATATTGAAGATTGCTATCATCTTTCTCCTAATCCTTCATTAGACTAGACATATCCAATATTGCAACCATACATGTTTTATCCTCCAGTCTTCTAATCATTTCTGTTGCTCTTCTCTGCACTTTTTCTAAAGTTCTCAGCATCTTTTTGTATCACGGTGACCAAAACTGGACACAGTATACCAGGTGTGGTCTTACCAAAGTGTGGTACTTTAGTACCACACTTGATCTTGATATTATCTTTCTGTTGATGCAGCCTAGGAGTGCATAAGCTTTTTTGACAGCTGCAGCATTCTGCTAATTCATATTTAAGTGGGACTCTTACATCTTTGTTATAATTACTGCTGGAGAGCCAGGTACCACCTATTTTATATCTGTGCATTTGATTTTTCTTGCCTAAGTATAAACCCCTACTTTTCTCTCCACTGTATTTCAATTTGTTGGATAGAGCATTCAAATCTGTCGTGATCCTTCTGGATCATGAGTCTATCTTTTCTCAAGTATTGACTATTTTCCCCAGCTTGGTATTGTCTGCAAATTTGCTGAGCTCCCCTTCTATCCCTATCTAAATCATTTATGAAGATGTTGGAGTGCTGAGCCTAAGACAGAAGCTTGGAGTACTATATGCTTTCTTCCCTATAGATATAGTTTTATTGAAGACTACTTGTTGACTATGATTGATCAGCCAGTTATAAATCCATCTAGTGGTGATGCTGTCTATCCCACATTTTTCTATATTACCAAGAAGTAAATGGTATATTTTATTTGTTGTTCATATGAGCATTCATATTTTTTTCTTGGAAAAAATATACTTGGAATTCCATTTTTAGCCAGAGAGACATGTGGCATACTTGCAGTAAAGATATATGGAATTTCTAGTCCTTTATCACTGATAAAATATATTCATGGATATAAACAGTGGTTATAATGTTTAATGCTTCTGTTAAAATGACAAGCTTTTGAGATATAAAAAATCAGATCAAGGTAAAAGACTTCAGATTTGTTTTCACTTTTAATGTAACATATAAACTGTACATTTCAATTGAAAAACAAATTGAAATCTCTTAGGAGAAAGATAAAAAAATTAAAATAACATGCTTAAACTAATACTTCGTTAAACAACTTTTGATGTTATTGACAGCATTTAGACTTATGGGGTAGGAGCCTGTCAGCATGATGCATCTTGCCATGGGAATCTTCCTTGCAAAAGCGCTCCAAGTGCCGTCAGATTGCAAGGGCACATCATGTGCACGGCCCTCTTTAGCTCACTCAATAGATTTTGATTGGATTCACATCCAGGCTTTGGATGGGCCATTCCAGCAAGAAGAATGCTCTTTTTCATTGATATTCTGGTGAATCCAATTTCACCTGAAGGTTTTGTACTAATATTGACCAATATTTGGAATTGTTCAATATTCCCAGCACTTTGACTAAAGCCCCAATTCCAGCTGAAAAAAAGCAGCCTAAAGCATGCTTCCAACATGTTTCTCTGTGGGTGTGGTCTACTTTTGGTGATGCACAGTCTTTTTTTTTTGTGCTAAACATACTTTTCAGAATTGTGGCCCAAAAATTCAACCTCAGTCTCATCAAACCATAAAACATTTTCCCATATACTTTTATCAGATTTGATCTACATTATGGAAAATGTACCTGGGCTTGAATGTTTTTCTTTGTATGAAAAGGTTTTCTTCCTGCTACCCCATCTCACAACCCAGATATATGAAGAATAAGGGAGATTACACAATCAGTACTTGGCCAGAAATTCCTGCCTTTTCTGAATTTCCTTGATTTTTCATTAATTTTGGTGGGACATCCAATTCTTGGTAATGTCACTATTTTCTCCAGTTGATAATAATGTCTCTCTTCACTATATTCTATGGTATATTCAATATCTTGGAAATTGTTTTATATCCTTCTCCTAACTGATACATTCTAACAATGAGAATGTTTTGATGCTTTATAAGTTCTTTACAGATCATGTCTTTTGTTCTAAGAGGCAATTGTGTAATGTCAGAAAAATCCCACTATAACAGCTGAAGTTTAGATGGGCTTGATCAGAATCACTTTAACCGGTATGTATTGATTACTACTTAACATCAGTTTGAATGTTGATTGGTTAATTCTGAATATAGCCACATTCTTACTTATTAGACAGTGCGCACACGTATGTAACCATGTTGCTGCAAGTATTTTGTTTTTTCAATTGACTTCTATAGCATATATTAAAGGTGTAAAGAATTCTGAAGTTTGAACATCTTGGATTGATTTTTTTTTAATATCTCAAAACCCTATCATTTTTACAGGGGGTGTAGACTCTTTATATTTACTCTAATTTCTTAGTGTGGGGAGGCATAAACTGTTTGTACATTTGACCAAGTTGGTCTACTCTGATTGATGGCAATTTTTCAAGTTCTCACTGATTTTCTTGGTACCTGATGCTGAATCAAGATTACTGATTGTATTTAGAAGTCCTACGTTCGTTTGTATTACGGAGTTGCATATAGTCATCCAACATTCCTCATATAAACTAGTATTCCCCAATCCAATATCTTCAAGTTCTCAAGCCCTGCAGTCTGTCATACAAGTACTTTGGTCAATGAAAATTCTAGGAATCATTCCTTGAAAGATAATTTTGGAAGATCTCTGGGTTGCGAAATTGATGTGGCTTTACCAGTTAAGCCCTCTTGGTACTGGTAAACAAATAATCATATTTGTGCTGATTGATGTGTGAAGAAAACCTTAATCCATTTGAATGATAATGATGTTGTAGCATTGTCATAGATGTTTAATATGCTTAATGAATTAACCTATTTTCTAGCTTTGTAAAATATATTTAAAAATACATTTATTCAAATATTTAACTAAATTTGGCAGTCTCTATATATTTAGCTATCCAAGTAAAATATGTTCCATAGACTCAACCTAAATGTCATTTTACTTTCTATGATGATAGAATACGATGCAGAAAGTTATATGTTACACGTTTTGACAGATTTTTCTCCTCAAGTACATATAGAGACCAGAGATTGAAGCTCTGTCCTGAGATACACTTCATTTCAAAAGTTCTGATATTAATCCAATATCATGCAGTTTCTATCCTGTTGCAAAACCAAGTGCAACTCAGTATGCTTCTAGGTGTGCTGCTTGTCTGGATTGCAAGAAGGATAAGACATTTCAAGGACCTGTTAGGCTGCATACATACAGTAATATGTTTTCTGGTCACCCGCTATCAATTTAGGAGAGTTGTAATAAGTTGTGCAGGTCTGTCTTAATCTATGTTAAATTCATGTGAATTGCTTCAGAGTTGGTTCATAGTGGCTGGACCAAGTTGCCAGATTCCAAATTACAAGTCTGAGTTACAAATAGAGATGGGGCAATTTATGTAAGTGCTTGAGAAATTAAGCTTGAATACATCCTAAATTTGAGCCAACTTTCTTCCAAACTGTAGATTGTATTTCCTTGAAATATTAAAGAGTTTGGGGACTGAATTACCTTTGTTTCTTCATTAAAGTCGTAACTGTTAAAGGATGCTTTTCTTTGAGACATTTCAGCTTCAAAAGATTTTTGAGGCTTAGTCTGTTGAAAAGCTTGAGGATATAATTAGCTAAAATGGAGGCAAGTGAAATTTAGCTGCCGGTGTTCAGTTCAGTGCTTGTGTTGCTATATGTTGTTGAAGAGAAGAATTCTTAAAAGCAAACATAATTATTTCATGATGATCCTCCAAATGTCTTTATTGAATTTAATGAGAAGCTATTGCTTATGGAATTATGCATTTTAATCAATTTTTCCTTTCACTGCATCAGAAAAACAACAAACAGATAAAAAAAGGCTTCATGAATAGTTGCTTCACAGATACTTTTGATTATGTGAACATTGTCATTATTTAATTATCTAGGATTATTGTTGTAACAGATGTACTCAAATAGTATGATTTTCATGCATTATCTTAAATTCATAGTAATACAAGACTGATCTTTAGAAGTCCAAAAAAATCCATCTTCCTCCTTTCTAAGGAGGAGAAGTATCTTTCATTATTTGTACGTGTGTGATATTATATAGGTTTTGCTAATCAGTTAGCATAAGTGTGCTTGTCTAAGGAAGCTTCTACCCCCTTCACCCTTTAAGTATCAGCAACATTTTCATTTGCTTAAAAAAAAGAAAAAAACCCAGGCATTGTTTGCAATGAATTTCTTGTTATTTCTGACCTAGACAAATTGTGCATGTCTCTGTGTGTAGTGGAAGAGTGACTTTTACTTGCTTGAAGTACTGAAGAAAGTAAAGACTGTAGCTATAGTTACAAGTATTAACTGTCAGAACATGAGGCTAGCAGAAGAGCAAAAGACTGGTTATAAAGGCAGATTAGCCTATGAGCAAGTTTATTTTTTGGTTTGCAGTACAGGAGTAAAGACTTAGATTTGTATAATTTAATCAACACAATTGAAATTATTCAAATTTAAAAAGCAATTCTAGGCAGGGGTGAAATCTAAAATTTGTTACTACCGGTTCTGTGGACATGGCTTGGTGGGGGGGGGGGTAATGTGACTGGGTGGGGTGGCCAATTTTTTTTTTACTTTTAAAACCATTTTTTACATGTAAAACCATGTAAAAAAATGCTTTCAAAAGGCTCTGACGATCCCAGCTGAGTTGCCTGCCGATCAGGCAACTCAGCTGGGATCATCAGAGCTTGGATTGTCAGAGCCATTTAAAAGAAAAAAAAAAGGCTCTGATGATCGTGCGGCTCAACTGGGCATGGGGGGCGGGCAGGCATTTTTGCTACCGGTTCTCCGAACTGCCTACCACCATCGCTACCTACTCACCCGAGCTGGTCCGAACAGGGAGCAGCCCTGCTTCTAGGGTACGAAATTAGAACTACCGTACTTAGAAATGCAAAAAAGAGCAAAGGAGATGAATTTTAAGCTTAATTTATGATTTATTTTTTTTACTTTTTAATTTTTTGGGGAGCCTTTGTCATTCTTTGCCAATCTAGGGAATCTCAACACTCTCAAACCACATATATTTTATTCATAGGGTCTGGAAATTTTCAAAACATAATTTTTCTGACTTGATAATATTGGTTATTATTAATTTAATTAGTTCAGAAAAACAATTACATCTTAAAATGTCTATTTTCTTCTTAATATATATGCTACAAATAAATACTCTTTCTCTTTAAATTTCTCTTTATAATAAGTAAATATTTTACAGAAAAGGATGTGTCTGGATATGTGGAAACTAACTAGCACAATTATATCCATATTTTAAAATGTAATACTTTATTGTATTGCTGGCAAAACATAAACCAAAACCAAAGCATAACTTTCATTCTTCATTTCTTTAAATGTGTGCAACACTAATGACTATTGATTTTCAATTTTGCTACAATTACAAGTAAGTGTGATGAGTAGCAGATAAAAAGTAATAAACCATAGAATTCTGTTTAATGTTTGTCTGTAGTTCTTCGCGTGATCAATATTAACTGTCCCATTGAAACTAACTGCTATATCAAATAACAGTAAATCAAAGGAATGTGCTTACAGATTATTTATTGAAAGGTTTAATTGTTCACTCTGGTCCAGTTTATCTGAGGAAACAATAGAATGTAGTTGTTCAACAAACCAATGTGTAAATACAAAACTGTCATGCATACCTCCAACTCACAGATTTTATAAATACCTCAAAATTAAAAACAACAGCAGCAGCTAGTCGGGTGTCCTTGAAGCCCTGCAGCAGCCATGTATCACTATGCTTAATATTAAACTGAATGTTCTCCCTTGTAATAAGATTTTATATGACACAACTGATCAATGCAGCAACAAACAAACATTCTGCAGAGGTGGGCAGGGATCATGAACAAAGACTGTTCGGAAAGGGATTTTTCTTTTTTTTAAAATAACATTGAACATATTTAAGTCATGTTTCTTAAACACCAATGAGAAAGTGTTTTGGTCAAAGGGATTTTGAAGGCTGCAAAGAATGAGAATTAGGCTCCAGATTTTTCCTCTCTGGCTGAGGTAGAATGCTGCACCCCATAATTGCAATCTATTATTTATGTTATTTATTTATTAAATGAGCGCTTATTTCAGGGTTCAAAAAAATATAAGACAGGATCTTATTTTCAGGGAAACGATATACACTTGATTACACAGGGTTATTGAGGACTTTTAATATTGTTTTAGTAGACAAATTCTCAGGTATATGTACTGTAAATGAATTTTTTTTACAGTATACAATGTATACTATAAAAACTGTTCTCTAATATGGCACCCTAAAAATAGATTGGAAGTATAGATGTCCAAATGCCACATATTCCTCAGGTTGAATGTACAACCTGAGCAGGGGTGGGTTCTAATTTTTTTACTACCGGTTCTGTGGGTGTGGCTTATTTTGTGGGCATGGCTTGATGGTCATGTGACACTTCTTTAGGATTTAGCAGAGGTACTGGTCTACTAAGCTTTTAACTGCTTGCAGAGCTGTACTGGTCTACCCATTTATTTTTGCAGGCCCTGGTCTACCCATTTATTTTTGCAGGCACCAATCTACCACCAAACTGCCTTTTACCACTGATCAGCTGTAAGGCAGCCCTTTGAAGCCTTGCAGCAAGAGTTTAAACAGTTTTTCCGTATAGCCCATCAGCTGGTACTTAGGAGTCAGCAATAGATTGGGGGTGGGACCAAGTAAAAGGTAAGAATAATGCGGGGGCGGGGGGGCAGAACTGGTTTGGTGATGTCATCACCATTACCAGCTCGGCGGAACCAGGAGGAACCCACCACTGAACCTGAGGCCTTACATCGACATGCCCTTGTCGAGTTCTCAGAGAGTTCCAAAAATTATTTTGATTTGTAATATGATAGCAAGGAAAACTTAAATATTTGAGAAGAGACTAGCACTAATATACCACTTCATAGAGCTTTACAGCCCTCTCTAAGCGATTTACAGAGTCAGCTTATTGCCCCAACAATCTGGGTCATCACTAGAGGTTAATCAGATTAACAGTATTTAATTTTAATGATACTTAATAATAAGTAAAAAGACTTAGATAGTCAGCACACATATTTCATGTTAATCTCCATTTCTTATTGTTCATCCATTGGTAAAATAAATCCCATATCAGGTAATATTGTTTATCTTCCTGCTCTCTTATTTCAAATGTCAATTTACTCATTTCAGCACAGTCCATCATTTTCTTAATAATTTCTTCATCAGTGGGTGTCCTTTGTCCTTTCCAATTTTTTGCATATACAATTCTAGCTGCTATTAAAAGGTTCATGATTAAATATTGCAATTCTTTATTATATGTCTCTGGTAAGATCCCTAATAAAAATATCTCTGGTTTCAAGTCAATATGTCTCTTAGTTATTTTTTCCAACCATGTGTGTATCTTAGTCCAATATCTCTTTGCTTCTCCGCATGTCCACCGCCACCGCATGTAGAAGTAGGATCCTGGAATCTGATGACACCTCCAACACTTCTCCGATTTATTCTGGAACATTCTGGCTATCCTCATCGGGGGTAGATGCCATAAGATGCTGTAAAATATCTTATACAAATTCTCCTTATAAGCTGTAGACATTGTCATTTTATAATTATGTGACCACAATTTTTGTCATCTCTCTAAATCTTTTCCCCCACGCTATTATTGTTTCTTTAACTTGTTCTTCTTCCAGTTTTACTTCTAACAAATATCCATACAATTTTTTGATTATATGATCATCAGAGACCATCAAAATCTTATCTAAGTTAGTCAAGACATTATAAAAACCTTGTTGTTTGAGATCTTTTCAATATCTAGAAAATATCTGCATATATGAAAACCAATCCATCATATATCCCTGATTTTATAATTCCTGCTTTAATCTGAGTTCACTCTTTTCATCCAGCAATTCACCATATCTAATAATTTGTTCCCTTTTAAGTGTTACTGGATATGAAAAAGCTTTGATTGTAGATTCCAGGTTGGAATTTTCAAATAATGGTATATTTTTTGAACTTCTCCCAATTCAACCATAAAGCTTCACATATCTAATGTCTTCTAAAATACCCTTGCATTTATGTACTTTTGTACCATAAAAACGCATGCCAACCCAACAACAAATCGTGTCCCTCCAAAGTCAATAATCTAGAATTTCTTAAAATTATCCATTCCTTAATCCACATTAGACTTGCTACTTGATAATACAATTCAAAGTTAGGCAAACCAAAACCACCCCTGGCTTTAGCATCTTGTAACAGTTTTAATTTTATTCTTGCCTTTTTCCCTTGCCAAATATATTTCAATATCATTTTGTTTAAGTCTACAAAAAATTCCTTATCCAACTTGATTGGAATAGTCTGAAATAGGTACAAAATTCTAGGCAAAATATTCATCTTAATAGTTGAGATCCTACCCAACAAAAATGGGACAATTTGCAATAGCTGCAAATTGCCCCATTTCGCCAGATCTTGCCCTATCTATTGTTTGAACTTATTATAGTTATGTTCTTTAAGTGCCGTACACCTTGGTGTTAACTATATCCCAAAATATTTTACTTTGTTTGTAACCTGCATTTCTGAAACCTCCATCAATTCTTCTTTTTGCTTTTTCAACATATTTTTAGTCATTATCTTCGTTTTATCTTTATTAATTATCAAGCCAGCTACTTTGCCAAATTCTCCAACAGTTTCTATCAATTTATTTATTGTTGTTAATGGTTCTTCAGTGATAAAGACGACGTCATCTGTAAAGGCTTAAAGTTTATATTCTTTTTTAATTTTCACTTTTATCTCTTCTTCTCTAATGCGTCTATTTAAAACTTCTAAAGTCAATATAAACAACAATGGGGACAGTGGGCATCCTTGTCTAGTACCTTTTTCTATTTCAATTGAATCGGTCAGTTTTCCATTTATCATCACTTTTGTTGTCTGTTTAAAGTAAATAGCTTCAATTGCCTGTATAAATTTCCTACCAAAGCCCATCTTTTCCATTTGAAGTATCATAAATCGCCAATTAACATTATCAATAGCTTTTTGTGCATCTAAAAATTCCAAAGCCATCTGTTTTTCAGGATGTGCTTCGTAATACTCTAAGGTATCCAAAATTATTCTTATATTATCTCTAATTTGTCTTTTTGGTAGGAATCCATTTTGATCCGCATGTATGAAATTGTTCAGATATCTCTTAAGTCTCTCTGCCAATATTGAAGCAAAAATTTTATGGTCCGAATTTAGCAAGGATATAGGCTTATAGTTTTTGATTTATTGTGGGTCTGTGTCTTCTTTCTGTAAGAAATTGCAGCCATTTTCAAGGAATAAGTAGTCTACTATAAACTTGCTCCAGCTTTTTGTCCTATGGGGTAGATTTCTATTGCAGCCCAAAAAAATTCTGGTATTTAATTAAACATGGATAGATTCTTGAGAACATAATAGGATTTTCTGCTGTGAGAATGCTTCATGTGCTCCGTTTACTGCTAGTTATATATTCAGAAGTCTTTTCTCATGCAAAGTTTCTTAGATTGACCATAATACTTCCATCACTACCCTTCCTTCATATTTCTCTCCTACAACAACGTAGCTGTCAGGTAAGTTGATCTGAGAGATAATGGAAATCAGAAAGTTTCCAAAGCTTATAGTGGATTTGTATCTAGTTCTAGTCCAGCATCTTAACCAGTACAGTATTTCTCATTGGCTTTCAAAGTCTCTTATTTTTCTCATATTTGTATTGAACTTATTATTGTTCATAGATGTCTGCTGTATTTGTCACATGGCTAACAGGAAATGTGAGTCATAAAGCATAAATAGAGATTGGGTAGCAGTTACAAAGCAGAAGATATGATCTTAAGCATGATCTTATGTGAGGAGGTTTGTGTTAGCTGCCATGTGAAGCAGTCTCCCTACCTGTCTTATCTTCTTCTGTCTGTTGTTTCTAACTCCTACAATTACCCACAAAAACTATTCTTGAGATCATGAAATATTTTACTTTGATTAAATTGAACTGGTATCTTCATCCAGAAAAGTGTGATAAATTTAGCATCTCTGGATTTTATACCCAACAACAGCCAACTCAATTAAAAGAGAGCAGATGAAATGTTCAATTTTGAGTTGACCTGAACATTTTATCTGCATTTTTAGTTCCATTCTTTTTATATTTGATGAAAAGCAAGTTTTCCCCTGAAAGATAGAGAGAAATAAAATCTGTATGGGCAGGATGCAAAGCCAGCCACAAGGTAACTAAAGGAGTATATTTTATTATACATTAATACATATGGTGATTTGCTTCCTCCGTTGCATCTCATTCCTTGGATAAATTTCAAAAGAAGAGATCAGGTGGGAATGCCTGTCATGAAATCTTTTTTAGTTCATTTGTTTATTCTCTCTGTTGTCTGAGACCAGGACAGTACTACTTAAAAAACAAATGTCAGTTTTGAAGAATATTGAACATAATCTTACTTAAAGGTTCCTTTAACTTTTTTTTGTTTTTTTGCAAAAACAAAAAAGCAGCCATCCAGTAAAAGGAAAAGCATGTTTTTTTTAAAAAAAAGCATAGCTTTTGAACTTGAAAGTTTAAATAAATGGCACAGTTTCAATGACTTTGCATGCACCTTTATTATGTGACACTCATTGTCAGTATGTCAGCAGGATGATAAGGCATTCTGACTTTATCTTCTGACTACAAACAATGATATAGGTCAGAATTACAAAAGATACACTCCAATCACAGGGTCAGGGTCAATATTCACATTAACTGTAGTGGCTGCAATACATGATCCCAATAGTTAATGTTTTGGTATCAAAATTGGAACACAGCCATTTCTAGATGAAAAGCATTAGGAAAGATACTATCATTCAGCCCTGCAGAGCTTTCTAATAGGTAACGGAGAACATAATACCATTACATTTTTTAAACACATTTCAAACAAGAATTTGCCATTTAAAAGTGTTATGTACTGTATTACAATTCACAAAAGCTGAAGTGCAGTTAAGTATGGGCATAGAAGATTTGCTGATGCAGCTATACAATCTAAGACGTAGGACTTTTACTTCCATTTTGGAAGAAAAGGTATTACTCATTAAATCAGCTGTTTTTGATACAGCTGATGCAAGTAGTCCTCATCTTGTGATCATTCAAAGTTAAAACTATATTAAAACAAAATGACTTGCAAACACTTTCTTATACTTAAAACTCATTCTAGTGTCCCCATGATCATATGATCAAAATTTAGAGTCTTGGCAGCTGGCAGGTATTTATATAGCTGCAGTGTCTTGTGATCATTTGTGGATTTCCCAGCCAACAATGAGGAAAGCCAGATTCTCTTAAGAAACATAAAATTCACGTAACAATTGTGATGATTTGCTTAGCAACATCAGCAAAAAAAGGCATAACATTGGGTGTGATTAATCTCTACCTTGCTTAGTAACCAAAGTGATTATAAATTGGGGACTACCTATACATATTTTGGAATGTAATGTTCAGAATTCCCAGCCAACCAATTAGTACATTGGGAAGAAATAATGTAATAGAAATATTTTCAAAACCACCCCTTTCTTTCTATGGCCTCAGATATTTGATATGTTTTTAAATCATATATGAAAAGTAAAATGTTATTCTGAAAATACCCTATCACTGTGGTCCATTGTTAAATATTTAACAATGTACTCATATAAGAGTAATTTTGACAAAGCTGAAATGACACTCATCTGTGGATGTATCTGGTGGTAAAAGGAAAGTCTGCTGCTGTAGAGATATATTCTCCATAGGAACTTGGATTGTAAAATTCATGAAACAAGTTAAGCTGGACATGGCCAAACAAGAGATGGCAAGACTGAACATTGACATCTTAGGAATCAGCGAACTAAAATGGACAGAAATGGGTGGATTTAATTCAGATGACCATCAGGTATACTACTGCGGGCAAGAATCCCTCAGAAGAAATGAAGTAGCCTTAATAATCAATAAAAGAGTAGAAAAAGCAATACTGGAATACAATCCCCAAAATGACAGAATTATTTCAGTTCAAATCCAAGGCAAACCATTCAATATCACAGTAGTCCAAGTCTATGCCCCAACCACTGATACTGAAGAGAATGAAATTGACTGTTTCTATGAAGCTCTACAACACCTTATAGAATTAACACCAAAAAATGATGTCCTTATCATCATGGGGGATTGGAATGCTAAAATAGAAAGCCAAAAGATAACTGAAATAAGAGGCACGTTTGGCCTTGGAGTACAAAATGAAGCAGGGCACAGGCTGATAAAATTTTGTCCAGAGAGTACAATGGTCATAGCAAATAACTCTTTCCAACAAACCAAGAGATGACTCTACACATGGACATCACCAGACGGTCAACCAGAAATCAGATTGACTGTGCTCTGCAGCCAAAGATTGAGAAGCTCTATACAATCAAGACCATATATATATACAAGACCAGGAGCTGACTCTGGCTCAGATCATGAGCTTCTCATTGCAAAATTTAGTCTTAAATTGAAGAAAGTAAGGAAATGCACTAGGCCACTCAGGTATGAACTAAATCATATCCCTGATGAACATACAGCAGAGGTAACAAATGGATTTAAGGAATTAGATCTGAAGAACTATGGATAGAGGTTCGCAACATTGTACAAGAGGTAGCAACTAAAACCATTCTCCATTGTGGGTGGAGACAGCAGCCAGTGTGGGAAATCCTCATCCAATCAGCCTGAAGGACTCAATCTATCCATAAATTTAAATACCGCCCTTGTTGCCGGGGTAGACCAGCTTTTGACTCAGTCCTTTAGTCTGGACTGGCATGTGGTTTTCTGGCTCTGTTTTTTGTCTCTAATATTAGTTCTTCTGCTTGGATATTTTGGTGTGATTTTACTCTGGACTGTTTGACTACGATTTCTGCTTTATCCATTGGACTTTGGTTGCCTTGGACTTGTTTGTGAGTTGTCTGACTGGGGTCTCTCCCTGTTGCTGGCAGTTTCCTCCCTAAGGGCGGGGGGGGGGGAAGTCTCCTTCGGAATTTTATTTTGCTGTTGCCACGTTTCTTCACCCTGTCACTACTTTCCGACTGCCTTGGGACCCTCTCCAAACCACCTTTTCACAATTGCCATTTCTAGCCTTTGGACTTTATTTCTGACTGTTTTTTGCCACCCTGTGAGCAGCGGTGGCCATTTTGGGGGAGGCTGACAGCGTTTTAAACCGCACAGTTCCTCCCTTCTCAGTTCGCTTCTAAGTGTTTAATTTGGCTGGATCGCTCTGTTTATACTGCTTCTATCACCTAAACAGCATTATTTGGCCCCTTGCTGCTTTCTGGGACTTGTTAGTTTGCTTCAGCCTCACAGTCCTATAGCACTCCGATCGTATTACCAACGATTAGCTGACTCTCCTTTGATCTATTTCGGGCTTCTGCTGCCTCGTTATTAGCCCTTGTGGAGTTTTAAGGATCCCTTTGAAGTGTGGCTGGTGGAGACTGAAGCTCTCCCATTCGAAATAACAATGTGGCTTACTAATATCTGTAATTACAACTGGCGGCCGCCATTTTGTTTTATTGAGAAGAGGTGCAGTGGCCATTTTGTTTGATTGAAAAGGCACGGTGGCCTTTTTGTGGAGTTTCTGCACTCCCATCACCTTATTGCCCTCCATTGTTGCCTGCAGGAGTTCTTTAGTGGAGTTTCCACACTCCCCCAGCATATTGATTATGACTACTGTCTGCACCTGAAGGTTTGCCACCATGCCTAAAGCCGCCTCAAAATCAAAGCATGGAGCGAGGGCCGAAGCTTCTGTGTTAGGCCAATCAGATGTCTTATCTGTGAACTTCCAGGCCGCTAGTGAGACCGACCCCCGTCCAAACCACTACATGCCCATCATAAAGGGCATAAAAAGCATGGCAGTACTTCCTCTAAGCTGGAAAAGCACCAAGATAAAGTTCTCACTAAGCTTTAAGAAAAGGCAAATGCTAATCTGCTTTCTGCTACGGAGCGGGTCCAGGCTGAGACTGAGGTGGTGGGGGTTGCCTAGAATCCTCGCCCTGCGGCCCCTGACCAGCTATCGCTTTGAGGCTGCCCGATAGCTATTTCTGACACTGCCTTGTGGGGCGCTGAGCCTACCGCTCTGCCTGTGCTTCCCTCTTCGGTGGTGACACAGGATGTGACCATTCCTGTTCCTGCTCCTGTTGCGGCGCCTGACACATTGCCTTGCCAGTTGTCTCCTGAGCACTTACAGAAGCTCATTGAAGCTGCGGTGCAGAAATCTCTGATGGCTAGATCTCGCCACTCCAGCGTAGCCAGTTTGGTGAGATCGGCTTCTCCTGAGAGGAGTCACACTTCGGAGCGGATGGCCACCAGATGGCTTTGCCAGCTACAAGAGAAGCTTTCGTCTGAGGACGCCCGGATCAAACAGGATCTTAATAAAATTGTTGCAGCAGTCCAATTTTCAGCGGACTCCACTCTGAATGCTGCCCATTTTGCCGCTAAGTCATTCGCCTCATCGGTAGCTGCTCATCATCTGGTCTGGCTCCGCCACTGGCAGGCGGATACCAGACACAAGTGGTGGTTGGCCTCCATTCCCTTTGGGGGGGCCTGTTTGTTTGGGGATGCCTTGGAGCCCCATCCCCATTCTTGACCGAGACTCGTGATTAAAAGAACATTTTGGCGACTCTTTTCCGCAGGGGAGAATCCCATTACTCGGTTTATGCTGCACGGCCTCAATCTTGTGCTGTGGATGGTGGGGGTCCTTCTTCTTCCTCATCCTTTTTCCCTCCGTCATGCCCGTACAATAATTTTGGCAGGCCCCATGGATCCTAAGATAGGATGTCCCGGGGTAAACCCTTTATGTCTAAATGGCCCTTTCATGGGGGAGGAGGTCATTTGTACAGATGCTGTCACTAGCTGCACCTCCGATCCTCCCATTGGTGGCAGATTGGCCCTCTTCGCCGCTACTTGGGAAAAGTCCATCTCTGACAAATGGGTCCTGGCCACCTTATGATCTGGGTTGGCCATTGAATTTCCCCTCCCCTCCCCCGAGCACCTTTGTTTGCTTTCTTGTAACTCCGAAAGGAGGGCTCTAATGGACACTGTGATTCAACATCTCCTTTCGATCAGGACTATCCAACCGGTCCCTTCTGACCAAATTGAGACAGGATTCTATTCTCGAGTTTTTCTGGTGCCTAAGTCCTCGGAGGGGTAGAGACCCATTCTGGACCTAAAACGACTAAATCGGTACGTCGTGTACCGGAAATTTAAGATGCAAACGCTTAAATCCATTCTTGACGGCGTTAGGAGAGGCGATGTCCTTTCTTCTATCGATCTTTTGGAGGCTATTTGCACATCCCTATTCTCCCGTCTCACAGACGTTATTTGCGGTTTTGTTACTGGGGGGTGCAATATCAATATCGGGCTTTGCCCTTTAGGCTTTCATCCGCCCCCTGCACCTTTATTAAGGTGTTGGCGGCCTTGGCCGCTTATCTCAGGCTTTCCTTGGTTAGTCTCCTTTGTTATTTAGATGATATTTTAATTTTGTCATCTTCCTTTCACCAAGCTGTTCTGGATATTCAGTTTACTCTGAGAACATTAGCTGCCCATGGCTTTTCCATTAACCTGGAGAAAAGTCATCTGGTCCCTTCTACTTCCTTGGTTCATTTGGGGGCCCTAATTGACTCGCTGTGGAGTAAAGTTTTTCTCTCCCCAGAGCATCAAAATAGCTTGAGGGAGTTGGTAGTTAAAGTCGAGGGATCTCGGAAGGTCTCTCTGTATATTGTTTCCCAACTCTTGGGAAAGATTATATCGGCCATAGCCATTGTTCCTTGGGCGCAACTCCACACCCGCGAGCTCCAATGATTTCTTTTACCTTTACAGAAGGCGGGGAAAGGCACATCATCCCGTCAGATCCTGCTTCCATCTTCAGTTCGCAGATCCCTTCGGTGGTGGCGATCCCTGGCCCTCTCGGCGGGTTCCCTCTTCCTCGAGCCCCAGAGGGTGGTGGTGACAACGGATGCCAGCCTCCATGGCTGGGGGCGCATTGTCAGGATTAGCTTGCCCAAGGCATGTGGAACGAAGTGGATGCTCGTCATCCTATCAACTGGCTAGAGCTACAAGCCATCTACCTGGCTCTCACGAGTATTCCGTCACCTACTATCCAGCTCCCATGTCCTTGTGCTAACGGACAATGTAACGGCCAAGGCACATCTCAACAAACGGGGGGGGGGGCACTTGGTCGAAGTCCCTATTGTCAGTGGCCTTAAAAGTAGGTCTTTGGGCAGAACGGCACCTCAGCTCCCTTCAAGCAGAACACATTTCGGGCATCGACAACATTCAGGCGGACTGGCTGAGCCGACAAGAGGTGGACAATGCGGAGTAGCGGCTCCATGAATTTTCCAGAGTCTGGCTCATCAGTTCGGGCCTCCGGTCGTGGACCTCTTTGCGACTCGAGCGAACGCACAGTTGTCTCGCTTCTTCACCCGGTTCCCGGAACCTTAGGTGGAATCTGTCGACTCCCTCCGAGCTCCTTGGCTGCAGGGCCTTCTATAAGCCTTCCCTCCGGCATCCCTACTGCCCAGAGTGATCCGCAAGCTCTTGAACGAACAGGCGGAGGTAATCCTCCTGGCTCCCCACTGGCCATGCAGGGCATGGTTTGCGGACTTGGTTTCCCTTTCTGTCGCTCCCTCCTGGCACATCCCGATCACAGCGGACAGTCTGACCAGGGGGCATTAAGCCACCCAGACCTTGCGTGGCTCAATCTGACTGCTTGGCGGTTGAGCAGCTCTCCTTGAGCACGGCTAACATTCCAGACGACGTTATACAAACTATCCAGGCCTTCCGTCGCACTAACAGAATCTATTCTGCACTTGGCGGGCCTTCTGTTCTTGATGTGACAGGAATGGTGTATCTGTCTTACAGCCTTTGATTGTGGACATCCTGGTGGTCCTGCAACAAGGATTTGCTGACAGTCTCTCGCCTAACACGCTACGACGCCAGATTGCGGCCATCTCTTCGGTAATTACCTGCGGATCCCTCTCATCATTAGCGCAACATCCTCTAATCCGACGCTTCCTCCGTGGTGCTACTAATTTGTCTCCTCCTGTCGTGCACCGTTATCCTACCTGGGATCTCCCGTTGGTTGTAGAATCCCTTATGGGGCCTCCCTACGAACCCCTGAGAACGGCGTCTCTGTGTTTGCTGTCATGTAAAGTCGCCTTCTTGGTGGCTATCACTTCGGCTTGTCGCATATCGGAGGTAGCTGCCCTATCCACCAGGGCGGATCTCTGCATCTTCCATGCTGATCGTACATCCTCCGTCTGGATCCTACCTTTGTGCCGAAAATCAACTCCATGTTTCATCGCTCTCAAGAGCTTATCCTCCCGAATTTCTGCCCACGACCCTCTCATCCTCGCGAACGTCATTGGCACACCTTGGATGTCAGATGGGCACTTCGCATCTACATTAAATGCATAGCTACATTCCGACGTTCAGAGGCTTTCCTGCCTGTCTCGTTGGGCCTTAAGGTGTCGTCTACTACTATCAGCCGCTGGATCCGGCAGACTATTGCTTCAGCCTATGACTTCCGTTCTCTGCCACGACCTTCTCATGTGACTGCACACTCCATGTGCAGTGCAGCTATGTTGGCCACCTGGGCAACTCAGGCTCCCCTGCTGGAAATTTGAGTGGCCACGTGGACCTCACCTGCTCCCTTTTTTCGTCACTATAAACTTGACACTTTTGCTTCAGCGGAGGCAGCATTTGGTCGGGAGGTGTTGCAGAGGGTTGTTGTTAGGGAGGTTGTCTCGGACCAGCCTGGTCCCACCCAGGTCTCAGGACAGTAAACTTGGGTATGTCCCACACTGGCTGCTGTCTCCACCCACAATGGAGAAGGGGTGTTGATCCTACCTGATACGCACCTTCTTGTTGGGTGGAGACAGCAGCCAGACCCTCCCTAGGCCAGTCTGGTCTCTATTTTTCTCTGGCTTTAACTTTCTGTTTTGCTCTACCACACGCCGAGTCTGTCCTTACTTCTTCGCCAAAAGCTGTTCTACCCAGCAACAAGGGCGGTATTTAAGTTTATGGATAGACTCAGTCCTTCAGACTGATTGGATGAAGATTACCCACACTGGCTGCTGTCTCCACCCAACAAGAAGGTGCGTATCAGGTAGGACCAACGCCTCTTCCAAAGAAAAAGGCAAGAAAACAAAATGGCTGTCTGAGGAAGTTTTGCAAATAGCTAAAAAAAGAAAGGAAGCGAAAGACAAGGGAGAAAGAAAAAGATACATCCAATTGAATGCAGAATTCCAGAGAATAGCTAGAAGAGATAAGAATGCCTTCTTAAATTAGAAATGAAAGTAAAGCAGGCTGTTTGCTGCAAGGAGGCAAAATTGTTCAGAGGCAGAGGGAGATTTCTTTTTCTTCTTTTCCTCACCAAAAAAGGTAGGTGCGTCTTATACTCCGGTACGTATTATACTGTGGAAAAATACGGTATTTTGGCCACCTAATGAGAAGGAAGGACTCACTGAAGAATAACCTAGTGCTGGCAAAGATTGAGGGCAAAAGTAGAAGGGGACGACAGAGAATGAAATGGCTGGATGGAGTCACTGAAGCAGTAGGTTTGAGAGTTTAAATGACTCCAGAGAATGGTAGAGGACAGGAAGGCCTGGAGGAACATTGTCCATGGGGTAGCAATGGGTCGGACACGACTTTGCGACTAACAACAACAAAATTTTAACAAATGCCACAAATGGAACCATGTTGTGGGAGTTCTCTAGGCTGTTATAGACCTCAGAAGATTTCTTGCAATAAAGCCAACAAAGATTACATGGCAGCTTAAAAACCAAGTAAAGACTTTGCTTGTCTCTTTGGCCCTTGAGTTCAGTAAATTCAAATAGTGATGTACTTTGTGATATAAATGTTTATAGGATATATTGTCAGGTATATGGAAAATATATTGTAACCTGCAGACTACAAAAAATAGAATAATCTTTATGGTGATTTGTTTTTTGTTGAATTCCTGTGATTTTGAACGTTAGATAATATTTTCTCTTCCATAAAATGAAGAAAAAGATGGGATAAATGCAGCCAAAAAAAAAATCAGTGTAGGTATTTAATTTTATTGACCTGCTTCTGCAATTACAGTTGAATTTATAGATGAATTTCAGAATAAAGAAGGATTTTTTTCATTTTTCTTTTGTCCTATCAAATAAGCAGGGTAGAGAGCAATTAGCTTTTTTAAAGAAGTGTACAACTACTAAATAAAATCAATATCGGAAAAATATGGGCACAAATTAAAATGAGGTATTCTCCAATATAATTGTTTTAATGACAAAGCTGAATGTAATAGTGGTAAAAGATAATAAACTCACTACTACAGAAATATTTGAGAAAATAAAAAGGCCTGGCTGGCCATTTAAATTCCCAGTTGAAACTCTGTTACCACTACAAATTTTCTTATTTAACTCTCAGAAATTGAAACAGATTAGGAGTGAATTTTTAAAAAATGAAGGTGATGATGTTATGATATCAACTCTGGTGCAGTAGTTGTTTTTCATGGGCCTTTAAAACATTGCAAAATTATTTCTGTGGTTCATTTTATAGCAGTAATCGTGTTGGTTGATTATTGTAGTTGCTATTTAGCATATCTGGAGAACATTAAACTGAAGAATTCATGGTAAGGGCACACAGCATTTATTTGATTAACTTATAGTTTTCTAAGTATTTTCCTGTTTTGAATCCTTTTGCTGCATTTCCTGGCTTAATGTTTCCCAGATGTGTTGGGATGAGTATGAGTTATAGTTCCTGTAGACTTAGAAGACCACCAGCTTGGAAATGTAGATGTAAAAAGATGTTGAAACAAAAGTATATATCTTGAAGTTTCTTTCTTGCCCTATTTTGATTGGAAAGGGGGGGGGGAAGCATGAAGAAAGGGGGGAAAAGTGTTTTTTCATGCCAGTTTGTTTTCTTCGCTGTCCTCATTGAACTACACCTGTTCTAAAATATGTGTCAAAAATAGCAGGGGGCCATTCTTAAGCCAGCAAGAAGACTCAGCCAGAGCCTTCTGTGACCTGGTCACGTACAGCATATTCTTGAGTGCAGGGTCATGGCCAGGTTACCCATCCAGTCTGACAATCATCTGTGATCACATTTATTTTATTCCTGCTCTCACTATTTCTTCATCTCTCTAGAATATGTATCCAAAATAATGTCTTCTTCAAGTGCATAATGAGCAAATCACATACTGTTTTGAATCTAAAAGTATAGAATATCTTTGAACAACACATGAAAAGAAAAATAGAACACACGCAAATGAATTAGCAATGGCCTCTTCCAGAAGATAATTAAAAGCAGATTTTTTTTGTCCCAGACTAGACATGAAAATTAAATGATACCTTACAAAAAAGAGTTTGGGGCTTATAAATAACTTCCACAATGAAGTACACATATCAGCAGCAAAGAATCTGGTTCTAATTACTTGCACTTTGCTTGAACTTTGGTGTTTCCTTTTGACTTTTCTTCTAAAGTATGTAAGATGTATGCTTTGCATTTCTGCAATGTATTCATACATGGAGATGCATGTGTGTATGCACATATCCTGACCCTCTTTCTGGTGCCAATAGAAATTAGGGCTAATAGAATGTTTTGATCAAATGCAACACTTCACCATTCACCTTCAAATTGCTCCTCCTCTGGAAAGATTCAAAACTGAGTGTTCCCACTTCTCTAAGGGCTTTCCAGGAAATGCCATTTGCTTTACAACTACTGATTCTTTGAAAGCTCAACTGGTTTGAAAGAAGTGCATTAAATTTCTGCATGTGCATTTGTAGTAAAAACGAAAGAGAATTCATAAATGTGTGGTCTAATCAGCCACAATATTAAAGTCCTTCAGTTTGCCAAAATATATTCACTACCATGAAACTATACCCTGTAAAGCACAATTCACTTCCTTAAACATCTCATCTACCACTTGAGCTAAATACTTTACATTTTTTAAAAATAATAATCAATTATTAAAAGTAAAAAGTGTTATAGATATAAACTATTGTCTAACTATAGTTCTTAGGTAAGACTTCAAAGTAGTTATTGCAATATGAATGCCATTTACAATGATAATTTAAGGAAGTTCTACAAATTCTTGCTTTCTGTTTCTATTTTCTTTACATGTATGCTTATATATACATATATACAATAACTGGTTGCTCACATACTTATAAATAAGTAAAATTCGGATTAAGAATGCAAGTCAAAAATAAACAAGAAAATGATAAGAGACAATCTATCTACTCTAGATGAGTTCAGATCACTAGAACCAGATGGATTACCCTCAAGGTTTTGAAGGAACTGGCAGACATGATCTTAGTACTACAACTTTTAAAAAATCCTGTAGTTCCAGATGAGTAAAAAAGGGCTGATGTACTGTAGTTACCATTTTCAAAAAAGGGAAAAAAATAGATCCAGGAAACTACAGACCTATCAGCCTGACATCAATATCTTGGAAGATTCTAGAAAAGATAATTGGGCGAACCCTATTCATAACTAGAAGTCAACATGGGTTTATCAAAAATAGATCATGCCACACAAACATCATTGCACTCTTTGACAATGTGACAAAATTAGTGGACCAGAGAAATGCTGTGGATATAATTTACTTGGACTTCAGTAAGGCATTTGATAAAGTTGATCACAACTTACTACACAGAAAAATGTGGGTTAGACACCATTACCACCAGATGGATTCATAACTGGCTGACTAACCACATTTGTGTAGTCATTAATAGAACTATAGAACATCTGCATGAACTATAGAACATCTGCATGAAGAGAATTCAGTGGGACACCCCAAGGCTCTGTCTTAGGCCAGTACTCTACCGTATCTTCATAAATGATTTAGATGAGGAGATAGAAGGGGAACTCATCAAATTTGCAGAGGACACTAAGCTGGCAGGAATAGCCAACACTCTAGAAATAGGCAAGATACAGTAGCAACTTGACAGACTTGAACATTGGGCCCTATCTAATGAAATGAAATTCAGTGGTGAGAAAAGTAAGGTTCTACATTTAGGCAAGAAAACCAAATGCACAGGTACAGAATAGGGAGAACCTGGTCAATACTAACTGCAAGAGGAATCTGAGTAGACAGTCACTTAAATATGAGCCAGGAGTGTACTGCAGCTGCCAGAAAAGTCAACACAGTTCTAGGCTGTATTAACAGATAATAGAATCAATATCATGTCACGTGTTAGTACCACTTTATAATGTCTTAATAAGACCACACTTGTAATATTGCATCCAGTTTTCGTTGCCACATGATAAAAAAAGATGTTGACATGCTAGAAAGAATTCAGAGAAAAGATGAATAAGGCACTGGAGGCTAAAACATATGAAGAATGGTTGCTGGAATTAGGTATGTCTATTTTAATGAAAAAAAGGACTAGAGTTGACATGATATCAATGTTCCAATATTTAAGGACAAAATATTTTTGTCCTTAACTTATTCTCCACAAAAAAGAGGTCAGTCTATTCTCCAAAGCACCTGAAGGCAGCAGAAGAATTAATGTAAACTAATCAAAGAAAGAACCAAGCTAGAATTAAGGATAAATTTAATTGACAGAGCAATTAATCAGTGAAACGACTTGCCTTCAAGAGGTTGTGGGTTCTCCAACACTGGAGGTTTTTAAGAAGAGATTGGACAACCATTTGTCTGAAATGGTATACGGTTTCTTACTTGAGCAGTGGGGTTGGACTAAAGACTTTCAAGATTCCTTCTAACTCTGTTATTCTGACATTCCTCTTTCTGCTTTGTTCAGACAATAGCAATTATTTGGTTTCTATGCAACAGCACCTTTCTTTGGTAAGCATACCTATCATCAGGATCTTTTTATAATGTGATCATAATTGAATTCATTATTATTAGTATGTATTATAATGATTTCAGATTCTTATCAGATGTTTTAACAATGCAACATGCTTGACTGCTCTTTTTTCTTCATAATAAATAAGCAGACAATTGGTCCTATTTTAGAGGTAGAAAACTGAAATTGAGAAGGTAACCCTTTAAAGATACCCAATCAATCAATTAATTACACTAGAGCAGAAGCTCCCAATGTTTTAGGCACCAGGGACTGGTTCCATGGAGAGAGGTTTTTCTGTGGACCAGAGGGGGCGTGGTTTTGTGCACTTACTGCATACCACGGATAGGGCTTTGCTTGTTTGCGGGACCCAGTTACTGGCATGCTGCGAACCCATACCGGTCCACGGACCAGGGGTTGGGGACCCTTGCATTAGAGTTTTGAATAAGACAATGCCCTCAATGTTATACAAAATTCTATTATTGTGAATCCCAGTATTTTAGTTACATTTTAAAAAGTTGTGCACTTTGTGGTAGACTACAATTTTTGAAATGTGTTGGGAATAAATAATTTAATAATTTTATTGGATAAACAGTTCATTTTGAATAGGAATGTAGTTAATTTCACAATCTCAATCCTGCCCTCCCAATTTACTCTTTAAATTTATATATTTCAGAATTTTGTAATACTTCTCTCCAAGGAGAAATAGAATGCAAGAGTAACATGAGTCAGGTGAATTTTTGGAACAAAATTGTAAGCAAAGTTGAATGCCAAACTACATACGTTAGAGACAGTGGTGGGTTGCCCCCGGTTCGCACCGGTTCTATAGAACCTGTAGTAAAACTGGCGGGAGGCTCCGCCCACTGAACCCAATGTCATCAAAATATTTCTGTGCAGGAGAGTGAGTGAGCGAAGCGAGCGCAGCCCGTTGCGAACTGGTAGTAAACCACCCCTAGTTAGAGATATATTTGTATGTATGCCTCAACTGATACAGGAAAAACTGAACCAAACTGGAAATTGGAAACCAAAAAATAACAGAGTGAAAAGCATTGCTTTTGATAGTTGTGTAGCACTAGAATTGCTCAAAGGAAACAGCATTACTCCATATTAGGTATACATGATACATTCTCAGACCTGAGAAATTTATATGAGAAGGAATTATTGTATTTTTCGCTCCACAAGATAAAACATCTTTTCCTTCCAAAAGTGGGTGGAAATGTCTCTCCATCTTGCGGAGTGAATATGGGTAACAGGTTGCAATGGCAAACGGTAGCAGCAATCCCCGCTGCCTGCAACAGCTGATCAGCAGTATTCTGGGGGGGCGATCCAACCATCAATCAGCTGCTTGGAGGCGAAGGCTCCAGCATTCCCCAGTGGAGGCAGTTGACACGGAGGAGGTAGACTGCTTACAGCTTGTTGCAGGGATGCTAGCCAGATGAATACCAGATGGATGCTCGGATGCAGAGGCAGATTTTTTTCTTGTTTTTGTCCTCTAAACCTAGGTGCATCTTACGGTCAGGAGCATCTTATGGAGCAAAAAATACAGTATATTGGATCTCAATACAGATTGAGGCTTAACTCCATAGACTGAAAGAAAAAAAGATTAATGTGCATCAGCATGTCAATGTAAAATAATGTAATGTATATAATTTGAAATCATAATTAATTTATTTGCAGAATATGTCAGAATATACATGGAATCACCAAAGCTTGTGTCAGATCCCTGTTTTACCTGCCCCAGTTAAAAAAAAAAGGGAAAGAAAAATATATAAAAATGGAACAACTGAGAAGTAAAAACATTTAACCCACCCTAATTATGCACAACTGATCATCCTGGTTAACTATATCCTAAAACATAAAATGTAAGAGATCCTAATTTTACTGACCACATGATCTGGACAGAAAACAGCCACACTATGTGTCTTACCTTCTTGTGATGCTCAAGAACAGAAGTTGGTAGAATACTAGCAAACAATGGTTTGTTTTATTTTATATGTAAAGCCAACAAGAGACAGAAAAATTCAGGCCTGGAACTTTTCATTTACTTATATATATCTGTAGATTACATTTCAAAGTATCTACAATCCAGTGCAATACAGGCTGTCACCTCCATTAAGTGCATTAATATTCTCTGTTAATAAAGATGGGTAGGAATGAGCTCACCCATATGCAATTTACAAGAAAAGCAGCTGACCCTAAAGAGAGAAACCATATTTCCCCGAAAATAAAATCCAGTCTTATATTTTGGGGGGCTCCAAAATTAGCATTAGGACTTATTTTGGGGGAAACATGATATCAGGGTGATCAGCCCAGCTTGTCACCCCACCCCACCTGGCATGTGTATAAAAGTCAGTGAGCATGTGGGGCTGATGGTGTCCAGCTGCAGCACAGATGAATTGATTACATATCTAAGCAGCAGATGGAAGGGAGCCATGTGACCCGGACATGCTGTGTGGGCTGCAGGAGAGCTGAGAGTTGGTGGGCCAGTCATGGGAGGCTCATCTTTGTGCAGCAGCAGCAGACAGAGGCATAAGCATGGGGGAAGGCAGGCGATCTGGACACTGAGAGACACGAAGACAAGCCTCCTTCAGCCGCCCGCCCACTTCATCATAACATTTATTGACTTGCTTCCGGCGTGCCTGGATTATCTGCCTTCCCTCACGCCTCTGCCTCCCATCTCCTGCCAACGTTGGCCTCCTGTGGCCACCCGTCTGCTCTGGTCCACTGACCCTTGGTTTTCTCTGAACCCGGTGAAGCATGTCAGGGTCACCTGTCTTCCCCCCTTGCTTCTGTCTCCATCTGCTGCTTGGAGAGGTAATCAACTCACCTGCATTGTGCGGGCTGTGGCTGCTGTCAGACACTGTTGGCCCCTGTACTCTTGCTGCCTCTGGTGCTGGCCATACCCACCCACAACTCTGGCTGATGACAACCTTAACTGGGGCTTATTTTTGAGGTATGACTTATATTAGGAAAACACTAAAATCAGATGGGCTTATTTTCTGGTTAGGTTTTATTTTCGAGGAAGCACGGTAGGTTGTAGTGGTTTATATATCACTACATATTTGCATACATTGAAATATTTATACATCACTTCAATCTGTTGTGTAATGACAATATTTGGACATTTTCCTTCAGAAATAGGGTTCAATATAAGAAATCCTTTTGATTCAGTAACTTCAAATAAGTGCTATGGGTTCCTATTTTCCTGCAGTAGGTAGAATTAAATAGCAGCTTATTCTACCCTTAAGTTTTCTTAGTTGGATACTTCTTTGATCTTATCAATTTGAAAACTGTACTTACAGCTAGCTCTTTGTTTTTGTTTTAATGATGTTTTTGAACACTCTAATTGGAGGGCATTGAAATGTTATTTAAGAGAGCAAATTTATTTATTTATTTATTCTGTGTCTCCTACTGCTATCAAAAAAATAGCTTTTGAGAGCAATACAGAAATTGAATAGCTTTCAGAGTGAAATATTTTATCCTCTTTTACACTGATTTGGGAATAACATGCGTGAATGAAATAAGAAGAACAGAATGCTTTGAGGCTTCTCAAGGGCATTTGATGAATCTAATTTTAATTTAAAGGGACTAATAGATTATTGATCTAAGTCAGAACACTCTCCTGCAATCGATTCTCAAAGCACTTTGTGCCTAACTTAAATAGCAACAAAGATTACTGTAGAAAATATTGTACTCCTACCTTTCTTTCATAAGGAAGTATAATTATAAAGCTTAGAATTGGACTTAGATATCTATATTTGAGTTGGTTGTTGATTGATAAATATGACCTTTTGTTGAAGCATGTGCTCCATAAATTTCCTGATCTCCCACCAATAAATAGTATTCACTAAAAGCTAAAATAGTATCTTTATATCTCCACAAATAATAAGAAAAAAATGGATTGTAACTACTGTATTTTCCGGCGTATAAGACGACCCTCCTCAGAGCCATTTAAGGCTCGTCAGAGCCTTATGGGCTGGTCTGCCTGGTTACAGGAGAATGAGACCCGGCGTATAAGACGACCCCCGACTTTTGAGAATATTTTTGTGTGTTAGAAAGTAGTCTTATACGCAGGAAAATACAGTACTTTTATAAGTAATTTAATTTCATATTGGGCTTTCCTTATTCATCACAAACAGAGCTGTCTAAATTTAAATGCTTTATTTAGTAATTTCTGTACTGCCAAGAATCAATATTGGAAGTTTTAGAATACATGCATCTATAGACAAAGATCCAAAAATTCCTTTAAACATCTCAAATTTCCAAATTTTCCTTGGGTTTGGGAACAAGCTAAAATAGTTTAAAGGATTGTATTCATAGGCTAGTTGCCTGTACTATATAGAAGATCTCTGATAGAAGAGCTTAGATAATGCCTACACATGCCTGCACAGCCAATTAAAATTAATTTAAATGGTCATGCTACTAAACTCCTATTTTGTTACCAAGTTGATACTTGAGTTCATTAGTTTTGTTCTTTGGACCCAACTAGTGCTATTTCACAACACAAACCTTTCACTGTAAATTCAAAAACTAGATTGTTTGTAACCCATTGGCTCAAATATGTCATCATATAGGATAAAGAATTAGGTTAAAACAGTATGGAAAATTTAAAGATAGGGAACTTTCTTTTGGGTGGAGCAAATTGCCTAGCTTGATCTCCTAAAGTCTATGTGCAGCAGTAAGTGAAATAGAAAGTCACCTCCATATCTTTCTTATTTTGATACCATTGCCTTTCTCGCTCATGTAACATTCAGCAAATTGTTGAAGATGGAACACGTGGCTTAAACACTAAAAATAAAATAAGTTTGTGAAAATGGATTACCCTCAATTATTTCAGTATCGAAGTTTGTTTTATACTCCTTATTTTGAATAAAAGCATTACTTCTATTCATGAATAATTTCATAAAGAATTATAAATGAATAAATTTATAAATTATAAATGATTTCAATGAGGTGATAGAAGGGGAGTTCACCATTTGCAGACAACACCAAGCTGAGTGGAATAACCAATACTTTAGAAGATAGACTCTTTTTAGAATCAGATAGATTCAGATTTACAACAAATAAAGAATTATAGACCAATTTCATTATTAAATGCAGACTTTCATTATTAAATTTGCATCAGTTATGGCAGAAAGATTGAAGAGGTTGTTAAATGAGTTTATACATTCAGATCAGAATGGTTTTTTACAGAAAAGACAGATTAGAGATAATATAGGAATCATATTGGATACATTGGAATATTATGAAGTACATTCAGAGAAACAAATGGCACTGTTATTTTTAGATGCACAGAAAGTGTTTGATAATGTGAATTTGCAATTTATGACTATACAACTACAAAATATGGATTTTGGGAATAGGTTTATTAATATGGTTAAAACTATATATATAGACCAATCAGCAAACGTAATTGTAAATTGAAATAACAGAAAAAGTGGACATTAGAAAAGGAACTAGACAAGGATGTCCGCTATCTCTGTTATTATTTATTTTAACTCTAGAAATCTTAAACAGAAAAATAAGACAAGATAAAGAAATAAAAGGAATGAAAAATAAAAAAGAAGAATATAAACTACAAGCATTTGTGGATGATTTAGTTTTTATTATGGAAGAACCCACAGAAATGGGTCCAAAATTAATTGAGCAAATGGAGAAATATGGAGAAGTAGCGGAACTGAAAATTAATAAAGATAAGACAAAAATTATAGTTAAAAATATGAGAGATAAACAAAAGAAGCAACTAATGGAGAAGTTAGATATTCAAGTCGTGAAGAAAGTGAAATATCTGGGTATCCAATTAACTTCAAGGTGTATTACGATGAAGGAAGATAATTACTGTAAACTGAGAAATCAAATTGAAGTAGATTTGGAAAAATGGAAAAAATTGCAATTATCACTAATGGGAAGAAGAGTTTTAATTAAAATTAATATATTACCAAGAACTTTGTTTCTCTTTCAAACAATGGCAAGGAAAAAAAAAGTAAGAATTAACCTCAAATTGCTCCAAGATTCTAGAACTAGAGAAGGGTTCGACTACCAAATTGGGAACTTTACCATCAAGCGGCGATGTTAACTTGGATTAAAGGATGGATTTTATTGAAAAATATAAGATTAATGACTTTGGAGGACATGATTTGCAATTAGGTTGGCACACTTTTCTATGATATGGGAAAAACAGGGTGCATGGCTTTCAGAGACATTGTGTAAGGAATGGTTTGTTAACAGTATGGGAGAGAGTGAAAGAAAAACATTATATGGAAATACTTTCAACAATAGAAGCATTGAAACATCCAAATATAATTAACATAGAAACATTGTGAGATATAAAGACATTTTAACAGAAGGGAGAATTAAACCAGAAGCAAGAACTAGAAAAACAAGGGATTGAGACAGACTGGTATACATGACTGTAAATACAATCAATATACAACAAATACTTGAAACAGTATGGTTTTAATTTTGGAAAATCAGAACTGGATGAAATAATGACTGGAACAGATGAAAAAATGATTAAGAAATCATAAAATTACTTATTGGAAATTAGATTAGAAGATAAAGTAAAAGAGACAATGATAACATGGACAAAAAAAATTGGTTATACAATAGAATTAGAGAGATGGCAACAACTATGGGAAAGGAATTAAAAATTAACAATGGCAACTGCATATAAAGAAAACTTATATAAAATGTTTTATAGATGGAATATGTCACCAGAAAGTTAGCAAAAATGTTAAAGCTAAATCAGCTAAATGTTGGAAATGTTTGCACTTGCTGGGATCATATTATCATATCTGGTGATCATGTACAGAAGCAAAAAATTATTGGATTAGAATAGAGACATGGTTAGAGGAAATGATATACCAGCATGTAGAATTAAAACCAGGGATTTTTCTATTGGGTATTTTACCAGAGAAATATAGTAAAGAAGATAACGTATTTAATTATACACATAATAACAACCGCAAGAATTGTATTTGCGCAAAATTGGAAGGTAGAAAAAATCCTGTCAGAAGGTGAAGTAATAAAGAAAATTTTCGATTGCACAGAAATGAACAGATTAACATTATGAATAAAAGATAAAGAAGAATCAGTGTCTTTCAAGACATAGGGACAAATTTATTTATGGTTAGAAAAGAAATATGAATAAAAGATGACAAAGAAATAGATTAGACAATGTAAAAGTAAAAGAGAGAAGACAAAAAGAAATAGAAACTCAAATAACACTTGTGTAAATGGAAAAGGGGAATGGGGAGAGAAAAAAATGTTACTACATAAATGTACAACCATGATGATATATGTGTAATTGGTAAAATAGAAAAGAAATTGAAAAGAAAGTATATTTTAATAGAAAATCGGGGCCACTCGGATACCAATAAGGGAAATATTGGACAACAGGAGAGAGAATGGAGATGATAGATTCAAGATCCAGAGGGATCTTGACAGTCTTGAACAGTGGGTCCTACCCAACAAAATGAATATCAGTAGTGAGAAAAGTAAGAAAAACCAAATATACAGGTATAGAATATATGGTACATAGCTCAATAGCAGTATCTAGGACAAGGATCTATAAGTCCTGGTGACCAACCACTTAAATATGAGCCAGCAGTGTAATGCAGCAGCCAAAAGGGCCAATGCATCTAGGCTGCATCAACAGAGAGATAATATCAATATCATATAAAGTGCTGCTTTATTCTGCTTTAGTAAGACCAAACTTGCAATACTGCACCCAGTTTTGGCAATTGGATGTTAAAACGTGATGAACAGTTGCAGGAAGTGGCTATGTCTACTCTAATGATGAGAAGGATTGGGATAACAAAATAGCAATCTTCCAATATTTGAGGAGCTGTCCCAGAGAAGAGGAGATCACCTATTCTCCAAAGCACCTGAAGTCAGGATAGGAAGCAATGGAAACTAATGAAGGAGAGATCCAATCTAGAATTATGGAGAAATTGCCTGACAGTAAGAAGAATAAACCTGTGGAAGGACTTACTTCTAGAAGTTGTAGTTGTTCCATCAGTATAGGTTTTTAAGAATAAATTGGACAGCCATTTGTCTGAAATGGCATAGGGTCTCCTGCTTGAACACGAAGGTTGGACTAGAAGATCTCCAAGATCCCTTCCAACTCTGTTATTCTCTATTCTGTATAATATATCAGAGTGTGCACAGTGTGACTATTTTGAGACAACCCAGGAGCAAAATACAGTAAACAGGTTTGTCTTTCAAATAGTGATTTATCTACAAGGAATATATACATACACCTACCAGACAAAGTCAGACGATCAATCATCAACTACTGCACAGAAGCACACACGGGGAGAGAGACTCCCTCACAGGATCTCTCTTATAAAACCGCCTCTTAAAGTGGTAAAGAGTCAAATAACCCTGCTGATTCATTGCTACCATTGCATCATTGTTACAGTGTTAACAATATTACAACATTACAGCAGCTGGTCAGCTATTAAATCATTATTACCCTGACATAATAACACATCAAGGAGGCAAAATTGGACAACCTGAGACCATTAAATTCTGTTTTTGTGATTTCCGAAGTTTATAGCCATTACTTACAAAAAATGGAAGTGGAGTTTCCTATCCTTTTGAGACAGGAAACAAATGAAAACCATAACATAAGCTCTACAATAGTTTTTTCCCCCCTCTCCATTTATGACTAAGATAACAAAATCCCATTACCTATACTTTCCCAACAACACAGGATAGTGAGCTCCCCCTCGTCAGGAACCATTTTTTATATTTCTATCCACTGGCATCTTTTCCCTACCCATTCTAGTTCTCATAATATTAAATTTGCACATAATTGTTATCAACTTTACTGTGAGGAAACTCTGATAACATTTCACAATTCAAAGAGTTAAAATTTTTGAAGAATAGAAATACAGGGCCACGGTTAAGAAACATATTCCATATAATATATCTGAATAAGTAAGCTGGTTTTTTTTCCTCTAGAAGACTATTTTGAGCTTTTATGATCATGTCCTTTCTCCCACTAATTCAAAGGCTTTCTCATTTCCCAAAGTGCCAGAGAGAACTAGAAACCTTTGTCTAAGGAAGTTTTATTTCATGCTTGAGTTTTATATCAATTTGTGATTATATCATTGTGTAATACAGAGGTAGAATATGAAGATATATCTAGTTGTCTTTCATATTTACATGATACCTATTTGGCAAAATAACTTCAAATGTTGCTCAAAAGTTGCTTTTACTATGAAGTCGGAATACAATAACCAGATAAAAATGGATGCTTTATATCTATAATAGATTAAGAGCTATAATAATTTAAAAGAACTATAAAGTCTGCTAGAATATAGATTGTGAAAGATAACATAATTTTCCAAATGACATAGGATAGGCAATAGGATATGACATGCTTCAATATGTAAACAATATAATCAAATTAATGTATTTACATATTTGTACTCTGCTCTTTAGAATGTGTGCTTTTTTGCAACATTATCTTTAATTAATGGACCTGTTCTGGAGAGGATAGAATATTTTTTTAATTAATTCTTTTGTTGATTAAAAATTACGAACAAACATAAATAAAATACAATATACAAAACAAATAAACATGAATCAAGTCTTAAGACTTCTTTTTCAAAATTGTCACATTGGTAGACTATAATTATATTTCTTATCTGTATATCTATATATTTACATATAAAGCATATGATAAACTCCATATTTAATTAATTATGTTCCTTAATTGGTACCCAATTTTTGTCTATAAATTGCGACTTCTTTTTTATGTCCTTGTTTTTATATTCCTTTCTTTTTCTCCAACCAGTTATACCATTTCTGCCATACTAAATAATAGTCTGTTTCATCTTTTTCCTGTAATTCTTTTATGACTCTGTCCATTTCTGCACATTCCATAATTTTGTTGATTATTTTATTTTCCATTGGTATGTCTTCAGGTTTCCAATTTTGAGCAAAGAGTATCGGTGCTGCCGTTAGTATGTGGATAATTAGATATTTTATTTCTTTTTTGTAATGGACTGTAATTATTCCTAGTAAAAAGATTTCCGGCTTCATTTCCGGTTTATGATTTCTTCTATTTGTGTCTTTATTGCTTGCCAGAATAGTTTTGCCTTCTGGCATGACCACCACATATGGAGGTGCAAATCATTTTTTTGATTTGTACTTCCAACAGGTTGGGGAGGTATTCGGAAACCTTTTTGTTAGGCACGCAGGACGGAGTTGCCACCGGAAAAACATTTTATACAAATTCTCTTTGTAGGGTATAGACACTGTTAGTTTATAATTAACACTTCGTAATTTTTCCCATTTGTCCAATTCAATGTTATATACAAAATTTTTCACCCAAATTATCATATTTTCTTTGACCACTTCTTCTAATTTATATCTTAATAAATAATTATATATTTTGGTTATCAATTTCTCATCCGTTCCTTGTAAAATTTTATCTAATTAATATGGCTCTTTTTGGAATCCGAATTGTACCAGGTCTGTCTTGTACCTGGATTCTATCTGTAATATGGCTATACCCTGTTCTTTCAATTCTTGTCTCGATTTTAACTCTCCCCTGCTATTCAGTAGTTCTTTATAGGTATTCATTTTCTCTGTATCGATGGCATTTGGATAGATCTGCGCCTCCTTGGTCGATAACCATCCTGAAATTTTATTGTAATGTATTTTTCTAATCTCTTGCCATGTTTTATAGGGTGCTTCTCTAATAATACGTCGTTGGAAGTATCCATGATGTTTATGTCTCTCTAACCCATACAGTATGTTCTCCTATGGTTATGAAGGTATGCTGGGGATACTTCCTTCTTTTCTTATGCTTCCCTCTTAGCCTTATGCTGGGGATACGTGACTCTTTTACTTTTCTATTCTTAGATTCATTGCTTTCAGCATCCTGCTCCAAGATCAGGTTGTCCCATTTCTTGGACCATTTCTCAAAATTTGTTAAACAGTGCTGTTCCAAATAGCCTTCAGTACAGGGAATGCTACTTGCCCGGAAGCAGCTGCTATGTGGGAATTGGTTAAGAAGTTTTAGATTACTGTGAGTTTTTAATTTTCAGTTAATTATACCATGAGGCAAATAGAGTCTATAATAAATTGGGTAGCATTCATATGAAGAAGGTAGGGCCCCTTGAATTGGTTTAGCTTGTGGTGCTCGTATTATCATGTTCGGTAAATTCCTTGGCAATAATTTTATTCCAGGTTAATTTTTTTGACTATCTGCTTTTAATGTTCTATCATCTATCTATCTATCTATCTATCTATCTATCTATCTATCTATCTATCTATCTATCTATCTATCTATCTATCTATCTATCTATCATCTCTCAAATGGGAAATTAAGGGAAGGAAAAGGAAAGGAGGGATGTAAGATACAAAGGAAAAAGGAAAATGTAAGATACAAAGGAAAAAAAGAAAAAAACAGGTATTGACTTCTGACTCTTCCTAACTCAATACAAGATAAAAACTCTTCAGCCTCAACTTTTGCTTTTACACATTAGTATATAATTAGCCATTTCTATAATGACAAATCTATCTAAACAACAAATCTATCTAATTGACAAAACTAAAGTCAAGGTTCTTTCTTTTTTTCATCACAAGCAAAAAAACCAGAAGTGATATCCAAATGAAAAACGTACTGAAATATATTATCCTCTTTGAATAAAATAATCAATTTAACCATTTCTGCTTTATCTTCCTTGCTGTGGAAATAATATGTATTTCTTTTTACACATAATAATCTTTGTAAAGATTCACTGTATTCTTTCAGATTCTTTAACCTTACTTTTTTTTCATCCTTTTAAAATGCTAAACTTTTCTTTAAACACATTTCAGTACTTTCTACTACATCTTTTTCTTTTAACTTCCTTACATACATGTTTTGAAATTCAGTATTAAATTTAGGTCGCTTTCTCCAAGCTATTCTCATAGAATGACATTTTTTCTTTTATATACATCCTTTTTAAAACTCTAAATTTTTCTTTAAACTAATACATCACTTTAACTTTCTCTTAACACAAATATATTTTCAATAACATTTTGCACATTTTAGGAATTATTTAGGCAATATATATATAAAAATTACATTTTCAAATTTTAAATTAAGACTTTCTTTCCATTACAAATATCCAACAGATAGAAATTCATCCTAATCCCAGTTAACTCATTAAGTCACTTCTTCCAGTTTGCCTTCATGGAGTAAAATATTTTTCTTCTCTGGAAAGTTTATCAAGTAGTTATAAGCAGAGGTGGGCTTCAGCCAGTTCAGACCAGTTTGGGTGAACAGGCTGTTAAAATTCTGCCCAGTTCTACAAATCGGCTAATCCCACCACTGGCTGGCCCTGCTCCTGCCTGTTTTTGGGCCCATTTTTGGGCTGTTTTTGGGGGCATTTTTCAGCCATTTTCAGACCATTTTACGGGCAGTTTTACAGGCCATTTTGGATGTTCAGTAGTAGTAAATAAATAGAAAGGGAAATTGAGTCAAAGGCCTCAACAAGATACACTGAACATCCAAACTAAGTGTCCAAAACGGCCCAAAAAACATCCGGAAATTGCCCAAAAAACAGCCTGAAAATGGCCTGAAAACAGGCCAAAAAATGAAGATTTCAAATCTTCAATTACCTCTCTTGAAGCTGTACAACAATCTGGATTTGAAACGGGAAGAGGAATTCTTGTATGGGCACACACTTCAGACCTCTCAATTTCTCACATCTGTTGTGCTTTTTCATGCCCCGCTGCACAAAACATTTGCTGGCAAACAGAAAGTGAGCTTCATCCCAAAGCATATTCCTTCCTCTGAATTTGGATTATTACACAGCCATATGAAATAATATCAAATTGCACTACTAAGCACAGTAACATCTGGACTATAGCAAAACTTTGTGGAAAAAATTGATACAAGTTCCCATACCCTATATATAGATTGTATTGAACAAATGTAAAGCCAAGATATGAAAATAAGAAAAACAAGAAAACTTCATCAAAAACTTGAATTGCCATAATGTTGTCTTGCTAAAGCCCCCTGCTTCCTTCTTTGCTCCAATTACAATTTCTGTAATAATAAACTTTACATCCACTTATAGAACCAATTCTGAGAAAATTAAGTTTGAAAGAGGGCCAAAAATCTTTCCACCCACTTGGACCTTTTCCTCATATCAGTACATCTCTTTGCAAAACAGGTTGTGCTTTAAAACACACATCTGTCTTTAGCATATTTAGTTGGACAACAAGCAGACTCTTTGGAAAAAAAATAAAGGAAAGGAAAACCAAGAGACACCGCCCCAAAAAAGTAATGGGGTGGGGTACGGTATCTTAAGTATCAGTGTAAAAGTTCCTTTTTTCCATTGATAACCGTTCTAGGATAAATCAGATCAATAATAATGCCTGTCCATGTATCTCTCCTGCTCAGCTTTTCCTCATTATCTGACTATTCCAGAATATAAAAAAAGACAAAAAAGGACATTTATGATTGGGAGAACTTTGTGTCTATTTTTAGGGCCAGAATGATTACAGCTCAATGACAAGAGAATAGATATTGCATATTCAAGCAAAGCAGAGCTGAGGAAAACTTCTGTTAAGATAATTACGAACTACTTCTCATAAATTATGGTCCATGAAGATGGGAAGATTAGTGATCCTTAGATGTCTTTCTATATTTTTATGCATAAAGCATGTTTCTATTAGAGTCTTCCTTCATAGATATGCTGATCAGGATAATCTGTAATATGTTTTTTTTAAAGGAGACCAAAGCAGTTCCCTAAAAAGGATCTTAACATGCCCATTTTTGACAGGGCTTTTCAAATTTACAATCCTAAAATGTGTGGACTTCCAGAATTGCCTGGACAGCATTCCAGTAGATTTCTGGAAGTTGAAGTCTACACATCTTAGAAGTTGCCAAATTTGAAAAACACTGATCTATCAGAGCATCTGCCTCAGAGGTATCCAACCTTGGCAACTTTAAGACTTGTGGACCAAAAAACGGGCAAATGCAGGGCCAGCCAGTGGCAGGATTAGCCCGAACCGGTCTGAACTGACCGAATCCCACCTCTGCCTTTAAGGTGAATGGTTGGGAGGCGGGGCTGGTGATGAGGTGACGTTGAGTTGGCCACACCCAGCCATTCACATGTTCACCCGTCCATGCCTACCCAGCCAGTCATTAGGGCACAGAAACGGTTGTTAAATTATTTGAATATACCACTGGTTATAAGTTTCCCTTTTTCTCAAGGATTTCTCAACCTTGTTAATGTCCTTAAAGAAAAAGTTCCAAATTTGTCTTTTTAATGTTGCAGATTTTCTTGGCACTCTTCTTTCAGTTGTGTTGACAGATTTATATTTAAACCATTGTAATAAGAATTGGTGTAAAGTTTGTATTCCAAAATTGCAGTTGACTCCTCTGCATTTTCAGCTACTTGTGAAAAAGCCTCCGTAATTTGATAATTTTCTATACATGTTTGCATCCCTAAAGTAGTTTGAGAAGGTTTTTTATTATCCTTGGAGCTGATCTACAAATGTTTATTTAGAAAATTTTCGAATACATCTGTAATAATTTGCTCCTCCATGTTACTTTCTTTTTGGTCAGAGTAGGGTTTTTTTTATAAATCACTTAAAAATTGCTCACTGTTCAGAAATCATAAAAATCAGAAAGTTTTAGCCACCCCACAAGACCAAGCTACAAATTACTACATATAATAAACTGAAACAACAACTTTCTACCTTTTTTTTCTCTGTCAGCTATTTTTTTTCCCCACAGTTCCTTATTTTGGCTTGCTTCTTCCTTGTTGTTTAACACTGAAGAAATCCCCAAAATGGCTCAGGTCTTAAAAAAAGAGTAGCAAACTGTGACTAAAGAGAACTTCTTTTAACTTAATAAAGATTGATAGTCCGTAAAGGTGATTAAAAAATGAAAGGCACAACTTACTGTCCATTTGAAAAGTAACATTCAAAATGGTTACTACTTCAATAACAAACAGATTGCATCCCCCCCCCCCTTTCAGCCCGCAGTTGCTTTGAAGCACAGCTCCTGAAGTTATTTGCAAGTCTCTGCTGGATCTTGAGGGGTAATTCTAAGACTTTCCCTAAACCAGGAGAATCATATAAGCTGAAGGAATGCCCATTCCTTCCTTTAGTAGTTGAAGAGCTGCAGCCCAGGGAAAAACCTTTTAAGATCCCACCCTGGGTATGAATTCAGTTGGCCATATTCACTGGATGTCTCAATTTTATTTCAGGTTATTTTTGATTCTCAGTCTTGGGATTTCCCACTTGGAATTTTCTGTGCATTTGAAGTGTAAACCAAGTCTAATGGTGCATATATATTTTTCCAAAATTACTATAGCTGCTTCTGCTTGCTGACAGCTGTATCTTTATTAGAGCCAATCGGTTATACAAAATAATATATAAATAAGAGGTTTTGCTTATCTTGCTTTTCATCTAGAAGCCCAATGTAATAGTTCACAAATGATAATTCTTGTAGGAGGAAAAAGTACTATAAGGTACTGGGAAGTCTGTAATGTGACTTAGTTGCTGGCTAAGATAACCCAAACATTTTTTCAAATTACAACAGAATGCCCCCCCTACTGGTAGTTATATATATATATATTGTAGTACTATTGGTATAAAACATATATATTTTCTCTCCTCTTTTGAAATATCTTTTGAGATATTTTCTTGAAATTTGCAATGTTGTTAAGATTTTTTCTTATATTATAAGTCTCTTTCCTAGTTCCACATCTCACAAGAAGAGTTTGTTCTCCATGGGAAAAATTTCTCTCTTTCCTTCAGTAATGGGCTTGTCAGAGCCTGGGAAAGAACATGGTAGATTTGCAAATATTATACTTTCTGAACATCTGCACATTCCTCTTTTATCCAGACCCCCCCCCCCACACACACACTACATTAACAGGTGGTTAGCAAAACGATCAAGAAATCCCCACTCTAATGAAGATAAATGGATGTTAAAATAAATATATCAGATCACTAAATTTCTGTAATCTAAATCCTTTTTTCCCTTTCAGTGTATCTGCTTAATAAGACATGAGAATTTAGTTTTTTGGTGGTAAGCAACTGCTTGGAGTTGACACCATCTTATAGTTCCTGTACTTATGTTCAGGCTTTTCTTTCCAGTTCAAACCAGAATGGTATCTTGTCTCCCTCATATCCCATAGATCTGACAGGTTATTCATTCAAACAAGAAAAGCAGAAAGGTCAAGGAGACAGAGACAAATTATCAAATTTCAAACTTTTTAACTTCCAAACTTTTTGGAAGACTTTGCACTCAGAGTTGTTTTTATGCCACCACATGATTTTAAAAAAATCATGTGGTGGCACTCAGAGTGGCTTCTATATGCACTATAGTTTGTAATATCACTGTACCACTTCTCACAGTATTGTTTTCAATAGTTTTTACTTCTTTTTTATTTTAGCAGAGAAATGTTGGCAAATTAAGGTGGAGGAAAGAGTGATACAGTCAAATTATTGTATTTAACTTTTTATATATGAAATATTTTATTCACTCAGATTCTTTGCAGAATTGTGATTAAATAAAAATTGATGGCAGCCATGATGGTGTGATAAACATTTGAAAAGAAAAAGTTTTGATGCACCATCAGATGGGCCATTTTGACTGGTTTTTAATACTCTGTGGATATCTCTGAATGGATGGGATCAATGTGGATTCATTTCTTGATCAGTTTGAGGTAGTATGGGATTATGTTGATTGAATGATATTGTCTGTCTTTCTGTCTGTCTATCTGACTGTGTGTGTGTGTGTATGGTTATGGTGCTATAAATGTCAGCATACATAAAAAATTGAAAACTTCAGGTGTTCTCTGAATTTATTATGTATATTTTGAAAACTTGGGAAGAGGACAGGCAGTTAATGAAAGTCTTAACTTGTCTCTGCTATTAGCACTGTACTACAGCAATGTCAATAGTTAAATGTACTAAAATTATCTTTCTCTCTCTCTCTCTCTCTTTCTCTCTTTTTAGCAATTGAAACTCAGAGCACCAGTTCTGAGGAACTTGTTCCCAGTCCACCTTCCCCACTTCCTCCCCCTCGTGTTTACAAGCCCTGTTTTGTTTGTCAGGACAAGTCTTCTGGATATCATTATGGTGTCAGTGCTTGTGAGGGGTGTAAGGTGAGTGTCCAAACATCTCAGTTAAATATTGCTGTTTGCATTCCTTTCATGGTGACAGAAGCCTAATAACACTCAAAATAAACAATCATACTGAGGCAATGGGAAGGATTGGAAACAGAGAAAAAGTCCAGTGTATAGTAGTGAAGCCATTTAATAATAATATATATAGCTAAAAGGATGGGCATTCTAGCTTAAATGAATATGTTATATGCAATATGTATTTTAAGTAGTTTGGGAAAAGGGAGTATGGTCTTACAGTACTTGTACAGTAGTAGTACATTTATGCCATGTATGACAACAAACAAAACAGTGACTATAGAGAAGTTTGTAAATAGGTAACAGGAGAGGTGAAAAAGACACTTGAAGCAGATGGACCTGGTGTACAGATAGATTCCTATAGAATATTTGACAGTTATATTTTTATCTTTTATCTTTTACATTATATAGTTAACAATCAACTTTAAAGAAAATATTCTGCATACAGTAGCTGAATTGCTTATTTTTCCTAGTAATAAAAGTTGGTATGGTTTTTCACGTTTCTTTAAGGATTTAATATTGTAGTTCCATCCTGTTTGTTTGTTTATTTATTTTTATTTATTTATTAGAATTTGTCAAACAAAAATGAGAACAAAAAAGAATAAAAATACAATGACACAGGTTAGTGCACTTATTTACTGCCCTCTCTACTGACCACTTAAGTATGATGTAAGGCCCACAGAAGTCAATTTGTGATGAAACTGAGAAAATAAATTGTTATGGTGAATCACTGACATAATTAGTTAAACTGTTGCAGATTCAGTGCTATTGAAATTATACAGACTCAGAGGCTCCATTAGGTCTTTATTTTGTGTAATACACAGAATTTGGCAGGACACATGAATAAATCCACAACCTGAAGTATTGTGGCAGCTGAAAAAGAACCACTTAAAATATCACAGTGCAGCCCAAATGGTTTAGTGACTCAAAAAATATTTTGAAAATTACATGTAAAGAAAACTGATAACAAAGAATTGTGCTTTTATTTTCTTCAAATATTACCTTTATGATATTGCTTTTCACTTTATTGTTTTTCAATACTAAATTGCATCTATGTGTAGGCCTATCTGCTTATATGTATATAAGTTGACTCACAGTTGTTCTTCAAAGTTGATTTTAGCATCCACATGGACTAAATGATTACATTTGTGAACTTTTTTAAAAGTAAACTTCTGATCCGGATTTTACAATATCCAGTTATTTCACTGAATAGAAAACTATAGTCTTACTGAACATTTCCTTAATTTTTCAATATTGGAAGTATACATGGATTTGATTGATGACTGATTGACCTTAAGATGAACCTTAGTATTATGTAATAGATTTTCACTAGTCTAGGAGTAAAGGAATAAAGGAGGCAGATCTCAGTCTATTCTTTCAGACCTTCATTATGCTGTGAAGACCTCTATTTTACCAAAGTAGCAACCTAGAACATCACTTAGAAAAAAATAACAAAACGAAGGAGATAGACCTGTTAGATTTAGTGATCAACTGATCTGCCTTCAAATTAAAGTAACTGAAATCTGTTGAACTGATTTGGAGAGTGAATGATTCTTATTATTTACTTTAATTTATTACCTCATTTGCTCAGTGGATTGATTTTAATGCTCTTTTACCTCCATAAAGTAATCGAAAGGTCTGTTTCATTTTATAAACACTCTCCCCCCATACACAATTTGCTTGCCCAGAGTAGAACCTTAACTTTCAGCTCAGCATTAATACCATCATTCCAGAAATTCTTCACTCTAAACCAGACATGTCGAACTTAAGGCCTGTGGGCCAGATTTGGCCCACAATGTGGTTAGATCTGCCCTTTTGGACTGCCCTCGAGTCAGTGATGGGCTGGCCCCTGGCCCACCCCAGCCCAGTTGGGTGCTATAAGGAAGTGGCAAATGTCAGGGGCTGACGTGCAGCTGATATGTAATGAGCACTGTCTCCACAAAGTTATAGTAGACCAGTGCATAGAACCCCATCAGCAGCATTGTGCCCATCAACAGTGCTCTGCCACCTCCATGGCCCACTTGCTGAACCCACAGCCCATGAGCACGTCCAATTCACCAGGATGGCTCTTTTCCATCTCCTACCCTGCCTGTGGGAAAGTCAGGGGCACTGGTTGTGCTGCCGCCCTCTGCCTTTCCCCTCATCCCTTCCTGGGTGTGGAAGGAGGGAGGGAGGAAGAAAGGAAGGAGATGGGAATGAGAAGGAGGGATGCAGAGAAGGAAGGAGGCAGAAGGAAGGAAGAAGATGGGAATGAAAAGGAAAGAGAAAAGGGAAGAAAGGAAGAAGATGGGAATGAAAAGGAAAGAGAGAAAAGGGAAGGAAGGAAGGAAGGAAGGAAGGAAGGAAGGAAGGAAGGAAGGAAGGAAGGAAGGAAGGAAGGAGATTGGAATGAGAGTGAGAAACGGTGTGAAGGAAATCCTGCCTTAGCACTTGGCCACCACCAGTCCTGCTGCCCTCTTGCCATCCCCCTTGCTCCATCCTCCTGGCCTCTCCTGGTGCTCTCTCATCCTATCTCTGAGGATGCTGTGTTTACAAAGCCGGGTCTCCTTGCATGGAGATGGAGTGGCCTCCCTCTGACCCATACACTTTGCTTTCTGCTTCCATATGTGCTTTGACTCTGTGCCTAGCTCGCAAGGCCAGGGATGGGCAGGAGGCCAGCATTGGGTCAGGACTCGTGTGGGGACCTCCAGGCATGACCAAGGAGAGCAAGCACAGTAGCAGTAGCAGCCTTAAGGAAGAGGTAAGTGCAGCCAGGCACCAACTCAGGGAAGCAGGGCTAAGATGGCTGCAGGGTCCTGTGTCCCAGGAGCTCGAAGGCTGGGCTGTGCACTTGCTCTCTACTGCCCAGGATTCTGCCACTGTATGGGGTTCCTCTGTGTGGGTAAGAGGATGGCAAGGCTCCTCTGATGAATGATGCTTTGATGCTTGCCTGGTTTCTCTTTCTCTGCTGGAGACCTCTGGATCATCCTCCCAGCCTTGCCCCCCCCCCCCCCCGCAAAGGCGGAGGACAATGCTGTGTATGGAAGCACAAAGGAGAAAGTTTTCAGGAAGCAGTTTCCTCTGAGTCTAACTTCTGTGTTGACAGATTTCTGAAGAGAAAGAGGGGTTGGCGGCAAAGGAGTTGCATGAGGGAAGGCTGCCCTAACAAGCCAGCATACTTATCACACATAATTGGAAATGAGGATTCCCTTTCGAGAAGGGCCAGCCTCCATCAGGCAGGACACACACACACACACGCGCACACACACACACACACACACACACATAAACTATTCCAAGCTTGGAGACATTTATCCACATCTGAGCTTACAAACTGCCAATCATGGGGCTTGGGGAGAAGGCTGTCTCTTTCCTCTGTGAATAAAAGTCCCCAAACTTGAAATACTGTGTGTGTGTGTGTGTGTGCGCACGCGTGCACCTGGCTGCCAGCAGTTTGGGGAGGCAAGGAACTTGTGGGGCAGCAAATTATCTCCACAGTGAATTATCTGGTGCAACTTATTTCATCCCGACCCAGCCATCCCAAGTCAGCTGCGCCCAGTGAGTAGTGTTGAGCTGACCATGCCCACCAAGCACACCCACCTAGTCACAGTGACCTGGTTGTGACCACCCAGCCACACCTACCTGCTACGCCCACCTGGCCACTGTGAGTTATCATAGTCTTACGTGCTATTGGTCCTTTGTTGAGGGCCACCCTAATGCTAATATGGCCCCAGTGAAATTGAGTTTGATGTCCATGTTCTAAACTGATTTAGATGACTGTGCCAGTTCATACTTGTAGATAGATTACCAACTTTTTACAGATAGAAATCAACATGAAGCTAGGGAAAGTTACAGCTAGGGAGGTATTGCATCTAATACCAGGCAATTAGCACAAGGCTGTGTACTCTTTCCATTGTTTTTCTCTCTATATATATATACCTGTTTTGTCTTCGCTACACATAACTCTATGTACAGCTTGACATGCCTCTAAACCCACCTATCCTCCAATAAAACAGACCATGTGTGTAGATCAGGATTTTTTATTGAAGGAACAGGATGGATAGGAAAAACAGAAATACATACAGTGAACAAATATAAAATAAGTGATGTTGAGGTGAACATAACAATAACAAACCCAGATTAGTCTAAATCTCACCAGCTATGTTGTGTGTATGCGACACCCAGAAAAATATGGCATCCTTCACTTAATCCTCCAGGGAAAGATTGTAGGCAAATGAGGTCTAGGCAGAAGAAGAATATCATGGCTTCAAAACCTAAGGGACTTGTTTGGACAAAACTCAGCAGCACTTTTTCATACAGCTGTTGACAAAAATAGGATTGCCAACATGATCGCCAATGTCCGATGACAGATATAACACAAGGAGAACAAGAAGATGCTGTATGTATGGGATGTGGATTTTTGTCTTCAGATGAACATGTGTGACAGATTAGGCTGGATTCTTCCATATGCTTCTGTTTTCTCAGACTGCTCAAGGAGTCTGGTTTACCAGGATGCACTTGTTTTTGGAATGAGGAGTGATGGAAGATGGATGTCTTAAAGGGCCAGATCAGTTTCCAAATAATAAAGATTGGTATTTGGCTCTGGCCACTAGAAGGGGCCAGAGAACAACAGCAGTATAAACCCAAATTATATGCTGGAGGCATGACAGTACCAATGACTGCATTTCAAGAATGGAGTTATTGTATTGTTAAAGTATTGAAGACCATACAGTGATTATTGGCCTCATTCGAGACAGTGAGTCTGTATATAGACGGGAGGTTGAACAACTGGCCCTGTGGTGCAGCTGTACTAATCTGGAGCTGAACATGTTTAAAACTGTAGAGATGAGATTGGATTGAAGAAGAAGCCTTTCTGTTTTACCTTTTACTATATTCGACAGCATAGTATTAGGAGTAGAGAACAACTGATTCTCACAGTGCTGTCTAACGTCTATATGTATTTACCCATGTAGTATGAGTGTAATATTATTTTTTCTTACTATCTTCTTTACTCACCCCCCCCCCCTTATTGATATTATTGTTGTTAATCTTTAATTTGATTCTTAGCCGGACTGGTAAAAACTTATTATTATTCTGTGGCTTTATATGTGCACTGAGAGCTTCTGCACTGGAGATGAATTCCCTGTGTGTCTAATAACACTTGACCAAAGAAAGTATTTAAAGTATTAAAAAAAAAGGACCTCCCCAGTAATTCCTCTGGTTATGATGGATCTTACATAGAGCAAAGTTCTCAAAAACTTCATTTTGCTTGTTTACCTCTGCACATTTTATATCATACAGCCAACCTTGTATCTGTAATATGCACTCTTTACACTTGCACTTGTTTTGCTTTTTTATTTACACTTTTATAGATAGATAATTTATGTATAACCTCTTGAAATACCTGATCCTTAGTTTTGATTTTTTGCAGAGAATTCTATTAGCTTTTCTCCTTGTCAGCCTTGTTGTTTTATTGATATACACCTGTAATTACTTTTAAAACCTAGGGCAATGTTTATTGTTTGACTACATATAAGGTTACCATTGCCTCTTGTTCTTTATCATCAAATCCTTCCCATCTGATCCTTTTGACTAAAGTAGTCAACTAAATATATTACCTCTCTTCTTGATTAACATAACTTTTAAATATTTATTTTCTTCCCTATAACTTTTTCCAAGAGTCTTCATTTTGGAGTCCTCCCTAACAGAGAATTTCCTTCTTCTCCTTCAGCCTTTCTTAATCCCATATTGGCCAATCAACATCTTCCCCAGCTGACCCCTATTATTCTTTGCAATTTGATTTTTTGCATCTCAAGCCTTCAAGCTGGGATATTTTTAAATTATTGTAACTTTAATTAAATTATGGTAATATTATTTCCTTAAATATATTATAATATTTACATATCATGTTTATATAAATTTTGGTAGCTAACAGATTTTTCAGTTCCTTGGGGAAGATAAAAGCTATATTTCAGCTAGGACTCCCATCAGTACAGCAAACTGGAAGAAGTGGAGTTTTTGTGAGTTGCTATGTACATCGGGTGAAATGCTCCCGGTTTGGACCAGATTGCCCAATCCGGTAGCGATGGAGGCGGGTGGTTCGGAGAATCGGTAGTAAAAATCCCTGCTCCCCCCATTGCCCAGCTGAGCCGCGCAATCATCAGAGGCTTTTTTTTTAATTTTTAAAAGCATTTTTTCTACAACCTCTTTGGCCAAAAAAATGCTTTTAAAAGTTAAAAAAAAAAGCCTCTGATGATTGCGCAGCTCAGCTGGGATCATCAGAGGCTTTTAAAAGCATTTTTTCTACAATCTCTTTGGCCAAAGAGGTTATAGAAAAAATGTTTTTAAAAGGAAAAAAAGCCTCTACCGATCAGGCAAGTCAGCTGGGATTGTCAGAGGCTTTTAAAAAAAAAGAAAGCCTTTGCCGATCAGGCAAGTCAGCTGGGATCATCAGAGGCTTTAAAAGCATTCTTTTGACAACCTCTTCAGACTAAGAGGTTGTAGAAAAAATAGTTTGAAAAGTAAAAATAAAAAATTGGCCACGCCCACTCAGTCATATTACACCCCCCCCCTCCCCACCAAGCCATGCCCACAGAACCGGTAGTAACAAATTTTACATTTCACCACTGATGTACATTATCTAGTTTCATCTTATGCTGTTTATTAAAAACTGCAGTTTGGCTGAAGTCTCAGTTGAAAAACCGATGGTCTTGAAGAGAAGAAAATCAGAAACTATGGCTTAAACTGAATTTTAGATATTTTATTAACAATATTCAAGTGCAATATTTCTATGACAAATACTTGTTGCAGCCACTATACGGTATCAATGAATGTACAATAGAGAAGAGAGTGGCTTTTTGATATTTATAATGAAAATTTATGAAGGACCAATTAACCAAAATAGAAAATAACTTTAAACTGTAATTAATATAAGAGTATTCTTAATATTTACAAGCATAGTTTCTTTGCAGTAAAATTATGTTTTTCATGATCTATTTCTTGACTTTCCGCTTGCAGTATATAATATTCTAGACTCAGCAGTTCTAATGTTGTTGCTTAAAACTCTGGCTTTTTGGTACTAACTTTGTCTTCTTTCTAACACAACCTGCAAAAAATTTATGGAGGAGGAAAGAATATACCAAGCATTTACCCCGAATAATGCTGGTATTGTGCTAGTAAATAGAAAAAACCAAGGTTTTTGGCATATGCAGCCATCTATTAGAGACTTGTCTCTTGTTCTAAACATTTAGAAGGCAACATTCATTTGGTACTGAAACATGATGCAAATTTCTGGCATAAACTAAATATGTAGCAAATATGACTAGAACAAATTCAGAACAAAAAATGGAAGATTTACCCATTCACTCTCTCGTTTTCTCTTTCACAAACACATGCACTATTTGTTCAATTCTAACTTTTATAGTTATTTTTCCCCCTCTTTTGTCAAAGACACTACAGCTCACATGAATTGAGTAAGTTTAAATTAATTTGACTTAATCTTAAAACTTTCAAAATCTTCTCACTCTTATCCCATTGATTTTAGTGGATCTACAATCTACTTTTCATAGCAAAATATGAATATTTGTATTCGTTCATGTTTAATCCACATTTCACATAGTGTTAGAGATTTTGTGGGGTGGGGGGTTTTCCATTATAGTGTGCATTTCCTTGAAGGTAATATGGTGGAATTGCTTTGGGGAGCTAACAGTGCTTGATTTAGAAGTTTAAAGAAAGGGTAAAGTTCCTCCTGTCCAATTATGTCTGACTTGATGAGCGTTACTCATCTTTGTTTCTTAGCTGAGAAGCTAGCATTGTCCGAAGACATTTCCATGGTCATGTGGCCAGCATGACGGTATATTGGAACCCTGTTATATTCCCATCAAAGTGTACCTGTTAATCTCACATTTGTATGTTTTCAAACAGAATCTTGGTTCAAACAGAACCAAGTAACAGGCAGGATGTGGGGCAAGTAATGGGAGCTCATCTCATTACGTGTCACTCATATCTCAAACCTGGACTGTCAGCTTCCCAGCTGACATGCCCAGTGTCTTAACCCTCTATCTCCCTTTTATTTTTGGCCATCTTTGTTATATAGTGACATGGTAAAATGATTGTGAGCTTCAAATTTTCTGGCAATAATACGTTTAATTGTTTCTTGGGAATGAAAGGAAGTGATACTGCTGCTTTTTATACAGAAGGCATCCCAAAAGTTTGGAGCTCAACCAAGAACTGAAGAACTAATTTTTTGCCATGCTCTTTCTTTCCATGTGATGCTTTATCTGGATCTACAATGTCTCCAGCTTCTTTAGTATTTTCCTTTCTCACTATTTACATTGGATGCTTCTTTTTTCTTTGTTATTTTGAACACTAGCATTTATATCTTTTACATACTTTTTAATGGATTATCAGTCTTTCAAATCAAAAGTCTGATTTCTCAAACATGGACAAATTTTGTATTCTTGCCTTGATAATGAGTTACTCAACTCATTTTGTATTCTTGCCTTGATAATGAGTTACTCAACTCATTCAGCTATTAGATTTCAAACGGCAGAAATTACAATTTTTGAAATTGATTACATATTTTCCTCTCTGCTCCTAGTTTTTCATTTCCTTAACAAAATGCATTTCAAAGGATCCAGAAATAAGCAGTGTGCTGTTTATTCTTTTCTTATGGTGCCATTGAAATTGAAATTATCTAATTTGTTCACACTAATTTTGCCATAATTAATTACCACTTTAACTTGGATAAATTTAGACCAAAATAAGTCAAAATTAAACAGGTTGTGATGTAATAAAGCATGTAAATAACCTGAAGCTGATCACATATAAGAAGGAAGAAGGGCTGAGATTATAACACTGGAGCCATTATTTTTTTAGTTTATTTTTTGTTGTTCTATTTGCAGAAATTTCATTATATATTACATACCACTGAAAACTACCTATATTATATACCACTGAAAACAAAGAGTTGAAGCCTAGCATGGTGCACATTATTTTTCTTCCTATCAAAAGGAAAGTATTTGAATCACAATAATATTGGGATAAATATATATTTGCAGATTACTTTCTCTGGCCATGAAAAGGACTCTCAAAGTAGGACTGGGTGTCATTTTCTGTCATTTCCCACGGCCAGATCAGCTTAGAAAAAGCCATAACTTGCAATTCACAAGTCACTTTGTAGTGCAGGCTCCATTAGTTTTAATGGGGCTTATGGCAGAACATACTTTGGCGATTGAGGCTGTTAACATAAATAGCTTTTCTCGTGACCAGACATGGCAAATTTGTTTGCATTTGAAATCCATCTTAAATAGCAACAAATCTAAGTGTTTGAAATGTATTTGGTAGCTTTCTTCTAAATCGGTGAAGCTGAATTATTTTACAAGCGGTCATAATTATATGTTTCAGCTTACTAAAAGTTTTGCCTTGAAAAGTTAAAGAGAAAGAAAATAAGAGTTAAATGTAACTGAATATGGTTGTACTTTGTCTGTCTGTAACATTTGGATTATATTTCTATCCTACTCTTCCAACAGAGAATTCAACCACATAAATTCCCATTTTGGGACTGGCAAGAACATGGCCTGGGGCAACAAATTTTCCTTTCTTTCAGGTGTATAATACTTTCCCATCCTGGCATTCTCTAAATAAATTGTAATCTTAGAATTTTTAGCCAGCATTCCATACAAAGAATAGAATAGCAAATGACTACTAGGAATACTGAGAGCCAGTTGATCTAGTGGTTAAAATACCGGTCTTGAAAGCAGAAGAATGTGAGTTCTAGTCTCCACTTAGCCATGAAAGCCAACTGGGTAACTTTCTCAGTCATTCTCTCAGCCCAATTCACCTCATAGGGTTGTTGTTGTGGAGAAAATAGAAGATGTATTGGATGTGCTTGCTGCCATCAGTTATTTATAAAAAATAATAAATGCAGAATATAAATAAATATACTCTAACCTTAACCTACTACCAATAGTTCATCTGGTGTGCTTTAAAGAGCAACAAATTATTAGTTTGTTACAATTTGTTATTGCTGGATTTTTACTGGCAATGTGTCAAAAGTAGTTTCTGCCCAAAGGAACACATTTATTTAATGGTAGTTGGCATTTGATACTGTATTTCAGAATTGAAGCTACATATCAAGACTGTCCAGCTTTTGTATTTGTTTTATTTATTTCATCTGATTTTACAGGTTTAATATCCTAACATTCTTCCCACAGATGGGAAGGATTTCATAATACTGTTTACCAAATAATGTATTGCCAATGTCGTTCTTTCATGCCTTCTGCTTCAGAGTCATATCTCCCCTGCATTATTAAACATACAGAATGTGTGATTCTGTGTGTTTAATAATATGGACAGAAAACTAAGTAGAACAGTTCTGTAGGTATTAGTTGGAAATGGTTCCAGTTGAATTCAAAGAAATTTATTCCTATATGGAGTTGAAGTACATTGGTAAGATGTTCAGTTCACAAAAATCTCTTTATTCAGGCTGAAAATCTTTTCCAGAAGTTGCCTAAGGGAAAAGCAACCATTTGACTGTTAAATAAGGAAGTATCTGTGTATTAAATATTGCATTGGTTCACTGAGTATTTATGTAGGAATAAGCCTCTGCTCAGGGGCTTACAGTATCCTTCTAATACATATATTATAGGACCTTTTTTAGGAGAAACCTACCTTGAACAGAATATGAGCACTTCAGTGAATACATGACACTTTGTCACTGTATCATCTGTTTTTATGTATCATTCAATCAAGCCAGCTATCCTTTCTTTAACTTTACATAGTAAGAGGCAGAGTATGGCTTAGCACTTTCTCAGTCACAGGGGAAACGCTGGTCACACATGCGAGGTGACTTATCCAGTATGCATAGGACCGAGTCTGCCAGTCAAAAGAAGTCCCGCCTCTTCCTGTACCCAGTTTTTCGACTCGGTCTGGTGCAGGACAGTCGTGTCTATTTAGCTCTCCTGCTTATTTCCACGTGGGGAGAGCTTTTTTGGCCAAAATTTTTTTCAAATTGCTGCTTTTTCTGTCGGAGCAGCAGGAATCTCTTTAAAATCAGCTGGGGAGCTCTAGGAACGATCGGACGACCGCGAGCAGCATCGGAGCAGCACACACGTGCGGAAGCATCGCTGCAATTGCAGGCAGCCTTATTTTGTTTTCTGGGGCAGTTTATGCATGTTTCTGGCCTCCGGCTCCTGTTACAGCCTCATTGGCAGCAACTCTGTGGCTTGAGGTTTTTTCTGCGCCCTAATTTGCCACGTTTTAACGCCATTTGGCTAGCGGCTATTTCTGAGCTCCCGCAAGGCCATCCTGACTTCTGGCAGCACTTCAGCTTCATTCTAGCTTGATTCCAGCTTGTTTCCAGCTTGATTCCTGGCGCAGTGAGTTACCTGACCCACCAATAAATCCTGGGTGTCTGTTTAGTGGGAGGTTTTTTTCCTCATTAGGCCTCAATCTCCCAAAAGGGTTTCGTTTTTACTGTTCCAAAATGGCAGACACTAGGAGCAATAAACCCCAGGCCAAAGGAAAGAGAGGCCACACTTCTGATCCTAGAGAAGGATCTTCAGGGGATCCTGTCCCTTCCAAGGCTGCCAGAGTTTCTACTAGATCCTCTCATTCTAAGAGTGCTAAGCCTGCTGCATCATTTAGGGAAGAGACCAGGAGGCATAAGGCCATGGAAAAGGCCTTTCAAAAAGCTGCATTTGAGGCCTCTAAAGTTTCCTTTCCTGCTGTGGGGCCCTCCAAATCCTCTGCCCTTCCTACCTCCAATGGCCATTTCTCCTTCTCAAATTCAAATAGAGCAGGATTTTTCTCCAGATCATTCCACTCAAGGTGAAAACTTGGCTGCTGATGCTTCTTCTGTATTCCCAACTGTTAGGCCTCAATCCCCCTGTGTGTCTGTTCAGGTCCATTCCAGGCAAGAACCATCTGTGGTTCCAGCTTCAACTGAGAGGCAAGGGACTGAGGCCTCCCTGATTTTGACTCCTGCCTTGGCAGATCTTATTTCTTCATCAATTAGGCAGGGTATTGCTGAAGGCCTGCAACAAAGGGCTGCTTCTCAGGTTTCCAGTTATGTGAGTCAGCAGAGTCGCTCAGTGAGGGCCCAGGCTGTTGCTGAAACAGGGGATTGTGAACTAAGAGAGGATCCTCAGGACATTGTGAGTCAGGGTTCACTATCAGAGGGTGAGATTGCCCTGAACCAGGACCTTTCTGAAGATGAAGATTTGGAACCAGACCAACCTTCTTTTGTTGGGCTATTTAGCCTCAGTTATTTAAATCTTTGTTGCACAAGGCTCAACTTGTTACTGGCCTGGGATGTTCATCTTCTTCAGCTCAACAGGAGGCTTCTGCTGTGTCTTCTTTGCAGCATCCTTCTTCTTCTTCATTATTTCAGGTGCCTTCCATTCGCACAGAGGTGGTTCTAACCCCCAAGCTGTTTTCTGATGTGGTCCAAAGACAATGGGCTTCTCCTTGCACTGGTCCAGTTCCCAATGGCCTGGATAAAAGGTTTTATAATATGGCTTCTAATTTTGCTAACATTCTCCAAGTTCCTTCTGTAGATACTCCTGTGGTTGCTCTGTCTTCATCTACTCCTATTACTGGTCCATTAGAGGAGTCTCTTCGTCCTGAGGACAAGAAAGCTGAATGTTCCTTGATCAAGGATCACCAGGCTTCGGCTTGGTCAATTCAGGCCTCTTCTGCTGCTTCTTTTTTTTAACAGAGCTTCTATACTTTGGCTTTGTCAACTGCAGGAACGGCTTCCTTCCTCTGATGTCCGATCCCACCAGGACACTAATAAGATTCTAGCTGCTGTTGAGTTTTCTGCTGATACAACTCTGAACGTGGCCAGGTTTTCAGCTAAGGCTATCGGAGCTTCTCTGATTTCTCGATGGCTTCTATGGCTTCGGCAGTGGCAGGCGGATGGCAGGAACAAATGGAGGCTCGCTTCAGCTCCTTTTTCGGGGGACAAGCTCTTTGGCTCTGCGTTGGATCCCCTTCTCATCGAGATTAAAGATCATCGTAAAGTTCTGCCTTCCTTACAAAGGAAGTCCGATTTTTGCCAGCAGAGTTCCTTTCACTCTCATTCCTTTCGTTCTGACTACTCAGCATTCCAATCCAGACCTCAGCGTTCCTTGCAGCTCAGAGCTGGACAGTAGCAGGAATTCCAGGTCAGGCAGGGGTCCCGATTCTCTTTCCGTAGGCCCTTTAGAGGAGGTAGGGGTCGTCCATTCCATAGATCCAGTTAGTTTTCTCTATCCGGTCTCTGACTCCATAATTGGAGGCCAGTTAGCGTTCTTTGCTGACCAATGGGACCTTTCAGTTTCAGATCCCTGGATTAGGTGCACGATTAGATTTGGCCTATCCCTTGAATTCTCTTCAGTTCCCCCAAATTTGTTTGTCAAGTGCCCGGTTTCATATGTCAGGACCAAGAGGGTTCTGCTGGAAGAGGCTATACAACACCTAGTAGATATTAGGCCTATCCAAAGTGTTCCCCAGGCGGAGTTCCGCCAGGGGTTTTATTCCCGTTTATTTTTAGTTCCCAAGGCTTCTGGAGGGCCATATTGGATCTTAAATCCTTAAACAGGTATATTGTCTATCACTGGTTCAAGATGGAATCCCTCTGGACCATTCTCCTTTCCATCCGGCAGGGTGATTTTTTGTCTTCCATCGACTTGACAGAAGCTTATCTCCATGTACCTGTTTTTCCTGAACACCAAAAATTTCTTCGGTTTTGTTATCAGGGTAGGCATTATCAGTATAGAGCCCTTCCCTTTGGTCTTTCTTTGGCTCCCAGAGTTTTTACAAAAATCATGGCTTCCTTTACGGGCCATATGAGAACTTTTCCTGTTAGAATTTTGTTTTACTTAGACGATATTCTTATCTTATCTAGTTCAGAAGCCCTGGGTGTCAAGGATATGCAGAACATTCTTCAGACCTTGCAGTCTCATGGGTTTTTGGTTAATTGTTCAAAAAGCAATTTGAATCCTTCGACTTGCATTCAGCATTTAGGGGCAGTTATTGACACTGTGAGCTTATGGGTTTCCCTTACGCCGGAACGTCAGACCAGTATTGTTCAGTTAGCTAGTCAGGTTAGGGCTTCCCGTTCCTTTTCCCTCCTGGGTCTTTCACGCTTATTGGTTTCGGCCTTTGGAATCACTCCCTGGTCTCGTCTTCACAGCAGGGACCTTCAGTGGTTTCCGCTTCCCTTTCAACGAACCCACAGAAGCACATCAGCGGCCCGAGTCTCCCTGCCTCCAGCAGTTCTTCGATCCTTAATTTGGTGGACCTCCCCGGGTGTAGCAAAGGGTTGTCTTTTCAGGGAACCTCAGCGAGTAAGCATCACCACAGACGCAAGTCTCTTCGGATGGGGGGGCTCACCTGGGGCCTCATCTGGCTCAGAGACAGTGGTCCCTTCAGCAGAGTCGTCTTCACATCAACATCCTGGAGCTCAGAGCAATTTACCGGACCCTTCGCCATTTTGCCCCCCTCCTCCGGGGTCGGGATGTCTTAATAATGATGGACAATGTAGCGCCCAAGGCCCACATAAACAGGCAAGGAGGGACCCACTCCAGGGCCCTCATGCGGGAGGCTTCCTGTCTGATTAGATGGGCGAAGATTCACTTGGTATCCATCCACGCTACCCACATATCGGGGACCTCGAATGTCCAGGCGGACGCTCTCAGTTGCTCAACGGTGAACCAGACGGAGTGGAGTCTCCATCCATTTCTCTTCCAGGACATTGCAATACGCTTCGGTCTTCCAGCGATGGATCTCTTTGCATCCAGATCCAACCACCTTCTGCCGAGGTTCTTCACAAGGTTCCCTACCCAGGGAGCAGAAGCCGTGGACACCTTGATCAGCCCGTGGCCTTGTGGTTTTCTTCTTTATGCCTTCCCACCTCTTCCCCTCATCTCCAAGGTCGTAAGGAAGCTGTTGCAGGAACGGGCCGAGTTAGTTCTTCTGGCCCCCACTGGCCCCAACATCCATGGTTTGCGGATCTGGTGGCACTATCCGTTGCTCCTCATTGGCAGATTCCAGAAGACAGAATCTCTCTGTGGCAAGGCCATCTAGAACATCCCAATCCTCAGTGACTCCGGCTAACTGCTTGGAGGTTGAGCAGCTCCTCCTGTCCAAGGCCAGGGTACCTTCGGACGTAATTTCTACTATCCAGGCTTTTCGTCGTGAGTCAACCAACCGCATCTACAATGCCACTTGGATGGCCTTCTCTGCTTGGTGTCATCGCAAGAAGGTTCTTCCTACTGCTGCTTCCATCTTTGATATTCTGGGTTTTTACAGGATGGTTTCAAGTCGGGTCTTTCTCCCAATACTCTCAGGAGTCAAGTTTCAGCCATCTCTTCTATCCTCACCTGTGGTGCATCAGAGACGGTTTCTATTCATCCCCTTATTCGTTCATTTCTCAGAGGTGCTTCAAATCTACGACCTCCTACCATCCATCGTTTTCCCACCTGGGACCTCAATAAGGTGCTCTTGGCCTCACTAGGTCTCCCTTCGAGCCTCTTCGGGAGGTTTCCTTGAAATTCCTGTCTTTTAAGGTAGACTTTCTCATTACATCACCTCGGCCCGGAGAATCTCAGAGTTGGCTTCTCTCTCAGTCCGTCAGGATCTCTGCATTGTTCCTACTGATCAAGTGGTCCTCCATTTGGATCCAACCTTCATCACAAAGATCAATTCGGCCTTTCATTGTTCTCAAGAGATCATTCTACCCAACTTTTGCCCTTCACCTCATCATCGATTAGAGAAGGTTTGGCACAAGCTTGATGTTAGTCGGGCTCTCAAGGTTTATATCGCCAGGACTTCTTCCTTTCGTCGTTCTGAGGCATTCTTCGTTTCATTCCAATCTCACTCCATGGGTTTGAAGATCTCCTCCACAACTCTGGGTCGTTGGATCAGAGCTACTATTTCTTTAGCTTATGAAACTCAATCTCTACCTGTTCCTTGAGGAATTACAGCTCATTCTACGAGGAGCGCGGCTACTTCAGCTGCCTGGTCTACTCAGGCTTCTCTAGAGGAGGTCTGCTGTGCTGCCACATGGACTTCACCATCTCCATTTATCCGACATTATCGGTTGGATGTTTATGCTTCTGCGGAAGCTTCCTTTGGGAGACGAGTTCTTCAGAGGGTCTGCACCCAGGACGACAAGCAGAGACGGCCTTCTCCCTCCCAATAGGTACCTGGGCTTTGGTATATCTCATGTGTGACCGGCGTTTCCCCTGTGACTGAGAATGGGTGTTGGTCTTACCTGATACGCCCTTTCTAGTTCACTAGGAAATGCTGGTCACCCCCTCCCTGTTGGTCCGGCACCTCTCATGCTGGGCTTTGGTTGTTAGAAGAGGGGTGGTCCTGGGGGCTTCTTACTTCTCTTTTCTCTTTACAGACACAACAGTCTGCCTTGTGTCCTAGTCTCAAACTGGATACAGGAAGAGGCGGGACTTCTTTTGATTGGCAGACTCGGTCCTATGCATACTGGATAAGTCACCTCCCATGTGTGACCGGCGTTTCCTAGTGAACTAGAAAGGGCGTATCAGGTAAAACCAACGCCCAATTTATTCTTTCTTTGCCATTCTTGTAAACTTCTTTGTATGCAGATGGAAGAGTTAATATCTAATCAGGATAGATTTTAAAGTGCTAGAACTCTAAACAGTTCTGAAAACAGTTTCCTTCCTTCCCCTCCCCCCTGTCTTTCTCTTTCTCTCTTTAACATATTTATTTATATCCTTTATTATTTTTACAACTAACTTAAAGTGGCAAACATATCCAATGTACATTCCACCTCCTATTTTCCTCACAACAACAACCCTGTGAGGGCTGAGAATAAGTGACTGGTCCAAAGTCACCCAGAGGGTTTTCATGGCTAAATGCTTTCTAGTCTGATGCCTACAACTTTTTTTTTCCTCTTGATGGTTTAGGGTGCAGGGGGGGGGGGGTCGGACAGAATGTTTTTCTTGTAATATTGGATTTTGAACTTCATAGTTACAGAAATTATGTCTGATAAAAGAAACTGTACTTCTCAACAGCTCTTGAAGGTAAGGATGCCATTCTGAGATGCACAACTGACAATTCTAACCTAACAAAGAGACATATAATTTTCTTCACAAATATTTCAAAAAGAGTAAGCCTCTTTCAAGTTCAATTTGATTCCCTGCATCTTTGTGGACATGGTCGTACAATTTTTTTACTACCATAGAACACTAGAAAAGTGATTTGCCACTGTTTTTTGCTAGGTTGTCCTTTCATCTTCCCCTTCCTTAGTCATATAGCCCCAGAACTTTCTACCTAAATAGCAGCCAACAATGAGCCTGCTTAGCTTTTTCAAGATCAGCTTCACAAGTGTTACATGTGTGACTTAGCAAGTGTTAGCTCTGCTGAATTTAGACAGAGCTTCATCTTCCTTGGCTTTTGTGTTTGACTGTTTTATCAGGCTAATCTAAATGGGCCTTATCTAAGCACAGTCCTTTGAAAAAGGGTGTCTGAAATATGTGTGTATTCTTTGTACTAACATTGTAAGAGAGCATATTATATGTCATTTGAATTAGCTTTCTTTTTGGGTAACTGCAGAGAAGTCAGTTTGGAAGCTATTTTATATACAAAAGCTGATACTTACAGTTAATGAAAACGGGTTGAATGAGCTGTTCCCATAAAAGTTCTCAGCTGGCACTGGATCACTTCGGTGTTTCCAGTGCTTAACCTAAACTAATTTGCAAATTTAGTTTTCTACTTGTAAATCTGTGCCTTTGTCAATAGGAGTCATGCATATAACCAGGCAATGCTATGCATTCTCATGATTTTAAAAGAAACACATTATGCTAAACTAAGGCTTTTTCCTTTTGAGAAAATAGTGGTTTATATGAGTAGATTTCTCTCAAATTTTCAGCAGTGTTTGTTTGTTTGTTTGTTTGTTAGATTTGTTTCCCATTTTGCCTGAAATGATATGCTGATATAGATGCTTCTCTTTTCATCATGTTGGATAACAAGGAAAGATATTCCAAAACATTTATGTTGGTTTAAATGCCTTTGAATTTTGAGCAAAGAGCCATTTGGGTATAATCATAGAGGATGTGATTACAATGACCTCCTTTGTATCCAGATGGGATTCAAAAGTTCTTTGTGACACTAGTTATTAAATCTTTTCAGATCTTCTTGAACAACCTATCTCTGAACTAAACTCTTTCATGTTTGACATAGTAATAGACAAGTATTACAAAAGTAAATAATAAGAAGTTTGGTCTTTTTTTCTCTTCTTTTGTTTCTTTTTTTAGCATTGTGCTAGAGTAATATTGTCTAGATTGCATACTCTGGCTTTAAATAATGGATCTAAGAACTGTCTTTATTTGTTCTTGGGTACATGTGGTTTCACATACCATTCTCCACTTTCGATGGGGCAGATAAGGTATCAACACAATTAAATGTGAAAAATAATCCATCTGCCTTGCCAATGGCGAATGCTCAGAGAACACACGTTGATACAGTTGATTTTGAATTATTTATACTAGGTGTTTTTCGTCCCATTGCAATCTGTAAATGAGGACATCTAATGCAGCATACTCCCTTTACAACCTTTAAGAGAAATTATTGAGGAAGGAATAGGTTGGAGAAAGGAGAACAAATATTCTGTTCTGAAGAATTTTGAATTGTAGAGCTTGGGAGGAAAGGAGGAAAAGAAAAAGTAATGTGTATATATGAATAAGAATGTAACTTATGCAATTATTTTTTTCCAGAAGTGGATTGCTCCATCATTCTCTATCTATTAATAAATTAAAATAGAAATATCCAAAAAAAAAATTATAATTTGTTAATGCACATGGCATGCTCAGACAAAGCATTCTTGCTGTTTATTCCTCTTCTAAAAGCCTACTTTAGATGTCAAGTAAAACACATGCAGTTTGGAATATACTGCTCTCTGAACATACAATATTTTGCCTGGCAAAGGTGATATCTTTCCTGCTTATTTTTGTCACTGGCACTCTCATGCTTCTATCCCAGAGGATTTATGTAGGTATTGAACAGCCATTAACACTAATGACAATTGTTCGTATAAATTCCTTATACCACACAGGCATAATATGCTCCCTTATAAAAGTACTCAGTACTAATAAATAGAATGAAATGTGGGCAAATGAATTTTTGAAAAAATAACTTAGATAACTCATACCCTGCTGGCTATTAATTTGAAGTCACTACATTATTGTTGTTGTTGTTGTTGTTGTTAGAGATAATAAATTACGTATCATTTTAGGATATGTATAGTTCTCTCAGAGGGAAATGCCAAATGTATAAGACTGCTTTTAAAAAAATATTTTTCAAGAAAGATGGATCTGATTTTAGCCTGTATTCTGTTAGTATTTGTTGGAAGTGTTTTAGATTGGAGAATTATGCATCCTTTATATCAGGGATTAAGATCTTTTTATCTTGAATTACAGTTCCTTGTAGTCCGATTCACAATAACCAATTCTAGGTACAGCTAGTGATAGAAGACCATAAGTTCCAAATTTGAGAAGTCTTCTGCAAATGTAAGCTTTCCAGCTACATGCTTGTTTTGTAGTATTAGTATCGAAGTGGGAGCACATTTCCAGGAAAAGCTTAGTTCGTAAGATTATATGGGTTATTTCCTACTAGCTTAACTTTTTGGCATGCTCTTTCTCCACAGCTGCCCCAATTCTTCTAGTGCATTCTCTTCTAGTAGCTTCTAAGATCTTCAAAATGCCTGTATTGTGATGGGCAATTGTGATGAAAAACTCATCCCACCCCAAAACTTTATTTTGGGGAAGGTGCCAAGATAGGAGTAGGGAACAAGGTAAGCATGTACTATTGCATTCCTGTTCTCTTCCTGTAAATGAGAGGGGCCTTCTCATGTTCTTTCTTCAGCAGTTGTAATAGGACCTTTGGGTTAAAAGGATTGCCTAGGTCGGTAGTGTAACAGGACAACTGTCAAACAGGTGACCTATAAATGGAAGTCAAATGGGTAGGGTATCCTTCCTCAAATTGCAGGCTTTGTTTCTTTCATTCTGTGGATTGGATAGCTCATTTTTAAAAAATGCATTATTCTTTAATTATCCCATCATGCCAGTGTCTGTATTAATTTGAATTCAGATAGCCCTTTGCACTGCATGAAACTTACGTCCATGTTATCTCTAATATTTGCTAATTGTCTGCCTTTGTTCTAGCTGCAGCACCCATAATGTTGGTATATTTCTTTCTTAGACGAGCTTCCTATTTCTAGGAGCTATCTGGGAAGCCTATTTCCAAAACTGAAGTTTGTCTGGTATTTTGCATCAAATAGTGGTGATTATTCAGGATTAAATTCATAATTTTTGCATATCCTTTTCCATTCATAAAACTAATTTAAAATTGGCATCAAGTTCACTTAAGGGAGGGCATATACAGAGGGGAGGGGAAGAATGTGTGTGCATGCACACACACACACACACATTCACACCCATCAGTAATCAAGAAAGTAAATAAAAATCTGAGAATCCATATATACTTCATTATGTCTTATGTTACTTGACCTCTATCTAACATATTTGGACTGATCCGTCTTCTAATGCAGTGATGGCGAATCTTTTAGGGACCGAGTGCCCAAACTGCAACCCCACTTATTTATCACAAAGTGCCAACATGGCAATTTAACCTAAATAATGAGGTTTTGTGAGGAATTTCAATCACTCTTTCACAACTTGACTTCTTCCTGGTGGCACTGGATTTCTTTAACAGCACAACTCAGGAATAATGGGAGTGTGGAACAGTAGCCTTTGGAGGGCCACCACATCCTTATTTCTTCCTTCCTTCCTTCCTTCCTTCCTCCCTCCCTCCCTCCCTCCCCTGATTTCACCTTCCTTCCTTTAATCCTGTATATTATGCACAGTATATTTAATCCTGTGTAATACTAATATCATTATTATTAGTATTAAAGAAAGCTGTAGTTTAATATTAAAGAATGCTGTGTAGTTTAGAAGCTTTCAGCAAAAATAACAGTAGCTGAAGCTATCCCGGACTGTTATTTACTTTCTTACACACACACACACACTTTTTTTATTCCACTTTCCCTGGGTCTTTTGGAAAGAATTGCATCTTTTCCCCACCCCCATCTTTAATAAACTCTAACCCTAAACCCTCCCTAAATAGCTAAATGTAGCCGTTTAGCTACTATTGTCCCATCTTGCTTCCCCCTCCCCTTAAAACAAGGCAAGGTAAGAAAGCTGGGAGGGGGGAATCTAAGGGGGAGGGAAGAAGATACCTCTTTGAATATCCTGTGATAAACAGACTCCGCCTCCCTTTTTGGACTCTGGACTGCTGGGCCTTTATTTTCCCCATTTATTGGGGGAAATTGGATTTTTATTGGGTTTTCCCCCGCCGCATGCTATAAGAAAAGCCAGCCAGGCTTCTCCTCCTAGAAGCTCCCCTACCCTTCCCCCTGCTCCCTTCCCCCTACCCCCCACTCAATTCCACTTAGGGACAGAGGAGTGCGCATTGGACACACGTGTTGGGTGACGTGGGAGCACGTCTTGTTACCCTTCGGCATTTGGCCCACAACTCTCTGTGCTCCTCCAGGCCCGTGTGAGAAGGGGGGAGCAGCCCTGATGCCTCCGCTGCTGCTTTCATGGCCCCAACCATCGCTGCCCAGCTTCCTCAAAGGTGTGGTGCACTTCAATGGCGGCAGGTCATGCCTGGAGGTGGCAAACAGCGGGACAGCTGCAAGAGCCTGGCCAGGCCTTTCCACTGTCCAACTCACCAATGGAGGCGCTTCTGCTGTGCCAGTCACCCCATCTGCTGGGCTTTTGTGCTCAGTGCTCAGCCGGGGGAAGGGAGTGCTTCCCCACACTGCTCCCTTCTTTGTCTTGGCCCCGCCATTGACGGAGGAGGGAGGCCAGGTTTGGGAGATGGCCCCCATCCCACAAGATCCACCTCCCCCATTCTCCCAGCCCTCTTTGCTGGTGGCAACAGTAGATGTACTACAAGAAAGGCGGAATGCTGTTGCCACACAAAGGCAACTGCAGAGGCGCTTCGCTCCTGCACTAAGGCTCCGCTCATCATTACCGCTGCAACAGGACAGCTCTTTCATCCCTCTGCTGTGACAGGGCAGCAGGGAGCTGCAGCAGAGGGATGCACATGGATCGCATTGTGCCTCTGCATCTTATTTGGCTTTAGGAGGAGGGGACCTCACCTCCCCCATTGTGAAGTGCGTGAATGAAAAAGTTCACTCAATCAATTTCAACTTTGTGAGAACATTTTCTTTTGTGAGAAGTTGGAATTGATTAAGTGAAACACGATGGAGAAACTTGATTGGAACTGGGCTGGGGCAATGGCGCATGTGCCCACAGAGAAGGCTCTGTGTGCCACATCTGGCATGCGTGCCATGGGTTTGCCATCACAGTTCTAATGTGATCAAGTTTATTTTTTTAAACTCCCACAAGATATGAAGGATATTCTTAATTCAGAGATTAGGGAAGGAGAAATCGAAACTGCTATTAAGAAGCAGAAATGTGGTAAATCACTGGGACTGGATGGACTACCAGCCGAATTATATAAAGAGATATATGATATATTATTGCCAAACATGAAATATTTATTTAATGAGGTATTAACTAAAGGTATCGTTCCCAGGTCATGGATGGAAGCTTATATTACGTTGCTTCCCAAACCTGATTCTGATTGAACACAGATTAAAAATTATAGACCTATCTCCCTGCTTAATTTGGACTACAAAATATTTACATCAATATTAGCGGAAAGGTTGAAGATTTTTTTAAACGAATACATTCATCAAGATCAAAATGGCTTTTTGCCATATAAATACTTACGAGACAATGTTAGAACCATCGTGGATACATTGGAATATTATGAAACACATACAGACAAACAAATGGCTCTAATGTTCCTCAATGCTCAAAAGGCGTTTGATAGGGTTAATTGGGACTTTATTTTATTATAAATTGAGGAGATGGATTTCGGATTTAGTTTTATGCAAGCAATCAGGGCACTTTATACGGCACAATATGCAAAAGTATTAATTGAAGATGAAACAACAGAGGAGATACAAATACGTAGGGAACTAGACAGGGATGCCCGCTATCCCCGCTGTTATTTATTTTGACTCTGGAACCTTTACTAAATCAAATCAGACAAAACAAAGAAATAAAAGGACTTAATGTCAGGAAGGAGGAGTTTAAAATACAAGCGTTTGCAGACGATCTTGTTTTTATATTGGAGGAGCCAATGACTCCAGAGCCAAATTTGTTGAAAAGTATTGAGGAATTCGGTGCAGTAGTGGGTCTACAAATTAACAGGGACAAAACCAAATTACTTGTTAAAAATCTTAAGGGGACATGGAAATTGGAGATATAGAATCCAATGGGAATACAAATAGCTAAAAAGGTAAAATAATTGGGCATATGGCTGACCTCAAAATGCTCCTCAATAAAACAACTATGATAAACTCATCATGCAAATGGAACAGGATTTAGATCGGTGGACAAAAGTACAGCTATCCCTGCTAGGAAGAGTGGCAGTGATAAAGGCACATGTGCTACCAAAATGGATATATCTTTTCCAAATGGCTCCGGCAAGATTAGAGAAAAGCTTTTTTAGAAAATTGGATCAGATAATCAGAAAATTTATATGGCATGGGAAAAAGCCACGTATTAAAAGGAAAATGATGCAGGAGATAAAACAAGGGGAGGTTTGGGGCTCCCCAACTGGGAGTGGTATTATCAAGCCTCTTGCCTGGATTGGGTAAAAGATTGGATAATATTGAAGAGGAAGCTTATATTAAAAATTGAAGGATATAACTTATAGCAGGGGTGGCATTATTTTTTTTGGCCAACCAAATCAGGACAGCATAAATACTTTACGAATCACTATGTAAGGGGATGTCTGATTAAGGTATGGAATAAGATCAAAGGAATGATGTATAGTACGGTTCCATATTGGTTTGTGACCCTTGAAGCAACTACATATCCACCTCTATACAACTTGAATAAACTTGTGATGTACAAGGAATTGTTGGATGGTGGGGGTAATCTTAGATCTAAAGCGGACCTACAAATATGGTGAATCAGTTTGGACTGGTGGGCATATGCACAAATCCAAGTAAGATATCAAAAAGATAAAGCCAATGTGGGGATTTTTACTTCACCACAAGAGTTTGATAAGGCCCTCCTGGAAGGTGATAAAAAATGTATCACCAAGGTATATAACCTCCTCCTGTCCTGATCTGTAGCTGATGAAATAGTTAAAGACTCGATGATAGACTGGGGGAGGAACTTCGGATATTCATTAGATTTGGAAAAATGGCAACAAAAATGCACAGGAACAGAAATGCAAAAATGACGATGGTAGTGTCCTTCAAAGAAAATATATTTAAAATGTTATATAGATGGCATGTATCACCAGCAAGAGTTGCAAAGATATTCCCTGGAACTTCAGCAGAATGTTGGAAATGTGGGTCAGCCAGGGGTAATTTTACCACCAATGGTGGACATATTTACAAGCTCAAAACTATTGGAGCAAGATAAACGATTGGCTCATGGAGATTACAGGAGTCAGCTTTCAATTGAGACCAGAGGTCTACTTATTAGGAATAAACCCTGGGGGCATAAGGAAAATAGACTGGTACCTTTTCATACATATTACCACTGCGGCTAGAATTGCATATGCACAACTTTGGAAAGGGAAAGAAGTACCATGGGATCAGATGATTATTAACAAAGTTTTGTGGTGTGCAGAATGTGATAGATTAACATATATTCTTAAAGATAGACAAGAATCAACTTTCAATCAAAGCTGGGATAAATGGTACCAATGGATAGAAGTAAAAATGTCATGAGATAGATGTTAGGAAAGCATGTGGCATACATATGTAAATAGCAAACTAAATATAAATAAGGTAATATTAGATATAAGATATAAAAAGATTAACAAGTGCAAGATGCAATATGTTAAACCTAATCGAATCTGTTGTATGATATGTAGTACTATTTAGAAACTGTATATATATGGGAGTTGAATCAACCTCAGTTGTATGTAAGTGATTTTGTCTTGTTATAGTCTTTTTTCTGTTTTTTGTTTTTAATTTATAATAAAAATTATATTTAAAAAAGTTTATTTTTTTTTCTAATTTCAGTGATGCATACTTGCAGGTTAAAAATCTTAGACTACAATCCATTATATTACATTGTGGTTTTAATATAGCTGCATATTAAGTCCTATTAAGGTTTGGGTATATTTAACCTTCAGAAAATGCTATTATGGAAAGCATGATAGCATCTTCAACTATCTATAAGTAATAGTGACAGATTCTACTTTAATATTGAGATAAGTACTGTTTGAAGTTTGAACTAATAAGTAGTAAGGACTAGACTTCCTTGAATATGTGCAAGGAGATGACTAGTGATATTTTAATCGGACTCCTCCAATGAGCAGGGAAATGTATCAAAACTGTGATTTTATATATGATTTGTTCATTCATTAATTATTAATTAATTAATTCAATTGATGTCCACTGCATTAAGGATACTGTTACTGTTTGGATGACAAAAATACTTATTTGATGCAACGTTTACTTTTTTAAGAAAGTCAGTCAAGAAAATCTATTTTTTAAAAGCATTTGTCAGATTTATCTTTTATTCAGGGATTCAAGTGGTACACAGGATTCTCTTCACCTGTTCTCCACTATGAAATTCATTGGACTGAAATAGAATGTCTGGCATCAACTCTCATTTCCATGTTGTAGGCTTTTATCTAGGTCTTAGTTCAGTCCAACAAATACTACTCGGTATATTACTAAATCCTAGCCATTATAGCATTATTTCCTTATCATGCCATTCATTGCACAGTATACAATGTGCAGAAAGGGATTGAGAAGTAATGCATACAACACATTAGGAAAATAATCCCAGTTTGCTGTACACCAGTGGTTGTATTTTAAGATGCAGTGATAAGTTGTTAATGTTTTATAAACTTGTTGAAGGATTAGTTACTTTGTCTCCCCCCTCCTTTTTTTTCTTTTGGGGATTTTTTAAAACTATTTTTAATATTTCATTTTCTCTTTTTTAAAATGCACTTTTAAAATATGTTCTTATATTAGTTTTTTCTGATTAATATAATTCCTAATAACACTTGTTGAAGAAAAAAATAAAAACCAACACCAGAATGTACATTAACCATGTCTCATTATACCTTTCTGTTTTTGATTTTGCTGCGTCCGTATACTGCTTGGTCTTCTATATATTTAACTTTCTTACTTCTTTCTTTTTGAGAATCTTATCAGCTCCAGTTACTCCAGTTCTCTTTCCTTTTGACCCTTCATTTGTACCTCCCTTATTGTTATAATTGGATAGCAAAAGTATGCCAGAAAATGTTTTACTTTGTGTCATTCAGTCTTTCCTCCTCCAGGTTGATACAAGACAATTCCTAAACAGTATCCTTTGTTTGCTGAAAGCCTATTTTAGATATTAGATGCTATTGTTTATTTTTAAAAAAGTTTCCTATTGTTGAATGTTGAATATTTTTAAAGCTTGAATGTTATCAAATTGCGTCATAATGTGACACTTTCTGTCACTTAACAGAACAATTTGAAAGACACACAATTTTCACTCATTTTTCTTTTTTGCTTAATTGCAGGGTTTTTTCCGTAGGAGCATTCAAAAGAACATGGTTTATACATGTCATCGAGATAAAAACTGTGTTATCAATAAAGTCACTAGAAATCGCTGCCAATACTGCAGACTACAGAAGTGCTTTGAAGTGGGAATGTCCAAAGAATGTAAGTAGAAATTGTATCATTTGCTTTATCTTTCTGTTCAGATCATAGTGACATTCATGGGAATCCAGTATTTAATTGGACTAGTTGAGATCAAATGTTGGAGTGAAAACATCAAATGTCTCTTTTTTCATAAGGCTGTCATGTACTGTCATGTACCTCTCAGTTGCAACTTAGTACCTTGTTACTAGGATCTTTATAATATGCAATCTAGATGAAACATTAGGTACAAGTATTTAAAGATCCTTGAAAAGAAAGTAATGAGAAAGATAGAGAACAAAGGACTACAAATGAAGCAGTAAAAATTACATATGAAGCAGTAAAAACATTAAAAACACAGTAAAAACACATATACATGCAAAAAAATCCAGAAGCTAATCTCGCTTGTGAAATAAGAATATATTAATAGTAAAAACCAGATAGAAGCTTTAAAATGTGCACATGATTATAGGCAATGGTAAAAACTGTTAGCAAAAGAATGGCAAGTATAATCAGATTTAAAAATAAATACAGGAGAAATGGCCAACAAGACTTTGCGGGAGGTGAGTATTCACATAGTTACCTAAGTGGCCTTTGATGTTGTTGCAGGATAAGAAAATGTATCCAGTATATTTTTCCCCTGAATTAGAGTTACCTGATAGTTGCAGCAGTTCAGAAAAACACAGACATTGGTAACTGGATCTTTGTTATAGTAAATGCAACATTCCCATGTCAACACAATGGAATCAGAATACTCAATATGTCTGAGTAAATCCTAAGGTATGTTCAAAAAAACTTTGTAACAATCAACACCCTAAAACAAAAGAAAAACTGCCTTGTGAGACTGTTCAATGGCTTGCGGGAATGCTGGATGGTAGAAAAGAATTATGGAGACAGTGAGAATTGGGAGGATTAGTTTGATTTAGTATTGTACTGCAATAATATAGAGAAAGATATAGTTGCTAGGAAAATAATTGCATATAGTAAGAGATTGATAGCATGGTATATTTTGCTTTTTCTCTGTTTTATATATTTATCAAATAACTAATATTTGCACAATTTATGGATTTCAGAAAACTTCCCATGCCTGACTTCTCTACTGTTAGTGGGTCAGATACTGAACTTTAAATAATTAATTGCATTCTAATTCTCTTTTGACTGCCTACTCTTAAGCCTATATTTTTCTACACTCAAAATAAGAAATAAGACTTCTAGGCAAACTGTGACTTACATCAGAAGACTCAATTAAATAGCCTTTCTTCAGTTACACTGGAATTTGTAAATTAATATTCAGTGCTTAGATGAGAAAGCAAAACAGATAACTGTTTTTTGTTTACAAGCGTTAGCCACAAAAGGAATCTGAAAAGCAATATGCCCTGAGTGAAATAAGATATTTCTTGTACCTGCCCCATGAAACAATGTTTTTAGAGCAGAAATTTAGCCATTTCTCATATAAATTAGCTATTCAGATCTTAAGAGTATTGCAACAGAATTTTGAATTGTGTATGTTAATTACATTGGCAATGACAAGAATTGGGATAAAACTGAATAATAATATTAAACTTAACACACTGTGTAACGGATAAGACTAACATAATATTTGGCTATGAAAAGAAATACAACACAGTACTATAAATGACACTACTATAATACCATGCATGCTTACCATGGAAGAATCTTCACTGAATATAGTCAACTGTGATATATGCAACATAATATTGTATTAGTTCTCTTGAATCTTCGGAATCAAAGCTTTTTGAGTTCAGTTTCATATCTTAAGCTGTGCATTTCAATAGCAAATTGTCCATTTCACAAAGAAAAACTGAGAAGGCAAACCACTAAGAGTCAAAAAATAAATCACATAAGAGACAGGAGGAGATATGCAATTGTCTAATTGTATACCTGTTCTGATGAAAATGCCCATTTTCACAGAAGTAAAACTACAGAATTTTCCTTTGAAAAATAAAAACAGACAGAATGTTATACATCTACAATAAAAAAACCTTGCTAAAACATTTTAAAAGGTAGACAGTTTTAAATGACTTCCAGGCTAGATGTTGCTTTTCTGCAGTCTGAATTAGAGCTGCAGACTGAACACTCAAATGCTTGTTTAAAAGTGGTATTACACTAAATATTTTGTTGTTATTACCATGTTTCCCCAAAAATAGGAAAGGATCTTCTTTTCTTTTGAACCTCGAAATAAGGTCTTGGGGATGGTCTTATTATTTTGGAGGTGGAGGAGGCGGGCGAGCATGGGACTTGATGTCCCACTGCCGCAGCTGCCTCCCCTCCCTATTTTTTGCGCTGGCCAAGTGGCTGGCCGCTGATGCCCTGACAGACATAAATGTTAGAATGTTAATTTTTCATCACTCTCCTACCTGCAAACAGTTGCTAAAAGAGGATGTCACTCTTCAAGGACTACTTGTGATATTATACTTTCATTGACCTCTACTTTCTCTTTAGAAGCAGCTTTATACCTTATTGAAAAGCTTAGTATTTTTTTTATCAGTATCCTTTTTTATTTAAGTGCATTTATTGGAGGCTTGTGTGCATATTTGGGTTTGTGTATGCACCCTGCAGTTAGAATTCTTGATTTGTTATGTGCACAAGTGTCATTTGCTGCACATGGAGAAAAAAGGTATTCAGAAACCATATAGGAAAACAAACTCACACAGCTTAGTCAGAACCCAGTGGAAAAATTAATCATAGTGGAAACTAAAGTAGCAACTGAAATGCCTGCTCAGAGGGTACAGAAAGAATAAGTACCCATTTGAGTAATGTGAAATTTTCTGTATCTATTACTGCTAGCTCTGTGGATGTCTTATAAAAAGGCAAAGTATATATATCCCTATGGCTAAATGCTGCTCTTATATGAAGTTCTAGCAGAAAACAGCTTTGTGTGCAAATCTAAGACCAGTCTCTGCCATTCATATGATTTTAAAGATAGAAACGAATACATAATACGACTCCAAATAACCAGAGAGCTGTTTAAAATTTCAGTTCTATAACAGTGAAATGCAATTAATTCCTAGATTTTAGATAATAGTTATGTTCCTGGAACATATTTGTTATGTATTTCCCCCTTTCTCTGCAGAGTTATTAACAATTTTACTTTTTAAAAAATCTTTTTATTAGTTTCTACCAGACTAAACTTAAATAGGGACTATAATATATGGGAAAGAAGAGCAAACGAATCAAGCAGCCTTCGTTCTGTAAGTGCTTTCACGTATAGGCAGAAGAAGCTTTGTATTATCTCCCTCCCCCTCCCCATCCCAACACATGTACACTTTGGGCAAAGTATATTCTTCATAATTTGCTTTAAAAAGTCAACAATTCAGCAGGTTGGGCTTGTCTTGGCATGGATTTCCAGGGCCTAGAAAGTTATTAATAATCCCGCATGTAAGACTTCAGTATATTAAATATATACAATGACAGTCCTACCTCTGACATCTCTATCTGGCAATATTCAGGGCTTCATCCCATCAAAATGCCTTGTTCATTAGTGCCAGTATTTGCAGAGGAAGATCTTTTGCCTGGGCTACTTGTGCTTAGTCTCCACATGTTGACCTGTGAATGGTAATCTATACAATCATGTCTAAAAAGGGCGAAAGGAGAAAATGAAAACATCTAAAGTGCTTTAATTTTTCCCCTCATTTGTCCCAGGTGATCCAATTAATTACTAGATCAAGAGCTCTTAGTTATGAGACTTAGTATGAGGCAATCATACTCGATAAGTGTCTCTCTATATTAGAATGGCATTTATCACTTTTGGAATATGTCTAGTCCAGACATGGCTTGGAGATTCTTGATGTAGCATGATATAGAATAATCTGGATTCCTTGTTGATTTTCCTGAGATTAAACACCACTGTATTATATTCAGTGCCATGAATATAATACAGTGGTGTTCCTATAATAATATAATATAATATAATATGATCCTGCTTTGATCTCCCTGCCTCTCGCAGATTTGCTCTTTCTACCATGTTTTCCTGAAAATAAGACAGGGTCTTATTTTCTTTTGAAATAAGGCTTGGCTTTATTATCGGGGGTCTTATTATTTTGGGGGGTGCTCATTGTTGCTGCTGCGTTGCGCTGCTGTAGGGCAGCTGCATGGATCTGGAACCATAGAGTGAACAAGGTCCATGCGGCTGCCCCAGCTCCCGGAAGACTCTGCAGTAGTCGACTGGTCCGACCAGCCTCTTCTCTGCTTCTAGCTGGGGTTTGGAAGTCTCAGAGAAAGCCATCCTCAGTGCTGGGATGGCAGGAGTGCGAACTCTCCATGTGGGGCTGCGGCTCCCTTCACCCTTCGCCGCCTCTCTGGCCCAACTGCCAGAAGACTACCCTGGCTCCTGAAGACTTGGCAGCAGGCGGCTGGCCTGACTAGCCTCAGTGCTGGGATGGCGGCGGCGTGGACTCTTCAAAAGGACCTGATGTTCACTGGCTTCGCCCACATCGTGATCCTGGGATACTGCTCAGTCGGTGAGTGGTGCTTTGCCTAGCCAGAGGGTGGGTGTCTGCTGGGTGGGCACCAAGTGGCAAGAAGTGCCAGGCACCTGCTCTCTTTCTGGGGCGGGAGTTTTCAGACAAGGGGGATGGATGGATGGATGAGAGGCAGGTGAGCTCCAAGAATGCTGGTACAGCTCTCGATCAGCTCAGCTGATCCGCGGGTTGCCATTAAGGAGCCCAGCTGCCATTAGCTGACTGAGGAAGCCCTTCACTAAGGCTTATTTTTGAGGGAAGGTGTATAATTACGCCCTCCCCAAAAATCAGACTTGGCCTTATTTTCAGGACATGTTGTATTTTCAGGGAAACATGATACTTAAATCATTTAAAAACTGAGCAGTGATTTAAAGTTATAATTAATAAATTATATATTTTAAATTATGCTCTATAATTAAGATTGTATAACAACATCAATTAATCTATACTCCTCTAATGAGGTTTCTTCCTAACTATGAATATTACTTCTATAGCCAGTGGAGTCATCTGTAAGTCACTTTATTTTAGAAAATTGATTCAAGTAAGGAGGAAAAGACTGCTGTATCCAGTAGAAATTAACTACAGTTGGCCAATATGATGTCTTTTAGATGATTTGGAGCAACTCTTGTCAATATCTGATGAATGGTCAGGGACTATGGAAATTGTAGTCTGGCATATCTAAAGGGCAGTCATTTGATCCCCTCTGTAATAAACAGAATACTACCAGTTACTTGCATGGGGACATCACTGCAGATGTCTGCCAGTGAATTTGCAGAATGGTATCTGAGAAAGCTTTGTTTTCCAGGTCGCATTTGTTTGCTGGATAGCTGTGAGTGAAGGAAATGTAGGAAAACAGATAAGCCTCCCAACCTTTCATTTAGGACTATTCTGTATTTTGAATGATTACTGTATAGAACTTTTTCTTCTGTATCAAACCTTTTTATTGGTTTATCAAAATATAAAATACAAAGAGAAATTCAAAATAGTAATAGAGAACTAAGAGAAGGGGAAGAAAAAAGAAAAAAATATGATGTAAGGAGGGAAAAGAAAAGAAAAAGATACCAACTTCCAACTTTCTTTAGCACAGTAGAAGATAACAACATTACAACCGCAACTTTTTACTAATATACAACAGTGTGTACAAACATTTTTATAACAATAAACATATCTGATAAGCAAAAACAAAATCAAAGTTTTGGGTTTTTTTCATTGCAAGCACAAAATCCAGAAGCAATTTCAAAATAGGAACAAAGTTATATTCTCTTCTTTGAATAAAAGAATAAATTTGACCATCTCTGCTTCTCTTTGCTGTAGGGAATAATATGTGCTCCTGTTAATTCATTAATCTTGGTCCCAATTCATAAGAAGAGAATCCTCTATATTATTTCATTTTTTTTAACCATAAAGGGACAAAACACTTTTTCTAGTTTTGATATTTTACCAACTTTAAAAAATACTCAAGTATTATATATAAAGGAGAAATTTTATTTTCACTTTAAACCCAGAACCCAAAACACAATACTACATTAGAGCTTCCAATCAATTATAATATAAATCCAATTAACTTCAATTAGCTCATTGAATTCAAATCTCTCCCTCAAATTTATTCTCATAGATCTGTTTCTTCTCTTATTTCAGATTTAATAAATAGTATTTTACAAACTTTGAGAATTATTCAGCATTACATAAAAAGGCAGAAGACATGTATTTGCAAACTCATTTTATATACACAAAACTACTTAAAGCTTTCTTTCGATACATATATCAAACTTATAAAAATCCATCCTAACTAATTAAGTCATTAAAATTAAGTCACTCCCTTAAGCTTATCTTTATAGATTGAAATCTTTTTCTCCTCAGGAGTGCCTATCAAGTCCCTTATCTTCAAAAAATTCTCAGCTTTTTATTGATGAAAAAAACTTCCAAAGTTGTTCTGTTAGACATTGTAGATTAACCTGCAGCAAATCCTCATAGAATAAAGTTTTCTTCTCTAAGATGTCTATCATATCTTTTTTTTTCCTCAAAGAATTCTCAGCCTTGTTAGTATCTATGAAGAAACAATCTCAGACTTGACCTCTTAGGAATTCTGAATTTATCTGGAACACTTGTTTCAGTTGCACCGGGAGGATTATATTCAAACCGTTATCTTAATAAAAACTGGTGGCAGATTTATATTCCAAAGGTACAGTTAAGTTATTTGCATTGTCTAACATTTGTAGAGTTGACATAATGAGTTGGTAATTTTCTACCTAATTGTGTCTCTTGTTCTTTTTTAATATCCTTTGTACAGGGGTGAAAGGCTCCCGGTTTGGACCGGAATGCCTGATCCGGTAGCGATGGAGGCGGGTAGGTTGGAGAACCGGTAGCAAAAATCCCCATTGCCTAGCTGAGCCACGCAATCATCAGAGGCTTTTCTTTAATTTTTAAAAGCATTCTTTCTACAACCTCTTCAGCCAAAGAGGTTATAGAAAAAATGTTTTTAAAAGGAAAAAAAGCCTCTGCCAATCAGGCAAGTCAGCTGGGATCATCAGAGGCTTTAAAAAAAGAAAGAAAACATCTGCCGATCAGGCAAGTCAGCTGCGATTGTCTTTAAAAGTATTATTTTTACAACTTCTTCAGTTGTTGTTGTAAAGTTGTAAAAAAAAAATTTGGCCATGCCCACTCACCACCACCAAGCCACACCCACAGAACCAGTAGTAACAAATTTTACATTTCACCACTAATTCTGTATAATTAGTATCTTTGGACCATAACTGACTTATGGTATAAATGATTTTCTATATGGACTTTTCAAAGCTTCTTTGAGGACAAACTCAAGTTCAACGTTAACCATTTTTGTAGCTCCCTCTAGTGGTCAAATAATCTTCCTTCCTTCCTTCCTTTTTCTAGCCAATCAGAGTTCATGAAAATAGGAGATTCTCCATTGTGGGTGGAGATAGCAGCCAGGAGTGGGTGGTTCTCGCCTGTTCAGCTTGAAGGACTGAGAGTGTTTCAAATTTAAGCTTCTCCCTTGTTGCTAGGGATCCTCAGCTTTTTCTCAGTCCTTCAGCCTGGACAGTCGTCTCGGGCTGTGTCTCTTCCTTTACACTTCCTGATTGCTATTTTCCTATTATTGGGCTTTACTATTTTTGATCTTATTGGATTTGATTAGTTTCTATGAACTGTGAGTTCTTGAGGACTTTGTCCTTCCCTGGATTGTTTCCCCATTCCCTGCAGCCTTCACTGCTTGAGAGGAGACATTTCCCCCCCACCCCCATTTTACCAACTGATCACTCGATTGAGCTTGCAAGTGTTCCAGAATGGCTTGGATTGCCTTACTTCCGGGGGGGGGGGAGGGCGCACTTCAGTGCTGAGTGGTGCTTATCTTTGGGTCATCCCTGTCCAGGTCCAATGTTACTTGGATGACATTTTAATTCAGTCCTCTTCTGAACAGTATTCCTTAGAAAATCTCAAAGTAACTATGCATTGTCTTTTCTATTAATATAGCAAAAAGTCAAATGGTCCCATCAACACATATTCTGCATTTGGGGGCAGTAATAGTTTCCCTACAGGATAGAGTCTACCTTTCACAGGAGCGACAACTTAGCTTTAAAGAACTTGTGATCAAAGCTCAGGGGGAGTTTAGGTTCCCCTGGCCTTGCTGGGTAAGATGGGGTCAGCCATCCACATTACCCCATGGGCTCGCCTTCATGCAAGGGACCTTCAATGGTTTCTCTTGCCCTTTCAGAAGGCAGGCAAAGGCAATTCCCAAGCCAGCTTCCCCACTTCTATACTCGCTTTCCAGCTCATTGGGCAGAAGGAGTGGACTCTCTTCACTGTCATTGGCTGAAAGGGCTTTTTTACACCTTTTCCCCATTGCCAGTCATTCCACAAGTGGTACAGAAGATACTGGAGGAGATCCTTCTAGCGCCACACTGGGCCCAGCAGTCTTGGTCACCAGTGTCAGATGGTCTCTAACGTGGTGGTGGTGTCCAGCCATTTCCAAAGAGCGGCTGTTCCACGAGCCTCACTGTCTTGTATTGATGACAAACACCAGCCTTTCCGGTTGGGGAGCCCATCTTCAGATGCACGTTGCTCAGGGATTGTGGTCAACCCACGATCAACGCAGGACCATCAATTTGCTAGAATTGCGTGCAGTCTATTTGGCCCTCAGACACTTCAGCCGACTGGTGACGGACCAACATGTGTTGGTGCTCACCGACAATGTGGCCGCAAAGGCTCACATAAACCGCCAAGAGCCTGATGTTGGAGGCTTCCAGACTAGGTCTTTGGGCGGAGCGACATCTGCGATCTCTGACAGCGGAACACATCTCAAGAACAGCCAAAATACAAGTGGACTGGCTCTGCCGCCAGACTATTGACCACACAGAGTGGCGACTTTACCCGTAGATCTTCCAGGACTTGTTGAGCCTCTTTGGTCCTCCAAAGGTGGATCTCTTCGCTACCCTGGAGAACGCTCAGCTCCCCTGCTTCTATACTCGCTTTCCAGCTCATTGGGTGGAAAGAGTGGACTCTCTTCGCTGTCATTGGCTGAAAGGGCTTCTTTACACCTTTCCCCCATTGCCACTCATTCCACAAGTGGTACAGAAGATACTGGCGGAAAGGGCGGAGGTCATCCTTCTAGTGCGACACTGGGCCCGGTGGTCTTGATTCACCGATCTCAAAGCATTTGTGGCCCCTCCCTGGAGGGTCCTCAGCCTGTGAAATTGCTCAGCCAGGGAGCGTTGCTCCACCCAGATCTTCAATGGCTGCAACTGACCACTTGGCGCTTGAGCGGTGTGCTTTGAGTATGGACAACATTCCCTCCAAAGTTATCCAGACCATCGAAGCGTCCCGGACACCATCCATGGACCGCATTTATTTGGCCACTTGGAGGGCCTTTTGTGCTTGGTGTGACCACATGAGGGTTTCTGTCCTCCAGGCATCAATTGTTCACGTCAGTTGTTCCTCCAGGACGGACTCGAGAGGGGACTTTTGCCCAATACTCTACGGAGACAGGTGGCGGCTATCTCTACAGTCCTCACTTGTGGGTCCCTTACCTCTTTGTCCCAGTACCCTCTCATACATACGTTCCTACAGGGAGCCACTAACTTATGTCCCCCCGTGGTACACAGATATCTCACTTGGGATCTAACCATTGTTTTGAACTCCCTTACGGGAGCTCCATACGAACTCTTAAGGACTGCCAGCCTCCGGCTGTTTTCATGCAAAGTCACCTTTTTGGTGGCAATTACCTTCACCAGGCGGATTTCAGAAATTGCCTCCCTTTCTGTACGTAGTGACCTTTGAATTTTTCATTCTGACCGCGTGGTCCTTTGTATGGACCCCACCTTCATCCTGAAGGTCAATATGACTTTCTGTCGCACGCAGGACCTGGTCCTTCCAAATTTTTGCCCGCATCCAGCTCACCCTTTAGAACGATGCTGGCAAACGTTGGACGTATGGTGGGCCCTTCATATTTATCTCAAGAGGACTGCTGCCATTTGCAGGACAGAGTCCTTGTTTGTTTCTTTTATTCCAGTGTCTTTAGGTGCCAAGGTCTCTTCCTCCACCATTGGCAGATGGATTCAGCAGACGATCACCAAGACATACAAACTGCGTTTCTTGCCACATCCATCACGTCTGCGCATTCCATGCACAGTGTGGCAACTTCTGCGGCTTGGGCCACGCAGGTGTCTTTGAACGCGGTCTGCAGTGCAGTGACTTGGATGTCTTCTTTGTCCTTTGTGAGACACTATAAGCTGGACCAGTTTGCATTGACGGAGGTGGCATTTGGCCGCAGGGTTCTGCAGTGGGTTCATTCTGATGCAGAGACTTAGGACAGACTGGGGCCCACCCATAGTTGGGGCACGAAGCTTTGGTATGTCCCACTCCTGGCTGTTGTCTTCACCCACAATGGAGAAGGGGCGCTGGTCCTACCTGATACGCACCTTCTTGTTGGGTGGAGACAGCAGCCAGCCCCACCCTTGGCCTGTCTGGTCTCCTCTCTTAACCTTTCTTTCTTTCTACCGAGACGTTGTTTGTCTCCGTAAAAGCTGGAGATCCCTAGCAACAAGGGAGGAGCTTAAATTTGGAATAGTCTCAGTCCTTCAAGCTGAACAGGCGAGAACCACCCACTCCTGGCTGCTATCTCCAACCAATTAGAAGGTGCGTATCAGGTAGGACCAACGCCCCATTTCAACTACCACAACAAAATAATACAGAGCTACAGATTATTTTAAAAGTAGTTAATTAAGACCACAACTTTTATACTTATATTTCAAAAGAAAAAAATACTCCACGCTTATTTTAGTTGCCACCAGCAACCCTCTTCCTTGTAATTAAGAATAAAGAAGTCTCAAAAATGGTGACAGCTGCAAAAAAGGGATGATAAACTGTAAAGAGAGCCTATTTTAGCTAAAAAATCATCTCATGAATTGATTACGAAACAAAGGGCAAAGCTTATTGTCCATTTAAAAAATAAATTCCAAAACGGCTGTTTTATCCAACAATGATGTGATCTTAGTTCTGTCCCCAGATTCAGTTTACCAGCTAGTTAGGCAATGACCATTTCCTTACACTTCCCTTTGAACTGGGGGAATGGGCTAGGATGGGAATGGAGCACTTTTACAATTTCCTTTCTTCCTTTCTAAAGCTTGAATGGGACATTTGCCAACATCTCCCCCCTTTTTGGGGGGTGGGAATCAATGCTGTAAATTATTCATTGTCATTAGTTAGCGATTTGGATATCTGGCCTGAAAAGAGCTCTTCCTTCTCCCGAAAAAAAAGCTAGTGGTGGAAGTCACCCCCCACTCATTCTCCCTCCTTCTTTCTCCCATTTCACTAAGGTTGTTCCTTCCTTCCTTCCCCCTCTAGCTGATTTGTTGGGCCCTAACTGTCCCAGGTGTTGAATAACCTAGGATGAAACCTCCTGTGTATGGGCTGCAGCGAAGCGCCTGGGAGGGAGTGGTCGTGGCCATTCTGCCAGGGCGAAAGACTGGTGGAGGGCCAGCCAAAGAGAAAAATTTGTGGCTAATAACCCAGAGGTGAAAACCTCAAGGGAAAACATGCAAGGCGAAGAGACCGAGCCGAAAAGTCCCATTCCGCTTCCTTCTGTTATTGACAGTCCAAGAGAGGAGATTCTCTGGGCGTGTCAGGTGCTGGCCATGTCTTCATTGGAAGTCGAGAACTTTTTCTTATAGAAAGTGCTAAAGTTCCTGAAAAGGACAAGAACATTTCCTGTTTAGGTATGGATTACCCATATTATCAGTTTTTCATGGCAAACAGAGTATGAAACTCATTGTAGTAAAACAACTAAAATTGCATAAGATGTTTTTAGCAGAATTTGGACTTCCTTTTGCCTCCCAGTATAGATATGGGCATAATAAGGGAGATGCATGTAGTAAACTCACAAGTAGATTTATTCCCTGTTTGGAAAATATTAAACTCCCTGTTTGGAAAATATTAAATATTGTCTAATTTATAGGTGTAGTGAAGAGATTTTCATTATACTCTGTACTGTATACTATACTTTTGATAAACCTTTTATTGCTGTTTATAGTCTCAATTTTGTCAGGTTTTCTGCCAACTTGAGTGGTTTTACCCAAGTTTGCTTTGGACATAGCAAACTTTCATTCATTTATTTCATAGCAAACTTTCATTCATTTATTTACAGTGATACACATCTTACATCTGTTATTCCTGATCATCAGTAAAAAGTGCTGAAATATTACATTGTTGTGAACCTATCTATATATAAGAATAAAAATGAGATGTATTTTTCAATGGATTAGTTTGTATTTAACATGGCAAGGCTGATCCTGGGGTAGCATTAGTGTAGAATATGATTGGGCTGAATTACTTTGTGACTCTGCATAAGGTAGCTTCATATTGATAAAATGATTGCTGCAGTTCACACTTCTGGAGAATTCAGTAAATATATGCTTATAAATACATTTCTGTAGAATTGACATCCTGCATTCACAAACCTACAATACACAAACAATTTTTAAAACTATTTGAGTAATCAGATAAATGGAGCCAAACTCTATGGTGGCTTGCATGAAGTTTGCATAAATCAGAGATGTATGGTTATTGTAACTTAAATACTGAGAATTAATATGTGGCTGAAGAGTTGAAGGAAATATTTAAACATTCTTGTCTATCAAAATCTCATACAGATGTTACATAGTTTTATTCCCTGCATACAAAAAAAAACAATTGCTGAAATCTATAATCTTGATGAACTGGCTCACAGTTAAAGCTTTGTGTTATTGTTCTTCTAGGTCATATAACGGAAAACTAACTTCATGGCTCAGTGCTAAAAATAACATCTGACTGGATTGTTTTTTCTCTTGAACTGCTTTATTTTAAGATCTCATTTGAACAAATTTATTTTCTAAATTCCATTTTTTGAAATAAAAGTGGATTTGTAGTTCTTAGTTTTACAAACAACTTCATGTAATAAATAATTTAAATAACCAGAAGTGAAGCAATATTTAATACTCATTTAATTATGTTCTAAAGCCTTAAAGTTCTGATCATAATCTATTCAATTTGGGCTTGATCCAATTATCACTGTATAATGTCCAATATACATATTCTATTCTAATCAGAGAAACAGCTGAGTATAGTATCTGGAAGGATATGTCTACATAATCATTTATCTTGCACATACATTTTTTTGTATATAGTTTTAAATTTAAGTATTTTTGCACATTTCAAATTTGCAGGAATATCAAGGCAATTTGTAATAAAAATGTGAAACTTATAAAATATTTAACATTGACCAGTGCATAATCAGGTACTTTAAATAGAGACATTGCATATTAATTTTAATCTGTCACATCATTTGTAAAAGTGAAATTATCAGAAGACAATTATTTTTACGTTGCATATTTTTTTTGAAATAATAAATAAAGTCAAATTACATTAACTATAGGTTAAGGAATAAAAATTAAAATATATGTGTATCTTATGTCTTTAAATCTGTTTTATCTCTTGCCTTGACATTTTTAAATGTAACGTACTTTTTCCCACTATAAAAAAAATTGTATTTTTGTTTGTTCATTAAATCCAGCTCTAGTAAAAAAAAATGAGATCTTAATCTTGGCACAATTACTTGGATATATATGCCATGGAACTTCTTTTGATTTATTTTTAAGTAAGGAGGTATATGATTGTATCACTATGAAATATAAAGCAATACTATTTAAGAAGTGAACAATGCCTGTATTTTATGTACAGATTTGCTGTACATTTTCTATAACACATTTTTATATGCGTTTTTGCTTTTCATAAAACTGGAAAATAATTACTTTTATTCATTTATTTCTCAAATTTATACATCTGCCCATCTCATGAGAAGTGATTCTGAGTGGGATAGGACAGTTATATCCTAATATTCACATTAATTTGAGAACTAAAAATCATGTCAGATTGCTTTTTGATATGAATTGGATAAAATATTCAAGAGCATAATGTTATAAATAGAAGATATTTTATTTACTTGTATCTTGTATATCCAAATTTCCCTGATAAAAACAATGTAGTACTTTCCAGTTGCAGTGGAGTGGCAGGAAAGCAAAATTATTTTGTCTTGACCAGCCATACGTTCTTCTGTGAGAGTAAAGTGACAGCTATGCCACTTTATACAAACTATGCACAATTATTTGTAATGTAAATTTTAGCAAGCCTGGGCCTCCCTAAGGGCCACTGCACTCATCTAACGAGAGACCATTTGTTGAAACCAGACAGAGGGACAGAGGCCTGCCTTCAGCGAGCTGGAACACCCAGGCCTTTCCTTTCAGATCCATATAATATACAAGTTTCATCTTTTGTTTCCCATTCAAGAGCCTGGAAAAACTGGGTCAGTTAATCCAAGTAGAAAACATTTTATTGAATTAACTCTATGATGAACTGCTGCTATTTTGCCTTATTGGAGAAACTCCCTAATGTACTGTAATTCTTGACACAGAAGTTATACAGCATCTCTAGCAATTACTTTGATTTGAAAACATCAGCATACTTTGTTCTTTAGAAAGAACAGTGTTTTTGAGAAACAAATGTTCTCTGTTTCCCTGCCTTTTGCTAATTCTTTTACCATTAGATAGACCTGCATGATACAAAATAATTTACTAAAAATAATTAGGTGTTATACAAGGTATCTGTAGGAGGAAATTAAACAAAACAAAACAAAACAAAACAAAACAAAACAAAACAAAACAAGATGATGGCTGTGGCTGTGTGATCACAATACCAACCTTTTTTTCCACACATTGTTTGCTATCTGTGTGTATGAGAAGCACAGAAAAAGTGTAGGAACATCAGTGGAGGAACATCCTTGGATGCCATCCTGATTTTATTGACTTGCGCTGTAGAATGTTGTAAAGTGATGAATGGCATGAGATTACAATTTGGTGTATGTGTTTTTTCTATGTAGAAAAATACTTTTTAAATGATGAAATAATTATTGGTGTGACTTATGCTTTAAGAATCAGCTCAATTATAATATGATAACATAAATATTGAAATAATCAACAAAATAAATCAATTTTGAAATACATTAATAATTAATAAATCTATTAATTAATTTTTGTAGAATGAAACAAAAATGTTAAAAAGTTATGATATTTATGTATATAGTTACTTACCAAGCACATCTAAATTATATTAAAGTAATCATAATACCTTTACAATCTTCAAGGCATGTCACAACATTTGAACACCCCTAATGTTTGGAAATAGAAAGTTGAAAAGTTTTGTCAGAATATTCATGACTGGGAAGACATGGTAACAAAATCAGCCAATGAATAGGCATAGCAATTAAACCAGCCAATTGGGAGCTGAGATAGGCTTGAGCCAGGGCATGTCTTAGTCTGTAGCTTCTGAGCCTGTGCAAAGAAAAGAGAAACTGAAACCAGTGTGTGTGAACTGCTCTGCTGATCTGCTCAGCTGAAATGAAACTGTGAATCTACTGTTAGTATTGTTCATGTATTATTGTGAATATAAAGAAGTTAATCTATCCTGCTGATTCAGTTTATCTGAGAGTGCTTCTGGATTTTATTTTTGTAAGAAACTCTGACAGGTTATGGGCCCAGAACACACAGAAGACTGAACTGTAATTAAGATAAAGGACTGCCTGTGTGAGAAACAAGGCAGAGAAAAGGTTTTTGCAGAAAGGCTGCTGTTAAATTGCGGGAGAGCTCTCTACCTCGTTTGGAACAGAAAAACTATATTATTTGGGCTGCAAAGATGGAATGTTTCATGAGGGTAAGGAGATCTGGAATACAGTTATTAATCCACTCCAGGCATTTTCGGCTGCAGAGTAGAGGCAGCATGATAAAGCACTGGCTTATATCATCTTGAATTTAGAAGATGATCAGTTTATCAATATAGCTGATTTAAAGACTGCAAAATAGGTCTGGCTGAAATTAAGAAATATGCATGTGAGTGTGCATGCATGTAATATTGTTCAGTTGTCAAGAAAATTATACAGAGTCTGTTTGCAACCAGGAGAATCTGTGGAACAACATTTTGTACAAATGCAAACTTTGCTTGTGGAGTTAGAACAGCATGGGATGGAAATCCCTGAGTCCCAGAAGGTGTTGCTAGTGTTAAACAGTCTGGATGAAACATGGGACATTGTTTCTTCAGTGTTTGAGTGCAAACCAGAGCAGGAGTTGCGTTTGGAGGCTTTAAAGGCTTGTTTGATTGCTGAGGAGCAGAAACGCCATTATAGAAAAAGCCACAAGGAGAAATCCCTGAAGCAGGGGCCCAAGGAGCAGAGTGAGAAGAAGAATGGACAATTCCACAAACTGGCTATCTGCAGAGACCCTATCAACAGACAAGATGTCTGCAAAGAGATAAGTAGCAGCAGAAGATATCAGATTACAGCCCAGCAAAGACTTTGCAAGCAGAAAGCCCAGTAACAGAGGCAGTACTTCATTTGTGGTGAAACAATGCATTTAAAGAAAGACTGTTTGCAAGGAAGAAATTATTTGCAAAGAAGAAACTATTTGTAAGGAAAATTGCAAGATAGACAAATTACTGTTGCAAAAGTTGGTCATTGTAATAGCAGAGACAAATGGTTGATTGACAGTGAGGCAAGACAAATAATTTTTAACAATTCTAAATTGTTTTACAGGTTGGATTCAGCTGCTGGAAATGAAATTTAGCATTGGCAAATGGCTTGGAAGAGGCAGTGTGCAAATTCCACATTTGGAAACAAGGTTTAATGATATGTGTGCCTGAAATGGAGCATAATTTGCTGAGTGTCTCTAGTTTTGACAAGCAAGGATTTGAGACCACATTTGTAAATGGGAGGTGTCTCATAAAGAAAAATGGAAATGTATGTGCACAGGGCATAAAAGAGGATAATCTTTATGTGTTGTAGGGACAGAAGTTTCAATGTGCACATCACAACATGATTTCTGTGTTCATCTCTTGCACAGGAAGCTTGGCCATGCTAGCTTCAGAATTTTGCAAAAACTGCAAGAGTTTGCAGAAGGGTTGAATTTAAAGGGATATAAGGCATACTTGGACTGTGCAGTATGAAAGTCATTAAAGTCCAAGGCATTCCCAGTAAGCAAAAGTAGCACAAGGCAGACAACAAGAGCTCTAGATCTGGTACATGCAGATTTGGTTGGGCTAATGCAAGCCAGTTTGGAAGGAGCAAAGTATGTGCTGGTCTTTTTAGATGACTACAGCAGGTTTGGGTTCTTCTATTTACTAAAGAGTAAAACAAAGGTGCTACAGAAATTTAAGCAATGGGTAAGCTTCATTGAAAGAAAGTATAAACAACAAGTATGTCAGCTGCAGACTGACAGAGTTTCAGAATTCATGTCAACAAGTTTTCAACAATGGTTGAGACAGTTAGAAATAAAGACACAAATCCGTACACAGCTGCTGAGAATGGTATAGTTGAGAGGCGGAATGGTTTCTTACAAACCATGAAGGACTCGCTGATGGAGGATTCTGGTCTGAGCAGGTGATATTGGGGTGAAGCCATATTGACTGCTAATTATTTAATCAATCAGCTGTGGAGTTTCTCCATTAATAATGCTCCATATGCAGTGCTATATGCGAGGAAGCCATCTCTGACATATTTAAGAGTTTTTGGAAGAAATGCATGGGTACAAAAGTATTCCAAAAGCAGTTAGTAGAAAGGGACAACCAAAGGCTACAAAGCTCAGGTTTATGGGCTATGACCGTGGTTCAAAAAGCTATTGTTTTAATGATGAGAGCAAAAGAATAGTTATTTCAAGGTCCGCTAGTTTTGCAGAGCAAAATTGGAACAGAATTGATGCAAATTTATGGAATGATTCACTTAGTGACAGTAACTCACTTAGTGATGGTAACTCACTTAGTGATGGTAACTCACTTAGTGAAGATGTCAGCATTCAGGGAGGAGAAACTGAAGAAGCTGAAAAAGATATGAAGCAAGAAAGGGTTGAAACCTAGGAGCAGTCAATGATACTCAGGTCAGAGCGATGAAACAAGGGGATTTTATTGACATGTATTCTGCTAGTAAAGTTAAAGTGTGTAATGTATGGTATGAGCCAAGAAACTATAAGGAAGTATTAGCATTGCCTAAAATAGAACAAATAAAGTGGAAAGAAGCCATGGAGAAAGAAATGAAATCCATGGATGAACATAAAGTGTTCACATTTATGTCTTTGCCACAAGGTAGCAAAGCTGTAGGATACAAGTGGGTATACAAATGCTACCCAATAAAGAGGTACAATATAAAGCCAGAGTAGTGGCACCAAGTTTTTCACAGTTGAAAAATGTGCACTATGATGAGGTATTCACACCAACTGTAAAGAGTGAAAGCATAAGACTGGAACTAGCATTGGCAGTGGCACATGGCTATAAAATTTGGCATTTTGACATAACCACTGCACTCCTCCATGCAGAATTAGAGGAAGAAATTTACATGGCTCAAGAACCAGGGTATGAAAGTAAAAGGCCTAACACGGTGTATAAATTGAAAAGGCCATTTATGGGTTGAAGCAGTCAGCCAGGAATTAGAATATCTAGACATAAGACATATAAGACATTGAAGTTGCAAGGTTGATGGTTGCATATACACTGGAAAGCTACAAGGTGGAGATTGTAAACTACTGTATTTTTTGGAGTATAAGACGCACCTTTTTACCCCCAAAAAGGGGGTGAAAATCTGGGTGCGTCTTATACGCTGAATGTAGCCCTGCCCACCTGCCGGCCCTCATCCTTTGGCCATTTTCAGGCAGTTCCAGGCAGCAGGGATCTGGGTTGGGGCACAGCCTGAGGAACAACCCTCTTCAGGACAGTCTGGGAGAGGGGGGATTCTGCCCAGCAGTTTCAGGGAATAAGGCAGGCCCCATGGTTTGCGTCATTTTCAGGTCCTAGTAACCACATAGATAGATTTTCTCCCTAATCTAATCTCTCAGGTCTTCCAACCTGCACTCATTGCCATTGTAACTGAGTCCATCTATTCTGCTGCAGGTGATCATATTCTTCCCTTTTTCACTTTTAGAATCTTTTTCATAGAGTTGGGTCTTCACATGAATAATTTGAGTCATTTGTGCATCAAATGAGAACTTAAGGTTGATTTATTTGATGATCATTTATTTTATTTTTAGTTCTACTACTGTATAAATGTGATTTCCTCAATTATTTTTAAAAAAATATTAAATTATTATAAATATTTTAATCCAAAACAGGTAGTATTGTGGGGTTTTTTTGCAAATATTTTTTTATTTTTTCCCTAATTTAAACATAAAATATAATTTTCAAGAGCAAAGTTTCGATCCGTTCATACATGGTTACCACGCTTACAATCCTTTAACAAGCTCCGTTCACAATTTCCCATTACATCTTTTAGAAGTAAAAAATTCAAAACTTAACAGAACCAATTTTAACATTAATTCTAACATCTTCATCTAAACAAATCCATTATATCAATACAGTTAATTTCAAATTCACTTTCACTCATTTTTATATCTATATATCAGTCCTAGTCATATCTTGTTCTTCTTCATCTTGTATCTTTTACAATCCATACCCAAATAATTTTTGACAATATTCTAACCTCTTATTCTAAGTGTTTACCTTACAATTTTATCACCATTAATCTTAATTTCAAATCAGTAAAACTCCATTTTTATTACACTTTGTAAAACAAAATTCTATCTAGTTTTTAATCCTTTGACCCTTATCGCCAAATCTTAATATCTAGCTTTATCAATTTATCTTGATTTCTTTACATATTACACAGGTTTATCACAAAAACGTGTTTTATTTAGTCTAATTTCCAACATATTTTCTGCCATACCTCCCTCTATTATTTGGCTGTCTTCCAACGTATTCTGTTTGGCTGATTTTCAGCATAGTCACCTCCAAAAACACCAACTATTTAATTAATTTCAATATAGTCTCCTCCAAGCCAACCACCATTATTGGCTGATTTCCAGCATAATCGCCTCCAACTCTCCTCCTATTTGTTTGGCTGATTTCCAGCATAGTCTCCTCCAACCCTTCCATATTTATTAGGCTGATTTACAGCATTTCCAATGTATTTCCTCCAAGTCTCAAATTCTTATCTAGTTGGTATCCATCCCACTTATTTTAATTTCCTTTAAAATATAATTATCTATTTGATATCATTTTCCCGTCATACTCTTTCAATTTAAATCTCAATATATTTCATAATAATCATTTTCCAGCATATATTACATTAATTCACAATTTATCACTAGTATCTGTGTATCTTATATTTTGTTCAATAAATCCTTATTCATCAATTTAACACTTGTTTGCAAATTAGAATTAAAGCATATTACATCAAACAATACATTTTCTTAAAATTGTCCCATCTCAAAATATACTCTTCTTTATTATTTTTAATCCCCTATATACTGTCCTCTATTTTAATTGTCATCTCTTATTTTCTATTTTTATTACTCCAAAAACCTTCCTGTTTTTATCCAAAAATCATATATACCATTAGGCTTTTAAACTTTACATTTCAGTTAATTACATTTAAATTTATCCACTTTATTTCTTCCTTTTCTTCCTTTTCCTATCTGTCCATAAATGTTCCATTTTAAAGTTCATCTGTTCAAGTTGAGAAATTCTGTATGTCGCTTTAAAGCTTTTATAATATCTGTTCCAAGCGTGATGTATCAACTTCCTGTTTTTGGTTATTGTGCCACACCTAAATTTTGTTTGCTGAGCTTGTTGTTCTCCATTGTTAAACATCCAAAATATTCTTTCTTTCTTCTTTCTTAAAATCATCTGGGACAGAATAGGGATCTCCAAAATCCATGTGTCTAATGTTAATTTCAAATAGTCCAAATAAAAAGCCATTTAAAATGTTTCTTTTCCAAACAGAAAGAGAAATCTCTTCAATCCACTTTCCTGCTTAGTCACTGCAAACTCCATGGCTATTTTGTAGCCATCCATCTGTCTATCTTCATTAGCTTCATTTACTTTCAGAGGTGTTAGCTCCCAAAGAAACATTTCTCCAATCCTCTCCAATTAAAAGCAAAGTCAATTTTCAAAAAAATATTATTGCCAATTCTTCCAAGTCAAATTTAGAGAAACAAAGTCTAATTCAGATCTTTTTCCGTTTTATTTCCCTTTCAGTCTTTAAGCCCCGCAGGTCAGCAGCTGCTTTTTGCGTTTGGGGGTCTTGTTTTTTTAAAAAATCCTAATAAATGTGTTGTATTGCCTGGGTTGGTGTCACTCACCCGGCTTTGAGATATTTGCTTTTTCTTCTTCTTCCTCCAGCACAATCCTTGTTCCCAGTTGCCACGGTTTCAGGACAGCCGCCATGGCTGCCGTTCCACTGCCGCCGGCATGAAGGAAAAGCCTCTGGCCCCGAGGAACCTGCCCATTCCTCTCGGCCGCCCAAAGGGTTCCTTCTTGTCCCCCTGTCCCTGCAAGACAAGGGAGGTCCGAAGACCTGTCGGCGGCAACTTGGCAGATGGGATTTGGAAAAGCTCCGCGGAGCTCACCATTTCCCCATCTATGTCCCGTGGCACCAACTGGAAGTCTCTACAAAACAGGTAGTATTGTTAAACGCTATTTATAGATCATGTTTTTAATGATCTTTGGAGCAATGTATTTTACACCATCAGTATTTTCCTTTTTTAAAAACCAAACAGATCTCTGAAAAACCCAATTTCTCTACATTATGGACTGTAATGTAGTGTTACATATAACATTAATGCAACATTTATATATTATTAAATGATTAATCTCTAAGGTTATAGGCCAAATCTAAGCTATTTATTTTTGTAATAATCTGTTTTAAGGAATTACTGTTACAAATTCCAAGACCCCATCCTTAAAGGTCACATGCTTCAAGAAGTTAGCTCTCAAGGACATGTATATACCTGGAATGAGATGACACAACTTAAACATCATCTTTTAATGATCTCTGTTTGAAGGTTTAAAATTGATACACAGATATTTCAAAATTTACAATAGAAATCTTTGTTTTTCTATTAAGTTGATATTCCTTTTTGAGGAAAAAAATGTTTTCTTCTAGGCTAGGAAAGAGTTGTTACATGTTATGTGATATTGCAGTTAAAAATTATTATACAATAAAAAAATATACATCTATGTAGATTTCTGGACCCAGCAATCATAGAGGTTTTAATTGTAAACCAATCTTCTTTTACCAATAGTAGCCTAACAGTATTAAACACATTAGGAAAATAAATGTTGATTTTAATGAAATTTATTTTTTATAGTATGTTAGCCCAACCATTTGTCTTATAAGATTTGATAAAGAACAATTAACAGTTTCTTTTAAGCTTATAAAAATTGTAAACAAAAATTATTGTTGGCCAAAAGTGAACAGCAAATGATAAAAGCCCCATAAAGGCAAAAATGTAGATTTCTGCAAAAATTTGGACTTACCTTGTTGAATACTCTGGATAATTGAGTTAAGGCACTATTTACATTTCCCATTATATATTACCTTTTTACGATACTATGAGAAAATAGTGACTGCTCTAATCCCTTGGCTGTTAAAAAACAAAATCACTCTCCTTTGCATTCGCATAATCTTTAAAAATAGAGGATTACAATTAAAGTAAAACCCCCAGAAATACAGCAAGATTATATACATTTGGATACAAAAATAAAGCCTATATATCTAAGCCTTTAGGCAGGTTATCATCATACTTCAGAATCCACATTTTATTTTTAATTAGGGAAAAAAGCATTACTATAAACAAGACCTTCCCAATCCACGCAATGCGCAAAAATATTCAGGATGCAGCCTAGCTACTCAAATTTTGTGTGTCTCATAATTAATATGAAACTATTTAAGAATAAAAACACATTGTTTAATATTATTTCTGTTTTCTAGGATATTAAAAAAATCTGTAGTCTGTGAAAGAGATGAAACTGCTTATGTTTCTCTCCCTAAGGATAGAATCAATCACTGTAGCAGAAAAGGCTGACATTTAAAGAAGGAAATTCTTAAGGAAAATGTCATGCTTAAAAAACTAGATTTAAATGTGCTGGCTCCTGATTGATTTTTAATGCCCACAGATGCATACAGTGATTGATTATGAGACTTACAGAGGTTTAGCACCTTTTTTGTTTCTCTAATAATAAGAATAATCTAATTTTCTATATCATTCAATGTACTGTATCAAAGATTACAACAGATCATGTTTATAGTGATAGCAACAATTATCTAATGTATAAGTATATTGAAGCCAGGCATAGTTCAGACTCTCACACTATTGTTGGAATAATCTAGAAATTATTATTCCAGTAATAATTCCAACTGCCAAATGCAGTACGCTGAATGGGCTTAAAATACTGTGAAACTTTTAGGATACCTTCTAAACCAAATAGTGTATTCCCAGAGGATGGTTGAGATCCTAAAGGAAAATGATAAATTTATCAGCATTTTGGTACTTGCAATAAGTAGTTTTATTTTATTTTGATTTGATTAGTTATGTACATTTCTTTCCATTAGCCATAAAGTGAACAGTAAGACAATAGTCTTTAACATTTGTTTTACTTTCTATTAATTGATACTATATCAACTATATATAAATTTGAATGTATTCATTAGAAAGTCATTTAAGATTCCTGAGTGTATAAAAATTACCGATAGTCCTCAACTTAAAATCGTAATTGAGCCCTGAATCACGATTGTAGGTTGTACCAGTTCATTGTTTGCAGTTGGTATTTTTTTGTTGGAAATCAGAAGTAAATGCCATTTCAGTCAAAAATTTAAATTGTAGTCCCCTGACCACATGACACTTTACAGCCCTGCCAAGTGCCCAGAATGTCATCATGGGGTTGTAGATGGGGAACTTGGATTTCAGGTCCGAATACCATTTTTTGTGTCCAACATAACTTTGAATGATTACTAAGGAACCAATTGTAAGTCAAGGATTACCTGTACTTTTGAAAGTCTAATTATTTATATGAAATAATAATTAAGGGTGCTTATTTTTCAAAAATACTACATACCCTTTTTATTTTCCCAGTAGCCAGAAGAGCAAACTAGTAAGTAATTATGATTACACTATGTTAGCCATTTTGTTCAGAGGTAGCATTCCTCAGCAGTTATACTGGCCAAATACCCAAACATTTTCTGAAATGTCTAAATATAGCCACCGGTGCCAAAAGATTAATAATCTGTATTATAATGCAGCGACCTTGTAGTTCAGAATATGAAACATTACATACAATAGTATATACATGCATACATGAACAATTTTTTGTAATACTTAAATTAAAATATTTCATATACAAGTGTCAGAGTTCTTCCTTTTAACATATTAACATTACAATTGATAATTAATACGCACATATAAAAGGATGGCATACAGCAACACCTGAGTCTAAATGTTTAAACACACAATTTATGATTTTTCTTTGTGAAAGGAAGATACTTTTTTTTATCAACATTCCTCCACGCATATTACCTACAATGGTAGAATTCATAGGTACTGTGGCTTCATTTAGATTGTGTGATCTTACATTATGCAGAGATAAAAGTTTGAGAAGATTCATAATGTGTCTATTTCCACATAGTTAGAATTACTTTGGAAATCCTACTTTATGGTATATTAATTTTTTTTTACTTGTTTACTTAATTTTCTGGTCTGTAAGATCTTAACTATTATGTGTGCACCTAATTAATTATATTCCTAAATAAATCCAATGCTTGTACAAGTTGTTTACCATTTAGCAAAATGCATCACCTGCTTTGCTTTGCTTTGCTTTGCTTTGCTTTGCTTTGCTTTGCTTTGCTTTGCTTTGCTTTGCTTTGCTTTGCTTTGCTTTGCTTTGCTTTGCTTTGCTTTGCTTTGCTTTGCTTCGCTTCGCTTCGCTTCGCTTCGCTGCAGCTGTGCAGCCTATTAAACAGTGCAATCCTGATCAAGTCTGCCTAAAATGGAACACCACTTTTCATTAAATAGTATTGGAATCTTAAGCTTGATTAATACTACAAATGTAAATATTTTTCAGGAAAATTCCATCTGATATTTTTTTTCTTCTGTTCAATTGTGTCCAATTCTCAGGAGACTGCTTAGACAAGTTTTGCAGTTTTATTGGCAAAGTTTTTCAGAAGTAGTTTGCTATTGCCTCCTTCCTATGGCTGAAATAAAATGAATAGTCCAAGTCGTGTGTCAGCAACCTGTGGCTCCAGAGCCACCTGTAGCTCTTTGGGCCCTCTTTTGTGGCTCCCTGTCCCATCACTGGCTGGCTCCACCCCTTGCCCTCCCCTCCTAGTCACTCCTCACCTGGCCTGAGAAGATAAGGGCAACAGCAGGGGGCTGGAGAAGCGGCCAGGGCTGATTTTTTGGCGCCTCACTCTTGCTGGAGCTTTTTCTGACCCTTGTTGGTGCTGGGCATGCCTCAGTCGCTTGGGGAGATGCGCAACCTGCTCTCCACCCCGAGACATTGGGCCAACCTGGCTGCAACCGACGCCGGCCTCACTAACACTAGGGCTGGCAGGGTGAGAATGGGATCCTGTGTCAAGTATCAAACAGCACTCGACACATTGCCATGGATGCCAAACCATGGACACTGACCCATACCAACGGGGTGGGGGGATTTGGGGCTTCGGGTGTCATGGGTGATGGTGATGGGGTTAGAATCCACGGGTAGGAGTTATGGAGTACAAGTGGTGGTGGGCGATTACTAGGGGTTGTGTGGGGTTAGTGGCAGCATCAACTGGACAGCAGCAACAAGATTATCATTGGCAGCCGGTGTGGATGAAGCAGGCTCCACGGATGACATCAGCTAAGCGCGCCTAGGATGCAGCAGCGGGAAGTACAAATAAGGGCTTCCAGAGAATTGCCATTCGAGAGATACACCTTCAATCAAGGCTCTTATAAAAGCTGGGTTAAGCTCTCGCTAGCTGCATCTATATTTGGTTTACATTCTGGTTTCGCAAAACAGCTGTTGTCACGAATTAAACCCAGTTACTTACCATCAGAGTCGAGTGTTGTTGTTGTTGTGTGTTCATGCTTGCAGACCAGCGGAAGCCGAGATCTGGGAGGAGGGTATGATGGAAAGGGGGACAGGCCTGCAGCGCCTAGCCTCAGCTTTAAGAAGCTCAGGTCAGTGGGAAAATGGGGCTGGCCCCACCCAACCTCAAATGCCCACCCAGGGGTCAGGAAAGCTGTGGCTGGGCCAATCCGGTGAGCTCTTCTTGGGGCTTTTCACTACTCTTTTTCTTTCTTTCTTTCTTTCTTTCTTTTTTTTTGGAAATCTAGGCTGAGGAATGAGTGCGAACAAAAGAGGCTTTTGTTCAGGCGACCCTCCTCCTCTCATGCCACCCTGGCCTGTTGTGGCAAGGCTGGGAGTGTGCGCATGAGTGGGGAGACCCTCCTCAAGTGAGCTGGTGGAGCCAAAGTGCAGCAAAGTCATATGCAGGAAGGGCAGCCGCTAAGTTGAGGAGGGTCTCCCAGCTCATGCACACACTCCCGGCCCTGCCACAACCAGCCAGGAGGTCATGAGAGGAGAAGGAAAAGGAGCGTTGCCCAAAGGGAAGTCTCTGCTGCAGTTTGCACTTGTTCCTCAGCTAGCCCGGATTTTCAAAAAGATGAAAGAAAAGGAAAATAGCGAAGAGCCCCAATGAGAACTTGCTGGCTGGTGTCTTTGGCTTCATGCTTGTGCGAGGAAAATGTGATCGGAGCTGCCATCTCTCTATAAATACTGGTGGGGAGGTATGGGGTGCTGGCTTTGATGCTGTGAGCGGGTTGGTTGCCTGTGTTGTTACATCTTGATTGGTAGATGGAGTTAATGTTTGCAGATTAGTCAGATGTTTCCTAACGTCCTGTGTAGGTGAGGTCCTTGATGTGTGCCCATTAGTCTTTTGTGTTTTAATGACCTGGGTAATGGGCTGTGTGTTAACATCCTGAGTTTTAGTGTTGTGATATCCTGAGTTTTTTGATGTAATGTCCTGAACAGATGGCTGAGATGCCACATCCCAGGCTTTGGTCTGGCTCCGAGTTTGAAGTCTTGCCATGTGTTCATGGCGTGTGAGTTTGCTTTGTGAGGGGATGCAGCAGCTGGTGATGCCGCCGTGGTCTGGCTTCTGAATAGTTGTTGTATTTTGTCTATGGGATGGGTTTGGGTTTGGGTTTGAATCTGGTGAGGATGATAGGTGGTGGTGTCATGTGTTATCTTGAGTCCGGTGTTAATCTTTGTGGCTGGGACTCTTCTGTGGACTAGAGCTCGTTTCCAGATGTCCAGTAGGCTTTTATTCATGTTATGGGTGCGTTTCTCTATTTCGATGGCTTCCATGATTATTCTCCTGTTGAAGTATTCAGTTTTGGAGATTAATTTGATTCCTTCAAAGTCAATTTCATGTCCTGTTGTTTTAAGGTGCTGGAAAAGGGAGGAAGTTTTTTGTTCTTTTCTGATTGCATTTTTTTATTTTGCAATGCATGCATTTATTTACCTATTAGTTTGTCCAATGTATGTGGCTGGGCAGATTTTGCATGGTATTTCATAGACTCCTTGGTTTTCTAGCTGGAAATTGTATTTGGGGTTTCTTAAGATGTTGGCTATTTTTTGGTCAGTGCAGAAGGTTGTCTTGATATTGTGTTTGTGGAGAATTTTGCTGATTTTATCTGTGGTGCCTTTGATGTAAGGGAGGAGGGCGATACCATTGTCCTGTTCTGTGTCTCAGTTCTTGGGAGGGTCTCCCTTTGGATTAGGTTGGTAATTGTGTTTCTTTGAAATCCGTTAGAGATTAATTCATTTGTAAGAGTGTGTAATTCAGTTTTCAGGTGGTCTTTGTCGGTTAGGTGTTTGGTTCTGGAGCTGAGAGTCTTGGCTACGGAGTTGATTTGTGCAGGGTGGTGATGTGATTGTGCATTTAAGTAGCGATTGGGGTGTGTTTTTTGAACACACCATGTAATGGTGTGTCCTAGGGAGCTATTGGGTTTTTTGTAGATTAGGATGTCCAGAAAGGGGAGTTGGTTCTTAGCTTCTATTTCCATAGTAAATTGTATTTTGGGGTGTAGGCTGTTGAGATATGTGAGGAAGTTGTCCAGTTTTTCTTTTCTGTGTGGCCAAATTGCAAAAGTGCTATCTACATATCTAAACCAGAGTTTGGGTTTGCTTCAGATTTATCTAAAGTGTTGGTTTCAAAGTGTTCCGTGTATAGGTTTACAATGACGAGTGAGAGGGATGATCCCATAGTTGCTCCTTCTATCTGTTTGTATCTTTGTCCATTATGGATGAAGTATGTGTTGATTAGGCAGTGGTTGGTCAGATCTAGGATGTGCTTGGGGGGTTGTATTTGTTTTGGATAGCTGTCAAGGCTTCTTTAATAGGTATTTGGGTAAAAAGGGATATGACCTCGAAGCTCATGAGTAGGCTGTGGTGGTGGTGGGGGGGGGGTTGGGCTTCTGGCTTTTTTCTAGTCTGTGGAGTTTGTTGGTTTGTGTGTCTGTCTTGTGGGAGGTTTCGGCTCTCCAGAGGGCTAGTTGTTTGGATTTGTCCCAGAGTGTTACTCTGTTAGTTGAAATGCTTAAAATCCTGACTAAAATCCCAGTTTAAGATCCTCCAAAATCCCAACAAAACAAAACACTTTGTAAGGTCTTTTGAAACTCTGGCTAAAATCTTAACCAACACTTTAAAAGTTTTACTTTTTGGCAATGTTTCAACAAGCTCTCTAACTTGTTATCATCGGGCCCCTACTTTCAGTTTAGAAGCTGTGGGTATGCTGCGAGGTCGGAGCTGTCGCTTTTCTATGTTCGCTGTTGCTGAATGTCGAAATGTTGCCCAGATACTCTCAATCTTACATGGGAGAAGACCCGAATACACCAAAACTTAAATACCTCTACCCGTGAAAATCTACGAAAACATATACATACATACATACATACATACATACATACATACATACATACATATATATATGTATATGTATGTATGTATGTATATACACACACACATATACACACACAAACGCACAGAGAGAGAGAGAGAAAGAGATACAGAGAGATACAGAGAGAGGGTGAGAGAGATACAGAGGGGAGAGAAGGAGAGGGGGAGAAAGACATAGAGGGGGAGAAAGGGAGGAAGAGGGGGAGAGGGGAGAGAGAGATAGAGAGAGAGGGAGAGGGGGGAGAGATACAGAGAGATACAGAGGTGGTAGAGTGAGGGGAAGATAGAGAAGGAGAGGGGGAGAGAGACAGAGATAGATGAGAAGAGAGGGAAGATCGAGAGAGAGGGGGAAAGAGAGAGAGACAGGTAGGGAGAGAGACAGATACAGAAAGAGAGAGAGAGAAAAGGGTTTTGTGGTTCATGGTTCTCTGCCCTAATGACCGGCTGGGTAGACTTAACTAGGAGGGAGTAATGTGACTATGAGTGAGTGACGTCGAGTTGGCCATGGCCATCCAGGTTTTGTGTCTCCCAATGTTTATTTTTTTCTGTGGAAAATGGGTCCAAATGACTCTTTGAGTGTTTAAGGTTGCAGACCTCTGGTCCAAGGTCACCCAGCTGGCTTTGTGCCTAAGGTGGGCCTAGAATTCAAGGTTTCCATGTTTGTAGCCTGATGTCTTAACTACTAAAGTGGCTCTCCTAATAATTTAGTTACATTTAAAAGATGAAGTGCTAGAATAATACTTCTCTTAATTTATCTTCCCTAAATATTTTTCTCAGGAGAATAAAAACTATATGGCAATATAGTTCATTTTTTGACAAAAAAATAATGGATTGTGAGTAGCAGAAAAAGAACAAAGGGAAAGAAAAATCCTTGACATGTGAGTCATCTTGTAGTTTTTGCATTTGGCAGCTTTTCCTAATATTTTCTGAAATAAGACATTCACATTTTGTAAGCCACTCAAAGCTGTTAATTTAAATGGCCAATAAGAACTAATGCTGAGCAACACTTGGGCATTTAGGCAAATGGAGCTTCTTTGCAAAAAACTTTGTGTTTCATTGCAGTGAAAGATGATTAAAAGCAATTCTTTACTTCTGTAGAATTCTCTCTATTCTATAGGACAATATTTGTACTCAGGGTTGAAATGAGGGTCCTTAGTGCTCTCTGAATTTGGTTGTTTTCTTGCAGATGTTTCATTACCAAAATTAGATAACATCAGTGCTAGTGTTGGTGACCACTGCTGTTGCCTATGATGTTGCGTAGTTTGGATAATGAAACATCTACAACAAAACAACCAAGCTCAGAGAGCACCAGGGATGCTTCTTTACTTCTTTGCTCAGACTGATATCCGTGGAAGTTAGCCAAGTAGCATCAAAAGTTATTATCTGTTACACATTCAAGAAAGATGCAAAAGTTAATTCAAAAAAGTAGGAATCCCTCAGTTATTTGTTTAATGTATGATAAATATCCTTTCTTCTGTGAGAATGAAGTTATTGGCAGAAAAAAGAAACAAAATAGTGGGTTAAATTACAGCAGATACACATGAAAATGAAAAGAGTTTTATTAACTAAGACTAATTCCACAGGCCCAGTGGCAGTTTCTCTGGATCTTTGTGTTTGAAAGTTTCATTTTTGGGGAATATAATGGAATCCTAAGAACAATGCCCAGTTGTTAAGTAGAGAGAGGCTACAAGGGAGACCTGTTTGCCAATTCTGATTACTCTACTTAGGAAAAGAATATTAACATAAGTGTTCAGATGCCTATGTCTTCCTATAATAATGGTGAACCCAAAAGGTTTTTGAATTTGTAAACTCAATACTCTTAGAAGCATTGTTGCAGTGTTCTGGAGCTGTGAATTGTAGCTGTTTTTGATTTTAATTATGTATAAAGAATGGAATATGCCATTAAATTTTTCTTCAGTATCCGCCGCCCTCAAATACTGGGTTGCTAGCAGTGTGCATAATGAAAACAGTATACTCTTACTTGAAGGAACCACAGTTTCTAGCCCAGACAAGCTTGTCTTGTCAGTGTCTGCCTAAGAGTGCCAGGTGAGAGCACTGACCTAATAGTGGGTGGAGAGAAGGAAAATGTGTAATAAATTTATGCACATTGCAGGTCTTACAAAGCATGAACCTAACCATATGCCTTAAATGTTCTTTCCAGTCACAATGAACTTCATTAAAGATTAATTAATTACAAATTTTACCTGCAAAAATATATGGGGTATTTTTTTGGAAGAACTTTGAACATTCTCAATAGTTCTAGTGAAATCTACAAGAACTTCTTCCCTCTCATTTTCTTAGTGACAATAGATTTGGAATAGATTATTGATATCATAGGACTCATGGCTGCTCATTGCTATTCTTGATACTTCTCTGATTTTCATCATACCAAAAGATTGCAAGAAGTTCAGGGCAGATTTGTACTTTTGTATATTATTTGCTTATAAGTAGTATCTTTACAATACAATACAACATTTATGCAATTTATACTGGAGAATTTTTTCTTCAGATAAGACTAAATGATTCTAATGTCAAAAATAATTGACTTCATGAAATATCAGATTTGTAGATAAAGAGAATTTCTCATTGGTATTATAACTTTCCCCTCCAAGTTTTTTATTTTTTATAAAAATGTCAAATCAATGTGTGAACAGTGTGGCACCTGGGCGCCATACATTCCAGTACAAACGAAACTAATCAGATTAAATGTTATTATTACATTCAATCAACTTATAAAATTCCCATAACAATATACATCTCTATTAGATTATAGTCTATCATTATTCAATTATTTCCCCTATTTCTCATTATTACTTTCATTCTATCGAATAAAAATGTAATACATTAATATTCCCTTTATTTCTATCTCTTACTCTAGCTTTTAATCATATCACCCTATGTTAAAAAAAGCTTTTTCTTTCTTTCCCATCTAACTTCTAATCATGTCACCTGCCTACAAAAAGAGGGAGGGGGGAGAAAAAGAATAGAATGGGAGAGATAGGGGAAGACAATTCAATACAACAACCAAGTAAAGGAATCATCCAACCTTGCCTGCTTTGTACTTTAGTTGTTATACTGAAAGAAAGTATAAAAAGGGGTAAAAGGAAAAGCAAGTCAAAACAACATTAGAGAAAGAAAAAAGAAAAATCATCTACTTATCTTCTCTTGCCCACTCTGATACTTCAATTGCTATGCTTTTTTTTTTGCTTGCCTCCTCCATTCCTCTCTTAAATCTCCATTTATTTCTTATTTCTTGGATGTCCAATCTAAATATTCCTCACAACTCTACCCTCTTCCACTGCCTATTTTCTACCATTTTTACTGAAGCCCCTGTCTCTATTTCAAACTTATCTTCCAATTCTCTTAATATGTTTTCCCCCTGGCTTAATTCATCAATCATTATTATTTTTCTTGTAGTCTCGTCCTTGTCTTCTTCCTTCTTTGCTTCTTCTTTTAGCTCCTCCCTTTCCTGGGCGTCTTGTTCTGTGATCATCATCTCCTGTATTTTCCATTTTTTCCATAATATCCTTAAATCCTTTGTCCATAACGTCTTTTATACTTTGATAAAGTACTTCAATTTCCTGGACAATTCCACTCATATCTGGTTCTTTTATATCTTATTTTATTTTTAAGAAGTTTGATTTTTATCCAACAGTCCAAGAATTATTTATTTATTCTTTAATCTGTCCTTCAAGGAGTGCACTAGTCCCAATTTTTTTATAACTCTTAAATTAACATTCAATTCCATTCACGTAGTCCCTAGAAGTTATTTTAAAAAAACACACACAACCTTTTAGACTTCTGGCGGTGATGTCATTATGGAGTGGGTGGGGAAACAGAGAGCCGTAACCAAAAACCCAAAAAAATCGACATCAGGAGCCTTTAAAGGGCAATCTCGATTCCATAGAGATCGGGTTAAAAAAGGGGAAGATCTGAAGCCATCGGTCAACATGAAATCGCCTGGAGGGGACAAAGGATTAATCCCCTTAAAACTTGTGGAGAGGAAGCCTGCCAGTAAGGCAGGATAGGAGCAATGGCGGCTGTATAGAGAGGAAGCAAAGAGTGGAGAATAAACAGTTTCTAGTGGCAAAGACACGAACCTAGAAGAAGAAGATTGAAATAAATTGGAGGATTGAAAGCATGGGAGAGAGGAAGACACAAAAGAGACGGATAAGACAGATCCAACAAGCAGCAATGAACTTAGGAGGAGTGCTGCATGAAATGGAAAAAGAGGTTAGTGCGAGTGAAGGACGGTCCCAGAGAGTGAAACAACAGAATAAGAAGAGGACTAGTGGTGGAGATAAGATCCCTGGGATGGAGGGAATTGAGGTAGGTGAAAAACAGAAGTATCTTATGAGCTAAAGAAGAAACTAAAAACTTTAATTTTGAAAAATCCGGGGAGCTTAAACTTTGACTGGTGACTATAGAAAGGAGATATAAAATTAAGAAGAAGGAAAGACATAAAATATACAAATGAACTTGAGGGCAGAAATAAGGATTTGAAAGAAAACTGATGGAATGGCAGAATAACAGAATAGCGCTAGAAGTAAAATTAAAATTAAAGAAGAGAAAGAGTGACAAAGAAGCACCAAAGGAAGAATAAAATATATACTTTTTATACACAAGTAGTAAAGTAAAAAAAATACCTATTAATTCTATAATTAATTATTTATAGTTAAATTACTGAATATGAAAAAGAGGAATATTACAGAATATAATGAATGAATGAATAAGATATTAAGTGAATTACAGTAATATAAAGAGGGGAGGGGAAAAATAGAGAAGCAGAAGAAAAGCAAATTAAATAAATTACACTGATTAAAAATATTGTAAAGTAATAATTGATTAATTGCAAAGTAATAATTGATTAATTGCAAAGTAATAATTGATTATATTATTATATTGTTATATGAAGTGATATATTATATTGTATATTTACATAATTCAGAGTAAGTTGAAACGTATATAGGATATAAGTAAAGGTGTGTGCATCTAAAATTGTTTTTGAATAAGTAAAAGGTATAGAAATAAGTATAGCCAAAAGAGAGAGAAAGAGAGAGAGAGAGAAAGAGAGAAAACAAGAATTAAAGATCAATATTTATATAATAGTGTGGGAAAACCTTACACAAGCTTTAAAAAGGTCAACTATAACTACTATAGCTAAAACAGGAAAAAAACAACTACGAACCCTACAATAACAGTGGCATCAACACTTCAGCAAAGAACAATAGACAATATGATAGGAAAAGAAAAAGAAAAGCCAGAAGTGACATTAAATACTATGCAAAACATGTTCCATATGATTCAAGAAACTCTATTAAAAACACAAGAAAAAATTGCAGATAACCATGAAGAAATGAAAATGTTTCATACAGAAATCAAAAACAAAATAGGAGAAGTAAAAGAGGACATCAAAAACATGAATGATAAAATTGGGGACATCCAACAAACAATAACAGAAAATGAACAAATAAAAAGAATGAAAACAAAAATAGACCAAGTACAGATAAAGTGAAGACAATGGAGCAAATGTCTTTCCAACTAAATAAGAATTGTCTGACTCAATAGCGATGTTGGAAATAGAGAAAGCTTAATATTTCTTGCCCTTTCAAAATATAATAGAAGAAAAAGATGATGACCTGAGAGAAAAAATGGTGCAGATAGTGTCAGAAATAATACAGAGAGACAAGTCAGAAATAAAAGGACAGACGAAATCTACCGGGGAGCCCCTAATTACATAAGAAGGCATTGATTGGCAAGGGAAGTACATGTCAGATTTTCTAAATGAACAATTAGAGATGAAGTATATTAGAAATCAAGAGAAGAAACTTTGACATATAAGGGTAAAGAAATTATAATTTTAAAACAAATACCATTAAGAATTAGAAACCAATGCCAACAATACCAATTTTTAACAACCCAATTGATTAGATATAAAATAATGTTTAGATGATTGACACCAGATGGGATTCTAATCACATGGCAAGACAAAACTACAAAGTAGACACGTTAGAGAAAGCAAGAGAATTCTATAACATACATTTCATGCAGGAAGAGGAACAGGAAAGCAAAGAAGAAACAGAGAGTAAAAGCCAGGAAGAAGAGCAAATAGAAGAAATGGAGCAAGAAAGAGAAGTAAGAAAGAGTCAGGAAAAAAAAACAAGAGGAAAGAGAAGGGGCGAAAGCAAAATGGCAGATGGAGACAAGACACACCAACAAACAATGACATTAGGCAATGGAAGAGGCAATTAAATTTCTCTTGGTAAACATAAATGGATTAAATGTACCAAACAAAAGAACGCAAACATTCATAATATTACAAAAATCGGAAGTAGATATGCCTTCAAGATGTACATATCAGAAAATGATACCAAAAACTATTAGAAAACCCAAAATTAGGAAAACTATATATATCTTTGATTAAAAAAAAAAGAGGAATAGCGGTCTATGTAAAAGAAAGGATAAAATCAAAACTAATTTATGCAGACAAGGAAGGAATATCGTGATAGTCGAATTAGAAATAGAAGGGAAAAATCATTATTAATAATAATATATTCCCCTAACCAAAATCAACATGAATTCTTTAAAGAAATACACAATAAAATAATAGAATTAGCATATGAAAATATGTGTCTAATTGGAGATTACAGTGCTATAGTAGATGGCAAAAAAGACTATAAGAGTAGTAAGAAAAATTAAAAAAAGAAAGGAACACTACCAAAAGAATTTTTTAATATGGCCTCAGAAATAAAACAGAGAGATGTTTGGAGGGAAACGCACGAAGATGAGAATCAATATACATTTTACTCCCATCCACACCAATCTTGGTCTAGAATTGATATGGCCTGGATGACCGTGGATACCAGGACAGGCATAGAAACAATAGAGATAGGAGTAAACGAATGGGCAGATCACAGCCCAATACTTATAAAGGGGAAGGGGAAATTTTTAATGGGGCAACTAAAATTTATGCAATTCAGGACAAAATTTGAAAAAAATCATAGGGGAAATCTATACAAAACAAACGGCAAGAGTAATTATGAATGATGATACCACAGAGCAATTTGGCATAACAAAAGGGGTTAGGCAGGGATGTCGCCTGTATTATATATCTTAACATTGGAGATCCTTTTAAAAAAGGTCAGGGAAGAACAAGAAATTAAAGGGTTAAAGATAAGGAAAGAAGAATATAAGGTTCAGGCCTTTGCCGACGATCTCGTGTTTATAGTATAAGAACCGCTGGAGTCAGCACCAAAATTGTTTAAGAAATTGGAAGAAATCAGTGAAGTGGCGGATTCTTCCAAGATTAAAGATTAATAAAACAAATCAAAATTAATAACAAAAGTTCTCACAAAGAAACAGGAAAAAGAGTTGGAAAACATTATACAAATTCAAATAACTAAGAAAATAAAATATCTAGGGATTTGGTTATCGGCAAGAGGTTCATCAATTAAAGAAGACAATTATGATAAATTAGTAACACAGATAAAGAAAGATTTAGATAATTGGATAAATTTACAGATATCATTATTGGGAAAGATCTCCACCATTAAAATTAATATTTTACCAAAACTTTTATTTTTATTCCAGGTCATACCAATAAAATCAGTGGTGAAATGTAAAATTTGTTACTACCGGTCCTGTGGGCATGGCTTGGTGGGGTGGGGGGGGGTAATACAAGTGAGTGGACATGGCCAACTTTTTTTTTAACTTTTAAAACCATTTTTTCTACAACCTCTTTGGCTGAAGTGGTTGTAAAAAAATGCTTTTAAAGCCTCTGACGATCCCAGCTGACTTGCCTGATCGGCAGAGGCTTTTTTTTCCTTTTAAAAACATTTTTTGTATAACCTCTTTGGCTTAAAAAAAAAAGCCTCTGATGATTGCGCGGCTCAGCTGGGCAATAAGGGGGACAGGATTTTTGCTACCAGTTCTCCGAACCACCTGGCTCCATCGCTACTGGATCGGGTGATCTGATCCGGTCCGAACTGGGAGCATTTCACCCCTGAATAAAATTGGAAAAAAAGTTTTTTGAAACATTGAATAACATCCAAATTTATATGGCAGGGGAAGCGACCATGAATTAAAGTTAAATTATTACAGGACATAAAAGGAGGAACAGCACTCCCAGGAATGGGAAATATATTATCAAGCGGCTGGCTTAACCTGGCTAAAAGAATGGATGGAACTAAAAGATAATAGAATATTAACAATTGAAGGGCATGAAATACAAGTTGGTTGGCATGCATTCCTCTGGGATGGAAAATATAAAACACACAGTTACTTTAAAAGACACATAATAAGGAATGCGTTACTACAAATTTGGTTGAAAATTAAAAAGCAGCACTATACAAAAATACCAATCTGGCTTTCACCAGATTGGTATTTAAGCAGTAAGACATCCAAATTTAATAGAATTAAATAAAATAAGGTATAAAGATCTAATAGAACAACAAGGAAAATTGAAATCTAAACAAGAATTGGAACTGGACTATAGAGAGAAATTGATTGGTGGACGTACACACAAATCCAATCTAAGTATAAGGAAGACACAAAAATATATGAAACACAAATATAGCAACAATTAGACAAAATCATATTAGGATCAGAGGAGAAGCTAATTAGTAAAATTTATAAATTTCTGTTACAATATAAAATGGAGGAAGAGATAGTGAAGGATACAATGATTAAATGGGTGCAAAACTTTAATTATACAATAGATCTGGAGAGATGGGAAACAATGTGGCAAGTAAATGCAAAAGTAACAGTATTGGCGGCATACAAGGAAAACCAGTTGAAGATGTTTTATAGATGGCATCTTCCACTGACAAGACTTGCAAAGATGTATCTGAACAATAGCTCAACATGTTGGAAATGCAAGAAATCCCAAGGAACATATTATCTATGGTGGACGTGCCTGGCAGCAAAAAAATTTTGGGCAAATATTAAGAAGTAGATAGAACAAATAATAGATCAACCAATAAAAAGAAAACCAGAAACATTCCTGTTAGGAATTTTTACAAGACCATATACCAAGGAAATAAAATATTTGATGCTACACATATTAACAGCAACACGAATAGTCTATGCAAAAAATTGGAAACAGGAAAGAACCCCAACAGAGGAAGAATTGATAGATTATCTAGCAAATACTGAGCAGAGTAAATTTTTTATATATATACAGTGGGGCGAAAAAGTATTTAGTCAGCCACCAATTGTGCAAGTTCTCCCACTTAAAAAGATGAGAGAGGCCTGTAATTGTCATCATAGGTAGACCTCAAATATGAGAGACAAAATGAGAAAACAAATCCAGACAATCACATTGTCTGATTTGGAAAGAATTTATTTGCAAATTATGGTGGAAAATAAGTATTTGGTTAAACAAGCAAGATTTCTGGCTCTCACAGACCTGTAACTTCTTTAAGAGGCTCCTTGGTCCTCCACTCATTATCTGTATTAATGGCACCTGTTTGAACTTGTTATCAGTATAAAAGACACCTGTCCACAACCTCAAACAGTCACACTCCAAACTCCACTATGGTGAAGACCAAAGAGCTGTCGAAGGACACCAGAAACAAAATTGTAGACCTGCACCAGGCTGGGAAGACTGAATCTGCAATAGGCAAGCAACTTGGCGTGAAGAAATCAACTGTAGGAGCAATAATTAGAAAATGGAAGACATACAAGACCTCTGATAGTCTCCCTCAATCTGGAGCTCCACGCAAGATCTCACCCCCTGGAGTCAAAATGATCACAAGAACAGTGAGCAAAAATCCCAGAACCACATGGGGGGGACCTAGTGAATGACCTGCAGAGAGCTGGGACCAACGTAACAAAGGCTACCATCAGTAACACACTATGCTGCCATGGACTCAGATCCTGCAGTGCCAGACGTATCCCCCTGCTTAAGCCAGTACATGTCCGGGCCCGTCTGAAGTTTGCTAGAGAGCATTTGGATGATCCACAAGAGGATTGAGAGAATGTCATATGGTCAGATGAAACCAAAGTAGAAGTGTTTGGTAGAAACACAATTCATCATATTTGGAGGAGAGAGAATGCTGAGTTGCATTCAAAGAACACCATACCTACTGTGAAGCATGGGGGTGGCAACATCATACTTTGGGGCTGTTTCTCTGCAAAGGGACCTGGATGACAGATCCATGTACAGAAAAGAATGAATGAGGCCATGTATCATGAAATTTTGAGTGCAAACCTCCTTCCATCAGCAAGGGCATTGAAGATGAAACCTGGCTGGGTCTTTCAGCATGACAATGATCCCAAACACACTGCCTGGGCAACAAAGGACTGGCTTCATAAGAAGCATTTCAAGGTCCTGGAGTGGCCTAACCAGTCTCCAGATCTCAACTCTATAGAAAACCTTAGGAGGGAGTTGAAAGTCCGTGTTGCCCAGTGACAGCCCCAAAACATCACTGCTCTAGAGGAGATCTGCATGGAGGAATGGGCCAACATACCAGCAACAGTGTGTGCCAACCTTGTGAAGATTTACAGAAAACTTTTGACCTCTGTCATTGTCAACAAAGGATATATAACAAAGTATTGAGATGAACTTTTGATATTGACCAAATACTTATTTTCCACCATAATTTGCAAATAAATTATTTCCAAATCAGACAATATGTTTGTCTGGATTTGTTTTCTCATTTTGTCTCTCATAGTTGAGGTCTACCTATGATGACAATTACAGGCCTCTCTCATCTTTTTAAGTGGGAGAACTTGCACAATTGGTGGCTGACTAAATACTTTTTTCCCCACTGTAAATAAATCCAACATTTAAAAATACCTTCCCAGTAGCATTTCTTCCCAGTTTAGGAGTCTGTTTATTTCATAGTCTGTTGTTTATTCTCCTACAACTCTCATTTCTGGTTAGGTTTTTTTTTTTCAAAATGTCTTAAAATGCTTAAGTTTTAACACTTAATTCTGGGCAAATAGTTCTAACTATTTTGGGGGGATCAATTTAAGACAAAAGAAGAATCCTTTCCCCCAGTTCCACTACTGCTCTCCTTTTTCCCTCCAGCACCAGTCTTAGCTGTTATTTTTCAGTTTGTCCCAGCTTTGTAGCAGTCATCTTTAGTCTTCTGCTTCTTCTTGCCGTGGCTGAGAGGAAAGAAAAAACCCTGGGCCATACAGGAGACCTGTGACTCTCCCCGACCTCACGGGGTGGTCCTCTTTGCTTCACCGCCTTTCACAGCGGCTTAAGCTCCCTCCAGGAAGACAGGAAGAATTTAGCACAGGGATGTGAAGACCTGTTCCTCTGTGTCTGTATCGCAGCAACATCAAAACTGGAAGTCTCTTACCAATATTATAACTTGATTACAGGTAGTTTTTTTACTTATGATCACAATTGAGATGAAAATTTCCATCATTAAACACTGCTGTCATAAATTATAATATCACTTACAACATCACTATAGAATTCAGTTAATAACAGAATGGAGAATTGCATTTTCTATAAGTGGTTAGCTGATGATCCTCCTCAAAACATGCTACTTAGTCTTGCTCCCACACTAAACGTTCAATTCCACCATCTGCCTATCTCGTCCCCCATTTCTGTCCTTTTGACTGCCTATACCTGTCTTCTGGGGCGGCAAGCAGTCCCAGATGTGGGATGTGCCTCTCAAGCTGCTTGCCACTCTGCAGTTCAGGAGCTTCTTGGCACACTGCAACTCTGGGGCTGCAAAGAACTCTTGAGCTGTAACTCAGTTGCGAAGCTCTAGTTGTCCGAACAGTGCGTGCAAAGCCTCACCATCTCAGGAAGCCCCAGCAGGACATTACGTAGCTGCAGCACCTTCAGCCATCTTAGAAGTGCTGCATAAAACCACATCCACTCTGGAAAATATTAGTCTCCCTAGTCCAGCTGCAGCCCTCGCCACCCTAAAGTCTGAGGCTGTTGTTTCCCTGTATTCTGCTGTTCCTGCTGACCTTTGCTATTTTTAGTTCCTGTTGTCATTGAGAAATTGCCTGCTCTGGCCCTTCATAAGGGGAATGCCATCTTCTCCAAGCCTTGCAAGAAAACCACTCTGTGCGATCTTGGGAAGAAAACCTTGTATGGCCAATAGCTGTCTCACAAAAGGCATGCTTGATCAGCAGCCAGAGGAAGAATCTGGGAAAAGGGAATTAGGGCAGCAGGGGCTATATAGTGGAAGGCAATGATGGGAAGACAAAAAGGCAATGATAGAAAAAAAACAAGTGGGGAAATGTGAAATACCCTTGCAATTGTGAATGAGGGCAGGGTATCAAGTGCCTGGATTTGATCATGAGACCATATCGGCATTCCAGTGGCAGTAATTTTGGGCACCAGTCATATGTCCTTTTGTTCAGCTATAACTTCAAACATGGTTATATAAATCAAAAACTATCTGTAATCTAATGGACGCTTTAAATAAAATTACTAATTTCTTCTCTATGTTAAATATTAAATAACCAAATTTGAATTGCTTTTTCTTGCCTCCAGCTGTTAGAAATGACAGGAACAAAAAGAAAAAGGAGCCTTTAAAGCAAGAGTTCTTAGAAAATTATGAAATGACAGCAGAATTGGATGATCTCACTGAGAAAATAAGAAAATCACACCAGGAAACATTCCCTTCACTCTGCCAGCTGGGCAAATATACAACGGTAAGAGCTATTATAAAAAATTTATTTTATTCTATTATTTTATTTTTAGGACTGGATTCCAGATTGGATAGAATCTCAAAATTAGAGAAATTAATTGCTCTAAAAGGACCATGCCTAATATAGTACAATCACATGCATTAAAATAGAATTCTTTTATACTACACTGATCTAGCTTGGATAGTCCAGTAAATAATTGAACAATATTTACTATTAATATTTAGTTGATGGGCCAAAAATAAATAGAACAAATTTGTATTTGTAAACAAATTCTTGCAACTGATCATAGTAAATCAGTTAAACAAAAGTATCTATTGGGTACAGCATATGTTACGGAGTGGAAATAGGAAATTTGGATGGTTTTATTTTATTTACTGAAAACTAGGAAAAGAAAATCTAACCTGGATGGGTTGTATGTCCTATTGATAAAAAAAAAATACATTTTTTAAAGTGGAAATGTAAGGAAGAAAAGCAAAAGTTGGGGGTGTTGAGCTGCAAAGTATAATTCAGTATCCAGTGGATAAATAACAAGGCAGCCAACTTCCCGATAAGAACATGTATATGTATCCATAATTGAAATTAGTAATACACTTTGCATATACAATATTATACATGCATATACATGTCATAGGTATATTGCTACACTGTAGCAGAATAAGACATTATATAATCAAGTCAGTTCAAGACGATAAAACTGCAATAAATCCCAGGAGTCAAATAAAGTAAGAATTGAAGATCAAAATCTTGAGCGAGCAAGAAATAGGAAAGAAATAAGAATCAATTAATCAATCAATTTTTATTCAGTAACAGATTAGCAAATAAAGCAAAAAAAAATAACAGTTAATTAAGATAAAAAGAAAAATACATAACGTTCTAAAATACTTTAAAAAAATTGGAAGAGGTGCTAAGGTGTACTGTGCAACCTATAGAGCAGTGTTTCCCAAACTTGACCCTTTGAAGATGTATGGACTTCAACTCCCAGCATTCCTCAACCAGCCATACTGTCTGGGGAATTCTGGGAGTTGAAGTCCATGCACCTTAAAATAGCCAAGTTTGGGAAACACTGCTATAGAGCAATACTTAGCTGTGGACAACAAAATGAAATCAGATTGATCAGATAGCAGTAACATAAGATAGAATGAGTCAGGATGTTTCTCTCTCTAATGCATGGTGAGCATGCATTAGAGAGAGAAAAATATGAAATAATATATTTCATTATTTCAGTTATCCCTCCACAGATGAACCCAGTCTGTTCAAAAGTGATATTTTGATATCGCTCTTCAATAATAGCTGCTGGGGGAAAACTATCCGTTCTGAAAGGATTGAAACACTTTATGCATGGGTATATATGTATACTGCCAAGAACTATGGTTCTATAAGTGAACATTGTACAAAGGTGCTTCTTTTACAAAAGGCAACTGAACGTCACAAATGTGAACATTGTTTCACCTGATTTATACATGAGCATCAGTGTTTTGTGAGTTTTTATGAGGTTTTGTTTTCTCTGTCTGATTCAACTGTGGGAGTCAGAATCTCATAGGGAAACCAGATATTTTCTGGCATCTTGAAGTTTCTATTGTGAATTACCAATCTCCTCTTTCTCTAATAAGGTGAGGTGTATATTTGATCAAACAGTTGAGAAGCACACCTATTTCTCTGGTTGATTGTGAACCAAGATTAGATGTCACAAACCAGTTGAATTTCAGAAAGTCCAGTTTGATGTACAGGTAGTTCTTGACTTATGACCATAAATTCAGTGACTGCTCTAAATTACAACAGTGTTAAATGAAGGGACTTAAGATCTTTGCCTAAAATTAGGGCTGTTGCAGTGCCCTTGCACACATGATAAAATTAGTGGCAGTCAGCTTACACTTATACTGCAGGGGTGTTACAGCTTCTCCCTATCTTTGCTGCCATGTCGGCTATCAATCTGGCCTCTCAGCATGCACAAAGCTGCTGCAGCCTGCTACTTGGCCCATCAGCACACTGAAAGCTGCTGAGGCTTGGGAAGTCACAGCCTGCTACCCACCAGTTTGCAAACTTGCCGTGGCCCAGTAGACCTTGACCTTTTATCTTGCCCACCAACATAGGTAAAATGCCCCTCTTACCTTCACTGTTTTTTTTCCAGCCACTGGTAGCCATGCCTAGCTTATGAATGGTGTTGCTTTCTTACTAAGGTTATCATGTAGTGGTGAAATGTAAAATTTGTTACTACTGGTTCTGTGGGTGTGGCTTGGCGGTGGTGGGTAACGTGACTGGGTGGACGTGGCCAACTTTTTTTAAAAAACTTTTAAAAGCTGACCTTCCCTTCTTTGCGGCAGACCTTCAAATATTGGAATACTGCTATATCTCACCCCAGTCTTTCTTTTCTCTAGACTAGCCAAACCCAATTCCTACAACCATTCTTTGTATGTTTTAGACTCCATACCTTTAATCATCTTAGTTGCTCTTTGCACTTTTTCTAAAGCCTCAGCATCTTTTTTATAAAGATGGTTTATAACGTAGTGACCAAAGATGGTTTTATAAAGATGGTTTTATAAAGTGGTGACCAAAACTGAATGCAGTATTCCAGGTGTGATCTTATGAAGGATTTATAAACAGTACTAATATTTCATGTGATTTTTATTCTATGCCTCTGTTTATACAACCAAGGATTGTATGAGTTTTTTTGCTACTGCCACCCACTGCTGGTTCATGTTTAAGTGATCATCCACTAGGATGGGTCTGCAACCTTAAACACTCAAAGAGCCATTTGGACCTGTTTCCCACAGAAAAGAAAACACTGGGAGCCACAAAACCTGGATGGGCGTGACCAACTCAACATCACTCCCACCCAGTCACATGAACGCCCCCCCCAGCCACATCTACCCAAGTTTCATGAATCTCAGTGTTTTCTGTGGGAAATGGGTCCCTCCCTCTCCCTCCCTCCCTCCCTCCCTCCCTCCCTCCCTCCCTGTCATTTCTGTTTTTCTCTCTTTTTCTTTTTCCTCTCCCTTCCTTCCTTCCTTCCTTCCTTCCTTCCTTCCTTCCTTCCTTCCTCCCTCCCTCCCTCCCTCCCTCCCTCCCTCCCTCCCTCCCTCCCTCCCCTTCTTTCTTTTTCTTTCTTTCTCATTGAATATGATAGCAAATCCAAAATAAAGTTATTAATTGTGGGAAATTGCTTCTGTGTAATCTTTTCATAGTGAACTCTACAGTAAGTTGATAGAAGCTTTAAGATTGTTCTTACAGCAATAGCGTATATATTCTGATTTCTTTTGAGTTTGACAATATGATACATTTTGCCATCTCTCTTATTTCCTTAGTAAAAAAAAAATCAGACTTGCTTCCGATTTGTGCCTTGTGGCAAACTGCAGTTTTCGGGGCAAGAGATCTAGCTTGCCATTGCTTTCATCATAGATCTGAGAGAGTTCCTTCCTTCCTTCCTTCCTTCCTTCCTTCCTTCCTTCCTTCCTTCCTTCCTTCCTTCCTTCCTTCCTTCCTTCCTTCCTTCCTTCCTTCCTTCCTTTCTTCCTCCCTCCCTCCCTCCCTCCCTCCCTCCCTCCCTCCCTCTTTTTCTTCCTTTCTCCCGCTTCTCTCTCATTTGTTTCCCTCTCTTTTCCCTCTCTCTTATTGTCTCCCTCCATCATTTCTCTCTCTTTCTCTCCTTTTCTCTCTCGCATCACTTTTTTGCACACACGTGCACTCTCCTGGGCCAAGATGATGGCGACGGCAGGGACAGCAACTCCTACTCCCACTGCCGCTACTGCGCAGTGAAGTGTGTAACCAGCTGCGCAGCACAGGAGAGTTGCACTGTGCAGAAGAGCCATGCTTTACCAGAGAGCTAGAGCTCTTCCCTCCCTGCATCTAGCAATAGTGGCTTCTACTCCCCATTACCTTCCTTCCTGAGCTGACATGAAGGGGACCACAGCTGGCGCTGAGGTGCCTGCGAAGGATGTGGAATTGCAAAAAGCAGCTGATCACAGGCAGTGCGGAGAAAATGCTAGGGGCGCTTCAGCCATGTGGCTCTGAGAGAGGCTTGTGCCTTCTCGGGGCGGAGAGCAGATTGCGTGATCCGGTCAGCAGGGAGCCGCAGGAGAGGGGTCAAAGAGCCACATGCAGCTCTCAGGCTGTGGGTTGTCAACACCTGCACTAGGACTTCAAGGTCCCTCTCATTGTTATCATTTTTTTAGCTTGGTTTTTCCTAATTTGTACTTGTACCTTTGGGTTTCCTGCCTAGGTGTAAAATCTTGCTTTTCTTCGTATTAAATTTCATGTTGTTGGATAGGGCCCATTGTTCAAATCTGTCAAGATTCTTTTGGATCCTGAGCTTGTCTTATGGATTGTTCGCCATCCCTGCCAGTTTACTGTAAACTGCAAATTTGATGAGTTCCCCTTCTATTCCCTCATGTAAGTAATTTATAAAGAGATTGAAGAGTACTGCTTACTTCCCTCCATGTAGATATAGTACCATTAATCATTAATCCATGTGGTGGTGATGCTGTATATCCCACATTTTTCTAGTTTACCAAGAAGTAGGTTGTGGTCTTCTTTGTTAAAGCCTTGCTTGAAATCTAAATATATGATGTCCACAACATTTTGCTGGTCTACTAATTTAGTCACTTTGTCAAATAATGAAATAAGAATTGGTCTTATTTATTAATTTTTATTTTATTATTTATTAATTAGTATTATCCCCTAAGAGTCATGATGGCACAGTGGTTAGAGTGCAGTACGGCAGGCTACTTCTGCTGATCACCAGCTGCCAGCAGTTTGGCAGATTGAATCTCACCAGGCTCAAGGTTGACTCAGCCTTCCATCCTTCCAAGGTCGGTAAAATGAGGACCCAGATTGTTGGGGGCAATATTCTGACTCTGTAAACCACTCAGAGAGGGCTGTAAAAGCACTGTGAAGCGGTATATAAGTAACTAAAAAAAAAATTGAATCTCCTATCATCAATATTCACCTTCTTTTCTTTAGGGAAGTCTAGAAGTCAGCAATCTTACATACCACATAACATAGGGTGATGGCCTGATTCAAAAGTAAATGAGAGAGAGACTTCTCGAAGCATGGGTGTGCTCTTTTGGCTCTGACCCTACTTATGTCTTGTTTCAGCTCTACTTATCATGCTATTCCCAGCAAAACATTAGACAATTTAAAAAAGGCTGGTCAGCCTCGGCTTACAAATTCAAAAATTTGCATCTCCTCTTAATCTAAACGTCAGTGTTGGGCAAGTGAAAATCAGTAAAGAAAAGCCAGCTTGGTCTAATGGTTAATGCACAAAACTAAAAACCAGGAAACTGAACTCTAGTCCTGTCTTAGTCATGAAAACTGCTGGGTGACTTTGGACCATTCATTCTCTCAGATCAACTCACCTCATAGGGTTGTGCAAAAAAGAAAAGGGGGGGGAGGACTTTATGTATGTTTACTGCCTTGTGTTACTTATAAAGTAATAAAGGCAATGTTTTAAAAATTTGAAAATAAAGCTTTTTTTCTTCTGTATTGTATTATTTTCTTTTCTGTGATCTCTATGTCTTTCTCTTTTTAGTAAGAGGTGCAGCAAATAGTGGCAAAAAAGACAGGACATTGCATAAATGAAAAATTAAAACAAAAATAATCTAAATGGCAGTGCAACAGGCTTGTGCTTTCTTGCTAATAAAAACAGGACTAGAGTGCTTTCCAGCTTTATTCCTACCTCATTATTTGGCTGGCATGTCATTGCTTTTATCATTTGGTATGGAGCAGTGGTACCTACTGGTTCACCCTGGTTCGGGTGAACCGGTAGTAGCAGCAGTGGGAGATTCCGCCCACCCGCCCGGACATCGTCACAGACGCTCTGTGCATGCGCAGAACCTTCTGCACGTGCACAGAAGTACCACATGTGCTCATAGTTCCAAACCAGTTGCAAAGGTAAATGGAACCCACTACTGGTATGGAGACAAATTGCTAAAACTATATTTCTAGAGATACTTTTCAATGATCATTACCAAATGAAAGCCATAAATGCTTTCTGGCTAAAGCTCCCATAGTTATGATGCATCTAGGCATTTTCAGTTGTAGTCTCTCTTGATTTAGCAGGGCAGTAAAGCAACAAGGTAACTTTGTGGCCTTTTGTCATCAGTTTGCATAATAATCAAAGTAGATTTATACTTTGTTAGAGCTGCTAGTCATTGGTTCAGACACAGATGCATCTAACTTTCTTGTTTGGGTGGTAGGGAAGCATGATAAAGAGAGCTGGAAAGATCCTGCTGAACATTTCATTCACACTAGCTGGTTTCCTGCACCAACTTCTTTCCAGATGGATGCCCTATTGTGGAATAAATTTCAAGCTCTAGGCTGTGCTGTGTTCATGTCTTCATTGCCATTTTTCTAGGAAAGTGGACATAAACTATTGTATTTAATTACAGCCCAAATCACTACACATCTTCATTTTATCTCTCCTACCGTCCCAACCCCCCATGTACAGCATTTCACCAAAGATGTAAAGGATATAAAGTAAACCTTTATACTTATAGGATGCAGAATCCTGAAAAAGGAATGTATCAAGTCAGCAAAACAAAACCTATTAACATCCCACCGCCCCGCCCCGGTATGTCATATTGTAACTTTAGAATATAATCTGATGGATAAGATCCAACATTGGAATTCAATTCTCTGCACAATATATGTAGGAAACTGTAGAAGTGAAATACGTAAGTGTTTAGTACTATTTTATTTTATCTTCTGGATAGGTGTCATATATTTTTCCTGCAGGTGACAAATTGTTCGAGTTATGTTTAAAAATGAGGAAAAGAAGATCTAAGAGTTCAGACATGGACTCTCATCTGAATTTACCTTAGTGTAATGAAATGCATGTAGTTTATTGTTATGGGCAAAAGACTAGCACAAGGAATATAGAAAAATAAACTCACAGAAAAAAGAGTTTATATATAACCATAACGTAAAACAGAACAAACATAGAAAAATTCTGTTTGTTTTAAAATAGTTCTTGCATCTCAGACTGTGGTTCATCATTGGTTGTATTTGTATCTTTTCCAAGCCTTTCAAACCTCAATCTGGTCATTATGTTTATTCTTCAGATATTTGTAATTGATGCACTCCTGTGCCAATCCTGTCCTATCTCTAAGGGGCAATTGTGACATTCCTAATCTTTCACTACATTGAATGTTCTATATCAGGGGTCCACAATCCCTGAGCCACATACTGGTGCCAGTCCATGACTTGTTAGGAACCAGGCTGCACAGCTGAAGGTGAGTGGCAGCCAAGTGAAAAAAATTGAAATCATCTCCCCCCCCCAAGTCTGTGGAAAATTTGTCTTCCATGAAACTGGTCCCTTGTGCCAAAAAGGTTGGGGAACAGTGCTCTATATTGAAACAGAAATGATAGAAAGAAATCTCTTGCTGCATTTTAGGAGTAGTTAGTTGACTTCAGTACTTTAGGAGATGTAAGAACAACAATCCCAACATCTGTTCCAATGGTGAAATCCAATTTTTTTTACTACTGGTTCTGTGGACGTGGTTTGGTGGGTGTGGTGTGGCTTGGTGGGCATGGCAGGGGAAGGATATTGCAAAATCTCCATTCCCAGCCCACTCTGGGGCCAGCCAGAGGTGGTATTTGCTAGTTCTCTGAATTACTCAAAATTTCTGCTACCAGTTCTCCAGATTGCTCAAAATTTCTGCTACTGGTTCTCCATAATTGTCACAACCTGCTGGATTTCACTCCTGATCCCTCCCTGCTGACCATGCTGTCTTGAACCACTGAGAGTATAGTTCAGTGATATTGTACTTCCTGTTCTAACAGTTTGGTTGTATCTATCCTCTCTACTCAGGTTCATTTCCATAATAATTCATTTTGGAAACAATATATTTTTGTTTTAACTGACTTTAGTCAAATTTAGAAGCTATTCCATTTTTTATTTTGTAGGTGCAGAAAATATCTAGATAGATCACAAAACTGTAATATTCTTCATAAGATGCTGCTTGTGCAGATTACCCAATTTTTCAACATTTATAACGCAAACTGAACCCCAGGGCAATATCGTTTATATAGTTTTGGAGGTGACTGCTAGAGCTTTCTCAGAACTTATTGTCAAATTGTATACTTTAATCTAATCAAATGGAAAGGTAGAATAACTCTAGTATTGGAGAATAACTCTAATAACTGTGATAACTTGATTTAATTTTCATTACAATTAATGTGTATAAATCAGATTTTGCTTTTGATAGTCTCACCCACTTGGAGATATGTGTCTCCCACTGTTCTCCCTCTCTCATGGTTATGCATCCTTGATTTAAATTCAACTGGTACAACTTGCACCAACATATGCATAGTACTAAGTAAAGATCTAGCATATAATTTCTCAGTGCACAACAGTTTGTAGATGAAGAACTTTGAACCCAGGGTAGAAGAGATTATTATTGAATGCCATATTTGGCAAGGAGAAAGGAAAATGAATTCCTAATTGTTTTCTTCTGCATAATAAATGGTTCTTTTGTTTATAATAAATTTATTTTTTTCAGAGATGTAAAAGCTTTTTGAGCCATAGAGAAGAAAGGCTAACTTGAACTACTAATTTGCTGAACCTATAAGCATGTGAAAAGAGGTCACATTGCATGGAAAGTGTACTCTGCAAAATGAAACTGTCTTTCTCACACATGGAAACCATTCTTTTACTTAGACATAATTAATTCCTCAGTTCTGACAGTAAAGGTTGCGATTTCAGAGTAGACACTGTATATCAAATAGGAAAAGAAGATCTGTAACCTTTAGAAATGCTGTCATTTATTTTACCCATTGGACTATATAGCCTTTAATCATAAGCACAAGAAAAGTATATAAGGAAAGACTAGACAAGATTAAAAAACAAAATGATTTCAATCACAAATCTCACTGATACTGAAATTGTTAAGATAAGTTGCTTTTAGAGGGTCTTTGTTTCAACTACATTTTGTCACAGCAATTGATTCATTTTGTTCTTTTTAGAACTCTAGTGCGGACCATAGAGTTCGTCTGGACCTTGGGCTTTGGGACAAATTCAGTGAACTTGCAACAAAGTGCATTATTAAAATAGTGGAATTTGCAAAACGATTGCCTGGTTTCACAAGTTTGACAATTGCAGACCAGATCACACTACTTAAGGCTGCTTGCTTGGACATTTTGGTATGTAACTTGTCTCTTTACAGTATTCTGTTGACTTTTGCTTCCAATAAGCAGTGTATTCAGGGGGAGTCTGGCTGATTAATACTGGTAATAGAAAGATAATGGGCACAACAACCTTTGGAGGGGATGGTCATGTGCCATGGAAAAGTTTGCATTTTTATATAAATCACTGTCAGCAAACAAACTAGCAAGCTACTGTTTTCTCTAGCCTCTTCATATTCATCCCCATACACTCCAGCATAGTCAGGCAAGCACACTTTTAAATGAAGCAGAGGCAATCTTGGGAACAAAGGAGGTTGTCACTTTGATTCCTATTACAGTATTGTTGTGTGAGTGTGTTAGAGTGTATGTGTGTGTAAACAGAGGTGGGGAGGAGGGAGGGAAAGAGAACATTCATTTAAGGCAGGGAACCTGCTTCACACTAAAGTAAGTTCTTGCAGTTAATGGTATTTCTCATACCTTGCTCTAGTAAACAAAAGAGCTGTAACTAGCCATTTCCTAATTCCCCTGTATCTATCCAATCAAGTTCAAAAGTGAGACTCTGTCAATTTTAAGCAATTGGAAATTTAAAATGAATGTCTTTCCTCTTTCCTTTCCCATAATTAGAGGCAAACAAAAGGATCAGAAAGAGAAATACTGCAGAACTGAAGAATGTCGTTTTTCTGTTCAGAATTCATAGCACTAAGATCCAAAATGTTTCCCTTTTTTAAGTTCAGGGACACTTGCCCCCAAGCTATCTTATAAATTTGTGATCCCTAATAAATGTTGTGAGAGTTCATGTGCATGTGATTAATCATTTTTTTAGGACATAATGGAGAGTCTGTGGCCCTGCAGATGTTCCTTAATATCATTAGCTCTAGCCAGTATAGCCAATGGTGAACAGTGCTGAGAGGCTCCAGCAATAATTGAAGGACCATACATTCCCTATCTTTGGTTTATGGTAAAGTAAGTAATAAGAATTAATCCCCCAAAATCTGGCTTGCCTCTTGTTAACTAGATTTGAAGTTTGGTTTGTACAGGAACATTGCCCACGAAAATAATTAATGTTACGTTGCCAGAAACCTATAAAGCTTGGTTGAAAACTTCTTTTCCTTTTCTTGCAAGTTCTACCACCACTACTACAAGACGATGGGAAGAGGCAAGAGGAGATTAGTGTGCATCTCAAAGATGCACCTAGCAGAGTTCTTTTTCATACAGGCTTTCACATTTGTTAGTCTTTTTATTGTCTATGCTTTTTCTTCAAGACAGAGCCATCTATTGTCAATTATATGCCTGCCATAGTTAATGCTGCTATAATATAACACAGTGAAGTAATGCCAGATTTATAAAATCTGGCATAGTTCCAAGCATGCTTGACGAAGAATTCAAAGAGGAAAGTTGAACTGCAGTTGAAAAGCAGAGTAGCTTAATAAATGGTTACTATATTACTGCTGGTATGGCTCTTTTAAATAAAGGTTAAGAGAGAGTTTTCATAGCTTAATTTCTCTCCAACTCTTCACTCTTAAGAGGCTTCTTGCTATTTTCAGCTTGCTATTTTCAGCTTGTTCAACCCTGGAACATTTATCAGCAGCCAGATATGATCATCTATAATCTCCCCTTGCTTCAAGGACCCCAGTCTGTCTGGATCCCAGACAGGATTGGACCAGGGGTGGGTTCTACTTACCTTTACTACCGGTTCACAGTGGGATTGCTCGCATGCGTACCTTCTTCTGCGCATGCACAAATCGCTGATGATGATATCCGGGGCAGTGGCCGGGGCCTCCTGCCAGTTTTACTACTGGTTCTTGTGAACCGGTCCAAACTGGGGGCAACCCACCACTGGATTGGACCAAGCTTTTTGGCACAGATGGTAATATATCTCATGTAGATATGTGCCATTTTTAGCATTTTTGGACAACTTTTCTCTCTGGAGTAATGGAGACATTTTTCTTGTGTATATCTGATCATGTGAGCCTTTATGTTCTTACTGTTTAGGTGGGACCAAAAGTAGAAGTATTTAGGCAGGCGTGGCATTCATTCTTTTTTGAATATCCCTTTATGCCAGGGGTGTCAAACTTGCGGGCTGGATGCATCACATGCTGGCCCTGCCCCCACCGAGTTCAGTGAAGGGGGAAAAAGTCCCAATACATCATGTAATGATACCATGATGATGCGAGTTTGACACCCCTGCTTTATGCTCTTCTGATCATTCCTTTTTATTTCTTTTTTTTTCTATGCTTGTTTTCTTTTCCCCTGCCCTCTCTTCTGCTTGCTGTGAAGTCTAAATTGATTGCTATCAGCCCAACAAAATACATGAAATGAAACTATGGTCCTCTTTCAGACTAGGGGTTCAAATTGTCCACTTCTGCATTATGGGATTCATTTTGATAGAGTTCTTTCTTGTAGGACTTTCTCTAAAGATAAAAGGTTGTTCTTGATTACAGATACAGTACATTCAGAAAGTATTCAGACCTGCTTCACTTTTGTCAATTTCGTTGTGCGGCAGCTTGAGTCTACAGTTGTTGAAATTCATTTTTTTCCTCACTAATCAACATTCAGTACTCCATAATGACAAAGTGAAAACAGAATTTTAAAAATGCCTGTAAATTTATTAAAAAGAAAAAAACTGAAATACACATTGGCATAAGTATTCAGACCCTTTGCAACAACATGTGAAATTTAGCTCCCATTTCTCTTGCTTCTATACCTTGAATGGAGTCATTTAATGGTAAATTAAATTGATTGGACATGATTTGAAAAGGCACACACTTCTCTATAGAAGGCATCACAGGTGACAATGCATACTGTAGCAGAGCAAAAGCCAAAAAGGACAAAGAAACTGCCTGCAGATGTCAGAGATGGGATTATTGCAAGGCACACATCTGGGCAAAGCTACAATAAAATTTCTGCTGCACTGAAGTCTCCTAAGAGCACATGACCTCCATAATTCTCAAATGGAGAAGTTTGGCGCAACCAGGACTCATCCAAGAGTGGTCTCCCGGTCAAACTGAGCAATCGGGGGAGAAGGCCTTAGTAAGCGAAGTGACCATGACCTGATGCTCACTCTTTCTGAGCTCCAGCTGAGCTCCAGAGATCCTGTGTGGAGATGGGACAGAGTTCCAGAAGGACAACCATCATTGCAACCATCTATCAATGTGGGCTTTATGGAAGAGTGGCTAGATGGAAGCCTCTTCTTAGTGCAAAACACATGAAAGTCCACTGAGAGTTTGTTTCTTATAGTCGGAGTGCTTTAGATGCTTTTTTGCAAACTCCAAGTGGACTTTCATCTAGCCACTCTTCCATAAAGCCCAGATCAGTGGGCTATCACTATGAGGAAAACAATATATTTATGAATACATAAATTGTTACTCACCCAATGAGGGGGAAAATCCATTCATTTATCAATATGAGCTATCCCAAAGAAGTCAACGTATTCATTTAGAAATAAAAATTAAAACAATCAATATTTTAAGTCTTTAGAAATCTTCATTGTCTTACCATTCTTTAGAATGGAAGGTTCTGTTTGGCCATGAAGTGGTTCTTTAGAATGCACCATTTTATTTGGAAACTAATTAATAATGATTGAGAATGCATAATAAATTACTGTGTCAGGTGTGCAGGGAGGCAAGGATGGATTGGCATAGTTGGACTCTTTGTATATTCTAAAGAGCATGAGTGTTTCAGGAGTGAAGAAATTAAATAATTTGAGAAAAAGGATCATTTTATGTGTTTAGTTGGAGCGCTTATGAAAGTAGATAGCCTTGTTTTATTCTCACTCAGATCATAAGGTTTTTCTATTTCTGAAGATGATCTTTTCTTATGTAGGATCAACTTTAGCAACATTCCTTTCTCTCATACACCCACAATACTATGATACTTCCACTGAACTAGAAAAACTCCAAAAAGATTAACAATATGCAGAATGAGGAGGTATTAGCAGGACGGACTACTACTTTTTTCTGCACAATTAGCAGTGTTCCAATACCTGAGGTGCTGCCCCAAAAAAAGGAGGAGTCAACCTATTCTCCAAAGCACTGAAGGCAGGACAAGAAGCAATGGATGAAACTAATCAAGGAAAGAAGCAACCTAGGAGAATTTCCTGAATGAATTAATGGAATGACTTGACTTCAGTGACTTATGGATGTTCCAACATTGGAGGTTTTAAAGAAGAGATTGGACAACCATTTGTCTGAAATATTATAGGCTTTCCTGCTTAAGCAGGGGTTTGGACCAGAAGACCTCCAATAACAGCTCTGTTATTCTAAGCGGACTACGATTTTAAGCCACCAAATTCCAGCATCAGTATGATTTTTCATATAAATTCTAGCAGGATTCTTAGAGTGTTCAAAATTAGAATGAGTCACCTGGATCTTCAACTCCAAATCCTGTTCTGTAAGGCAGGAGTCTGTAAGGCAGGAGTCCCCAAACTTGGCAACTTTTAGACTTGTGGACTTCAACTGGCTTGGAAGTTCTTAAAGTTGCCAACATTGGAGACTTCTACTGTAAGGAATCCAGAACAAAACACAACAGAAAGGCTGATTAGTTTTCACTTGAATACATCGAGCAATAGGAAGTAGACCAGTGGTGAAATCCTTCGCGGGTTGCGACTGGTTCACTGCTCGCGTATGTGCAGTACGTGCCAAATGCACATGCATGCACATATGTGCAGTGTGTGCCAAACACATGCTGCATATGCATGCATGCGCAGTGAACACCAAACGTATGCTGCACATGGAAAAAGGAGCCATTTGAAGGTAAGCAGAACAGCGGGCGGGAACATCCATGCCACATGATTTAGATTCTCTGGAAAGCAGGATTTCAGATTTCCCTGAAATAGATTATTTCCTTAGTCGTTAGGGTTGAACTGCTCTTACTGTTGAAAAGATTTCTCTAATATTCAATCAGGATATGCTTTGCTATAAATTCATTGCAGGAGTTTGTTTTACGCTTAATAATATTATTTTACCTTTATTTTTCTTACAATTTTATTGTAATTTTATATGCTTATATATTTTTATTTATGTATTTATGTATTTATGTAAGTTTATATGCTTATATATATATTTATGGTTTCATTTCATCTGAATGTAAACCATCCAAAATTTCTGCAAGATGAGTGCAGACCTCGATCAATTCCAACTCTGAATGGATAGAGGCACTTCATTGTAGTCTATGGTATATCACCTTTCCTTTCTTGACTTGAAAGAAAAATTGCAATAATAGCAGACAGAGAATTTTTACCTCTTATTAAGACATATATGATACATACTAAAACATTTGTTACATAGAAAAGATAGACAAAAAAATGAGCATTTGGCCTAAAACACCTGAACTATTTTGCTTCAAACAAGTATTTCTGTGGGAACACAATACTTGAGTCCTAACTTCTGAGTTAACATTTAGTATTTGGTGGCATAAAATGTACACTACTGGATTTTTAAAAAGTAATTTAGCTAAGTAGTGGCTCCAAAATTGTAGAGAGAGATTTTGGTCTAGTCAAACCCATTGATGGAGGCGATAACTATAAGGATTATTTCCAAAACTCATAATTTTTAACCTTCCTAAATTGACATGTTTTCTTTCTTCCTTTCCTTCCTTCCTTCCCAGATTCTCCGGATTTGCACAAGATACACCCCTGAACAAGACACAATGACATTTTCTGATGGCCTTACGCTGAACCGAACTCAGATGCATAATGCTGGATTTGGTCCCTTGACAGATCTTGTATTCACATTTGCCAATCAGCTTCTGCCATTGGAAATGGATGACACTGAAACTGGCCTGCTTAGTGCCATCTGCTTAATTTGTGGAGGTGTGTTTGAATGACATCAACTTAATTGTGGAATGAGTTGAATAGGCTACCATTGCTCCAGATTTTTCCAACAGGATTTTAAATTTTGATGCGGTTGACATGGAAGTAGGAGGAAGTTTGCTAGCTATTGCAGGACATTTCCTGTCTTACTAAGATCAGATATTGCAAAAACCTTATTGCTAATATATATTCAATTTACATGCTATCCAATTCTCAGTGACTTCTCAGTTTGGCACATATTTAAAACATGACAGTAAAAAGAACAAGAAACAAAAAATGGGTAGAGGTGGTAGAATAATCAACTGGGTTAATAAAAGAAACCTACCTAAATTAAAAGGAAGCTTCAGTCATCCCCACCAAAGGCTTAGATAAGTGCAAGGTGTTCTGGTCTCTTGAAACATTAGTAGGATGGGGACTGTTCAGTTATGCAGGGGTAGATACATCAAGAGAAGGCATTCTTCCAGAGTCCGGATACATAGCACTGATTAATTGAAGGAACCTGAATTGATTTGCCTGGCCAGATACAGTAGGGAGATAGGTAGTCCCTCAAGTAATCAGGCTCTATGTCATGTTTTTCTATTTGTTTTGGCTTCTTAACGTTCTGGTCTCAAAATGAAATCTGGTGGTAGCTGAAGAAAAGGAAAAGAGGGTGTTATGGTATGGTAACTGTGAAACAGAGAATTCTGCGTAAAGGGATTAGCAAAAAAGAAGATGGTATTGAAATGCCTTGACATAAAACTAAACTGTAAACAAATTGGATTGTTATGGCCAGTACTTAAAAATGATTTGAATGTTGGAAAAAATTGGAGAAAAGCACAGCCAAAATCTAAATATTTTTTCATATATTCCTTCAGGCAAAATCTGGTGGTAGATAAATTAAGGAGGAAGCATTAGCAATGATTTTCAGTGTTTAAATATGAATGCAGGAAAGCAATAGATCTAGCTTTCCTTTAATCTTTTGCTGACACCTACTGGCACTCAAAGGCAATATTGCTCTGGGATCGAATACAAAAGAAATAAAAGATAAAAGAAAGAATATATGGTATACTAATCTTTGAAATTTATTTTGTTGTTTTATGTTACTGTTTTACAAATTAAAATTTTATGATACTTACTGTTGGACTTTATATAAATATTTTCTTTTGATAGTGCAATGGTCTACAGCTGGAAAAGAGGAAATAAAATAGTTCATCAGTTGCAGCTTCACCAGTTAGAAAAAAACAAGTTGTGCAAAGAATGTTACCACAGGGATGACAAGTAGGAATTGATTTTTTATAAAAAATCTCCAGAACAAGTAATAACAAAGGAAATAGGAAGCCATCATAGCATGTGTTTATAATGGTTTGATGTTTGGGTACAGACATTTAACTATTATACTTTCTCAGACCGCCAGGACCTTGAAGAACCAGCAAAAATAGATGAACTACAGGAGCCATTACTAGAAGCTCTCAAAATATACATCCGAAAAAGAAGACCCAGCAAACCTCATATGTTTCCAAAGATCTTAATGAAAATCACAGATTTGCGCAGTATCAGTGCAAAAGGTAAGTTTGATCACTTTTTAAGGAAGAGGGAGATGTATTGTCAACAGGAGATTGTTGACAATTGCAATTGTTAACACAGCTGGTTAATGCTAAAAGAGTTACAGAAATACATCTTTAGAAAGTCATTAATACCTTTTACAGAATAGCAGAGCTGGAAGGAATCTAGGTCATTCCTCTTCAGGCAGGAAACCCTATATCATGGTTGTCAAACTTGCTGCATCACATTGCCATCTCGTGACATATTGTGACGTTTTCCCCTTTACGGAGCTGGAGTGGGTGTGGCCAGGACAATGCATCCGGCCCACAGATTGTCTATACCATTTCAGACAAATGTTTGTCCAACTCTTCTTTAAAACTTCCAGTGTTGGAGCATCTACAACTATTGGAGAGAAATTGTTCCACTGATTGTTCTGTCAGGAAATTTCTTCTTAGTTCTAAGTTGCTTCTCTCCTTGATTAGTTTCCATTCATTGCTTCTTGTCCTACTCTCAGGACAAGAATTCTCCTCTTTAGAGAATAGCTTGACTCTCTCTTCTTTATGGCAGCCGCTTAGATATGCTTGTTATGTTTGCATAAATTCAGTTTCCTTAGTGAAAACAAAATATTGCTCTGAACTTCTTGAATTATGTAAATTTATGATTTAAAACTTGATGAGCTTTATATAAACTTGATTTAAAGCTCATCAATAACAAAAAGTTATCATTGCAGAATCACTTTTTAAGTAAAGTAGTAATGTTTAGGATTAAATGTAAAGAGCCAGATAAAGAGCACTGCTATCATGTCACCCTAGTCCTTCTTTTTATTAAACTAGACTATACTTAATTCCATCAACCATTCTTTATACATATGTTTTAGCCTCCAATCACCTAATCATCTTTGTTGTTCTTTTGTGTACTCTTTCTAGGGCAGGTGTAGTCAACCTTTTTTTTTATTGTATTTTTATTGTTAAAGAATAACAGAAAAAAAAACAGTACAAAAATCAATAGTAAAGAAAGAAAGAAAAATTTTCTCCCCAACGTGCTATACAAATGGAAAGGAAATTTTAGGAAATTAAAGTCTTCAATTCTTCCAGAAATCTCTTTGATAAGATGCTGGCGCCGATTCATCCAATCTCCCAAGTGCAAAGTCCACAAATGGTTGACAAGTGTTCCAAAAAACATTCTCTTTTTATATACCACTTCTAATTTTAATATCACAAGTCAATTTATCATTTAATGCAAATTTCCATGTTTCATTATACCATTCTTCTAGTTTTAAATCAACATTTAATTTCCAATATCTAGCAATTATAATTCTCCCCATTATAACCAAAATCCTCACCAATTCTCTTTCTCCAGTTGTTAATGTTGTTTCATTCAATATTAATAATAATATGGTTTCCAATTTCAATTTGACCCTCTTCTTAATCATTTCAAATATTTCATTTTCTATCCTAGACCAAAAAAGTTCAACCCCATTACATTTATACCACATATGAGCATATGTCCCAAGTTCCACTTTACATCTCCAACACATTATATCCACTTTATTCTCCATTTGAAAAAGTCTTATTGGGGTCAGATACCACTTCCAGACAACTTTATAATTATGTTCTTTAATCTTTATTGATAATGTCCTCATTATTCTGCTAACCCAGTTCATATTTCAATTTTGATTAGAAAATTCAATACCCAGTTCTTTTACCCAATTCTCTTTCATTACCATTTGTGAATTATTATCAAAGTTAATAATTTTATAAATTTTGCTAACTAATCCCTTTGGCCCAGTTTCATCTTTTATTATTCAAGATGTCAAGTTTTCAAATTCCATTTCCTTTCTACTCTCAACATTCCTTTCTTTACATTTCCTATTCCATTTATTCATTTGAATTCTTTCGAACCAATTAATGTTTAATTTTCCATAAATTTCCTCCTTCCTCATTTCATTTTCTGTAAATTTCAACCATTCACTAATTGTTTCCACTTTCTCTTCTATTATAATCCTCTCTCTGTTACTATTTAATTTCATTGGGCAATTCTCTTTCAGTTTACCTAAATACAATATGTCTGGTATTAAATTTTTTGCTACTCTGTCCCAATTTTTAGTCAAACTATTTAACCAATAATTACAAATTTTAACCTTACCTTTAAAATTTTCCAAAAACCATTTGTAACCAAACTTCTTTATTTCCTTCATTTCCAAACTACCCCAAAGTTCAACATCTTCTTTTAAAATTTTTACTACTGTTCTTATATTAAATGCTGTATAATCGTTTAATAATTTTGGAATTCCTAAACCACCTTGTTTTTGGTTCTGATACCACATTTTCTTAATCAATTTTATATATCTTATACAATTTCTGTAGTTTTGGGATCAAAGTTTCTTTAAATTCTTTATAAAATTCTGCTGGTAACCCATCCTCACCTGGAGATTTTCCAAGTTTTAACTTCTGAATCACATCTTTAATTTCCTCAAAGGTAATAAATATCCTTTTCCATTTTTTCTTTATATTTATTATCAATTTTCTTCTGACCATATTTTTCTAAAAAAATTTTTAATTTACAATTTACAATTTATTTTTTGAGATATAATTCTTGAAAAAACTTTTTAACAATTTCACTTTTCTCTAATTTTTTATAACATCTCTTACCTTTTCATCTATTAGGACACCTATTTCTCTTTTTTCTTTTTTATCTTTCGCCATTCTTGCTAATAATTTTGAATTTTTATTACCATATTCAAAACATTCTCTTTTTAAATAGCTTAATTTTTTTAACTATTTCTGTATCTTCCACTATTTGTTTATTTTTCAATTTTTTAAGTTCCTCCCATAATTTCCTATCCTTAGTCACTAAAAATCTATTTTCCAGTTCTTTTATCAATTTCTTCTTTTCCTCTATTTTTACTTTATAATTCTTATACTTTCTACTTGATAATTTAATGCTTTCTCCTCTAAAAATTGCTTTCTTGTGTCCCAAACTGTTCCATAATTGACTTCCCCATTATCATTCCAATCCCAATTTTCTTCCCATTTGTTAAGAATATGATTCTTATCTTCCTCGTTTTTATACAATTTTTCATCATATCTCCACCAATTTTCTTTTTTCTCCAAAAAATATCTAATTCTAGTAACAATTCTGCATGGTCAGAGACTTTAAATATTCCAACATCCATATTATCCACATTATCCATCAGATTCTTGGATACAAAAATATAGTCAATTCTTGAATATGAATTAAATACCTTTGAGTAAAAAGTATACATTCTTTCATTACCTTTAATCTCTTTCCAAACATCTACTACACCATTTTGCAACATCCAATTATCAAGTATCCCCATTTTTCTTGTTCCACCATAGCAGGTAGGATTGGTACTATCCATCTGGTTTCTAATTAAATTAAAATCACCAGCAATAATTACCTTCCCTACCCTTTCAATTTGCAACAAATCGGTAATCTTATTCAAAAAATCTTTTTGGTTCACATTTGATACATATAAATTAACTAATGTTATTTTTTCCTCGTTAATACATCCTGTTATTATCAAATATCGTCCATCGATATCTGCTATTACTTTGTTTTTTTCAAATTGGACTTTATTTGATATTAATGTTGCAACATCTCTAGATTTTGAGGACCAAAAGCTTTTTCATAAACCTGCATCCCTTTTAAATACATCCTGTTTACATCCTCAGATTTCTGATGAGTTTCTTGCAGAAAAAGTATATCAGGAGAATCTCTTTTAATCTTAAATTCTCTTAATTTGATTCCCAGTACCTTTAACATTCCAAATCATTACCTTAATTACCCCCATTAATATTTTTAATTTTAACTATTCCCTCTTTTTCCTTTCCGTGACCCAAAACCCAAGCAAATATATATAGACAACATATAACATAAAAATAATAATAATAAAAATAATAATAATGTAAAACATGCAAACAACATAAAACAAAAACTAACATAACAGACAACCACATAAAATCTTCATCTCCCACCGTCTTCATTAAGACACGCCTCGTTTCCAAGAGTGGGGGAGAGGGGACCCTGTACATCAGCCGGGTCGTTTCTTCATTGGCATAATTCTGCTTTCAATTGAACAACTACAAGTTCTTCATCCCCGCACTCAGGCTCATCTTCCCTTTTATGTTCAGAATCCAATATAATCATCCTTTCCACTCCTTCACCAGTAACATCTCAACTTTTCTTCTGTACCTCCGCCAAGGATGGAGAAATATCTTTCGGTGGTTTTCTTTTCCTCTTTGGTTTTGGACCTAAACCTCCGACCCCCCTTCCTTCTTCCTCTGGTGTTGATGTATATACTTCAATTCCACCCATTTTGAGTAATTGTGATCTTGATTCACTTTGTTCTTCCTCTTTTTCCAAAAAGCCAAGCTCATGGAGATATTGAACCGCATCCGTTTCTATTGTAAATATATGCATTCTATTTTTAAAGAAAAATTTCATTCGCTGTGGTGGTCTCCAATTATACTTAATTCCTCTATCTCTTAATATTTTAGTAATTGGCTTCAAATAATATCTCCACGATCTTTCCTCTCTTGAGATATCTTGAAAGACTTGGACCTGTTTTCCCTCAAGCTTCAGCACAGCATCACCATTTTCTCTAATTTTTGCCATTACTTGTAATTTATCATTAACACTTGCAAATCTCACCAAAACATTTCTTATTGTTTCACTTTGTATTCTGAATCCAATTCGATAGACACTTATCAAATCTGTAGTTGTAAAAGTTTTATCCAATCCAAGTTCATTAAGCTATTTCAGAACACGTTTAACATTGTCCACTTTTTCTTCCACTATGCCTCTTATAACAATGTTGGACTTTCTAATTTCTTCTTCCAGAGTACATATTCTTCTATCCTGTTTTTCATTTTTTTTAAAAAATTCAGTTATTTGCTTATCAATTCTTTTTGTTTGCACTTGTAGTTGATCTACATTATCTTTTATCACTGTTATTTCTGCTGTATATTTAGCAAAATTAACATTAATTTCTTGAACAATTTGTTCCAGCTGATTGGATCTTTCCTTCTTTTCTCAATCCATTTTTAAATGTATTTTTGAAATTCTGTATCCATTATTTCAATTTTATCACTTAATTTGTTTAATGCCAACACAATTTGAGCTGAGTCAATACTAGCTTGAGAAATCTGTTTGACCTTAGATTGCACTGATTCATCTTTAGATGGATCAATCTTAATAACTCCTATAATTTTTTGACCAAATATTTCTATAACCTTATTCACAATTCAAAAGCAATGGGTCATCAACTTGTATTTAAAAAATCTGATTCAAACAATGTTGAATTGTTAAAGAGGAAAATCTTTAACCATCAGTTCTGTACCACAAATACTCAGAAGGGTCTTTTCAGAAGGACTTGGGCTTATTTTACTTTCACTTTAAGGAGCCAGAGACAACAAATAAAGCATTAAGGAGTCTCAAATTTAAAAAAGTTGAAAGTCCAAATTATTGAAGGCTTGCTTACAATTGCTTCTTGCGCCATAGGCAGTGTAAAATACAAACAGTGAAATTCCTGTAGTCAAGTTAATCAAGATCAGTTACACTCCTCAGCACCATATTGCCCGCTGCGAACTTCACACAGCAAGTGTACCTTAGATTACTTTAAAACTTTTAACTTTTGGTCCACAGTTTTCATCGCGTCTTCAAAAAAAGGATAATTGCTTTCAAATTTTCGGATGATCTCACAAACAAACCATTTAAATATTCGGCTATTCCAAAAAAAAAAAAAAAAGGTTCCTGTTCTCCACGTTTATGTCGACTCCAATATTCAGGCAACTCTCATATATCTTATTTTTATCTTATTCAAACATAGCCATAAAACTTAATTTGCTGCCCTTCGCCCTACGGATGTTTTTTTACGGATCCAGCTCACAATTAAGTTCAAATTTATTGTTTTTCAGACCTCTTTAAGTCATCGTTTCGCCGTTTCATCACCCCCTCTGCTCACTTTCATTTCCCTGAAGGGAAAGCACTTTAAAAAAGCCTCAATTAAAAGCAGTTCAGGGTGGCTTACTACATCGATCTTAATCCAACCAAATCAGGAACTCTTCAGTAACGCATTTAGTTGTTATCGGACTTTAAAAATGTTGTTTATTTTTATTTTCATCCACTTTCAATTTTCCATATGTCGCAGAGAGATGAAGATAATGTCTCTAAGCCACAGCCATGGACACGCCCCCCCAGTCAACCTTTTTATACCTATTGTCTACTTTTTTATCTCTGTTAGTAGTAAAATTTTCTAACTGCCCACTGGTTCCACAGTAATGGTAATTTATAAAGTAGGGACAAAACCCCTACTGCCCACCCTGAAAGCTGGAACGCCCACTAGTGGGTGGTAGGGACCAGGTTGACTATCACCGTTCTAGAGTGTTAACATCCTTTTTACATCATGACGACTAAAACTGGATACATTATTTCAAGCATGGTCTTACCAAGGCATTATAGTGTGGTATTGACACTTCATGTGATCTTGACTCTGTTAATGTAAGTTAGGACACTTTGACCTTTTTGGCAGCTGCTGGCTTATATTTAAGTGATTGTTCACTAGGACTTCATGATCCCTTTTACTATTTAGCAATATCCCAGTTATACTATACCTATGCATTTTGTCTATGCACTTTGTGAATATTCTATATCTTAAACCTTTTAGAGCAGTTAACACTTTTGCTGCTGAATGCCCAAAGCATGCGCGCATGCGCATGAACGCACACATGCGTGCCACAATCCCCAAAATGCAATGTGAGCGCCCGCACACATTTTCCCTGCACATGCACACCCACACCTATGCATGCGCTCTGGGGCCCCATTTCAACTTCCAGGTTGGTGCAGGAGGCTTTTCAGGTCCAAAACTGTGGGGGAGCTCACGATCTCCACAGTTTCTACCCCCATCACGTCCTAGCTTTCTCCTGCATTCCTGCCACGGAGAGGCATCTGCAGAGGGTGGAACCTGTGGAGATTGGGGAAGGCCCCACCTCCATGCATGCATGGCAGAGACCTGAAGACCAGCTGGCCAAAGGAAGGTGCATGCGATAGGTTCGCCATCATGGTTCTAGAGCACTGGCTATTCCTGCTAGCTTGATGTTATGTGCGAATTTGATGAGTTCCCATCTATCCCTTCATCTAAATCATTGATAAAGATATTGAAGATTACTGGGCCTAAGACAGAGCCTTGGGGTACCCTACTGCATACTTCCCTCCATGTAGATTCAGTTCCATTGAGACTACATGTTGAGTGTAGTTGGTCAGCCAGTTACTAATCCATCTGTGGTGATGTTGTCTAACTTTCTATCTTATCAAGTAGTAAGTTAGTAAGTTGTGGCCTACTTTATCAAAAATCTCCCCAAAGTCGAAGTAAATTATATCCACAACATTTATCTGATGCACTAATTTTGTCACTTTGCCAAAAAATGCAATAAGATTTGTCTGGCATGATCTGTGTTTGACAAACCCATGTTGGCTTTTGGTTATGACTTCGTTTGCTACTAGGTGTTCGCAGAATGGTTGCTTGATTATCTTATCCAGAATCTTCCCAGTTATTGATGTCCAGCTGATAGGTCTGTAGTTTGCTGTGTCCAAAAATAGAATAGAATAGAATAGAACTGAAAGGGTACCTGGAGGTCTTCTAATCCAGCCCCCTGCTCAAGTAGGAGAACCTATACAATATCAGGCAAGTGACTGTCCAGTCTCTTCTTAAAAACCTCCAGGGATGGAGCCCACTAGATTTCTGAAGGCAAGCTGGTTAATTGTCCTCACTGATAGGAAGTTTCTCCCTAATTTCAGGTTCTTATCTCTTTTGTTAGTTTCCAATCATTGTTTCTTGTCCTGCCCTCTAGTGCTTTGTAGAATAATTTGACCCACTCTTCTTTGTGGCAGCCCCATAAATACTAGAGTACTGCTAGCATGTTGCCTCTAATCTTCTTTTCTTTAGACTAGTCAAACCTAAATCCTGCAGGTGTTCTTCATATGTTTTAGCCTCCAGGCCTATGATTAGCTTAGTTGCGCTTCTCTGAACTTTTTCCAAAGTCTCAACATCTTTTTTTGTAATATGGTGACTAAAATTGGTTGCAATATTCTCGGTATGGTCTTACTGGGGTTTTATAAAGTGGTATTAACACTTCATGTGATCCTGAGTCTATGTCTGTTTATACAACCCAGGATTTTATTATCTTTTTTGGTGGCTGCTGCACAGTGCTGGCTCATATTCAAGACACCATCTATTAGGACTCCAAGGTCCCTCTCACAGTTACTGTTTTTGAGTCAGGCCTTGCCTAATCTGTATTTACAACTTTGATTTTTCCTGTCTAAATGTAAAACTTTGCTTTTCTCCACATTAAAATTCGTTTTGTTGGGTAGGGCCCATTGTTCAAGTTTGTTGATGCTGTCTACCTGGCTATGATGTTAAAGCCACTAATTCTGATTGCATGATCATAAGATTTTTTTTTAAAAAAATGGTAAGACAAAAAGAGTAAAGTGGGAAAATGAATTACCAACTTTTTTCAGAGTTTTTGGGATGGCTGGAAAAATTAATTAATGGAGACATCAGATTCAGACTTCTGCTATGCCGAGCTACCAGTGCAGATATAGATCAATTAGTCAGTAATAGATATGGCTAAACCTACTTTATTGGCTGAGGAATACCATTATTTCATGAAAAAAATCAACCCACCACTAAAGGGCATGTGCCGGAAGTGGCATGCAGAACCATTTTTTGGGCATGTGAGCTGTTGCCAACTCACCTGCAGCTGCGCATGCGTGCATCCCCAACTGGTTTAAGCCCTCTGGTGCACATGTGCGCAATTCAGGGGACCGAGCTGGTCTTCGGAGCTCTCCTGCGCATGCGTGCAAGAGTAGTGATGTGTGGCGTTAGCAGATAGTGTTCATGCATGTGCATTGCATGAAAACCATGCACATGCACAGATTGTGTGATTGTGCATGCAGTACTTGGTGGGGGACACATGCAAAAGCTGTGCACATGTGCAGATGGTGCAGTTGTGCACGCAACGCATGGGGAGGAGCCACACGTTGGCACATATGGTATGAAGCGAGCAAAGCACATACCTGTTCAGCACTCGGTGAATAAAAGGTTTGCCACCACTGCTCTAATCAAACATCTGAATAGTTTTCCTATTGCTGTTACCCAAACATAGACATGGTTTCTTGCAATAATCCATGTAATAAGTGGATTATTATGTGTATTAGTTCTAATATTACCTAAATTTCTTGTCCTCTGAGAGAAAAGAAGTATGACAGGAAAAAATTCCAACATACTAACTTTTTACTTTTTTTGTTTTTGTTTCTGAACAATTCATAAGGTGCTGAACGTGTTATTACACTGAAAATGGAGATCCCTGGATCTATGCCACCTCTTATCCAGGAAATGTTGGAGAACTCAGAAGGACATGAACCATTGACACCAAGCTCAACAGTGACCACAGCAGAGCGCAGTCCAAGTATTTCTCCAAACTTGGTAGATAATAGCAGTATTAGTCAGTCTCCTTTGGTGCAGTAAGACATTTTCTCTAACGAAACTCCTAACTCTTAATGCACAACGATGATGTGGCATATTCTCTCTATGGCTGCTTGTTTTCTGGACTTTTGCAGACACTACAACCCAAAAGGACCAAGAATTGTTCATATGTATCTATATTGTGTGAAGGTATGAGTATGTGTACACACACAAAAAGGAGTAACTTGCGGCTTAATTTGAAACATGTTTAGTACACTAAAATTTCAATGTGTTTGTGCATGTATGTGTACGCACATGCGTACTTACACACACATGCACACATTGGGAGTAAGTTTCATTACTTCTCTACATTTATAGGACTGTGCTCTGAACCTATGATTTCATGAAATATACAAACTGATACGTTGCTATTACTTCTTTTGAATGTCCAAAATTTCAAGTGACAAGTTTGATCTCAAAAAGGAGGTTTAAAAGTTGTGGTTATACCATTTCTGATGACTTTGTACATATAAAATATATGAATATGTACTTTCTATCCTGGATGTTTGATGCTTTCCCTTTTTAATTGTGTACATGAAATGCTCCAGACATCCCTTAGAAATGGTTAACATACTTGTCTGGATAAGAAAATTTTAAAAGACACAGTCTTAGTTAGGATGAAAACTTATCATTGTTCTTTTTAAAGACCTCAGTGTATTATTTCTTTCCCAGCAAAAGATCAAAGAATTTCACTGCTTTAGCAGAAGTAACTTTTGTGGGAGTGTAACTGCCAGCTCAGTTATTTGAACATAATTTGTTCTATTGTTAATGTCACTTTAAAAATATACAGAGGGTTTATTACTTTATTGACTTCTCCACTTTTAAAAATACTGAAATTTTACTTCATTTATAGCCTTCAAGGCAGAAACACTTTATAGTGTTATTTTACTTGTTCACAAGCTATTAGGGAAACTTGGTGAAATAATAACCAGGCATAATCACTACCTCTGAATCGGTGGCACTAGTGAAAAAAAAAAACACCACTCTGGAGAAAGTGTGTCTCAGTCCTATCATTCTCTACTGTGGCATCACAGGGCTGGCACTGGAACACCTTGAAACAGATGATGGAGTCTGTCTCTATGACCTTGCTAATCACCATAAAACAGTGAAAATGTGGTAGAATGGTTACAATTTTTTAAAGAGTCAGATTTTTTTAGGTTTCATTAAAAGCACTAGTGAATTTTTTTTATATATTCTAGCAAATTTGTGATGTACTTTCACTGACTTGGTTTGTACATTGAGATTGTTTAACAATGCTTTCTATGTTCATATGCTGTTTACCTTTTTCCATGAATTCTCTTGGCAAAAAATAAAATATATTTATTTTGACCCTGTGTAAACAAAATTTATTTAGAGAAAGCTCTATACACAAGTAAATGGTTTTATATTTTTAATGTTTAAACTTCATTTCAAAAAGTTGCTGTTTGCAACCATGACAATTAAAATGTGTGCTTTTGCACAGCTCTCTAGAACATTTCTACAAGCCGGTCAGACACATGACATTTCAATGAGTAAAAAAGAGCATAAAACTGTAAGTGTAAGAACAAAATGTTAAAATGCCTACACACAATAATAAAAACCATCAATTACATCACATAAAATAAGTCAAATGTACAAAAAGTCTGCGACAGAAAAGGACAAAAGGACAACTTAAGATATTTGTTGGAGGTTTGTGTGCTCTTTCAGCACTTAATTAAAACATAGGAAAATCATCATCTTCATCAGACTCTGCAAAATACTTCACTTCTTTTCTTGCCCGACCTGTCCGTGGCCTGGAAGTTGTTTCAGAAGCAAAGTCAGATGGGAAAATGTCTACATCAGAATCCTGATCAAAGGCTGTTTTCTTCAGTTTCTGTTTTAAAATAATTATTAAAAGTTACTGGTGATGAAGATAGCAATTATGTAGCCATTTAAAGCTATAAAGATGTTTTTTTTTTAAAAAAGAACAATTTATAACTAAGCTAACCTAAGATTATTTACAATGCTTTCATTGTCATTAAGAGACGCAGTGGTTGCAGTACTATAGGCTACTTCTGTTGATTGCCAGCTGCCTGCAATTTGGCAGTTCAAATCTCACCAGGCTCTAGGTTGACTCAGCCTTTCATCCTTCTAGATGGGTAAAATGAGGACCCAAATTGTTGGGTGCAATACGCTGACTCTGTAAACCGTTTAGAGAGGGCTATAAAGCAGTATATAAGTAAGTGCTACTGCTACTAATAACCTCTAAACGTATCTAGCAGTTTGTTAAATTACCTTGCTTGCACTTGACTTGGGCGGTTTTCTTCCAGGGTTATATTCACCTTCATTTTCAGAACCAGATGCTTTCCTTTTTTTTGCTCCCCTGCCTTTTCCTATTAAAAGATAGAAGGGAGAATCTACCTCAGTTCATTGTATGTTTTACCATTATAAATGATAAAACAATGATACAACTGAATGGATATCATCACCACCATAGTAAACAAAATAACATTTAAATAAAATTTTAAAGAGAAATCATTGAATATAAAATTGTTTAGCTATTATTTACCATTACTATTAAATAATTACTATGATTTTCATATAATTAATCCAACAGAACCAACATTCCTTTCTATTTGTTACTGTATAACTGATTTCTCAAAGCAAAGTCCTTGGTTGAATGACAGACAGAAGCTGTATGTTTTTATCCTTGAGAAGTTGTGCATCCCAATTTAATTATTATATTAATAAAAAGTAAAACTTAGCAATTCTCTATCCTTAATAGGATATTTATAGGTTAAAATATCATAGTCAGAATCTCTTAAATGCTATAGCAATCAATAGTTACATGAAACTGATTGGTTAAAACCATAATCAGTACCCCAAAATCTATTATTTGTAATTCTGTTTTTTTTTAAACTTGCTTTGGTCCTCAATATTAATAAATATAGTTTGGACTTTTAGCTGTTATATGTAGCTGGTTTTATTTTGTGTGTCTTAATTCTGCTTCTTCTTTTACAGTTTTATACTTTACTTATGGAAATGTTTACAGAGATTTCTGGAGTATCCAAGCACTTGCGCACTGAAGGAAACCCAGTTTTTCCTTGTCATCAAAAATTTAAAGAATCCGATCAAACTTTGATCAAATTAGTTAATATGTAAGAAGTTAAAACATTAAAATGGAATGTTGCTCTAGACAAGACAAACATTCAACTGCTTTGCATGTTTCCCTCCGTCACAGACTGAATTAATTTGTAGATTTAATTCTAAACATGAAAATAACAGTGTACAGAGTGCTTTTATGAAATTATAATTCCTACAATAACTAATTGTTCCCAGAGTTGTAAGATCTGGTCTTAATGATATTGGTTGTGTTATTATCACATGCAAAGTATCTGTAAGGTATTCCACAGTTTAATTTTGGAAAGAATTCAAAACTATATTTGCATAGGTCAACTATTTCAGTAAGTATGGAATACTGCAGAAGTATCTCTTGAAGATACTGCAGAAGTTGTTGACTGACAGACCTCGCAAATTGAAACTGAGTGAAAAATCTTTATCTTTGCCATGACAAGAAATTAAGATCTGGATATTTTGGTGGCTGCTGCTGGATTGTTAATGTGTTGCTATGGGACACAAGCTAGTTTCATCTCTTGTTCTTCTGCCAGAAAGCCGATTCAGGCAAACTTTGCATTTATGTTGACTTCTTTCTGAAAAACATGTTGATGAAGTAGGCTCAGATATTTGATGGAATTCTTCTTCTGGAATGAAGTTCCTTGACTAATAAGGATAGTCAAGAAGAACTTTTCTGCATCTCACTTAGGGACGGCTACATTTTGCAAAATGTATGCCATTTGAATTGTTTTTGTACAGGTAACCCTTGTACAGGTAACCCTTGACTTATGACCACAATTGAGCCCAAAATTTCTGTTGCTAAGCGAGACAGTTAAGTGAGTTTTGTCTCATTTTACAACCATTCTTGCTTCAGTTCAATGAATCACTACAGTTGTTAAGTTAGTAACATGATTGTTAAATGAATTTGGCTTCCTCATTGACACTTTGCTTGTCTAAAGTTCACAATAGATAATCACATGAGCCTGGAACCCTGCAGCCATCATAAATATGAGTCAAGCGTCTGAATTTTGATCACATGACCATAGGAATGCTGCAATGGTGTAATGGTCATAAATCACTTTTCAGTGCTGTTGTAACTTCGAACAGTCACTAAATGAAATACTTTATAAGACTGCGTTTATTGGTATTTATTATATTATAGGTAGAATTATTTTTTCCTTTTTATTGTGTCTGTTTTCATTATTGATTTTACATTGTTCTGAGAATACTAATGAGTTCTTTAATAAAATAAAACTAACATACTTGCTTTTGTTTGATAGTATAAATTCAGTAAATATTTCTAAATTTCTCAGTGTATATAAACATTAAAAATACATATACAAGACAAAGATGTCTTAATACACTTTAGCTGCTGCCTTTTAACAAGAAAATCAATGTCAAATAAGAATAAGATTAGAAATGTGGTATCATAGTGTTAAGACAATTGGAAGTTTAGAACATCAGCTTTTTTTTACCTTTGGGAACTATGGACTTCTTTGGAATACCAAATTCAGATTCTGAATCAGAGTTTATTAGTTCCATCTTCTTAGGTTTAGGAGATCTTTTCAGCTTAGAGGGCATATCTGATGATAGTTTTGCTGTTAATTATGTAAATAAATATTAAATTGCAGAAGCATCTACAGATTAGATTTCTATTAATTCTTTTTTCTCTGTCCTATACCCTGGCAAAATTAAATGTTAACAAAATTAAATCTACTTCTCAGGCAGTATTTTCAAAACTATTACAGAGCGATTGACTTCTTTTATGTGCTAGATTGTATTCTGTACTATACTTCTGTACCATACTAGTGTTTCAGAAGCAAAGAGAGATGCCCTCTACAGGTTTTAATAGAGCAATGTTTAGCATGTTCTAATCTTAAGACATGAAGTTATCACATTTTATATTTTTATACTAATTATCAAGAGCATTAAATTTAGAAGAACAAGTAAAGTAGTAAATGTAACTAGTAAATTTCAAACACTTGCCTTTTTTAGTAACAACTGTTTTACTTGAAAGTGTCTCTGTTTGTTTTGGAATAAAAGATGAAGAAAAGACTGGTGTTGAATCTTCCTCATCACTGTCAAATTTTGATGTATCTAAAGAATACAAAATGTTTTTAATGCCGTACATGTCAACTATTACCTTCTAAACACTAAATATAAATATTTTTTCATATTAAAATGACATAACGTAAGTTAAAGAGTTAACAAAGACACTTAAAATATTTAAAATGTTCGGTATTCAATTTAGGCATGCTAAATATGTCTAAAATCTGTGATTCCAAAAAAAGCTTAGAATAGCTCATTTCACACCTCAGAAAATTTGAGTTTTGCCTTTAAACTAAGATCATTTGTGAAGTGAGATATTTCAGAATGAAATATTTTGCACATAGCAACTTAACAGACAGGGGAATTGAAAGCAGTATTTTGCTCAGCATTTATAGAAAATAATCATGTTCTAGGTAAAGAATAGCACTTCTCTACCAGCATCTAACTATGAGAGAAGTACAAAGAAGATCTCAAATGATGCTTTTTCCCTGCCAATGAATTATCACAATAATGGCAGCCAAAAAAAAAAAAAAAGTTGACATGGAAGATCATACGAAACTATTAAAGCCATGACTCAGAATTGACTTTACAAAGACTGGAACAGAGTTCCTATATAGGTGAAGGTAATTAGCACAACACTAATAGTAAGTGGTTATCAATGTTCCTCGGCTTCCCAGGTAAGCCCTAAGGGAAGGATATCCAACTTTTCCCTTTAAGATGTATGCTGAACCATTTGAAAACAATCTGAAAGTGGTTTTATTTTAATAACAAATATAATGTATACAATTATTATCTAGTTATTTATTTATTTTTATTTATTTATTTTATTATTAAAATTTGTATGCCGCCCTTCTCCCTTGGGACTCAGGGCGGCTCACATAGTAAAAACAGACAATAATAAAAACCAAAACAATCCAAATTTAAAATCCCCAATTTTAAAATCCCCGTAACCGGTCATGGGATTTGGTGGAACAGCCATGTCTTCAAACCAGTACGGAAAGTGCGGAGAACTGGAGCCGTTCAGGGCTCAGTGGGTAGCCCATTCCAGAGGGTCGGTGCAGCCACTAGAACGCCCTCATCCGGGGGGCTGCCAGCCGTCATTGTCTGGCCGACGGTATCCGGAGGAGGGCAGCTCTATGAGACCGCACAGGGCGGTAGGAGGCCAATAAAAGGTGGTCCTGCAAGTACCTTGGACCATGCCATGAAGGGCTTTAAAGGTAAACATCAGCACCTTGAAGCGAATCTGGAAGGCCACCGGTAGCCAGTGCAGCTCGCACAGGAGAGGTGTTGCCCGGGAGTAGCAGGAAGCTCCCGTAACAACCCGCGCGACTGCATTCTGGACTAGCTGGAGCCCCTGGGTGTACCCCAAGAGCAGCCCCATGTAAAGGGCATTGCAGTAATCCAACCGAGAGACGATAAAAGCTTGAGTGACTGTGCAAAGGGCATCTCTGTCTAGGAAAGGCTTCATCTGGCGCACTAGGCAAACTTGTGCAAAAGCCCCCTTGTCACAGCCGTCAGATGATCCGCCAAAGACAGCCACGAATCAAGGAGGATGCCAAGATTGCGGACTCTTTCTGAGGGAGTCAACAACCCCCCTCCCATCATAAGTGATGGGGTAGCTAGATCAGAAGATGCCAGAATCCACAACCACTCAGTCTTGGAGGGGTTAAGTCGGAGCCTGTTTCTGCCCATCCAGACCCGCACCACCTCCAGGGACTTCGACATCACGGAAAGGGCATCCCTGGGTTGATTCAGGGTGGAGATGTACAATTGGGTATCATCAGCATACTGATGATACCCCACCCTGAAACTGAATGATCTCAACCAGTGGCTTCATATAGATGTTAAAAAGCCAGAGGGAGAGACCTGACCCCTGCGGCACCCCACAAGTGAGGGATCCTGTCCGGATCTCAGAGGAAGATCTCTGATCCCGGCCTACGTCTGGCCTGAGAGGTAGGAGGCGAACCACTGTAGAACAGTGCCCCCAAACTCCCAGCCCCCGGAGCCATCGCAGTAGGATACCATGGTCAATGGTACTGAACACCACTGGGAGGTCGAGTAGCACCAGAATGGAGGAACAACCCCCATCCCGGGCCTGCCAGAGATCATTCACCAGGGCAACCAATGCCGTTTCCGTGCTATGGCCGTATCTAAAACCGGATTGGTACGGGTCCAGTAATCAGTTTTCTCCAAGAATTGTGCGAATTGGTAAGCCACCACTGCCTCGACAACCTTCACTACAAGGCAAAGGTTGGAGATGGGACGAAAATTGTTTAGGGAAGTTGGATCCAGTGTTGGCTTCTTGAGGAGTGGCCGCATCACCGCCTCCTTAAGTACAGCGGTGTACTCCTTAAGTACAGCGGTGTACTTAAGAACACCCCATCCCTCAAAGAAGCATTGGTAATCACCAGGATCCAGTCTCCGGTCCCTTCTCTGGCTGCCACAACCAGCCAGGAGGAACATGGGGCCAAACAAACATGTTGTGGTTCCCAATCTACCCACAATCTACCCACTTCATCTATAGAAACAGGGTCAAACTCAACCCAGATGTCACCTTCAAGACTTGCTCCCACTTCATCTTCGGACTCTGTCCAGTCAGAGTCTAACCCTGTCCGGATCTGAGTGACTTTGTCTTGCAGAAATTGTACAAAATCCTCAACACTGCCTTGCAAAGAGTCCTCCCTTGCTTCCTGATTGAGAAGAGAGCAGATCACTCGGAACAAGGCTGCTGGGCGATTTTCTGCAGATGCAATGAGAACAGCGAAATAGTCCCGTTTCGCCGCTTCCATCGCCACAAGATAAGACCTAATATGGGTCCTTAGCTGTGTTCGGTCAGATTCAGAATGAGAAGATCTCCAGCGGCCCTCTAGCTTCTCTTCTGACATTTCATCTCCCGCAGCTCCATGGAAAACCACGGAGCAAATCGGGATCCCTATCGGTGGAGAGGCCGCAAAGGGGCAATTCAATCCAGGGCCCTGGTGGCAGCCCATTCCCACGTGTCCACCAAGGCTTCTGGCGAGTCACGGGAAAGGTCAGTGGGAAATGTCCCAAGCTCCATCAGGAACCTGGCAGGATCCATCAGGTGCCTGGGGCGGAACCAATGAGTCAGTTCCGCCTCCCAGCAGCGTGGGTTGGCGGATGGAAAGTCAGGAGGGAATGGTCAGTCCATGCCAGGGGTTGGGTGGAAAATTCACCCCTACCCCGAGCATTTATCCACTGCCCAGAGATAAAAATCAGGTTGAGTGTGTGTCCACCCCTGTGAGTTGGGCCCTGTACAACTTGAGTCAGGTCCATGGCCGTCATGGAGGCCATGAACTCCCGAACTAACTCCAATGTCTCGCCGGCTGATGGGAGATTAAAATCCCCTACGACTATCAGGTCGGGGAGCTCAACCGTCAGTTCGGCTATGACTTCGAGCAGCGTGGGCAGGACTGAAGACACGCAGCTGGAAGACAGGTATGTGATCAACAGAGCTGACTGTACTCCAGGGTCCCATTTCAGCAGAAGTGATTCACACCTGCCTATCTGAGGAATAGTGACTTCCCTAGGTCTAAAGTCTTCCCTAATAACAACCGCCACTCCACCACCCCTCCCGTGGAGTCAAGGCTAGTGTAGTACACCAAAACCAGGTAGGCATAAGTCGGAGAGAGGAACCCTTCCTTCCAGGCCCAACCAGGTCTCCATGATACAAGCCAGGTCCGCACCCCCCTCATCTATCAGATCTCACACCAGGGGAGCCTTATTAACAACAGACCTGACATTCACATACACCAACTGGAGTCCTGGGTTCTGCACTCCTAACCCCCCAAGGACACAAGCAGAGCCATGCAGGCCAGAACACTGGACCGCTGCAAGCAGCGGGAACGGTTCCCTCTGTTGACCTCTCGCCCTCTATTCCGTCTACTGGCACATCTTCCAACCGCCACAGTGATACAACGACACTCGCCCTGCCCAGCCCCCCCCTTTAGGCCCCCCCTAGTTATGTTTGTAATTATGTAAATTATTATTAAATCAAGAATTACAATGTATAGTGTACAACATTTTTGGGAAGTCTATGAGGGGAACACACAAGACTGAAAGCTCAAATAATTCAATTCTGCTTTAAGGCATAAAAAGCAAAAAGCACATTTGCTCTCATTTCTGTAATGGATGCCTACACATATAACAGAAATCTAATTTTTCTATCTTGGTTCAGCTTTGTGTATGATCAGAGTGTGATACATAATACTTAATAGTAATAGTAATTAAACAGCAAATTTTAAAATATTGAATTTTAAAGATACTTTAAATTTTAAATATTTTAAAATACTGAATTCAACAAAATATGATGGTGTCACTTCTGCCTTAGAATTAGCAATATCTCACATAAACTTATTTTATAAATACTTATTTTCAAAAAAATTCCATTTTCTGGCATCCAGTGAGTTTCATTAGGAAATAAGAACTTATATTTTTATCATCTTAACAACTGTCTTATGTACCAAATTTTTAAATGTTTGGATATTTCTCAGGAAAAGAGTATTTTTTGAGAGTCAAGAAGAGGTTCAGTAGCTTTTAGTGACCATGGGTTTTAAGCAAAGGCTCCTTATTCAATGACACATTGCCTACTGAGTTGAATGTTTAATATATTTTATACATACCAATATTGGCTTTCCGAGAATAAGAAGGAAACGTGAACAGGTTGCCAAAATCTTGATTAGTTTTGTCTTGGGAAACCTTCCTACAATAAAAAGAGAATTTTATTTAAAAATTTCCTCTTCCTAAATTCCTAAAAAAAACTACAGAGGAAAGGCATTTGATTTTATGCAGGACTGTAAATAAAAGTATACAATAATACATAGATTAGCCTGTACAGGAAATATATAATAATATATAATAATACATAAAAAGAATGATCAAATGGCTAGTTATATTTCATTTCTATGTGTTACCTCACTTCAATAGTCAAAAAATGCACATACTCCAAATAATATATATTTAACAGGTAGCATCTGTTGGCACCTTAGATACATAATATGTCTGCAAATATGCCTCATCCTACAGATCTGTAACAATTTACGTTTTTTTAATCTTCATACTGCTAGTTAGAGACTAATAAGATACCATGTCAAACTTATGACACTTACTCTGGAGAAGGCTTTGATTTGATTGGAGAGAAATCATATTCATCCTTTTCAAGACTATCTGAAGGCACAAATTCATCTTCTCTGTCATTGATGTTTGGAGATGTTTTTACTTTGAGTTCATTAAGATCATTATTGTTGTTGGCATCTTCATCATCATCAGCATCATCTTCTTCTTCTGAGAAATCAAAGGTGTATTTGGGCCTTTCAGCTGGAAAATAGACACAACCACAATTTCTGTTTTATGTTAAATGTTATACTTTGCATTTCAAAGTATGAACATTTGAGAAATTCTGTGAAGCCTAGAGCATTGCAATATATTAGTCCAGGACAATAAACATTGAATAATGAACACTATATAAGCCATCTTTCTGCAAATTTGATTGCATAATTTGTTACACATTCAGAAGACGATAATTGTAGATATGACAAGTGCAGAAGTCTGGATTACTTTTCCATTGTAAATTTGGTAAGATCCAAAAGGTGATTAACTTTTAGATCTTATAAGTAGCCAGGAAAAGACAATTCCACAGATGGACAAATACTTCAACTGCAAATGTAAATGAAGATAATTAGTTCACAAAGCAAGTTAAGGTATAAATAATACAAATGTTTGCAGCTAAATAATTTCATTGGTGAAAACATCTATTAAAAGTTGTGCTATATGGAACTGTTGAAGTTGAGACACCAAGAAAAAACTCTGATAAAACAATTTCAAAACTAGTCATATATACCAAGGAGGGGCAACAGATCACTGCAAACTTATTGAAACGTTTAGCTGATACTGGGATAACTTTAGACAGAATATTATTGTATACAACAATGTTCTGCATGATAGGGATGTCAGAATGAAAATATTTTATCTGACAACACAAAAGCTATTTTCAAAAGCATGAAAAAACCCTTTTAAAAAGAATGATTTAATGATTAAGCACAACATTCTTACTATAAAAACAGTGGTCAATTATTAAAACTTATTTACAATATAAAACTAAACAATTTTGCTACATTATAGATATGGCATTGCTACCTGCAGCTCTTCTAAGTAAAGAATCTCTTGGAATAATCACAGGGTCATTTTCTTCCAAGTCACTCTCAGATTTTGTTTCATCATCTGACCATGGATTTCGTTTCTTTACTTTTTTTGCAGAAGTCTTTGTGGCAGATGGTGTTCTTCTCACTCTAGTACCTAAAACAAGTGAAACATTAGCAGCGTAACAAATAATCTTCATTATATTTTCTCCTCAATGAGAATTTCTTGGATTCATAATGATATGTAGTGTTGTGTTTGAATTATGGCAACATAGCTTAATATAAGCAGAGAAATTCAAGATTCAGTTATTCACTTAGCAGCTTTGATCTGCTGGTAAAATGATCCACTCCAGAGAATATATTAAGTAGTTATTACTTGATCTCCGCTTGCCTATTCAGCAGAATTGTAGGTGGAATCCACCCATGCAATCCTCACCTTCTCTGCTGTCAACACCAGTTTTATCTGACATCAGCTGATCCCAATACCATTGTCTCTCTCAGAAATAGCCTGATGACAAGGAAGGTGATTTGGTAGCCTTTGTATTAAGTTTGGGGTGGTAATGATCAGGCTGGATGCCTCCTTGCCCCATAGATATCTTGTGATCTGTACAATGTGATTTTTCATTATGCTAAACTAAATCAGAGATTCAATTTGGTTTAATGTTAAGGGATCAGTTTAGAAACCATGAGGCAGTAAATTCTAATCCTAATTTAGGCACAAAATAAGGTGGGTGACCAGGCACTTTCTTTCAGCCCCAGGAAGAAGACAATGGCAACCAAAACCTTGCTAAGAAAATGGCAGGGACTTGTGCAGACAATCTCTAAGAATTGGACATGACTGAACAGAAGAAGAAAAATTCAAATCAGGATCTGCAAAATTTTAAAGGAAATTACATATTGCCTTTGATGTTTATGATTCAACACATACGCATGTTAATCAATGCTATTTTAACTATAGAATTGGTGGATCATATAAAACAGATAAGTTACTGGTCAGTGCAACTCCTGTAATTTGGGGATTTTGCGCAATTTTTTACTACTATGTTAAATGCCACTGGTGATATATTTTATTTGATTGGGTTAAAATTAAAATACGGTTCACTTCTTCCCCTGGTTAAAGTTGCAACTGAAGGACTGCACCCACTATTACTATACTAATATGTACTTTTTGCGCAGTTCCTAAAAGATAATACTCTTTATTATCAAAAACTCATACCGCCTTCCTACTTGATGTCTGATTTGGCTTCATGGCAAGATAGTCAGGGAATTAACGTGTTCTGATGAGCTCCACGAAAACCCGGACTGACGAACTGTTTCTGATGGGTCTTTGGGAAGAAGGAGACGCACCTTGGAAGACCAAGAGGAACAGGCAAGTTCCTTGAAGGTCAGAGGAAACTCTCTATAACTTGGCGGTGGGGGATGGCAGCCATTACGGCTGCCACGAAGCTGGGGCAACCGGATTAAGCATTGAGCAGGAGTGATGAACGAAATGGAGTTTTTGGAAGCCGGGTGAGTGACAGCCAACCCATGGTTTGAAACAACAATAAGGAAAACATCTTTGTAACTTTAAGACCCATAGCTATGAAACAGCGGCTAATGTGCAGGGGGGGGGGGCGGAGAAAAGAAGATTTTGAAGTGTAATTTTAAAGGAATAGAAACCCAATGGAAAATTGACTTGTGAATTAAACTATTTGGAAATTTCAAATAACTAGATTAGTAAAAGGATCGGAAAAAAATAAATAGATCCTTTCTTTTTCCTTTCTTTTCAAACTTCAAAAAAAAAAACCTCAAAGAGAATGGATAATAAGCTTTAAAATCAGAAGTGTCGTATAAATGAAAGGAAAAAAGAAAAAAGAGGTGAGAAGAGCTGTGTAAATTTCTACTGGAATATAAAATTGATTTGATATTTTTAAAAATGCTAAAAAGAAAAAGAGAAGCTAAATAAGATTGTTGATGCAGACTGAAACAAAATGGATACTTGTTTGACAATTGGTAATTGTGGTTTGCAGAGAGATACCTTCAGGAGTAAAAAGGAATAATTACAACTTGGTCTTTGTTTTGGAAAATTGTGAACTTTACAGATAAAAGCCGTGAGAACTTTTGGGGGAGGATTTCTTTGTCTGCAAGTGGCTTGACTTTGGAGGGAAAAAAAGCGGAATACAATGGAACTTTTATGATTAAAATAATATAAACTTAAAAAGAATAAAATGGCGCAGGAAATTAGAGAAATGATTAAATTGATGTACTTGTCATGAAAAATGGAATTAAGAGAAATAATTATAATGTTACATGGAAGACTAAAATTTGAGGACATAAAAGCTGAAATGGACCATACGCAAGCAGACAAGAAAATGAAGTCGGAGAAGTAAGACATAGATTGAAAATAGAGAAGACAAAGACAATATGATTAAATATGAAGAAGTTACTGAACATGTGGATAATAATAATAAAAAAGGTTTTTAGAGATGACATTGTGATTAACAATGAAAAAAATAAAGATGATTATGCTGGGATTAACAGTGGAATGATAAAAGAAAAAGGTTGGAAAATATAGGAATAATAAAAAGGAGGTTTTTAGAGATTATACTGGGATTAACAGTGAAAAAGATGATTACACTGAAGTTAACAGTGGAATGATAAAAGAAAAGGTTGGAAAATACTAGGGAATATAGAGTAAAATAGAAGAGTCTAGGACTTTGATTTAATGATTATATTGAGATTAATAATGGTAAAATGACAGAAAGAGAAAAGAGAGGGGAAACAACAGGACAGATAGGGAAAAATAAGAGAGAGAGAGAGAAAAGAAGATAGAAATGAGAGAAGAATATATCATAGATATTTAGAATTGAAATATGGATTGAAACTAAAATATATGAACAATGGACATAATGAATTAATTTTTATTGAGATGTTGGGTGGTACTATTTGATAAAATTGATGGATATTTTTAGAGATTACACTGGGATTAACAGTGAAAAAGATGATTATACTGGGATTAACAGTGGGCAAAATAGGGGATAGAAAAAGGAAGATAGAAATGAGAGAATAATATGCTATAGATACCTAGACTTGAAATAAGGATCAAAGCTAAAATACATGAAAATTAGATTACGTAAAAAGAAAATATATCAATGGATATAATGAATTTTCATCTTAATTTTTATTGAGATGTTGGATGGTAATATCTAAGAAAATTGATGGCTATAATAATTGGGATATTATTTAAATACCTATAACAATTGTAATAATTTGAATATCTTTAATAATACATTTATTTAAACAAAAAGAAAGGAAAATTGAAATGATATAGGATTATGATTTACTAAATAAGACTCATTTAAATTGATTTATATAAATGGTATTGTTAAATAGAATTTAGGGAAATAATGATGAATTGTATTATGCTGTGTTATTTGAATTAACAACTTTGTTTAAATGTTAAATTGGTATATTTTCAAGATTAGAGATAAAATTTTAATTTGATGAAGTAATAATTAAATAACAATTTAATGAATATTATATGAAGTAATAATAAAATGTAAGGAAATTCTAGAAATGGAAATAAGATTTAGAAATATAAATGTGTTTGAACTGTATTTTTAACAGTGATTATTTGGATTAAGAATTGTGAAATGTATTATGAGGTATTGATTGAATCAAGATTTAAGGTGGATTAATAGAAGGGTAATTGCTTTGATCAAGTTAATATGAGTTAGCTTTCTGTAAGATGGTAATAGTTGAGATACGTGATAAGTGTTACTGCAAAAATAGAATATGTTAAATTCTGATAAAGATGAACAAAAAGTTGTATAAATTTAAGACCGGATCAATGCTCTGTTCTGAAAAGATGTATTTTATGTTTATTTGTATGTTTTAAAAAAAACTTTTTGCAAACGAACAAACAAACAAAACCTCATACCAGGGCAGTTCAATTCAAGGCCATATTGTTCTGGGTATATATACATCAGTTGCTATTGTTTCACCATTTTTCCTGAGGTAAGCACTTTATCTATTATTTTGAATGGCATTCTTCCTGAAAGGAGATCCCATGTTCTATTTTTGTTTTCAGAGCCTTTATACCTCAATTTACAATCTCTTTTTGCTTTTGCATTAATGGGGAGCAATTACTGGTCCCAGATTCCTTTCTATATAGACTGTCACATGAGACGCATCTTCATTCCATATTAATATAGCAATCTTGCACCAATATTAATCTGTAATTTTATAGTATGTTGATATTGTCCCCTCATTGCACATGGTAATGACACTTAGGTTGAAAATCCTATTGTACTTTTCTGCCTTCTAGCAGGTTAGGGATGCAAAACTAATGTGTAGAGTTGCAATTTTATAAAATTCAAATTCTCTATGGGAATTATTTGATTTCACAGATAAGGGCCAATTATTTCAGGGGAGGGGCAGGGAGGCTATTTTGTGAATGCCACCTTCTACCAATAAAAAAGAATTGTATACTGTTTTTCACATGGTGGGATTTTTGCCATTTCTGAAGAACCAACTTTGATTCTCAAGTATAATTATTGTAATGTTTTATGCTCTCTGACTTTGGTTGTTTTCTTGCAGGTTCGGTAACTTCATCAGTGCTACAGAGAGTACCAAAGACCCTCCATTTCAATCCTAAACTATGGATACCTTTATTGGTATCCATTATTATAGTCTCTTCTTTAACAAATGTCTCTTTTATTTGGACTCAGAATCATGACCAAACTTTCTGTCAATTGAAGGAACACTGGCTTCTGCCCCTCTTAGTTTAATTATTCTTTAACTGTTACCCTGTTATGACATGAACATGATGTTATATCTCTGGTGTGACTTGTTCAATCTCATGATGATTATTTTTATCTAGTAATATATTACTAGTCACAAGTTGGATCCAATTGTATTGATGTTTCCATTTTGTTTCCATATTGAACAACTTATTGCTTTCTTAGTCCACAGTCTGTTGGGAACTGGGCCATGCAAGCAGTGGCCAAGTGCGTGAAGCTCCATTTGCACAAGTGCAGGCATACATGCGAAACAATTCATAAACATCCCCACCACCATCACCCCACTGCCAGTCCTCAGAGCCAGAAAGATTGGGGACTGCTGTATTACAAGACTGCCCTCATTGCATCTGTTCTTCACATAGTGGTGACTCTGCTATTGATCAAGGATAAGGCATTAGGGTGCCTTATCAAGGATAAGGCATTAGGGTGCCTTATCCTTGATCAATACTTACATAGTTATTTTATTTTTATCAGTAGATCCAAATGCTATAGTTTTAGCCTACTTTAAAAAAAGGTCACAGTGCATCTGAGGCAAAGATTGTTTTAAACACTACAAATACATGATACTGGTAATACACCTTTGTAATGTTTGAGCTTGAATGATAGTCTATGAGCATAAAACCTACTCTGGGTCTCCACAAGAGATTTTCTTTTGTCACATTATTACTTACCAGGCTCTTTCTTTTCTCTCTTGGGCTTAGGTGTCTTAATCACTGGACCAGAGGTATTAAGCAACTCTTCTCCAGCACCTTCTATTGGTGTACCACCAAATTCTTCATCAAATTCCAACTTTATTGTGGAAGTATCAAGGTCCCCCTAAAATTAAAAAGAAAACAAGTGAAGTTACTATTATGGTTGGGAGAATGATGCAAACTGAGAAATATGCTCAATATATAGCTCCAGAGATACACTTCAATCTTTCAAATTTGATTTCCAATTTAGAATTTGAAATTATATACCATTTTCCCGAAACTAAGACCCTTATATTTTTTGAACCTGAAATAAGGGCTTGGCCTTAGTATCAGGGGGGTCTTACTATTTTGGAAGTGCAGGAGGCGGCAAGCATGGCCACCTCATGGTTGCTGCTGTGTTGCACTGCTGCGGCAGCGCAACACAAACGCTATCAACTGTTACCAAAGTAGGAAATCTCCCCGGCATTCTTGGCGTTCGCCCGCCTCCTGTCCATCCATCCACCCCCTTTGCCTGCAAACTCCCGCCCCACTCCCACCTCTCCACCAGGTGACCCCTGGCAGCCAGATTCCCAAAGCCTGTGCTCACTCAGCTACTTTTTCCACAGCGTCCAGCTCTTTATTGAGGGGGGTGGCAGGTGGGGTGGTGAAGTGAAATGTGTGGGGCGAGATGAGGCTTGCTCCTTCGCCAGAGGCTGGGGAGACGTGAGACACACATCTTACCTGCCTTGCAGCTCTGTCACGTGTCTTGTCACTGTCTTCAGGCAAACAAGTTGTAGGGTAAAAAAAACTTCGCACGAGTTCAACAAACTTCTCGAATTTTTTTACCCTATAAACATGTTTGTCTGCACATGTCTGCAATGGTGAGACATGTGATGGAGCTGCAAGGCAGGTAAGACGGCTCCACACAACCCAATGGTACCGTAACAGCAGCCCGGCTGCTTCCCTTCCCTGCTGTCCTTTTGTTGAGGGGGTTGGGAGGTAGGGTGGGGGAGAAGCGAGATGCGTGGAACGAGACAGTTACACAACGGAGCTGGAAGGCAGGTAAGACACATCTCACATCTCCTCGGCCCCATCCCTCTGCACCTGCCACCCTAAATTGCATGCCATGCCCGGTGAGGGGGGGAGAAGAGACAGCAAGAGGAGCAAGCCCCGTCTCACTCTACGTGTCTTGCTTCTCTCCCACCCCACTTGCCACCCTCCTTGATAAAAAGCCGGCTGCTGTGGAAAAGGGAACCGGGCTGGTGCAGGCTTTGGACACCTGGGGCTGCCAGGAGTTGCCCTGTGGAGAGGCAGGAGCAGGCAGGAGTTTGCAGGTGAAAGGGATGGATGGATGGGAGAGGGAGATGAAAAAGAGAGAAACAGAAATGAGAGGGAGGGAGGGAGAAAGAAAAGAAAGAGAAAGAAAGGTGTATGGATTTACATGCCTTCTTTTATGGGAGATCCCTTCACACCACACCAGAAGAAGCCCTGCGAAGAGACGCCACTGCTGATGTGCAGGAAATCTCCCCCCCCTCCCCCAGATTGTCCTTTCACCAGACAAAGAGGTGGCTGGAGGCGGCGTTTGCGTTGGGTTGGGCTTTTTTTGCAAGGGGAGGGGGATGATCTGGGGAGATTTAGGAAGTTTTAGGACGCCTGGGCTGGCGTGGGGGATTTCTCCAGCGAAGCGTTTGATTCATCCCCAAGGGTGAGCATCTTGTGGACTGGCTGGAACTTCGGTCTGTTTGTCTCTATGTCTCTGAGGGCGTCATCATCGTCTCCTCATAGGGCTCCTTCTTTCTTCTCTCTGGTCGGATTCTCAATATTTTCAACCAAAACACTACAGAGAGAGGCAAATATCTCTTCCCCCTCCCTTGCCAAACTTTGAGCTCCGCCAGAGCTTGGTTCTGGGAGAGATCCTTGGAGAGCTGAAGGGTGGCTGAAGGAAAAGGGTGAGGCAAAGCTGACTGCTTCCCCCTTGCCTTCTCTCCCAAAAGCACTCCTCAGGTACAGCCAGTTCTGCAGCAGGAGACTTGCACCTTACGCCAGCCTTACAAAGGGTACTGTAGCAGCTGCTATCCACAATTTTTTTACCCTTATTTCATCCCGATCTAAATGACCCGGTACATTACTGGGCCACATCTATCGGGACAAAATAAGGGTAAAAAAAATTGTGGATAGCTGTTGCTTCAGTACCCTTCGGAAGGCTGGTGTGAGGTGCATGGGGCACATTGCTTGACCTCCTGCTGCAAAAGTAGCTGCAATCGATGGCAAAAGTGGCTGCGCTTGCTGGAAGCACCAGCTAGAGTGGCACCCATGAGACAGCTGTTCTGTGGACGGAATTGCTTGCTGTGACTGTGACTGTTAGGTAAGGAGGGTGCTAGGCATGTGGGGTGCATTGCTTGGCCTCCAGCTTCTTTTGCAGCCACAATTGGCTACAAAAGCAGCTGCATTTGCTGGAGGTGGCGGCCTGAGCAGCACCCGCAAATCAGCTGTTTCATGAATGGCAGCCGGAGCATCTCAGCTGATCTGATTAAGGGGCCAAGAAGCACTGAGGTGACCGGGGAAGGCTGCCTCCTGTGCTGGCCATGCCTACCTCTTCACTAAGGCTTATTTTCAGGGTAGGGCGTATAAATTAGACCCATCCCAAAAATCAGGCTTGGTCTTCTTTTTGGGACATGTCATATTTTCGGGGAAACACAGTACATATATTATCTTCCCATTTCACAAAGATATATAAGGCAACTAGCAATAAATTAAATTCAAAAATAGACACTATATTAAAACACATACATTAAAAATAAAATCAATATTAAAAGATTTATAAATTAAAATTTAAAAGTTGGGTTTTAACCTTTGCAAAAAACAAAAAGACAAGAATAACATTCAATTTCCAAGGAAGTGCATTCTACATTTGGATAGTACTACAGAAAGAAAATCTTATATTCTAGTTATTTTTTGGTTAGGTTACTATTAAAGAGCATTAAATACTGCTACTGTAAGGAAAATTCAAAAATATTTAGATAGTCTAGAACAAACTGGACAATCATTTCATAATATTGCCCTCCCGTTTTTCTTTTTATTGGTTTAATCACATTGCCATATGGTTTTACTATAGTTTTTTTTAAAAAAATATTAGCAATTTTATATTTGTTCAGTAATTTTTAAACTGCTTTTAATAAAAAAGATATAAATTGTTCTGGGGAAAATCAAAAGATATTTTAAAAGATTTATTTACCTTCTTCTTTTTTAGTAATTTCTTACTGGCATCAGCTTTCATAGCTGATGTAATCTGTGGAACTATTCTCCTACCAAAAGGTGAAGGCATGGTCTCTTCTAAGTGAAGTTTTTTCATCTTGGGTTTACCAACTTTGCCTTTTATGGGTTTGCTAGTCATTCCTGCCAGTACATCCTCTCTTTCCTGAGCTTCTACTTTCTAAAATATGCATGAAAATAAAAATTAGATATAAATAGCTTCTAAACTCTGTAAAATCTAAACATATAACCTATGTATTCCAATGTATTATATTAATATATTACACATATTTTTATAATTCATTTAATTATGAGAATATCTTTAAATATAATGCAGCTGTATTCTTTCACTACTATTCCTATAAAAATTTAGATTAGACAATTACATCAAATTCCTTAAATACTTGCTTTGAAAATCAGACAAATAAAAAATTAAAAGCTCATCAGTATATATATAAAGAAATAGTATTAGATTTTTCAAGTTGCAAAGTAAGACGTCAAATACGTAGAAAAATTTAGGAACAATTGAGGAAATCTAAAGCAGTTTTATTCAACCTAACACTGTCTAAATACATTCCAAGTCCCACAGACACCAAGAGCCTACTGTTTCCTCACTGCAAAATTTGCAGCGAATACAGATTTGAAAACACAATTCAAAAATGAAATTGCACAAATTCCATTCTCTTATAATGAACTTAGTTATTTGAAGATAATTAATTGCTACCAAATAATAGCCTAATATAAAACTTGACGGTATACATGGATTTTAATATAGGTCAGCATACTTCAAGTTCTTCTATAAAAGCTGCTAAATCTTCTTTCCAAAGGTCAGAAGATGATTTTCTCTTGAGATCATTGAGTTCCTTTCCCTAAAAGACATAAAGGAATAAAAAAATAATTTGCATTAGAGAGATGTTTTGAACATTTAAGGTAAGCCAAAATAAATGTAATTGTGCTGGATAAGGCCAAGGTCCATCTTAATCCAATGTTTGTCCTGAAGTACTCAGAAGTAGAAGTTATAAATCTATCTCCCTCCTTCTAATGTTGTCCTACAATTGATATTTGGAGACAAGGTTCTCTCAGTTGGGAGGTAACATTAAGACTTCAAAGCAAATAGGATTTGACAGACCTATCCTGGATAAATTTATCCCAGGCACCTTTTATAACCGTTCAGATTAGTGGCTATCACCTTATTTTTAGCCAATGGATTACACACAATAATTATGAACAATGTAAAATTGAGCTTTGCTCCTCTACATCAATATTATCAAGGCATGTAAAAATTATGTACATTTTGTTGTATTTTGTTCATTAACAATATGTTATTAAATTATACATTTTGAGAAATAAATTTAATTTAAAAATTAACGTGTAACTTGCAAGTTTGCATTTTTTTCAACCTAAAACAATATTCTCAATAACGTATTAGGAAATATCTTCATCTTCAAAACTCAGAAAATACCTACTTTTGTATCCCGGTGCTTAATGATTTCCTCAACTTTCTCTTTAGTAAGACACCATAAAGACATATTTAAGATGTAATTGAAATCTGGACCTGAAGTAGATCCTGAAGAAGATGAATTATCATCATTCAGATTCTGCATTTCTTCCTCTTCTGCAGCCTATTTAAAGATAAAATTTGTTAAAATACTGCACAAATATGAATAAATTGGGAAACATAGTAAAAATTCTAATAAGGATGAAAAATAATTTTTAACATATTAGATAGGAGATTATCAAAACATGAATCACTTTTTGAAAAGGGTAAATATAATAGCAATCGCACTTAGATTTATATACAATTTCACACTGCTTTACAGACTTATCTAAGCGGTTTACAGTGCCAGCATCCTGCCCGCAACAATCTGGGTTCTCATTTTACCGACTTGGAAGGATGGAAGGCTGAATTAACCTTGAGCTGGTAAGAATCGAACTGGCAAACTGCTGACAGCCAGCAGTCAGCAGAAGTAGCCTGCAATACTGCGTTCTAACCACTGTGCCACCACGGCTCTTGCAAAAATGCTCAAATTTAAATTTTCAAAAATATTGGCATGTAGACAGCTTTTCAGAGAAAAGCAAAATTTATTACAATATGAATAGCTGGCTTGTTTATGGGTAGATATTAATAATAGATACAATAGATTGTAATAAATTTTCCCAAGACTGCTATGCCCAGGCAAGGCAAAACTAGAATCTCAAAGACTAATCACACCTATACAATTGTTAAAAATAACAGTGTGACTTCAACTGAACTTTCATACATTGTACGAAATTCTAAAAAGGACCTTCAGTTCTAAACAATTAATGGTATTTCTTCCAACTAGTCAATTTGGCTAGGCTTAAACTCCTTTTTAAATTCTTTAAACTCTTTTGAAGAAATCAATGTGTTTATCTTTTTGAAATGCATGAATGTGACTGTGATTTTTTCAACCAAATAAATTAAAAATACCAATGGTGGAATTATTACTTACTTTTTCTTGAGCTTCCTTCCAGGCTTTGACAGGGTCAGATTCATAACCTCTCTGGACTAACATCTGAATCAAATCTTTCTTTGATTTGTTCTCTACAGGGGAAAAAAGAGATTACAGTGAAATATATATATGAATCAAAGAAATCAATTCAAGAGAAAATTATAAATTTTATAATATCCTTTAATTGTGTATTGTTCTTACCTATGGCAATTTTCCCTTGTATTTTCTCTAAAATAAAGCGAGCTTGGTTGTTAAGCTTTGTAGATTCTGCCCCTAACATTCCTGCAAGCCACTCCTTACGCAAACCATAATAATTTAAACGTAAGTCAAAGAATTCTTTTAAGATATCTTGCACAGTTTCATATTTCTTCAGACATCCCATATGATCAAATAGTACCTGCATAAATGTAAAAAAAAATGATTAAAAACTACTTCTGCTATTCCACAATGTTAACTAAATGCTATTACTTTTAAAGGAAATGTATAATTATTATAGAAAACTAATGATTTAAAATTTCTCAGCTTTATATTCAAAAATCAAATATCACTTGTTTTACCTGAAATTGATAAAGTTGGGGGTTTTTTGGGGGGAAATTTATAAGAATGCATTAATCTTTGTTAAATATGCCTGAAGTTTTTTTCATTGTTTTTTTTTTCAAAAGTATCAAATATTAAAGTCAAAATGGCCAGCAATAACATTGCCAAAGGCCAGGGAAGAATGTGCAGGTGGGGAAGACATAGCCCAGTAACTTGTCACCTTCTCTATTGGCTTCAGCACTAACATTCTGGAGAAACTGAAAGAAAGGCTGCAAGTGGCAATCACATAATTGTGGAGTGCTGCAGCCACTCATTAGTGAAAACTGGGAGAGCTGAAATTCTGAGGACCAGTTATAACCACCATTGTGGTGTCATAACCTTGAATGATCTTTGAATGGTGATAGGAAGCAAAATTAACCAATAATGCAAAAACCCAGTAACTATCCATCTCTCAGTAATGTCTTTACACAACTTGGGAAGAAGTTCAAACAATTTTATTGCAGCCATAAAATAGCACAGAACTAATAACATAATAATTATGCTAAAATAGAAATAAAAACAATGTTATATTCATAGAATAAGATAAATATAAAATTACAGTGTACAGGTATTAAAATGCAAAAGAACCCAATGAAATTACAATTCATTTTATAATAACTAATTTATTGTTAACACAAATAAAATGATATAAGTAATACTAGAATTTAATAAGAATGTAAAGCTATGTTAAATTATATTAATTCTAATATTTGCTGCACCCCTGCTCAGGTTTGTTAGGATTATTTTTTATTTTTTTATTTTTAATTTGATTTATATGCCGCCCTTCTCCGGAGACTCAGGGCGGCTTACAATGCATTAAGCAATAGCCTTCATACTTTTGTATATTTATACAAAGTCAGCTTATTGTCCCCACAAACTGGGTCCTCAATTTACCCACCTTAGAAAGGATGGAAGGCTGAGTCGACCTTGAGCCTGGCTAGGATTGAACTCACAGAAATTACAGGCAGCTGGTGTTAATTGCTGCCTTTAGTAGGAGGCATTAGCCCCCTACGCTACACAGGCTCGGTTATGGCCATTATATTCCAACCAATTTTAACAAAGAAATAGCAAAAGAAAACATAAAGTGGTATGTGCATATTTAAAAGGAGAAGAGAAAAAAATGAGGGAGAGGAAGGGAGAAAGTGGGATGAAAGGAAGAGAAAATATGTTGAGTAATGGAAGCCTAATAAGGCCTAGAATCACCTTATTTGGAAGACTTGCTGTAAACATCATTTTTAATCCTAACTCTGACAGAAAATCAGACTACATTGTCTGAAATTTCCACCATCTGGTTACCTAGCAAGACTAATTAGTTTATCCTGCCCAGATATTGTGTTATACATGAGGAAATATGAGCCATTGTTTCAATTTCCCCTCACCACAGGGACTGAGCTAATTTTAATATAGCCTTTTCTCCAAGAGAGCAGAGCAGAAATTATAGTGAGCAAGAGTAAAAGCTCTTTTGATGTTTTGGGGACAATATTGTAAAAGTAATGTGCAGAAAACTTTTTTATGGGTTCACTGAATATATGGTGCAGCTTAGTTAAGTTGATTTTGCAGAGCTATAACTCTGGCACATTGCTTGAAAGATCCTTTGGCTTTATCAAATCCAACTGGAATCAACACAGCAGGGTAGCCTCCATAATAACTTAAAGTGGCACTAAGTAATTTATGAAAAGAAATCTAAAAATGATTCTGAAGAGTCAAAGAAGCCAGCCTACAAGGAACAGAACACAACAAGAAACCAAAACCAGATTTCTTAGGAATTCCTTGTAGCACTTCTAAGGGTTCTATGTTCTTCTATGCATATTTTGGAAGTCATAGGACAACTGTGATATTATTTTGATCTCAAATCAGGCTGAAGAGCCTAGTGGCACAGTGGACTAAACTGCTGCTGTTAAAGTAATAGTTAGCTGCCAGCTGCCTGCAATTACTGCAAGTTCAATTCTCACCAGGCTCAGAGTTGACTCAGCCTTCCATCTTTTCGAGATAGGTAAAATGAGGACCCAGTTTGTGGGGGCAATAAGCTGACTTTGTATAAAATAGAACACCGCTCCGGGGTGTGTGTAAAAGCCCTACTAAGCAGGTATATACAAAAGTATGAAGGCTATTGCTTAACGCATTGTAAGCCGCTTTGAGTCTCCGGAGAAGACTCCGGAGAAGGGTGGCATATAAATCAAACTAAATAAATAAATAAATAAATAAATAAATAAATAAATAAATAAATAAATAAATAAATAAATAAATAAATACTTTTAGTCCACCAGGTGCATGAAAAAAAACTTTAATATGGAAGTTTCATTTCTGATCTTCTCATTTAGGAAGTATATTTGTTGGTTCCATAAAAACAATCTCAAGATATTTGAAGACCTAAACTTGTTCAATATCTTTGCTTTTGATTTGCCATCTATGATTATGTCCAGAAGACTTATTTGAAAAAAAATAGCTTTTTAAATTATTAATAATTAAATTATTATCTCTGAAGTAGGAAGCACTTTTACGGTTCTCCTCAAAACAGTAGATGAAATAGAAATGGTAGCTAAGCAAATCTTACTGGAAGTTATTTTACTTTGCCTATAAATGGATAGCCTATTCTGCATATCTCATATAAGAATTTAAAGGTGTTTAATAAAGCCTGTTACAATGAAAAATCATTCTGCATCTTTAACAATGGGTTTTTGTTAACTTTAAGGTTGCAATCCTAAACATATTAGTTGGTTGCAAGCCTTGCCAAACAAAATACTGTACAGTTTCCTTCTGAAGAAACATACATCATTACATTATGTATTTCTGTAAATCTACATATATATGAAATACTTATTTAGTCACTGTTTTATGAATCAGATGCTAAATGAAATTGCCAGTTTTGAATTTTCAGTTCATTTAAATGCTGATTAATAATTTGTCAGTTTAACGCATTGTAAGCCGCCCTGAGTCTTCGGAGAAGGGCGGCATATAAATCAAATTTAAAAAACCAAACAAACTTGAATACGTAAATAATTATAGGTCAGGAGCAAGTTTTTATTTTAAAATACCTTGAAAAGGAATTCCCAGCATTATTTTAAATGAAGAATTACCAGGGAATGGATTACCTGTAGTTGACAGCAAAAATAGGAATGAAGCCAACAAACTAAAGGGACTTCTAATCAACAGAAGAAATAGGCTGGGGACTGTAATTCAATCTCTTCTGAAAGGAATTGGACTCACTTATCATAGATATGCCACTTTACCTTTAAAAGTTGGACATGATTAGGAGTATATTATGTTCAATGCATGAGCTGCGTTAATGGTCAATAATCTCTCAACAATTATTCCTACCTTGGTTATATTACATTTATATTGTATTACATTTATGCAACACCTTTTTTACAGAACTAACTTTGAAGAGTAGTAGTAGAACAATTCCTAAGCTATTTTTATTCAAATATTTTAGGACCATGGGAATCTATTAAAATCTATAAATTACACTGGACAACAAATATTTTGCTTCTGAAATGTTTGGATGTATCTTATAAATTTTTGGCTGCTAATTACAAAAATAATAATACAGGTAGTTCTTATTTAAAGTACATTTGTTCAGTGACTATTCAAAGTTATGATAGCACTGAATGAGGAATACTTACAAGGAGTTCTGAAAGTTGCAGCTGTCACAGTGTCCTGATGGTCACATGATTGTAATTCAGGGGTTTGGCAACAAAGCCAATGGAAAACCCAGCAGAAAGAATCACATGGCAATCATATGACTATGGAATCCTGCGACATCAGATTTCACCTAATGGCTGCAGCTGAGAACTGCATCATAAATTTGTGCATTCACATAATGTCAAACCTTATGACCACATCACTTTGCAACAGAATTCCTGATTCCAATTGCCATGATTAAGTGAGCAAAGAGAGAATACTACTTTTTGTATAAAATATACAAAGAGAAACATTAGTCATGTGCTACACAGAATATATTATTTCTAGTGTAACACTGAAAAATAATAAACAGCTACTGATCTGGAGATTAAACATAGAGGAAAGTTACCATAGAATTACAAGTTAAACTTGTTTGAAGTTTAAAAACTTTGTGGAGTCCAGCAGCCTCTGCTTGAGCAAGTTTTTCTTCTGTCATTTTAACAACAAATTTCACAGTTGTATCAGTGTGATATTCTTTGTAATCAGAAATTAATGCTGGTGTTTTTTCAGTCCCATTCAACATTGGTTCTAATACTTGCTCCTTGTAAACCTGTAAAGACATTAAAATGAAAATAAAATGCAAAGAAAATAGTAGACATATTTTAAGTCTAAAATTTTATCAAAAATATTTACCTGAGTCCACGTTCGAACTGGAAGTTCTGTAATTTCTACTGTGTTCCTATCAACCACAAATATTTCTCCACTCACTACATATTGATTTTGACCAAGTTCTTGGATTGCTCCTTTAAAGTTTTTGTAATTTGGAAGCTACAACATTAAAAATATGCATTAATTATACACATCTTAAAAAGTCTCATATATTTTTTATAATTGTCAATAACAAAAACATTCAGTTAATATCAAATCAGTATTTAAGGCTAAAATGACATTTATATAGAACTGACATATTATTTCTGTAGGAAACTTCACACTATTAATTCTTTCATATAAATAAGCAAACTAGTATATAACCACAGAGAAAAGAGAAAAGTGAGTGTGAATCAGAGTGTATACAAGGGTGCTTAAAAGATAGTTTGATCTGCATTTCTGCATAAATATGACCTAAAATGTTATCTTATTGTAAAAAGTCCTAAAACTATATAAACAGAACCCAATTGAACAAACGGGTCAAAAATATTATAGTTGTTCACTTATTTATTGAGGAAAATTATCCAAAACTACATATTAGTGTGGCAAAAGTATTAGTTGCATTACAGGAAAGTAAGGCTGTCATTCCTCAAGAGCTTGCTGAACAGAGTGGGTAGACTATATTTTTGGTTGAGTGTGCATTTCTCGTGCTTGGCTTGGACACAGCAAGGAAGAGTTCTCTTAGTATTGCTGATAGTTGCACTCTAGATGGTGCAGTGATTAGAATGCAGTACTGTAGCCTACTTCTGCTGACTACCTGCAATTTGGCAGATCGAATCTCACCAGGCTCAAGGTTGATTCAGTCTTCCATCCTTCCAAGGTGAATAAAATGAGGGCCCAAATTGTTGGGGGTAATATGCTGACTCTGTAAAACGGCTTAGAGAGGGCTGTAAAGCAGTATATAAATCTAAGAGCTATTGCTATTGCTATATTGTTGTAAAAGCCCATACTGAATAATCTCTGAAAATGTTAGGTCTATAAAAGGCCTTCGTCATCTTCTTGCCCTCATCTGACAAACAGATTCTTTCTCTCTTATGTTCTTCCCCAGTGAAGACACTCTACTCTTCTATCTTTCTAGCTAGGTTAGTTCTACTATAATAGTGGCCAAATTTGTGGAAACCTTTTGGGAAAAGTGTGTTTTTTAAAACTAGATAATAACACCACTTTTTTTTGTAGTAGTACCATAAAATTATATATCAATGGAAAGATAATTTAATCAAGAATGTAATGCAATAACTTCTATGAAGGATTTGCTATTAGAATAGCAGTTACAGTATAAAGAAGAAAAGTGAAACACAGAAAAAATGAAATATATAAAAATTATCGTGTCAGTTAATATTTAGTTGGGTATCTTAGCATGAATTACGGCCTTACGACGTCTTCCCATGAAGTGAACCAAGTCTTTTAGTTCTGCAACTGTTATAATGTGAAACCAAGATTGAACGATTGCTTCTATCAACTGGGTTTTATTGCTGGGTTGCTTCTGATTAACAAGTTTCTTTAAATCAGCTCCACAGATTTTCAATTGGGTTAAGGAACTCCAAAAAAAAAAAAGTGGTATTATTAGCCATCATACCTCAAAAATACTTTTCCTAAAAGGTTTCCACAATTTTGGCCACTACTGTGTATTGCAATCACTTCTCTGATCAGACTTCCCTGATGGTGCTCCTAATCTTGCTATTCATCTCATTGTCAGCAAGAATCCTCTTTCATATCCAGTAGTTATTTTAAATATGGAAGTCACCTCCTCTGTTGGTGTGAATGTGATTTCCCAATTGATTGTATAAATTTATCTGGTGACATGCGTTCTGTATGTTCAGCCATGCTTCTTTCTCATTATCAGGGAGAAGAAGAGAGAGTAGGGGTACCTTCACTGCCACTTCTGAGTTAAATAGAGAGATTTGGGATGGAATGTGGTTTGAATAAAAAAGAAGTAGAATGAGAATATAAAGCCAGAGAAGAGATTTACACTCTGGGAAAACATAAAACATGACAAAGAAACTCAACCCTGATGCGTGGATGTTAGGTATAAGTTGAACTAGAAAAAGGTTTTGACAGATTTGAAACTGTCCAATTATTAAAGTAGATTCTAATACTCCTAATAATTTCATTTCCTGACCTTTCCTATCTTGAAGGGATGAGAAGATACCTAATCTGATCTTCTCCAATGAGAAAAACAGCAACACCACTGCTTCCAGTGAATTATTCATCTGCATGTGTATTAGTTTTTCCAACTTGGAAAAAAAGGGAAGCTAGGGAGTCGAAAACCATAATTCTCCTTAAGACATTTCTTGGGCGAAAAAAGAAAAGGAGATCAGCTTTTCTCCTGCTGGTACTGATTGTTGCAGCTTCTTTTACAAGACATATATGTTCCATGTGACTGAAGGTTCTTTGTTCAAAAGAACAAAGCTCAACTCTACAGGAAAAGTTTATGTTTATATTCTTTTCTCTCTTTTTCCCTTCGTTATTATGTTTTCTTCCTTCCTTCCTCCCTTCCTTCTCTGCATCTTTTTCTTAAGCCTCTACCTACATAGGTCTGAATAGGAAAAAAAAAATCCTACCACATCTGCAAAAAGCAGAACTAAGATTGAAGATGAGAGTTTTCCTTTATGGGATGGAAAAAGTAAGCATTGGAAAAGCTCGGCTTAATACTAATGCTTTCTAGGCTATAGATAATTGCATGTTCATTCATAATGATGCCATGTTTTGGATATGGTTTGAGTACCAGAAATACTGAGTACATACTTTGGAAGAATATATAAAAAAACTTGAGAAATACAAAATTCTAAATATATACAATATTTCTGTGCAAATGACACTTATGAATAGAGATAAATTGTTTTATAATTATAGTTAAAACTGAGGCCAAACTCCTCAACAAAAGATTTTTAAACCAATACTAGTCAATCAAACATTGATGAAAGAAGCACCAAATAATATTATCTTACTGCATTGATTTTATCTGCTCAATTTCTTCTGCTTTAATCTCCTTCTCTTTCCATAGTTTTTTAGTGTGATTATGAACCAGATTTGTTTCTCTTCTAATAAAAGCTTAACGACATTGTTTATTCTTGGCACATCACACATAGATTATATAAATGTTCTATAGTTTGCTTAACCTCTTCTTCTTCTAGCCATATTTTTTGTACACTGATTTACAAAACCTAAATTTATACCTCTATAAACAAACATATTTAGCCTCTTTATGAAAAAACTTATATTGCATTATTCTGCAGTGAATATTACATTACCATGGGATGAGGATCCAATCCATCCAACATTCGTCTGACATTGTTCACAATCTCCCTGGTATCATAGTTTGGAATCTTACATGCCCATCCTGTACCGATGCCCTCAGCACCATTTATTAAGACCATAGGAATTATAGGAATGTACCATTCAGGTTCCACACGCTGATTATCATCATACAGGAATTTAAGAAGATTATCATCTACTGCAGGAAAAAGTAATCTTGCTAAAGGGCTTTAAAGAAAAGACAAATAAAAATTTGAGGTTATTTTGATTTGTAATTCAATCAATTGTTAAGATGAATTGCTGTAGAAGTTACAAATTAAATTATACAATTTATTTATTTTGCAAATTTACATAGCTGCCCATCTCATAAAAAAGTGCCTTTTATTCTTTTTAAAAATGAACTATAACGTTACAGGTATTCTAAACTTTATGTAATCTATCTAGTGAGAAGCCTTCCTCAGGCAGTACAATATTAAAGTAATTTTCAACAAGAGTTAGAAAGACTATGGCACTTCATATGGCACTTCATATTTATTCTGAAACTTCCGTTTTTCCCCTTTTATTCTAATTTCTCCCTATAAAATAAAAGCCATGATGTACTTGGGCATCAGAATTATTGCCTAGTAAGAAAGTGAAGATCTAGGTTTGGATTAGAGCCTAATTGTATTTCCAATTAAGTTATAAAATCAAAACCTGAATAATAGTAAATAAAGCTATGATTTTTTTTACTTTATAAATTCAAATCTCTCTCTCTCTCTCTCTCTGTGTGTGTTTCCCTCCCTCTCTTTAAGTCAGTGTTGACTCCTAAGGACTGTCTGAACATGTTTCTGCAGTTTTCTTGGCAAGATTCCAGAAGTGATTTGCCACTGTCTCCTTACTAGAGCTGAAAAACAGGATTGAGCTAAAGTCTTCCTGCCTAATAAGGGAGGTCTAGAATTCATTCTGGTTTCTAGCCTGGTGCTTTACACTTGGCTCTCCCTTTCTCTTAAAATTCAAATTAAATGAAGGTATGTTTTTCATTTTTGTTTTTTGTCAGGTTATGCATTTTGTGTTTCTTCCACACTTCTGAAGGACAATTTTCAATGTGCTCTATCCTATAGGCATTGAGTTGACTGAAATATTGCACTTCTGGACTAAGGAACTGAAATACTTAGGTATTTCTTTCTAGTTGTCTTCCACAATAACAATAACATAACTTTCCAATTCTGTATTATTTAGATTTCTGTTTTGAACTACACTTTACCTCAACATGGTGAAGATGTAACGAGGACTTGCAGCATCCTTGCCACCATGAAGCCTAGTACCAAACTGACCAATAGGCTGTAGCAAGCTGACATTATTACTTCCAACAAAATTCTGAGCCAAATTGACAATTGTCATCATTAAAGCTTGCTAGAAGAAAATATTAAAGTTATGTTACTACCAAAAGGAAAAATCCAATATGAGTATAGAATAAATTGCTGACCAAACTACTTAATGCTCTAACTGTGACAAGCCTAGAAAAAAGAAGAAATGGCGCCTCCATTTTGAAAAGACATTCATTATTAAGTTATCATTTTATACATTATTCATTACAAATAACAATGTTGATGATGATCATGGTTATGACAAATTTCAATGGAGTATTTTTCTTTCTCAAGGTTATTACAGGTGAAGCAAAAAGATCTAACTTTTCAAATTTGCCTACCTTGCTCTGCAAAATTATTCTTCCAAAAATAATCAAGTTATATGGGTATTTTTTTATTTCTATACCCACCTCTCCATGGTGATAAGCAGACATTTCAGCTACAGAACCAGCCAACTGAGCAACTTTAACTTCACGTTTATCATTTCTCTTAAAGCAAGTATACAAAACTTTACGTTGCCCTGGTTTAAAGCCTTCATTAAAACAAAAAATGAAAAATTTCAAAACTGTACTCTTTCAAAGTAATATTAATATAAGAAACTTAATTAAAGTGCACATTTAATCAGAATATCTAAATAAATTTATATATGTTAAATGCATCAACAATTATCTAGTAAATATAAAGAACTGTAAATTTATGCATTTAATTTCCCGATACATACCATAATAAAGTTAGCAAATTTAAGGGTAGTTTTTTTACAACTTTATTTGTAAAGAAGACAGTAAAATGAAGGTTGGTATAATGAGGAAAAAAATTGTTGCGGGCAATATGCTAAAATTGTCAACTACTTAGAGGCAGTGCTATTGCTATTGGTAAAGCAATTAAGTTTCTTCTAGACAGAAGGCTAACAATGAAAAAAGAACAGAAAAAATGCAACCACAGTATTCTGTGTTCCAGTATAATTACATATTTAAATCACAAAAAGAAGATACTATACATCATAAAAGTGCACTCACCATCAACAAGAGATGGGATGGATCGCTCATTATCTGAGTTGGAAAAGAGAATCAGCTCCTTGTTGATAAAGTCATTATAAGTGAGATGCTTTGTTGCAGTCCCATACAGAAATTGCTAAAATAAATAACAGTTATTATTACTTTGTAACAAATAACATCATTTGTTTCTCCTTAATAGTCCAACATTACCTCTGGTAATCCATGCAACCGACGTTGTCTTCTATCTTCCATGAAATTTGTCAACCATTCTTTTCTGTCATCAATTTTTTTCTTACTGAAGGCCTACAAAAATATAATATAGACTGCTCACGACTATAAAGTAGATTAGGATGGCTATAAAACATTAAGTTTTAATCAAGGTTCAACAAACTAGAAATATGTAACAAAAGCTAATAGATGCACATTTCTTTTAGAAAAAAGTCCTAATTTGAAGGCAATTTAATATCCTGCATATGACTTGTATACTTAAAAAGTGGTAATAATTTAAATTAAATTTCTATACTTTATTAATGTTTATAGTTTATTTTTATTCCAAAATAAAGAAAAGAGAAAATGGCCATTTATTTTAATCTCTTTTTTTTCCAAGTAAAGAAAAATAGAAAAAGGAAATAGGAAAAACACCTTTAAAAACATTTTTAAACCTTGAGTCACAGGAAAAATATTGTTCATTTTTCCATTATGTTGACAAAGAATTAAGATTAGAATGTAAAGACATGTTGCCATTCTGTAAAACTAGAGATTTTAGTCTATGGAGATTTTCAGTCATCCAGGTCATAGTTGTCCCAAAAGTTACTTTTTCAAGAGGCAACTGAATCGATCAGAGCTGAAGAAGCTTCTTGGATGAGAAGCAAAACATCTTCAAAGAAAAACAAGAATGTCCAGTTGCCTCTTTGGAACTAGAATGACAACATTATTTGCTGCAGAGCACACTCTAATTTCATCCATAGCAATTGGTCTACCATATTTTTCAGACTATAAAATGCTCTGGAGTATAAGACACATCTAGCTTTTGGGGAGGAAAACAAGAAAAAAAAATCTGCCTCTGCCTTGCCTCCCAGCAATTTTCCTCCTTGCAGCAAACGGCCTGGTCAGCTTCAGCATAGCCTTATTTAGCACGAGCAGGCTGATTGGTGGTTGGAGCAGCCTCTTGGAATACTGCCTATCAGCTGTTCCAGGTTGGGGGGGATCAGTGCCCATTGTGGTTGCCACTCTTCACCACCTCTGCATGCCCCATTTTCAGCCTCTATGCATACCCTCAAGGCAGCAGGGTGCATGGAGGCCGAAAATGGGGCACGCTGAGGCTGAAAACAGGGCACATTGAAAACAGGGCACACAGAGGTGGTGATATCTAATTCTTATATCTAATGGTACATGGGTTTTATAAAGAATTTTAAAATTAAACACTGAATTCATACATTACCCTTCATGTTTCAGGATCAACAGTTTGTTTAATTTTGTATTTTTAGCTTTGGGCATATTCCAAGCAGTCCTCTTTTAAGACTTAGTTTTTAGATTTTTCCCTTCACTTAATTTTTAAACAAACTGACAAAATGCAAATACAATTTTTCATGAAATTTTACAGATGGCAGGAATCAATTTTAAGACATTTTATTTTTGTAAGGTTAGAAAGTCACCCTCATCAGAGTTTTATTTTACTGTGGTTTCTTATAGATTTTTGCTACATAAATTTAGATATTATTGCTTAATAATTATCTGTCACTACAAAATACAATGATATCAATAGGTTTCAATAATTTCAATAATTATAATTAACAAAAAAAGAGATATTCAGGAGATATCTACCAATGTAATGGCTGCATCATCTTCAGGACCAGCATATCGAAATAATATCCGATGTCTTTCCATATCTGCAAAATATTCTTTTGCTTCTTTAGCAGTGCTGGTGCCTAAACCTAGTTCAATTGGGAAAAAAGTTTGACATTTCAATCTATAGTTTTTTCTCAATGTATTACAGATTAATTTAATAATCACTCAGAAACACTCAAAAAGTGCTTGACTTCCGGTCGCACCACCGGTGCCGCAGCAGCTCTTTCGAGAGCTCCGACCCCCAGGATCTGTAAAAGCCGCCGGAACAGCGAAAATCAGCTGTTCCAGCGGCTCGGAACTTTCCCCTCGGGCAAAGAGGGGAAAGTGAGTAAATAGGCGTGGGTAGAGCTCCTCAAATCTCCCCAGGATTAATCCTGGTGCGGAGGGAGAGAGCTCCCCAAATGCCTATAGAAGCTCCGGACCTGGGCAAGCTTCTGTCACTGACAGAACAAAGCGCCGCGACCACCTCTGCAAGCCTAATGAGTTCAATGTTTTGACTGGACGCAGGCAGAGCAAATACAGAAGAACTGGCAATAACTGCAAGTATTACAACTTTAATTCCAAAAATTATTATTTCCTTCAAGAAGCCAGAGAAAGTTAATAAAGATGGTGCTGGCTGGTCTTAGACTGTGAAAATGAAACTTTTAAGAAGAAAGTGATTGTTAACGCTTGTTAACACTTGTTAAGGCTGTTAACATTTTAAGACTTTGTTGAATGGAGGAGAGGCTTGAAAGTTTAAAGAGACAGGACTAATTTGCTGATCAGTTGCAATAATCACTAAGGATTTAAAATAAGAACTTTGCTGGCTTTGCTGGGGTGAGGCTGGGGGAAAGTGAAACTTGGAAATGGCGGCTAGACAAGTAAAGCCTGGAGTGGTTAAAAGTGCTGGATCATCCCCAGCTCAGACTTCAAAAATTCAGTCTTTGGCTCCCCGTTCCCCCCCCCCCCCTGTCTCCACAGAATCACAAGCTTTAACTTTGGAAGTTTTGGAGGGGGCACTGAAGAAATTGTCTGATAATTTGGAAGAAAAAATTATAATTCGTTTAGAAGGAAAATTAAAAGAGGTGCATGAAGAACTGCAGGGTATTAAAGAGATAGTTCAAACCAACAATGATGAAATAAGAGAAGACATAGTGGAAGCTTTTAAAGGAGTGTGGGGTCTTGCTACAACATTGGAGGAGAGGGTGGATGAAATTGATCAGCATAACCTGGAGGTGGATGTTAAGCTGAAGGAAGCTCAGATAAAAATGGAGAAAGTAGAAGCTGAACTTGTAATGGAACAATATAAAACAATGGAATGGGCAGTGAGGGTGAGAGGATTGAAAGAAAATAATCAAGAAAATCTTAGAGAGATTTTTGTAGAACCCCTTGTGCATCTCACTTGAGAAGCAAAAGGTGAGTGTGCCTGGCAATTGGACAAAATATTTTATGTGAACTCATGGATTACAATACAAAGGCAGCTGCCTAGAGACATTGTGATTTATTTTGCAACAATGAGGATGAGGAATGAAGTTCTACAGGCATCTTACCAAAAGAAACTTCAAGTGGCAGGACAGGAGGTCACAATAATGAAGGAGATTCCCCTGAAAATGCTGAGATCCAGGAAGGACTATGCTTTTTTAGTGGATGAGCTTAGAAAATGTCAATTACAGTACAGATGGGAGGCACCATCTGGACTAGTGGTGAACTATCTTGGTGAGAGATATCGTCTCAATTCAGTTTGGAAAGCAAGAGATTTTTATACTGCCGTGTTGTAGGCTGGAAAGCCCCCATCTCCACAGGCTAGAAGAAGGAAAGATGCTGAAGAGGCTAGAAAGAGGGAAGAAGAAACAACGCAGGCTCAAGCTCAAGGGGATGCATTGACTACCCAAGAACAATTGTTGCAAATTACGGAGGATGTACAATTATTGGATTTATTCAAAAAAATGGAAAAATCCAAAGAGCAAAGACAGACACGGGTGGCAACTAAACGTAAAGAAGAACTAAAGAAACAACAGATGATAACCCAAGAAATGGTATCTATCAATACAGAAGCTGTGGGAGGAGCTAGACCTAAGAAAAAATTCCATCAGGATTTTCAGAAGGTTCTTCAGAAGCTTTCAGGAGCCAAAAATGGCAATTAAATTCTTGACCTGGAATGTCAATGGATTAAATTCACCACAAAAGAGGAGAAAGATATTTCATTATTTTTTTTAAAATTTGATTTATATGCCTCCCTTCTCCGGAGACTCAGGGCAGCTTACAGTACGTTAAGCAATAGCCTTCATACTTTTTTGTATATTTATACAAAGTCAGCTTATTGCCCCCACAAACTGGGTCCTCAATTTACCCACCTTAGAAAGGATGGAAGGCTGAGTTGACCTTGAGCCTGGCTAGGATTGAACTCGCAGAAATTGCAGGCAGCTGGATGTTAATTGCTGCCTTTAGTAGGAGGCATTAGCCCCCTACGCTACTCAGGCAGATGGTTAGCATATACATTAAGGAAGAAACAAAAATCACATACAGTAGAAAAAATACAATATAAAGGTAAAGAGGTATATATAAAGAGGTAAATCCCAACAGAGCATGATTTAAAAAGCCTTTTTAGATTTTTATGTTGGTGATAAAATACAGGGTAGTGATATAGATAGCTTCTTGCAGAAGAAGAATATCCCTATAATTAATGATGAACAAAGAGAAAGATTGAACTCAATGATAACTACAGAGGAAATTCTCCTTGCAATTAATCAACTGAAAAGTGGAAAGGCTCCTGGAACAGATGGTTTGACATCGGCATATTATAAAAATCTCCAGCTTGAAATGGTGGAACCGCTTAAGGAGTTGTTTGTTAAAATACAAATGGGAGGAGAGGTACCACCATCTTGGAGAACAGCCTTTATATCTTTGATTCCGAAAGATGATCAGGATCATACTCAGCCAAAGAATTAGAGACCTATATCTTTACTTAATATAGGTTATAAGATTTTTGCAAAAATTTTAGCAAATAGGTTAATGTCAGTAATGCAATGTGTGATTAACAATGATCAAACTGGGTTTATACAAGGTAGACAAATGAAAGGCAATGTAAGGCAAATAGTTAATATACTGTAATATTTGTGAAGGAACAACCAGATCCCTGCAGTACTCATGTTTTTGGATGCAGAGAAGGTGTCTGATCGATTGAACTGGCAATTTTTAGAGAAGGTAGGTCAAAAGATGCAATTAGGGGAGTATTTTATAAAATCAATTCAAGCAAAATATCAGAAACAAACAGCACAAATAATAGTGAATGAAAACTTAATTGAAACATTTAAAATTGAAAAAGGAACAAGACAGGAATGTCCCCTGTCACCGTTGCTGTTTGTTTTGACCTTGGAAGTGTTGTTGAAGAAAATACGGGGGGCAGATAATTTACATGGTGTATTAAGATTAGACAACAAGATTATAGAGTACGAGCATTTGGAGATGACGTGGTTGTAACTTTAACCCAACCAGTAAAATCAGCTATAAGTTTAATGGATATAGTTAGGCAATATGGTCAGGATTTAAAATAAATGTAGGGAAAACGAAGATGTTAACCAAGAATATGACTATAAAAGAAAGAGAAGAGTTGGAGAGAGTAACTGGCTGTGAGATAGTGAAGAAGGTTAAATACTTAGGAGTTTATATTGCAACATCAAATGGGAAGTTATATAAATATAATTATGAAGTGCTATGGCATAAAATACAGGCAGAGTTAGAGAAGTGGAAAAAATTACAATTGTCATTGCTGGGAAGGATTGCAGCAGTTAAAATGAGTGTTTTGCCAAAGTTTTTATTTCTTTTTCAAATGATACCAATACTTAAAAAAGATGCAAATTTGGAAGAATGGCAGAAAGGTATTAATAAATTTATTTGGGCTGGAAAGAAACCAAGAGTCAAGTTAAAAATAATGCAAGATACATGTGAAAGAGGAGGCTTGAAAATGCCAAATCTTAAATTGTATTATGAAGCAGCTGTCTTATCGGCTATCAGTGATTGGATTAACCTAACAGAAGAAAAGATATTGAATATTGAGAGTTATGATTTGATATATGTCTGGCATGCTTATTTGATTTATGATAAAAAGGCGGATAGGACTTTTAACAGCCATATATTAAGAAATGCTTTTTTGCGTGTCTGGAAAAAATATCAATATAAATTAAATGATAAGATACCTTTGTGGACAGTTCCCAGACACGCAATAGAGAATATAAGTATAGAGCAACGACAGGATATAATTACTTATAAAGAATTATTGATTATAGAAAAGAATATATTACAGTTAAAGTCTTTGAATATATTAAGAGAGGAAAGGGTAATTCAAACATGGTTCCAGTATGTACAGTTGCAGAATAGGTGGAAAAAAGATCAAAAAAATTGGTATTGCACAAAGTGAAGAGCATTTGATACAACAGATCAGAGATCAGAGGCCAATGCATATAAAAAGACTGTTTAACTTACTGATAGAAATTGATTCAGAGACAGAATTAGTTAAAGATTGCATGATAAAATGGGCACAAAATTTTGAAGAACCAGTAATGATGGAAACTTGGGAAACGATCTGGGTTAGAAATATAAAATTTACACAAGCACAAAACTCTACGAGATAATTTTTATAAAATGGTTTATAGATGGCATATGGATCCAAAAAAATTAGCTTGTATGTATTCCACCTTGCAATCTAAATGTTGGAGATGTTACTTATTTTCATATCTGCTGGACATGTAAAAAAGTTAAAGCATTTTGGATAAAAATATGGTGGATTATACAGAACGTTCTGCAAAAACGGATAAAATTTACTCCACAGCTGTTTTTGTTAGGTATTGTACAAAACTGCACGGTAATAGAAACTAAGTTGATGTTGAATTTAATAACTGCAGCAAGACTTCTGGTAGCGCAGTATTGGAAAAAGGAAGACCTACCATCTATTGAAGAATGGACATTAAAAGTAATGAATTTAGCAGAAATGGCAAAAATTTCAGCATATTTAAGACCATTCAAATGAGGTTGGAATGGAAAAGATGGATAGAATATATGCAAGGCAAATATAAGACTAGAAAAGTACAATTAGTTTTTGAATAAGGAATGGGTTAAGAGAGTGTTATAAAGTACTTAAGGTTAGATTAGTTAAAGGGAGTTAAAAGTTCAAGAGGGTGATAAAACACTATAGATTATTAGTTTAAATTAGTTTATGATTGTTAAATGTGATACTCTGTATTTTGCTTTGGGAAGTGGGGGTTGGGCTAGGGAGGGGACGGGGGGACAGGTGGTGGGAAGGAGAAATATATGTAAATTTAAAAAAAAATTAAATTAAAAAAAAAAGAAACACTCAAAAAGTACAGCCAAAACAGTTTAATATTAATCCAATAGTGACGGAATAAAAATGAATAAAACATAAAAAATGCTAATCCAATTAGTATTGCAAATGACAAATCAACTAAATTTCAATTTTCAATTAATTCATTTTAAAGTGCATTTTGAATTAAAATATTTTTGAGAAAGGAGAAAAGGAGTTCAGTACAAACCTTTGTAGTATTTTATTTTCCATGCTTTATGATTCTCCATATGTTTTTTCCATTCATCAAATTCAGGAATACTATAGAAGGAAAGTTCCTGCTTATTTTTACTTGCCTTAAAATAAAGAGAATTTCAATTAGATTTTAATTCATAATTTTCCCCATGTTTTATAAAAATTACATATGATACTGATTATGGTTATTTCAAGTATGATTTAGACCATCTTAACACAACCTCAATTTATAATAGGTTAATCCATATACAGCTCAAAATATTTCATTAGAATGAATAATATATTTATTTCAAGATTTTCAAGGACTGGATATTGAATAATTAAATTTGAACACTTGAGAAGGTGGAAATAGTGTCATACAAAACTTTCTATGATTCTCTAACAGATTGCTTTTCATATAATACATTCTGATATTATATTCAGAAATAAAAGCAACAAGTTTATATAAAGCTTTGTTTCTGTGCAATAAAGGATTGTGCCCATGATATACAATCAAAGCCAGAAACACAAATGCTAAATGTTTTATATACAACTTTTGCTAAAGAAAACAAAGACTTTTCTTAAGTCTTGAATCATTTTTAACTGTAAAGAAATATGCTTCAATATTGGAAGAATTATATTCATATTTCATTTCAAATATTAAATGCAATATATATTATCTCAGGTCTATTAGTTATAGCATGTACACTGACTATACTAATTACCTTTACAATTGGAGTAATGAATTCTTCAAGGAAACCATGTTTCAGAAGTGAAGGCCAATTGTGATGAATAAAATTGATTAGCAAACCCTTAATATGTGATCCATCTTGATCCTGAATAAAAAAGGAAAGATGGCCAAATATAATGAATCCCAAATAAAAATATAATATGACTATACCACAAGCAATAACTTTTACAAATGATTCAATTTTTACTATTTAAATAATTAAATTAAGATTCATATATCTATGATCATATTGAAAATTAGTTAGACTATATTCAGATAAATATGCTTATACAGTATTCTATTACTTCTTTATCTATCTGAGGGAGATGGGAGATTTAAAAATATAAATAAACATTTCTTCTGCAAGTCATGTAGAATTGAATGAATATTACAGTTTTAATAGCAATATCAACTTATATACTACTTCATAATGCTTTAGAGACCTCTCTAAGCCATTTACAAAATCAGCATATTGACTCCAACAATCTGAGTACTAATTTTACCGACCTCAGAAGTATGGAAGGCTGATTCAATCTTGAACTGGTCTGGATTGCACTGCCAGCAGTCGGCAGATCGCAATATTGTTTTCTAACTACTATGCAACCATGGATCTTTATGTACAGCTTTAAGATCCAGGATTCAAGCAACGTATAAAAATTCTTTTTTTAAGACTTCCGGGTGGCGCCTCCGTCATTGTCGGCGGTCTTTTATGACCGCCGGCCTCCCGGCGCATAAAGACCAACCTTACAGCTGGCAGGCGGCTCGCAAAACCCGCTCTTCGATCGGAAGAGCAGGCAGAGCATCTGTGGGTACAGTTGAGCCCCCTGAATCGCTCCAGGACTTTTTTCTTTGTCCGGGAGAAGGCTCAGGGTGATGGCTCCCTATTCACCCCCAGAGAGGCTCCGCGCCAAGAGGGATCTCCGCTTTAATTAGCGGAGCCAGATGTCGTGAGCAACACCACGATCGATGGAAAATCTAAGCAAGTTGAACAAGGAGTTTTTTAAAAAAGGAAAAATGCAAGTATGGCTTTTATATTAGTTTTCTAGAAGAAGAAGGAAAGAAAAGGAAAAAGGAGAGTGATCAGTGAAAGTGCTTGAAAATGGCGACTAGCTTTGCTCGGAGAAAATGGAGAGTGGAAAGTGAAAGAAGAACCTAGCCTAGCCAGCGCTGAGGTACTTTAAAAGAAACATTTTAGTAGGGAAAAGAAATAAAGAAATAAGGACTGATTTAAACAGAATTTTTCTGTTTTATTTTGAAAAAAGAGAAAAGGAAGAATTTTTTTGGAAAAAGAAAAGTTAAAATCCCTTTTTTTTAGAAGCATGACTCCCAAACCAAAAGGAAGGGGAGGCTCCCTTACAACTCAGATAAAGGACAAAGCAGAAATGGTTCATCTGCAGGGAACTGCAGATGAGGATTTAAAAGATTTCATAACAAGGTCCTTAGGGAGTGTTGTTGAGAAGATAAAAAGTTCACAGAAGAATCTTGAGGATTTGGTTCAAGGAAAACATGACCAATTGAATCAAACTATTATGAAAGTAGTTTCGGATCTTTCAAGTGCAGTGGTGGAAATGGGGAGGAAAGTGACTGAAATTAGCAGTAAGTTTGACTCCCAGATGAAAGAAGTACAAGAAAAATTTGTGGAAGCTGAAGCTAAAAATCAGATTATAGAGAATAATGTCATCATGCTTCAAATTAAAGCCATGGAATCAGCAATTAGATTAAGAGGCATAAGAGAAAATAAGAGAGAAAATTTAAGAACAATTTGTGCAAAGGCTCTTGTGGAATTATTAAAGTTAGAAGATGAGCTAATTCTTGGTTGTATGGAGAAAGTTTACAGAGTTAATTCACGTGTAGCTAAACAAAGGAATTTGCCTAGAGATGTCGTTGTTTACTTTACTGATAGAGGATTGAGAGATGATATTTTACAAAAATCCTACTCTGCTAGAGTGCAGGTAGAAGGTATACAAATTAGCATTTTTAAAGAGCTACCACCGAAGGTTTTAAATGACAGAAAATATTTTGGTTTTTTGGTCAAGGAATTGAAGAGAAGCAATATCCCATTTAGATGGGATTTACCAGTTGGAGTAATTTTCAGATACCATGGCGTGAGACATTGCTTGAATACTATTGAAAAAGCGGAATATTTTTATAAAAATATTTTCAAGGGAGCCCCGGAATGTGTTAAGAATAAAAAACGTGAAAGAGAATCTGCGAAATGTAAGCAGAAGGAAGAACCTCAAAGTGTGTTAGAAGAAAAGGGTGTACCAGTTGGTTGTCCAGAGGATTCTATTATGGATTTTCCAGATGAGAAAACTGTGCATCCCAGTGACCTTAGAGGGGGAGTACTGGACCTTGAACTCTTGGAGCAAGAATCAAAAAATAAAATTATAACTCGAGATGAGCAGCAGCAGAGGCCCAGTGCTCTTCAAGAGAAGGGGGATGATGCCAATCAACAGGAAGGAGAAGTTATGAGGAAATTCGACTGGAAACCACTGATGGGCAATATAAGGAGATCTATGAAATGATCCAAGCTATAGTAGATAGGTGTTAAAACCTTGGAGATGCATTATAAATTTTCAAAAGTTCATTCTGAGTTGGATTGATATTAGACTTATATATCAAAATGGATTATAAAAATTTTTCTACAAAGTTTATCTTGAATTGGACTTAACATCCTGAGAAAGGTAAACAGATTGCTGCAACACTAGCAGCGATCTGTGGTTACCCTATTATAGTTTTCTCTTTCTTTGGAATTCATTATCTAGAAGAAGAGAATAAAGATGAAAACATCTCGCAACCCGAAGGAAGGAACTGCAAAGGGTGACAGGATTTGAAAGAGCTTTAAAGGAACATCTGGGAATGCAGTTTGTAGTTTTTTTTCTTTAAGGTTTGAAACTTAGGAGGAGCTGCATTGGGTTTTTTTCTTTTTTTTAGGTGGTACAGTATAAGTTAGTTTGAATGTTCTACCTAGAGGAGTATAGAATACCTTCGTAGTTCGATATTATTTATATAAAGTCACTCGGGGGGATTTTTTGTGTGGAGAAATGTTTTTTTTGCTGATGGGGGCAGCGGGAAGATGAAGTTTATTGGAATTGGATTTACGTTGGAAGAAAGTATATTTAACTTCAATCAAGACGAAGAGAAGATTGAAATATGGATTATTGAGATAGAAAAAATTCTTTTTGGACATAATTGTATAATTATAATTATATATGTATAATCATATATATTATATTTCACTAGAATAGAGATATGTTTTATGTCTTTGTTTTTTAGTTAAGGGGTGTAGTTGGGATAAAATTATTTGATATGGATATTGAGGTGATATATTATATATCATATTTTATTATAAGGGGGATTGACTTTGGTATATGATTAGTAATGTTAATATTAATGGATTACAGAAAGGTATGTTAATATTAATGGATTACAGAAAGGTATGATATTTTTTTATTGGGTTTGAATATTATAAGTATTTTATTGATTGATAAATGAATATTGATGGTTGGTTAATGAGGTAAATTTTATTATTATTAGTTCCTTTTATTACAATATTGTTAATTTTAGAAAAATATTATTATTTATAGGTTTATTTGTTATATTACTTTGTTATATGTATTGGGTTTGTTTTTTTTTTGTCTGTTTGCTTTTCTTCTTTTCCTTCTTCTCTTTAAATTTTTTAAATTTTTTCCAATTTTAAAATTTGAATATTTTAAAAAATTTTCCTTTTTGTTTTAAACTTTTTTTTAAATCTGTAGCGGAAGTCAAGGGGGGGATGGGGAGGGGAAAGGGGTTGGGGTGGAGGGAAGTAGGGGGAGGTAGCGGGAGGGGGAGGAGGGTGTGTGTGGGGGGGAAATGAAAAAAATTTGTATTGTAAAACTTTTTCAATAAAAAAAATTCTTTTTTAAAAAAATAAAATATATAATATGAATGCTAAAAATACAGTGTATGACTGAAAATATATCAGAAAAAAATAATGGCAGAAAACTATAAAGACATAATCTATTAAAAACTTTGAAAAATTGAAAATGACTGGAAATCTTTCTACCCAGAATTAATCACCTCAAAAAACTTGTTTATGATATTCATTTTAATAAATAAAAATAATATCAATGTACCAAATAGTATAAAGTACACAGATTGTCAAGAAAGATGTTAGCAAATTGATAATAAAGAAAGTAAAAGTAAATGAGAAGCAATAGAAAGACTACTGTGTTTCCCTGAAAATAAGACATGTCTGAATAATAAGCCCAATTGGGCTTTTCAGCGTATGCGCTGAAAAATAAGCCCCCCCCCAACTACTTACACGCATGCGCAGCTGGTCCCACCATTTCCTCTGGTTGTTTGCTGCACAACCAAAATGAGTTGAGGAGGCGAGGCTGAATGGGGTGGGAATGCCCTCCCCTTCCTGTTCTTCGCACTGGCCAAGTGGCTCAACACATCCTACACCACCCCAATAGCAACAGCAGCCTAGCTGCTTCTCTTCCCCTCCATCTCTTTATTGAGATGGGTGGCAGGTGGGGTGGGGGAAAAGCAAGACGCATGAAGCGAGACATGACTCCCCTTTCTGTCTCTTTCCCTCCCTCTTCACTGGGCATGGCAGAACTCCTGCCCCTTGTTTAGCCACTCGCCCCCTTTAGGGATGCAATTTGGGGGTGGCAGGTGAAGCGAGCGAGATGCGAGATGCAGGTCTTACCTTTCAAGCTCCATCGCTTTCCTCTCCATTATATCCAGGGAAACATGCTGTAAAAGAAAACCTCGCGAGTTTCAGAAATTTGACTGAACTCGCAAGGTTTTTTTTTACAGTGTGGATACAATGGTGAGGAAAGTGACAGAGCTTGAAAGATAAGACCTGTGTCATGCTTCTCGCCTGCCCCAGCTGCCAACCCCAAATTGCATCCTAAAGAGGGCAGGTGGCTAAGCAAGGGGCAGAAGCCCCGCCATGCCCGGCGAAGGGGGGGGGAAGAGGAGGCAAGGGGAGCCACATCTCACTCCACGTGTCTTGCTTCTCCCATGTCCACCCATGTGCCACCCCGCTCGATAAAGAGATGGCAGGGAAGGGAAGCAGCCAGGCTACTGTTGCCATTGGGGTGGGGTGGGATGTGTTGGGCAGCTAGATGCACGTCTTACCTTTCAAGCTCCATTGCTTTGCTCACCGTTGTGTCCAGGGAAACACACTGTAAAAGAAAACCTCACAAATTCGAGAAGTTTGATTGAACTCACAAGAAGGTTTTCTTTTACAGTGTGTTTCCCTGGACACAATAGCAAGGAGCGTGATGGAGCTGGAAAGGTAAGACACGTATCCCACTTCTCACCCGCCCTACCTGCCATGTCAAATTGCATCCCTAAAGGGGGCGGGTGGCTAAGCAAGGATCAGGAGCCCTGTCATGCCCAGCGAGGAGGGGGGGGGAGAGAAGAGACAGCAAGGGGAGCCAGTTCTCGCTCCATGTGTCTCACTTCTCCCCCATCCCACCTGCCATATCTGTCGATAAAGAGACAGCAGGGAAGGGAAGCAGCTGTTGCCATTGGGATGGGGTGGGACATGCTTGGTCAGTGCAAAGAACAGGGAAGGGAGATGACGGCAGCCACGGAGCATCCAGTCCCACATTTGCCGCCTCCTGCACCCCCAAAATAATAAGACCACCCAATAATAAGGCCAAGCCCTTATTTGGGGGGGGGTCAAAAGAAAATAAGACCCTGTCTTATTTTCCGGGAAACACGGTATAAGCAAAGAAAGAATTGCATGATAAATATTTAATTCTTCAATTTCAACTGACCTGATCAGTCATAATCATAATTTTGCCATATCTTAATGTTTTCAGAGACTCTGGATCTTCATAACTTTTCTTATACTGTAGACCAACTATTTTTATAATGTTATTAATTTCTGCATTTTCCATAATCTGTGTAGAAATATAGAATTAAAACAAGCTATATTAATAAATACATGCATATAATTAGCTATGCACTCAAGAGCTCTTTAAATGACATATTTTACCTGTTTATGAGATGCCTCACGAACGTTAAGAATTTTTCCCCTGAGTGGAAATACCCCATATCTATCTCTTCCAATAACACCTAAACCAGAGACAGCTAAAGATTTGGCAGAATCTCCCTCAGTTAAAATTAATGTACAATCCAAAGAATGCTTGCCACCTATAACATAATGAAAAGAGCCAAAAAAATCAAAGTAAGGGGATTGAAGTAATCTTTAGTTCAAACCTAAATTCTTAAAATAGAGAATAGCACATTTTTAGAAAAAAACCATTTGATTAAAAAATACAGATACCTGACCTGAATTTGCTTTTTAAATAGCATGGCTCTTTAACCATGGTATAACTGGTTGTCAGTATTAATCTACCTATCCTGAAAAATACTACTTTCAACAAATATGTTCAACTTAGCAAGAATATTTACCTGAAGTATGTTCGTAGTCATTAATTAATGACTTTGGAGGCATTTGTATTACTATAAAAAGTATCCCAAGTGATTGTTAGTTCTTACCAGCATCATTAGCATCATCAAGTTTTGGAATGCCTTTAATTTTACTATGTTTCACTGATGAACATTTTTTGTTCAGCTGTGTCTGTGCCTTGAATTTCACCCAATTCAGTATACTTTCTACAATGCCACAGTTAGAAGCCTATAAAAATGGAATTCACAGTCATATTGAAAAATACTACAAAAAGATTTAGATTAAAAATAAACAAATATATCAAAGCACTAAAATCCATTTTTTCTTAGAAAATATCACATATGTCAGAGTTTACTTTTTACACAGCTTGATATTTCCTTATTTTTATTCTCTTAATTAACAGCAATAGCACTTAAACTTATATACCACCTCACAGTACTTTACAGCATTCTGAGCAGTTTATAAATGTCAATATATTGATCTCAATGAACTGGGTCCTCAATTTACTAACTCAGGAGGATGGAAGGCTAAGTCAACCCTGAGCCGGTTAGGATCAAACTCCTAGCTGTGAGCAGTGTTAGCCTGCACTACTGCATTTTAACTATTGTGTCAGCAGTCTCTTTCATATACCACTCAAAGAGCTACAAAGTTTATGAACTGAATTATGTGTTTTATTCCCAAAACTAGATAACATTTTGCAAGACAGTTAATAAACATCAGTATTTATTAAATAGAAAGAAAATGCATTTCAAATATTAGAGCAGTATTCTTTTATTATTTTTCATTTAATCATATTAAGAATAGTTTCTGAAATGCAAACTACATCAGGGATTTTACTTTATTTAAAGAAGTTGGTCAATGATTCTTCAAATGATTATGATTATGAAATAAATATGAAATACTTACTGCTTTAAAAAACTTTTCTGATAATTGACATTTGGACCCAAAACTTTTCGGTTGGAGTGTCATATTCTCTTTCGTTTGAGAATCGAAGGAAGGGTTTTCAATAAGACAATTAATAAAAACCCATATATGGTTCTTTACCTGTTCAAAAAAATAATAATATATATATTAAAATAACATATATAAATACGCACACGAGTGAAAATCAGAAAACAAAGTTACAGAAATAATGAAGCAATCTATTTTGTGAAATTATTTCAAAACATGTACATCAACTTACCTGGAATGGCTTTACTGAAACACCAGCTTTGTTTTTCTTTTTGACTACTTCTATTAATTTTCCAACAATTTGATCTACGACATAATCGACATGCCTACCTCCCTTAAGGTAAAAAAATAAAAGAAGTTAGCAACAATAACAAAACAAAATTATGTTTCAGAACTTTGTGTTCTAATAATGAGAACATTTTCGCAGTACAAAGAAATATCAAATAATCAAAAGAATGACACATCCTGAACACATTAGGACTGTTACTATGCTCATATTGAAGTATTTTTAATTTATCTGTATGTACCACATATAAAATTTATGTGAGCTCCCACCGGAATTACGGAGGATCCTGGATCTGCGCACTTTCTGCCATGCCCTTAAAACATTCTTATTTAAACAGGCGGGCCTGGCCTAATCTTCCCCTTTTTAAACTGTTTCAAATCTATCCTAAATTGGGTGTTTTACATTATTAGGCCAAAATATTTATTATATTCTAAATGTTTTTAACATTATATTATATGCACTTCATCTGACTGTTCACCGCCCTGAGTCCTTCAGGAGTAGGGCGGTATATAAATGTAATAAAATAAATAATAAATAAATAAATAAATATTTTCATTTTTAAAAGTCCATAAACTGCACAGTAGAGCTTCACAACTACATTAAGGTAACAACTGTAATATAATACAATATAGTTAAAAACCCAGTTTTTATGGCAAAAATTTATGAAATGGTTTGCCATTACATTCTTCCTACCTTGGCCCAAGGTCACCTAGCTGGCTTCATGCCTAAAGTAGTACAAGAAGTTATAGTCTCAACCACCATACCAAGATGTGTCTCAAGGATTGCAGTAATACCAATGTAATCTATTTTTGCAATCTTAACTGCCTATCACTAAGATCAAAAAATGAAAAGTGAGTAAAAATTATACTGAATATATAATATCTGATATGGTGACCTTCAATCTTTGAATTGGATGACTTGTTATACTAAGAAACCACTAACAATAGAACTTTTAAGACAAACTATTTTTCTCGGCAGTCTGCTGAAAAATATTCAAATACAGAGTTTTAAAAAGAATTAAATGATGTGCTATGTACTAACATATTCTAAGGCATGTAACAGATATTGATACTTAGACCAATATTTTACAAATATATACAGTAACTATTACATTTGTTTATATGAAATCAATAACCTGTTTGATATTACTTTCACAACTTATTTTAAAATATTTGCATTACTTGCTTCAGGTGTATATGTGATCGATATTAAAATTAGCTCAGTTATTTCTATCATTGCATTTTATGTTGTTGTGTATATAATACAATTTATAAAATTAAAAACCAAAAGTACATTAATTCCAATTCAAAGATTGTGCTGTGTTTTGCAATAGTGGCAAATATCTGTAGCTCGGAGTGTAGGATGAGGGTGAAGGTTTGTTTCCAAACATTCCGTTACCAAACTAGGTAACATCTTCAGTGGAGTTTAGGGGATGTCAGTGTCAGTTTATAAGGGCTTAAGATGTGGGTGTGCCAAGTGAAGGTCTTGTGATAAGTCAGTTGTGAGTCATCAGTGGCTCTTATGATGGGTCTTGTGATAAGGAGATTACAACAGGTCAGGGTCATTGGGAGGTGAATTGCTGGTGAATTGCTGGTTGTGTGGGTTGGTTGAGGGTTGATACTGTCTCTGGTTGGCTGTGCAGTTGATTTGGATTCTGAGGTGTTCATATGTTGGTTGTTGTGCTTTACTGTGTATTATTTTAATCACTATTAAATATGTAAAGTAACTCACCTTTGTGGTAGCAATACTGTTCACAAAACTAATTTGCTGAAATCCCTTTTCACTTAAAGTAAGACAGACATCCCAGCGTTCATTAGCAAGTTCATGAATAACTTTTAGAGCAAGTCCAGTTTCATCCAACTTATCCTTTACATAAAGATCAACATAACTACGAAAGCCATTCACCTAGGATTTAACAAGAATAATCACTTTCTGCTTTGAACACATAGAATTTCATTATATAAATATTTTACTAACATTCTTACAGGTAATTTCTTTCCATTAAGCATAACTTTGACTCCTTTGCATGCTCCTGCTAAATCATAAGCTCTTCTTGTCATAAGAGCTACTATATCTTTGTCAAGCTTTTCCATCTTAAACTTTGAAAGATCTGGTTGGAATGTAACACATGTGTAGTCATCTCCTTCAAAATGTTTAATCTTAGGATCTGAAGTCTTCATCATATTATTCATCCAGGTCTTCATTTTAAAAGAAGATAAAAAACAAGCATATACATTAATAGAAATTTTCTGACAAAAACACAGCAGTAAAGAAATATGTTTTTCATTCAGTCATTCTAAATTAGATATTTCTTTTTTCAGTTCTCATTTAAACAAAAATAATATCACATTTTATTTATTTTATATTTCTCTTGAAAAACATAATCCATGTGTTCACAATATGATGTATAATCATTAATGCATTGAATATAATGTGATTATTTCCCACATTATCACTTGATTAATTTAAGATATACTGACTGGGTTGAATAAAGTAGAAAAAATACATCAGGGTTCTGACCAATAGTATTTTTTAGTTCTCTATTAAGATTAAGACTAAGTAAAGTTATATACTTCTACAATTACATTCATTTGAATAAATTATATTGTTCAGAGTTTCAATCAGAGAAATCCCTTGTGAACTTATCTCTGAATATCTTGTCCTATCATCTTTTTAAAAACTGTTTTAAAACTTTTAATCACATAAGAGATATGTTAAGAAAGCAAAGGGAAACAATCATACCTGCTTAAAACTATGTTTGTATTCTTTGCAAGCAGTCTCAACTGTAAACTTGGTACTGAATATATTACAAAGTTTTGCACCATAACCATTGCGACCACCTGAAAAGGTAGGGAACATGAATACCTCTCAAAATGTTTTTGTTTTTACGATGTCTCCCCCACTGATACATGCCATGCATCTGCAAATGGTATACAGGTAGTCCTTGATTTACAACAATTCATTTAATGACCATTCAAAGTTACAACAGCACTGAAAAAAGTGACGAGAATTTTTCACACTTACAACCACTGCAGCATCCCCATGGTTGCATGATCAAAATTCAGGTGCTTGGCAACTGATTCATATTTACAAAAGTTGCAATGTCCTGGGATCATGTGATCACCTTTTGTGACCTTCTGATAAGCAAAGTCAATGGAGAAGCCAGATTTAACAACCATGTTACTAACTTAATAACTGTAGTGATTCACTTAACAAGTTTAGCAAGAAAGGTCATAAAATGGTGCAAAATTAATTAACAACTGTCTTGTTAGCAACATAAATTTTGGGCTCAATTATGATCATAAATCAAGAGCTATCTGTATTGTGTTTTAACATACAAGTACTGTAGCACTTCATTTAGAATTTTGCAGCAGGAATGTGAAATTAAACCTTCCACTTAGTTTCACTTATAAATCTCTTAACTTCCACCAATTAAAGCATCAAATCCAAATTGTTATTATTACTCAAAAATTATCATTTGGGTTATGCTGTATTAGTATATTTACCTGTAACTTTTTTTTCATCATCATCATAATTACTGGACGTTAATAGCTGTCCAAAAATTAAGGCAGGAACATACATCTTTTCCACTTTATGTTCCACAACAGGAATACCTTTTCCATTATTCCAAATACTTATAATATTTGACTCACTGGAAGTGAAAACAGTAAATATTTTAACTGCAGAAAAGTGCAGTTGCCTTTATAACAATGTAATACAAATGTTTCCGTATGTCATATCTAACAGTTTACAAATTCACTAGTTATCCGATTAGCAGTAAATCACTGCAGCTACCAATATGGCTGTGGTAGAACAATTAAGATAACATGCAAGACAAACGTAACAAACGTGCAAGAGAAATTAAGATAGCGTGCAAGACAAACATAACAAACATGCAAGACAAATATAACAAACAATGATATCACTGGTAGAACACCACACAGTGCATATCTTTTCTCCAATACTGAGAGAAGTGGTGGCAGTTGCAATCTTCAAATTAGAATCTTGCCTGTATTTTAGAATATATTTTACTTAAAGCAATATTAAGGTTACAAGCCTTTCCAATTCCCATCACATATGTTCTTTAACTACGCAGAATCTTCTTCAGTGCAGTGTGATTCCACAACAGACAGATGAACTTCTCCTTGTAGATAAAAAATTTGAAAATCGAAAAATGGGAATTGAAAAAATCTTTTACCTGCACTATAATCCCTGATAAAATATTCAAATGTTCAAATATTTTACAGATGCAAATCTCTCTATTATCTTAGTATTAGTCTTTGTCACACACCTCAGCTTGTTTTGTATCATTGTACTACACATTAATGTAGTGTGTAGTGATTAAATCCTGATCTTGATCTAAAACATACAATTAATATTTTTTTGGATATGCTATCCAATGAATACTCATCCATGTCAATAGATCAATAACAGAAAGGACAAAAAGATTGTCCAAGATTGCCAACTTGAAGATGCAAACAGCACAATTATATTTAAACACAACAGCATTGCCTAAAAGATCTATGCTAGAAAATATATGAATTGAAATCCAGAAGATTTAAGAGCATGAAATGAAAAAAAGAGGAAAATGATATTGGGAATGAATATCTATAAAGTGTGACACATACCTTGCACAACAAAATAGCATATTTGAACTCTTATCATTTATATTCAGAAATGTCATGACAACCTTTACAATTTAAACAATAAAGGAAAAATCTGTGTATCTTGAAAACATATTTAAATTAATTTTTTGATTGAAGTACTTTCTTTTTATATATATTCAATTCATATTATTTTATTATGAAGTTAAATTTCTGTTTTTATTTTAATATTTAATAGAGAGAAGCATTTTAACACTTCTATCCCAAAATAAATTATAACAATAAAAATTGCATTTAAAAAAATAAACATATTGACCTTCAGGAATCATAATTCTTTCTAAGACAACCAAATACATATTTATTTAAAATACTTCTATACTGCTTATCATGTTATCCATATTCAATAGTACAACACTAGACAACCTTATGACTTATTGGATCATCCTTTGAGAGAAAAGTAGTACAGTCTTATTGACCAAAATTAACATTAAATTTTAGAGCGCCCATATTTTTTTAACCCCAATGCTAAAAAAATTCCATGATCATCTAAGAAAATATATATCATAAATAGAAAAATAATTGTAGGGGAAAATGAATAGTAATAATAAGCTAATATTTACTTACCTAAATAGAAAAACAGAATGACTGTAGGTGGGCAAAAAATCAGTGGGAGTGGAAGTGATGTTGCTTGTGGGAAGGTAGTAAGGAGTGTAGGAAATCATGATCATTTACTGAGAGAAGTGTGGAAACACTGCAATAACCACAATTTTGCAATATCATGGAATTTGAATATCATGGAAATTTCAATTCCACAATAATGGGTATTGGATTTTTTTATGACCACTTAAAATAAATTAAATTATGACCACTTAAAATAAATTAATTTATTTTAGGCAGCTTGATTCAAAAGTTGCTGTAGTATATAATACACTGTTTGAGATAGTTTGAGGGTACAAGCAAGAAAACAGTGAGAATTTTAATAGTATGTTGTCATTATAAATGAACATACATCATACTTACGGATCAATTGATATTTTGATACAGGTCATATTCTTATCTCTTTGCTTATTGTCAGCTGCATTTACTAGAATAAATAAACATTTATTAGCAACAATAACTTCTATTAAACAATCTTTAAAAATTACAAATAAGATAAATGCTATACTTTTATATGCGGTAATTACAACAAATCTCAGTAATTGTGCAAGAAAGTGTTACAGGCCCAGAATTCAATTGGATTTTCTTATAGAATGATTTAGAATAGTATCATCACTTTATATTTTGTAATTAGTTTTCTATTCTTTCTATATAAAAACATACACTAAAGGGCACTTTGTATGTTATGTTTATGTCAGTTTTTCAAGATGAAAATGTTAACAATCAAAGTTTTGAAGTCATCTTGTGTTTAGTTAAAATATTTTAATCTTACAGATTTCCTATACTTCTATCAATTGAGATATTTCAATATCTATTTTCCTTTTATTATATAATCATACAGAAAAGAGTTGAATTTCTAAGCATGATTCATTAAAAGTAAAGAAACCTGCTAAGAAAATCTAATAATTCTTTTGATGAAACCTCAGGAAATATCCTGTGTTCTGTTTCTCATCCCTTGGATTCCCACTCCCACGAGGTCCCCAAAGGCCTTTCCCTCTCCATCCTTGGTCATCATAGATCTTTTCCTCCTTTCAACTGGATCCCTATAGGTTTTTCTCTCCCTATTGGGTATCCACAGACCACTTTGTGTTCTTTCAGGTTAATACTCCCCTCCCACCAGATCTTTGCAGGCCTTTCTCTCCCTCAACGAGTCAATGCATTGTGAAAAGGCCTGTGGGGACTTGGTGGGATTGGGGAGATAAGCAAGAAGGGCTGCAGTGTCTCTGCAGTTGGTTGTAAGACTGAATGACCACTGGAGTGCTGCAGGGCCAATAAATTTGGGAACAATTTGTAAATAATTTTTGGGAGGTTCACTATAATTTCAAGTGGCCATTAAATATTAAGAGACTGCTTGTAAATCGAGGATTATCCGTGCAACCTCTTAATTTGAAATACTTAGGAAAATTCACAATTGATTATCAGGATATTGTAAATGTAAGAATTTTATGGTAAATCAGGTTGATTCAAATCAACCTGCTGAATATTTTTTAAAAGTATATACTGATATTTGACATGAAATTGTAATAATGGGGTTGGGGGATACAGATGGGCCCACTGATTACGTACCTGGCTCCCTGCCTCGTAACGGCGGCCCTGCCTGAGCTGCTCGATGTTATAGCCGGGGTGGCGGTGGAAACCCCCAGACTTATTGTTATGGGGGATTTTAACCTTCCATCTGCTGATGAAATGTCGGAGTCAGCTCGGGAGTTCATGGCTTCCATGGCGGCCATGGACCTGACCCAGGTAGTTAAGGGCCCCACCCATTTGGGGAATCACACTCTGGACTTGATTTTTGTCTTGGACCAGTGGTTGAATGATCTTAAAATAGGGGATATAGACATCAAGCCCTTGTCATGGTCTGATCATTCTCTCCACCCACATGGACTTTCAAGTCACTTCCACCCAGGGAGACGGAACCCACCAAATGGTTCCGTCCCCGAGAGGTTCCTGATGGAGCTTGGGCCATTTCCTGAGACTCTGGCTCACGGCTCGACTGAAGACCTAGTGGTCGCCTGGGACAGGGCGGCTACTGGGGCCTTGGACTGTGTCGTGCCTTTGTGGCCTCTGACCCGATGCTGATCTCGACTAGCTCCTTGGTTTTCTGAGGAGCTGAGAGAGATGAAGCATTGGAAAAGACACCTGCAGAGCGATTGGAGGACAAGCCGATCTGAATCTGATCGAACTCAGGTGAGATCTTATATTAAGGCCTACCTAGTGGCGATAAAAGCGGTGAAGTCTAGCTACTTCTCTGCTCTTATTGCATCTGCAGAGAACTGCCCAGCCGTGCTGTTTAGGGTGACCCGCTCCCTTCTTCAGGTGGGGACGCAGGAAGATGCCTTACAGGGATGAGCTGAGGATTTTGTGTAATTTCTGCATGATAAAGTTGCTCAGATTTGGGATGGCCTGGACTCCGATTGGGTAGATCCAGGGGAGGAGACGGGGGTAGGTCTTGAGAGCGTTATCTGGGAAGAGTTTGACTCTGTAGCTCCTGAGGATGTGGACAGGATTCTGGGAAAGCTTAATGCTGCCACATGTTTATTGGACCTGTGTTCCTCCTGGTTGGTACTGTCCTCCCGGGAGGTTACACGAGGATGACTCCAGGGGATTATAAATGCTTCTCTGAGTAAGGGTTTCTTTCCTGCCACCTTGAAAGAGGCGGTTGTAAAGTCCCTCCTCAAGAAACCTTCCCTGGACCCGGCTTTATTATCAAACTATCATCCAGTCTCCAATCTTCGCTTCGTTGCGAAGGTTGTTGACAGTGTGGTGGCACAACAACTACCCCGATACCTGGATGAAGATGTCTATCTGGATCCGTTCCAGTCGGGCTTCAGGTCACGATATAGCACGGAAACGGCATTGGTCGCGTTGGTTGATGATCTCTGGAGGGCCCGGGAAGAGGTTGCTCCTCTCTCCTGGTCCTATTAGATCTCTCAGCGGCTTTTGATACCATCGACCATGGTATCCTACTGCACCGGCTGGAGAGGTTAGGAATAGGGGGCACCGTGCTTCGGTGGTTCTCCTCCTTTCTCTCTGACCGTTCACAGTTTGTGTTGGCAGGGGGGCAGAGGTCAACCTCGAGGCACCTTATCTGTGAGGTGCCACAAGGGTCGGTCCTCTCACCCCTTCTGTTCAACATTTATGTAAAACCGCTAGGCGAGATCATCCGTGGTTTCGGGGTGAATGTTCATCAATATGCTGATGACACTCAGCTATACATCTCCACCCCAGACCACCCCAACGATGCCCTTACTGTGACGTCCCGTTGCCTGGAGGCCGTACGGATCTGGATGGGAGGAAACAAACTCAGACTCAACCCCTCCAAGACTGAGTGGCTGTGGCTTCCAGCGTCCTGGTATAGTCAGCTGGTACCATCACTGACAATTGGGGATGAGACCTTGTTCCCCACAGAGAGGGCCCGCAATTTGGGTGTCCTCCTGGACTCACGGCTATCTTTAGAAGACCATTTGACCATCGTGGCCTGGGGGGGCCTTTTATCAGGTTTGCCTGATCCGCCAGCTGCGTCCCTTTCTGGATCGGGATGCCTTGTGCACAGTCACTCATGCCCTAGTCACCTTCCGTATGGACTACTGCAATGCTCTCTACATGGGGCTCCCCTTGAAAAGCACCAGGAGGCTCCAACTGGTCCAGAATGTAGCTGCGCGGGTGATTATGAGCGCATCTCATTGCGCCCATGTAACACCTCTCCTACGCGATCTGCACTGGCTCCCAGTGGTCTTCCAGGTGCGATTCAAGATGTTAGTTATCACCTTTAAAGCACTCCATGGCTTAGGACCTGGGTACTTATGAGACCGTCTTTTACCACCAATAGCCTCCCGCTGACCAGTTAGTTCTCACAGGGAGGGACTACTCAGAATACCGTCAGTCAAATTGTGCCGACTGGCGACTCCCAGGGGGAGGGCCTTCTCTGTAAGGGTTCCAATCCTTTGGAATGAACTGCCTCCTGATATTCGAAACATCCCTAGTCTCCTTGCTTTCCGCTGTGCCCTCAAGACCCTGATGTTCAATCAGGCGGGGCTAAACATGTTAACTGGGAATGATTAAAATATTATCTAATTCTGGGTTTTATTTAATTTCGGCTAAACTATGTTATAATTTTAATTATCAATTTTATGATGTTTATGTATCTTTTATTTTTTCTTGACTGTACACCGCCTTGAGTCCTGCGGGAGAAAGGCGGTATAGAAATATAATAAATAAATAAATAAAATAAATAAATAAGAAAATATGAAATAAAGATGTAATACAAAGTTATGCCATATTAGTAGCAGTTTTGATTAAATTATTTTTGAGTTAATTCCTCTTGTAAAATTATCATTGATTGGTATAGCTTCCCACGATTTGTTACCAGGATTTTCACAGAAATGTTTTTTAAAAAATTTCTAGGTCACAGATAAATAAAATGAGTATGTTAATATATGTATAAATTAGGAATAAATTCATAAATAATTCGGAAAGGAAAGAAAACATGATACCTTTGTTTCTTTTCATCTCTTTAACATTTATTATTAATAACAACGTATCTACAACATGCCAAAATATACCTGAATTCTTCAACTTCAAAATAATTTTGAAATGCTGTTAATATATCATTGTTATAAATACTTACCAAGAATTTCATCAAATATTTTATATAAACCAGGAACAAAAGTGACCTCTCTACAATTCATTCCTGCATCTTCGTCAAACACCCACATCAACTGTAAATAAAGTTTTGTTATGAATAAAAATATTGTATTATTTTAAAATATGCTTAATTTTTTAAAAGAATGCTCATTATATTTTAGAGATTTATTTAATTATGTTATCGCTCACTCACGAAATGACTCTGAACAAATGTTAAAAAATAAGAAAAAAGTCCAAATTACCATTTGTACTATCCAAATACAAGCAAGATTTAATATATTCAGTGATAATATTAACACTTCAAATAAATAGAAAAAGGAAATTACCTGAGTTAAAGGTTCTACTGAACCAATGTATGTATCAGGACGGAGAAGAATATGCTCAAGTTGAGTCTTTTTTTGATAAACTCTCTCAACAGACAGCTTTTTTGAATCATTTTTATTTGTGTGTTCAGGTTCTTCTTTTTTTGAAGCATTGTTTTGATTATCAAACAGTGTCTGTAATACATATAAAAATAATATAAATCTTAGTTTTGACCTACTCAAAAGCTTTGGAAACTGTTTTACTGGTTCGACAATACCTATAATCTGAAAATTAATCTACTCGTTACAATATATATAAAATTTTAAATAATCTTTTTCAGTCTATGGGCTCCTTTGAAATCTGGAGGGACATACAGATGTTGTTGAAAAATAACTATAAAGAGGAAAGGATGGTGAATTTAAGAAAGAAATTTTGCCAAGGTGAACATGAAGACAAGTATGCTACTTTTTTCCACTTTATTTAGCACTTGAAGAACTATCATGCCAGTTCAATGTAGCCAGGAAAACATACATATTTCTAAACAAAATATTGAGTTGCAACCATTATTTTAATTTTTTAGATAAAATTGGGCCTAAATGATTTTACAGTTATTTGTGGAGATAAAATTGTTACCAGCTGGTATTTTGCTTACAATTTATTCATTTATTGTTGTAAACAATAAGATAAGATAGGAGTCCAGCAATGTCAAGAGATGTTGCCTACAATACTATTTTTTAATCTGCACAGAAATTTATATAGTCTCTTCAGTTTCACTAAGTGGCTATCATAGATGGCTAAAATCCTATTCAAGAGGAATGTTACAGAGGATAGTTTCTGAGGTAGTAAAATAACATTTGGAATTATGTTAATAATCCTTGATTCATGTATTTCATTGTCTTTAGTTTGCCAGTTTATACTGACCAGTTTGTTGTTTAATGATAGGGACAACTAAATCTTTGCCACAAATCAGGAAGAAAGAGAACTGTACAATAAAGGAGGCTTGTTGAAGGTTCAAATAGTTTAAAATCATATTTTATTTATTATCTAGTGTATATTTTATCAGTGTATAATTTCTAATTAATCAGAAGAATCTGGAGAATTTGTTTTTTTTAAAGGAGAAGTTATTTCTCTATGTTATGTTAAATGTTAATCTTTTGTTATATTAATATATGGGGATTATTATTTGTGAAATGTAGAAGTGCACCTATGGATTTGTTATATTAATATATGGGGATTATTATTTGTGAAATATAGAAGTGCACCTATAGATTAGTGGAATATGACATGTATATTCAAATGGCAAAAGTTGCTATTTGGAATATTGTGTTTGTCTTTTTGTATATTAGAGTTTGTCTTTTTGTAAAGGAGAAATTATCTCCCTTTGTCATGTCAAACCTGGGTTTTCTTTTACAGACATTAGAAATATTTGTTGTGAACTTTTGTCTATACAAACAAACCTGTCCAAACCTACTTCTTGGTAAGCTAGAAAAATGTGAGATAGATAGCATTGCCATCAGATGATTTGTAAATGGCTGACAAACCATACTCAATGAGTAATCATTAATGATACTTATATTTATATGGAGGGAAGTAAGTAGTGGGGTACAACAATGTTCTGTCTTAGACCCAGTACTCTTCAATATCTTCATAATGACTTAGAAGAGAGAATAGAAGGGGAATCCATCAAAATTGCAGATGATACTAAATTGGCACTATGAGAGGACACCCCAGAAGACAAGCTCAGGATCCAAAGAGGTCATGACAAACTTGAACAATGGGTCCTATCCAATAAAATGAAATTTAATGTGGAGAAAAGCAAGGTTTTACACTTATGACAGGAAAAACCAAAGATACAAGTACAGATTAGGTGAAACCTAGCTCAAAAACAATAACTGTGAGAGGGACCTTGGAGTCCTAGTGGAGGTTCAGAACTAGGTATGCAGCAGCAGCTAAAAAAACTTGATTGTATCAATAAAGGCACAGAACCAAAGCCACATATAATATTAGTACTGCTTTATAAAGCCTTAGTACGGCCACACCTGGAATACTGCATCCAATTTTGGACACCACATTACAAAAAATAGGTTGAGCCTTTGGAAAAAGTGCAGAGAAGAACAACTAAGATTATTAAAGACTAAAACATGGAGAATGATTGCAGGATTTGGGTTTGGCTAGTCTAGAAAAAAGGACTGAAGGGAAATGATAGCAGTATTCCAGTATTTGAGACTGTCACAAAAGTGAAGGGGTCAGCTTATTTTCCAAAGCACCACAGAGCAAGGTAAGAAACAATGGATGGAAATTAATCAAGGAAAGAAACAACTGGAATCAAGGAGAAGTTCCTAGTGAGAACAATTAACCAGTGGAACAGCTTGCCTTCAGAAATTGTGAGTGCTTCATCACTGGAGATTTTTAAGAAGAGACTGGACAGCCATTTGCCTGAAATGGTGTAGGATCTCCTGTTTGAGAAGGGGACTACAAAACCTTTCAATGTCCCTTAATTAAGATTGAAGAATGAGGAATTTATTTATTTCATTTTTCTATTATGAATGGGTTTTATGTTCTTAGTTAAGAGGACGTAAACAGATTATAGAGTTATTTACATATGCCATGATTAAAGTGGGAATCACTTTCTTAGAGATCAGAAGAAGTCCTTTTTATTTTTATTGCATTTTTTTCTTTTCTTTTTTAGTTTGTATCTTTTAGTGTTCTATTTTAAACCTTTAATAAAATTATTGAACAAATACTAATTTAAAATTGTTAAAATAGTAATTATATTACAAAAACCATCACTTGTAAAAACTGAAACATTATTAAATAATCAAACTGTCAGACTGTCACAAATTCCTTGTATGTCCAATTACACTTGGCCAATAAAGAATTCTATTCTATTCTATTCTATTCTATTCTATTCTATTCTATTCTATTCTATTCTATTCTATTCTATTCTATTCTATTCTACTCTACTCTACTCTACTCTACTCTACTCTACTCTACTCCACTCCACTCCACTCCACTCCACTCCACTCCACTCCACTCCACTCCACTCCACTCCACTCCACTCCACTCCACTTCATTCCATTCAAACCAATGAGATAGAAAGGAATTTAGAGTTTAGAGTTAATTGTTAGAATAACTCAGTATTTCAATTGCTACAATTGAAAAAAAATGCTTCCCCTTCCAAGCCTGACATAGTTTGTATTAAATGGTTGTTTTTTCTTTTTAAAACAAAATAAGCCAGACATTAAATATATTAAATCTTTGGAATGTATAGCAATTTATTTCTGAATAATTCCTTCTAAAAGTAAAAATGGGGCAAAATATTATTTCTATGCACAATGAGTGACATCTGTATATCTAACTATGCTTGAGATTTTGAAAAGCCTCTCAAACACGCTAATTATCTACCTCTTCAAAAATACTGTCCATCCCAATATACAATTAGACTTTACTTGAAATGTATTAGCAGCAATTCTGAAAAGCAAATTTTTTTTCAGAAAACAGTGGTTTTAACCAAAATTATTCATGTTAACATTGACTATTATAAAGCTGTATTCAGCTTTCTTGAAGATAGTACTAAACTTTTTATAGAATGGAAATAACACTTAAAACACTTGGCACATAGTAACTTGAAATATCAGTGGCATTCTTTAAAAAAAACCCTGCTTTTTCTGGAAGGGTCTTCATTTAGTTATAAAAGATAAAAGGAAGCTGGAATGACTCAAAGCATATTTGGAAATGAGGAAGCAAGTCGGAAAACAAATTTGATAGCTAACCATCTGTTATCAACCATAGATGGATATTTTGTAACTTAACACATCCATGACAAACATGCATGATATTTATTGCAGGCATTCTGTGACGATATGCAACATGCTCACAAAATTGTAAATTAGCCTAAAAGGACTAGCCAAAAAAAAAAAAAGCTTGCCTAGCCTGCTTTAAAGCCATCCACAGAATGGGACATATAGACTCCAAGAAGTTACTTTTCTTACTAAAACTTTCATCCAAGTACTTTTTCGCTCATATACAAACTCACTTCTTCAGATATAGAATGTTGGTCTTACCTGATACAATCCTTCATGTTGAGCGGAGGCAGCATTCTGGAATGGGTTGTCCTCGTCTGTTAGCCAATAGGACTGAGACTGTCAAAGCTGAGAAGACACGCCTACACCAATGGTCCCCAGCTTTTGGCAAAGGAACTGCGACAGCCTCAACATGTCATGGTCCAAAACAGCAAGTAATCAAACAAGAACATATGACCACCCTCCAGTGGACGAAGGCCGGCTCCTAAACAGGGAGGGGCTGGATGCTGCCTCAATGAGAAGGATCGTATCAGGTAAGACCAACGTTCCTTCTCCATTGTAGTGGAGGCAGAATCCAGGAATGGGACTCCAAAACCAGTGCTGTCCTTATGGGTGGGCAGGAGCCCGACCCTAGGTCTCCTCATCAGTGTGCACCCGCTGGAGGACCCGCTTCCCAAAGGCTGCCTTTGCAGAGGCATAGACATCAAGTTTATAGTGCCTGATAAAGGGGGAGGGGGAGGACCAGGTAGCAGCATGGCAAATCTGCCCCAGGGAGGCCTGCATAGCCCACGCCACACTTGTGGCTGCACTCCTGGTGGAGTGTGCCGTAATACTCTTGGGCAATGGAAGGGCCTGTATTTCATAAGATTTGGCAATACACACCCAGATCCAGAAGCCCAGGGTCAAAGAAGTGACCTTGGCCCCCAAGGAGGCCGGCTGAAATGAAACAAAGAGAGACTCTGTCTTCCTGAAGGAAGTACGCTTTATATAAATCCAGCGTGCTCTCTGCACGTCTAATGTGTACCATTTATGTTCCAGCGCATACACTGGGGTGGGGCAAAAATTAGGGCGCACCAGCTCCTGAGCCCTGTGAAACCATGAGTTAACTTTTGGCAGGAAAGAAGGATCCAAATGTAACACCACCCTGTTGGTATGAAAAGACACATAGGTCCGGACGGACAGAAAGAGACGCCAATTCTGAGATCCTCCTAGCCGAAGTTATGGCAACCAGCAAGACCACTTTGAAGGGCAGGAAGTGCAAGGAGGCCTCTCGTGGTGGCTCAAAGGGGTCTCCCATCACAGCCTGTAGCACCTTGTTGATATGGAACCTGTGAATGGTCGTGTGGGGAGCCAGAGAGTCCAAATCCCCACAGGAGAAAATCAAGGCGAAAGCCGCCACCTGGCAACAGAGTGTGTTGAGCGATAGCCCCTTGTTCAGACCCACTTGCAGAAATTGAAGAATTTGAGGCACTGTCACTAAGGTTGGGTCAAGGCCTGACTTACTACACCAGGAGCAAAATGCTCACCAAGTAGCATCATAAATTCTGTTGGTAGAAGCCCTCCGGGAGGCCTGGATGGTATCAATGACCTTGGAGGAGTAGTGGCCCTGGCTCAAGAGCCCACCGCTCAAATGCCAGGTGGTCAATTGGAATCACTGAGGATCCGGATGGACCAATGCCCCCTGGCTGAGGAGACTCCGTCTGGCGGTATTCTCCAAGGCCTGGTCACCGAAAAAGCCACTAAGTTGGCAAACCAAGGCCGCTGCAGCCAGTGTAGTGCCAGCAGGATCACCTCCGCCCATACTGAAGACTCTTCCTTATCACCTTCGGGATGAGGGGAAGAGGTGGAAAGGTGTAGAGCAGCTCCGCTGGCCAAGGACTGCGAAGTGCATCGATGCTCTCTGCTCCCGGAACCGCAAACCTTGTGAAGGATCTGTCCAGGGTGGCAAAGAGGTCCACCATCAGGTGTCTGAAGCACTCCATCAGCTCTTGAAACAAATCTGGATGCAGGCACCACTCTGCGTGGTCGATTGTGGCCCTGCTGAGCCAATCACCCAAACATTGGCTGTCCCTGCAATGTACTCCTCCCTCAATGATATCTGGAGCTGCTCTTCCCAAAGACAAAGCTGCTCAGCCTCCTCCATAAGGGCACTGGACTGGGTACCCCCTTGTCTATTAATATGTCCCTTGGCGGCCACGTTATCAGTGAAGATCAAAAAATGCCTGCCTGTCACCAAATCCTGGAACTCCCTAAGGACCAGGTGGACAGCCCTGAGTTCCCGCCAATTAATGTTGTGGGCCAAATCTGCTGGAGACTACCTGTCCTGGGCTACCCTATCCTGTAGATGAGGTCCCCAACCACAGAGACTGGCATCAGTCATTACTGTCAGACACTCCAGCTCCTTAAATGCACAACCCATGGCAGAGCCAGGGAAAGCCACCACTCCAGGGAATGCAATGTGGGTGGAGGTAATCTAACCTTGTGCAGAAACGTACTTGTACCCGCCCTTTGATATGGAAGGAGAACACACTGAATGGCCTTGGCATGCAAACGCGCCGACAGCACAATTGATATGCAGGATACCATCTTGCCCAACAGTCCCAAAGCATCGCCGGGGGCACCGAACGAGCTCCCTTGTCTTGATGTACTAGATCAACTAGACTTGCCCTTGCCCAGTCCTGGGAGAGATATACCCTGCCATTTCCTTAGAGGTGGATTGAATCAGGATATAGCACTGGACACACACGGGACGAACCCGCAGGTAGGCAGCTAAGACCGCCAATACCTTAGTGAAAACCCTAGGTGCTAACAACATGCCAAAGGGCAAGGCTTGATACTGATAGTGCCGGCCTGCATAACAGAAGCGGAGATTTCCTATGACCTGAAAAAATGGAGATATGCAAATAAGCCTCAATAAATCAACTGAGGTGAGGAAGTCACCGTCCCTGACGCTGCCCAAAATGGATTTAAGGGAATGCATCTTGAACCGTTTGTAAATAATAGCAGTTCAGTCTTTTGAGATCCAGAATTGCCCTTCCGGTGGGACTGGAAGGCCTGAAAATCAGTTGGCCAGTGCGTGCATGCGCACTGGAGCTGAGCTAGGGCAACACTTGCATGCCCACCAATATGGTTCTGTGTGCCACCTATGGCACCTGTGTCACAGGTTCGCCATCACGGCCCTATACCCACCCAAGGCTTTTGGAATTACAAAGAGGATGGAATAAAACCCCATCTCTTGTTCAACTCCTGGAACTGGTTGAACAGCATGAATATCCAAAAGGTGCTGGATAGCAGTTTCCATGAGGCCCTGTTTGAACGGATTACCCAAAATGGGCAAGAGATGAAAAACCTCAGGGGAGTAGAGAGGAACTCTAAGGAGAGGCCCGAACGGACCATTTCCAGACAGGATACCCTCCCAGCGCCTGGCAAAATAGGCCAGGCATTCCCCACTGGGAGGGTTTGTGAGGTAATTATCGCTGGCGCAGGTAAGGATGGCTGCCTCCTCCTCGAAAAGTATGCCTAGGTGGGAATTGCTTAAACTTCCCTGCCCTATCCTGAGAGTGACCCTGTCTAGCTTGGAATGGGCGCCAACCCCCCCATCAGGGCCCTGGAAAGACTGGCTCCTGAAATACTGAGAAGGGTGTGAGTCCGTTTGTCATGAAAGGAAAGGGAGGACCTTACGTTTGTCTTTAGTTTCCACGAGCAGTGGCTCCAGAGACTCTCCAAACAGTTGCTTCCCCGAGAATGGGGCAGATGCCAGTCGCCGCTTCTGCTTGGCATCCACCTGCCAGTAGCAGAGCCAGAGGAGCCGCCTGGAAGCCATGGATGAAGCGATGGCTTTTGAGGCGAATCTTGCTGCACCAAGCATTGTGTCTGCTGAAAATTCAAGAGCAGCCAACAACTTGTTAAATCTTGATGGACTCATACATCTGCTATGGGAATTCTGTCCTGCAATTGTCTGAGCCACAATAATAACGCCCAATTAAAGAACAAAGCAGCCGTAGAGGCCTTCACAGCCCACGCTGTTGACTGGTGAGCCTTTTTTAGGGCTTGCTCAGTGAGCCTGTCCTCTGGCCGGAGAGCCTCTTCAGGCATATCTGTCATGACAGATGACGTCACTAAGGCCATCACAAGATCAGGGAGAGAGCCAAATAGAGCTAGCCTGTTGCCAGGTAGATTTGCAGCCAAAGGTTGCTCAGGAGTGCCATCTGGTGACAAGGACTGCAATAGCCGGATGTCTTCCTCAAGATTTAACTTGTTTCAAGAAATGACAGGAAACACTAGCTGACTGACTCTGAAGCACTCCACTACTTCTGGCTGATGCTCTGGCCACCTGCTTCTCAAGTGCCTTCTGCCGCCTGGCAGCGTCCTTTTTATCTGCGTTTAAGAGCTGCACGGCTTTCCTAGATCTCTTAGAGAGCTTAGCCGCAGCCCTCCTGCTAGCCGATCTACATTCTGAGGCCAGAGTCCCTTTGGCCACTTTCCTGGGATCCTTACCCATCTCCAATGACGATCTGTGAAGCACAGCCTCTCCGCTGACACCAGGAGTTGTGTCCGCCATTTTAAGAGCCACTGCTGAACAGCTGGGATGAAAGGCGGCTTCACCGCAGTGGCGGCACCTTCCAAGCATGCTCACAAACCAGCAGAGCCTTGGGAATTGAGCCCCTGGCCTCCAGTGACCAAAAAAAATGGGGCAAAAAGCATGTGTCCGAAATCAGATAGGGACTCTGTCTTCCGGCGGCTGCTGCCTTTTGATAGCTCAGGCTTCATTGACAGCCTAGCCGCCCTTCGGCTAAAAAGCGGAATGCGAAGCTTCCCACTGAGCCGGAATTCAAGAAACCCACTGTCCAGGTTCTGGGTCAGCACTACGAGCAAGCTTGGGCTGGCTGCCTGGTTAGGACCACCAACTGGCGGCCTGACTTGCCACAACGCGGCCTTCAGTGGGCTTGTGCTAAAAGCACTTCATGCTGGAACTGTACTAAGACAAAATAAAAGAAAGAAAAAAATTCTACCAGCCCAAAAACAGGGAAAGATTGAACAACAAACCCCCAAACACCAAAGGCATTCAGAAATAGTTGACCAATAAAAGACACGTCTGTCCACAGCCAGGACTGAGACAAAAGCTGGGGACTGTTGGTGTAGGTGTGTCTTCTCAGCTTTGACAGTCTCAGTCATATTGGCTAACAGACGAGGACAACCCATTCCTGGATGCTGTCTCCACTACAATGGAGAAGTTGGACAATCTCACCTCATTTCTTGAAATAAAAAATATGTTAGGGTGAAACATCATTTATTCTTGCAGACTCACTTCTTGAAGTACAGCATTTTAAGTTCCTATTAATTTTTAAATCATTCAACTTATTACAAATGTCTTATGAGATTTAAGATATATTGTTATGTGAATTATATGTGTTATGCTCTTTCCTAGCAATTGTTTTCCTAGCTTTGTAAATGCTTTTTTGGTAAATGCACATTAATTACTTATAAAGCCACCTCTTATCTGTTTTGAAACATGTGCACATAGAGTGGGGCAAAAAAGTATTTAGTCAGCCACCAATTGTGCAAGTTCTCCCACTGAAAAAGATGAGAGAGGCCTGTAACTGTCATTATAGGTAGACCTCAACTATGAGAGACAAGACGAGAAAACAAATCCAGGCAATCACATTGTCTGATCTGGAAAGAATGTATTTGCAAATTATGGTGGAAAATAAGTATTTGGTCAATATCAAAAGTTCATCTCAATACTTTGTTATATATCCTTTGTCGGCAATGACAGAGGTCAAACGTTTCCTGTAAGTCTTCACAAGGTTGGCACACGTTGCTGGTATGTTGGCTCATTCCTCCATGCAGATCTCCTCTGGAGTAATGATGTTTTGGGGCTGTCGCTGAGCAACATGGACTTTCAACTCCCTCCAAAAGTTTTCTATGGGGCAACAGATCTGGAGACTGGCTAGGCCACTCCAGGACGTCGAAATGCTTCCTACGAAGCCACTCCTTCATTGCCAGGGCGGTGTGTTTGGGATCATTGTCATGCTGAAAGACCCAGCCACATTTCATCTTCAATGCCTTTGCTGATGGAAGGAGGTTTGCATTCAAAATCCCACGATACATGGCCCCATTCATTCTTTCCCATACATGGATAAGTCGTCCTGGTCCCTTTGCAGAGAAACAGCCCCAAAGCATGATGTTGCTACCCCCATGCTTCATAGTAGGTATGGTGTTCTTTGGATGAAACTCAGCATTCTCTCTCCTCTAAACACGAAGAGTTGTGTTTCTACCACAGTTCTACTTTGGTTTCATCTGACCATATGACATTCTCCCAATCTTCTTCTGGATCATCCAAATGCTCTCTAGCAAACTTCAGATGGGCCCAGACATGTATTGGCTTAAGCAGGGGGACACGTCTGGCACTGCAGGATCTGAGTCCCTGGCGGCGTAGTGTGTTATTGATGGTAGCCTTTATTACGTTGGTCCCAGCTCTCTGCAGGTCATTCACTAGGTCCCCCCATATGGTTCTGGGAATTTTGCTCACTGTTCTTGTGATCATTTTGACTCCAGGGGGTGAGATCTTGCCTGGAGCTCCAGATCGAGGGAGATTATCAGTGGTCTTGTATGTCTTCCATTTTCTAATTATTGCTTCCATAGTTGATTTCTTCAAACCAAGTTGCTTGCCTATTGCAGATTCAGTCTTCCCAGCCTGGTGCAGGTCTACAATTCTGGTTCTGGTGTCCTTCGACAGCTCTTTGGTCTTCACCATAGTGGAGTTTGGAGTGTGACTGTTTGAGGTTGTGGACAGGTGTCTTTTATACTGATAACAAGTTCAAACAGGTGCCATTAATACAGGTAATGAATGGAGGACAGAGGAGCCTCTTAAAGTAGTTGTTACAGGTCTGTGAGAGCCAGAAATCTTGCCTGTTTGTAGGTGACCAAATACTTATTTTCCACCATAATTTGCAAATAAATTCTTTCCAAATCAGATAATGTGATTGTCTGGATTTGTTTTCTCATTTTGTCTCTCATAGTTGAGGTCCACCTATGATGACAATTACAGGCCTCTCTCATCTTTTTAAGTGGGAGAACTTGCACAATTGGTGGCTGACTAAATACTTTTTTGCCCCACTGTAGCTCCTGACATGAATATATTAACACAGACACATCATTTCCTTTGCACATCTGTCCTCTGGAATGACCATGTAAACTTGAAAAAAAAATAGGCTTGGTTTAAGGTTTTCCCAACAATTTTTTTTTTAAATTTGATTTATATGCCGCCCTTCTCTGGAGACTCAGGCCGGCATACAATGCGTTAGTCTTCATACTTCTGTATATTTATACAAAGTCAGTTTATTGCCCCCCACAAACTGGGTCCTCAATTTACCCACCTTAGAAAGGATGGAAGGCTGAGTTGACCTTGAGCCTGGCTAGGATTGAACTCGCAGAAATTGCAGGCAGCTGGATCTTAATTGCTGCCTTTAGTTAGAGGCATTAGCCCCCTACGCTACTCAGGCTCTTATTACATTTTTAAATATTTTACATTTACCTATGCATACTCTGAATCACATTTTTTTTTATTTTTCTTGCTCAAGTCAAGAAAGATAAGGTAGGTAAGCAATACAGGTATATATTTGATAGGAAAAAATCACTGTAACATTTAATTTTGATGGGAGGCAAAATCATGTTTACATTAATATTCACTGATTCTGTATTCTGTATGCAGCTTATCTTAATCAAACTGACAGAAAATTTAATGGATATTATTGGCATATAAATTATAATTTCTAGATTCGGATTAGGGCGAATATAGTTTTATACATGCATAGTTTCAGATTTTTGGAATTGAAGGAGTTTTTGCTTTCTGAAAATTAATATTTAATATTTAGATACTTAAGGACTATATATTGTTAAGAGTGACATTTTCTCATCAATTTCCTCAGATAGATTGTTAGTGACAATTTTATGAAGATATAAAAATGGATGCTATCCTTTCAAAATATAGATCATTAAATCATATATTAAGTCATATAAACACCGGCTGGTAAACTGTTTGCTAATCTTTCAATTTAAACTTTCAAAGTATCAATTTAAGGACTTTCTACAATTTATTCAGAAAGGATATTTGGGTCAGAATGTAGCTATAACCAAATACACACAAGAAATTACTTGTGCATTAAATTATCTAGGGTCAATATGCTTTTAATCAGTAAACACAATGTGTTTTTACAAAAATCAAAACTGTTATTTACAGGAATTATCCAGAAGAAATGCTACAAGTTATATTTTACTCATAATAAAAAGGTTATTTTCAAAATATGCAAATAATTTATTTATTCATTTATTTTATTCAAAATTCAAAATTGTGATTCCTATAAAATTCAGGTACAGAGGTAGAAAACTCAAGGGATAACCTGGTTGCTGAGGATGTAGTGGAAAATAAGGACAAAAATAATTTATTAGCAAATAAATATGAATGAAGACTATGAAGTTTAATTAAAGGTTTTTGGAAACCACAAAATGAATGTTTTCACATAGTCTTACTGATATATATATTTGCAATTTCAGACTATTTATGTTTACCATTATTATAAAAAGCAACGAAGTTAAATCCATGGTTTAATGGAGCATTTAGGAAGTAATGCATATTATTAAAATGTCTGTTAAATCCATAAATTAATAATTTGTGTCATTCCCATCAACTTTTTATTTATATTTATACAAATAATACATTTTTTCACTACTTTGTATCAATTTACATCATTTGCCTTGACATAGTGACAAAAATTGGCATAAAAGATGCAATTTACATAAATTATCCAAATGTCAGATATAGGAGACTCTGTCTATTGTTTTGGAATTATTTTAAGAAAAGGTTTGGGAATTATATCCAGGGTCCTATAAATTGACAATTTGTTGTATTTTTAAAAAGCTAATATTTATCAAGGCATATACACATCTATGATAAATTTTTATTTAGCTGCTATAAGCTATGAAGTGCTTGAATTTAAGTATTTATTAGCTGTTCTATTTTTCATTATATGCAAAATCACAATTTTATTTTATAGAAATACCAATCAAAATATTAATTGATTACTTTTAAAATAACTTAATTTTAATAAGATTATTTGCTTATATTAACCTGTCGCAACCTTATTATCTTCCAGATATGCAAGTTTCAGCTGCCTGAATTCTTAGTCTTTGTTAAGCCATTGTTAATGACTATGAAGTTCGCAACTCTAGAAAGCACTTAAGATTGAGAAGTCAAAGTTAGCAGTATAGTAGCTAATATACTAATAACATTTTATGACTGAAAAGAGAACTAAGATTAATGGCTTCCAAATAATAATAGTAATAACAATAAAATGCCATCCATCAATTATACACTGCTTGGATCCACACATATACTATGTCAACAAATTATGAATCCTAGATTTTTGAGAAAAACTTAATGTGTATGAAGGCCAACTGGCTAAAGAACTGGCAATTGTGATTTCACATTATTACCTATATAATACAAAGAAAGCCCATTTTAAATCATGGCTGTCATGTATTGCTTGTTTGGAAGCCATTGTGGATAATATTCGAAATATGAACTTTTGCCAATACTAACAAATCTGCTATAATTCCAATCTAGAAGTTATCAGAGAAGATATACCATAAGTAACCCTTTCCCATCTTCTCAAAACTTCACTTGCATGCTATCTGCTGGTGTGCATAGATTCTGTTCACTGTTTAGGTGTGTGCTATAGTAACTGTGCATGCCTGAAATTACGTAAAAGAGTGATTTTTATGTTTATTTGGACTTATGAACAAAATGGATTTACTAACAGTCCCCTGGAATATAACTTGTTTGCAAGTAGGGGAATGTCAATCTATACTTGTTTAGATATAATAGATTATAATTATCTGTAGATTCCTTGTTTATTTCACAAAGGAATTGATATGTGTGTGCATATTTCATGCCTAGTTGTTTAATAAAACATTTCATTGCTGAAATTTGATTGGCTGCAACATTATCCACCTTCCAAAAACAGCTGGAGGCCTTTTCTAGGCTATTTAATGTTGGCAGTAAGTAGTTTTTGAGATCTGTAGGTAATACATTATTACTTATGATGTCATTATCCTTTTGTGAAGTCTACAATTCCACAGAGAAATAAATTTGATTAAATAAATAAATAAATCTGCCCAGAATATCTATTCTAAATGTTTTGTTCAGAGTTTTTAGAACATGCAAGAAAATCTTACATTTACATACTATACTATCTCAAACAGTATACAGATAGTTATTACTTAATAATGGTAGTTGGATTGGCAACTTTGTTGCTAAACAATACAGTTGTAAAGAGCAAGGCCATGTGATTGCACTAACTTAAATTATAGTTGTTGCCAACTCAGTTGCCACTGTTAGACAAATCCTGTGAAGTCATGTGATCACCATTTGTGATGCCTTGCTGGCTTTTCCATTGAGTTTGCTTATTGGAAGATGGCACTGAAGTTTGCAAGTTGTAAAAGGTTATAAGGAGTGATCATGACTAAAAGAAAATGCAACAGTGTAACTTATAAGGTGACTAACAAGTAATAACTGCAAGCATATGATCTCAGGGACATTGTGATGGCCCCAACTACAAAGAGCAATCATAAGTCCTGATCCTTCAACACTGTCACAACTTCCAATAGTTGCTGAATGAATGGTTATTCAACAAGAATTATTATGTATGTTTAAACTTTTGGCTTGCCTGGGCTATGCTGAGTGAAGAGGTCTTGGCCACATTAAAATGTATAACTGTATATAAATCAGATAATAACATTAAAAGTTCATGATCCTGTGAGGCTGCATTACTAGCTGTCGAGAGCCGCATGCAACCTGGGGCCCTGGATTGGACATCCCTGATCTATACTTAAAATAACCATTTTTATATATCTTTTAAAGAAGACAATCAAGAAAACCATCAAAAGAAATATTTCTGGATCATTGCTACTCTGAAAAGTAAGCTGGAAACATTCACTTGCAACTTAACCTTCAACATGTCTGTAATCTGTTATTTTAAAAAAACTGGTTTTCTTATTGGTTTTCTTATGAGAAGATGGCCTTTACTGTCATAAAATACAACAGGTTGAAACACTTGCCAAGTTACAGGCCCACTTATACAATCCATTTGATTGCCCCTTCTGCACTTTGCAAATGTAAATCACTTTTGTATGAAAAGCGAAAGAATAAACTTTGTAGGTAGTACATTATTTTTCTAACAGTCCAATGCTGACAGAATCTTGATTTATAAGACTGTAGTTTCAGTATCCTTTACTTTTAAGATGCAGCTGCTTCTGTAAAAACACATTCTTCAACCCAAAAGACATGTGACTTTATTAATTTTACAAAGAAACAGCAACATTAACATGAAAAGTAGATTTTAAAGATGTTTTTCCAGTACCACTTCAAGTTCTAACATTCTATTTGTTCATGCATCTGTAGAATAGCAGCAAGCCTGTTTGATAAACACATGAACTGCTTTGCTACTGTTGTGCTATGTTGCCTTTTTTAATGGTCAGTTACAATAAGGAAGTGACCCTGTTTGAACTTTCTGTGGAACAAGAGAAATAGAAGTTAGTAATAGGCTAAAGAAATTACAATATCCATTCTATTGTCTCTCTGCCAGCCCCACAATCATTCAAAAAAAAAAACGATTATTCTTAATTAGCCTAAAAGAACATCTCACTGTCTAATTTTCTCTTATATTGCACCTTAAGTACTCTCATCCAACTAATTCAATTCTATTCTACTCTAAGATTGAAAAGACTATCATTTCATGATTTTATTATTTTGTGACAGGAGATATGGAGAAAACTTAAAAACACATGTAGGTGTAAAACAACAAAAAATTGGACTGATTTTCATATAGGTGAAATTATTGTTCAGAAAGCTTCCTCCTTGGGTCTATATCTAAACAAATCTAGCAGCTTTATAGTTTCAGAAACTAGGAAGAGACAAATAGCTCTTCTCAAACGAGCAATTCAGTGAGAGAGGTGTAATTTAATGGCATGAATACGAATAGCAAGGCCCTCCTGCTAAATAAGTGGATGAATCCTCCCTGAAGTAGGAAATCCTGCAGGCCCAGACCAAACATGTCAGCCTCCCCATGCCATCAAATCCACGATTCACATTGCCTCCATCCTTTTCGCGGGCCGGGAATAACAGTCCCCCGCCCCAGTTCCTCGTATTGCCTTCCCTCATCTCCATCCTAATAAGCATCTTTGCTTCTCCATTATTCCCTTGGGGCCTTCCACCTCTCGTTTTGGTCTGGACCTGTTAGGAAAGCATCAACAGAGGGAAAGGGAGAAAGAAATAGGAAGAAAATGCCAGGCAACTTACCACCCAGGTTAGACCCCCGCTGCCGCCACCGCCGCCGCCAGCGGTTCCTCCACTGCCATTGCCGCCGCCGCCGCCGCCGCCTCCACCTCCTGATTTTGCCATTATTTTATAGTCGTTTCAGTATAAATAGTTATAAATATAAAGGCCTAAAAAGGGGGCGGTGGAAGGGGGGGAAGCCACCCAGACTTGGGCTACAGCTACGCTCACACCCCGTTTCCTGCACCGCAATTTCGGGAGTCGGGAGGTGTTCCCGATCCACAGAGATTCTTCCCACCCAGCTCGCGCGCGCGCCTACACACACACACACACACCACAGGGAGAAATACGGAACCCAAGGCTCCCTCTCGTGCGAACGTGCGCCCACCCCTTCTCCCACAGCCCCTAACTTAGCTCCGAGGCACGCGCGCACCTAAGCGGCGTGAGCTACCACAGAACACCCCCCCAACACACACACACACACACACACGTTTCACTGTGCACGCGCCCTTATACAATTCCCCTTAGGGCCTTTATAGAGCGCGCGCGCAACAGCTCTGGTTCTTCCTGCTTCTCTGCTCTGGATTTCAGATCACAAGTATTTATTTCATATTTGAGACAGAGCTTTTTCTTTTAAATACCGATAAATAAAAAACGACTAGAAATCAGCACGCGAGGGCCCCGAGAACGCCGCAGATGGGGGAGGGGAAGTCTGCTCCGATGACGCTCCTGACACCAACGTTGGGCGGCGGCGTAGCAGATAGGCCAGCTTGGAGTCTTGTGCGTAACCGCGGAGGTGTGGGCCAGCCTTTTTCTTCGAAGTAGGATCCAAACTGCCAAGAGCCCGAATTAAAAAACGGCCTGGCAAACCTCCGAGCAATTGTCCGCCCGCGGAAAGGCCCTATCTTCAGACAATAACTGCACTGCCCCCGTCCGGCATAGCTACCGCAACCTCCGAACGCTCCATCTTTCCTCTCCTCTCCCCACCCAGCCAAGCTGCCATCAGCCAATTATAATCAAATGACAACCGCTCAGATCTCATCTTCCACCAATCCCGAAAAAGCCATTCTGAGGGCGGTTCTACATCACCGCGGGTGGCAATGGGAGAGGATTTCAGGGAATCTAGGCTACGTTGCTGAGTTAAAGGAGAAACAGAAAGAGGAAATTCTTCAGTTCCGAAGTTCCTGGTTCAGGCCACGGTCTTTCTTTCAGACGCGACGGTTAGCAGTGCCTAAATTAAAATTGCTTTGTTCCTCCTGATTTTGGATACTCTAAACGCTGTTAGATTATTTGAAAAATACTTATAGAAATAAAATGTATTGATATTTTCTAATAAACGTATTTAAAGCTCGATTTAAATACGCTGAATAATCTGCCTTAGAATTTTGTATTGTAGCTCTTCATCTCATTTCATTAGTAACCTTTGAGACTAACAACCATTAAAATTTAATGGGACGTTGGTAAATACGCTAACACAATCGAACTCAAGAAAACAGTTGATTTCTCCAAATTTTAATGTATCCGGCTGGAATGTTTACATGCTTAATTACTGTCACTTTTAATTATTACATGTATTTATATGTCGCCCTTCTCCCGAAGGACTCAGGGCGGCGAACACAAGTTAAGAAACATGTACAATAAAATCGCACTTTAAATCAAATAACCCAGAATCAGAGTCAGCCTATTTGCTTGAACAGCCAAGTCTTCCATTCCCGACAGAAGGAGCGGAGATCAGGAGATTATTGCTAGTTTTGCCCAAATAAGAGATTTTCTAATATAAAAAGATCAGGTATTTTGCGGTTATTCAAATTTCAAAATAATTATCTGTTCATAGTAATTTACATTAAGTAAAAATCCACATTGTTTATTTAAGGAATGGCATATCATACATGGTCTAGCAATATAAATGAACATTTCAACTAGATTAGTAGATGGCCTAGACATTGATATTTGAACATAGATCTTTTTAATATTTATATTTTATTGGGTTCTACTAATCTAGTTGAAATGTTCATTTATATTGCTAGACCATGTATGATATGCCATTCCTTAAATAAACAATGTGGATTTTTATATATTTATATATATAAACAATGTGGATTTATATATATATATATATATATGTTAAAAAAGCTACTGGGCCAGTATAGGCCCTCAGATAACAGCCAGTCATGATGTGATCTATAGTTCGACCTGGAAGTCTGCAGCCATACTGAGTGGAAGATACTATGTCCATTTATAGAGTCTCAGCAAATGCCTTATGGGGCCTGAATCCTATTAAGGATTGTCCATTGATGATGTAGTTCAAAGCCTAGCACCTTTTTTGTGAGGTCAGTTATGTCTTCCTATCAGGGCTGTGGAGTCGGGAGATAAATGTTCCAACTCTGACTCCTCAGTTTTTTGTACTTCCGACTCCGACTCCTCTATATTAATATGCGAATGTATTTTATACATTCCTTGAAGGAAAGAAAGGCAACATACATGTCATTACCACAGGACTACTGGCTGAAAGCCAACAGTCTACTGTATTGAACAGTTCAAGCAAAAGACAAACACAATGAAAACAACAAAGTTTTATTAATTTTTTTTATTAATTTAATTAAGTTGCTGGATAGTAGCAGCAGGCATAAACATCAGGAACAGGAACTTTACCAGTTCAAAAATACAAACCACATTATTTGGTTGTTTTAGAACAAAAACAAAGCTTATCTATATGAACCAAAAACAAAATCTGTAAAACCTAGAAATGGTTTATATTAATCTTGAAATGTAGTTATAGGCTTAGCAAATGCAAATCAATTCAATGTAGAGTTCTAAGGAAGAGAATTGCCTCTGCCAGATCCTCTTTCATAGAGGCTCTTAAGTCAGACTTTATTATTTTTAGGGCTGAAAATAATCTTTTGACACTGACTTGGGTGGGTGGCATTGCAGTAACTAATCTGGCCACATCACTAACGATGTCTGGATAAACAAGGATGGCTTCTTCAACAGTAAGTTTTGATGAGCGATCATACTTTTCAACTTCTTTTAGTGCTTTATAAAACTCCTGTTGGAATTTTTTTATTTGGACATTTACTGGTTCTGTAACGCTTATGCGACATCGCTTTCCTTTAGCAACTTCCATTTTGTCTAAGAAGGAATCAAAGTCTAATTCTTCGTTTGAAGAAGATGATCCTGAGTTACCACTATTGCTTAAAAGAACTTCATCCTCCTGTGGAGGTATTTCAGGTCGCAATCCCTTCATGCGAACTGCTACATCATAGAGGGCCTTTTTCCCAGTAGCAGTCTGTTCACTGTTCAACAAAAGTCGGCTCATTGGGTCGACATAAATAGCAAGATTTAACAAGATTTCATTTTCCAGCAAAAGACTCTCTCTTTTCATCATTGAAGATGCAATGCCCTCAGCTATTAACCCTCCATTTTTGTTCAGGCGATATAACAGGCTCTTCCATTCCAAGAGGAATTTACCTGGGGTTAGATCGTCACATTGCAACCTCTTGGTGACAGTGAAGGGGTGAGAAAGAAGGTTCTCCAGCTCTTTTGTTTGCGTCCACTGGCTTGCAGTTAATGCAAGATTTTCATTGTCCATTTCTTCTATGAAGTCTTTAAGTTCAAGCAAACGCTTCACCATTAAATAAGTGCTTCCCCAGTGAGTTGTTTGATCCAAAATGGCTCCTTTTCCTGCACGTCTTTTCAAAATTGCATCTGTTTTCGGGGTCCTGGCTGCAAGAAGTTACTTGCCATAATTTGCCAATTAGTGTAGCTGCATGGCGATCTTTTAATCCATCTCTTACGGCAAGTTGCAGTGTATGAACAGCACATCGCATATGATGAATAGTAGCAAGCTTCAAAGCTTCTTCAACAAAGTTGTCTAAAAAAATGTCAGCATTCTCTTCAGTTTCTAAACTTTCTCCAATACTTGCAGAGCTGTCTTCCTCTAACTCTAATATCTGTTTGTTACCTTCTTCATTTGCGTTCATCTTCTCAATTGTGCTCAACATGTTAGAAGCGTTATCTGTCACAACACATAAAATCTGTTCCTTTTTAATTTAAAAATCTTCTAGAACCCTCCACTAACTTCTGAAGGTAATCACTAGTGTGATGTGCCTGAGTGTCCTTTAATCCGAGGGTCCGTGTTATTGTTTTGTTATTTTCATCCACAAATCTAACATTAATAGCGAAATAATTGACTCTGTGACGTGTGCATTCATCCATTTTAAGGAAGACAAAACGTCCTTTCAGAACTTTCTGTAGTTCTTCCTTTTTACATTTGGCCTCCTCAATTATAAGTTTCCTTATACTTTCTCTATCCAGAGAAACACTAAGGGTTTTTTGCCATTTCTCCATTTAGGCCTAAAAAGGCTGTCTGTGAAAAGAAGGATAGTGGTACACTATTCTTTACTACCATTTCAATAATGTGGTGTTTGAATTTTTCTGGTTTCATCCTTATGGTAACTTTGTCAGATATAAAGAATTTTCTTATTTGTGATTGTTCTCCAGTAGATTTCTGAACGTTTTTTGTCACAGAAGTAGATGCAATGTTTTCATTGCTATCTTTCTCATTCACGGCTTCTAACACTTTGGGATGAAAACGCTGTGTTTTTTCAAATTTGATGCTCTTGTAGGTGCATTTTTATCAGGCCCACTGAAACTGCTAATTTTTGCATCACATTGTTTTTCACCATCATCTTTTCTAATACATTGGCACACGTAATGTTTTCCATCACTTGATAATGCAAAGTGCTCATAAACAGTAGACTTTGTCGTGTTTGTTGTTAGCAGTCTTTTTGCCATTGTTTAGGATGCCTCTTTCCCTAAAATATAAAACATGTTATACTAACTGGCATATAATTAGATTTTTAATATCAACATACACAGTCTTGTAAGTTGTACGTGCATGGCTTTATACAAACAAATAAGCTATATATCCCAGCACTAAACCTAGACATGATTTGTCCTATATAGAAAAATATGCAGACATGTACTGAACACACACACACACACAACACAGAGCCTACATTTTAGTACTTAGAGCATATAAACAATCTGCACTATATATAAACATTCATACATTCCTGCACCACACTTACAAACCTAGGATAGACAGTTTCTTCCAGAAACATGTACACATGTCTTCCCTCATACAGACAAGCAGGCATGCAGGTTTTAAAATAAATATAAACACTTATTTATTTATTTATTAGATTTATATACCGCCCTTCTCCTTACGGACTCAGGGCGGTGAACAGCCGAATAAAAATCAGTACACAAAAGTTAAAAAATTATAAAACACATACAAATTTGGCTGAGAATTAAAAACAAGTAAATATTAAAATACAACAACTCTACAAACTCTAAAAATTTTAAAAAATTCAACAGGGATCAAGCTAAACCGGCAAGCTGGAAAAGATAAGTTTTTAGGGCCCGACGAAAAGTCCGGAGGTCGGAGATTGTTCTCAAGTTCTGGAGGAAGATCATTCCAGAGGGTAGGGGCTGCCACAGAGAAGGCTCTCCCCCTGGGGGTCGCCAGCCGGCATTGTCTGGCTGACGGCACCCTGAGGAGGCCCTCTCTGTGGGAGCGAACCGGCCGGTGGGAGGCAATTGGCGGCAGAAGGTGGTCCCATAAGTACCCTAGTCCTAAGCCATGGAGCGCTTTAAAGGTGACTACCAACACCTTGAAACGCACCCGGAAGTCCACTGGCAACCAATGCAGCTCACGCAGGAGAGGTGTCACGTGGGAGCGCCCTGTCACTCCCATAATCCCCCGCGCGGCCGCATTCTGCACCAGTTGGAGCCTCCGGGTGCACCCCAAGGGGAGCCCCATGTAGAGAGCATTGCAGTAGTCCAGGCGAGAGGTGACGAGCGCCTGAGTGACTGTGCGTAGGAGTCCCGATCTAGAAAGGGCCGCAACTGGCATATCAGGCGAACCTAATAGAAAGCCCCCCTGGCCACAGCTGTCGTGTGATCCTCTAAGGACAGCCGTGGGTCCAGGAGGACGCCCAAGTTGCGCACCCTTTCCATGGGGGCCAATGATTCGCCCCCAATAACCAGTGATGGTGTCAGTGGCTATATCGGGACGCCGGCAGCCACAGCCACTCAGTCTTGGAGGGGTTGAGTCGAAGCCTGTTTCTCCCCATCCAGACCCGCACAGCTTCAAGGCACTGGGACATCACTTCTAGGGCATCGTTGGGGTGGTCTGGGGTGGAGATGTACAGCTGAGTATCATCAGCGTACTGATGGAACTCCACCCCAAACCACGGATGATCTCACCCAGCGGCTTTACATAAATGTTGAACAGAAGGGGCGAGAGGACCAACCCTTGTGGCACCCCACACACTAGGTGCCTCGGGGTCGACCGCTGCCCCCGTCAACCCAGATTGTGACTGGTCGGAGAGGTAGGAGGAGAACCACCGTAAAACGGTGCCCCCCACCCCCAGTCCCTCCAACCGGCGCAACATGATACCATGGTCGATGGTATCAAAAGCCGCTGAGAGGTCTAACAACACCAGGATAGAGTACCCCCTACCCCGGGCCCTCCAGAGATCATCCACCAACGCGACCAATGCCGTTTCGGTGCTGTATCCAGACCTGAAGCCGGACTGGAGCGGGTCTAAATAGACAGCTTCATCCAGGTACCGGGGAAGCTGCCACGCAACCACACTTTCAACAACCTTCGCTAAAAAGGGAAGGTTGGAGACTGGATGATAATTAGCCAAAATAGCTGGGTCCAGGGAGGGCTTCAGGTGGAGGGGCCTCACCACCACCTCCTTCAAGGCGGCCGGTAGGGCACCCTCACTCAAAGAAGCATTTATAATCTCCTGGAGCCAGCCTCGTGTAACCTCCCCGGAGGCCAGCACCAACCAGGAGGGATACGGGTCCAATAAACATGTGGTTGCGTTCAGTCTTCCCAGAATCCAAGAAGTATAGTTGAATCCAAGAAGCTGTTCCACCAAGTTCTTCTAAGCCAGTGGTTCTCAACCTTCCTAATGCCGCAACCCATTAATACAGTTCCTCATGTTGTGGTGAGTCACCCCCAACCAGGGGGGTCTGTGGGCATGGCTTATTTTGTGGGCGTGGCTTGGAGGTCATGTGACTGGGTGGGCATGGCTATGTGTATAGGGAGTAGTCAGAGGGCTGAAAAAAGTCATTTCTGACAGATCCTTGCACTTTTGACTGGTCCTCACACTTATGACCATATTCACATTTATGCCCGTGCAGCATTCTTAACAACCGTGTCACTCATTTCACAACTGCTTCTCTTCACCATGGTGACAAGCTAGGGCAAAAACGTAAAATGTGAGGACAGTCGTAAGTTCGAGGACTGGTCAAAAGTGCGAGGACCAGTCAGAAATAACTTTTTCAGCCCTCTGAGTAGTCCATATGCATAAAAGGATACAGCAATAGAGAGGGATGAAGGAAGGGAAGGGAAATTAGAGTAGGAGTGAGGGTAAGAGAGGGAGGAAGAGAGGAGGAGAAGGAGAAAGGAAGAGGAAGTAGGGACGAGAAGAAGAGGGGGAGGAAGAGAAAGTAAGAAGGAAAGAAAAGAGAGAGGTGATAGGTTTGAGGAGAAAGATTGCTGTACAATAAAAAAGATGAAAGGGAAGAAAGCCAACCCCAAACAATATAAAGATATTAAGATAAAGACTGAATTGTTAAACTTTAAAGAATAAAAGAGAACAAATATGAATAAATAACAATAATTAGAAACACACATACAAACATACAATGTATTTTCTTTGAACAGAGTATTTGGCCGGTTCACAAATTTAAACAGTGTTTAGTCATTTCAATTAAATTTACAATTTCTATATTTCCTTTTTGCCATATTTATTCCTCATCTATTTTTGTAAAATATTACCCTTCATCCTTCATCCTCATCTCTAATGTTAATCAAATTCAATTTTTCCCTTCTATTCTATATTATACCCCTTCCCATTGTCATCTATTTTTATATCCATCCTCACATTGGTTAATTATGGAATATTACAGTTTTTTAATATAAATTCAACATTTTAATATAAATCAATTAGTTATATAACTACCTTTTTTGTATATCAATCAATATGAACATGAATATTCCAATTATTTCCATGCAATCCAATTTCTTACAAATCAATTAATTATATTTACCAATAATAATAAACCAAATAATTTCCCCCATATATTCCTCCAAGCCACAACTTAACCATTTCTGCTTTTAGAAATATACAATTAATACTATCTCAATTATTATAATTTACTAGTTAAATAGAGCTTTTTTTCTTTTGTATTTTAAAATCTTGAACTCTCCTCTTTTTTCCTAAATTTCCCATTGTTTGCACCTACCTTTTTTGGTTAGGAAAAAGAAAAGAAATCTGCCTGCCTAATTTTCCAACCTTGCAGCAACAGCAAAGCAGTTTCAGTTTCATTTTTCAGCATAGCTAGGGGAAAAAAAATCTGCTCCAGGACTCTTTGCAAGGAAGCAGCAGAGCCTTGAGCAAAACAGCTGAGATAAATCATCTGAGAGTCGGGAGCCGATCTAGTCAAGGGCTAATTAGCCTATGCTGAAGCTCCGCGGGCCAATAAAATTACAAAAAAACACCGAACCATTTGTTAAATTGCTGGGTCGCCCGCCCCTCGCCCACCACTATTTATTGGCAATAAATAGTGGTGCGGAGGGGCGGGGCAAGCCAGCAATTTAACAAACGGTTCCGGCAGAATCCCACCACTGGCTATAGAGCGGCCCTTTGAAGCCCAGTGGCAAGAATTTAAGCAGTTTTTTTTCCTCTAGTCATCATCTGGGACTCATGAGGCAGCAATAGATTGGGAGTCGGCGGGGTAAGCGAACGGCCAGCGATCCAACAGAGCAGAGAGTGAGGGTGAGTAAAGGCATGGGGGGGGGGGCGAGAGAGGGCTTTGGCAACCCCTGTGAAATGGCCGTTCGACCCCCAAAGGGGTCGCGACCCCCAGGTTGAGATCCGCTGTTCTAAGCTCTTCTAGCAGAAAGAGGTAGTTGGGCAGAAGCTGCTGCCTTCTCCTTTTTATGTGCTGATCTGCTGCTGAAGATAGGGAGGATCCAGGAAGGGGCATTTATTATAAAACATGATTTCCCTAGTAGAATCCCATAGTCATGTTTAAAGTTTAAGCTAACAATCGGAGTTTACAAGTTTTTATAGCCTTTGTTGAATGACAGCAGTTTTTCCAATGGTTTACAGCTTCAGTCTTGAACTATTGACCCTCCATTCCCTTCACTTATACAAGTGTCTCTAGTCCTGCAAAAAACATATTTACTTAATCCCTTATCAGTGAGAGGCTAGGTTACCCATGGGTGCTGCGTTCCCTGTAACAGCAGAACACAACACTATGGAAAGTATAAGTATTGCCACTCCTAATTGTGCATTGCGTTCCATATAGTGAAGCACATGAAAAGCATGCTTCTTCTCGGTCACTTAACGTGTTCGTTTTGCAGTTACGTGAGGCGCTGCATGCATTGGTCTTTATTCTTACAGTAGAGAAGTCATTAATTATAACTTTTTGTGAATTGGGACATTTAAACTTGCTTTTTTAAAAATTCCAATCTAAATTTAGTAGGAGTCGGACTCGGTGCAATGTTTGCCGACTCTGACTCCAGGTACCCAAAATTTTCTCCGACTTCGACTCCGACTCCTCGACTCCGACTCCATAGCAGACCGTTTAGCAACCCATTTGGTTTTCCATTATCCAGAATTAAATATAAACAGGAATTTTTAAAACAGACTATACTTAGAAGTACTGTAAATATCAATAGATGATGATCCAATTCTTTATTTCCTTTCAATAAAATATCTTGAATCACTCCTTGTGAGGTTCATTTTTTGGACTGTTAACATGCATGCTACCTCCTAGCTGAATTTTCTTAACCATATTTCATTATAAAATCTATAGTACTGTAACAGATAGTCCTCAACTTACGACCACAATGGAGCCTAAAAATTTTTGTTGTTAAGTGAGACGTTAATGAGTTTTATCCCATTTTATGACCTTTCTTGCTCCAATTATTAAATTAATCACAACAATTGATAAATTGACTTTGCTTATCAGGTCTTAAAATGGGATCACATGACTTAGGGACACAGCAATAGTCATAATATGAGCCAGTCGCAAAGCGGCTGAATTTTGATCATGTGATTATGGGGAGGCTGCAAAGGTCATAACTATAAAAAATGGTCAGAAGTGATTTTTTCAGTATTGTTGTAACTAAACAGTCACTAATTGAACTGTTGTAAATCAAGGATTACCTGTTGTTGTTAGTTGTGAAGTCATGTCTGACCCATCGCAACCCCATGGACAACGTTCCTCCAGGCCTTCCTGTCCTCTATCTACCATACTCTGGAGTCCATTTAAGCTAAAGCCTACAGCTTCAGTGATTCTATCCAGCCACCTCATTCTCTGTTGTCCCATTCTTCTTTTGCCCTCAATCATTCCCAGCATTAGGCTCTTCTCGAGTGAGTCCTTCCTTCTCATTAGGTGGTCAATGTATTTGAGTTTCATCTTCAGGATCTGGCCTTCTGAAGAGCAGTCAGGGTTGATCTCCTCTAGGATTGACCAGTTTGATCACCTTGCAGTCCAAGGGACTCGCAGGAGTCTTCTCCAGCACCACAGTTCAAAAGCCTCAATTCTTTGGAGCTCAGCCTTTCTTATGGTCCATCTTTCACAGCCATACATTGCAACTGGGAAAACCATACCCTTGACTATACACACTTTTGTTGGCAGGATGATTTCTCTGCTTTTTAGAATGTTGTCTAGATTTGCCCATAGCCTTCTTTCCCAGGAGTAAGAGTCTTTTACAATTTCTTGGCTGCAGCCCCCATCTGTGGTGATCTTGGAGCCCAGGAAAATAAAATTGGTCACTACCTCCAATTCTTCCCAATCTATTTGCCAGGAATTGAGAGGGATGGATGCCATGATCTTAGTTTTCTTAATATTGAGTTTCAAGCCAATGTTTGTACTCTCCTTCTTCATCCGTATCAAGAGGCAGTTTAGGCTTCCGGTTGGCGCTTCCATCGTCGCAAGACGGTCTCTCTAAGACCGCCAGCCCCGCTGCCCGTTAGAGCTGCCTCAACAGCTGAGAGGCGGCTTGGAAAACTCCATTTTCTTTACAGGAACATGAGCAGAGCCGGCGAGACAAGGTAGAGCCCCCTGCAAAACCCCCAGATTGTCTTTTTTGCTTCTGGGGGGGGGGGGAAGCAGGGTGAGACTCCCTATCCAGCTCGCCGAGGCTCCGGACTACGGGGACAACTCTGCATAAGAAGAGCCAGATGACGTGATTAACGCCAGCATTGGAAATCAGCAGAAGCCTTCAAATTAAGCAGGGTGAAACCGGGACTTTAAAAACACAAGTATTTGTGCTAGCCCTGTCAATAATTTTAAGAAGGAAGAAGGAGTGAAAGTTGTGAAACTAAATCAAAATGGCGATCGGTTTCAGCGGAGGAAAAAAAGCTGAAAGCGAAAGTAGAAATACCTGTGTATTCTAATGCACTCTAAATTATTTAAAGTACTTAAAGTAACAGCGTTTGTTAAAAGAAAAGAGAAAAGTCCTTCCAGAGTGTTTTTTTAATCTATTTTTTCTCTCTTACAAAGCTGGGAAAATTTCTAAAAGGTTTTGGTTGTGGAAATGGGAGAAAGATCTCCTTTTTAGAAAGAATAAGATTGTGCAGAGGCATGGCTTCAAAACAGACTAAGCCAGCTCCTAATGCAGCGGGGGGGGGGGGTGTTCCCCTACTCACCAAACAAAAGAACAGCCAGAGACTCAGACATAGAGCCAAGCACAGGAAACTGGATTTAAAGATTTGAAAGAATTTATAGCTGTGGCTCTAGGGAACCAATCTGAAGCTATGGAAAAATCTCAACAGGAAATTAAGGAGGTGGTTCAAGAAAAATATGATAAGATGAAGCAAGATATACTCACAGTAGTTACTGGTCTTTCAGAAGCTGTGGTTGAGATTGAAAAAAAAGTGGATGAACTTAGTTCAGAATTTGAATCTAAAATGAGGGCAACTGATGATAAAATTTTTAATGTGGACATCAAGACTCAAAGAATTGAAAATGAAGTGACAATGATGCAATTCAGATTAATGGAGTTTGCTTTAAGATTGAGAGGAATAAAGGAAAATAATAGAGAAGATCTAAGAGTGGTTTGTGCTGATGCACTTGCTGTGATATTGAAGGTAAATCCTGAAGACATTTTTAGTAAGATAGACAAGGTCTACAGAGTGAACTCTCAGGTGGCGAGGCAAAGGAACTTGCCTAGAGATGTGGTGATTTACTTTACTGACAGAAGAATGAGAAATGATATCCTGCAGAGCTCCTTTCTTACTACTATTCAAGTGGATGGAAAAGAGGTTGGTATCTTTAAAGAACTGCCGCCTAAGATGCTAAGAGATAGAAAGGATTTTGGATTCCTGGTGACTGAATTAAAGAAACATCAGATCCCATTTAGGTGGGATGCCCCAGTTGGAATAATACTGAGATATCAAGGTGAGAGATATCGTCTAAATACTGTTGAAAAAGTGGAACATTTTTATTTCAGTGTCTTTAAAATTGGTGCAGAATCTCCACATTCATCTTCAGTACTAGCTATAGAGGAGGGTGACAAAGAGAAGGAATTTGAACAAGAGACTGAGGAACAGTTGAAGCAGATGGAGATGGAGGTAATGGAGACTCAGCGAGCATTGGAGGAAAGTCAAAGAGCAACATGTGGCTCTTTGGAGGAACCATTGTTGGAGTTTTCAGAGGCCAAAAAAAGGGCTACCCAGAAACACAAGAGGAGTGGCATTGGACCTTGAACTACTGTTGCAGGAACCTAAAGACAAGTGTATAACTCGAGCAACCAATAAGAAAATTTTAGACAAGCAACAGCAGCAGAGGTCTATCCCACCACAAGACAAGAATGGAGCTAATGGTAAGCTACAGAAAACCAAAGCCATGGGAGGAGCTAGACCGAAGACTACCACTCTTGAGCAGAAACTTCGGCAAATGCTTGCAACGCTTCGTGAGACTTCAAATGACAATTAAATTTCTATCTTGGAATGTGAATGGTTTGAATTCACCACAGAAAAGAAGGAAAATATTTCACTATTTGAGCCAATTTAATAATGATGTTATCTGTTTGCAAGAAACCCACATCAAAAATATTTGATGAATTCTAAATTAGGTGTACAATTTATATCTTTAAACCCAGAAAAAAAGAATGGTGTTGTGATGTATATAAACAAAAGATTATCAGCCAAAATTATAGAAGCAGATGATGGTGGAAGATATATAGCAATTGAATTATATACACAGAATGATCCACTTTTGGTGATTGGAATCTATGCTCCTAACCAACAACAGGAAAACTTTTATGAACTATTATACTCTAAAATACTGCAATGGGACTATAAATCTATTTTAATTATGGGAGATTGGAATGGAGTGATAGATGTCAAAGTAGACAAAAAGAGTTTAGCAAAATCATGTGCTAGATTACCACAGACTTTTTTTGATATGAAAGAAGATTTGGAATTGAAAGATGTATGGAGAGTGCAGAACCTTAAAGAATTGGACTTTACATTTTTTTCAGATTGACATAGATCTTTTTCTAGGATTGATTTTATTCTAGTTACAGCTGACTTATTGTTAAAGACAAGGAAAACAAAAATATTTCCGAGGACTCTAACTGATCATAGCCCGATATGGCTAGAAATAGAAATGGGAAAGAAGGAGAGAAGATCCTGGAGATTAAATGAAAACTTGTTTAGAGATGAAAAGAACACAATTGAACTTAAAAAACATATGAAAGAATTTTTCGAAATGAATTTGAATAAGGGTACCCCTATTGAAATTGTTTGGGACGCAAGTAAGGCATATATGTGAGGGGTACTGATTCATATGAATTTTAAACATAAATTAAATCAACAAAGGAAAAGATTAGAAATGGAAGCAGAAATAAAGAAAAAAGAACAATTACTTATAAAAAATTCGATGGATAAAAAGTTACAAGAAATTATAAAACTTCTGAAAGACCAATTTCAAATGTTTATAGCGGAACAAACTGCAACCAATTTACAATTTGCAAAACATAATACATTTTGTAATGCTAATAAACCGGGCAGATGCTAGCCTATACACTGAGAAAACAGAAGAGCTCTCGACTCATTGATACCATTGAATATGGAGGGAAGGAAGTTTTTCAGCAAAATATAATTAAACAAGCTTTTTCAGATTATTATTTTAAACTATATGCTAAAGACCATATAAAGAATGAGCTTATAGATAAATATTTAGAAGAAAGTAGACTCACAATAATCTCTAGAGAGCAAAAGGAAAGAATGAATCAATTAATAACAGCTGAGGAGATTAATTTTGTAATCAAACAACTGAAAGCAGCTAAAGCTCCAGGGACTGATGGTCTAACAGCGGTGTATTATAAAACTCTACAAACAGAGATGATTGAACACCTTAAAGACTTATTTCGTAGCACACAAAAAGGGGGGGAAATACCCCCTTCATGGAAGACAGCTTTTATTTCATTGATACGAAAAGAGGAAGGTTCTACAAAACCGGAAAATTTTAGACCAATATCTCTCCTGAATACGGATTATAAAATTTTTGCAAAAGTATTAGCCAACAGATTAATGCCAGTTATGCAAGAGGTGATTCATCATGATCAAACTGGATTTATAGAAGGCAGATACATGCAGGATAATGTGAGGCAAATCATAGATTTATTGGAACATCTTGAGAAAAATAAACAGATCCCTGCAGTGCTGGTGTTTTTGGATGCGGAAAAGGCCTTTGATTGTGTCAATTGGAACTTTTTATTAAAGACTTTAACAAAAATGAACTTTGGAGATCAGTTTGTCCAGGCGGTTTCAGCAATTTATCAAGAGCAAACAGCACAAATTATTATTAATGGAAGTTTACCAACAAATTTTAATATACAAAAAGGAACAAGACAAGGTTGTCCGTTATCTCCATTGTTGTTTATCTTGACTTTATTATTATTATTATTATTATTATTATTATTATTATTATTATTATTATTATTATTATTATTATTATTATTTATTAGATTTGTATACCGCCCTTCTCCTTGCAGACTCAGGGCGGTGGACAGCCAAGTAAAAAACAATACACAAAAGTTAAAAATTTCTTAAAAAAGCATATAACCCTGGCTAAGAAATTAAAACCATTAAATATTAAAATACCCAACCATAAAATACAAAACTTTAAAAATTTAAAAAACTTTAAGGGGGTCAGGCTAGACCAGCAAGCCGAAAGAGATGGGTTTTCAGGGCCCGACGAAAAGTCCGGAGGCGGCCGGTAGGGCACCCTCACTCAAAGAAGCATTTATAATATCCTGGAGCCAGCCTCGTGTAACCTCCCGGGAGGCCAGCACCAACCAGGAGGGACACGGGTCCAATAAACATGTGGTTGCGTTCAGTCTCCCCAAGGTCCTGTCCACGTCCTCGGGAGCCACAGGATCGAACTCAGCCCAGATAACACTCTCAAGACCTGCCTCGGTCACCTCGCCCGAACTAACCCAGTCGGCGGCCAGGTCGTCCCGAATCTGAGTTATTTTGTCATCCAGATATTGAACAAAATCCTCAGCACGACCCTGCAAGGGATCCTCCCGCGCTTTAGAAGTCTTGTTGAATTCAATACGGGATTCGAGTACTCTGAATGGAATAGCTATAAGGCAAAAGGATTACAGGGCATTTGCAGACGATTTGGTTGTTACCCTAACACGGCCATTGGAATCAATAATCCAGATGAAAGACATTATAGAAGAATATGGTTTGGTATCAGGATTTAGATTGAATCAGAAAAAAACCAAGATGATAGTTAAAAACATGTCGGAAGGTCAAAAGAAGGATCTTAAAAGGTTGGCAGGCTTTGAAATAGTTGCAAAGGTGAAATATCTAGGAGTGCAAGTTGCAGCCTCAAATATAAAACTTTTTCAAAATAATTATGAAGTGTTGTGGCGAAAGGTGCAAAACGATATGGAAACTTGGAAAAAGCTGCAACTATCTTTACTTGGGAGAATAGCAGCAGTTAAGATGAACGTTCTACCTAGATTTTTATTTTTGTTTCAAATGATTCCGGTGCTTAAAAGTGATAAAAACTTGATAGAGTGGCAAAAAGGAGTGAACACATTTATTTGGAATGAGAAAAAGCCAAGAGTTAAACTGAAAATTATGCAAGATGTTCGTGAAAGAGGTGGCCTGAAAGTTCCAAACTTACGACTATATTATGAAGCAGCAGCGCTGACACAAGCGAGTGATTGGTTTGGAATGACAAGGACTGAGATACTGAATATAGAAGGTCACGATTTGGAATTTGGTTGGCATGCATATTTATTTTATGAAAATAAAGTTGATACAGTATTTAAAAGCCACATACTTAGAAATTCTCTGATGAGAGTATGGAAGAAGCACCAGCTTAAATTGGATTACAAAATACCTTTGTGGTTGGATCTTGGTCATATTATACGGAATATAAAGTCACTTGGGGGATTTTATATAAAGAGATACTTTTTGAAGATGGGGGCAGATGGAATTTAAAGACATTTAATACTCTGTTGGAAGAAGGGATTAATTTAACTTGGCTACAGTATAGTCAACTTCAATCAAGATGGAGGGAAGATCAAAAAATTGGTTTAATGATGTATGAAGAGGAATTGGTGAGACAGATAAAAGAGAAAGGTCCAATGCATATTAAGAGGGTTTATAACATATTGTTGGAAAGAGATTCTGAAAACGAATTGGTTAAAGACTGTATGATAAAATGGGCACAAAATTTTGCAGAAACGGTTATGATGGAAACATGGGAAAAGATATGGGTCCAGAATGTTAAATTTACTCAGTCACAGAATTTGAGGGAAAACTTTTACAAAATGTTTTATAGGTGGCATTTAGAAATTGTCATGTATGTATTCTAATGTTCAGCCAAAATGTTGGAGCTGTGTTTGTTTAGATGCTACATATTTCCATATATGATGGACGTGCAGAAAAGTGAAGGCTTTTTGGATCAAAATTTAGTGGGTTATGCAAAATGTGCTGAAGAAGAAACTTCAATTTTTCTCATTGAGTGAAACAAAATTGATATTATATATGATTACAGCTAGGTTATTGATTGGCCAATATTGGAAGAAGGATATTTTACCCACTATTGAAGAATGGACTTTGAAGGTGGCCAGTTTTGCAGAAATGGCAAAGATATCAGCATATCTAAAAGACAGGACCCAAGAAACTTTTGTGTGGGAATGGAAGAAATGGATAGACTATGTGCAGAATAAATATCAAACTAAGAAGTATCAGATAGTTTTTAGCGGAATGTTAAGTATAAACTGTTATATAGATGCAAAATGTTATATAGAAAATGTTATGTTGTGTTGAAAGTTATAGTATATAGGGTGTAAAGTATCTGGGCGGAATTATGATCTGGATTTTACTTTGTAACATTTGGGATATATTATCTGTAGATTAATTATAAATTAAGGAAGTATCAGATAGCTATTATCTGAATGTTATTTAGAAATTTTTAGTACTGACGGGGTAGAATAGCTGAGGGAACTGTATGGTATGATATGATATGACTTGAATTTCACCTTTTTAATATTTGGGAGAGATAAAAATGTATAGTAATTTTTAAGACTGTAAGGGAAGTCAAGGGTGGGGAGGTATGGATTAGGGTGGGTTGGGGAGGGGAAGGGGGGGAAAGGGGAAAAATTTGTATTTGTAAAACTTTTTCAATAAAAAAAAAAGAGGCACTTTAGTTCCTCTTCGCTTTCTGCCATTAGTGTGGTATCATTTGCATATCTGAGATTGTTGATATTTCTCCCAGCAATCTTAATTCCAATTTTTGATTCATCTAGCCCTGCTTTCTCATGATATGCTCTGCATATAAATTAGATAGGCAGGGCTACAGTATACAGCCTTGCCAGACTCCTTTCCCAGTTTTGAACCAACCAGTGGTTCCGTGTCCAGTTCTCACTGTTGCTACTTGACCCGCATATAGGTTTCTCAAGAGGCAAACCTGTTTAATCTCAATATTGCTATTTTAGGCCTATCTACCTAAATAGTGTTACACAGAACACTGGATTACTGTTTTATATTCTTAGAAGATAGCCAGTCACATTAACATTATCTACAATTAGAAATATTAATACACCAGCAAGATGAGAATGTAATCTTTTAAAGATTGTATGGTCAATTATCAATGTTGAATTTTGCCTCAAATATTGACTGCAGCTTCCACAGCATGTGCAGATCCTAAAAGCATTTAAAATGCAACTTTCTTTGGAGCTGAACAGAATAATACCTCTTTGGAGAGCAGCAGCTGTTATGACATTTGGTGTAATGATAAACAGGCTAAAAGCTAGAAGACTGTGAGTTCTAGTTCTAGTCCTGTTCTACACACAAAACCAGTTGGTTGTCTATGTCTTTCTAGCCCTAAAAAGCAGGCATTGGCAAACCACTTCTGAAATTTTGCCAAGAAAACTGCAGAGTAGAGTAGGTGTCAAGAGTCAATACTGATTTGAAGGCATGTGCACATACAAAGATGATGACTGCCATGTAAAATGGGTCCTTAGAATGAGAACTAAATCAGTATGGTGGTTTAAGGCAATGAGCTGGGTGATCCTGAGTTCTAGTCCTGATAACCTAAACAAAAATTGGCTATAATTTATGTGGATAAATTCTCTTCAGTTCTATCAGCATTGTCAGTGGCAATGTGCCTACTTCTAAGCATAATAAATCCAAACTTTTTGGAAACAGTATCCTTTATTCTGTAACTAGCTAACAGAACACATTTCACAGTCTAACAGATAGGTAGAAAATTTGCCTATTGAGTTCACAGTAATCCCTACTTAAATTTATATCTATGTTCTAGAGTTTAAATCCTGGGCTTTTTTTACTGCTTTTCCAAACTAACTTATTTGAATGAAATGCTCAGGAAGATAAATCTATCTCAGCATCTACTTCTGTCCTTCTATTGCAGCACCATTGAGAGTGTCCCGACATACGGCATTCTTGCATGGTATGGGAGCAGCTCTATAGCGGACAAAGAAAGCTCTATAGAGAATCATTAAAACTGCCCAGAATATCATTGGGCTCCAGCTACCAGCTGGATGACATCTTCAAATCTCGCTGTTTGAGGAAATTGCATAACATTCACAGAGACTCTTCCCATCCTGCTTACAACCTTTTTGGACTGTTGCCTCCTGGCAGAAGAAGCAGAACAATTAAAACTTGAACCACACATTTTCTGAATAATTTTTATCCCAGAGCTATAATTGCACTCAACAATGAACTAAAGGGCCACCATCAGTGAGCTGCTGGACAGCAATACTTGGTCTGTTGTGTGGATGTTTGGGTGGTTTAGGGGTGGGGGACCCACCACAATTTGGGGATTGTTATGTGTGTTGGACCAGGTGTTTGGATGTTAAGTGAATTTCATTGTATGGGTATACTGTGTATACATGTACAATGACAATAAAGTTATTATTTATTTATTTATTGAATTTCTATACCACCCTTCTCCAAAAGGACTCAGGGCGGTGAACAGATTAAGATTTCATATACATATAAATATATTTTATAAACAGTAAATAATAAATTGAGTCAATTTGGTGTATCTACTAAGACCTTGGCATAGAATTTAGATGTTTATGCTAGCCCTGCTTGTGGAAACAGAAAGGTCTTCAGGGCACATGGAAAGTACGAAGATCTGGGATTATTCGTATTCCAGGTGGTATTTTGTTCCAAAGCGTAGGTGCCCCCACAGAGAAGGCTCTCTCCCTTGGAACTACTAGACGACATTGTTTTAATGATGGTACTATGAGTAGGCCTACTCTGTGAGAGCTTATCGGTGGGAGGTTATTGGTTGCAGCAGGTGGTCTTGTAAGTACTCAGGTTCTAAGCCATGGAGCACTTTAAAGGTAAGAACCAACACCTTGAACCGCACTCGGAAGGCCATCGGAAGCCAGTGCAGCTCGCATAGAAGAGGTGTTACATGTGAGCACCATGTTGCTCCCATAATTACTCACGCAACCGCATTCTGGACCAGTTGGAGCTTCCGGATGCACTTCAAGGAGAGCCCCATGTAGAGAGCATTGCAGTAGTCAAGTTTGGAAATGACAAGGGCTTGAGTGACTGTGCGTAATGAGTCCCGGTCTAGAAAGGGATGCAATTGGCGAATCAGGCGAACCTGATAGAAAGCTCCTCTGGCCACAGCTGATATATGATCTTCTAAAGACAGTCGTGCATCCAGGAGGATGCCTAAATTGCGAGCTTTCTCTGCGGGGGTCAATGACTCATCCCCAATAGTTAGTGATGGGACTAACTGGCTGTACCGGGATGCCGGTAGCCACAGCCACTCAGTCTTGGAAGGGTTGAGTCGAAGCCTGTTTCTCCCCATCCAGACCCGTGCGGCCTCAAGGCTCCGGGACATCACTTCAAGGGCATCATTGGGGTGGTTTGTGGTGGAGATGAGTGTCATCAGCGTACAGATGACATCGCACCCCAAAACCACGGATGATCTCCCCCAATGGCTTCACATAAATGTTGAACAGGAGAGGCGAGAGGACCGACCCCTGTGGCACCCCACAAGTAAGGGGCCTCGAGGTCGATCTCTGTCCATCTGTCAACACTGACTGCGACCTGTTAGAGAGGTCATTTGCCATTGTCCAAAGCAAAGTGACCAGAGGCAATTGCAAGTGAAATACATTAACATAACTTATATTTCATAGCTGCATATCCTAGCTTTCCACTGTGCTAGCTTTAGGTTTTCTAGTCTTGAGTATTGGCCCACAATATGTCCACTATATGTGTAAAGTACCAAGTTGTCTACCCCTGAGAGCTGCCATGATTGTTCTATATTTATTGACAAGTTTGAAATGATTGATATCCTTATTTTTATTTATTGTAAACCAACTAGAGTCACATAGTGTAAGCTGGGCGATGTAAAATAAATAAATTCATATAATCTATTTTACATATATTCTCATATCTGAATATATAAAAAATTATTCAGAAGATTTAGTGTCTGCCTGATTCCAAAATGATTCTGGGTAACCTACATAAAAAATAAGAATGGAAAAACAATCAAAAGGCAGTTCAATGCAACGTATTTCTCGAACAACAAAATCACTAACAGATTGCCACAAATGTCTGACTCAAGGCCTGAATGAGGCTTAATCCCCCCTCCCCCATCAGCATGGAAGCGTGATAGATCTCTGGGTAGATATTATTAGATGGCAGATACCATGAACAGAAAAAGGCACATCTTCTGAGTCCTGCTAGATGGCATTCTTTGATTGAAAAGATCCAACATGCACCAACTCTGCCCAATCTTACTGGACAGAAAAGAATTATGGCTAGGCAATCCCTCAAATAACTTGGTCCTAACAGATAGATAAATAAGTTATTTTATTTAACACTAGAAAATAGGAAATTCAGAATATAAATTTGTATATGCAACACAAATATCTAAACACTCATTCAAATGAGTCTTTGGATTTGGGTTGCATTTCTTTTTGGGCCTATTGAAGCCTTCATTTCCTCAGATTCTGGGTGAGGCAAATCCTCTGGGGAATTTTCTTGATCCATGATATCTTGAATAGGTTCATTTCTTTTCTAAGGAAACAAATCAATAAAGATACAGAATACTGTGGTTTTGATCAGAAAAATCTTTTACATTATTAACTGTTTCAGGTTTGTCTTGTAACCATTTTATATTTTTAAGCTGCAGTATTTGATGTATTTTTATGATTTTATTGGATCATACCAAATGAACTGAATATATTCAGAGCTTAACCGCCGTCTAATATGGATTATTAGACAGCTGTTGGTTGGACCTGATGGCCTGAGTGATCCCTTCCAAGTCTATGATTCTATTATTTTGTTTCAGTAGGACTTAACGTTCAAAATCAAAACCTGCATTATAAATTCAGCAGATACCATTATGCATTTGACCCAGACTTAGTTAGGAGCAGCTCGCTTAGTAATTATTTATTGTTCTGCAGGCTAAGATAGTTCAACGGTAATACAAAAAGGGAATGTGATGAGATGTCTTCATGAATGTATAAGAATCCAGTTCTAGCTGTGACTGAGCACTTTGTGAACTTGTAGATCTGAAAACCATAATACTGGTTTGACAAGGTAACTTAGAATTGAGTGGTTGGATAGTACAAAGCTACTATAATCCCACAAATGGAGCATAAATTTCACAAGTTCATGAGCATGTCTCATCACATTCCCTTCATGACCTGAGGTGATGGGCAAGTTAATTGCATTTTGAAGCAGGACTTGTCTAGCAACTGGAAGAGTTGGAATTAGTCTGGCCTTATCTTGCCTTTGCTCTAAAATGCTTTGAAACTGAGTTTTGATGCTTAATATTTCTACATTCTAGAAATAGCAATTCTTATATATTATTAGTAGGCTTAATGTTAAATTGTAAAGCAAAATAAAGAATATTGAAAACTTTAAATTGGCTCCATATGCTTCCTTGTGTAATGGTGTAAACATTTAGTTCAAATTTCTGGGGTTTTATCTCTACCAGTCAAATCTATGAATTGTGTCAGTCATTCCAATGAATAAGCAAATGTAATCCTGTATATTCTTTTAATGCAGTTGTAATTTCTTAAAGACTAAATCATAATATGTATATAATAGTACTATGAAAAAGATGTGGGTAACTTTCCCACTAAAATTTGTATAAATCTAATTAAGAACTAGCAAAAGTTGCACATAGCCTAAAGATGGCTTAAGTTGCACCTAGTCTAATGATATCCTAATAGATTGTGAATACATTTTGTGCAAAATTTGAATCACAGTATTTAATACCTGCAGATAATTCTTATTTAACTGTTGTGTTAGTACAATACCATCACTATATAATGTTCATTATATAGTGAACATTATATGTTCATTATATACCATCACTATATAATGTTCATTAATGTTCATTAAATAAGTGATGTTATTATAAGTGATGAAGTAATCTGGATGAACAAGCAAAGATATTTATACTAAAGTTCCACAGTGAAACTATGGCATAATAATTATGTCATAGAAGAAATCCTTGTTCAAAATACATTTCTGAAGGTATCCTTATGAGATGTATGATAGATTCAGTTCCGATTTTCCCACAAAGGAAAATGCTATCAAAATAGCTGATTCTAGTTAACCTTTTCCTTGAATATTAAATCTCTTACATAGAAAATTGATTTTTTTTCAATACAATGCATCAAATAATGGGAACAGTATTATTCAGTATATTAGGGTTGTCAGCTATTTTGGTCTATTTCAGTTTTGAGTAATTTCAAAAATGAGGTTATATTTAGAATGTCACAAAACAAAAAAACAAAACAAAACAAAACAAAACAAAACAAAACAAATATAGTAAGAGCCTGCTATATGGTAGACAAAGCATCCCTTTGCCACATTGGTGACCATAGACACATTAGAGTACAGGGAATCAGAGCAGTAGAATAACAAAAAAAATAATTATAAATAAAAATAAATAATAAAAAAGTCAAAACAGGAGGTCCATTAAAGAGAGAAGATGGCAAGGAAGTAATAGGCAGTAGAGAGAAAGCTCTCGCAAAAAGAAACTATAGCCCAACGTATCAAGAACCTAATCATAAAGACTTCCACGGTGCCGCAGGCATCACTGACGATCTTTTTTAGATCGCCAGCTCCGAAACTCCATTAAGCTGTCTTGACAGCGCAAAACAGCTGTCCGACAGCTTTGCAGCCCTCTCTTCAGGAGAAGAAGGGGGGCAGAATAGTTTCCGACAGGTAGAGCCACCAAAAAAGCCCCTGGGATTAATTCCAGGGGCTGGAAAGGTGGGCTCCCCAGGGAACGGAACTCCGGATTTGGAGCGCTGCTGCAAATGCAGCAATAGGTGCCGCGACCGGCTCTGCAAGCAAATTGATAGTTTTAATGAGCCCATAAGCAGACGGAGTGAAAGCAGGAGTACTGGCAACAAGATTTCAAAGCTTAACTCCGGATTACTTTGTTGCTGATGAAGTCAATTGAAAGAGGAAGTGATCAATCAAGAGTGTCCTTGCTGTGACTCTGAGAAGTGGAAGTGAGTATTGAAAAAGTTTGCTGAGATCCTTTTGCGTTTTAAATTGAAAACAAGCTGCTAGAAAGAAAGAACTTGGGGAGAAGATTATTTTTACATTAAAAGCAGCAATTTAAACCTGTTTAGAGCTGGTTCTAGTGACTTTTGAGACTTTACATTTGCAAAGTGGGGTGAAGAGGAGAAAAGATCTTTTTGAAACAAAGAAATTAAAATGGCTTCTAAACAGACTAAACCAGCAGCATCAAAAATAGGAGGGGGTTCTCCTACAGTCTCTGCTGTGACACAAAAGGCTCAACTTCCGGTTGAACCACAAAATAAGGAGGATTCCATGAAAGAACTTAAGGACTTTATAAAACAAGCTATGAGTACACAAACAGCGATGATAGAGGAAAAAATAGAAGAGAAACTAGGGAAATTTGAGGATGAAATAAAAGAAATTAGGGATGTTGTTGCAAAGAAGCATGATGATATAAGAGAAGATATTCTGCTGGCTGTTTCAGGCTTGTCTAAACATCTTGTTCAGCTTGATGAAAGAGTGGAAGAAATTAATGAGGCTACTCTAGATTTAAGAGTCTAAACTGGGTGAAATCATAACTAAATCTGAAAGGTTGGAAAATGAAGTGATTATGATACAGTATAGATCCATGGAGTTTACCTTGAGAGTGAGAGGACTGAAAGAGAATGGTCGGGAGAATTTAAGAGGCAGATGTGCTGAAGTTATTGCATCAGTGGCTGGATTAAAAAAGGAGGAAATAATTAGCCAAATTGACAAAACTTACAGAGTTAGTGCATGGATCGAAAAAACAAAAACTTGCCAAGAGATGTGGTGATTTATTTCATAGACAGAAGAATTAGAAATGATGTTTTGCAAGCCTCCTATAACAACAAGGTACAGGTATTTGGACAAGGGTACTTCCATGGAAATGGTTTGGGATGCAAGTAAGGCCTATATGAGAGGAGTGTTAATATATATGAATAATAGACATAGATTAAAACAGTTAAAGAGACAAAAAGATATTGAAGAGGAAATAAAAAAGAAGGAACAATTATTAATTGGTAATCCAGGAGATAAAAAAGTAAAAGAGGCAATAAATATATTAAGAGAGCAATTTAATATGTTAATGGCTGATCAAGTGGCAACTATTTTGCAATATGCTAAACATAGTACATTTTGTAATGCCAACAAGCCAGGTAGATGGCTGGCTTATGTATTAAGGAAGAAGCAAAAATCATGAGTTATTAGTAAGATAGAATTTAAAGGTAAAGAAGTTTATCAACAAAATCTGATCAAGAAAGCCTTTCTAGAATACTATACGAAATTATATGCAGGAGATTTGATACAAGGTATAGACATTGATAGATATCTTAAAAGAGGTTGATACTCGTGAGTTAACTTTAGAGCAAAGGGAAGGTTTGAATCAGCCAATAACTTCAGAAGAGATTATGGTAGCAATTAAACAGTTAGGTAAAGCACCAGGAACGGATGGATTGACAGCTATCTACTATAAGAATCTGCAGTTGGAAATGGTAGAACCACTTAGGATGTTGTTTAGTAAGATTCAATCAGGGGGAGTAACCCCACCTTCATGGAGGACAGCTTTTATCTCATTGATCCCAAAAGAAGATCAGAATTGTGTTAAGCCTGAGTATTTTAGACCAATCTCACTTTTGAATACTAATTATAAGATTTTTGCTAAAGTATTAGCAAATAGATTAATGCCAATTATGCAACAAGTAATTCATAATGATCAATCAGGGTTTATAAAAGGGAGACATATAAAATATAATTTGAGACAAATTATAAACCTGGTGGAATATTTGGAGAAAAACAATCAGATTTCTGCTTTTTTCTTTTTGGATGCTGAGAAAGCTTTTGATCAATTGAATTGGCAATTTTTATTTAAAATAATAGATAAAATGCAATTTAGTGAGCAATTTATGCGCTCAATTAAAGCAATATATCAAGAGTAATCGGCACAAATAATTTTTAATGGAAGTTTAACGGATTGTTTTAAAATTGAGAAGGGAACACGGCAGGGCTGCCCATTATCTCCATTGCTGTTTGTTCTATCCTTAGAAATCCTACTGAAAAAGATACGTGAATCTGAGGAATTTAAAGGAATAGTGATTAGACAGCAAGATTACAGATTAAGAGCGTTTGCGGATGACTTAGTTGTTACATTAACTCAACCTATAGTGACAGTTACATATATGTTGGAAAGGATAGAACAATATGGTAAAGTGTCTGGATTTAAAATAAATCAACATAAAACTAAGATAATGACTAAAAATATGTCTGTTTATCAAAGAGAAGAATTAGAAAAAATAAGGGGATTTGAAATAGTTAAAAAGGTTAAATATCTGGGAGTGATTGTTGCTGGATCAAATACAAAGTTATTTAAAAGTAATTATGAGGTTTTATGGAAAAAAGTGCAGAAAGAAATGGAAAATTGGAAAAAATTACAATTATCTTTATTAGGAAGAATAGCAGCAATAAAAATGAATGTATTACCTAAATTTTTATTTTTGTTTCAAATGATACCGGTGTTGAAGAAAGATGAAAATCTGAGGGAATGACAGAAAGGAGTCAATACTTTTATATGGTCAGCGAAAAAACCTAGAGTTAAATTAAAAATTATACAGATGTTCGTGAGAGAGGTGGTTTGAAAATGCCTAATCTAAGATTGTATTATGAAGCATCTGAGCTAGTACAAATTAGTGACTGGTTTAACTTGACTGAGGAAAGAATTTTTAAATGTAGAAGGATATGATTTATTATATGGATGGCATGCCTATTTATTATATGAAAAGAAAGTAGATAAAGTTTTTAAAGGTCATATTCTTAGAAATGCTTTGTTGAGAGTTTGGAAGAAATATCAATATAAGTTAAATTATAAGATATCTATTTGGGCAAACCCCAGACATGCAATAGAAAATATAAGTATAGAACAAAAGATGGAAGTGATTACTTACAAAGAACTTTTATTTAATGAAAGGGGTAAATTACTAAGTAACTTAAGGCGCTAGAGGTTCTGAAGGAGGAAGGGATAACTTATACTTGGTTTCAATATGGTCAACTTCAAGCAAGATGGAGGGATGATCAAAAAATTGGTTTTATGGAAAATGAAGAAAACTTGGTAAAACAAATTAGAGATCAGAGTACTATGCATATTAAAAGGTTATATAATGTATTACTGGAGATAGATTCAGAAACAGAGTTGGTTAAAGATTGTATGATCAAATGGGCTGGAAAATTCCAGGAACCAATAATGATGGAAACATGGGAAAAGATCTGGGTTAGAAATGTTAAATTTACTCAAGCACAAAATTTAAGAGAAAACTTTTATAAGATGTTTTATAGATGGCATTTAGATCCCAAAAACTGTCATGTATGTATCCTAATGTACAAGCTAAATGCTGGCGGTGTGATTGTGAAGATGAAACGTACTGTCATATATGGTGGACTTGTAAGAAAATTAAAGTATTTTGGATAAAAATTTGGTGGGTAATGCAGAATATTTTGAAAAGGAGGTTGAAATACCCATAATTGTTTTTATTGGGTATTACAAATTATTGTACAGTAGTAGAGATGAAATTGCTTTTAAATTTAATAACAGCAGCTAGATTGCTGGTTGCGCAATATTGGAAGAAAGACTCTTCACCCACTGTAGAAGAATGGACTTTAAAAGTAATAAATTTAGTCAAAATGGCAAAAATCTTGGCATATTTGAAAGATCATACGCAGGAAAAAATACATTTTGGAGTGGAGGAAATGATCAATTATATTCGGAACAAGTATCAAATAAGAAGACATCAAATTGCGTATGAATGAAAAAGAATTATAGAAATGTTGTGTTAATTATATTGGAGTTAAGATTCTAAGGGGGGGGGGTTGTTAACTGTAAATTAGATAGATTAATTTAAATGATCTTTGTTTTTTTTCCTCTTTTTTTAATACCCTGTATTTTACTCTGGGAAGTTGGGGAAGGGAGGGGGAGGGAAGAAGAAAGAGAGGGGTGTTGGGAGGGGGGAATGTCTTTTATTTTGTATTGTTATAAAACTTTTCAATAAAAAAAAACCCTAATCATAAAGGATAGATTAGAAATAAAAATTAAAGAAAATGGTCTGATCTTGATGAATATAAGTCACTGGGACCTGACGGGTGAAATGCTCCCAGTTCAGACTGGATCGCCCAATCCGGTAGCGATGGCGGCAGGTGGTTCAGATAACCAGTAGCAAAAGTGCTAAGCCGCATGATCATCAGAGGCTTTTTTTTTTAAACTTTTAAAAGCATTTTTTCTAACTCTTCCGACGAAAAAATGCTTTTAAATGTAGAGGAAAAAAGCCTGATGATCGTGTGGCTCAACTGGGATCGTCAGAGGTTTTCAAAGGATTTTTTAAAAAGCGTCTCTGACGATCCCAGCTGAGTTGCCTGATTGGCAGAGGCTTTTCAAAACATTAGAAAAAATGCTTTGAAGTTTTTTTTAAAAAAAGTTGGCCACGCCCACCCAGTCACATTACCCCACCACCACCACAACCACCAAGCCACGCCAACAGAACCGGTAGTAACAAACTTTACATTTCACCATTGGACCTGACATATTACATCCCAGAGTTCTGAAAGAGCTAGTACATGTTGTCTCAGAGCCATTGTACCATATCTTTCAAAAATCCTAGAACACTGGGGAATTACTGGAGGACTGGAAAACAGCTGATGTAGTTCCCATCTTCAAAAAAGGAAAAAAAAAACCAGACCCAGGAAACTATAGACTAATTAGCCTAACATCAATATCTCAGAAGTTACTGGAAAAGGTAATCAAAAAACAGATCTGAGAACATCTAGAAACAAATGAAGTTATAATTAAAAGCCAGCACTGGTTTCTTAAAAACAGATCATGCCAAACCAATCTTATTTCATTCTTTGGTAAAGTGTCTAAATTAGTAGACCAGCGAAATTCTATAGACATAAAGTAGTATACTTATACTTCAGCAAAGCATTTGACAGAGTAAACCAAACCTTCTACATGGTAAGCTGCAAAAATGTGGGCTAGAAAGCATCATCACCAGATGGATTTGTAAGTGCTACTCAATGAATAGTTCTTAATGGTACTACATCTACATGGAGGGAAGTAAGCAGTGGGGTACCACAAAGTTCTGTCTTAAGCCCATCAATATCTTCATAAATGACTTAGATGAGGGAATAGAAGGGGAACTCATCAAATCTGCAGATGACATTAAGTTGGCAGGAATAGCTAATACCCCAGAAGACAAGCTCAGGATTCAAAAAGCTCATGCCAGACTTGAACACTGAGCCCTATCCAATAAAATGAAATTTAATGTGGAGAAAATCAAGATTTTGCACTTAGTCGATCATTTAAAACACGAACCAGCAGGTGTGCGTCAGCAATCCTTGGTTGTATCAACAGAGGCACAGAATCAAAATCATGTGAAATATTAATGCCACTTTATAAAGCCTTAGTAAGACCACACCACAATTTTTGTATCCAGTTTTGTATCCAGTTTGTATCCACATTACAAAAAAGATGTTGAGACTGGAAAAAAAATGCAAAGAGCAACTAAGATGATTAAGAGTCTGGAGACAAAAACATGATGTTACAGGAATTGGGTATAGCCTGTCTAGATCAGAGGCCCTCCAACTTTTTAAACAGGGCCAATTCACATTCCTCAGACTATTGGGGGCCCAGACCAGCTGGGTGGGCGTGCCTATGTGGTCATGTGACTAGGTAGGTGTGGGCAATTTAATAGTCCATTAAAATGCACACAAATTAAACTTTAATTTGTTTTGCTCCTTGGGGTGTTTTATTTGTTTCTGTTTGCATATTGCTCTTTTTGTTGACTTTTCTTTTTATTAGATCATTTTTTTGGTTGTTTAGGAGTCTAGTGGTCCACTTCAGAAAACTTTTGAATTGTTTTGCAGCAATTCTTCTCAGCTCCAAGGACCTTGCAATCAAGTCTCTCTCATCTCTCTCTCTCTCTTTCTGTCTCTCTCCCCCCACCCCCTCTATCTTCTGGAGGCAGAGGAGGTGAAAAATAGGCCATTTCCCCCCTTTTTTCCCCTCCTAGGGTATCATCTCCATCAGGACCCACCTTTTGCAGGCCAAAAATAGTTAGCCTTACCTTTCAGATCCAGCTTGTGGGGCTCGTGAAGGTAAGTCCTGCACTTGGCTAAAGAGTAGGTGGGGCGATGTGGGCAGAGCAGCCTCATGGTCCTGGCCAGATTAATGGTTTTGGTGGGCTGCATACAGCCCACGAGCCATATTTTGAGGACCAATGATCTACAGAAAAGAAGGACTAGGGGTGACATGATAGCAGCATTCCAGTATTTGAGGGGTTGCCACAAAGAGGGACTCAACTTATTTTCCAAAGCATCAGAGGGCAGGAGAAGAAACAATAGATGGAAATCTTAGGTTTGTTTTGTTTGTAGTTATACAGTTGTATATTTATCTCTGTACATTTATATATCCAGAATTACTAAGTGCCAGGTGGTGAAAAAGAATTAAACAAATATTTGGTGGTTGGAACAGATTGAAGATTGATTCTCTAGTGTAACATAAAATGCTCTTGAGTAACTATAACAAATGAAGAATAGCAACTTTATATAAAAATGTGAGTCAATCCAAATGTATACATTATAACATGTTTATCCAAATTAGATAGTTTATCAAAGCTCTACACTTTTAAGTAACGTATATCTTTATATTGGAATTGTCCAAATTTTAGGAACATAATTAATGTATTTAATATTTTTCTATATCAAAATCTATACCACTTTTATCAAAATTTCATTTTTAAAAACTAAAATTTAAGTAAATTAAAAATTACAAGAAGCAGTTGTACTATATTTCTATTAGTTTAGTTTAATATTATGAATGCAATTAATTGCATATAAAATTACAGTAAAGGTAAACAAAAATGTTAAAATATGACAGAAGTGTTTTTTAAAGTGACTTTCCAGAACCCAGATTTAAGACATTAAAATCATCAATTAAAAAAAAAACTTTTTACAGATTAAAAAAAATTAAGTTGTCTTTTAAAATTTGAAAAAAATATGCAAGAGATGCAATGCATGATTTTTTAGCATCTTTCTTAATTGTTTCCCTCTGTATTCAGAGAATTGCTTTCTCAATTAATTAAAAAAAAACCCTTTTCCCTTTGATATATTTTTTCATTATTTTCAAGAACACAAAGTAATACAGAATTTCACTGCATTTCATATTAACGAAGTCTGATTGTTTTCAACAGTGATACTGAAAATACGAATCTTGAGGGTTTTTTTATATTTACCTCTAAATATATTTAAAAGTAAATATATTTACTTCTAAAAATGTTTTGCCTAGAAGTTGTTGTTTCATCAGAATATTAATTTAATATTCAGAGTTCACTCAGTGTTATTATTATCTCGAAACAATCTTCAATCTCTTTTAAACTTTGTCTAAATAGCTGTGCATGTTGCCATGCAATATTGCCATCTCCGCCACTTAGTTCAGCTTCTAACATAACATTTGTTGTGTTGGAAATATCAGGATAAAAACGAAGCCTTTTATCTATGAAATGGAAACAAAAAAATCCTGTTAAAACAACTGTAATAACAACATATACACACACACATTTTCTTACATAGAACAGCCAAGAGAATACATACCAGCTTACTATCTTCTCATGTATTTAAAAAGACCTGTGCATTCTCTTTTTTACATTCTTTTTTTGACTAATACATATATTACATCTGATGTAAATTACTCGCATTTGGAAATTGGCATGTGTATGGTAATACTGTTCCAAAAAATGGTTTCAGAAAATGAGTTTAACTAGTTGCCATAGTCTCCATAGCAGGAAGTAACTTAGAAAATGCAAAACATACGTCCTTAAAGAGGATCAAGTTGCACTAATGGACATTAATAAAAAAGATTTGAGAAAAAAAATCATGAAAACTAGAAAAATGTTACAGAATGTCCCTAGCAATTTGTAAGTTTCTGTACAATTAATTAAAGAGAAAGATTTCAAATGGGGAGAAGAGGGTTAAAGAAAGTTCAGAGAAAAAAATTGTTTTACAGGCACTATAGGTAGTCTTTGAGTTACGAATGTAATGGAGCTTGCCAATTACATTCATAACCCGAGGATTCGTAGGAGTGAATTGCATAACTTGACCACAATCACTCCATGCTTTTGCCTATGCATTTGCTAATTAAATGTGCAGGTTGTTAAGTGCACATGAGGTATCTCAGGGTGGGGAAGTCCATGGGGCCTGTAGGCCACCTGCTTCAGACCACCCAAGGCCTCTCCCAACCCCTGGGATACCTCATTCTCTGTTCCCTGGGCTCCCACAATTGCTCTCTCTCCCATCCTTCTGGGCCGGATCACTTACTTTTTGGAGATCTGTCTCCTCTCTGCCACAATTTCTTTATCTGCATGCAGTCTCATACATGCAGAAAAGGTTTGCAAGCCAATGGGAGGCTTCAAACAACTCGATTTCACTGCCCCAAAATGTCATCGGCTTGCAAGCGCTCTTCGGCTGGATCTGGTATAGGCCTCAGTTCACAGAGAACAGAGGCCTAAATACTATAGTGTGAGATCACGCAAAATCAGTAGCGAGATCAGAGCAACGGCTTCTTTATAAATCAGTAGCGAGATTAGAGTGAGATCAGAGCAAAGGTTACTTTAGACCTCTGTTTTATGCAAATGCACAGAAGCAGGCAAAGATACTGATGGCTTGCTAGATCATCACAAGGTAAGTGAGTCTCCAAGGCTCAATGGCTGTGAAGACCCAGTGGATGGGGTGAGGGTGGGGGGAATAGGCAGGGTGAATGATGCAGTGCCTCTACCATCATTCCTAAGTGTAAATGACGGCTGTGGTGCTACAACATTTGTAACTTCAGGACTCGGTTGTAAGTATTTGAGGGGGGCTAAGACCATAACTTCAAATCGTCACTAACTGAACTGTCGTAACTCAGAAATTATCTGCACTTGGAAATACTTGCTAAATGAATCACTGCAGTTGTTAAATTAGTAACATTTGTTGTTAAGTGAACTGGCTTCCTGATTGATTTTGTGAAGTCATAAAAGATGATCAAGTGACCCCCCCAGGAGACTGCAAACATAAATACGAGTCGGTTGCCAAGCTTCTGAATTTTGGTCCATGACCAGGGGATACTGCAGTGATTGTGTGAAAAACAGTTGTAAATCATGTTTTTCAGTGTCGTCATAACTTTGAGTAGTCACTAAATGAACTGGTATAAGTCAAGGACTACTTTTATAGAGTAGCATGTATTTTGCTATGCTTACAACCACAGAGATGCTGCAGCACCCTATGCCTTTTTCACCCCTATCTCACCCACTGGGTCCCCACAGGGACTAGGCCTGCTTTTGGGTTTCACACACACTTTCCCAGCTCCACTACCAATTGCTCACTTATCTTTTATGATAGATCTTCTGAAACCTTTGCAGATAACACTGAGGAAGAACAACAAAGTGTTCCATCCCTAAGCCACCTGGTCCAAAGCAAGTACCCTTTTTGGAGCAGGCCATAGATGCTACCTAGCAATGCAGCTCAGCAGCATGACCTAGGAATGAAAACAGTCTCTCTTCTGCAATTCCTTTCTATCTAGTCCAGGCATGCTAAAAGGTCAACATTTTTCAGTCAAAAATTCCGTTTTTGTTTGGGCACGAGAAACTAGAAGCTGCAGGAAAGCGATGTTGGAACAAAGTTCTACCTTTGTTTCCATCCTCGCAGCATCTAGTCTATTTTTCTATCCCTTTGAAATCTTTTCCCAATGCTTCTCATTAGAGAAACAGACAGCTGCACAGCAGGCATTTGAGCAAGCAAGAAGCATTAACGAAGAAGAGAGGTGTGCAGTTGCCTTTGTCAGTTTTGCCACTATCATTTCCAGGACAAAAGACAGCAGCAGAACCAGCAAAGTTAACCATGTCCAGCATTGTCCTCCAATGCTTCCCACTCAAAGGTTGTTGTGTGGTGTGAGAAGCACAAATGAGAAGCACTAGTGAAGAAAAACAAGCTTTTTTTTAGGACACATTCCTCCATTCTAGAGGTGAGCACCATTTTAAAGCACTCTTAATTTATTAGGGCCACTCTGAAAATAGCACTTGATTTTGGGCCACAGTCTAGGGATTGCCAAAGACAGGGCAGCTTGATCTCATTGTTAGCGTGATCTATGGAAAGTGCAAATGGAGATATATAATAAAAAGTAAGTAAGCAATGGGTAAGCGATGGGTGACAGATTTGGGGAGGAGCATGTGAGATCCTGATAAACATGATGTATTGTTAGCATTGGATACACTATAGTACCATCACAATCTTAATTTTTAGTATTTTCGCACTGGTTGTAAAAAGTTATTAAATATTATATATACCTCCATTAACATCAACTGTAATGCTTCCAGAGTGCAGCGTCCACTTTACTCTTCCACTCTCAAATGTTTGGTTGGTTGTTCTAACTGAAATGTTGTCTATTTTTAGACCAACAGAGCCACATTCAAACTTCCAACAGATGTAGCCAGATGAGAAGCCTTCCTTTCGAGCTAAATACACCTAGTTAGAATGACAAAAAATGTGAATTTTAACCATTAAACTGCAGCACATTAATTTTGTGATATTACACTGAACTTAGTTCATAATCATTTCAGTGATACCAATGAAATATTAGTTGTTTCTTAAAAGTGCAAACCTTAGTATATTTAGTCATATAGACTACTAGGTTTTCTGTAGTTTATTTCATAGTACATATTGAGCATTCATCCTATTAAAAATAACTTCTAAAAAGAATTCTATATATAACTTAGTAGAATTCATGTTTTCTTATGGTTTTACAATCAAATTCATATGCAGATAGTTTTATAGACTATTTAAAGGTGTTGTGCTTTACCAAATAATATTCTATATGAGAAAATAAAATTACAGATGTTAAAAAGCTATCTGATTCTGACATGCAGCAATGAGGCAGATATGTGCCAAAATATATTCAGATATATATTCAGAGTAAAAAGGTGATAGTTTAGTCCCTTGTTTTGAAAATAGTGTTTGCTACTATCAACTTTAATTAAGAATCTTACATATTTGCAGCTGCACAGCTGATCAAAGATCTCTATACCAGACGTGATAATCCTCACTTATTAGCTACAGTTGGAACTAGAAGGTTTGTTGTTAAGTCAAATTGTCATTAAGTGGGAAATCACATAATCCTTTTCTCATTCCGCCTTCTCTTTAGAATGCTGGGGACAGTCTGACAGCACATTTTCTACCCTTTTCTTGGTCTCCTACCACTTCTCCACACTTGGGAATCCTGATCCTGGTGCTGAGATAAGCATTTGCAATAACTAAATTCATGTCTGTATTTTGCATTGAGGAGGGAGAGATTACAAAAGAGAAAACAGGCATACAGTGGGAAATACACATCAAATGGGATGGATTAGCTGTCATTAACGTGCTACACAGATAGCCCCATATATTCCCCATTATGTGCCTGCTTACTCGCTACTATGTTTCCCTGAAAATACAACTTACCCCCAAAACAAGCCCTACTCAGATTTTCATGCCTGCGCCTAAAATAAGCCTTACCCAAAATAAGGCCTAGTTAAGCCACACCCACCATCTGGTTGTACTAGGTGGAGTAAGGCGCAGCTGTAAAAATCAAGCTAGGGCAGGAGTGGAGGATAAAACAAGGTGGAGGTGTGCGGAGATACCCTTGCATTGGCTTACCTGAGGGTCCCACAGACAGACCATCAACTACCTGACAACTGCCTGGCTTTGCAGCGGAAGCTTCAGAAACCCCATCCAGGAGCCCACGTGGCCGCCGGCCTGCTTCTCCTTGCTTGCTGCTGCAACAGAGGATGCTGAGCAAAACATGTGAGATCCTAGATGGGGCTGCTGGAGCCGCTGCAAGAGGAGGTAGTTGTCAAGATGTTGATGGCCTAACTACAGGGCGCCCAAGTAAGTGTGCGGGGAGGGGCAGCTGAAGAGCTCAAACACCACACTTTCAGCACCACTTGGTCTCCCACCCCACCCCACCAGACTGGTCTGGATTCCGCCTTTTCCGGTGCACCACAAATGGGGATTGACCATCCCCTAAGCCCCACTGTGCCCATCCAGGTAAATACTGGGCACTGTGCTACAATGGATAGATGAAAAGCGCAGCTTTTGTCTGAAGATAGAGCAGAAGCAGGAGAAGAAAGAGGGAGAGCAACTGAGTGAGAAGTGCCCTGCCGGTCAGGCAATGAAGCGCCATCACCACCGGAGAGAGATAGAGAAATGGAGGGAGAGAACGATCCAATCCAATCCAATCCAATCCAATCCAATCCAATCCAATCCAATCCAATCCAATCCAATCCAATCCAATCCAATCCGTGTGTGTGTGTGTGTGTGTGTGTGAGAGAGAGAGAGGGGGGGGGGGAGAGAGAGAGAGAGAATCTGATCCAACCTCAGAGAGACATCAGGGCTGGCAGCAGTGTGATCTCTCTCTCTTACACACACACACAGATGTTTAATCAGGTTGTTCTCTCACTCTTTCACCCCATGCTCTCCACGGCTGCCTGCAGCTGATCTGAGGTGTGCAGGCCAATGCCCTTTGGGCGTCTGCCTCCCTCTATCTCCTACTGTAATCGGCCATTGCACAGTCGTCGCCTCTTGTACATGCATGGAGAGGCGGAACGTCTGGCCAGCCCAGGCCTTGTAATTATAATAAAAAAAGACCTCCCAGAAAATAAGCCCAAGTGCTTATTTTGGGGCCGAAAAGAAAATAAGTAATCCTTTCTTTTCCATTTTCTTTACTCTGTGAGGAACAAAAATAAAATAAAATAAAATAAAAAACAGGTCAAGTATAAAACATGTATTGACTGTAGTTATTACATCATTATCTTGTAATAGTGATCACATGTCTGAGGAATGCTGCAAGGGTTATAAATGTGGGCATTGCTTATAAGGTTTTTTTCCAGTATTGTCATAACTTCAAACAGCTGCTGCATTATGCAGCCACTAAGCAAGGACCTGTATCACTTTCTAAGTTGGATGGAGCTATGTGTGTACACAAACAAATGTTAGATCAGGCTGTTTATTTCAATTATCTTTTGCTACCGGTACTTATGGTGACTATTGAAAATGCTTCATTCATGTTTAATCTACCAGTACTCTTTCTATGTTCTATTTGGATATGTCAACTGTTTAATTTTTTCACAAAATTGAAAACAGATAGAATCTTAAATGTTTAAAGACATGTTTAGTTTAGTTTAGTTTATTAGATTTATATACTGCCCTTCTCCTGACGGATTCAGGGCGGTGAACAGCCAAACATTAAAACATTAAAATACAAGCAATATAAAAGTTAAAAATAATCTAAAAACGTAATTAAATCAAATTTTGGCTTCCCCAAATTTAAAATCCCTCCTAAAATTCACCCATTAAAATCTACGTTAAGCCAGCCTGGCTTCCTGGAATAGAAAAGTCTTTAATGCCTTGCGGAAAGTGCGGAGGTCTGGGATTAATCGAATCCCCGGGGGTAACTCGTTCCAGAGGGTGGGAGCCCCCACAGAGAAGGCTCTCCCCCTGGGGGTCACCAGTCGACATTGCCTGACCGACAGCACCCTGAGGAGGCCCTCTCTATGAGAGCGTATTGGCCGGTGGGAGGTTATCGGTGGCAGAAGGTGGTCTCGTAAGTACCCGGGCCCTAAGCCATGGAGCGCTTTAAAGATGAGAACCAAGACCTTGAAGCGCACCCGGAAGACCACTGGGAGCCAGTGCAGCTCGCGCAGGAGAGGTGTCACATGGGAGCGCCAAGTCGCCCCCATAATCACCCGCGCGGCCGCATTCTGGACCAGTTGGAGCCTCCGGGTAGTCCTCAAGGGGAGCCCCATGTAGAGAGCATTACAGTAGTCCAGGCGAGAAGTGACCAGGGCATGAGTGACTGTGCATAAGGAGTCCCGATCCAGAAAGGGACGCAACTGGCGTATCAGGCGAACCTGATAAAAAGCCCCTCTGGCCACGGCCGTCATATGCTCTTCTAAAGACAGCCGTGGATCCAGGAGGACGGCCAAGTTACGAACCCTCTCTGTGGGGGGCAAAGACTCGCCCCCAATAGCCAGCAAAGGCACCAACTGGCTATATCGGGACGCCGACATCCACAGCCACTCGGTCTTGGAAGGATTGAGTCGGAGCCTGTTCCTCCCCATCCAGACCCGTACGGCCTCCAGACACTGGGATATCACTTCGAGGGCATCATTGGGGTGATCCGGGGTGGAGATGTACAGCTGCGTATCATCAGCGTACAGATGACACTGCACCCCGAAACCACGGATGATCTCACCCAGCGGCTTCACATAATTGTTGAACAGGAGCGGCGAGAGGACCGACCCTTGCGGCACCCCGCAAGCAAGGCGCCTCGAGGTCGACCTCTGCCCCCCTGCCAACACAGACTGCAACCGGTCGGAGAGATAGGAGGACAACCACCGCAACACGCTGCCTCCGACCCCCAATCCCTCCAGCCGGTGCAGCAAGATACCATGGTCGATGGTATCAAAAGCCGCTGAGAGGTCTAATAGGACCAGAACAGAGGAGCAACCCCTGTCCCGAGCCCTCCAGAGATCATCAACCAACGCGACCAATGTTGTCTCCGTGCTGTACCCAGGCCTGAAGCCGGACTGGAACGGATCTAGATAGACAGTGTCATCCAGGTACTGCGGGAGCTGTCGCACAACCACACTCTCTACAACCTTCGCCAAGAAGGGAAGGTTGGAGACCTGATGATAATTTCCCAAAACAGCCGGGTCCAGAGAAGGCTTCTTGAGGAGGGGTCTCACCACCGCCTCTTTCAAGGCAGGAGGCAAGAAACCCTCACTCAAAGAAGCATTTATAATCCTCTGGAGCCAGCCTTGTGTAACCTCCGGGGTAGCCAGCACTAGCCAGGAGGGACACGGGTCCAATAAACATGTGGTTGCGTTCAATCTCCCCAGGATCCTGTCCACGTCCTCGGGAGTCACAGGGTCAAATTCATCCCATACAACAGTCTCAAGACCTGTTCCGGACACCTCACCGGAACCTACCCAGTCAGAGTCCAAGCCTTCCCGAATCTGAGCGATTTTATCGTGCAGATACTGTAGAAAATCCTCAGCCCGTCCCTGCAAGGGGTCATCCCGCGCTCCCAGATGGAGGAGGGAACGGGTCACCCTAAACAGGGCAGCTGGGCGGTTATCTGCTGATGCAATAAGAGCGGAAAAGTAATTACACTTTGCCGCTTTTATCGCCACTAAGTAGGTCTTAATATGAGACCTAACTAGTGTTCGATCAGATTCGGAGCGACTCGCCCTCCAACCACTCTCTAGGCGTCTTTTCCGGTGCTTCATCTCCCTCAGCTCCTCAGAAAACCAAGGAGCTGGGCAGATCCGGTGCCGGGTCAGAGGCCGCAAAGACACTACTCGGTCCAAAGCTCCGGCGGCCGTCCTATCCCAGGCGGCCACCAGGTCTTCAGTCGAGTCGTGAGCCAGAGACTCAGGAAATGGCCCAAGCTCCATCTGGAACCTATCAGGATCCATCAGGCGCCTGGGGCGGAACCATCTGATCAGTTCTGCCTCCCTGCGGTGGGGTGTAGCGGTCAGAAAGTCTAGCCTCAGGAGAGAATGGTCTGACCATGACAGAGGTTCAATAGCTATATCCCCTATAACCAGTCCATTCAACCACTGCCCAGAGACAAAAACCAAGTCCAGAGTGTGTCCTCCTATGTGAGTAGGGCCATGAATTACTTGAGTCAGGTCCATGGCTGTCATGGAAGCCATGAACTCCTGAGCCATCTCAGACGTCTCGCCGATGGACGGCAGGTTGAAATCCCCCATCACCAAAAGGTTGGGGGTATCAACCGCCACCCCGGCTATAATACCGAGAAGCTCGGCAGGGCTGCTGTCATGCGGCAGGGAGCCAGGTACACAATCAGCAAGCCCACCTGCTTCCCATGACCCCACTTCACAAGGAGAGACTCACATCCGGCTATCTGAGGCACAGTGGTCTCCCTAGGATCAAGACCTTCCTTTATAATGACCGCCACCCCCCCACCCCTCCCTTCCGCCCTCAGCTGATGAAATGCACGGAAGCCCGGTGGGCACAACTCTACCAGAGGGACCCCCCCCTCCTGGCCCAACCAGGTCTCCATAATACCCGCCAGGTCCGCTCCTCCCTCCTGAATTAACTCACAGAGGAGGGGGGCCTTATTAACTACGGACCTGGCATTGCACAGCATCAGCCTAAGGCTCGGGCTCTGAGACTCCGGACAACCCAGGGAATGAGAGGAGCTTAGGGGGCCGAGGCACGTTACCGCTTGAAGACAGCGGGTGCGTGCCCCCACAACACGATCTGGCCTCCTGCTCCCACCATATCTGCCCCTCCCGGCCACGGTCCTGATGGAATCGCCCTCTTCCCTATCAGTACTAACCCCCTCAATCAGTACTAACCCCCACATGTGCTTTATACACATCAGTCTTTGCTCATGATTAAGTAAATTTAGTGTAAGAAAATTTTGCATAGTTCTTATGTTGAATAAGATAGATGTAATATAAATATCCTCACTCTAGAATTAAATGAATAGTTCTCTAGGTAGCCAAACTTCTAACACGAGTAATAGTTATACCAGTTCTTTCAGAGGGAGGTCATGCAAACTACATTGATAAAGAAATGTTTTACAATAAGGCATGCAGTGGACTTGAAGGGATAAAAGTGCTTTGGAGCATCCTTATCAATAGCTTCTCAAAACAAATGTTTATTTAGTAAAGTCTTACTACAACTGCAAAAGATATCTATTAGATACCCAGAAATGATTCAACTGTTCTAAAGAGTTGCCAACTGCTGCCATATGAGCATTCCTGCATGCAATGCCAAGCACCTTTTCCTTTTAAATAGGAGTCAAGTGCAGCCCTATTTTAGAATAACGTTTTTTCTACTTACCATTTTCCAATCTGATTCAATCTTTCTCCATAAAGAGTCCATTTTCCAAACACCATTCTCCCAACCATTGATTTTTTCATTATTATTTGATATCCGTGTGTAACAATCTTCCACTATATTATAGTTGAGGTGAAAAAGCTTGGAGGCTTTCTCTTTTACAGTTGGAATAAATACTACTTCTTTAGTCTAAGTAATCAAACCCAAAACTGAAGTTAAATTTTTTGTCAGACATCACTAATGAATAATATGTATCTGATTCAACATTTTACATAATATACAGTCATGTGGAAAAAAAAGTACATCCTCTTTGAATTCTTTGGTTTTATGTATCAGGATACAGTAAAAATCATCTAGTCCTTACCAGTACTTAAAAATAAGTAAATGCAACCTCAGATGAACAATATACATGACATATTATATCATGTTATTATTTGTTATATAAAAAGAAAGCCAAAATGGAGAAGCAGAAGAAGGAATAAATTATGTATGACTTTCTCAGGTACAAGGGTTTTTATTTTTTGGTATGGATTTCTCAGGTATTAGGGTTTGGGGTTTTTTACTAGATCGGTACATCACAAAATTTTTAAAAATGTAAAAACAGAAAGGCAAATACATTCAGATTCTCATATTAAACTGGGAAATGAGGTTTAAGTTAGTTGATATTAACAGATGAAGCATACATTTTGCTAACATGCCTAAAAGCATGATTGTCCTTAACAGTACTTACATTAATACTATTAATTAATACTAATTAATATTATTTTTAAAAATACTTTGTATTCTAGTTGCTTGTAATTTTAGTGTTTCATTAATAGGAAGTTAAATCCAATCAAAAGAATAAAATAAATCTACTTTTCTTTGTTCAAGTAGGATCTACTTGCTGATAAAATTTTGATTCTAATTTACTTTAGGTGAGACTAAAACAAATCAAAAAACTGAATTACAATTTTGGTCTGAAATAAATAGGAGAAATCTTTGGTAACTAAATAAAACCAACAAAATATAAGCACAATTTTCTTTGAATACACACCAAACCATCAAGTGACAATTAGGCTTATACTAAAAATTCTAAAAATTGCTACTAGATGCTATAAATACCTCTAAAGCAATTTCATCTCTGGCAACTCTCCAAGCCAATGATCCAGACACTCTTCCACCAAGTTCTCCTGGCTTTGGTGTTTTTGGAGAAATAAACTCAACAAGCTCTACAATGAGTCTCTGTAAGAGCTTATGTTTTCTTTCCTCACTCAATATTTGCTGCCTCTAGAATCAATGACAATAAAATTACTCCAGAATCTTATACCTATGTACTCAAGAGGCAAATATTATCAGGACTAAAGGATTAGAATCTGAATTTCATTGTAATAAATCATAACACAAAAATAATGTATGATAATTTATTTTACATAATCTTAGATACCAGCTACAATTTCTATCACATTTATTTATTTATTAAGTTTATATGCTATTGAATTACACACAGAGCATATAACAAAATTAATTTTAATTAGCATTAATATTAAAGCACAGTTAAATATGATTTAAAAAGTGGGAAAAATTATAACAGTGGTTTAAATCCTGCTGTAATGTAGAGTCAGATAAATTGACAGTTTCATTTACAGGTGTAGTTGTCAACATATGACAAATCATTTGAAGACTGTTCAAAGTTACTGATTTAAAAAAGCTACTTATGATCCATCCTTGCAGTTATGATTGCCACCAACCTTTTCCATGCAGTAATATAACTGTATTCCAGGCACTTGACAACCTGCTTGCATTGACACTGGTTGCCCTGTCCCACGGTCATGTGACTGCCATTTGGAACATTTTGGGCTATTTTCTGTTATGCTTTTTTTCCTCAATATTATTTCCAGACAAAAACGTCCCCTTGGGAGAATGGAGTCACTTAACAAATCTGTAATTTGCTTAATCACTACATGATTTAATGACTGCAGTGTTTCACTTAAGAAGTGTTGTAAAGACGGTTGTAAAATTGAATCCAATCACACAGTGCTTCCATATATGACTGAAACAACTTTAAGTGAAATCCCAGTCCAAATTGTGATTTTAAGTTACAGTATTTTCCTGCGTATAAGACTACTTTCTAACACACAAAAATCTTCTCAAAAGTTGGGGGTCGTCTTATACGCCGGGTCTCATTCTCCTGTAACCAGGCAGACCAGCCCATAAGGCTCTGACGAGCCTTAAATGGCTCTGAGGAGGGTCGTTTTATACGCCCAGTCGTCTTATACGCCGGAAAATACGGTAATTCTTTTGCAAGCATGACTATAGGTAATCCCCAGATTACATCAGTTCACTTAGCGACCGTTAAAGTTATGTCCTATTCCTCCCCTGCCCCCAGTATTTATGACCCAATCCTGAAGTTACAGCACCACAGCCATCATTCACACTTATGAACAATGGAGAGGTGCTGCAAAATTTAACCTGCCTATTCCCTCACTCTACCCTGCCGGGATTTACCTTGCGACAATCTAGCAAGCCATCAGTTCCTTTGCCTGCTTCAGTGCATTTGCAGAAAACAGAGACCCAAAGTAATGAAAGATCATGCAAGATCAGTAGCTTTTGCAAAGTCTTTTGCCCCGGATTTCGTACAGACCTCGGATCGTAGAAAACAGAGGCCTAAAGTGCTGTAGTAAGAGATCAGTAGTGTGAAATTTTGCGTGATTTTGCACTAAAGTAGTTCAGGCCCCTGTTCTCTGCAAACCAAGGCCTGTACCACATCCAGCTGAAGAGCACTTGCAAGTCGACAAGTCAACTTTGGGGCAGCAAAATCACCTTGCTTCAAGCCTCCCATCAGCTTGCAAATGCCTTTCACACCATTCCAGTCTCAGTGCGAAGAGCATTTACAAGGCTACGGAAGGCTTCAAGCAAGACAATGAGACTTTGGGCAGTGAAATCCCTTGCTTCGAGCCTCCCATAATGCCTTTTGCACCATCCCAGTCTCAGTGCAAGTCGATAGGAGGCTCGAAGCAAGGGATTTCGCGGCCCCAGAGTCTTCATGCCAAGACTGCAAGCAGGCAAAGAAACCGCAGGAGAGAGTTTCTGGAGTCAGATCTTCACAAGTTGAGTAACCTGGCACAGCAGGATGAAGGGAACAATTGTGGAGACCCCCCAGAAGGAAGCATGAGGTATCCCAGGGGGTTGGGAGAGGCCTTGGGTGGTGTGAAGCAGATATCTGTTCCATTGATAGGCCCTCATGACCTTCCCCACCCTGAGATACCTCATATGCGCTTAACAACCCACGCATTCAATTAGCAAATACATGGGCGAAAAGCAGGGAGTGATCGCAGTCAGGTTATGCAATTCACTTCCACAAATCCTCAGGTCACGAATGTAATAGGCAGGCTCTATTATATTCATAACTTGAGGACTATCTATACTGATGAATTTCTATGTAAGCCTTTTAAAAAGTAAGATCGCATTGAATTATATAGGATTTACAGTATTTGTTATACAGTAACCATACAGTGTTATGGTTGGGGTTATAAAGCACAGAAGTCCATTACATCTAACTGTTTTTAAAAGTTTTAACATTAAATTGGATTTATGCTATTTGAAGATTTTATTCTCTGGTTGGATTTGTTCTGTACTGTATGAAGAAAAAACATTTTAAAAAGTATGTTGGATGGATCAAAAATGTTATTCTGTGCAATTGACTTACAATCACAATTGGGACTAGAATTTCTGTCATTGATTGATGTGGCCATAAAGTGTGGTGTCACGTGACCGCACCTCTTAGGAATGGCAATAAAGACATTCACCAATGTCATCGTTAAGCAAATTTCACCAGTTAGGTAAGGACCCTCTCCAAACTAAGTCATTCCAGTCTTGGTTCCTCCAAGTCAGGGATTGCCTCCCCTTCAACTTTCCACAATTGCCTATTCCCCGTATTTCTGCCCTTTTGGTTGCTCTATATTCCAAGGAAGCAAGATATCCATCTTCACCAGATCTTTTGGAAAATTGCCATATGAAATGTTGTGCGGCGAGCAATTGCGTCGCGAAGGGCATGCTTGGTTGGCAAGGGGAGCAAGCAGACAGCAAAGATTAGCTAAGGGAGTAGGGGCCTTGAAGTGCAGGGACTTGAAAAAGCATAGATGGGAAGAAGCTGAAGTGCCAAGTGCCCAAATTTTGATCATGTGACCAAGGACACTGCAACAGCAACAAATCAGACACTGGCTGTAAGTCCCTTTGTTCAGCACCACCACACCTTTGAAAGATTACTGAACAAATTGTCCTAAGTCTTTGATTACCTATATGACTGTCTGTCCTTGAAGTATAAGAATTAATGTTGTGAATAAGACAATATTTAATAGTTTGGTTAAAAAGTTTAAATTCCTAAACATGTGTTTTGTCCTGTTAAGCATTACACAATTTCAGGAGAATCTGGAAGTGGCGTGGCAGTATTGGCTGGGAAAAATGCCGGACTCCAATAAGCTTAGCAAAATCCAGCCAGACAAACTGTCACCGGGGGCGGGGCGGGGGGGGTGTCTTCGGACTGAAGTTGTCCTGTAGGGACAGCGAAGAAAGAGCGGTAGCTCAGTGTCTAAAGAGACACTGGATAACTCTAAGCCAGTGATGGGGGGCAGCAATCAGAGTGAATCACCATGAAGCTGGAGCCTCTGGAGCAAGCGATGTGCAGGAGGGAAGATTTGGACAGAGTGCTGGTGTTGGGTGAGTGATAGGCTAACCCATAGACAATAAAAAGAAAATTCTAAATATTTTCTAAACAATTACTAAAATAACCCCGGTGTGGAAATTGCAGCTAAATAACAGTGGGGGAGATGGCTGATGGAAAGAGAAAGTGAGAATGACAAGCATGCCACAGAAGAACCCAAATAAAGAATTAAAAATGAATGACAAATGGAAATCTAAATCTGGAACTTGGATTCAATTTGGATTGGATTATAAACTGGTGAATATAAAGGTGAAAGAAGATGTGAAAACTGGATTTTTTCTCTTTTATGACTTGGTAAACATGGATGTGGATTACAAATAAAATGGCGATTTGTTAATTAGTAGAACTGTGGATTATAGAGAGACATTTGCAGGAGAAGGAAAAGCATGACATGAAATTGTTTTACTTTTAAAACCTTGAATTTTTAAAAAAGGATAACTGGCAAGGACTAAAGAGGATACATTTTGCCAACAAGAGGACAGACTTTAATGGTTATAAAAGAAGGATCTTAATGCAATTTAAAACTGGAATAAGTCAACCCGGAAAGAAAAAAATGGAAAAGGAACTTAATGAATTGATAAAAACAATGTGTTTGGAAATAAAAGAAATGATTATAAATTTGCATGGAAAATCAAAATCTGAGGAAGCAAAGACAGAACTAGAATGCACTGAAGATGAAAAGGAAATGACTAATGAGAAACAAGAAAAAGAGATGGATAATGAAGAAGACAAAGACAAAGAGACTGACTATGGAAAATTAAACAATTGTAATATTAAATATGGACAAAAAGAAAAGTAACAAAGAAGGAAAAGAGGGTAAAACAGGGAAAATACAAAAAACTTAAATGATTACACTGAGAATAACAGTAGAAAGATAAGAAAGAGGGAAAAGAGATAGAAAATAATAAGAAATCAAGGACAAAATAAAAGATTTTATGATTTTATAATACAAAATACGCATACTAGGATTAAGGATTAAATACGCATACTAGGACAATGAAAAGACACAAAAAAGGAAAGAGAAGGGAGAAACAAAAGGATAGGGCAGAATAGGAGAGTGCAGAACTTTAAAATACAAAAAGAAGGAAAAGGGAAAACAAAAGGCAAAGAAGGAAAAGAGGGTGGAGGAGAAGGAAAAATATTAAAAATATAAATGATTACACTGGGATGTAAAGTGGAAATACAAGAAAGAGGGAAAATAATGGAAAATAAAGGGCAAAGGTTTCACGATTTTAAGATACAAAATGTTAATAATGAAAAGATACAAAAAGGGAATAGAAAAGTAGAAACAAAGGGAAAACTATTAATGTCACATGCTCAATAATATTGGAGATTTACAGAATGATAAGTTTTAACAATATGAATAAATCAGTTGAGGGAAATGTAATATTTGGAATATTCCAAACTATATATTTGAAACATAATTAAAAAGAGAAAAGAAGACAAATTAAGAATATTTTAAGAACTAATTGGATTGGATAAAATGAGAAAGGATTAAGATGAGCTTTATAAATATATATTTGAATAAGTGGAAATATATTGTTAAAATGTTTTGAGAAATATATTTAATGATTGAAATTGAATGTAAAACTAAAAGAAATTGAAATGATAAAAATGATTTAAATGTTATACTTGCAAGAAGTAAAGTAGAAAAAATATATTGTTAAAAGTAAAAAAGACAAGAGATTAGAAAAGTGTTTGAGTAAAAATTTGAAGGAAAAAGAGAGTAAGATGAAATATATTGTTAAGAACTAAAAAGATAAGGGATCGGGGCTGCCCAAACTCCACAATGGAAAACATTAAATTGAAAATAAATACAGCAATAGAGAGACATGAAGGAATTGGAGAAGAGCAGGAAGGAGAGAGAGGGATGGAAGAGTAAGGAGGAAGAAAGGGAAAGCAGAGTAGGAGAGAAGGTAAGACGGGGGGAAGAGATGAGGAGAAGGAGAAGAGGAAGTAGAGAAGAGAAGAAGAAGGTGGGAAAAGAAAGTTTGAAGGAGAAGAGGGAGATCCTAGGTTTGAGGAGAAAGATTGCTGTACAATAAAAAGAAGATGAAGTGGAGGAAAGCCAGCTCTGAACAAACAAATATAAATATATTAGGAAAAAAATGAATTGTTAAAGAATAAAAGAGGATAAATATGTACAACTAGCAAAGTTAGAATTTAGGGATATATGAAGAAGGTGTTTATATATGCAAGTATAGAAAAACTGAAGTATATTAAAAAAAAAGGAAAAGGGGGAAGATGATATTGACAAAAATTGTAATTGAGTAAAATGTATTTGAAATTGACTAATTGTATAAGAAACGACCAACACTGTTCAAAAACAAAAAGAAAAAAAAGAGAGAGATGTGGGTGAAGGTGGGAGAGGAGAAAAGAAAAAAACCCAATAAAACTTGTTTTTTTAAAAAAATTATACAATTTCAGTTATAACAGAAGTCTGTACTAAATTAGATCATTGATAAATCCATTTAAATCAGATGAGCCTTCTATGTATCTATCTACACACAGAGCATACTATTTGTAGTAAGTTTAATAATTGAACATTTCAGAGAGGAGAAAATAGTTACTATGAGGTCCTAGATTGTTGGGGCTAATATGTTGACTCTGTAAATTGCTTAGAGAAGGCTGTAAAACACTGTGAAGCAGTGTATAAGTCTAAATGTTATTGCTATTGCTATTTTCATGAAAGCTACCTCTATTTTTTTTTTTACTGACAATCCTTTGAAATAAAAAGAGAACAGCCATTATCTTCAGAAAACAACAAAGACTTAAAAGAGTTATAAAGAAATTGCAATCCCTGCCAAAATTGGATAAATCTGAAACACATATAGGCAAATAGAATCTGCTAAGTAGATATCATTCTCCAACTAAAATTCTACAGGGACAGGGGAGCTTTAAAAATCCAGGAAATTTACATGAGAAAAATCAAGGCCCTTGATAAGGACTTGCAGGAAAAGAGATAAAAATCTGACTCTGTGAAACAAAATCTGTACAGAATGTTTGCCACAACAGGCTACAAGTCCATGTAGTCCTTACTTTTTTCAAAGAGTTCTATGTTAAATTATGCAGCAGCTTATCACTTATATGGGGAGGTGTGTAATTTTTTTCTTGCCATCACTTGTAATTTACATGCAGCTAATTTTTCATTCAGAAATAGCACATGTATCTAGAGTGATAAGTCTGTTACCTACTCTCAATTAACTGAACAGCCACAGGTTACATTTTCAATCTTTGATTCAAGATGTGTTTGAATTCAACTTTTCTGTAAATTTAACAGATAAGTTAAAACTACATACAATTTTGTTAAGATTATTGATTGTTTCTCGTAGCACAGTTTCTTTGACCTGTGTCCTTCTAGAAAGCAATTCTTCATGCTTACAAGAGTAACGCCAGGTGACATCAACAACCTGAAAAGCACAAATTATGAAACAAAATACTTTATACAGCATTATAGAGAGAAAATAGACTGAATTTCAAGCATGTTATGATTAGAACTATTCCAATGAATAAACAATATCCTCGGTGTAGGTAAACGATTGCTTTATCAGAACCAATGCTATAGCTATAGCTATTGGAAGTCTATTTAATTCAGTAAACATTGTTCACCTACCTCCTCTTTAGAAAAGGCAATAATATACGACAATTTTTTCCCCCATCCAATTTCATACAAAAGGGGTTTATCACAGACATTTTCACAAGGATCGCAATGAAGCCATCTTTGCTGTGATACAGAATAAACTTCAGTCCATACGTGATCTGAGAAAAAAAAAACCAATAGAAGCAGCGACCATTAAAAAAGAAACTTATCAATTTTAGAATGTTAAACTTCTCAAAGTTTTTTCTTTTTACACTTTCACTTAAATTTCATTTGCTTATTGATTTAAATATATACTCTCCTCATATTGCTTTACCAAGATCACTTACAGAAAAAACATGTCTAACTAATGATTTCTCCTGACTTAGACTGTTTAGAAAGATTTAACAAATACATAAGTAAAGATATTGATTATAGTATTAATCTCTTCCTCTCTCCCTCTTTTTGTTCCTTGCTCTATACATTTAATAGATTTCAGGATGTGATACAATTAATAAAACTGTATTTTTTGATAAATTGGTAAGTTTGTTTTGCTAAGTTTTTTTTAGCTAAATGATGTTCAAAAAGAATGAAAGACGTCTAAATAAATAGGCTGACTAAACAATAGTTACGGCAAATAAAAGCTTTTTTTCTTAGTACCACATTCCCAAGATTCCAAAGCTAGAGCTCCAACTACCATATATGAAGACTTTTTTGGTTCTTTTAATAGTGGGGGAGTTGACAGTCCAGTCGTGACAGTCCAGCTATTGACAGTCCAGCTATTGAGGGGACAGCCTCTGGTTTGGACCAATTCGCAAGAACTGATAGTAAAACTGGCAGGAGGCTCCGCCCACTGACCTGGACATCTTCAGGAAGCTTCTGCGCATGCACACAAGAGTGCATGCATGCATGAGTGAAGCGCACCTACGTGGCCCCGTTGCAAACCTGTAGTAAAGGTAAGTAGAACCCATCCCGATGGTAGTGCCCTCAATAGCTGAATATAAAAAAATATCACTTCAAACCTCAGATTATAGACTTCTCACTTTGTGTGTGTGTATGTGTGTGTATATGTATGTGCAAGCTCAGAAAATTCAATCTTCCTGCTTTTCAACCTCAACAATAAACCTGTGAGGTAGAATTGGCTAAAAAATGTTCTCAGTAAGTTCTGTGGATGAGGTCTCAACTTGGATATCCCCAGTTCCTACCCAATTCCCTTAATTATCATACCCTGCTTACCAAATATAGGCCAACTATCTGCTTCCTTCTTAGATCTAATCTTTTGATGAAAAAGTTATTTTTATTATCCCAATTCAAAATTTATGAGTCTTCCTTTGTCGCCAAAATAATTTCTTTGACTTCAGAAACTCTCTTAGTCAAGATGATAAATGTGTATGTTAGTAATAATAAATGTACTCATAAATGAAAATTTAAAAAGCGACATCAATATATTCTGATGCAGTTTACAATTAGAAACCAAGTGGGATTTAGATAAATAGGATTGCATTAATACTATAAACTGAAAGTCATTAAAATGGCACTTGGTACAGCACTATTGATTAACAATTTCAAAATGCCTATGGAACATTTTGTTTTAACATAAGGTATTCTAAAACAGCTATACCTGTTGCATCCCAAATGTATCTTGCTTCAAATCCTACTGCTCTACAACAAAGTGTAAAGCAATTGGCCCATTCACCACATCGCCCTTGTCTAGTTTCCAGGAGCTTCTCAGGATTGTTGTATCTGGAAACATAATTTTTTTAAATATGAAGTTTTTAGTTACTGCCATAAGGATCAAAATAATTCAATTATCTTAAATGTTTCCCCATAATTACTGGTATCCAGAAGCTAGTAGCTAGAAATTTTACAATAAGTCAAATATTACGCTGAAATTTGTCTTTTGGTTTATTACATCCAAGAGTTCTTTCAGACAGTCATCGTGGTACTTTAATTTGCTTATTTTTATCTTCTGTTTCCTTTGTATGATATGGAGCCCAAAACAAAGCACTTTATGACTTAAATAAACATACCCTTCTATTTCAAATCTTTAAGCGGGCTATTATTATCTGAATAAATCCAGATGTATGAAATCCTATTACTTGATTCCTGACTAAAATAAAACTTACAAAACCAGAGCGATATTTTAATATTTTAAATTTATTGTTAGCACTGCTGCTCAACTCGATTTTGTAGTAAATCTTGAAACAATAAAATTTGAATGACAATCTTCCTGTGTCATCAATATAATTTAAAAAGAAATCAGAAATAAGATAAGTCACATATTCTACTCTATGTGATAGCAAAGTCGCCATATTGTGCTATCCAATGATTGTTGCGACCTTGCATTATATATGAAATTCCAAACTATGCAGACTGAAATACAAATGAGATGCATATATTCAATTAATAATATCTAATACAAATTCAATTATGAAGGACAATTTATTAAACTCACCTTGGGAACCTGTTGCTGAACTGGCATTGGTTACAGAAGTGATTTTCAACTCTACTTGCATCCCATCTCAGGTCATCCTCGTTAGGTGACAAATTATCTTTAGTTTCTGTTTGTCCCCCACATTTGCTACATGGTAAGCTGTCTACCCACTTGAAAAAACTACATTTAAACCAGTTGATTAACTCCACCAGAAGAATATCCTCTTCTCTCAAAATGCAATCTATACATTTAAAAAAGAATTAAAATTAAAGCAGGAGTCCAGGTTATCAAATTGGAATAACCATTTCAGGAATTACACAGAATTGAAAGGAAAATAATTTTGAGGGCGCACCAAGAAATAGTAACTTTATATCAAATGTAGCATAACTTCTATAATATTCTTGTATTTTAGGGAGACATTAATTGGGTGTTTTAATCTAAGAAACACTTGGCTTGTTCATTATTTGACTTACTGAATATTTTAAAAAATATAGCAGCTTTAAAGATTCAAGTACTGAAAGAAATTCTTCATAAATTCAGAGCAAGAAAATTTGAAATATTAGCATTCAGGACATCTCCATTGCCATAACTAACACAGAATCAATAGAATGAGAGATCTTGAATATTTACATTCAAGAATGTAAATATTCAAGATATTTAGATTGAAATATTGTAGAATTTCAACCAAGTCTTACTTAAATTGGACATTTTCTGCCTTGGGGTGCAATATTATGGCAGTTAATCTGAAGGTACCAGGTAAAAAAAATTACTTCAAGTATAACATCAGAATTATTTGTAAGTGAATTAAAAATATTTGCTGCACTAGATAAATATAAATCGGGGACAAAAATGACCACCTTTAATAGAGTCATGACAGTGTAACGGAAATAACAGCATAATCTAAAACATCTTCGTATCAGATTGCATGAACACAGAGCTACAATTTTTACACATATAAAAATACATTGCTTTATTATTTCTAAAGCTATTCCAAAATACACCTCCTACGACAATTTTGTTTGTAAACAGATGAATGCATGTATATAGTACTGTTTTGTTTAATACTGTCAAACAACCTATTCAAATATTACCTCTGTCCAGTTTTTGGGCTTGTGATAACTTTTTCTGAGCTTGTTTTTTCAGATTTTGGAGTGGAATACAAGCCAAGGCTTTCTTTTGTAAAATTGGGTTTTCATATGCCATTACATGCAGAAAATTTGACTGAAGTGTCTTCAAGAAAATTGATTCGGTTGTCTAAAATGAGGGGAAAAAATCTTCTAATTTAAATTGTTTTAAACAGAATTTCTAGGAATTTCAGATAAATTTATTCTTCTACATAAATGTTCTTAAATCTGATGAATCTCCAGATATATTCTAACAACATAGATTTCAAGGTGTTCAGGGTTACTGGAATTTATGGTGCTAATATATTTGGGGAACAATGGTTTTAAAAAGGCTGTTTGAAATACCTCGAAACGGACATTTGTACTAGTATGAGAGCTTTCTTCACATACTCAAATAAAACAAGTTTAAACAAGCTGTTCAAGCATAAATATTTTCCGCTGTTCAAAATCAGTATGTAATGTTAAAATACTTGGGAGTGCTTTTTTAAAACATGGCATGATTTAGGAATAGAAACAATATCCGCAACCATTACAAGTTTATAACATCAGATTCTAGGGCAAAATATAGAAGAATTGCAGGGTCCTTGGTACTCTCCAAGCTCAGATGTTTCATTACCAAACCAAGTAACATTATCAGGGCTAGTAGGCAGTGGAGTTTGCTCTCATTTAATATACTAGTGCAGAGGTCTTCAAACTTGGCACCTTTAAGACTTGTGGACTTCAATTCCCAGAATTTTCTCCAGTCAGCTATGTCTTAAAGCTGCCAAGTTTGAAGACCTCTGTACTAGTGGCTTGCCCTGTCAGTGTTGGTGGGAATGGTCTTGATGGTTCCTTGATTAGAATGTTCTTTAGTGCTAGTTTGTTGGTGAAAATGATGTTACTAGTTTGGTAATGAAATAGGAGCTGAGCTACGAATATTCTTTTCTATTAACATAGATGAACAAAAGATTCTTTTGTTCAGCCTCTAAGCTCCTCAGAGATTTTGAAAGAATGTTGGCTGCCCCTTCCATACCTGACAATGGGTCACTTGTTGGTTCCTGATATTTCTCAGGATTTATCTTAGAAGATATTGTAAAGTATAGTCAATCAATTTATGTCAGAACATTGAACCTAATAACCAATAGTCCAAAATGTGATTTTACAGTATCTTTTGGTGATAAGAACGAAGTACCCCACTTTTCTTTAACAATAGTTCTCCAGAGTCTCCTAAGATATTCTATGAGGTAGGAAAGGAAGTGAACTTAAATTCACACAATCTTCACAGACACAATAAATTTTTTGATCCAGTGTATCTTGGAATAATGTATATCTTTGAATAATCAGAAATATTAATTTACCAGAAGACAAACGGATGTTATGTACAACTTTTTCTGAATGCATAGTGATATGTTTCCTTATAAAGCATGGGGATCCAGAGATATCTACTAATACACAATAGGAGTACTGATTCCTACAACCCAGAGTCACATTCATAAGATGGGCAGATATATAAGTTTGATAAATTAAATCTTGCTTTAGGAAATTTCTGATAGAAACTGAATTAATGTATTGTTGTAGATGTGCCAGAACAATTATTACCAATATATGTGCATCCAATAAAACTGATACATGTACATTCAAGTCGGAGTGTATGAAGCAGCTTTGATTCAATCTGAATCGCTGACTAGATCATTCACCCAATTTGGAATCTCTAGCTGATTCAGATATTGAAAGCATCAATATGATTTGATCAAGTGATCTTCAAAGTAAATTTCCAAATACTCACATAATACTCAGCATGATTATATAGGCAGGGCATACAAATAATTTCAACATGATTTGCAAGTATGTTATAAAATATCATGCAAATGACCTTAAATTCACTATAAATTTTATTTTTATATTGTATAACATATTTGCAATCATACTTCATTGGGTATATCCTTGAAGACTAAATGCTTATGCAATATATAATTTTAAATATTTTATATAAGCACAGAAAATAATATTTCTAGGAATTGACATATGAATTACATTTCCATTTCACACTGTGATTTAAGTCTTTAATTTACATTCCCAATTTCAAATATTATTGTTTAATGTAACAGACTTTAAAAAAAGATTACCATGACAGCAGACTGAGTATTTTTGTCTAATTTGGTGTCAGTAGTAGGCTGTGTATTTGTTATTTTTCCAGAGGATCTTATCTGTTCTGATCCATTTATTCAGCTATTCTTTTCCCCAGCAATTAGATTTCAAATTCTGCACAGCTGCTCAATTGATGCCTTATTAGGAAAAGTAAGATGAGTTTTCTCCTGAAATTACAATTACAAAAGTGAAATCATCTATATTAAAAATTACTTTGTTCTGCATTATACCATGTCTTCCAGCCTGGTAAAATAAATGCATAAATAAAAAATACTCAACTACAGGTAATCTTACTTAGTAATGGTAACTGGAATCAGAATTTCCATTTCCACTTTCATTAAACGATGTGATCATAAAGTAAAACTAATGAGACCACATCACTTAGTGATGGCAATCCCAGCAATCATTGTTGCCATTTTTAAGCAAGAATCAATGGTTAAGCAAGGGTTTAATTTAATTGTTACTTGTGATCTCCTGCCAGCTTTCAACAAACAAAATCAATGGGGAAGTTAGCAGAAAATCTAAAGTTCCAGGCATGACTAGTTTGTCTGTGTATATACAAATTATAAAATAGATAATACAATCAAGAATGGTTGAATATGGCATACATATTTTTCACTAGGATAGATATTGGTAATCTTAAAAAATGATCAAGTTTTCCTTAGCATATGAAGCCAGAACAACAGGCAAAATACCTTCACTGTAGAGCAGGGGTCCTCAAACTTTTTAAACAGGGGGCCAATTCATGGTCCCTCAGACTGTTGGGGTCCGGACCGGCTGGGTGGGTGTGGCTAAGTAGTCATATGACTGGATGGACATGGGCAATTTATTTACTGATATGGATTTTTATGTTTCACATCTAGTTTTTATATAGTTTTATCTCACTGTTGTGTGCCACTCAGAGTCACCTTTGGTGAACTGCTCTCATCAGGATCTAAGGCAAAAATATTCAGAAGGACCCAAAAGCTAATGCAGCTTCTATAAAAGCATTTTATAGAACCAGAGCCTTGGTGGCGCAGCAGATTGAAGTGCTGTTAAGTAGCACCAGCTGCCTGCAATTACTGCAAGTTCAAATCTCACCAGGCTCAAGGTTGACTCAGCCTTCCATAAACTACCTCGAAAGGACCTGGATTGTGGGGGCAATAAACTGACTTTGTATAAAAAAGAACACTGCTGGGGAGGGGGGGGGAGTGCAAAGCCCTACTAAGCAGATATATACAAAAAGTATGAAGGCTATTGCTTAAAGCATTGTAAGCCGCCCTGAGTCTCTGGAGATATAAATCGAACCAATAAATAAATAAATAAATAAATTTGCAGGACTGAACTATTGATATAAAAACTTGGGCAAGATTGAATTCATTGCAGATATTCAAGGGGAGTAGAGATAAAACCTCCCACAGCAATGCCCCAAAAAATCCTGATCTTGAGTGAGACATAGACTGGATTACCTTATTTCAGAAGGAGTTTAGTGGCATCTTTTATTTTATTGAAAGCCAAAAGGCTTTGTGATTAGCACAGTCCTTATATAAACCCTTTCCTCGTAATATGAACTCACTGGTTCTGAAACATGAAGTAAATCTGTTCGTTCTTTAAAGACTTGAAGAGAAAAATTCCATTGCTTCTTATTGTCCCTTCTTCTGGCTCAGGGGTCTGCAACCTTAAACACTCCCTCTCATCTCTCTTTGTCTCATCTTTTTCTGTTTCCCTCTCCCTCCCTCCCTCCAATCTCTTTCTCTCTCAATCTCCCACTCCCCCCTTTCTCCCTCATCTTTCTCTCTCTTTCTTTCTCTCGCCCCCAGTCTCTCTCTCTCTGTGGGTGTGTATGTGTGTGTGTGTTACTCTCCCTAACTCCCTTTCTCTTCCCACTCTCTAGGAAAACCCTGCATGCTTTTCTTGGGGCTTTTCGCTACCCATTTTTTCTTTCTTCTTTTTGGAAATCCGGGCTTGCTGAGGAATGAGTGGGGGGGGGCTCCTCCCCCTCCTCCTCTTGCAATCCTGTGGTCGGTTGTGGCGGGCCCGGGAGGATGCACATGAGAGGAGGAGGAGGAGGAGGAGGAGGAAGAGGAGGAGGAGGGAAGCCTCTTCCCAAAGGAAAGCCAGCCAGGCTTCTCCTTCCCTCCTATCCTTTCCCTCCTACCCACTGAATCCTACTTTGAGACAGAGGAGTGTGTTGGGGCAACTGAAGATAAGAGCGATGGCTGTGAAGGCAGGGTGGGGGGTGGGGCTTAATCACCACTGTGTGTGGGCCAGATAAGATTGCATCAGCAGGCTGTATCTGTCCCGCGGGCTGTAGTTTGAGGATGCTTGCTGTAGAAGATGAGAATAACGAAACATTTCAAAGGACCAAATAAAATTCTTCTACATAGCAATTTCAAGCTACTTACGTCTACAAACCCAATTTCAAACAGGCATTCAACAGTTTCTCTGACAGGCAACAATCTAGTAGAAAATGCTTGACCTCCAATCCAAAGAGATCAATATTTTTCTTCATTTGAATGTCTGATTAGAGTGAAAACTATTTAAACTATTTAAACTATTTTTCTAAGACATACTTGTGTTTTGAAGCCAAGAACATTACTCTCATTTTTCAGTAACAAACTACGGCTGTTTGCTGACCCCATGAGCCCAACCATGACTATTTTGAGTTCCATGGATATGTTCTCTGATTTCACAATTCTGAGATGATATTATTTGCATAGTAAATCAAATCTATGATTAAGCAATAATCATAGACTTGATTATTAAAGTCTTTTATTGCTTAGATTCCCAGTTATCTTGCATGACAAATCAGTATTTTTTAAGGGAACATAGCTGAACTAATCACATTATTTTGCCATACTTTGCAACTATTCCTTTTATTTTCTCTTATAAGTGTTTTTTGATAAACACTCACACAACTGATCAACTCCTGGATACATTACCTTTTGTAGTGTCTACCTTTGAAAATTCTTTGAACTGGCTTCCAGTGAAGATGGCCAACTGACTAGAAAGCTTTTTCCAGACCAAAGCCTTTTCAATTTTACAAAATAATGAACTAAGTTCTATAAGTTTTTATCAGTCTCTTGGGTTGAGGAGAGTCTCATAATCATCCCACAACATCTTCTATACAACAGTGGTCTGCAAGGAGACTCTGAAGCAGCACTTCAAAGAAACCAAGTGAGCCATTTAACTAGAGGTGAGATGGGAGCTGCTGTCACTGTTGTGAAAAAGCAGCCATTTTAGAATTTATTTTTCAAGTAGACAATAAGTTGTCCCTTTCACTTCTTAGACAATTTATTAGCTTATTACATTTACTAAGCTAAAAAAAGGCTTCTTTCAGTCACAGCCTATTACTCTTTTTTGAAGGTCTTCACCATTTTGGAGACATAGTTATTGTTTTCATTAATTGCCCACTTGTATTTGATGTTGGGGATTATAATTTGCAATTTTTGATTGTTCTGGGAGGCTGAAATCATCTGATTTTTATGAATTCTGGTTGGCCAGAGATATCAGCTAATCTACATAAATATTTTTGTTTGTTTTGATCACAAAAGGGAGCTTTTAAAGTTTACTATCTCTTGATTTGCAATTAGTTGACTGCTGATCTATTTTATATTCCCTTGCTAGAGTTTTATAACTCTTTTTTGTTATTTCATTGTTTACTCCAAGCCACTTTCCTTTTCGCTGTAAGGAACTCTGTGATGAAAATACATTTTCCGGCAGTGAAAGTCATCTGATTGGATTTATATAGAATTATATTGCAAATGTTGTTCTTTCTAATTCTTAAAAAAAAAAAAAAACTTTGGTTTTTATGTTTTAACTTTGATGGGAAAATTTTCCTTTTTTAATTATTTTTTATTTTAGGAAAAAACTTTATCTCGACTTTTATCTATGGTCATCAGGTTATGATTCTCTTGTCCCTGGAAAGAACAGCGTGTTTTTAGAAATGTCTCTAAAAAAAATAAAATTTTCTGGGAAACATTCAAAAAAATGTTCCAACCTATAGATTTTATTTGAAAATATAAATAAAAACTGTGATGGATCAACAGGGACTTTGAACCAAATCCAGGAAGATATTCAAGAGCAGGAAATAACAGTTGGACTTGATTTGCAACTTGATGAATTCAAGTACAATCTGTTGCTGCCAAATGTGAAGAAAGTATTTGGTTTGAAAGGAATATTCATTCAAGAAATTCTGAGATAATGGCTTCCGGGTGGCGTCTCCGTCGCCGGACAGCTTTTTTTATGGCCTCCGGCTTCACTGGGTGTTAGAGCCGCTCTGCAATCGGCAGGCGGCTTGAAAATCCTCCCTTCGGGTCGGAAGGGAGGATAGAGCCGGTAGAATCAGGTAGAGCCCCCAGAATTGCCGCCAGGGTCTTTCCTTTGCCCTGGAGGGTGTTCTGAGTGAGAGCTCTCTCTCCAACCCACTGAAGCTCCGCGCAGCGAGGGACCTCTGTCTTCTGGCAGAGCGAGACGACAAGAGCAACTCCACCTTTTACAATGGGACTTTGTTGCAATTAAAGAATCTGGTGAGATCTGGACTTTTCTCTAAGAAGTTAAGTATTTTTAAAGATTTTTCAAAGAATCCTCAGCTTAAGTCTCTGAGTGAAAGTGCGTGGAAAAATGGCGTCTGGCTAAAACGAAGGAAGTGAAAATGAAAAGCGAAAGTGACAATTTGAGTGATTAACAGCCTGCCTGGTAGTAACTGAAAGAAATATACTGGCAAGATTTTAAATTAGAAATATAACTTATCTGATCCCTTTTTTTGCAAAACTGGGGAGAAAAACTGGAGTAACAGGAAAAGGAGGAAGATTTTCTTTTTTCTAGAGATTAAGACTCTGTTCAGGCATGGCTTCAAAAAAATACAGGTGGGGATTCCCCCACACACCAGACAAAGGAAAAGTCAGTTAAGCTACAAGCACAGGCTCAGAGTCAAACTCAAGAAAGTGGGAATGAGGATTTGAAAGCTTTTATAACTAACTCAATAGGAGGTCTTGCTGATAAAATAAATAAATTGGATGAAAAGATGGAAAAAAACCAAACGGAAATGAAGGAGTGGGTCAATGAAAAAAGTGACAAGTTAAACCACAATGTAACTAAAGTAGTAACTGCTTTCACAGATGCGTTGGTGGTGGTGGAGAAAAAAGTGGATGATTTAAATTTAGAAGTGGAATCTAATAAGAAGGATGCAGAAGAGAAATTTTTTAAAGTTGATGTGAAAAATCAGATTAGAAGATGAAATTACGATGATGCAGTTTTGGTCTATGGAGTTCGCTCTAAGATTGAGAGGAGTAAGAGAGAATAACAGAGAGGACTTGAGGGCAGTTTGTGTGGATGTACTGGCCAAGATTTTAAAAATTGAACCTGAGTTAATTGGCAACAGAATTGACAAGATTTACAGGGTTAATTCTCGTGTGGCAAGACAAAGGAATTTGCCTAGAGATGTTGTGATTAATTTTACTGATAGAAGGCTGAGAAACGAAATTTTGCAAAATTCTTTCCACACTACTGTTCAACTTGAGGGTAACCAAATTGGTGTTTTTAAAGAGTTACCATCCAAAATGTTAAGATTAAGATTAATGTTAAAATGTTAAGATTATGGTTTTTTGGTAAATGAACTGAAAAAGCGCCAGATTCCATTTAGATGGGATGCTCCTGTTGGTATCATTTTGAGATATGAGGATGTAAGATACCGCATAAATTTGGTGGAAAAAGCAGAACATTTCTATCACAACATTCTTAAAAAAACTTCAACACCCCCATGTTCATCCACAGTCTTATCTGCAGAACGAATTTCTAAAGACAAGGATTTTGAAGAAGGGATTCAAGAATTGCTCAGGCAAAAAGACCGACAGGCAATTTGAGAAACAGCAAGGGAAGTACTTTTAGGAGCAGTAGGTGGTTTCTCAGAGGATTTTTTTGCAGATCTCCCAGAGCCTAGAATAAAGCACCCCAGAGCTACAAGAGAGGTGGATCTTGAACTGTTGGCGCAAGAACCAAAAGATCAATGTATAACTCGTGCAGCAGAGAAGCAAAGACTAGAGAAGCAAAAGCGGCAGAGGTCCATGGTGCCACAAGAAGAGAAGGGGGCCAATGGGAAAATACAGAAATTTGAAGCAGTGGGAGGAGCGAGACCAAAGACTTCTGCTGTTGAATAGGGTCTTAGGCAATTGCTCGATACACTTCAAGAATCCTCAAATGACAGTTAGACTTTTATCATGGAACATGAATGGTTTGAATTCTCCACAGAAAAGAAGGAAAATATTTTACTATTTGAAGCAGTATAAAAATGATGTTGTTTGTTTGCAAGAAACTCACATTAGAACCCAGGACCAAAAATATTTGATAAATCAAAAATTTGGAGTATATTTTATGTCTTCTAGTTCTGTTAAAAGGAATGGAATAGTTTTGTATATTTCTAAAAGAATACCAGCTAAACTTGTAGAATCGGATGATGAAGGAAGATATATTGCAGTTGAAATAAATATACAGAACGTTCCATTGCTTCTGATTGGAACTTATGCTCCAAACCAACAGCAGGAAATTTTTTATAAATTATTACATGCTAAAATATTGCAATTGAATTATAAGTCTTTCTTGATTATGGGAGACTGGAATGGTGTGATTGATATAACTCTTGACAAGAAGACTTTGGCTAAGAGGGGGAATAAATTACCACAGAGGTTTTTTGCATTGAAAGAAGAATTAGAACTGAAGGATGTATGGAGAATTCACCATCCGAAGACATAAATCTGATAGACATAAATCTTTCTCTAGGATTGACTTTATGCTGGTTACTTCTGATCTACTTACTAAAATGGCCAAGACTAAGATTTTTCCTAGAACTTTAACGGATCACAGTCTGGTATGGATGGAAATGGACTTTGGTAAGAGGGAGAAAAGATCTTGGAGAATGAATGAGAACTTATTTAGACATGAGAAGAATATAGCTGACCTTAAAAAACATGTTAAGGAATTTTTTCAATTGAACTTGAATAAGGGTACACCTATTGAAGTTGTCTGGGATGCAAATAAGGCGTATATGAGAGGTGTATTGATCTATATGAATTCTAAGTATAGATCAACACGACAAAAGATAAGAATAGAATTGGAGTCAGAAATAAAGGAAAAAGAACAATTGCATATAGAGAATCCAACTGATGAGAAACTACAGGAAACAATAAAACTTTTGAAAGATCAATTTCAAATGCTGATGACAGATCAGACGGCAACTAATTTGCAATTTGCCAAGCATAATACTTTTTGTAATGCTAATAAACCCGGTAGATAGTTGGCCTATACTTTGAGAAAGCAACAAAGTTCTTGTATAATTGATACTATTGAATATAAAGGTAAACAAGTTTTTCAACAGAGTTTAATACATCAAGCTTTTTTAGATTATTATTCCAACTTATATCATACAGATAATATTAAAAAGAACTTTATTGATTAATATCTTGATAAGAAGAGAGTTACAAAAATTTCAAGTGAACAAAAGGATAGAATGAATCAGGTTATAATGCCTGAAGAGATTCTATTTGCAATAAAACAACTGAAACTAGCTAAAGCTCCTGGGACGGACGGTTTGACAGCAGTATATTATAAAACTTTACAATTAGAATTGGTTGAACATCTTAAGGACTTATTCTGTAGTATACAGCAGGGGGGTAAAATACCCCCCTCATGGAAGATGGTCTTTATCTCACTGATACCAAAGGAAGATGGTTCTTCAAAACCAGAAGATTTTAGACCAATATCTCTCCTGAATACGGATTATAAAATTTTTGCAAAAGTATTAGCCAACAGACTGATGCCAGTTATCCAAGAGGTGATTCACAATGATCAAGCAGGTTTTATAGAGGGCAGACATATGAAGGACAATGTGAGGCAACTTATAGATTTATTGGAATATCTTGAAAAAAATAAACAGATCTCTGCGGTGCTGGTGTTTTTGGATGCAGAAAAGGCCTTTGATCGAGTCAACTAGGATTTTCTAAAAAAGACTTTGCTTAAAATGGACTTTGGGGATCAGTTTATACAAGCGATCTCAGCAATCTACCAAGAACAGACAGCACAAATTGTTATCAATGGGAGTTTAACTACCAATTTTCATATACAGAAAGGAAGTAGACAAGGTTGTCCGCTATCCCCACTGTTGTTTATCTTAACTTTAGAAGTTTTTTTGAATTCTCTACGGGACTCGAACAATTTGAATGGAATAGTTGTAAGGCAAAAGGATTACAGAACAAAAGCATTCGCAGATGATCTAGTTGTTACCCTAACACGACCTTTGGAATCAATCATCCAGATGAAAAGCATTATAGAGGAATACGGTTTGGTCTCAGGTTTCAGACTAAATCAGAAAAAGACTAAGATGATAGTTAAAAATATGTTGGAACCACAAAACAGTGAACTAGAAAGGTTGGCAAGCTTTGAAATAGTTACAAAGGTGAAATATCTAGGAGTCCAGGTTGCAGCTTCTAATATAAAACTTTTTCAAAATAATTATGAGGTTTTGTGGTACAAGAGTCAAAAGGACCTTGAAATTTGGAAGAAACTGCAATTATCTTTACTTGGCAGAATAGCAGCAATTAAGATGAACGTTCTACCCAGATTTTTGTTTTTGTTTCAAATGGTTCCGGTGCTCAAAAGTGATAAGATATTGGCTGAATGGCAATCAGGTCTAAACAAATTTATTTGGAATGGGAAAAAATCAAGAGTTAAACTCAAAATAATGCAAGATGTTTGTGAAAGAGGTGGCCTTAAAGTTCCAAACTTACGTTTATACTATGAAGCTGCTGTGTTGACACAAGTGGGTGATTGGTTTGGAACAACGAAAACTGAAATCTTGAATATAGAAGGCCATGACTTGGATTTTGGTTGGCATGCATACTTATTTTACGAAGACAAGCTGGATAATGTATTTAAAAGTCATATGTTGAGACATGCCTTGATAAGAGTTTGGAAGAAGCACCAGCTTAAATTGGATTACAAAATACCTTTGTGGTTGGATCTTGGGCAGATTATGCGGAATATAAAGTCACTCAGGAGGGATTTTATACAAAGAGATGCTTTTTAATGATGGGGCAGATGGAGTTTGAAACCTTTGAAAATTCTGTTGGAAGAAGGGAGGAACTTAACTTGGTTGCAGTATTCTCAACTTCAATCGAGATGGAGAGAAGATCAGAAAATTGGACTAATGTTACATGAAGATTTGGTGACTCAGATAAAATGTAAAGGGCCGATGCATATTAAGAGGGTGTATAATTTATTGTTAGAAAGAGATTCAGAGAGCGAATTAGTTAAAGATTGTATGATAAAGTGGGCACAAAACTTTGCAGAACCAGTAATGTTGGAAACATGGGAAAAGATTTGGGTCCAGAATGTTAAATTTACACAAGCACAGAATTTGAAGGAAAATTTTTATAAGATGTTTTATAGATGGCATTTAGATCCCAAAAAATTATCATGTATGTATCCAAATGTTCAACCTAAATATTGGAGGTGTGATTGTTTGGATGCTACATATTTTCATATTTGGTGGACTTGTAGAAAAGTGAAAGCATTTTGGATCAAACTCTGGTGGGTTATGCAGAATGTTTTGAAAAAGAAGCTTCAATTTTCTCCGCAGCTTTTTTTGTTGGGGATAGTTAAGGATTGCTCACCGAGTGAAACGAGATTGATTTTATATATGATTACTGCAGCTAGACTACTGATTGGTCAATACTGGAAAAAAGATAGTGTACCTACTATAGAGGAATGGACATTAAAGATGGCTAATTTTGCGGAAATGGCAAAGATTTCTGCATACTTAAAAGATAGGGCCCATGAAGCCTTTGTTAGGGAGTGGAAGAAATGGATAGACTATGTGCAGAATAAATATCAAATCAAGAAGTTTCAATTAGTATTGGATTTATAATTATTCTTATTATAGTTATCCTACGAAATATTTGAATTTATATTGTTATTTAGAAAACTTATTATGTCATATATATTTTTTATATATTATTTAGAAAAATTATAAATTTAAAATAAGTTTACATATTTTATACTTTTGTCTAGAAAAGTCTTAAGAATATTAGTTAAGTCTTTTTATATATGGTTTATAATTATTTTTATTATTTTATTGAATATTTGAAATTATATTGCTATCTAGAAAACATGTTATATATATTTACTATATTATTACTTAGAAAAATTATGATGTTAAAAATAAGTTTACATATATTTGTTATAGTGCTGTCTAGAAAAATTTTAAGAATATCTGTTAAGTTTTTATAAATGATTTATGGTTAGTATTTATTTGATTTAGGGGGTTAAAATATAATGTTAGAAGTATTCGATAAGTGATTATATAAGATTTATGTTTAGTATATATTTTAGATTAATTTTACTTTATTCAATGTTAAAACCTATAATATCTTATCTGGATCTCACCTATATTTTTTGTTTAATGTTGATTGATATATAAGATTGATGTTTTGTTAGTAAAGGAAGTCTGGGGGGGTGGGGAAGGGAGGGAGGGAAAGGGAGGGGGTGGTAGATGGGTGGGGGGATTGGTGGGGGAAAATGGGGATAAAAATTGTATTGTAAAACTTTTTCAATAAAAAAAAAGAAATTCTGAGATAATGAATGATGAAGGATGGGTTGGATTTTCTTGGCAAGATTAATGTGTTTTTAAGGAGATATTCACAACAGAGACTTATAAACTTCGGAAATTAAATGCAATTTTTGGGAAAATTCCCAAATAAAATCTAAGGAATGGTTTTATTATTAAGACTCAAATGCTGAACAGACTGCTGAACCTTTTCACAAATCTTGCAGGTTGTAGATGCCGCTTGTAAAACATTTTATAGAGGCTTTCTTTGTAGGCCGAAACCATAGTCAATTTGTAATTTCTGTCGCAAAGTTTTAACCATTTATCTAATTCTATATTGTATCTGAAATTCTTTGTCCAAACAATAATCATTTCTTTAGCTACTTCTTCCTCCATTTTGTAGTTCAATAAATAATTATATATATTTTTTGATCAATCCTGGAAATGCAACCAGACTCCAGGCACCTACTTCCACATGTGGTGGACGTGCAGTAAAGCAAGTAAATACTGAGAGAAAATATATAACTGGTTGAAAATGATAATTGAACAAAATATTGAATTTAAACCAGAAACATGTCTTTTAGGTATACTATCGGAAAGTTATGATAAAGCAACTACATATTTAATGTTACATATATTGACGGGAGCAAGAATTATATTTGCTAAACATTTGAAAAACATGAACATTGCATCAGATGAGGATATAATTAGGAAAATTGGGGATTGTGCTGAAATGGATAGACTAACTTTAAAAATTAAAGATAAAGAAGATTCAGAATATTATCGGAAATGGAATAAATTTTATGAATGGATAGAGACAAGCGGTAGAAATGAGAGAAAGTAAGAGTATGAATGTTAATAATTCCTCCCCCCTCCCCCACTGGGGTAGCAGTAAAGGTTGGAGACCACTGATTTAACCTGTCAACTGCTTTTTCTTTGTACATGCAATGTATAACAGGTCAAATTGGGTTGCAAATATATATAAAAATGTATTAAGTTTTGGACCTGTTTTTCAAGGGGGGAAGCTATTGTTGCAGTACATTTGTCACTGTTCAACTAGGGGAAGACTTAAAAAAATCACCCCACATTATTCCAGAAAGCCTTTGGGAAATGATATGAATAGTGACATGTCCCTGTATAAATGAAAGTTAGATAATTTGAGATGTAATTCTTAAAGTATTATTTGTGTTTTATAATAGTTAGTTTCAGTTACCATTTTAATCTATTTATTGAATTGGAATGTATGCTTAGGAACCAGTTTAATTTAAATGGTATATAAACCTGAATAATAAATATTTGTGTTTTTCTTAAATCATAATTAGTGTGGGCATTATGTTTGCTAACATGTATTATAACTGAGTCTTCTTTTGCTCTTGTTTATGGCACTTAATGAAACTTTGAGAAAATTATCTGAAAATTCAGTTAGGCCGAAAATAATAAGGGTTGAACCATTCAAGGGCATACTACTACTATTTTCTAAATAATTACATTGCCTGGCAGGACATTTATGAATATAGTTCTTTTTATGCTTTAAAATCCTAGTTTAATACTGATTCAGCCGTCTCCAAAAATGTATGACAGGTATAAATAAGGCAGTCCTCACAGCTTTGGATTTTAATAAGACTATTTTGCCCGTAATTAGATTCTTTTAATGCTTCTTAATCAGAAAGTCTATGGAGATTCTCAGTCATCCAGGTTATAGTTGTCCCAAAGGTGCTTTTTTCAAGAGGCAACTGGACTCTCTGAAGCTGTGTCTTGAAAAAAGCACCTTTGGGATTCTTAATCAGAATTTATTCCAATCCTGAAAATAAACTGGAATTCTCAATATTAACACATTCAAATATATTTTGTACTACACAAAACTAGAAGGGAGCAATGTAGTTATTCTTCAAAAACTATCCTTTCTGCAGTCAAACATCTCTGAAATTTGGATGAGAATGAGTATAAAACTAATCTCATTTGGTTCTTTGGAATTTGATAATTTTATTTTTAATATATTTTGAGCTACACATATGTTTTAACAATTAATACCTTTTCCAAATCTGTACTCCTGCTGCATTAGCCATCAATTTAATTTAATCATTGTAGTTTTTAACCAACAAGGGAGTTGCCCCAAACATCCAGAAGCATATTATTCCAATCTTAACCTATAATTTTATCCTGATCTTTGAATACTCTGATAATAAGTGTTCCAGATAGTTGCATTTCTTGCTTATTTTTCTATTGAGATATTACAGCTTCCAATTAAGCTTTACATGCTTAATTTTTAAAATGAATTCTATTGCAACTCCAATTATACTAAATAACTTTGCTATTCAATCTGAAACACAAACATTGTTTTGTGGAGGGAATATGTACTTTGCACATACACAGAGGTTCTCCACAGCTCTCAAATTTGCATGGGCCTGGACAGAACAAAAAGCAGGGTGCATCTTTGTTTTGAATTCATCCACTTGGCAGAAAGAAGCTACTATAAGAGATTCGCCTTTCCCTCAATATAATGGAGTTGCTGGAATGCAGCTTCGTATTACGCTGAACAAATGTACAGACAAACGAGTAAAGTCCCAGCAGTGCTGTACTGTATACAATGCAGATGTTAATGGTGACTTCTTTCTCCTTAAACAGATGCAGGAGAGAGAGTTTAATTTGCAGTTGAACGCGCACATAAAAAGGAAATTGCACAACTGAATTTGTCAATTAGTAACTGAATTTGTCAACTAGTTACCCGCCCGCGACACTGAAAACAATTGTTATGCCCCCGATCCAGAACGTTTTTTAAAAAAATATATACCCAGCGAAGTCCCATTCTGACGGCCTTCATTGAAAAACAGACCCTCAACGTAGTCACCTCCTGCTGGGCAGACCCGTCCGTCCTTCTCACCTGATGATATTACAAGCGTAGGTAAGCAGCAACCCCGAGGCCTCTAAAAACGTTTCTCTAGAATTCTAGGACAGGTCGCTTAGTGCTCGCGAGAACGCTGTTGTGGCATTCAACCGCGACCACAATCCCATTGCAATGGCATTTGCCTACTATTAGTCTTCGCCAGAGAACAGAAACTTGTTTTTCGCGGCGCGCCCGCCCGCACTCAATTCTAAATCTTCCTGATTCAGACTTCATGCGTCTAAATAGGGCGCCGATTATGGTGACTCAGAAAAGGATGGCGATGACGTGTGACAGGACCGCTTCCCCCCTCCCCGTAATGAGCATGCGCAGCAATTATTTACAATGTCCCACCCCCACCACCTGATAGATTTCCCGAACCTTACATGTCGGGAGGCGATTTCTTGAAGATTTACCGATGCTGGGCAACAGAAATCCGAGCTACTTGAATGGCAATGACAGCAAAATAATCCTTCTTTATTCCCAGTTAATATAGTCTGGATTTTACATCCCCAGATATGGTAATCCTACAGGGCTTTCGAGTAAATTATTTTTGTTAATGTTAGTGTCTTTTATGTTTGCCTGATATGTGTTGCAGAATCCAGACAGTAACTGGATAAGATAAGAAAACTTTCCTGTAACCTAGTGCTTATTCGGCTTTTGCAATTCAGATTTAGCAGCTTTACTCAAAAAGCACTATGGATCTTATCCTCATTGTTTCCATTTTTTTCTTTTAAGAAAATAAGAGGAAAATTAAGGGAAATCAATATGTTTTATAAATTAAAAAACACTATCCCCTAGATCCTTTTGGTGAATGAGATAAGGCAGTTATATGAATTGCATGCTAACAAGCCTTAACTGGATGCATCTGCACTGCAATCCTAAGCATGCATTTTAATATTCATATAAAATGCTAAATGATGTATTTTTATTTTCCTGTAAAGTTAAATCTTGCTTACCTTAATGGGAGTTACTTCCTATATCTGAAAAATTATATATTAGTTGAAAGTGAAACTTGCAAGCTTTGACAAATTCATTATAGTTTAGCTCCCTAGTACAGTAAATTTGTTGCTCATACAATTGAATGTTGGTGATCTGGAATTAAAATCTATCTACATTGTATTACCACAAGAAATGAGCAATATGAGTTCTTCAAATTTTGCAGAACTATAGGCTAGTAACATCAGCAGGATCACAGAATTATTTATACTTTCTATGCAATACAATTAAAATAGAATGTATATGATCATATGTATATAGGTCCCAAACTAAAAGACTTCTATGGCATAAAGACTTGTAAAGATTTGTTGGTAGTATAAAGTAAACAGTAGAAAAGATACAGTGGGGCAAAAAAGTATTTAGTCAGCCACCAATTGTGCAAGTACTCCCACTTAAAAAGATGAGAGAGCCCTGTAATTGACATCATAGATAGACCTCAACTACCTCAAGTGAGAAAACAAATCCAGACAATCACATTGTCTGATTTGGAAAGAATTTATTTGCAAATTATGGTGGAAAATAAGTATTTGGTCACCTACAAACAAGCAAGATTTCTGGCTCTCACAGACCTGTAACTTCTTCTTTAAGAGGCTCCTCTGTCCTCCACTCATTACCTGTATTAATGACACCTGTTTGAACTTGTTATCAGTATAAAAGACACCTGTATACAACCTCAAACAATCACACTCCAAACTCCACTATGGTGAAGACCAAAGAGCTGTCGAAGGACACCAGAAACAGAATTGTAGACCTGCGCCAGGCTGGGAAGACTGAATCTGCAATAGGCAAGCAACTTGGTGTGAAGAAATCAACTGTGGGAGCAATAATTAGAAAATGGAAGACATACAAGACCACTGATAATCTCCCTCGATCTGGGGCTCTAGGCAAGATCTCACTCTGTGCGGTCAAAATGATCACAAGAACGGTGAGCAAAAATCCCAGAACCACATGGGGGACCTAGAGAATGACCTGCAGAGAGCTGGGACCATCAGTAACACACTACGCCACCAGGAACTCAGATCCTGCAGTGCCAGATGGGTCCCCCTGCTTAAGCCAGTACATGTCCGAGCCCATCTGAAGTTTGCTAAGAGCATTTGGATGATCCAGAAGAGGATTAGGAGAATGTCATATGGTCAGAACCAAAGTAGAACTGTTTGGTAGAAACACAACTTGTTGTGTTTGGAGGAGAGAGAATGCTGAGTTGCATCCAAAGAACACCATACCTACTGTGAAGCATGGAGATGGCAACATTATGCTTTGGGGCTGTTTCTCTGCAAAGGGACCAGGACGACTGATCCATGTACAGGAAAGAATGAATGGGGCCATGTATCGTGGGATTTTGAGTGCAAACCTCCTTCCATCAGCAAGGTCATTGAAGATGAAACGTGGCTGGGTCTTTCAGCATGACAATGATCCCAAACACACCACCTGGGCAATGAAGGAGTGGCTTCGTAAGAAACATTTCAAGGTCCTGCAATGGCTTAGCCAGTCTCTAGATCTCAACCCCATAGAAAACCTTTGGAGGGAGTTGAAAGTCTGTGTTGCCCCAAAACATCACTGCTCTAGAGGAGATCTGCATGGAGGAATGGGCCAGCATACCAGCAACTGTGTGTGCCAACTTTGTGAAGATTTACAGAAAATGTTTGACCTCTGTCATTGCCAACAAAGTAATGAGATGAACTTTTGATATTGATCAAATATTTATTTCCCACCATAATTTGCAAATAAATTCTTTCCAAATCAGACAAACTCCAAAGTTTTGTTCTACTTCCAAAAATTTACAAGAAAGATAAAATTATAATAGTAAAGACTTTAAAGTTTGAGCTGAACAATTCCATGCATATATTTTTGAATTTAATACATTACTTTGTGAATTTAATACATCGAATATGTTGAATTTAGTATGACCAAAGAATCATTTCTTCCAAATTTTATGAATAATTTGTCTCTGGCATATACTAGAAACTTTTTATGAGAAAATTCTTACCTCTGTTTTTAAATTTCAATCATAAATTCTTCAATTAGGCTTGAAAATTAGAATATAGGAACCATTTATTTCATTTTACTTAAATTTACATTATCATACATTGCACGTTTTGTGTATTGATAACTTTTTTACTGCTATAAGGAATACAAACTTTATCCATGGTGAAAGCTTGTAAATAATAATTTTATTTTCCTCCCTTTCATAGGAATAAACTTTGAAGTAGTACAGTGATGATTCTCCAGCATTTGAGAACTATATTCAGAGCTACAAGCCTCTACCTTCCATGTTCACAAGTACAGCAGTATCTAAATATCAATAAAAGATGTCTGAATACTAGGTTAGTTCATGGTCGAAGAAGGGTTGTTGTCACAGGTATAGGATTAGTATCTCCTCTTGGTGTTGGAACCCAGTTGGTTTGGAACAATCTTCTCCAAGGAAATTGTGGGATCGTTGCCCTTGAAGGGGAAGAATATGCTTCTGTCCCTTGTAAAGTTGCTGCTTGCGTGCCAAAAGGGGTTGATGAAGGTCAGTTCCATGGAGAAAATTTTATAATAAAATCAGACCGCAAAGCTATGTCTTCTGCCACCATCATGGCCATAGGCGCTGCTGATCTAGCATTAAAAGATTCTGGTTGGTCTCCACAATCTGACCAGGATAGTTTGAAAGCTGGTGTGGCTATAGGAATGGGAATGGTTCCACTGGAAGATATCTCTGATACAGCCTTGATATTCAAAACAAAAGGCTACAACAAAGTCAGCCCCTTTTTTGTTCCAAAGATTTTGATCAATATGGCAGCAGGTCATATTAGTATCAAACATCAGTTGAAAGGACCAAACCATGCTGTATCCACTGCTTGTACCACTGGAGCACATGCCATCGGAGACTCTTTTCGATTTATAATTAATGGTGATGCTGATATGATGTTGGCTGGAGGAACGGAAGCTTGTATTAGCCCATTGTCTCTGGCTGGATTTGCCAGAGCTCGAGCTCTGAGCACTAGCTTTAACTCTAACCCTCAAAAAGCTTGTCGTCCATTCCATCCACTAAGAGAAGGATTTGTTATGGGAGAAGGTGCTGCAGTTTTGGTTTTGGAAGAATACATGCATGCTATCCAGAGAGGAGTCAAACCATATGCAGAAATTTTAGGCTATGGACTGTCAGCTGATGCTTGCCACATTACAGCACCTGATCCAAATGGAGATGGAGCTTTAAGGTAACCACTATTATCATAAATCATTGGTATAATTTCCTAATGTAGGAATGGCTTGCTTTCTGGCTGATCAGAGGTCTTTTATATGGGAACATTAACTAGCTAATTGAGAAATATGTTTACCAGCAAAGTGATAGCAGTTTTGGGTGCAGTAGTGGTGGTGTTTGTGTGTGTCTCCATGTGTGAAGAGCCTGCTGGCAAAGAGTGTATGGAGATTGGTAGCCTGAAAGTCCAGTTGCCTTTTGAAAAAGCACTTTTGGGACTGCTGGCAAAGAGAATGGTGCATTACCATGGTCAGCGAGCAGATACTGTGACTTGCATTTTACCCTATAAGCAAAGTTACAATGCTGGGTTAGTCTTGGCTGCCCTTTCACAGTCATTTGAACTAGTCACCAAGTTCAGCTGTGCATTCAAGTTATTTGCCTAATGACAAATTCTGGTGGCCACCCATCTTCCCAGAATAAAGCCAGATGTGACATGGATACCAACAGCCTTCCTTTAAGGTGATTTCCTTTAAGATTATGTAAATGGCACACTGGTAGAGAATCTTTTTTGTGGTCACACTTTGAAAAAAATGTGTTTCCATATAAAAGCTAGATTGGAATTAGTACATTTATTACTGAGCCATCTTTTCATTTTCCTGTTTATGTTTTCCTGTGTTTTTGATGGTTGATGAATGGAATATTTTTATTCCTTTATTTGCCTGCTTCTGGGGCTTTATATTACTGCCTCCTTTATACTGTTTTAAGTTTTAGTTACATTTCTGTACGTATTATTATTCAAAATAGTAGTTATATTTTTAAAAAGGAAATGAGAAACAGCTGACCCAGTGTACTAATTGTTAGCTTAATACCTGTTTTTCATAATTTGGTGAAAATATTGAAATGTGAAGCAGAGCTTTTATTTAGGAAGGATGTGAAGCTGATACAGTTTTAAATTTGAATTTGGATAAAGCCATTTGAAATACTATTGTGATTATTGGAGATAATCATGTGACAATCATGCTGGCTCATAAGGAAACAATTATGAATTATATAGTACCTACATACTGTGCAGTATGTATAGTACCTACATACTGTGCAGAAATGACTCTATTGCATAAAAAGTTAAATTAATCTATCTTATACATTCTTAAAATAATGATGATTCCCCATTATGTAAAGAAAAAAAGTCTATATTTACTGCTATTAATTGTTTTTGCTTGTTCAGCTCCAAGGTACATACAGTTAAGGAGAGACACAGCATTCAATGAAATATTCTATCAACCAGCACAATTGAAGATTCAAGATAATTAAATTTATCAGCTCACTAGAATTTAATTTTCTAGTTTCAACCAACCTGGCAATACATACTATAGAATAGCATTGTTCAATTAAAATTATAATATAGAAGAAAAGGGTGTCTATTTGTGCCTTAAAGACCCAGCTTAAGAATTTACATTTAATTGTAACAGGTGTCTTGTGAAGTTCTTAGTTTGGATGAAGATCTCCTAATCTTCAGTGCAGGATTGCAGTAGATGGGATCCCAGAGAATCTCATTTATATATATGACAGTTTACATTCTTACAGTGTTGCATATTTCATTATTTTTAGGCACACAAATGGATTGAAATAACTTTCTCATATCCGATAAGCTAATGTATTCCTTTTTTGTTCCAAAGGTGCATGTCTGCAGCAATCAAAGATTCTGGAATTTCTCTGGAAGACATAACATACATCAATGCTCATGCCACCTCCACTCCACTAGGAGACGCTGCAGAGAATCAAGCTATCAAAGACCTTTTTAAAGGTCATGCTTCTGCTCTTGCAGTCTCTTCAACAAAGGGAGCAACAGGTCATCTCTTGGGTGCTGCAGGGGCTATTGAGGCAGCTTTTACTGCTTTAGCTTGTTACCATAGAATTTTGCCACCTACTTTAAATCTGGATCAGACAGAGCCATTATTTGATCTCAATTATGTTCCTCTAGTACCACAGGAATGGAAAAGTAAAAAGCGGCTTATTGCTCTCAGTAACTCCTTTGGTTTTGGTGGAACTAATGCATCATTGTGTTTTGCCAGTATTTAATCTTGCAATATCTATATGTAAGTGCCATGCTCCCTCCTCCATTCACCTACAAACCAAATATAAGTATAAATGTAAATCATTTGTCTATTTTTTAATTCACATCTTTTTTTACTAGTGCTTGCTTGTTCCTTTGAATGCTTTGCTTCAGCTGAATTTCTGAGGATTAGAATTTCTTTATTAAAAGGACGTGAAAGGTTTCAAATTCAGAAAATTTTTAATTCGTAATACCCGATGGGGTTGAAACAGTTGAAACAGAAAATTTTAAGTGAGTGAACACCTACTCTGAATCAAAAAGGAAATTCACGTTATTTTATCCCATTTTATTTTGCTTTAAACTGCTATCCACAAGTCATGTATTCATATTAGATGGCCAGATAAAATTTATTAAATAAATAAATAATTCCTGAATTTCTTTAATCTAGTTTTTGTGCCATGTTTATGCACACTAAAGAGAAAAATACACTAGTTCCAGTCTAGACTAGTACCAGTCTGGCTTCAGGCTGGGATATAGCACGGAAACAGCATTGGTCGCATTGGTTGATGATGTCTGGAGGGCTCGGAACGGGTTGTTCCTCGGTCCTGGTCCTATTAGATCTGTCAGCGGCTTTTGATACTATCAACCATGGTATCATGCTACGCTGGTTGGAAGGGTTTGGAATGGGGAGCACATTGTTGCGGTAGTTTTCCTCCTTTCTATCTGGCCGTACAGAGTTTGTGTTGGCAGGGGGACAGAGGTCGAACTCGAGGCGCCTTGTTTGTGGGGTTCCGCAAGGATCAATCCTCTCGCCCCTTCTGTTCAACATTTATGTGAAGCCGCTGGGTGAGGTCATCCGTGGTTTTGGAGTGAAGGTCCATCAGTACGCTGATGATACACAGCTGTACATCACCCCGGACCACCCCAATGATGCCCTTGACGTGATGTCCCAATGCCTGGAGGCCGTGCGGATCTGGATGGAGAGAAACAAGCTCAGATTCAACCCTCCAAGACCGAGTGGCTGTGGTTCCCGGCGTCCCGGTATAGTCAGCTAGTTGCATCGCTGACTATTGGGGGTGAGATCTTGGCCCCCACAGAGAGGGCTTTCAACTTGATTTGATTTGATTTGATTTATTCGATTTATATACCGCCCTTCTCCTTGCGGACTCAGGGCGGTGAACAGCCAGATAAAAAACAGTACATAAAAGTTAAAAAAAATTTTAAATCCATATAGACTTTGGCTGAGATTTAAAACAATTAAATATTTAAAATACCACAACCCCACAATATAAAAGATCTTAAAAATTCAACAGGGGTCAGGCTAGACCGGCGAGCTGAAAGAGATAAGTTTTTAGGGCCCGACGAAAAGTCCGGAGGTCGGCAATTGTTCTCAGTTCTGGAGGAAGATCATTCCAGAGGGTAGGGGCTGCCACAGAGAAAGCCCTCCCCCTGGGGGTCGCCAGCCGGCATTGTCTGGCTGACGGCACCCTGAGGAGACCATCTCTGTGGGAGCGCACCGGCCGGTGGGAGGCTATTGGCGGCAGAAGGCGGTCCCGTAAGTACCCTGGTCCTAAGCCATGGAGCGCTTTAAAGGTGATCACCAACACCTTGAAACGCACCCGGAAGTCCACCGGCAACCAATGCAGCTCGCGCAGGAGGGGTGTCACGTGGGAGCGTCCCGTCGCTCCCATAATTCCCCGCGCGGCTGCATTCTGCACCAGTTGGAGCCTCCGGGTGCACCCCAAGGCTGCACCCCCATGTAGAGAGCATTGCAGTAGTCCAGGCGAGAGGTGACGAGTGGTGTCCTCCTGGATACACAACTGTCTTTAGAAAATCATATGATGGCTGTGGCCAGGGGGGCTTTCTATCAGGTTTGCCTGATCTACCAGTTGCATCCCTTTCTGGACCAGGACTCCTTCACACAGTCACTCATGCCCTCATCACTTCCCGTCTGGACTACTGTAATACTCTCTACATGGGACTCCCCTTGAAGAGCACGTGGAGGCTCCCAACTGGTCCAGAATGTAGCTGCGCGGGTGATAATGAGGGCGACACGACGCACCCGTGTAACACCTCTCCTGCACGAGCTGCACTGGCTCCCAGTGGTCTTCTGGGTACAATTCAAGGTGTTGGTTACCACCTTTAAAGTGCTCCATGGCTTAGGACCAGGGTACTTACGAGATCGCCTTCTGCCACCGATAGCCTTCTACCGGCCAGTGCGCTCTCACAGAGAGGGGCTCCTTAGGATGCTGTCTGTCAAATTATGTTGACTGGTGACCCCCAGGGAGAGAGCTTTCTCTGTGGGGGCTCCTGCCCTATGGAATGAACTGCCCCCAGAGATACGTAGAATCCTCAGCCTCTGTACTCCAACAGGCTGGGCTGACGAAATAAGTGAAATTTTAATTGGGTATTTTAATTTTGGGGCTTTTAAAAAATAGGTCCAAATTATTTAATATGTTTTAAACTTATTTACATTTATGGTATATGGTGTTTTTATCCTGGCTGTACACTACCCTGAGTCCTGCAGAAGAAGGGTGGTATAAAAATTTAATTAATTATATATAATTACCCTTATTTTCAAGGATGCTTCTTCATTTTTTAGTTCCCAATTCTTTTGTCTACTTATTTCCTTCCATTGTATAACATTTCTGAGCTGCTTATTTTCTTCCTTTATGAGTGGTTGGTTCGGTGAAAAGCCCTGGAATTTGCTTTTCTAAGCAAATAAGTTTAACTAGAGAAATTACTTCCATTTGCTAAATATCAGTGTTTTGCATGTTGTCTATAATAGGTAGTTTCATATCGTAAAATGTCTTAGGAACCCAACTTCATAACAATGGTAAAAGGAAAATTTTTAAACAAATGTAATATTGAAGATGCGGTATAGAAACATGTATCAATGAAATGTTTTTAAATGTTAAATGTTTAAATGTTAAATTTGTTTTTAGTTTAAACGAGTATTGATAATAATACCTAACATCCAGACTAACATAAAAAATTAGACATTGTATATTGTTTATATATAATTTGTTTATAATTGAGAAAGATATTGAACTAATAATGTTATCACGTAAATTAAAATCCTAACATCTTCAAACTTTAGAGTAAAATGCATGGAATTGTGGAAAATAATTTCTAAGTGTGTAAAACTAAATAGCTGGGTTAAGAAAGTGTTCTTATTTACATATAGTGCTACTATATGTATATATTGAGTGGCACTGGATTTAATTACAGCAAAGTTAAGGCAAAAGCAACCGGTTGTCTTTTGTTTCAGAAGCAAATTTAAATTCTTGTTAAGCTTGATGCATCTGTTCTCAAAGCGTATGAGAACCTTTGTACCTCTTTTTTTTAAATGTGCCTTTGAATCAGTTTTTCACTCCTTATGAGTTCCTGGCCTTGTCCCTGAAGTTTTCTTGGCAAGGATTTCAAAAGTGGTTTCCATTGCCTTCTATAAGGACTCAGAAAGAATGATTGGCCCAAGGTTGCCCAGCTGGTTTGATACCGTGTTTCCCCGAAAATAGGACCGGGTCTTATATTAATTTTTGTTACAAAAGATGCATTAGGGCTTATTTTCTGGTTAGTTCTTATTTTTGGGGAAATACAGTACTAAATGCATCCATTTGGCTGACAATGTTAACTGGGGCTTATTTTGGGGGATAGGACTTATTTTCTGGTCGGATCTTATTTTCAGGGAAACAGGGTACCTAATACGGGACCAAAACTCTTGGTTTCTGGCCTTGTGTCTTAATTTATTATATCAAGCTGGCACTCAATTGTTAAAAACCTTCTAATAACTGAATTCTTCTTTTCATAAGGTACCACAAGGAAAATGCTTGTTGTTAAAAATCTCACAGAAATATAATAAATCAAGGGAAACTCTAGGCAAATAACATGAATTGCAAACAATTAAAAATCCTAATAAAATCCAAATCAAGGCCCTTATAAAAATATTATTCTCCTCATATAGATTATATATACACATCAGTGCTCCAGCGAATTAACATCCTAGCCCTAAGGCCTGGGGGAACTGCCAGGTCATCACACTAGGATAGGTGGGTGGGAAGGGAAGATGAGGGCTCCAGTGGGGCATGGGAGAGCCTAAAGAATCATATGACACATGTATATTTACATTTGCCATGTGTAGTTTTTTAATTGAACTTGGTAGCCTATTGTAAACATACAATGTTGGGAAAAAGATACTACATGCACAGCTGTGATCAGCTGGACATTCTGTATTATATCAATTGCTTCCAGGTCATTTTCAGATGCAGCCAGTGAAGAGTGCATTACGGTAATATAGGTGAGTAGTGATAAGAGTGAGAATTGTTGCCAAGACTTTCCAGGCCAAATAACATCTCAGTCTCAGCGGGGCAAAGACTTGCCTAGATGTAACTTCTACCAAGAAGAACTGGGAATGCAAAAATCGTCCCAAATTGTGCACCTGGTCCTTCAGAGGAAAACAAAGTCTTCAATACTTCCTGAGCCAAGTTCAAAGATCAACTGTGTTTCTCTTGGCATTTAATTTTTGTTTGTTTCTACCTATCTGTCATCACAATCTTCAAGACTTAGAGCTTCCACAATATATGCAACTCAGTGCTGATTAGCAATATACAATTAAGGATCCTCAGAAAATTGATGATATCGCCACCTCTGGCTGATGGTGTCAAAAACCACTAAGAATCTTAAAAGATTAAGAAAAGCATGGTGCCATGCTGATAAAAAGTGATCAATGCTGCTTCTAAAGGTAAGCCACCACTACTTTCCCACAATCTTTTCCCTGAAAGAAAAGTGAGAGACAGAGGAATAGTTATCCAGTATAGCTGGATCAAGAGATGATTTCTTCATCTCATCCCGTCTTAAAGAAGTATCTACCATCTCTTGGATCCAGTTATTCACATTCCTTCACCAACATAAAGTATGCAAAAGGGACATGGATCCAGCTTATTATTGTAGCACTCGTATATAGAGAATTCTAGCAAGTTTGCTTGATCACTTAACACTGATGTTACTGCAACGATTGTTTTTGATTGTATCTTATGACAGTTATCTTGCTTAAGATAACTTAAGCAAGATGCCCGCAGACAGACATCTTGGGGATCTCATCTTTTCTTTCAGATGCAACCTATGGTCATATATACTTATATCCTGCCTTAATTATTTCCTGAAAACTTTCTAGATATTTATTAAAAATTTTCCTACTTGTTTATCTCTTCAATATATTCCATAAACTTAAGTATTATTATAAGTTCTAAATATTAATATGACCTAGCTTGAAACATATCCTAATATCCCAAGCACTTAGGCCAACATATTTTTTTCCTATAATTTATTTGCTGATTTTCTACATAATACACAATCAACCTTTCTCAAGATTTACTATAACTATATAAAAACATACAGTTCCACTTAACACATGACACGAACTTCTTAGCTAAGAACCCTGTATTGCCTCCAAACCATGGTTTGACAAGGATAGTGTTGAAGCCAAGAAAGCTCTCACCTTGGCTTATAAGATGTACAAAAGCGAGTCTGGGAATGGCAATAAAACAACTCTTAAAACATCTTACAATAAAAAAAAATTGTTAAGAACAATTGATTGCTCTTAAGAAGAGACATGACACAAGATTCTCCTGGGAACAGCTTATTGTGGCAGCAAAGCAAAAGAAGTCTTTATTCTGCCATCTAATACCTAATCACTGTGACAGAATTGATGCCCCATTAGATGCCCATATACCTCCTACAACTTAAGAACTTTACTTTCAGAAAATTATGAAGACAAACCCGCCCCCCCAGTGAGAGTATAAGGTATACAATGAAGGATTACAATTACCTGGATGGGCCCCAGTTTCAGAGTCCGAAATTAAATCTCTCATTGGCCAACTTAGGACTGGGAAGGTCCCAGGAACTGACTTCATTTCTGCTGAATTTTAAAGAACAATTTGGAGTGGTGGATACAAGTTCTGGTGGCACTTTCACTTATATTGACTTTACTGCCCATGTTCCAGAAGATTGGGCTTGGCAATTGTCCCAATTTTTAAAAAGGGAAAGAGAGATGATCCTGACAATTACAAACCAATAGGCCTACTAAATATAATCAGCAGTCGCTAGGCCAAAGATAAATTAACTCTACCTCGAAGATAAAGGAGTGGCTGGATCTTGAGAATTTGATTGCTGAAGACCAATCATAGTTTAGAGAGGGGAGAAGCATCATAGATAGTGCTTAGTTCTCCATCATCTAATTGAAAAATATGTATAAAATAGACCTGTATCATTATTGATACCTTATTGTATCAATTATTGAGGCTTTATTGATCACAAGACAGCCTTTGATACGGTTACCAGGACTAAGCTATGGGAGAAGCTGTAAGCTGCATCAATTGACTACAGGCTTCATTTATTATGTGTCTTACATACTAAAACATCCCTCAAGGTGAGGTGTAATATGCAAAGGTCCCTCTCAAAGTCAGTCAAAACTCAAAACGGGGTTAAACAGAGGTGCATTTTGGCCCCCTTGGTTTTCAACTTCTATATAAGTGACATGGTAAAATAAAACAAATTACAACCCCACAAAAATAGGTGATTGAAGCATTTCCCTGCTGCTCTATGCAGATATGATGCTGTGATCCTCTCCAGGACACCAATAGGCCTTAAAACAGCCTTACGACCCCTCATCCAGTATTGTAATTATAACAAACTAGACATAATCTATGAGAAAATAAAAGATTATGGCCTTTGCAAAGAGGCCAAACTCTATTCATCGTATTGTGTTTCTCCAAAAAAAAAAAGACTGGATCTTATTTTCTTTTGACCTCTGAAAAATGGCTAGCCCTTCTTTTTGGAGGGTTCTAATTATTGAATCACCTCGTGGTGGCACCAGCAGCCCCGTCCAGCAGGAGCCCACTATTGGCCTACTTCTTCTGTGGCTGCTTGCCACCACTTGTACGCATTGCCCCGGCCTCCATTTCGCCTTCAGATGCCTGCTTGATTGATCCAGAACTCTGTTACTGGCTGCAGGTGCCTTCCAGAAAGCTCTCTGCAGCCAATAATAGAGCTCAGGACCTATCCGGAGCTCTGTTATCAGCTGGAGGCAAAACAGAAGCCAGGGTGATGCGTGCAAGTGGCGGCAAGTGGCCACTGAAGAAAGCAAGGTAGGTGTCGAGGTGTGCAAGGCCTGGTAAGTAAGGCAGCTCCAACCCCCCCCCATCCCCACACTGGCTTATTTTTTACCTGTGTGCCTCACCCCACCCCCTGCACTCCAGGTGGGCGTAGTCTTAACTAGGGCTAATTTTTTAGGTGGGGCTTAATTTGACCGCATGCTCTCAAAAACATGATAGGGCTTATTTTCCAGTGGGTCGTCTTTTTGGAGAAACACAGTATCTAAATGGCCATAATATAGATCAGGTAACCACTTTCAAATACCTAGGGTCTGGTCATCCAGGCTACTGGTTCAAGAAAAGCACAGGGCGAATATGCGTCTGTCTTGGGCCAAAGATCAGTGAGAGCCATTCTTAAATTTTTCCACACAAAATGAGGATACTATGTCCCTGCTGCAATTAAGGTCTTTCTGGCCAGGTCACTAGCACAACTTCTTTATGGGACCTTGTTTAGATCCTCAGCTTCGTGTTTATTTGATAAATAAAATATTGCCATTTTATGTTATTTCATGATAGTATTTGTATGCCATCTTCCCCAGAAATGCAAAGCAGCATACCAGCTTTGGATTTTTCCCTCAAAACACTTTAGAGCTAAGAGCTGAAACTGAGTAAATTACTCCATACATATTAAGTATTATTTACTTAATTTGTATGTTTATTTGTCATCTTAAATTATGGGTTGAATTTTGGCAATTGCTAATACAACATGTTTTCTGTGACCTAACCTAAATACTCACATTTTGAACATACAAGTGTATTTTGAAAACAAAGGACTAATTTTATTATTTAAGTACAAAGAAGAAAAGGAGAATAAAATCTAGGCTATTATGAAAGAAAAACAAACTGACCACACGATGGCAGTAAAGCCATAGTAGTAAGTTTGTTTTGTGTAGTATAGATTAGAGAACTGATTCTTTTATTATTAAAGTATATTATTTTTCTTTTTATCAGAATATATGCTATAAAATAAGAACTCTCTCTCTCCCTCTCCCTCCTTTCTCTCTCTCTCTCTGCCTGCCTATCTATCACATTTCTAGACCGACTTTCTTTCTTTCTTTCTATCTATCTATCTATCTATCTATCTATCTATCTATCTATCTATCTATCTATCTATCTATCTATCTATCTATCTATCTATCTATCTATCGGCACATTCACATCATATTTATATAAAAATACATTGAATAAAATACAAAATATAAAATATAAATGTATGTCTAGATTACAACAAAAATTTGCTTCTTTTGTCACAGCCAGCAAACTATCCACTATAGGCTCTATTTTGCCATTGAACTCTTATGTTGAATAGTTTGGTCCCACAGTCACAGGGCTGGTTAAATCCAGATAATTTTTCCAAAATATAAGGCAAACTTTGTCATCGAAGATGGCAATTTTCTATCTAATGTTGTTTCCACATACTGTGTATGTTAAAATCATCTTCTTCAAGTACTTCAACATTAGAAATTGTTGGATGTATAAATCTCAACCTCCTTTTGCTCCAGCACTCTATGTTGCTCAAATGTTAGTAGCCGGAAGTTATCAATAATCTTATCTCTGTGATGGATAAATGACTCAAAACAGACAGCCAATATGTGCAGTAGTTTGGATCATCCCACTGATGATGCACATTGACTCATGCAATAGTACATCAATCCAGTGGTGGGTTGCCTTCTGTTCGGACTGGAAGAGTGTGCATAGGTGTGATGTGAACCGGTAGTAAAGGTAAATACTGGTAGTAAAGGTAAATCCTATCTGTGCATGGGCTATTAAGCCATACTGGAGCACAATACTCGGGTGTTGAATGAACCAAGCTATGTGCAAATTTTCAGAGCATGTCTGTTGCCGAGCCCCAACTAGTTCTGCATAATTTGCTATTTCTACTTGTCAATTTGTCAACAGTCTTCAAATGTTCTTTGTAGGAAAGTTCCTTCCTAGGGTAACCCCAAAATATTTGGGGTACTTATTTTGATTGAATTGGTTTCTCTTGAAATGTATATTAAGCTCTTTGCCTGCTGATCTGTTATAAGATGGAAGCTTTGTTACTTCCGTCTTAGTTGAATTACGTTCTAACCTCAATTTACAAAAGTACTTATCTAATACATCTAAGTTAGAAGTGAGGAAATCTTCAGTTATCTCAAAGAATTTATGCTGAATGGCTAAAGTCCAATTATCTACATAGCTAAACTTCCTGGCCTTTGTATGAGACATATTAGCTATGTATAAATTGAAAAGAAGGAACGCAAGAACCAAACCAACACAGTTCTAGGCTGTATAAACAGAGGGATAGAATCAAGATTACGTAAAGTGTTAATACCACTTTATAATGTCTTGGTAAGGCCACGCTTGGAATACTGCATCCAATTTTGGTCACCAGATGTAAAAAAGATGTTGAGATTCTAGAAAGAGTGCAGAGAAGAGCAACAAAGATGATTAGGGGACTCAAGGATTAAACATATTGTTTGTTGGGGTGACATGATCGCAGTGGGTTGCCACAAAGAAGAGAGAATCAAACTATTCTCCAAAGCACCTGGCGGTAGAACAAGAAGCAATAGATGGAAACTAATCAAGGAGAGAAGCAATTTAGAATTAAGGAGAAATTTCCTGACTGTTAGAACAATTAATCAGTGGAATAACTTGCCTCCAGAAGTTGTAAATGCTCCAACAGTGGAAGTTTTTAAGAAGAGATTAGATAATCATTTGTCTGAAGTGGTGTAGGGTTTCCTGCCTAAGCAGGGGGTTGGATTAGAAGACCTCCAAGGTCCCTTCCAACTCTGTTATTCTATTCTATTCAAACCTTGTGGTAGTCCATTGTTTAGTACTAATATTGTCCCCCATAGTTACAGAACATGTTCTGTCAGCAAGCATATTAAAAATAAATTGGATATTTTTTCAGCATGGGATTACCTGTATTAATTTATGTAACAATCTATGCCTCCATGTATCATATGGAGCATTTAGATCTATAAACTTTTTGCTTCCTGACATTCTTTAAGTCACATGTGATCCTGTGTGGTGCTGGAACAGTCACTTCAAGGCAAAACATCTGAAGCCTTGAAGATACCGCAAACACTTAATCCTAGTGATCTCCTTGCTATATACATCACATCATACCACTAATAACTAAACCAAAATATCAAGTTTTTGAAGATATGGGAAATGAAAGGATAAGTTCCAGTAAATATGTTTATCCTCTTCCTACAAGAAATTTCTCCTTCTTCCTCCTATGCATACTTTACTTGTATTTGTTGTTCGTCCTCTTTCTCACCCAATCATGGCAGAGCTTATTGATTAGCTTGATCATAAACTCAGTATGATTTCTTTATAGCAGCTGGCCTTTTTCAGTTACCTATTTGGGCGGTAATGAGAGAATTGCCTTGCTTACATCATGTGGTTCACATCAGCTACCTCTTTTTCTGTGTAGCTCTTTAGTGAGTTTAGTGGAGGGATCTCTCAATAACTTCACCAGATGGTAATGCCACTTCCAGACAATGTGCAGTGATTGGAATGAGTTGTGAGTGCATACTACACTTCAGCAGTGCAGTTCAAAAATCACCATTATTGGTCTGCATGTAGAACTAGCATTTAACAAGGTAATCAAGTTAACCACCACAAATGGTCTTTGGATAGCACTAGGATCCATTGTGACTCATTTGCCAGTATCTATATGCATAAAGTAACAACAATAACAAAAAAGACTCAAAGCCTTTACACATATATTAATTTTGGACGAATGAAGAGAAATATACGTATCGAGGATAATGTTGCAAGATCCAATCTGGGTTGATCACTGGGACCATAGGTTTTCCAAGCTTTTGGACTTGTGCTGAAGCCCATCTTTAGGAAATTTCTCTCTAGCAGTGTATGTGATGTTCTGTGTGGTGTGGTATTTATAGTGGCTGTTGTAAATCCATCATATACAGACCCAGACACACAGAGAGTTTTCTTATCCATAATCTTGTGCTCTGAGACCAGTGTCTGAAGACCTACAGTAGGGCATTTTAGATGTTGATTGGAGTATGTTGATGGTTGGCTTTTAAGTTGCTACTGTCATTTGCTTGTGCTGCCCAGCTCTTGCCTTCTAAGTACTTAATAGGATAGTGGTAAATCAGCACCCCTGTTGACTGATGAGAGGCCTGTTTCCCAGGCTTCAGACACTGGTCTCAGAGCACAAGATTATGGATAAGAAAACTCTCTGTGTGTCTGGGTCTGTATATGATGGATTTACAAATCTGAAGACTACATGTCAGCAAAGACCTAGAATTTTTGGTATCTTTAATGCCATTTTGTGCTTATCTGTTGACAAAGTCAGGAATAAAAGTTTCAGTGAACTAAATATATATGCAAATATCGATGCTGTAGTTCTTGCAGAAATCACCAAGTGAAATGTTGGCTGGAACAAAGAACTAAATTTCTGAAAGTTGAACTAAATATCAAGCTATCAATTGTCTCTTGGATGTTAAATTTCCAGGATGATAGACTGTCTGTCCATGCATCTGTGCATGCAAAAATCTGTGGGAATCCAGTACCGGACATTAACGAGAAGGGTCAAAGTGGAGTTGTAGGGTATATTTCTCATACAGAATTTTTCAGATTTTGCCCTTTTCCAGATAGAAAGAAAAAAACTTCTTTGTAAAGAAAAAAAGTCTAAAAATTAGAGCAGATATACTCATGAGGTTTGTAGCCTTAGGCTCAGTTTTAAGATTATCTAAGTTCACTGCATGTACACATTAGAAATAAAGGTATTTGGTGTCCACTTTCATCCAACACTTAACAAGAAACAAAATAATAGTTTCCCCAGTTTTAGAAAATAAAAGCATTATTCTACAATCTGGTTTTTACTGCTGGGAGCTATTTCATCACACAGCTATCAATACAACTGATTACATAGACAGCTACCAAGACAGAGATAAACAGAACCACCATTTTTTCAGCAAAACAAATAATCTGCCAACAAGAAAGCATTTATCTCTTGCAGAACAATATCCACCCACATAAGCATACGATCCACACACATGCAGAGAAGGCAAAGCAGAAGGCTATATCATTCTTTCCAAATAACAAATCTTGTTCCCCCGCCCAAACTGATGCTATTATCTAATGGGGTATCAAATGTCTGTACTCCATAATCAAGGAGGGGGGTGGGGGAGAGCACAATCTCAAACCAAAGCATACGGTTTCTTTAAATAATCATTTAGACTAACTTTAGTAATTACTAATTAAAGGAACTAGACTAAAATCTAAGAAATGGGTGTTCTGCCTTGGGCAAGGAAGCCAGCTAGGTAAGTTAATTCCAGCTATACTCTCCTAGACCTATGAAAAAGGAAAGGGCAAAACACTTACAAAATATTGCCTAGAAAAAACACATGGACTTGTCCACATTGCTCTCCAGGAATTGAGATGGATTTAAGGGTAAATACCCACAAATGATATTATAGATTAAATGAAAGAAACAGGACCTTCTGAACATACAATACTGCTTCTTTTCATCGTTATCCACAGTGGGAAGATTCTGTCATTGATAGCTAGATTCAGGTATTTCCCAAGCATATAATTGCTTTATAATGTTTTGCAGGATCAGAACATTTTTTTAGGGCAATCATATGTTGCCTGTTGTGCTGTTTATTTTTCAGCATGTCAATACCTGAAGATTTTTTAAAGCGCTGACATTGGGCATGAGAGTAATTATTCAGTTCTATTCATCACTGTGCTGACCATATGTGTTTGAGGTAGCACAGAAGAGATTACAGTGATATCACTATATTTTGATTTGTAGCATTGAACTGAGATTAAATATTGACCAGTAATGCCATATGGAAACAGAATCTGGCAGAAATGCTGAACAAGTTATAGCAAACTTTCGATTACAATAAAGCTTTCAAATGCCATTTAGTGTTCTTGGAATCAAATCTTTGATCACAGTTCTCCATGTCCAATACATTGGAATATAATTCTAAGATGGTGTATATAGAAGAAAAGTTTGCCTCTTTATAAAAATTTGGAAGCCACAATTTTTCAGTTAACTTAGAGCAAAGAGAATGAAAGAAAACTTCTCAAAGATCTATTCATTAGAATAGAATGGAATGGAATGGAATGGAATGGAATGGAATAGAATAGAATAGAATAGAATAGAATAGAATAGAATAGAATAGAATAGAATAGAATAGAATAGAATAGAATAGAATAGAACAGAACAGAACAGAACAGAACAGAACAGAACAGAATAGAATTCTTTATTGGCCAAGTGTGATTGGATACACAAGGAATTTGTCTTGGTGCATACGCTCTCAGGGTACATAAAAAAAAGATACATTCGTCAAGAATCACAAGGTGCAACACTTAATGATAGTCATAGGGAAACAGTCAACATAAATCTTAAGGATACCAGCAACAAAATTATAGTCATACAGTCATAAATGGGAGGAGATGGGTGATAGGAACAATGAGAAGATTAATAGTAATGCAGACTTAGTAAACAGTTTGACAGTGTTGAGGGAATTATTTGTTTAGCAGAATGATGGCATTCAGGAAAAAACTGTTCTTGTGTCTAGTCGTTCTGGTGTGCAGTGCCCTATAGCGTCATTGTGAGGCTAGGAATTGAAACAGTTTATGTCCCGGATGCGAGGAGTCTGTAAATATTTTCACAGCCCTCTTTTTGACTTGTGCAGTATACAGGTCCTCAATGGAAGGCAGGTTGGTAGTAACTGTTTTTTCTGCAGTTCTAATTATCCTCTGATGTCTGTGTCTGTCTTGTTGGGTCAATAATTCCTCTGTAGAGCTGTATCAGCACTCCTTGGGCAGTTTGAGCTTTCTGAGTTGTGCTTTTTTGATGATGTTTTTGATGTTGCGTGTCCATTTTACATTGTGAGATATGGTAGAACCTAGAAATTTGAACGTCGCTATGTTAATACTGTGTGTCTAGTATGTAAAAGGTGGTAGTATGGGAGGGTTTCAGTCCACCACCATTTCTATGATCTTGAGTATGTTCAGTTCCAGATTGTTCTGGTCACACCATGAGGCTAGTTGTTCAACCTCCCATCTGTATGCAGATTCATCATTGTCTCGAATGACCCAATCTTTAAGCTATATGCATGTAATTTAATTGTTTGGAAATGTGAAAGGTAATACTGTAGATAACTGCAAAATTTTATAATGCTATGGTATGTTTAGGCCTCAAGAATGAGTCATAATGGATTCATCTTCATGTTCTACCAAATGCAGCATGATTATGTCCTAGTTATCATTTGCAAAGGAAATATCATTATGATAGTGAACTCCACTATTGTAAGGACCGCATTCTTTTGTTTTTTAGCTGTTCTGATGATAAAATAGCAGTTTCATTTGATGCAATTATTGCAATATGAACAATCTACAATGACTTATATTTAAAACTCTTGATGATATTGTCTGGAACTGGCATTTGTGTAACTGTTCTTGACTGCTTTGGGTTGCCATAGTATTACCACTTCTCCTCTGATTTCTTGGCATTTCCATGGGCATTTTGGCTTGGTTAGTGAAAGACACTGGATATTTGTTTCTCAAGGGAAAAATCTACCTGAGTAATGCTTTACCAGGCCTTCTCAAAGTACTTAGATAATGTACTGAAGGTTCCATCTCATGAACCTAAGTTTAGTACACTTTTGAAAGAACTATTTTTTTTAATTTGGGGAGAAATTGAGAGAAATGACAAGGGCTTCAATATTGGAACTGATAGACAAGAGGTCACTTTTCCAGTTAATCATGCTCCATGATTGCTTGCTCTTTCTCCTATCTATCAAGGTTCAGCTCTGTGAAGGCCTGTCCCTTACAGAAAAGTCTAACCCCCCCAAAAACAACAACAACAACAACAACAAAAACAAGGAAGGAAGTGAAGCTGATCAACTGAAAATAATTTTTTGGACATGGGTGCAGCTAATCTGAAAAGAATGCTGTTCTGGAATATTCCCCCCCCCTTATGAGACAGTGAGAGAATGAACCAACTTTTCCTATCAATCTGTCTGAGTAAGAGGAGATTTGCAGGACAAGAATGGGTCACTTGACAACCAGAATATCAGCTTTCATTATTTAAAATGTTAACACGAAGAAAGAGGAAGTAGGATAAGTTGGGGTAAGTCGGCATCCTCCTCCTTCTCCTCCACCTTTTCCTCCTCATCCTCTTTTTCTTCTATCACTTATCTTAAGCAACTCTTACTTCCCTTCATCTGATTTCTCTCATCCAAATAAAACTGTTTGGTGCATGCATGCATATGCATAAACACAGAGAAATACATATGTGTACATTCCTGAGAAAGAAAGAGAATCCACAGAAAGGAATTAGTGAAGCTACTAAAGAAAAATCTTATTTTAAGAAAACTGTGGATCAAACAAAGAAGTCTCTTCCTTGCAATAGGTTAAAGAAAGTCACAAGTCTGGATATAGCGCTAAGCTCATTACTCTAGCCATGTGTCAATTTTACAAATTTCCTCATTCCCATCTCATGTTAAGGAGAGCAATTTGATGGATGTTTTTCTTTCCAGCTGGGAAGACATAGGAAGTCAAGGGCATCCATTAGTCATTGTTTTTGCTTGTTCATCAATAAAATGCTAAGGACAGAAAATTTCCTGACCTCATTACTGAAGCAGAATAGGGCTCATCAATGAGGACAGTGCAAAATATACCAGCATATTTTTCTTCTGCCTCAAGTATGGGAGCAGACCACTTTAATGTGTTAATAGCTTGATGACCCAAGAGAGTAACAATATACTCAACAGCAACATATAATTCTGATATAAATGTATTATAATACTTTAGTTTCTTATATTATGGAAATTGTGCCCATATTACCTAATAATAATAAATGATAATAAAGCTAGAAGATAAATATTTGTACATATTTGGAACTTTTTCAGCTGTTGCTATGAACGTTGTCTTCAGATTCTGTAGTAGAATAGAAAAATAAATACTCTATCATCTCACTCATGATGAAGAACTGGCGACACACCATGCCCTATTCCTTTGGATCGCCCAATAAGGAATTACCAACCACAATAGTCCCTCTTATTTTTCTTTTGTTAAAACTTTATATTAAATCATATTGTGATTCTAGACACCACTACTTAAAAATTAACATTAGTCCACATTTATGGGTAATCTATAGAGTGTCAGTTTGCTCTGCATTTTTCTTTTAAACTTCGAGCACATTTGGGATTGAATAACCCAGGACAGACATTTATAACATTTGGCACCTTCGTACACCATATAACTTGGCGAGAGCAGGGGACCATATCATGTGGCGGGGGCACACACTTGCTGTCTTCGAGCGATTGCTTGCCCTGGTCCCCCAAGCTATTCCCGTTCCCTAGGTTGTTCAGAGTCTCAGGACCCGAGGCTCCGGCTGTTATTATGCAATGCGAGGTCTGTGGTAAATAAGGCCCCCCTCATATGTGACCTCTTTCAAGAGGGGGGTGCGGATCTGGCTGGTATTACAGAGACCTGGTTGGGCCACGAGGGTGGGGTTCCACTCGTGGAGATGTACCCACCAAGTTTCCTTGCATTCCATCAGCCGAGAGCTCAGGGTAGGGGTGGGGGAGTAGCGGTCATTATTAAGGAAGGTCTGGATCCAAGAGAGGCCACTGTACCTCAGATAGCCAGGTGTGAGTCCATCTTTGTGAGGTGGGGTCGTGGTGGGCAGATGGGTCTGTTAGTCACGTACCTGGCTCCCTGCCACGTGGCAACGATTCTGTCTGAGCTTCTCAATGTTGTAGCCGAAGTGGCGATTGGTACCCCAGGCTTATGGTCATGGGGGATTTCAATCTGCCATCTATCGGTGAAACATCTGAGATAGCTCGGGAGTTCATGGCTTCCATGACAGCCATGGACCTGACCCAGGTAATTCAGAGCCCGACTCACATTGGTGGACACACCCTGGATCTAGTTTTTGTCTCTGGTCAGTGGTTGAGTGGTCTTGACATTGGGGATATAGGTGTTGAACCCTTGTCATGGACTGACCACTCGCTCCTTCGACTTGACTTTCTGACTGCTGCACCTCGCCGCAGGGAGGCGGAACCGACCAGGTGGTTCCACCCCAGGCGCCTGATGGATCCTGATAGGTTCCAGATGGAGCTTGGGCCATTTCCTGAGACACTGACACATGACTCGGCTGAGGACCTGGTGGCTGCCTGGGATAGGGCGGCCGGTGGGGCCTTGGACCGTTCGTGCCTTTGCGGCCTCTGACCTGGCACCGAACTCACTTAGCTCCTTGGTTTACCGAGGAATTGAGGGAGATGAAGCGCTGGAAAAGACACCTGGAGAGCGGTTGGAGGGCCAGTCGCTCTGAATCTGACTTGACACTAGTAAGAGCTCATATTAAGATTAGTGGCGATAAAAGCGGCGAAGTCTAATTATTTTGCCGCTCTTATCGCGTCATCAGATAATCTACCAGCTGCCTGTTCAGGGTGACCCGCTCCCTCCTTCATTTGGGAGCGCGGGAGGATCCCTTGCAGGAACGAGCTGAGGATTTTGTTCAATATCTGGATGATAAAATAACTCAGATTCAGGAAAATTTGGCCGCTGACAGATGAGGTGACTGAGGCAGGTCTTGAGAGTGTTATCTGGGCTGAGTTCGATCCTGTGGTTCCCAAGGACGTGGACAGGATTCTGGGAAGACTGAACGCAACCACATGTTTATTGGACCTGCGTCCCTCCTGGTTGGTGCTGGCTTCCCGGGAGGTTACACGAGGCTGGCTCCAGGAGATTATTAACGCTTCTTTGAGTGAGGGTGCCCTACCGGCCGCCTTGAAGGAGGCAGTGGTGAGGCCCCTCCTCAAGAAGCCCTCTCTGGATCCAGCTGTTTTGGCAAATTATCGTCCAGTCTCCAACCTTCGCTTCCTTGCGAAGGTTGTTGAGAGTATGGTAGCGTGGCAGTTCCCCTAGTACCTGGATGAAGCTGTCTATTTAGACTCGTTCCAGTCCGGCTTCAAGTCTGGATACAGCACTGAAACGGCATTGGTCGCGTTGGTGGATGATCTCTGGAGGGCCCGGGGTAGGGGGTACTCCTCTATCCTGGTTTTGTTAGACCTCTCAGCAGCTTTTGATACCATCGACCATGGTATCATGTTGCGCCGGTTGGAGGGATTGGGGGTGGGGGGCACCGTTCTACGGTGGTTCTCCTCCTACCTCTCCGACCAGTCACAATCCGTGTTGACAGGGGGACAGCGGTCAACCCTGAGGCACCTAGTGTATGGGGTGCCACAAGGGTCGGTCCTCTCATCCCTCCTGTTCAACATTTATGTAAAGCCGCTGGGCAAGATCATCCATGGTTTTGGGGTGGAGTTCCATCAGTACACTGATGATACTCAGCTATACATCTCCACCCCAGACCACCCCAACGATGCTGTGGAAGTGATGTCCCAGTGCCTTGAAGCCATGTGGGTCTGGATGGGGAGAAACAGGCTTCGACTCAACCCCTCCAAGACCGAGTGGCTGTGGCTGTCGGCGTCCCGATATAGCCAGCTGACACCATCGCTGGTTATTGGGGGTGAATAATTGGTCCCCACTGAAAGGGTGCGCAACTTGGGCATCCTCCTGGACCCACGGCTGTCTTTAGAGGATCACACGACAGCTGTGGCCAGGGGGGCTTTCTATCAGATTCGCCTGATACGCCAGTTGCGGCCCTTTCTAGATCGGGACTCCCTACGCACAGTCACTCAGGCGCTCGTCACTTCTCGCCTGGACTACTGTAATGCTCTCTACATGGGGCTCCCCTTGGGGTGCACCCGGAGGCTCCAACTGATGCAAAATGCAGCCACGCGGGGGATTATGGGAGCGACAGGGCGCTCCCACGTGACACCTCTCCTGCAAGAGCTGCATTGGCTGCCGGTGGACTACCGGCTGCGTTTCAAGGTGTTGGTAATCACCTTTAAAGCGCTCCATGGCTTAGGACCAGGGTACTTACGGGATCGCTTTCTGCCACCAATTGCCTCCCCCCGGCCAGTTCGCTCCCACAGAGAGGGCCTCCTCAGGGTGCCGTCAGCCAGACAATGCCGGCTGGCAACCCCCAGGGGGAGAGCCTTTTCTGTGGCAGCTCCCACTCTCTGGAACGATCTTCCTCCAGAGCTGAGAACGATCTCTGACTCTGGACTTTTCGTCGGGCCTTAAAAACATATCTTTTTCAGCTTGCCAGCTTAGCCTGATCCCTGCTAAATTTTTTAGAGTCTTTTAGAGTTTGATATCTATTTTAATATTAATCTGTTTTAATTATCAGCTAAATTTATATTTGTTTTTATAATATTTTAACTTTTGTGTACTGGTTTTTTATTTGGCTGTTCACCGCCCTGAGTCTGCAAGGAGAAGGGTGGTATAAAAGTCTAAATAAATAAATAAAAATAAATAAATAAATAATTTAGATAGTTTTTTCTTTACTTCTTTTAAAATGGATACATTTAATATAATGTTAAATCTTGACATTTTTCAAGTCTCAGTAGGAGATTATTTAATAAATAATTCATGATTACTGCACATACACTTTTTTCTAAAGCCAAAAAAGGATGTTTAAGAAACATAATACTTGACAATAAGACTGTGACTGAGATTTGACAGTATAGGAAATGATATGTTAAAAGTCACAACTTTCAGATTGCTTATTTTAACATTTCTTGGGTTTATGAACTTTAAAAAGCTAATCAGAATGTCAAGGCTGTGCCAGTACTATACGTTCACAGCATTCACTTTTCCAATTATTTACTTATTATTTCTATATATTTCATTCTTTTTCTTTCTTCTAGTTATCTGATCTTTTAATAATCTCAATCATAAATTCTTTCCCCTTTTTAATTAAGGTTTTTGCTCTCTAAGAGATCTACATTTCTTTTAAAAAATCCTTCCTTCCTTCCTTCCTTCCTTCCTTCCTTCCTTCCTTCCTTCCTTCCTTCCTTCCTTCCTTCCTTCCTTCCTTCCTTCCTTCCTTCCTTCCTTCCTTCCTTTCTTTCTCTCTTCAACTAGCAATATATATTAAAATTTCACAGAGATTGATAAACACAATAAAATATAAATGTTAAAAAAATCTATATTCAAATATCAATATCTAGGCCAACTAACCATTGAAGCACAGCATCATTTATATTAAAAAAAATCAGAAACTGGACTGGTAAATGCACTAAACTTACTGCTGGCTACAATATGATCTAGAGTTTGACATGGGACACTGTAGTTACACTGAGGGAAAGATATTACGCTCCATTTATACAGAGAGTTTTGGCAGACAATGTGTGAGATGCGAATTCTATTCATATAGTTGACATGGTAGTCATGTCACCTTTTTTGTAGGGTCATTTATATGTCTTCCTATGTCTGGGTGTTGCCTGAACATTGAATGACCCATTTGGCTTTCCATTGGGAATTCAGATGAATACACCTGTTCAGCCTGGTATAAATCAGCAGATGCTGGAAAAGTAGATGTTGCTCTGAATGAAGCTTGTAGAATTATTACTGGATGCCTTAAATCTATATCTCTAGATAAGATTCACCACCTAGCCAGCATTACCCTAGCTGCTGTTCATAGAGAAGCAGCAGCAGCATACACAGAGAGGCTCAAATCATCAATGTCTAGACAACAACCTCTCTGTGGCCTACAACGAGTTCAGCAGAAACTGAAATCCAGGAAAAGCTTCCTTTGGTGAAAAATTTTGAAGAATTTGAAAGCAAAATGGATCTATAGAAAGGTATAAAGAACAGTAGATGGAACCAACAGAAGAGCCTGCACTTGGATCTGATGAAAACTGGGAAGTATGGAAATCACTGAATTGACTATGCATGGGTAACAAGATCCAAAGACATTCTGAACATGGGGCTATCCAGTGGCGTCTGTTCTTTGTGACATGCAAACTACAACATCTGCCCTTTGTGTCCCAATCAGTGTACATTTGAGGACCTCATGACAGTGCAACAGAACACAATTAATGTTAGTTTCTGGGCAAGATCTGTTTAATTAATTTTTATATATTTTAATTTTGTATTTTATATTTTGTCATATAGTATTTTAATTGTGATGCTTCTGACATGAATAAACAAACAAACATCTGAAAGAATCTATCACTTATCACGTTATTAATTAGTTGATAGAGATTTTTGCAGGGGATAATATGGAACATTTATATAACAACCCATCCTTCCAAGCTGCGTTGTATGCTGCAGTTAGGTCTACAAACACGGCCCTAGTTTTGAGGTCTTGTTGGAATCCTGCTTCAATATACAGTAGAACCTTTGATCATGAACACTTCTGACCACAACCAAATTGGGTTCCGACCAAAAAATTCACAATTTTTCCCCGATGCCGATTTCATCTTCCATGTCATTTTTTTTGTAAGTGCCAAATTTCCAAAATTAGTTAGTGCATTTGTGAGTTAATAAGAATTCTAATTTATTTCTAATACTTTATTTTCATTTTTAATTTCTGTTAATGAAACAGTATAAAATTCTGGCCAATTACTGTTCTTAAGGATTTTAATAGTCTGGAAAATCATATAAGAGCACAGAAAATTTCTGCAATTCACTAAAGAAATCCACCTTTTTACAATAGATTTTCATGTGAGGCAGAATAAAAAAGATAGAATAATTTTAGAAAGATAAAAAGACAATAAAGAATAACTTTATTGTCCCTTTAAATGTACACTAATCAGCATAAATTAAAATGAAATTTCATAGGATACAGCTTTCAAAAGGTCATCACCTCCAATATATACTACATAAACATGACAAAATAAATAAATACAAAATTATGCATTTATCCACATACCCATATGACACAGAGAAACAACACAGTCTAGTCTGGAGGTATACATGTACATGGCAAGGAAAATGAATCTTGTGAGGTGTACCAGATTGAACTGTTACAGAATCTGGTAGTCCTACTAGAAATATTTCGGAATCTCCTCCCAGAGAGGAGCAATAGAAACAGACTATAAAGTGTGTGTGTGTGGGGGGGAGTTCAAAGCATTTAACAATGCTTTGAACTCTAAGCACATAATATTTATAAGCAATATCCTGAATAACAGGAAGCTGCTTTAAGATTGGAGATGCAAAATGTTTAAGACTCTGGAAGGTAGTGGCTTTAGAAAAGGCCAAGGAATGAGACATTATTGTAGGTGATGGTATATTCGATTTGTCATAATGGAAAGAGTGAAAAAATAGTTTGTGTACTTCATCAATTATAGAAAGGCCTTTCTTAATATTGATCATATCAAGTTGTGGATACTCCTTAGAAGAATGGGAATATTAAAACATCCTACAGGTCAGGAAGGTACAACATGGAGAAAATATGATGAATAGATTCTCTCCAGTTTAGCAAAATAATAAGACAAGTGAAGTGGCTGGGGAATAATGAGCATCACAGGCAAGGTAGTGGCAACAGCTTTTTTATTTACAGTGAGACTTCAGCAAAAAAACACAAGCAGCAGCACTCCTTATATACATTTCAGTGCTGACTGCTAACCAATCACAACACTCATACGTTTGAATTTCCCGCTCAAAATAGTAACAACATAACACCCCTCCCCTCCCAAAATGCACTTAATTCAGATATTTACATTTTTACAAATGAAGTCATGCAGGTGACCGGGGCATCTCCCCCATGGCCCCTTAGGTTTTTCCCATTCCCTAAGGGGGGCAACTGGAGGGTCTGGTCGGGACTCCTGGCAGGGCCTGCCTTTCCCCATCCAGTCAGAAATGTCCTGGTCCATATGTGGCCACCACACTTAACTGCGGACAAGGCCCTTCATTCTAACAATGCCCGGGTGGCCATCATGCAACATTTCCAGGACCCTGTGTCTTAACCTGTCTGGGATTACCACATGATCTCCCCACAATAGACAGCCTCCCAAAATAGACAGTTCATTTCGTTTTGTACAGAATGGTTGGAACACATCGCTGTCAACCTTTGTAGGCCAACCCCGCAAAACCCAACTCATTACAGTCCGAAGAACAGAGTCACGGGCGGACTCTGGGGTTGGATTGTCTAAGATGTTGGGCAGGGGGCAACGGCTTAGGGCATCAGCATGTCCCATGGTTTTGCCTGGTCGGTGAAGCAGCCGGTACAAGTAGGCGGTCAAAAAAATTGACCACCTGGTCATTCATGGGGAGAGCGCCGCAGGGGTGGGCCTGTCGCTGGCTAGGAGGCCCTGTAGAGGCTAGTGGTCAGTGACCAAGTCAAACGACTGTCCAAATAAATATTCATGGAATTTTTTAACGCCAGCAATGGCTGCCAAAGCCTCTCTATCCAACTGGCTATAATTGCGCTCTGCACTTGACAGAGTTCAGGAATAGTACGCAATGGGCGCCTCTAGGCCATTTGGCAGTCTATGGCTAAGCATGGCACTGACGCCGAACGGGGAGGCGTCACAGACTAACACTAACGGTAGTTCAGAGTTGTACTGTATGAGGAAACTGTCCTCAGAAAGGAGTCTCTTTATAGCATTGAACGCAGTCACTTCTGCCCTGCCCCAGACCCAAGGGGCATTCTTTCCCAAAAGTCTATGAAGCGGCTCTGCAACAGTCGCTTTGTCTTTGAGGAACATTGTGTAGAAATTTAGGAGGCCTAGGAAGGCCTGCAGCTCCGTCTTGGATTTAGGCGTGGGAGCATTCCCAATGGCCCTCACCTTGCTTTCCGTGGGGTGAATCCCCGTCCCGTCAATTTTGTAACCTAAAAATTCTACCGAGGGAACCCCAATTTTGCACTTTGATCGTTTTAGTTTGAGTCCGGCCTCTCTGAATCTGGAGAGTGTTAGCCTGACTCGTTCTTCCAATTGGTTCTCATTTTGTCCATTGATTAGCATGTCATCAAAATAAGGGATGACTCCGGGAAGGCCTTGTAACAGGCGCTCCATGGTGCTTTGAAATAATCCGGGGCGATGCTGATCCCAAATTGTAAACGGGTACATTTGAATGCACCTCTATGTGTTACAATTGTTTGGCTTCTGCCATGGCGTCATCTACCGGCAGTTGCTGGTAGGCTTGCGCAAGGTCTAATTTGGCAAATATTTTCCCTGGGCCAAGGGAATGAAGTAGATGGTGGACAATTGGAACGGGATATGTGCTCTGCTGTAACGCCTTATTAATTGAGCACTTATAGTTGGCGCATATCCTAATTGACCCGTCCGATTTAATTGGGGTCACTATAGGGGTTTCCCATTTTTCGTGGTCCACCGTAATCAGAATGCCCTATCTAATTAATTTGTCTAACTCCGCATCAATTTTGGGTTTTAAGGCAAATGGAATTTGCCTTGCCTTAAGCCTGATTGGTGCAACCCCTGGGTCCAGATTAAATGAGATCGGAGTCCCCACGTACTTGCCAAGGCGGTCCTCGAATACGTCTTGGAACTCATGCAAGATGTGCTCTTTGAGGGATGCTCCGCGGAGGCTATGGACTCCCGTAAAGCCCATGCCCAGGGCTCGGAACCATCGTAGACCCAGGAGACTCGGTAGTGATTTGCTGATGATGGCCAGGGACAGGTTGTCCTCAAAATCGCCGTAGGACATGATGAATGTGCCGACGCCTTTGACCGGAACTCGGTTCCCCTGGTAATCAAGCAGGTAGCCTTGACAGCTGGGCTTTCTTGTAATTTGACAGTAGCGACTTGAGGGTGGCTCATGACGTGATGGAGAGTGCAGACCCAGTGCTGATCTCCATAGTACAGGGTTTTCCATTGATTTTCACCACCGTGACAACTTTTTCGTCTTCTGTTGTGCTGGCTTGGCCAACTCTCGTGCTATATGTTTCAAGTTTTTGATTTTTGCGCCGCTTTCTCGCGCCCTCGTCTTGGATTGGGTGCCTTGAATGTTGCGGCTTTGATTGGCTGGGTTGATCACGTGGCTTGGTGAAGTGCGGAAGTTGAGCTCGGCACGCTCAGGCTAGATGGCCCTTCTTCTCGCAATGCCTGCAATTAACGTCACGATACTTGCAGGATTGTCTTTCATGTGGGCCGCCGCAGCTCAGGCAATTCTCTCGTTGGCGGCTGGGTTTGCCTTTCTTATTGCCCGTCCAGAAAACATCCTCCTCCGAGTCATCTTCCGAGCTTGTCTGAGCTTCCTCACGGTGGACTGGAACCGCTTTGGGGCCACTCTTTTCGGGCTGAGGATGCTGGAGCACCTCCAATGCCTTTGTGGACACCTCATGTACCCTGGCCTCATCTAGGGCGCTGGCGAGGGTCAGTCCAGGTGACACGAGCAGCCATCTCTGGAGCCTGGTGTCCCAGACGCCACATATTAATTGTTCAAGCAGTGCGTCGTCCAGGTTGCGATAGTCGCATTGCGTTGTGGCTCTTCGAAGCGCTGCTACATACGCTGTCACTGGCTCTCCCTCCTTCTGCACCCGTTGTTTCAATCGGTAGCGCTGGATGAATTTAGAGGGAGCAGGAGCTTAATGGCCCTTGAGGTTCGCCTGGAGGATGTCCCAGGGAACTGTCTGCACTGGGGTCGGCTCGCAGAGTGATTCAGCCATCTCAAACATGTCTGGCCCGTAGTGGCTGAGGAACAGGGCTCATTTGAGGTTCGCCGATAGCCCTTGCATGTCACTGGCATCGAGTGAGCATTTGAAGCGGATCATGTAGGATCCCCACTTCTCCTGTGTAGGGTTGAATGGCATGGATGGAACATACGTGGCCATGGCTGAAGTCTTCGGTCCCGGCGTGATTTTTCTCATCAGCTCTTTCTGCTTGCTTTCCTGTGTGCTATCCCACCTTCGTCGCCAAATGAAGTGGCTGGGGAATAACAAGCATTACAGGCAAGGTAGTGGCAACAGCTCTTTTATTTACAATGAGACTTCAGCAAAAGAACACAAGCAGCAGCACTCCTTATATACATTTCAGTGCTGACTGCTAACCAATCACAACACTCATATGTTTGAATTTCCCGCTCAAAATAGCAACAACATAACAACAAGGCTGTATCCTCACCCCTTATTTAATCAATCCTGAATTGGAAGAAAATGAGTATGATACTAAACTTGAGGAAAGAAATATCAATAATCTCTGCTAAACTAATGATAGTATCTGATAGCTAAAAATTCAAAAATTTATAACAAAAATCAAGGAACACAGTGAAAAAGTGGGAGTAAGTTTAAATGTAAAAAAGATCAAATTAATGACAATAAGTACAACAAGCCATAACATTGACAACGAAGACATTGTCATGACATAGTAATAATTACTGCCTTTTAAGTCAACCATAAGAAGTAAAGAAATAAACAGTCAAGAAATATGCTGCTGACTCAGTTGCTGCTGACTCAGTGAGACTCAGTTACAGTGGTAATAGGTGAATTGTTGGAAGACCTGAAGGATGAAGTTAGGAACAGATAGATCATCATGGAGAAAATCTATGTGTTTGCTAAGAGATGACATGCAATGGCATATAGTCAATCAATGAATGAAATTATTAGAAGAAAACAAAGTTTTAAGGTTTTCCATGTCCCTTGCTAGCATTGAATGGTCATCTGCACTTTGCAGCACAGATACAGTCGCTTTACTATATGTTGTCTTTTGGTGGCATCTATTCAGGATTTCAGAATCTTCTCTAAATGAGAAAAGCCAGCATTGAAAGTAGAACTATTTGTATTATATCTGTTATTGGCTTATAAACTGGTATTCATAAATCAATGAACCTTCTTCTTTACAATTTATTCCTCCCCGCCAAATGCAATTTATATTCCAAATCAATTCTGTCAAATGTTCTAAAATAAAAGCTGTTACATCAAGAATATGCTATAGTCCCTGAATTTCCTGATTCATCCTGTCAGGGAAATGGGGAAAACTAGGTTTTACAATATTGAATTACCATTCTACACACAGATAAAAACATGTCTGGTCAATCACAAAATAAGTTTGTAAACATTATGACATAGTAATACCAAAGTAAATTTAAGAACATAAATAGAGAGATAAAATTAGACAGGACAAAATTTCAAATGATCACTAAGTGACTGATTGTTAAGCAAGATCTATCTGTAGTACATGCACCATTAGCTGTAAACTTCAACTCTAGTACTTATGTAATTACTAATAGAAAGATAGAGTAGAATGTCTAGTGGAAAATAAATCCTAGTAATATAATGTGGATAATTTTCAACGGACTTTGATGAATTAAGTATCCCATGCTGAAGAAGTGCCAACTACTTTCAATTTGTTGCATACATGAGAACGGCATAAAATAAAAGCATTGAGTATGCCTTTCAAAATATGATTTTTCTTTGGTAATGATAAGGAGCAAAAAATCAGCGAAGTTGTTTAAACTGCCCATTGCTGTGGATTCTGGTTGTTGTATTATATCTCACGTCTTTTCCACTTGTGAAATATATTTTTCTGCTTTGTACAAAAGAAATACGAATTTTGACAAAAAGCTGCCTCCTAATTGATTTAGTTGCTTTGTAGCCATTTGAGCTATACATAAAGACACAGAAAAGGATAACAATACGATTGTAAATCACTATGAAGGGATTAACATTGTGCAAATTTAACAAACATGCTCATTGTGCCAAAGGCAATATTCCTAAATCCGATTCTCTGCCAAGAATCCACCATCTTTTGCTAAATCTACACATTTTAGCCATGTCACAGAGAAAAAACATCAGACCACTATGGTCAAATATGTCTACTGAGGAAAAAGGAGGTTTGTATTATGCAGAGGGGAACTTCAAGGTTTATGGAAAGGTTAACAACATTTTTAATGGATGAGTTTATGCCTTTTTGTATTCTAAAAATGAAAACAGTTATATAAATATTGTAAATAAATAAGTGCCTAAATTAAAATGAGGGAACCAGGGGGAGAGGGGAGTTAGTCACATGTCAAAGGAAGATGAAAAATGAGCTGCCTCTAATAGGCTGACCTTTCAAAGATGCTGGCTGCCTGCAACAGAGCAGCAATAGCACAATACCCCCAAATTAAGTAGTGCCTAAATCCAATTAAATTATGTTGACACTGAAAGCAGAAAACCTCATAAGTATTTTGTCTTAATCCTGGCAGTAAATATAGAGTTTGCTTCTCATTCACCTTAGCTAGGTCTGATGTTTGAGGCTATTGATTCAGTTTTATGAAAGGGATGGCTGTGCTGTTGCCATTCAAATAACACAGGGTAAAAAGGATGATCTCACTCAGGACAATTTCACCATTGGAGCAGAACCTGATTAGTTGGAAAAAAATATTTGTTGGATTTCTGTCTTATCCTTCTTTCTAATGTTCAGTCTGACTTGCATGCAATTATCCTTACAATTTATACCCACAACAGTACGACAGTGAGATAGCCTGGTTGAAAAGAGAACAAGTAGTCCAAAGTCAGCCAGTGAGTTTGCATGACTTTCACGTCTTCCTATTTTTAATCTAACATTTTTACTATACTAATGCTTACATATGGGTGTAGAAAAAAAAATCCGGTCTGATTCCAAGCCAGGAGAAAGGTACTGGAAATAAAATTGAGGCTGATTGGAAAGGAGGACTCTAAATAGAACCAACAGCAGCATGTAGTTCTGGGACAGCTGACAAATTAGCTTGTGAGTGCAAGGATTTTTATACAGTTTATGGTATTTTCTAATTTTGAGGTTTGTTTTTTTTTTAAAAGTTGATTTATATGCCACCCTTCTCCGGAGACTCAGGGCAGCTTACAATGCGTTAAGCAATAGCCTTCATACTTTTGTATATTTATACAAAGTCAGCTTATTGCCCCACAAACTGGGTCCTCAATTTACCTACCTTAGAAAGAATGGAAGACTGAGTCAACCTTGAGCCTGGTGAGATTCGAATATAGTAATTGCAGACAGCTGGTGTTTAATTACAGTGCTTTTAGTCTGTTGAGCCATCAGAGCTCCACCAGATTTGCTTGAGTGTTTTTATTTGATTGGTGGTGGGCTAATTCTATTGTGTCCTAAAGATCATGTTCTGCCTTTCTTAATCCTATCAACTGGAGCTGAAGGAGTTTTGCTTATGAATAGATTGGCTTGGATTTCTTAATGGGCACTGTTATGTCCCTGTTAGGGACAAACAGACTGAGGCAAGACAGGTTGAGGTAAAAGCTAACAGGATTTATTTCACTAACATTGTTCTAACAGATTTGCTAGCATTGCGACCAGCAATGACTGCTCGGCTAACATGAGCAGCAGCTGTCAGCCTTTGACAGCTCCTTATATACTCGTGCCTGGATTGCAACAGCCAATCAGAGCACGGCTGCATCTGTAGACTGGAGGGAAGCCTGGATACAGCAGGCACAAAAATATCCATCTCTAAAGATTGAGCAGGCATCTGCTAGAAGCTGCTGGGGCTACTTTCTGCCTTTATTAAGATTTTTCTCCATTTCTCTTTTTGGGAAATACAATATTCTGCCTCTTTTAATATCTCCCAAAATATTTCATTCTCAGGGGAGCGGCTTCTCACATGGGTTCCAGAACAATTGAATTGGGCCAATACTATAAATTTTACAAATTATTATTATAGCACTTCCTCTGAAAGGGCTGCTGGCAATCTAGTCTTTTCCTAGGTGACCAATTCACGTAGCCCAGGCACACCAACACTACTTGGAGGGAATAACAGGCAATTTTCTTGCCTCTTCAACATGTCCTTCTCAGTCCCAGTCAGAGGCCTATTCAGTCTCCCTCTTGTAGTAGCCTGCAGTCTCCAGGCCAATGGTAACCATCCTTTCTTCTCTGGGATGGCAATCTCTTTTCTGAAGGAGTGCAGCCACTTTCCCTCATAGTAGCTATTTTTTCTTTCCTCTCCATCTCAGTTCTGGTTCTTTTTTTTTGTTTGTTTGTTTATATCTCAGCTCCCTCTCAATCCTGTTTTACCTCAGCTTCCTGAAGCTGTCCTCCTCCTACTCTGGGGCTACATCACCCAGAAAATAAAACTCCCTCAGGGACTCTTCCTGACCCCATTCCAGAGAAAGGCCCCAACATTGTCTAAAAAGAAACTCTAAATGTAAAAAAAAATCAATTTTCAAAAAGGATGATTTAACTGGACAACCTTAAAATTAGATTAGAACACATATGAATTATATTTCAGTAGGTAGTAGGAAAAAGACTATTGTTAGATGGCAGGAAAGCTTTGGTCTATTGCATCCATTTTACTTTGGTTTTTTTCTTTTTCTTAATAAAATGTGCATTAAAAAAAACCCTTTCTTGACAGCAGAGTTCAGATTAGATATCAAACAAATAGAAATAGCAACAAATACATGGGCAGACCACAGTCTGATTGAAATAACATGGAAGGGCCATCAAATACGGAGAAGATGGACGATGGACAAAGACATTATGAAGGATAAACAATATGTAGAAATGATCCAGAGAGAACTGAAAATTTTCTTTCAAATTAATCTAAAAGAACATACCATTCTCCAAAATCTATGGGACACAACCAAAGCATACATTAGAAGCCTAACAATTGCTTACACTGCAAAAAAAAATAAATAAAAATAAACAACAAACCAAAGGAAAGTTACTGGCAGAATTGCAACAATATGAACTAAAACTACAGGAAGAGCCACACAATCAAGAAATCAGAGCGAAAATTAATCTTATGTAAGTAATCTTACATAAAATAAACCTGACCACAACAACTGAGATAGCAAGGAAAATAAAGATGGCCAAACAAAATCAATTTGAGAATGCAAACAAAACTGGGTGATGGCTGGCCTATAAATTAAAAACAGAAAAACAGAAGAGAATAATACAGGAATTAAAAGACGAGGACAGACGCACCTACTACAACAACGAGGATAAAAAACAAATCGCAAAGGAATATTTTCAAAACCTATATGCAAAAGAAGAAATTAGAGAAGAAGATACCATAGAATACTTGAACAAAATAAAAATCCAGGAACCAAAAGAAGATCATATTGAAGCACTGAATAGATCGATCTCTATGTTAGAATTAAAAGAAGTAAGGAAGAAACAGAAAAACAACAAGTCACCGGGAGCAGATGGCATACCACCAGAGTTTTATAAGATATTCCAACAATCAATAGATGACATGTTAATACAAGTATATAACGATGCACTTTTAGAAGCTGAAGTCCCACAATCATGGAATGAAACAATAATCACATTAATACCTAAACAAGACTCGGATCCCACTGAAATCAAAAATTATCAACCAATTTCCCTCCTTAATGTAGACTACAAACGATTCACATCTATTATAACACAGAGACTGAAAAATTTTATTAAGCATTACATACATCCTGATCAAAATTGATTTATTCCTGGGCGACAAATCCAAAACAATACAAGAACAATTACTGACACCCTCAAATTTTATGAACAAAGACCGGACAAACAATTAGCTTTAATTTTCTTGGACGCACAAAAAGCGTTTGATAATCTCAATTAGACTTTTCTAATAGCACAATTGGAAAGGATGAAATTTGGAGAAAGATTCATAAAGATGATCAAAAAGATATACTACACTCAAACCACAAAGATATTAATTAATGGAGAGACAACAGAATATTTTGATATAAAGAAAGGGGTAAGGCAAGGATGCCCCTTGTTGCCTATACTGTTTATCTTAACGTTGGAGTTATTACTAGAAGGAATCAGAGAAGATACAGAAATAACAGGATTAAAGATAAAGGATCAAGAATACAAACTGCAAGCTTTTGTTGATGACATAGTACTCATCCTAGAAAAACCATTACTCTGGATTAAAATTATTGACAAAAATACAACAATATGGAGAAGTGGTGGGCCTGAAAATCAACAAACAAAAAACAAAAAAGTTAACGAAGAACCTCACCGATCATCAAGAAAAAGAATTGGAAAATATACTGGGGATACAAAAAGTAAAGAAAGTGAAATACCTAAGTTCACCAACAAAATCTCAACACTTAAGGAAAATAATTATAATAAATTGGCCAAACAAATAGAAAAAGATTTAGAAACCTGAACAAAACTTAAATTATCTTTTTTAGGAAAAATTGCCACCGTAAAAATGAATATTTTACCAAGAGTGCTGTACCTATTTAGGGTGATACCAATAAACCAGGTAAAACATACTTTAAAGATATAGACAAGATGATACTAAAATATATCTGGCAGAAAAAAAAGGCAAGAATTAAATTAAAGTACTTACAAGACAAACGAGAAAGAGGAGGAATGGGACTCCCAGACTGGCAGATTTATTACAAAGCATCATCATTAGTATAGATTAAAGATTGGATTGAGCTTAAAAACAGACATATATTAACATTGGAAGGCTTTGATTTGACAAAGGGATGCCACACATATTTATGGGAAGAGAGACAAAATAAACAAGAACAATTTCGTAGACACATCCTGATATCACATTTCTAATATCACCTGGAATGATATTAGAAAGAATCACTATGATAAGATCCCATGGTGGATTTCGACAATGGAAGTGCAAATATACCTGAATACATTGGACATAAATAAAATGAAAACATACCAAGATCTTCTAAACGAAGAAGGAAAACTAAAAACAAGAGAAGAACTAAGCACCCAAGGAGTGGAAATCGAATGGTGGCCATACCTACAATTACAATCCAGGTACAAAACAGACATGGAAAAATATGGAATCCAAAAAGAATTAAATCAATTAGACAAAATTATATTAGGTCCAAATGAGAAATTAATAACAAAAATTTATAACTTTCTCTTGGCATATAAGTTGGAAGAGGAAATAGTAAAAGAAAATATGATTTCATGGGCAAAAAATTTCGGATACGGTGTAGACTCAAGCAAATAGGAAGGACTATGGAAAAGCAACAGTAGATTGACATTATCAGTACCTTATAAAGAAAATCCTTGTAAGATGTTTTATAGATGGCACCTCCCACTGGCACGGTTCTCTAAAATGTTTCCAAATACATCTTCTTTTTGTTGGAAATACAAAGTACAAAAAGGGACATACTACCACCTGTGGTGGCTATGTCCCAAGGCAAAACAATTCTGGACTAAAATTAAAATGCAATTGGAAGAAATAACAAAACAAAAAATACCAAATGAGACTGGAAACATACTTATTAGTCATATACACATGTAATTATGAAAAAGAAATATCATATTTAATCACACACATTTTGATCACAGCAAGGATTTCTTATGCACAAAGTTGGAAACTGGAAGAATAATATCCAAAGTGATGGAGTGTGCTGAAATGGACAGACTCACCAAGAAAATCTGAGAGCAGGAAGAATCTGACTACTATCTGGTTTGACAAAAGTGGTATCAATGGTTGGAGGAAAGGACAATCAAACAGAAGAGGATCCTAAAGAACTAAAACTAAATTCTGTACCAAATTAGACACAACAGAAAATTATCAAATTATAAAATAACAACAATATCGTTATATAAGGTGAGAATAAAGCATATATAGAGAGGAATATATGTTACCGATGTCGTAAGAAATTAGATATTACATTTAAATGTCATTTATGTTGTGTGTTGTGTTGTGTATTGTTTTATTTGTACTTGTATGTGTTCTTTGTGTGTTTTTATAGCAATAATTTTTTTTTTAAAAAAAATCCCTTTCTGAGGTCTTCCTATCCCTTTTCAGGGGAAAGACCCCGACAATCAGGGAATGCTGCTAATAGAACCAGTACACAATTTTTAATTTTAAAAATCAGAAGTAAATACAGTTAGTCCTTGACTTATGACCCTAACTATAATCAGTTATAAGTCATTTAGGTAATTAAGTGGGTCCCATGTGACTGATTTTATGAATTTTTTTGTGGTGGTTCTTAAGTGCATACTATGGTTGTTAAATGAATGTTACAATCATTAACCGAATGTGGTGGTCATTAACAAATATGTTTTATCCAATGGCTTATTATACTGCTTAGAGAAGTGAATTATTGCTAACAATGATCATTACATTGATGAACAAAGGCTTGGGGTGCTGCTACATAAGAATATTGTCCAATTATGCATAGGAAAACAGTTTAGAATTGTGATTGTTCCACATACTCTTTATCCAGACCAAGTTTGGATTATATTTGTAACACATTTTTAAGAACTTCAGCCATATTATTTATCATTTATTTATTATTTTTGTTATCCACTCAGACAGGAGTCTGGCTCCAGTATCATTTCTAGTTCTTCCTGGGTATAGGTCAATTCCTATTTTTTTCTTTAATATAGGAACTGTTTTGTGATTTGGGTCTGTTGGTGGTTAGTATAAGTTTCTCTGATTGCCGGAACTGAATTGCATGAGATTGCTTTGGTTGTTGGCTTGTTCTCTAGCTTGATTACTGGTTGACCAAGGGAGTTCTGGTCAATTCAATCTGCTCCCATCAATTCAATTCTGATCCATTTGATTTGACAATGTCTCAAAGAATCCAGATAATATAGTAATTAGAAGGACACAGATAGTTTTAGGCTCTGGCAGAAAAAAAAAGGCATGGGTAAGACTTGGGAGAATAAAGCACAAAGAAAATGAGAGATGTTGTTTTATCAGCCACCTAGTCAATGGAGAAGTTTACAAAGAAGGTTGGTCAAGCAAATCCTTTTTATTTTTCTCTTCATTGCTGTTGTCAAAAAGCTTAAAGTTCTTGATCCTTTCGCAGAAGCTAAAGAACCAATGGCAGAGTCATTTTTGAGTTACCAGTAAATGAGAGAAATGTCTTGTCAGATCAAGTAGCATAAAACGAGTTGCTGGTGACTTTGCTTGAATTAGGCTGAGCTAAAGTTCATCATGGTCAACAGTTCATTTTGGGGCTTTGTAGAGTTCTTGACCTTGAGGGCATAATATGCAAATTATATAGAATGAAGCCATTGATTTATAGATGTCACAGGTATATTCTATTTTTGAATAACAAATAACAAATTGAAAAGCTTCTCTGAATGCATATTAAAATGTTTTATTGTACATAAACCACTTTTCCCACAAGGGCAATTATCTTTCAAATAAGTCTGCTCTGAAGAACGAATATGTGGCTGATGATTTTTTCTTCATCCATTCTTTTGTAACTGTGAAGACATTCTTATGTCTGATTAAGATAATTTGCACTGGGAATTAGGCATATTATATTGTGTCCACAACAGTGCTACTGTTTAAATTATCTGTATAGATGTCTTTGATTCACAAAAAGAACATTTTCCATGAAATGCTTATCATAGAGTTAAAATCATTGCAGTGCTTTGTTAACATAATAAAATGTTATTTGAATGTACATATAAACAATTGGAAGCATTTTAATAAGAAACATTTTATACATTTAACCTGTGGGAGTAATTAGCTATCTACTCATCTATCTATTTATCTATAAGTATTAAAGGATAGTACATTAATTAAAATTGTATCATGAAAGTTTCCAGGGACTAAAGTGCCATTCAACTGATATACAGGTAATCCTTGTGTCAACTCACAAAGCTTGCCTGACCTGCTCACAAAGCTTGCCTGACCTGATTCCGAGTTGCCATTGGCAGAGAGATGGGAAATCGCACTGAGGAATTCACACCTCAGTCAAAACAAAACACATCCTAGCTTCCCAAAGTCAAGGCCATCTTTATGGAGATCTGCAATGGCCAGAGGGAATGACTTCTACGACCTGCGAAATTGCTTCATTGGAAAATGTGGGAGGGAGCAACAGGGTCAGAAGCAAGGTGTGAACTAAGTGAAGTCAGAGTTGGCTCGCATCCATGGTGCCTGCACCAATATCCTAAAAGAAGCAGAGAAGATCATTGCTTGCAAGCAGACAAGCAGAGGTAGTAAGCATATGATGTGCTGTGGGAAAAATGAGAGGTCTTGTTGTCCCGCAGAGCCTGCTGCTGCTTGAGCTGGGCGGGGGCACCAGGAGAACGGTGAGACTCAGGGAGTAGGTCGGATGAATCTGGCTGCTCAGAAGCTGCCCCGCTGCTGCCAGAAGTTTGGGTGCCTCGGCTTCAGATCGCTCCTTCCTTCCCTCTCTCACCACCCCCACCCACTCACCCACCCCCACAAAAACAGGTCTTGCTCGCTTGCTCTCCAAGCGCCCCATGCACAGCCCATTTGATGAAATGGCTCGGATGCCTGGGCACGTTTGGCTGCAGAAGGAGGTGCAGCACAGTGGGGTTGTTTTGTTCGGTAGGGCAGGCGGATGTCTGCAGCTGACAAATATAATGAATATGTCCACCTGCCCTCCCAAAGCACCACCTCACCAAACAAAACAACCCCATTGCTATGGATGCATAGCTTAGGGGCTAAGCAGGGAATGCTGCTTGAGGTGGCGGTGTGTGATTAAGATGCTAGATACTTCCCCGCAGCCTTGTCATGCTTACCTGCTTTCCAGATGGACTTCAGCTTGCCTGCCTTCGCAAGCTGGCCACTAGGATGCCGGGAAGACAGCATGGAAGACAAGCTAGCATGGCAGGACTGCGGGCCGTGGATTGGTTTGGGGGTGTGGCCAGCCAGCCATTGCTTCCAGTTCGGCAAACTAGCATCAATCTCCGCTACCTCCTCACCTGAGCCGGTCCGAACTGGGAGCATTTCATCCCTGATCAGGGCCAATCAATAGAAATCTGAATTGACTGAAGGGGCTGAGGGCACTCTACCATATTAGTTACTAAGCACTATCCTATACTGACTTGGGCAATGAACACTTGGTTTCTTCAGAATGGTCTGATTGCTTGGTTGATGCATTCCAAAGGATTTAAATGAGTTCCTTATATACGCAAGTATTTCACTTTTCAGAAAGAATGCTATAATTGTTAACATGGATTTATAAATATTAGAAACAATGCTAGACCTGCTTTTATTTTTTTTAAAAAGGACCAATATTCTTTGGAGACCAAGAAGGTGAAATTGGGATTAAATTAGAAATGATATCTTGGTTCTTCCAGCTACATATGATTGGTTCTACCTAAAATAAATGTAGTATGGTTTGTCATAACCACTGCTAAGCAGTATACTTTCTATTGTATTATTACTTTAGTGCATTACTAATTCTATATAATTTTTATCTACTTCACTTTTGGATGGTGCCAGTGAGGCCATTCACTGTCACTGTCTTGAGCACTTACCAATTTGAAAAATATTTATGAAATTGGTGTGAAATTGATAGGAATTGTCTGTTTACCCTTTTAGCTTAGCTAGTAGGCACAGTGGAGAGGCACAGAATAAAGTGGGAGGGATACTGGCCAATGCTCTTTAAAACTGCTTGGTTGTTACCTGTAGGTTGATCTAGGTATGAACACAATTGTAATGTTATTCTGAAAGATGCTATCACCGTGAATTCCACAAGAAAAATAAGAGACATATCTGTTATTATAAGTATGTTATTATAACATACTGACTATTTGGTCAAAAGAGACCTGTCTTCCTCAACTTCCTCAACTTCCTTCCTTAAATTGTCTTCCTTTCTTAAAAGACACTAGATATATTAGAATTACAAGTTCAAGAATACTCAGAGGATGCTGAGTTTTATAATCTCTGTACATTTAATACAAAGTAGCAAATTTTCACACTTAAACTAAAAATATATATAGGTAAAGACTAACAGAAAACAAATCCTGTGCTGGCTTAGTTGTGTGACATAATTACATCAATTAATACGCTTAATAATTTCTAGGCTCATAAAATCAATTTTAGAAAAACATAAAATTATTAAAACAGATCACTAAATTTTATGTGTTTTCTTTATTTTCCATTTTGTAATTAAAATATGAAGATAAGGAACAAGAGTAAAAACATCTGCCTATTGATTGTTAGGATAAATTATAATTGCAAAGTCTCAGTGGAAGTTCAGGCTATCTAGAACTTGCATTAAATCTTAGAAGTCTTGATATACTTCTAACTATTGATAGTTTTGACTTATAAATTCATTTTAATGAAATTATTTACAGATCTTTGACTACTGAAGCACAATTACAAAACTGAAAGGCAGTATTTATTTAAACAGGGAATTAATGTATTTAAATATAAATGTTGGTACTGATACATATTTTCTCCATATGAAAATAGTAGTTTTAAAAACACTGAGGAAACTATTAAACTGCGCTCCATTGGTGGAATAACAACTATCATTATATCCTTCAACCAATGGATGATATTTCTATTTATAAATATTTTTATTAAATAATAAACTGATCACAGTTTATTGGCATCTCAAAATTCCTACCTGGAGTAACTGGAGAACCTGGACTGCCCATAAGCACTCTATACAGAGGCTTCTCAGGAGAAGACCAGAAAGTAGCATAATGGATTTTAGATTTGGGAGCTGAGGAAAAGTCAGATTTTCCCAAGCTGCCTTTTGGAGCCTTCAGATAGACCCTGAATTCATTCCACTTCCTTTCTTAATCACTTCTCGAAATTATTCTGATTTTTGGATATTAAGAATCTTCAGAAAGGCAGGTTTCATTATACCAGGTGATTTTCTTTCAATGCTCGGTGAAAAAAGTTTCATGTAAATTTAAAGACTTACAAATTTATTATTCTTAATAGATGGCAAAAAGAGTGTTTAGGACATTGATTTTGGAATGTTATAAATAGACTGGGACAGACAAATTGGAAATAAAAAATTGAAATTAATTCTAAGAATCCTTCCTGTGAGCTGTTTAAAATTTTATCGAAGTATATGAAAAATTTGAATCTAAATGTAAGAAATCAGCCTAAAGCAAGATATTATGGATTAGAAAAAAAAACATAGTAAGAGGAGACTTTGAAGGTTAATGCTAAAGGCAATCAGAATGAATAAAGATTATACTTAAAGGGGAAATGGAGAAAATATTTTAATTTTGGAAGAATTCAAAGATATTTGGGGAAAATGATTTGGAAATTTCTCTTAAGATTGTCTGCTACCATGAAAACAGATTTAAAAGACAAGATATAAGATGATAAAGGCTGTTTTGGGTGTAGAAATTACAAATTAGAATAATGAAAATATTAGTATGCTAGTTCTACTTTGACTTGGATAACTTGCGGTACTTATCTTAAACTTACAAAATGAATGTGTTAAAATTTATGAAGAATTTCCTAAGAAAAGACAAAAATAAAATAAAATAAAAGTTTTTGGAACATTATGTAAAGTGAATAAATATCAAGATTTTTAAAAGCAAAGGAGAGAAATATAAAGCTATTTTGTGTGTGTGTGTGTGTGTGTGTGTGTGTGTGTTTGTAGATTTTCATGGGTACAGGTGTGCAAGTTTTGGTGTATTCAGGTCTTTTCCAATGTAAGATTGAGAATATCTTGCCAATGTTTCGACGAGGTCCCACTTGTCATCTTCAGGCTGTGTCTTCGGTTTCGTGCTTGTGCAAGGAAAGTGTGATTGGAGCTACCTCTCTCTATAAATACTGGTAGGGAGGTATGGGGTGCTGGCTTTGTTGCTGTGAGCGGGTTGGTTGCCTGTATTATTACATCTTGATTGGTTGATGGAGTTAATCTTTGCAAATTAGTCAGATGTTTCGTAACATCCTGTGTGGGTGAGGTCCTTGATGGGTGCCCATTAGTCTTTTGTGTTTTAATGACCTGGGTAATGGGCTGTGCGTTAACATCCTGAGTTCTAGTGTTGTGATATCCTGAGCTTTTTGATGTAATGTCCTGAGCAGATGGCTGTGACGCCACATCCCATGCTTTGGTTTGGCTCTGAGTTTAAAGTCTTGCTGTGTGTTCATGGTGTGAGTCAGTTTGCTTTGTGTGGGGATCGGAGGAGGGTGCAGCAGCTGGTGATGCCACCATGGTCTAGCTTCTGGATGGTGGTTGTATTTCATCTATGGGATGGGTTTGAGTTTGAATTTGGTGAGGATGATTGGTGGTGGTGTCATGTGTTATCTTGGGTCTGGTGTTAATCTTCATGGCTAGGACTCTTTTGTTGACTAGGACTAGTTTCCAGATGTCCAGTAGGCGGGAGGTATTGTCGCGTTTATTCATGTTATTGGGGTGTTTCTCTATTTCGATGGCTTCCATGATTATTCTCTTGTTGAAGAGTTCAGTTTTGGAGATTAATTTGTTTCCTTCAAAGTCAATTTTGTGTCCTGTTGTTTTAAGGTGCTTCATGTTGTATGGGTACAAGCCAGATCTCAAGAACCTCCATATTTTGGTTCATACACTATGGTGAACATTCCCTTAGCTCAAAGAAGGAAAGGAGGTCCAGCAGCAAAGATGAGATTTATGAGTATTGATAACTCAAAGTGGAGCAAATTTATTAACTCTAAACATGTAATAGTGATTTCCCAATCCACTAATTTTGAGGAAGATGCTGACTGGTCCAGGATTCATTCCAATGATCCTGGAGTTTATTTTCCTAAAGATGATGTTGCTGATGCTGCGCAGCCTGATGATGAAGATTCACAGGCAAATGTTCCATCCACTAGTTCTTCTCAACCTGATGTTCCGTCTTCACAAGCCGCGGATGCTGACGCTAGCAATGATGATGAAGACGAGGATGAAATGGAAGAAGAATGGACAACTATTCCGAGGTGTTCCAAGAGGGCCACAAAAGGGATCCCTCCACAGCGATATTCGTGGCAACTGACAAAAGCACCCTTGCTTTTGATTTGTAATGTTACACTTCCTCCTGATAAGTTCACACAAATCAAGTATCATCCTGATTTAGAGCAAAAGAAATAGTATGAGGCAATGCAAGCTGAAATGGATACTCTAAAGAAACTTAAGGTGTTTACGCCTGCAAAACCTCCAACAAACAAAAAAGTCATTTGCATTTGATGGGTCTACAGAATCAAAAAGAAGCCAAATGGTGAGTCATTGTAAAAGGCTAGACTTGTAGCTCAGGGTTTCACTCAATGTTAACCTGAGGACTACACAAAAACCTACTCACCGACAGTCCAGACTGAAAATGTAAAAATTACTTTAGCCACTGCAACTATCCTTGGTTTAGAAGCTTTCCAGTTCGATGTTGACCTCACTTATCTACATGCTGACCTAGATGAGGAGATCTCCGTAAAAGGTCCTCTAGGGTTCCGACAGCAAGAAGGGCATACCTGGTTTCTAAACAAAAATCTTTATGGTCTGAAACAGTCTGGTTTAATGTGGTACTTATGTCTTACTTATGACAAACTAAATTCAATGGGCTTTATTAAGTCCGAAACTGATTAATGCGCGTTCCCAAAAGGATCTTATAATAGATATGAGATAGTTCTTGTTTATGTTGATGATATTGTTTATATTGGTCCAAATAAGCAGATGAGTGAGAATTTTGCAAAAGCTTTGCAGTAATATTTCACATTGAAATCTTTGACAATTATTAAGGTGTTCAGATTGTCAAAACACAGAAGGGGTTTAGTCTTTCACAAGAGGATAAAACTGAACAAAGTTTGCATCATTGCAACATGAAATATGCTAATACTGGACCCATGCAAACAGATTTTCACAATTTAGCACATGAATCAAGTCCTGAATTCGAGGACCAAACACTTTATCGTTCAGTTATTGGGTCACTGTTGTATATTAATAGTTGGACTAGAGCTGATATTGCACTTAATGTTAATCTCTTGTCTCAATATGTAGGTAAGGCAAAACAGCTTCATTGGACATGTGTTAAGAAATTATTGAAATATCTAAAGCACACTAAAAATATGAAGTTATTGTTAGAACCAACACATACTGATCATGCAGAATTATGTTGTTATGCAGATTCTGATTGGGCGAATGATAAGAAATCATGTAAAAGTACTTCAGGTTATATGATGTTCTTAAATGGATGTCCTGTTTACTGGCATGTGCGAAAACAGAATTTTGTTTCTTGTTCATCTACTGAAGCTGAATATGCTTATGTTTCAGATGCATGTAATTCTCTAACGTGGTTTGATGCTTTAGTCACAGATATCTGGACACACCCAATTCGACCGATCACCGTGATAGAAGACAATGAATCTGTGGTTTATATTTCTGACTCACGTTTCATGGGTTCTAGGTCCAGACACATTGACATCTGTTATAAAAATATTGAACAATTAGTGAAACAAGGTTTTGTAAAATTGCAGTATGTTCTACACATGATCAGATTGCTGATATGCTCAACAAACTGCTTTCAGCAGCTCAGCACAAGTATCTGTGTAAGAAGATGTGCCTTAATTGATGGCTTTACCTGATGTCTGCTCAACTGACAAAAGAAGGGGTTGTCACTGAGTTATTTGTATTTGCCAGCTGAGCTTCCATTCTGAACATTACAGTAGCTTGCCAGAGAATTTTATCAACAAAAGATAACATTGTCTTGTGATTTCTGAACTACTGCGCATGTCTACATTCTTTCTTTTCTAACTTCCCAATTTATCTCTTCCTTTGTTCATCTGCCGATAAACTGCCAGTAAAATGTAGTTAGCTAGTTTTTTTTTTTACTTTTACAATAAAAATGTTTTTTAGAATATATACTTTGGGTTTTCTTTCTTTGAGAGTATACACCATGGAAAACAAGATCCATTTACCTCTAATTAATTACAGTTTCCCCAGGGGAGGAACGAGGCTGATTTATACCTTGACAGTAATGTGCAGTTTTTAATTGAAAGTTTCTTCAAAAAGTTTTATGAAATGATAATGGCTGTGGAATATATTCAGAGGAATGTTGTTCTAGAATTAGATTCAAAAAAGAAATGTGATTTATTGGAAAGAAATTGGGATTATATAAATTTAGAATCAACTGAGCTGATGGCATATATCTCTTTGAAGTTTATGTCTGCAGTCTTTTACAATAGTAAAAATTACACTGAGAGGAGAAGCAAGTTAGCTTTCCAGGAGGATCGAAGTAGATGGGAAAATAGAACTATTTTTATCTGGACTTTTTGGGTTGACCAACTTTGGAGATTATTATATTTAATCAGACAATAATTGATAAGAAATGGCCTTAAGAAACAAACATGGATATTTTAATCCAGAACAAATTACTGTTAATCTTTGGGATAATATGGGATGGATAAGATACAATGGAAATTTTTCTACAAGTTGTTCACAATAATAGTTTGTTAACAGGGACTTTTGAAACTTTAAACTTGTCTTTATTATTGTTCTTCTTCCTCTTAACTATTTTGTAATTAATATAGTATATAGATGACAGGCTAGTAATTTGCAAATGGATTTGGTAGTTTAAAATCTTTTGGGCCTGTTTTGCAAGGGGTAGAAATGAATTTTGTACTTACGTATTAATTAGTATTAAATAGAGGGAATTATATATTTATAGTTGTTAGTTTTTCTTTTTTCTTTTCTCTTTTTCAATGCACTTTTTAAATATCTTGCCTTTTACACAACATAATGGACATCTTGTTTTCTCAAACTGGCAGTTGATTAGATATATACCATGTTTCCCTGAAAATAAGACCTTTCTTATTATTTTTTTGCTTCAAAAGATGCATTAGGGCTTATTTTGGGAGAAACATAGTATCAGGGTGATCAGCCCAGCTGGCTGCCCACCTCCTGACACATGCACAAGAGGTGGCGAGTGTGTGGGGGTTGATCTTGTCTTGCAGCAGGTGCAGCCTGCCATCCACTTGGCTGGTGCACTTTGGAGTTGTGCAGACCATGCAGTGCAATTGTCATGCCCCCGTAGGAGTCTGAATCTGTGGCAGAAGATGAGCTGGAACAGGAACTGATAGTGAGTGAGAGGGAGCTCTGTTGGCTTTGGATGAAACTGGGGAAGGTCAGAGTCTGTCCAGAAAAGTCTATTTGAAATTAATAAGGCCTGCAGGCAGGGAGGAGAGACAGCACTCAGATGAGGAGCAAGAACCACCTTCTCCTGATGCGAGGGCTCAGAGAGTGCAGAGAAGACATGATCAGTGCAGACGGAGCAGGCCACATGTGAGGAGAGGCTCCACCCAGCTTCACCAGGCACACCTAGGAAATGAGACTTAAGGAGATGCCGTGGGGAGGGCATTTGTTGGAAACGTGCAGTCTCCACTTGCAGTCTCCACTTGAGTTCCTGAAGTGTTGTGTACTGATGTTTGAACTTGCCAAGAATCCTTGCATTCCTTCTTGGCATTCTGGAGTAATTTAGATCTTTTGCTCCCTGAACTCCTTGCTTAGCTCTTGTTTTCCTAAATACATTTGGGATTTATTGCCGTGCAGCCTTGGTGCTGGGCTGGACTAATTGCAGCCAGTGGCTGCTGGAGGTTTATGTGGGGGTTTGTTCTCACTTTGCTCTGGGACTTGCCAGAAATGTGGGAGCATTTGGGGAGCTTTGGAGCAATAAAGGGGTGGTTTGAACTGTCAGCTGTTTGTGTTATTTCTGTGCTGTGCCCTGGGTCATCACAGCAGGTAAGTCCAAGCCCCACAACCACCAGCCTCTAAGCAGCAGAGAGAGGCAGAGGTGTGGGGAGGAGGCACATAATCCAGCCCACTGGATGTGCTATGTGGCCATCTACCCACACCAGCTCACTTTGCCTGGAGCTGCAACGGAGCAGGCAGCCGCATGTCATGTCTGGTGGGCTGAATCATGTGCCTTTCCCCCATGCCTCTGCCTCCATCTGATGCTGGTGTCACTACCACGAGGTGAGGCAGATGGCAGGGAGGGGTGTAGCCATGCTGCAGTCCTTGCACACTCAGCCCCTGCCATCCAAAGTCATCCTAGAGTTCTGCCTGGATGAGCCTCCTCTGTCTTTGCTTGACGTGGCTGTGATGGGGCAGGCAGCCTTAAGATGCATCTGGCAGGTTGGATTGCATACTTCTTTTCCTCTGCCTCTGCCTGCTGCTTGGAGGGCTGGCCCTGTGGTTGCAGAGCTCAAACTTATCTCACTGCATGGGCTGTGCAGCCCCAGTGTGTTCCGGCCAAGGTGCAGCAGGCTGTAGCTGCTGCCAGACACTATCAGCTCCCGTGCGCTTGCAGTCTCCTATGCCGGCCATGCCCAGGGCTGATAATCTTAACCAAGGTTTATTTTGGGGGTAGGGCTTATATTACAAGTATCCAAAAATCATGCTAGGGCTTATTTTCTGGTTGGGTCTTATTTTGGGGAAAAGATGGTATTTAGCATTCTTTTCTTAAGAAATTTCAGCTTTTATTGTATCTTATGTTCCATTTTTCAGTCTGTCTTTCTCTTGGTCCACTTTTGTATGTCTGAAACTATTTGGTAAAATTAAAAGAGAATGGCTAACTTTTCAATCTGCTTTGTCACTCAGCCTCCTCTTCCTCCACGTCTTTTTCCTACAATTAGAATTTCTGGCATTGGCAGAGACCCATTATATAGTCAATTAGGTGATATGCATTTATGAAAGATTAAAAGATATTATTATATACATAAAAATTATGAAAAATTATCCCCTCATTCATTTGAATTAGGTTGATGTCTGATTGATGTCTGACCTAATGAAAACTCATGACTTCTGTTAATAGAAGTTACAGAAATCAGGTAAATATATTATCCACAATGTTAGAGAGATAAGAGGATGATAAATCCTCTCTATAAAGTCTTGTTATTCTTTTAAGCAAACTGAGTATGCCTGCAACATGTGGTATAGATTGCAAGTAGGAACTCTTGCAGTAGGAGCTCTTGGGATAAGTTTAATTGAGCAATCAAGAACTGATGGGGGAAAGGAAGATGTATATTTCTACTTTCCTAAACATATTTGAATAGTCCAACCATTTGGAAGACAAAGTTGGAGAGTCTCCTTCCTATAAATGACGATTGATGAGGAATTCATCCTTTATAAGACATGAAACTGGTATCCAGAAAGTGGGTTGAAAGTAATGTCATTATGATCCAATGGATTGTGACTCTGAAACCATTCCATTTCCAGAACTACTATAAAATGCAAAAGTTAGACAAAGTAAAAATATAAGTATTAATGATTGTCTTTAGTAAGTTAGAGTAGCTCTGTGAATGCAGTGATTGATGCAGAGCATTGGAGCCAGTCCTCAGTTGCTTTAATCAAGATGGCTAGCTAACAGTAGAGCATAGCTGCATGCAAGATGATCTTATAAAATTGCCAGACACATAAATGTCTATTGGTGTTTTAGCTCTGGATTCCAGTTCCTATCTGGATTTGCAAGCTAATTGGAATGATTGCATTTTTATAAGCTGTTCTGCAAGTCTGGGGGCCACTAATCAGCTCATTAGTCTTGGGGCTCTTTGATGGCAGTGAACAGAGGTCCACTGCCTCATTATTACATGGGTTCAACTTCTAGTTGAACTGTGTGGCAAAGGAAAAAAAAAGGAAAGAAGAGAAGTAGAGCATCTTCATTCCCCACTTGTATTTATCCATAGCTCTTTGAACCTTCATCAGTGCCTAGGCAGATTTTGATTAACACAGTCAACATGTTTGGGTGATTGGATGTATCATATAGCTGAATGCATCATACATCATCAGACAGGGCTTCTCTCAACTAAACTAATTCAGCCTTTTCCATTCTACTCCACAGTACACCAGTAGTGTAATACATCTAATATGCTTCTGCTTACCTTGAAAGAGATGGCATATTCTTGAGGTTCAAAGACTATTAACAATTTTACTCTAATTGAACCTATATTTTAATAACATTCACATGCTGTATATATAAAACATAGATCACATTTTACTAGCAACTGCCCTGCACCAATTTAAATATGTCCTGTTTACATAAACTCTGGGCACAGTTATTTGATATGCAGTCACACAATGGCAGAGAATTCCAGTTTGATGATTTCTAAAAAGAGATACAATTAATATGTCATGATCTGGTAATTGCTTCATGCCATAACTCAATCTGCTCTGCACTCCATTAAAACAATAAAATACTTGAGATTCATCTTTGTTTTCCCTGATGGAGAAAAATCAGGCTTTGATTATTCAGAAGACACTAGCTTTGTTTAGGTTATCACCACCTGTTGGAATTCAGTGCATGAGCAGTGGTGAGCAGCCTTATTCACCCCTAAATTAATCTTAGTGATTATCCTTAAGTCCTTGTTGCATGGCTTCATTCATTATGTTACTAACAAACTACAGAGGCTGGCGGTAGATCACAAGCTAAAGGACTAAAGAAAAATTCAATGTAGCTCCATTTTGGATAATAGCAATATATGAAGTAAACGGTTTTTCAATTTAAGTGCATCCATTCATGTCTATTCCTTTTGAAAGTATTGAGCCTAGAGCTAACTCTGCTTTAAAAGAAGATGGGAAAGTCAATCCCTAAAAGGCTTCTTTACAATATTACAATGAACACTAAAACATTATTTACCCCAGCCCAAACATTCAGCTGAATCCAAAGCCCAAAGACTTTCCATCGCTTGCTTTGAACGAGTTTGTATTACTCCAAACAACTGCATGCATTTTGGAGTCCTTGTGGGTGATGACCCCTGTTTGAAGTACAGATGAAAGTGATAGCCAAAAGAACCTTTGCACAGCTTTGTGCTGTGCACCAGTTGCAGCCATTTCTGGACTGGGTTGCTCTAATATCAATCACTTTGATCACCTGTCATATGGAGTATTTCAATATGCTTGGCATGGGGCACTTCTTGAAGATTAACACTGTCCTGAAAAATTTCAACTCCTGCAAAATGCATCTGTGAGGGAAATTAAATGTGCTCTGTTATCAGTGTACTTTACATCTCTGCATGAACAGCAATATTTAACTTCTGGGTTCAATTCAAGGTGCTAGTAATGACTTATAAAGCCCTACATGTCACGGGACTGGGTTGTTTGCCTTTCCCCAATTACAGCTCATATCAGATCCTGTACCAAGGAAATATTCTGGGTTGCGTCTGCCTACAACTGTCATCAGTGGCTCACCAGGAAGAGAGCCTTTTCTGTCATACCATCTGTCCAGTGGTACATTATCCCACTGGAGATCAGATCAGTCCCAATTCTTCTGGCCTATGTTGTAAATTGAGGACTACCCTGTACAGTGGATATATTAAGTCAGATTTTTATTTTACATAACTGGTGGCTAGTGTAAGCCAAATATTACCAGCTATAAACTTCATATTCTCATTTAAAGTAAGACTTAGTGATAACTAAGCTCTAAAAAGATGGAAGACACACAAATCCAATACTTCTAACCATATCTACCTTCTATTCAGATGGTATTAGTCATTATGATCAACATATCAGATATGAAAAAATATTGGATTACAAATAATGGACAATTAAAATGAAACAACTAGTGGCTCATTTGAAAGGGATTGTTTCCATGCATTAAACACAACATGACCATCAGCAGCTGTTCATTTATGAAAGACAGTATATCACTTTAATGTATTATTTTACAGCCAAGGATGTAGAATCACATATAATGTTCTATTCCTTTCCTGGAGGACTTTTATAAAAGGAAATTCTTTTGAAAACACTAATGGATGAAGCCTCTTTTGTAGTAGCAGAATTTTCATCCTCAACTTTGCTAAGTAGGCCTGGCTCACTAAGAAGGAAAAAGCAACAGTCCTGCAGCTGCATAGTCTGAGGTCATTGCAGTAAAGCACAATGACTAATTCTGAATTTTAGAATTTAGAACTGGAACTACAGTATCTTCAAATTGATTTGAAATGATTATATATTTATATTATGTATAAAGCTATTATTTTTTCGTTAACTAAATGTGCATTTGCAAATAGATTGCCATACTATTTAATTACCTCATTCAAATAATAACTTATTTGAGTAACTATTATAAAAGCTAGTAAAATTACTAAAATTCTCTTCATCTTATGGCTTAGCACATACTATATATTTCTGATATGTTCTTTATTAGAATTTTTTAGTATTGCACAATAAAAATATACAAAACAAATAAACAAAAAAATCAAAAGTAAGAAAAAACAAAATAGAGTGAAAATAGAAAAAGACATATAGTTATGCTTTTCACCCTTCTATTTAGCAATAGCAGTAGCACACTTATATACTGCTTCACAGTGCTTTTACAGCCCTCTCTAAGTGCTTTACAAAGTCAGCCTCTTGCCCCCAACAATCTGGGTTCTCATTTTACTGATTTCAGAAGAATGGAAGGCTGTGAGCCGATGGGACTTGAACTGCCAAACTGCTGGCAATCAGCAGTCAGCAGAGGTAGCCTGCAGTACTGCATTCTAACCACTGCGCCACTACGGCTCTTTACCAAGTAATCATCATTTTAATATTTTCCTCTCTTCTTTGGCCATTTGAAATCTCCAAATCCAGAAAACAATTCATTCTCTTCCTTTTTAAAAAATATTTTTACTTTACTAAAGTATTTTTACTTTACTAAAATACAATAAAAGTTAATATGAATTAAACACAAACCAGAAAAGAAATAGAAAGAAATGGAAAATAGAAAGAGCAAGAAAAAAAAGGAAGTGGGGATGGGAAGGAAAAAATAAGAAAAAGAGAAAAGAAAATTTTAAAATGATTTCCAGTCTTCATTGGAAATGCAAACAAACGCAGTAATTCTTCATTTTCTATATGATTATATGCAAATATCTCATCTTCCCATAATCCATCCCTTGTTGTTGTTGTTAGTTGCGAAGTCGTGTCTGACCCATTGCGATCCCATGGACAATGTTCCTCCAGGCTTCCTGTCCTTTACCATCCTCTGGAGTCCATTTAAGGTCATGCCTACTGCTTCAGTGACTCTATCCAGTCACCTCATTCTCTATCATCCCATTCTTCTTTTGCCCTCAATCTTTCCTAGCATTAGGCTCTTCTCCAGTGAGTCCTTCCTTCTCATTAGGTGGCCAAAGTATTTGAGTTTCATCTTCAGGATTTGGTCTTTTAAAGAGCAGTCAGGGTTGATCTCCTCTAGGACTGACCGGTTTGATTTCTTGCAGTCCAAGGGACTTGCAGGAGTCTTCTCCAGTACCATAGTTCACAAGGCCTCAGTTCTTTGGTGCTCAGCCTTTCTTATGGTCCAACTTTCACAGCCATACATTGCAACTGGGAAAATCACAGCATTGAGTATACATATTTTTGTTGACAGGGTGATGACTCTGATTTTTAGAATGCTGTCTAGGTTTGCCATAGCTTTCCTCCCCAGGAGCAAGCGTCTTTTAATTTCTTGGCTGCAGTCCCCATGTGTGGTGATCTTGGAGCCCAGGAAAATAAAATCTGTCACTACCTCTATTTACTCCCCATCTATTTGCCAGGAATTGAGAGGGGCATATGCCATGATCTTAGTGTTCTTAATGTTCAGTTTCAACATTTTTGTACTCTTCTTCTTCACCCGCATCAAGAAGCTCTTTAGTTCCTCTTCAATTTCTGCCATTAGAGTGGTATCATCTGCATATCTGAGGTTGTTGATATTTCTCCCAGAAATCTTACTTCCAATTTTTGATTCATCTAGCCATGCCTTTCTCATGATATGCTCTGCATATAAGTTAGATAGGCAGGGCGACAGTATAGTGCCTTGCCAGACTCCTTTCCCAATTTTGAACCAATCAGTGTTCCGTGTCCAGTTCTCACTGTTGCTCCTTGACCCGCATATAGGTTTCTCAAGAGACAAATAAGATGGTCTGGTACTTCCATCTCTTTAAGAACTTCCACAATTTTTGTGAGCCATACAATCAAAGGCTTTAACATAGTCAATGAAGCAGAAGTAGATGTTTTTCTGGAACTCCCTAGCTTTCTCTATGATCCAGTGTATGTTGGCAATTTAATCTCTAGTTCCTCTGCCTCTTCGAAATCCTGCCTGTACTTCTGGTAGTTCTCAATCCACATACTGCTGGAGCCTAGCTTGTAGAATTTTAAGCATAACTTTACTGGCATGTGAAATGAGTGCAATGGTGCGATAGTTTGAACATTCTTTGGCATTGCCTTTCTTTGGAATTGGAATGTAAACTGACCTTTTCCAATTGTGTGGCCACTATTGAGTTTTCCAAATTTGTTGGCAAATTGAGTGCAGCACTTTTACTGCATCATCTTTTATGATTTTGAATAGCTCAGCTGGAATACTGTCCCCTCCACTAGCTTTGTTGTTGCTCAGATTTCCTAAGGCCCATTTGACTTCACATTCTAGGATGTCTCTGCTTGAGGACAGTAACCACCCCACGTGGTTATCAGGGATGTTAAGCTCATTCTTGTATAGTTCTTCTGTGTAATTATGCCACCTCTTCTTAATTTCTTCTGCCTCTGTTAGGTCCCTGCCATTTTGGTCCTTTATCATGTCCATCTTTGAAACATGAAGACATGAAGGGCATGAAACATGAGACATAAAGGGCATGAAACATTCCCTTCATATCTCCAATTTTCTTGAAGAGATCTCTGGTCCTCCCTATTCTATTGTTTTCTTTTATTTCTTTGCACTGTTCATTTAAGAAGGCATTCTTATCTCTTCTAGCTATTCTCTGGAATTCTGCAGTTGGGTGTATCTTTCTCTTTCTCCCTTGCCTTTCTTTTCCCTTCTTTCCTCAGCTGTTTGCAAGCCTTCCTCAGGCAGCCATTTTGCTTTCTTGCATTTCTTTTTCTTTGGGATGGCTTTAGTTGCTACCTCTTGTACAATGTTGCAAACCTCCGTCCATAGTTCTTCAGGCACTCTGTCTATTAGATTTAATTCCTTAAATCTATTTATCACCTCTACTGTATATATATCAGGGATATGATTTAGTTCAAACCTGAGTAGCCTAGTGCTTTTCCCTACTTTCTTCAATTTAAGGCTAAATTTTGCAACGAGAAGTTCATGATCTGAGACACAGTCAGCTCCTGGTCTTAATCCATCCCTTATTCATACACAAATCCATAAATTATTAACATTTTGGTTCTGTTGTCAACAAAAAGTCCAAAAGTTGCTTTGTACTGCTTCCTTTTGTTTCTAGAAATCTTGATCTTTCACTCATTCAGATGCTATGGTAGAATTGGATCTCTGCAGTTTTTCTTTTTCCTATCTCAAACACTCCTTTTTGGCATTATCAACCCTCTTTTATAAATCAGGTAAGAGTCATTATCCAGGTCTTTATCTTGACTTATCAATTGCGTTTCCAGTTTAATTATCATTTCTGTCTTATAATCCACATTTTTTTAAAAAAATTCAGTACATCAAAAATTAATTTATACTCTAATACTAAAGTTAGTTTCAGCTATTTATATTGTAGATCTTTCAAGGTATTCTCTTTAACAACTTTTAGAAGCAGACATCATTGCTAACACAGTAGCTATTAGTTTCTGTCCCTATTCTCCATATCTCCTGGACTGTTTCATACTATTTTCTGATAATTTGTTTCAAAAAAAAGAAAAGAAAAGAAAAGAAAAGAAACAAAGAAAGAAAGAAAGAAAGAAAGAAAGAAAGAAAGAAAGAAAGAAAGAAAGAAAGAAAGAAAGAAAAGGAAAGCTTCTTTCCTCTCCTTTTCTCTCTCTTTTTCCTTTTATTCCTGGAATATTTATTTATTAGCAAAAGTCTTAATATACAGAAAACACAAATTAAAAGAAAGTTACATATAGTTTTCAAGTATATATTTCTAGGATTTGCCTTAAAATATTGAAGTTAAAAGCTGAACAACAATTGCACTGTTCTGATAAATGGTAAGCCAAGCAGGCCATGGATCTGAATAGATTGAACAGTATAGGAAGTAATGCATATGAAAAAGGGAAAGAAAGATAGCTTATGTATGAGGAAAGTAGAAGCAAAGTTTGGTAAGATCTCATACAGTACAGACAGTGGTGGGCTGCTGCCAGTTTGGACTGGTTCAGGTGGACCGGTAGTTCAGACCAGTGGCTGGCTCACCCTCCCACCCTGGTGCTATCACATCCTATATAATTGCCATTTTTTTGATGCCATGCACATGCATGGAAGGTATGTGCTCACATTTTCAGTTCCGGATGAACCAGTTGTTACAATCAGCAGCAACCCACCACTGTGTACAGAGTAGGTGATTATTAGTAGAATGGAAAAACTGGAATTTGTATGTCTTTCTCCATATATATTTTTTTTCAACAAAATCAACAGCATTTATTTTTATTTATTTATTTTGCGATTTATATGCAGCCATTCTCCCAAGGGACTCAGGGCGGCTTACAAAAACAGCATTTCAATACAAATCACAATAAAATTTAAAATTACAACCCGATTAAAACAATTTAAAATTATACCAGTATACCCCTAGAACGGATCAGTTGAGTTGGTGAAAGAGCCACGTCTTCAGTTCACGATGGAAGGAAAACAGATCGGGGGCTGTCCTGAGCTCGGTGGGTAAATCATTCCAGAGGGTTGGGGCTCCCACAGAGAATGCTCTCCTCCTGGGGGCTGTCAGCCGGCATTGTCCGGCTGATGGCACCCTGAGGAGGCCCACTCTGTGAGAGCACATGGGACGGTGGGAGGGTGGCTGGAGATGGTCCTGCAAGTACCCCAGGCCTAAGCCATGAAGGGCTTTATAGTTAAGCACCAGCACCTTGAAATGAATCCGGAACGCTACCGGCAGCCAGTGCAGCTCGCTTAGGAGGGATGTTACACGGGAGTATCGAGAGACCCCCGTAATTACCGGTATGGCTGCATTCTGGACTAGCTCCAGATGCATCCCAAGGGCAGCCCCATGTAGAGGGTGATGGATAAATTATTTTGGTTCATCAAAAGGTTCATCAAAAAGCCTGTGTTGCCACCATTTCCAACATAACTTATCCACCAACCCACAACCCAGCAACAGTGCTTCCACCCAATCAAAATACAACTACGTCATCAGCCAATCAGAATAAAACAACACTGTCAACCAATCAGAATACACCTTTGCCTCTTTTCATAGAAAAATGTTAGTTAAGATCACACAGTTTGCCCATAAGCACCAAACTGAGAACATCAGTCAGAAGATGATGAATGTGATTTCATCGAAACGTCGCTACTATCCTTCTAAAGATATGTTTACAATTACACAGGAAGAAACCTGAGATATTACCTGCCCACACACACACACACACACACATCTATATATGCAAGTTTTGGTATATTCGGGTCTTTTCCCATGTTTACACGGAAAAAGATCCAAACATACCAAAACTTGCATACCTCTACCCGTGAAAATCTACGAAAACATATATATATAAAAGTTTTACTAGAACATGATCTCTAAATAGACCTGAACTCCTTCTCCTTCTTCATTATTAATCCTTTGTCTTTTCTGGCAATGTGTTTGTAGTTTAAAACATAGCTACAAGCCATTTATCCGCTGGTGACTATGTCTCTGATAATTTTTCAATTAATCATGATTTATAGTTTGGCCTTAGCCTTTTACAAGGTTTCCTGTGCTTGCTGATTCTCTTTTCTGGCAATTTCCTCTTGAGAATCAGGAATCATAAAACTGGAGACCCAAAAGAATTATAGCCCAAATTGCTGTAAAACTGACCTTTTCAGAAAAGTCAGTTTAAAACGATCTTATATTTTTCAGAAGCATTTTGGTAGCGCTTAGACTCAAAACAGCATTTTAGCAAGATTAAATATAATTTACTATAATTTTTTTATAGTTTGTTAGTGACAGTTTAAACTGAACGATTTTTCCATATAAAGAAAAAAAATAATATTCAGGCAATTTCTGTTCTTCAGTGCTGGTTAATTACTTCTAAAACCCTCTGAAACTAAGCCAACTGATGGATAATATGGTACAATTTTAAACAATGCTTTCAGAGTTTGTATAAGTAGAAAATTTTGTGGAAAGACAGAAGAGCTAGTCTCAAAAGGTATTAGACTGTCCCAAATCTCTTAAACTGGCTTTCCTATAACTTTGAATAGGTTCAGAATGAAGAAACTGATTATTCAAGCTATAAATGGCACAGTTCCAGTGAATAGTTGGCTTTACACATTGCCCATGGCTGTACCCCAATTTACAGAAAGACAAATGGCTTGATTAGCATACTATGTATAATCCATGGTTTACACAATAGTGGCTTGTACAACATAATTAATGAAGCCAAAATTAAGTTAACCATACCATAGTTTGATATGTGAACATAATCACAAACTTACCTATTTCATGTAAGGCATGTGTATTGCAGAATTTCCAGCATTTATTGTAACATTGTTTGTCTATTTTGGTCATTATTGATGGAGCTATATACCATCTGTAAAACATTTTGTATCAATTTTCTCTTAAATTGTAATTTATAATTTTACTGATTTCTTCCATAGGCTTTCTCATTGTTAAACATCTATAATAAAACATGAATATTTGAGAGCTCCTTATATATAATAAGATGTCAAAGTCTGAATTACAACAAAACCTTTGGACATGATAGAATATTCTTTGATTTGACTGTACAGAAAAGTTGCCATTGTTTTTCATTTGGAACTAATCTTTTTCTTTTTTGCAGCACTTCATCAAAAGATTTCATTAGGCTCCCACACATTGTACAATCTTTCTGCTGGTTCTCTGGGCATATGAAACACAATGATTCTTTATTATTTTTTATATCTCATCAGATGCACATCTTTGTAAAACAGATTGGGAAGCCTGGCATTAATTTTCAAAAAGGCTGATTAAACACACTTTTAAATTGCTACATTAAAAACAATTGCCTAAAAGTCTACTCTAGGGCACTTTGTTACATAATAAAAGATCAAAGGGAAACAAACCAAAACTAAATACATATGCCTAAGAAATCATGCTAGTTTTTTAAAAAAACCTGTTATTAATGAAAAGGTAAAATTAGATGAATAGATTGGAGGATCCTGTGAGCAACAATAGAGCATGTCTTCTATTATATACAAACAACAGAAAAAAATTAGATTAGATGAACAGCTATTCCAAGTTTTCTTTTGTGAGAGAGCATGGCTTTGGATGCAAATCCCTTGCTGTCCAGCTGTATCCAATCCCTACTAGTGTTTTCCAGAATTTTGGCCACTTTTTGGACAATGACATGAGGGGTTATTTGCTATTTATCTTCTGACTTTGTGTCTGATAACTGAGGAGACCCTGATTCAATCAATGACCTAAAGAGCTATATTCTAAATAAATAACTAGTTATTACCTTGAATATAAACGTAAAATGTGATGGAATGTAGGTTTATGGTGTGTGTGTGTGTGTGTGTGTGTGTGTGTGTGTGTGTGTGTAAAATATATTATAATGCAATGTTGTTTGACAAAAGAGATAAGGACATCCTGGAGCAAATTTAAGGACTTTGTCATTGCATAGATAAATTTATATAGGTTTTTTGGGAGGAAGGAAACAATACAGTATGGATATTTGTTATTGCATTCTTCTTTACTTCTCAGTATAATCTATATCCTTCAGATTCTCTGATATCTCTCTTCCAAATACTAAACAGGCTTGGTATTGCTTACCTTTGAAGCTCAGAGAAGATGAGTCAAGGACTACATCTGCTGAGTTAAATAAATATTTCATTGTCAATCACAAACAGCATCAGCATCTTTGAACAAATAATTCTGTCACCTTAACTGAGTTCATTGCTATTATGAAATCATATGAAACATGACTTCTCCAACTTATGCACTGATATACTGATTAAGTTATTTATAAATTTAGGAGTGCATATATGTCTAAAGAACACGGTGACAAAGCCTTTGTAAACATTCAAGAAAATATGAACACATATTTGCATCTGCATTAAACTATAAGCAACAGATGGCTTGTGGGACGTATGAAATTTGCCAAAGTTTTTTTTTCTGAAAAAGTGATTGCCTCTTTCCTCTGGAACACATAAGCTACCAGCATATGGTAATAAAGAACGCTCCTGGGTTTAGGCATTGTCCCTTGGGTTATGTTTTTTATTTTTACCTCTATGAAGGATTTATCTTCTATGCTAATAGCAAACTGGAAAACTGAATAATGTTCGTTGAATAATCCAAGTATAGTTACAATTTAACAAGAAGTTGGAATATTTGGTGGAAGTTCCAAGAAGGACTTTTGTATATTGGATCCTCAAATTTGGCTCAGAAAACTGTCAAGACTAGGCTTGAGTTGGTTCTTTATTGGTTAAAAGGAAAGACAAGAGCGTATGATTCAGCCCAGTCAACAGTTAACCTACCATTTAAAAAGTGAGTTGTAGCCATTATGAGAGATATGATTATTATTTTTGTATCATAGTAGAATGGAATAATTCAAGTTTTCTTTTTCTTCCTTCTCTCTATATTACCTTGTTTCATTAATATTTGTATATTTTGTTTTGTTTGAATGTTTGATTTCGTATGTTCTGGCTATATATTTTTTTTAAAAAATGGATTTGTAATTGTAAAAAAGTAATACATTATGCAATATAGATACTTTAAAAAACAAGAAAACAGTTTGATGAGTACTGATCCCTATAATAACAAAATTATTTGTTTCATATATTGTGCTAATAGGGATGAGGACATAAGGACATAAATATTTCCTTCTGAAACTCTCAGAATTTAATGAAAATCAATTTCAAAATTTCTCATATTTCAAGATGTGAAACAAATAAAAACTGTCATGTAAGCTCTAAAAGAAGCAATCATGATTTTTTAAAAATCCACAGAATCTTCCCAGACCTAATCCTATTGACTTATATTATAGGGTATAGCTCTTTAATTGTCCAAAAATGTTAACTGAAGCCTGTGGATGCAGTTGTGGTTGACTTTGTCATCATAATTTGTTTACCAATTTACTGAGTAAACCCACAATTGACTTACTTGTATCATGATAATCCATCCTGATTACAAACTGCAGCAGCTAGGTACACATGATATATTAGTCCAAAATTAAATGTATGCCTTTAAATGATGAATGGTTACAACAGTAGCCAAAACTGTGGAAACCTTTTGGGAAAAGTGTATTTTTGGGGTTTGAGGCCTAATAATACCACTTTTTTGGAGTAGTATCACAAAATTATATATCAATGGAAAGATAATTTAATCAAGAATGTAATGCAAAGTTTGTTCAATTATCTGTATTCTATGAAAAGTTATAGCCAAATAACCAGAAAAAAGAAGCACAACTTGCTTAGGTTGATATCAGCTAGCTCTCCATCTGATTGTAGCCAATAAGCATGAGAGTTTAGAGAGCCAATCAGGTGTTATCTTGTTTTGGCAATGGCCAATCAGATCACAGTAGGATTCAGTTATTGATATCATGTATAGAAGCTAAGAGGAGGACATTTGTCAGTGTGTTATGTGATCGCTATCAAGTTGGTTCGGGTTTTTTGTGTTCTTTCATTTAGTGAGCTTGTAAAATGTAATAAAATTAAAACAATGGTGCAAAGAGTTGACTCATCCAGAAAGTGATGTAAAATAGTATTATTAAATGAACAAGGCTTCACTTAATTATTAAGTGAACAATTATAAAGAAATTAGAAGAAAAATTGGTAGAAACATAACCAAAGGTGGCATTTCTAAGTTTTTGAAAAGGTATAAGGAGACTCAGTCACTACAAAACCACACTGGTAAAGGTAGGAAAAAGTGCACAACATCAAGTGATAATAGAAGAATTAAGAAACTGTGCCTACGTGACAGATGAAAATCATTTGGCTGTATACAAGATGAAATGGCACAATGCAATGTGAAGTTGAGTGTAAGACTGTTCGGCGTAGACTGCAGGAATTTGGCCTAAAATCTAGAATTCCATTTTATCTCTCAAACAAAGGTTGAAAAGTATTACATTCTTGATTAAATTATGTTTCTATTGATATATAATTTTATAGTACTACTCCAAAAAAAAAAAAGTGGTGCTATTTGCCATCAAACTTCAAAGATATACTTTTCCCAAAAGGTTTCCACAATTTTGGCCACTACTGTATTTGGAATACACACATAAACTAAGTATGCTTTTAACTTCTTCTATCATTTCAACAAGGCAATAACTGTGGTGCAGAATTGGAATGGGGTATGTTTAAGATTCTGAATCATTTTGAAAGATTGATATTGAGATTATTAATTGGTATTTAGACGCCTAAAATCTTCTTGTAATTAAGATTAGAATGCTATGACTGATCTAAAACATAATTGGAGCACAAGGCTATTTTGCAATTCTATTATTCTCTGTCTACAACAGAGAATAGCTGCCAGTTCCTTAGCTGGTGTTGGTCTTCATATGCATCAAATTCTTCTCAAGAACCTAGGATGTTATAATGTGGCATAATATGTATGTGGATCCAAACAGTGTGGCTATTTGCAATTGACAGATGGAAATTTTGTGCAGATTTTCTAAATGCCATCCAAGATTTTTTGGAATAGAAATCAGTGTGCCAGGAACCATTGGAACCATCAAGATCTGATTATGCCATAATTTTTCAATTTTAATTTTCAGTTCTTTATACATTATTATTATTCTCTTTTATTCATTAAAAAGGAAACTCAGTCAACTGAACATTTAAAAATGTGTTACAAATACCATTGACTGGTGCTAATGGTTGATACGGGTTGCTGCCAGAATCCTAGGTATCAACCAAGTACCTTCTTAAAATATATGCTGTTCCAAGTAGCACAGTTTTTTGCAGTTCCACTGGTGTTATTTCAGGAAGCTGCAATTTCTTGAAGTGTTTTGTGAAATTCTTGGACATGGTACCAAGTGCCCCGATGACAATGGGTATCACTGTGACATGTTTCATCTATAGCCGTGTAGTTTTTATGGCCAGGTCATATTTCATGGTTTTTTTCAGTTCTTTTTCTTCAATTCTGGTGTCTCCTGGTACCATGATGTCAATAAATTGTGTTTCAGTTTTCGACAACGGTGATATCTGGCATGTTGTTTTCCAAGTGTTCCAAGTGATGATCTGTCTGTATTCGAAAGCCCCACAAGATCTTCACCTTCTCATTTTCTATAACTTTTTCCACTTTAGTTTCCCATGACTTTTTGGATACAGATAAATCGTATTTTTTACATAATGACCAGTGGATTAATTTAGCAACTTGGTCATGTCTAGCTTTGTAATCAGTTTGTGCGATTTTGTTGCATTCACATATTAAATGTGAAACAGTTTCGACTTCGTTGTTGCAAAGTCGGCAGTTTGGATTGTATCTTTGCTTTCATAGCATTAGTTGTAGTGCTTGTTCTTGACCAGCCAGTATTAAACCTTCTGTTTCTTTCTTGATGGTTTCCATCTTAAGTCATGCCCATGTAAAGTTGTCATCACATTTTCCTTCAATGTTTTTCAAGTGTTGTCCATGTAAAGCTTTGGTTTTCTATCTATTTAACCTGTCATCCAGCTGTTTTTCCTTATATTCTGCCTTTGTTTCTGTTGTTTTTATAACGTTCTCCGTTTTCATAGCCTGCAGCAATTTTTGTGTACTTTGGTTCACATCATCATTCAACCTTCATTTTTCTTCTTCTACAGTTTGATGGATTTGCAATAGTCCTTTGCCCCCTATTTTTCTTGGTAGGTACAACCTGTTGATGTCACTTCACAGATATAAAGCGTTGTACATATTAAAAAGTTTGTACATTTTCCAATCCAAGTTTTCCAGTTCAGCCAAAGTCCAGTTGATGATTCCAGTTGAGTAGTGTAATCATTGGAACTGCCCATGTATTAATGCCTCTAATTATGTTTCCAGCATTCAGTTTTGATTTTAATATTTTGTGGACCCTCCTGATGTACCGTATATCCTTGAGTATAAGTTGGCCAGAATATAAGGCAAGGCACTTAATTTTACCACAAAAAACTGGGAAAACTTATTGACTCGAGTGTAAGCCTATGGTGGGAAATGCAGCAGCTACTGGTAAATTTCAAAATAAAAATAGATACCAATAAAATTACGTTAATTGAGGCATCAGTAGCTTAAATGCTTTTGAATATTTATTTCAAAGAAAAACAGTAAACTAGTTCTGTAAGTGGAAAAGAGGGTCAACAAAAAAAATATGGTATCAACAATAACTTTAAAAGTACAACCTTTAAAACTTCAGCTCAATCAGCAACCAAGCTAAAACACAAGAGTTAAAATCCTTCAAAACTAGATTCCTCCTTCTCATCTGTATCTCCAAACAGAACTTCAGCTTTAGCTGGTGTGAGGTTATCAGCATAGACATTGTCATCATCACTGAGTTCGCAGTCATCATTATCACTGCTGTCGTTCTCATACAAAGCACTGTCTTCACTGCCATCCATGGCATTACTAATGCCACATTTCTTGAAGGCGCATTGCACCATGTCTTCTAGAATCTCTTCCCATGCATCACAAATCCACTTTGCTACCAATTCTATGTCGGGCTTCATCAGATTTCCAACTTTTGTCAGTTGGGCTTGACCAGATGACATCCATTCATGCTACATATTTTGCACACAGTCTTTGAAAGGTTTATTTAAACACACATATAGGGGCAGCAATACAGATGTAAACCCACCTGGAATAATGGCCAAAGTAACTTGAGAAGACTTTGCCAAGATGGTTTTTTCTTTAAGGCTGCTCCTGGTTGTCCGTTCCAAATTTCTTCCAGCCATTTTTTTGTTCCTTCTTCATCCATCCAGCCTTTAATATATGCGCGCACTGTAATTCGTGGTGGGAATTTGACCTTTTTAGGTAAGGTCTTTCTTTTAAAAATAATGACAGGCCACAGCTTAGTTCCATTAGCCAAACATGACAGAATGACTGTGAAATGGTTTTTTTCATTTCCTGTGGTTCTGAGTAAAATAGTTTTGTCTCCCAAGCTTGCTACATTTCTATTGCTTGGAAAATCAAAGGCCATAGGTGTTTCATCCATATTCCCAATATCTCCCAGGTCATAGTTATGGATCCTTCTTTGTTTTATGATGAATGAATGGAATGACATCACTTTTTCATCAAAGTCTTTTGGCAACTTCTGTGAAATCTTTGTTCTTTGCCGCAGACATAGGGCAAACCTATTCATGAAGCGAGTACACCATCCTGCTGACACAGCAAAGTTTTCAATGCCTGGTGCTTTTAATTTGTCTCATTAGCCATTTGAAGGGCATGTAAGAAAATTCCCATGTGTGTTACGCAGTAACCATTTTGACGACACTCCATAACCCACTTATGCAATTCAGTCTCTAGAGCCCCATATGAAGTCGTTAAACCACGTCAAGTGTTTTTTGCCTTTGGAATCTTTTTCAAGTCAGCTTTCATTTTCCGCACTCCCTCACTTGTTTTTCATCAACACAAAATTCCCTACTTGCAATACTGTTATTGCTTTCTTCTGCTCTTGACACAACCTTAAGTTTGAAACCAGCTTTGTATGATCTATGTTTTTGTTTTGGTCCAGGATTAGAAGTATTGAGATCCATTTCTAATAGGAGCGTAAAAGTCAAAGATCACAAGAGTGCTTCTTTCTCTGTATGTATACAAAACATCACATACCAGGAATAGCATATTAAGATGGACTAATGTAACCTGATGTACACAATAAACACAAATATATGCTCTGGACTATAGACATTGAATGCATATAAATCCCTGGGCAAAAGAAAGGCAGTACAATCACTCTAGGTGTAGGGGCAGTATAAAATATTAATACATGATAAATAATGGAACAATTAAAAATAATAGCACAGTTTCTCTCTCTCTCTCTCTCTCTCTCTCTCTGTCTTTTTGGGGGGAGGGTGTTTGTGGCTATGACAACTACTTTCAAAATTGTTACTGGATATTTCCTGTTACATGAAATTGCTAAAAGGCTTTTGCAGTCATATATTGCAACAAAACATTTTTTTAATGGTAAAAATAAACTGACATATGAAGCTACTTCTAAATAACTATGTAAGAGAGGAATAAATCTTTTTCTGAAAATTACTGGTGCAAATACACAAAATTAGAGCTGTAATGTGTGGTAATATTATTTTATAATAGAATTTTGGTGGAGGAAATAAAGTTGAAAACTACATGAAAGCAGGGCCGGATTTAGATGAAGAGGCCCTAGGCTATTCCACTTATTAGGCCCTTTCACCTCTCATTTTTTTCGGTTCAGTGTTTTGGTGTTCACTGTTTTTAGAATAGTGTAATTTTAATTTTGCTAACAATTTGAATGTAGGCCCCTCTTGATCTTGAGGCCCTAGGCTGAAGCTTAGTTAGCCTATAGGAAAATCCGGCCCTGCATGAAAGGAACACGAAAGTGATAAAGTCATTCTATATGAGTTGGATAGCTATATAAATTTGTTTAATAAATACAATGGGAAAGGTCTTTGGGGATTCCAGAATTTACATGGCACTAATTAGATTTTTGATCTCACTTTTATTTTGAGGCATAATAGACTAGTTTTACACTATAATTAAATTACACAAGAGAATGCAGTATATATACCAAAAATAATTCAATAACAATCTAATCTGATACATTGGGTTAAGTGATGTAGGGCTTGATCTAATTTCAGGCAAGTTCAAGCCTCTATTAAGAGATACCTGCATTCTCTCTCTCTCTCTCTCTCTTTCTCTCTCTCTCTCCCTTCCTTTTTCTTTTTTTCCTTTCTTTCTTTTTTTCTTTCTTTCTTCTCTCTCTCTCCTTCTTTCTTTCTCCCTCCCTTTCTCCTTTCTCCCTTTCTGTGAGGAAGCCCAGAAGGTCTTTGGTAGGAGGAAGAAAAGCCAGACATTTTGAAACGTTTTGTAGCTTACCCTGAGCAAGGATGGCTAGTACAGGCACTTAAAATAAGCTCTCAACTCAAGCTCAGTGCACGTAGAGATCCCCAAACAATGTGGATGAAATGTGAGTAAAAGGATTTACCCTTCCCTTCCACCCCACCCTCTTTCTTTCTTTCTTTCTTTCTCTCTCCCTTTCTCCTTCTCATCTGGCATTCTTAAAGCTCCACTATTGATTAGCTTAGCCTGAGCAAGGATAGTAGCAGCCACTTACAGTAAACTCTCAACTCAAGCTCAGTGCACCTGGCGATCTCCCTAAACAGTGAGGATTTCTTTGTTTCTTTCTCTCTTTAAGCCCCCCTCCCCCAGCCTGTCTTTGCTTCCAGGGAGCTGCAGGGAGTCTTGCTAGGCTAGGATTATTGTCAATGGAATTAATGAGATGTTGAACAGTAGTGGTGAAAGTGAGTACCCCTGGAAGATTCCTCGTCTGATGTTGACTTCACCAATGTTCTCTCCATTTGCTATTAGAACTGTTTTCCAGATTTGCATATTTGCTTTAAAAAATGTACAAATATTTTTACTGATTCCAAAATTTTCCAGACAGGTGTTAATCCAGCTGTGGAGTAATGAGTCAAATGCCTTCTTCTAATCAATCCATGCCGTATTTAAATTTGTTTTTCTTCGTTTTGCATTTTTTAGTACCATTTTGTCAATGAGCAGCTGATCTTTTGTTCCTTTTGATTTTTTATAATTTCCTTTTTGTTCTACTGGATACAAATTGTTTTCCATCAGATGATTGAATACTGAATTTGCCAGTATTCTTGTAAAAAGTTTCAATGTTTTTGGCAGACAAGTAACTGGGCAATAGTTACTTGCTTCTGTGCCCTTTTCTGGATCTTTCATTATGCTGAAAGTATGTTTGACCAGCTGTTAACCATTCTTCACTTGTTGCATACTATATTATTATTATTATTATTATTATTACCTGCTATATTAAAATTTGTATTTCCAAACCTTTGATGTAGTCTAGTAGGCAACGGTCATATCTGAAAGTTAGATAAACTACCACTGTGATTATTAATAATTTGTCATAGTAAAATGGACTAGCTAATTTAAAAGGTGTTATCTGTGAATTCATCAGAAAGATCAGGGTAAGCAAATGACTAAATCATCTCCAATACTTTTTTATTATTATTATTTATTATTTATTAGATTTATAAACCGACCTACTCCTGGGGGACTCAGGGCGGTGTACAGCCATAAATAAAACATTTAAATACAAAAGTTTAAAATAGAATAAAACGAATTAAATAATTTGGCTGATAATTAAAACCCCAATAATTTAAAACAAATTAAATACTTTTAAAATACCTTTCGTAAAGAATCAAGCAGAAAAGAATCAAACTGTCACTTCAACATGTTTAAAGAGAGGGGTAGCTTTTTAGCACTGATAAAAATCTAAATTTAGGAATTTCTCCAGATCCCCTGAAGCACAGCAATGTTGCAATTTTTGTCAGTAATTTGATGACACAAGCAAGTTCTTTTGTCAGGCAAGGAAACTCCTATTTTAATCTTTAGAATTATGCTTCAAAGTAAAAATGAAACTGTTAATTGAGGAGAACATTCTGGAAAGACAGTGTTAGTCATTCTAGGGAATAGGTTCTACACAGGCTTTGGACCAGGTGTGAAATCCACTTACCTTTGCTATCAGTTTACAAATGGAGCGCACGTGTGTGTTCGCTTTGCTCGTGCGCAACACCTCTATGTATGCACAGGACCTTCTGCGCATGTTCAGAGCATAAAAAATGGGACATGATGACATCCGGGTGGGTGGGCAGAGCCTCCTGCCACCGGCATTTGAGCCGGATAGAACTGGCTGCATTTCACCACTGCTTGGGACTCATAATATTCGACATGCTCACCTCTTCTATATGTAAGAAACTAATAGAGATAGTGTTGATTTTGCAAAGGTAAATGCATTTTAAGAGATGTGTTCTCAGAAATTCAATAGGGCATTGAAATACCAAGAAAAGGACCAAGAATGGAAAGTGGGAAATGTTTGCAATCCTAAAGCCAAGTCAGCTTGCAAAAATAAGCTAGCAGGTTTTTTTAATAAATCATACGAGTTTGCACAAGGTGTAGAAATCAATCACTTGTGTTTATACAGCTAAATCCTTAGAAAACAGGAACTGTGGATTAAGCGAAATTGCATGTACAGCCAATGAAGAAATCAGTTTAGAAAGGGAAAAGATAGTTTAGGGGAAGGAAGAAAGGGCAAAGGGTAGGGAAAGAAGTAAGCATGGGAAATTCACAGAAAAAGGGAACTAGCCAGTCCTTGTCAAATTGGATTGCAAGGGAGAGATTTTTGCTTTGGGCTAAGGGAATAAAAGGTGCTGAAATCTATTTTTGGGTGTGTCTACTTTGCTATTAGTAAATAGCAATAAATTAGTAGACTAATTTTCCAACAGTTGATGTAACATGTACATTTTAGTTCTGGTTGCTATCAGTTCTAAATTTTACCATATCTAAATAGCAGCTAATGACATGTTAAAGCCATAAAAACAGATACATCTCAACAATTCCAGAAAATTGTTTTCCATAGACTGTCTCTCATTTTATTTTCAGTAAGTCAATGCCAGTTATAGTTAAAAACTATGTAATGTAATGCAAGAAATTGCCTAGAACAACAGTATATATAAAAAAATTTCATGCAACAACAATGTAATATCTGTCATTCTCAAAAACCACTTCAAATTCTCCTCTATGGGCGTTTCCAAATTATTTGCATTGTCCTTTCAGACTACTGAAAGCTTTCAGAGCTTAACATTCTTGGAGGTGAAGAAATCACTACAACAATAAAGAGTTTTCCAAAGCATGCCATGGTTGACTGATGGTTGCAGATTTTATCAATATCTTCAATTTTTGGTTGTTTCAAATAGTTTCACTGTCCAAGTTGGATGTTTCATTCTTGTTTGTCTCCCAGAGCAGGGGTGAAATGCTCCCGGTTCGGACTAGATCGCTCGATCCAGTAGCGATGACGGCAGGTTAGCAAAAATCCTTGTGCCCGCCCCTCCCCCATGCCCAGCTGAGCCGCACGATCATCAGAGGCTTTTTTTTTTACTTTTAAAAGCATTTTTTCTACAACCTCTTCCAACGAAAAAATGCTTTTAAAAGTAAAAAAAAAGCCTCTGATGATCGTACGGCTCAGCTGGGATCATCAGAGGTTTTCATAGCATTTTTTTGGGCAACCTCTTGGCCGAAGAGGTGGCAAAAAAAAAATGCTTTGAAAAGTCTCTGATGATCCCAGCTGAGTTGCCTGATTGGCAGAGAAGTATTTTTTAAAATACCTCTCTGCTGATCAAGCAACTAAGCTGGGATCATCAGAGAGGCTTTTTAAAAATTACCTCTCTACCATCAGGCAACTCAGCAGACATCATCAGCGAGGTATTTTTTAAAAAGCCTCTCTGATGATCCCAGCTGAGTTGCCTGATCGGCAGAGACTTTTCAAAGCATTAGAAAAAATGCTTTGAAAAGTTAAAAAAAAAAGTTGGCCTCACCCACCCAGTCACAATAACCCCCACATACCAAGCCATGCACACAGAACCAGTAATAACAAATTTTACATTTCATCCTGTTCCAGAATACCTGAAGGGTATAGGTAATAACTTTTTTTTTAATTGGGTAATATCTATTTCAATGAAAAATTAAAAAATATTATTTTCATTCTAGGATATCAGAATTCAGAAAGTACACAAATGGCAAGAATGACTCATGCAGTCTATAGCTGAATTTGCATCTGTCTGATTTATGCATCGTAGTACAAATTCTAAAGTTATCTGGCATTGTCACCCCTTAAATTTGTGTTAGTCTGAAAGAGCATAAATGTGAAATGTATAAAAAGCCATTCCATGGAATTGAAAGGTTACCAGACGAAAATTCCAGATGATCATGAGATAGTAGCAAAGGGAAAATTGTAACTATTTGCTGCCATTTGTGATCTCCTGGATTTTGGCATTTCAGATGTAGTAATTCTAGCATAAAGATGAATCGGTTTTGATATTTTCCATTTCTATGTCTATTCAAAATTCAAAACATTTCGTTTTTGCCTCCAAAATGAAATCTATAGTAAAAAAGTGTTCTGCTATTTTTAGCCAACTTTCAAAAGGCTATTGAATAATAGTGGGAAAACTGAAAGGTATCTTTGTTCAAAATTTACAATAAAAAAAATAGCAATTTTTTTTCTATAAACATCATTTTTGAAAGAAGAAAAACTTTTACTTATTTCAATCAAAAACTCTAATGACGTAGAGTTATAATATAAAGCATGCCTTCATTCAGAAACTAAATTAGGCAGCAAGCATAATTATTTTTCTTGCAGTTTTTGCCCAGGGGTACCTTTTCTCAATTTAATTATTCTCCTTAGTGATTTGCCTAGCCAAATTGCCACTGAATGAATTAGAGTAAAAGGGAAGGAATATTGTATTTAAGATAAAATGGATTCTGGGTAGCTTTGTGTTGAGAATTTTGCTGACTTCCATTAGTGAAATAGAAACTATTCTTTAATGAGAGATCTCTATACTGGGAAGAAATAATTATATTAATAGTGGGGTCTATTTAATGCTCTTTCATTGTTTCTAAGTGGCGCTCTTGTACAAGATTTAAAATACATGCAAGAAACAAGTCATTGGTAACTTTCATATCATGTCTTTTTGGGCTGCTTGACTGGTTATTTTGAAATAGAAATGTGAATTGTTCTTTCAGGTATACTAATCCATGTTCTTTCAGGTATACTAATGCTGAGATAACAACCAAATTGTAAATGGCATTTCTTTTCTGAGTGTTTGCTCCTGATAATGGGGCATTGAAGGTATTGCTTAAAAGGTAGACTTAAAAAGAATGATGAGTTGAAAATATCTGTAGAACCATGAATCACTCATGGACATCTGGAACATGACACAATAACAATATGTGTGGCATCATGTCTGCACACAAATTATGTAATACGAGCACCAATTGCAAATTGGCAAGGTGGGCTCATTTACCAGCAAAAGCAGCCACTGCCTTGCTTGCACCTTCTCATCCAAGCTGCCAGGTGTTGCTCCTGTTCTTTCCACCACAGCAATGTATATGATTTTCAGTTTTCCATGGCGATGCTACGCAATTCATTGGTGGGTTCTCTCATTCTTGGTTGATAGGGACTGAGAGTGTAATATGCCTTTAAATCTTTCATCTGGCCACTCCTCTCTGGTTCTGTGGCTTGTCAGTTATATCTCTCAGTCTTAGTGTAGGGACGTGAGTTTTAGCTTTCCTCACTTTTTGTGAGGATTTGCTTTTTCCTAGCTTATTTCTTGTGATTTTTGTATATAGTATAAATAGTTGTTGTTAGTGTATATAGATAAGTTCTTTTTTATTAGTTGTGGGAGCGTGAAAGATTCAAGTGAGATTGCTGCTGAAGCAGCTAGTCTTCTGCTGCTGACGTGGGTGTTGCTGGGGAGCCGACTTGACTGTCCCGTCAAAATTGAACTATTTATGCAGCGATTAGAGTTTTCCTTGTTACAGGAGCTCCGGACAGCCTGAGGGCTGTGTAACTTGGCCACCGGCGTGCAGTTGGAAATGCTGGTCCGTTGGTTGTCCCGCTGTGGTCATTTTGCTCCCTCCTTAGTTGGTGGCTACAGAGTACCTGCTCGGGGCTCTGAGTCAAACTCTGTGCTGGAATTTGCCTCACAGCGCTTTAAGGGACTGTCTCTTGCGCTTTGCCTGCCAAACCCATCGACGGAGATTTCGGCATTTTTGTGAGTAGGAAGACTTGACAGCTGCTTGGACTTTCGCATTTGGTTCCCACCTAAACTATGGTGATACTAAGCGAGGCTTTTGGACTTGATTTATTGGTGAACTTTGCACATGAGTCATTATTTAAGTATTTTACCACCTCTGCCTATTGCCTGCTTATTGCCTGGTTCTATAGCCTTGCACAAACTATTCCTCTTCATGGCTGACCAGGAGTTTTCTTCAGATCCTGAACAGGCTCCTGCTGTACCCAGAACGAAGAGGACTTCTAAGAAGGGTTCTAAGAACCATCCTTCTGCTAAGGCTACCTCTCTCTCTTCTCCTAATCCCAAGGTTTCGAGTGGGCTTTCATCTGGGTCTTCTACCATGGATAGAGAAGAGCAGAGGAGGAACAAAGCATTAGAGAGACAATTTTCAAGGGCCCAAAAGAGAGCCCAGGAAAGAGCCGAAAAGGGGGAGGGGAGGCACCTGACAATAAACTGTCTGTAGGTTCTCCTGGTCCTGATTCGTCTAATTTTGTGCCTCAGGGTTCTGTTCCCCCTTCATTGGGGAACATCCCTTCAACATCTCTCACAGCTCCTGATAGATCAGGGCCTTCTGCAACTTTCATGCCCACAGCTGCAGGCCTCCACCCACAAGAAGGGCTGGGTTGGCCACCTCAATTGGATTTTCACTCTCTTTTCACTGATGCCTTAGCTAAAGAGATAGCTTCTGGGCTGCATCAAGGGAGTCAGACGATGTCTGGAATGCCAGCTTGGCAGAATCTCCGGACCTCTCCTCCAATACCACCTCCTTTACCTCAAGTTCCAATGGAGGCTACAGTTAGTGATAAGTCCTCCACAGGGGAATGAGAGGTTGAGCCTGAGTTCTCAGATGATGATGAACTTGTGTCTGATAAACCGGCATTCACCATGTTATTCCGGCCTGCTATCTTCAAGACACTCTTTAGAAAGGCTAAAATAGCGACCAACATGGGCACGATTGTGAACCTTGCTGCCCAGGGTTCAGCATCAGTTCAACCTCATGGTGAATTATTTGCAGTGCCTACTCCAGACCAGGATTTTATTCCTTGCCCTGAAGTCTTTAAAGATGTGATTAAGAGACAATGGGATGCACCGGGTGTTCTGTCTGCTCCTAGTTGGCACAACAAAAAGCTCTATTATGCTGACCTGGCTTTGGATGGCCTACTTAGTCTCCCAACTGTAGCTCCTCCAGTAGTTAGCCTGTTCTCTTCTGCAATTTTGTCCTCTGATGCCATGGAGGTTTTGAAGTCAGATGAACGGAGGGCGGAAGTGTCCCTTCGGAAAACGCACCAAGCAGCCGCTTGGACTGTAAAAGCAGCAACTTCTGCATCATTTTTTAATAGAGCTACTCTGGTTTGGCTTCGCCAATTGAAGGAGCGGCTGGCCTCCGATGACACCAGGATTAATCAAGATCTTAACAAGTTAGTGGCTGCTACAGAGTATTCCGCAGACGCATCATTAGATGTGGCCTGCTTTGCAGCCAGAGCTATGGCTTCATCTGTCAGATCTTGCAGACTACTGTGGCTTAAGCTCTGGAAGATTGATGCCAAATCTAAATGGAAGCTAGCATCTGCCCCATATCATGGGTCCTCCCTCTTTGGATCAGCCCTAGAGCCAATATTAGTGGAGGGCAAAGACAAGAGGAAGGTGTTGCCAGTGTCTTACAGCAGACCTGAGCGTAGGTTCACCCCCTATGGCTACCGGCAGCCCTTTCATGTGGAGTCAAAGCCCAGTGGGTCCTGTTATAATAGAACATTCTCACAAGGTTTTGAGCATTCCACCAATAGACAGGGCAGTAGTGACCGGAATAGATACCAACCCAACTCCTGATGGCCCTTTATGGATTTTGCATCGCCAAGAGGGGCAAATGACTCCCACATTCCCATTTGGGTGGCCACTCCTTCGTTCCCTTTCCCAGTGGGGGAACCCAATGCCTGGGTTCATCGGATAGTGGGACAAGGACTGATGTTAGAATTCCAGACCATTGCCAGGAATTTTTTCATTTGTTCCCCAGTGTCCCGTCACAAGGACAGACAGGACAATCTCAGGGCAGAGATACAACACCTGCTGGACATAGGAGCAATCGAGAGGGTACCAACGGCACAAGAAGGGAAGGGAGTTTACTCAATATTGTTTCTGGTGGCCAAGTCTTCGGAGGGTTGGAGGGCCATCTTGAACCTCAAGCACTTCAACAAATTCATTTGTTACAAGAGGTTCAAGATGCAATCCCTCAAGACCATCCTAGGTTGTATTCACAAAGGGAAGTGATGACTTCTATCGATTTACAGGAGGCTTACCTCCATGTCCCAATATATCCTCAACATCGCAAGTACATCAGATTTGTGTATGCTGGCCAGCATTACCAGTATCGGGCAATGCTGTTCGGCCTTTCTTCTGCTCCGAGGGTCTTCACCAAACTGTTGGCTGTGGTAGCAGCTTCTATTCGGTTGCTTCCCATTTGCATATTATGTTATCTCAATGATATTTTGATTTTGTTCACCTCTCACCTCCAAGCTCAACAGGACTTGCAGACCATCTGTCGGGTTCTGGAACTCCACAGTTTCTCCATAAATCACCAGAAGAACCACCTAATTCCTTCCATGTCCTTTGTCCATCTTGGAGCTCGGATCAACTCAGAGAGACTTCAGGTTTTCCTTTCAGCAGAGCGGCAGCAGAACATTAAGGAGCTGGTTCAGCAGACTCTGTCTCTGAGACTAGTGACTTTGCTAAGATTATTGCAGCTGCTTGGCAAGCTTATTTCCTGTTTAGGAATTGTACCTTGGGCACGCCGTCACTCAAAACCACTCCAGTGGTTTCTCCTAACATTCCAGAAACTGGGCCAGGCCTTATCCAGGACCAAGGTGTCGCTTCTGGCTCAGGTACATGCATCCCTCCTTTGGTGGGCATCAGGGGCTCTGACTGAAGGGTGTGTGTTTCTTGAACTCTCCAGAATAGTGGTCACACAGATGCAAGCCTCTCCAGCTGGGGGGGGGCATCTTGACACTCTGGTGGTCCAGTGGCTTTGGACACTGATGGACTGTCAGGACAATATCAATATACTAGAGCTGAGAGCAGTATGTCTGGCTCTGGTCCATTTTCACCAGGTCCTACTTCACCGCCATGTTTTTGTCCTAACCAACAACATGTCGGCAAAGGCCCATATAAACAGGGAGGGGGGCATTCACTCCTGCTATCTGATGAAGGAGGCAGAGACCTTGTTGGACTGGGCAGAACTTCACCTGTTGTCACTGAGGGCAGAGCATATTTCGGGGGCAGCGAACATCAGGGCAGATTGGCTCAGCAGGAAACCATTGGATCCGTCAGAGTGGAGGTTGCATACAGATCTGTTTCAGGAGTTGGGGCAAAGGTTTGGCCAACTGTTGGTGGATCTTTTCGCCCATCAGGACAACGCCCAAGGTTTGCAAGAGGTTCCCTTGCCAGGGAGCCACAGTGTTTGCCTGCAACACTCTACAGTGTCTGTGGCCTGCAACACCCTACAGTGTCTGTGGCCACCAGGCCTGCTTTATGAGTTCCCCCCCATCCCTCTCATCCCGGGGATGATCCGCAAACTGTTGTTGGAACAGGCAGATCTGCTCCTGGTTGCGCCTCACTGGCCTTGGCGTTCCTGGTCTGCTAACCTGGTGAACCTCTCCATGGATCAGCCTTGGCGCATTCCTCAGGATTGGATCTCGCGCAGCCAGGGGGTTGTACTACATCCAAACCCCCAGTGGCTGCAATTAACCATATGGTGCTTGAGCAGATCCGCCTGAGGAAAGACATTTCGGGTGATGCCATTCATACCATCCAGGCAGCTAGGTGCCCTTCGACCATCAGGATCTATGATGCCTCTTGGAAGGCATTCTGCCTTTGGTGTACCTCTCGCCGTATTGATCCAACATCGACATCCATTCCCACCATTTTAGATTTTCTTCAAGTGGTTTTGGCCAAAGGTTCAACGCTCCAATGCCAAGTAGCCGCCTTGTCGAATGTCCTGAACCTGGGGGAAGCTCAGACATTATCCCACGACCCTTGCATCAGGAGTTTTTTGCAGGGAGCCATGAATCTCTGGCCTCCTGCCATTCATTGGTACCCCTCCTGGGACTTGTCCCTGGTGTTGAGGGCACTTACCACTTCCCCTTTTGAGCCCTTGGCAGCAGTTAGCCTTTGCTTCTTAACCCTGAAACTGGCCTTTCTCCTTGCCATTACATCGGCAAGGAGGGTTTCGGAACTGGCGGCCTTGTCTATCCATAGTGACCTATGTATCTCTTCTTAGCACCTTTCACTTTCTTAAAGTGATATGGTGTCTGACCAATATAAAATATAATAAAACTATTAATTCCCTTAATTTAGAAACCTTTTCATATTACTAGAACCTAAAATTGCATTTTCTTTTTTGGAAGCTACCATATGTTGCTGATTCATTTTCAGATTGCCATCAGTCCTCAAGACTTTTCACACCAGGTATCTTACAGCATTGGAGTTCTTTTTTTTTTTTAGGGGAAGCATATCTAAGTTATTCAGAAAAGAGCATATAAAATAGACCGTATAAGAAAAAGTATACAAATATTCCCAACAATGTAAGGGAAAGTTGCATAAAATAAGTTATTCTGGAGGTAGACCCATATGTTGTCTACAAAAATATCCTTGTGACACGTATTAAAGCCAGTTTGGTATAGTAATTGAGACATCAGACTAGAAACTGGAAGACAATGAGTTCTAGCCCCACCTTACACACAAAGGTGACTGGTGATTTGGGGGCAGTTACTCTTTCTCTGCCTTAGGAAAAAGGCAACCGCAAACCACTTCTAAAACATTACAAAGAAAACTGCACTAAATCAAAGGCATGCAAACAACAACAACAAAATCTGTATAACAGTGGCAGAATATTTTTCAGAAATATATGTGCCTTAAACAGATTTGAAAGAAAATATATTTTTTTCACTTGTGATTTAGCAATGAATAGGTTCTGCAATAACATACTGGGTAAGTTATGCTATTCAATTTTGCTATTCAATGTGTCAAATACAACGTGAAAATCAAAAATATGTTAATTTACACCACCCACAGTACTACGTTTACATGTCCACAGGATCAATTACTCATGCAGGCTAAGTCTTCTTTTATTTAGAGTGAGTATAATAACAGAATCTCACAAGTATGATCATGCTGTGCCTCTTCTTCCTTTACTTATATGAATTCGGGAGATCTGTGTTGGACCACCTGCGGCTATTTCTGCTTGCTTTGGACAAACTTTATTTTTTCTCCTTGTTGCTTTGTAACAGATATGATCACTCTCTGTCAAGTTCATCTTCCTTACATCTTCCACATTTTTTAAAGAGGGTGAGCAGAAAATATTCTGCCACTGTTATAGAGGATCCTTACCACTGCAAGCAATGGCATATAGGCATTGTTTTCTTTCTAACAAAATGAGGCCCAAGGCAGGCTTTTAAAAAAAATATTATACTGACCTTGGGGTCATGTATTGATTTTATAATAATAAAAATTATCTGTCTACAACATAAATAAATGAAACTTCAAGGAATTAAAGAAATCTGGCAGACAAAGAAATCTGGGAAACATTTATGATATGGCAGTTATCATGATAACACTCTGGGAACTGCAGCTCACCAAAGGTAGATCACAATAAAGGGGAAATTGTCATTTAGCACATTCCTATTCAAGAAACAGATGTCATCTTCACTGTAATTAAAAAGTGACTTGAATAAAATTAAGGTATAAAGAAAATTGTGAAAAAATTAATCAAAATAAGTTTGATGTATTTTAAATGCTATAATAATTATACCAAAATAAACCGTTATACTATTTAATTCCATTAGCGGCTAAACCTACTGTAAACATAAATTTAAGAAGCGGATATATAAATTTATATAATTATAAACAAATCATTATTTGACATTTAAAAATATTTTTAAGTTATATTCAAATAAAAATTGATTACCTGACAAGAAAATATGAAGAAGCTGTCAATTATACAGTACTATATCAATAATGGTCCTGGAATCCCTACTTATATGGTATTTTTGCTTGGCTATTAACTTCACATATCTGTTGCTGGTTCCTGTGGTTATATTTACAGTCACCATCCCACTTAATCCCATCCTGCAGATAATCTTTAAGGTGAGCCGCTGCCTCCTGGGGAAGTAGGAGATTGATGTCCATCTGAAGGGATGTGCTGAGGATTTTCTGGAAGACCAAATCGCTTGACTTCATTCCCAGTTAGATGCCATCTGGTCCAGGCGAAGCCCCTGAGGCAGGTTCTTGCCCTGTTATTTGGGAACAAATTTGACCCTGTTGCTCCCAAGCAAGTGAACAAGATCCTAGGGAGAATGTCCACAAGCACTTGTGTTTCAGACCCATGTCCCTCCTTGCTTCCCAGGAAGTGACAGGTGGTGGACTCTGGTGGAGGTTAATGCTTCCCTACAGGAAGGGGCCATCCTATCAACACTGACTGAGAGCAGTTGCAGAAGAAGGAAGTAAACTAGGATAGCACAAGGCCTCCCACTCCCATCCCCCAAAGCCACTCCAGGAGAATACCATGGTTGATGGTATCGAAAGCTGCCTCCTGGGGAAGTAGGAGATTGATGTCCATCTGAAGGGATGTGCTGAGGATTTTCTGGAAGACCAAATCGCTTGACTTCATTCCCAGTTAGATGCCATCTGGTCCAGGCGAAGCCCCTGAGGCAGGTTCTTGCCCTGTTATTTGGGAACAAATTTGACCCTGTTGCTCCCAAGCAAGTGAACAAGATCCTAGGGAGAATGTCCACAAGCACTTGTGTTTCAGACCCATGTCCCTCCTTGCTTCCCAGGAAGTGACAGGTGGTGGACTCTGGTGGAGGTTAATGCTTCCCTACAGGAAGGGGCCATCCTATCAACACTGACTGAGAGCAGTTGCAGAAGAAGGAAGTAAACTAGGATAGCACAAGGCCTCCCACTCCCATCCCCCAAAGCCACTCCAGGAGAATACCATGGTTGATGGTATCGAAAGCTGTCGAGAGGTGCAGAAAAGCAAGGATGAATGCACTACCCTCATCCTGCTCCTGCCAGAAATGGCAGTGTGACCAATGCCATTTCTGTCCCAAATCCAGGCCTGAATCCTGATTGGTAGGAGTCGAGATAATCCATTTCATCCAGAAATCTCTGGAGCTTCCCTGCAACCACATTCTTGACAAGCTTCCCCAAAAAGGGAAGATTGGAGACAGGTTGGAAATTATCCAACCGGGTGGAGTCCAGCAATGGCTTTTTAAGAGGAAGGCAGGCCACTGCCTCCTTAAAGTGCTGGGGCATGGCTTAAGGAGAATTGCTATCTTTGGACTTGGATGGGGGGCCTTTTTTCCTAATAGCAATTCAGCTAATAGCAATTTCAGACAGTTTAAATCATGGAAATGATTTAGGAGAAAATAGTTAACCTGTTCCTTTGCAAAATTCCAATAAAAAGAAGTCTCAACCAAAGAAGGAAAAAGTTATTATTAGTTCCTTAAAAAAGAATAGAAACAATTTACACTTTGATTATTTTTTATTAAAATTTTATATTTAAAAAGAATTCCAATAGAAGTACCTTCTGCTTACTTCACTTTCAACATAGGCAACAAGAAGCAATTATGAGTTAAAACATTTATTGAAGCCCACATTTAAATTTTATAGTGGTTTGCAGACTAATACCCTTGCCAGGTGTCCACTATTTGAGCAGACAGTCTGCTTTTTTCACATTATGTTCACTATTTTTTTTCACAAAATAGTGGACATTTTTTTTATTCAAAAGCTTTATGATGAAATGGTACATAATCTAAAGCTGTACAGTCTAAGAGAATAAGGATAGGAGAATCGTGTTTTGTCTTTTTTTTCATAAGTTAGAATGAGACAAAGATTGAATATCCATTGAACTCGATTTTCCGAAAAAATTAATGATGAGATTAAAATAAAAATATATTATAAAATTATGTACAGTTCACATTTTTAAAATGTATTGTAGCTTGTGTCGACTGACCTAAAATGGCATTGAGTGATGAGAGTGACAGCGGCGAGATTTCGAATTCTTTAAAACAAAAGAGAGGAGTGTGCAAATACCCCAAAGACTGGGAAGCTATTTTTGAATGGATAACCAACAACGAAACCGACAGAACAAATACGACGGCCTACTGTAAATTATGCCAGAAATCATTCACAATTGAATATAATGGTATAAAAGCTGTCACACAGCATGCAAGCACAAAAAATCATTTAGATAAGGAGAAAATAGCCTCCAGCAACAAGCGAATCAATTCGTTTTTCATTGTTAAAGACTCTTCTTTCAGTGAGAAAGTGACTGTAGATGAAATAGCTGAAACTTACCATGGGATCAAACACCTTATTTCTTTCCTGGCTCAAGATTGCAGTATTAAGTTAATGAAGCAAATTTTTGATGATTCAGAAATTGTAAAAAAGATGTCTTGTGGAAGAATCAAATCATCAGCTATTGTCAATGAGGTTTTGTATCCTTTTTCTATTGAGTTGGTTCTCAATGATCTTAAAACTGGAATTCCATTTTCTCTCTCCATTGACGCATCAAACAAGGGAAATTGCAAAATGTATCCCATTGTTGCACAATATTTTACTTGTGAAGAAGGACTGTGTGTGAAAATTTTAGACTTTTATGAGGATTCTTTCGAAGATTCTACATCAATAAAAAATCAGCTGTGTCGAGTTCTTAGTGATAACGAATTGGAAATAAATAATGTTTCAGCTTACTCAGCAGATAATGCATCGGTCAATTATGGAGTGAACTATTTGTTTACCAAAAATTATTACTGGAAAATGACAATATTGTAGCTGCTCATTGCAATAATCACATTTTACACAGCAGCGCAAAAATGCATTAAAGCAGTTATCTTTTGATATCGAAAATGTAGTGCTGAAAGTTTTTGCTGAATTTTTGAATTCTGTGAAGAAACAAGAAGAATTGAAATCACTTTTTGAGCTTTGTGAGTCAGAATTCCATGAAGTTTTGTGCCATGTTCCAACATGTTGGTTAAGTTTATTTAAAGTGGTAGAAAGACTTCTTTTAAACTGGATACTTCTAAAATCGTATTTTATTTGGATCTAATGAGTGCCATAAGGTTATCTGGAATCTTATTTCGGATCAGGAACATGAACTCGCAAAGGATGATGAACCAACAATTTCAGAATTGTATTTATATTTCACATACTTCTTCATGTCAATAATGCAAGACACCCTACTGAAGCTGGAAAGCAAGAAAATTTTTGCATGTGATCTTCACATTATCATGTGTAAGCTGCGTGATTCTTTGCAAAAAAAATATGATGAGCAGTTTTTTGGAATGAAAGTTTTATTTGCCTTATGTAAAAAACATTTGCCCGAGAATGCCATGCAAAAGTTCAAGAAAGAAGCCATCAACCTGTATCAAAGAGCCATTGCGTACCTAGAAAAGTGATATAATTTCACTGATTCAGTATATGAGACGCTAAGTTGTTTCAATCTAATTGATCGCAATAATCCTCCAACTTTAGAAGAAATGATGAACATCTGGTTATTATCACCATGGCGAGAAGAACTTCAACCCAACATTCTCTTCAATGAAATTTCTGCCTTAGAAGAAGTTTATGTTCATCGGCAGGGCAATTCATCCCTTGATAAGTGGATGTACTTTTTAAAGAAAGAGCCAGCTCTGAGTTTACTGAATCTGTTCCAGTATTGTGCATCAATTCTGGTATCAAATGCAAACGTTGAACGAATTTTCAGCGTCATGGGAAATTTGTGAACTGACGAACATAACCGACAAAGTTCGAAGTGAACTTTGTATATTTTTTAATATTTCTCAATGTTGTACTGAAATTAAAGAATTATTCCTTAAACAGAAAGAATTGATCAAAGCTGCACAGTCAAATAAAAAATATACACGACAGCAAAGTAAAATGTAATTTAATATTTTACATATTATTATAATATATTTGATGTTTTGAATTTTAAGTAAAGTTTTGAAGTGATTATTTTAATACGTGTTAAAATGTTTGTAAGAAAATATATAATTTAATTGTAATTTTTTTTACTACTTAACCCCCCCCCCCCCCCGCTTGTCCGCTATTTTTTGGAAGCAGACCTGACAAATCTACAGACTAAAGAATTGAATGAGTAAACATTTCATATTTAGTAAATTTATTTTATTCAATGTGAAAAGCTGAAAGTAGAACTAATCTAACACATGCCTTTGAAACTTACCATCTCCACAGTAGCAAGGTTCTGCTATACTATTATTCTATTAGCCCAAGGGTAGTTATGAAAAAAATATGACAAGTCGACAAGATTGAATTTTGAAATAATCTTGTATACCTGAGTGGGAATAGGATAGTTTTCTGTTTTTCATGGTTCATAACAGGGGTGAGTTCTACTTGTCTTTACTACAGGTTCACAATGGGGCTGCACGCGTGTGAGTGAAGCAAGTGCACAAGTTCTTCTCCGCATGTAGAGAAGCTTCTGCACATGCTCAGAAGCTTCCTGATGACGTCTGGGTAAGTGGGCGGAACCTCCCACCAATTTTACTACTGGTTCTTGGAAACCGGTCTGAACTGGGCACAACCCATCACTGGTACATAATAAAGACATGTAAATATAGTATTCTGTAAACTATCATATTTTTGGCCTTTACATTATATTTGACACACTGAATTGCAAAGTGTCCTACCTTGCCTAGTATATTATTGCAAAACCTATTCATTTATAAATCACAACTAAATAAATTATGCTTCTTTCCAAGCATTTCTTTGTAAATCTGTTTAAAAATCTATCCCCAAATCACTAGTTAACTTTGAGCCTAAAGTAGGACTAGTACTTACGATATTCCAGTTTCTAGTTTGATATCTTAACCACTATACCAAACTGTCTCTCATACTGATATTGAAAGCTATTTTTATAGACAATTTACCTCCAGGATAATCTATTTCATGTAACTCTCCTTTATATATAGTTTTCTTATACAACATATTTTACCATATCCTCTTATCTGAATATAATTTAGGAATATTTTCTTTTAACAAAACAAAATTCCACTGAAAAGGTATAAACTGTAAGATACCTTGTGCAAAATGTCTTGTAATGGGAATTGAAGACAAGCTGAAAATGACTCAGCAGAATATGGTAACTGCCAAGAACGGCATGGAATAACTGCCTCAAGGTACAAGAAGTGTCTGAATGAATATTAGGAAGAACTTCATGGTAGAATGAAGAATCAAGATAGGTGGTGAGTTCCCCTTTACTAGATATTTTCAAACAGGGGCTAGATGTACATCTGTCACATCTTAATTTAGATAGGAGGTTCCACTCAATAGCTTAATAGTCTCATTCAAATCTATGATTCCCTTATATATCTCTTAATTTTTTAAATGCAGTAAAGTCAACAGTATGTTGATTTGCAAGATAATGATTAGATAAAAGATCCTAGCTTATGCAGAATTATGTGGGAATGCTTAGGCTAAAATGTGGGTTTAGTTGCAGTTGTGGCTTACTTTCCAAAATATGCTAGCTTGACTAATATCATGGCATAGAATGCAATATGTGGTGATAGTACAACTAAGTCTAGAAATCTATTTCTCTGTCTTTTTCAATTACTAAACAACATTATATGAAAGTTCTGATTGATCAAAGCCATGATGAGAAGCAGGCGTCAATATTAAAAAATATTGCCTAGTAAGATTCTGACTTGGATAAGTAAACAACATGTATTAACTGGTAAAGAATATGAATTAATGAATGACATGAATAAAATGAAAATAATAACAAAGTGTACTGCATGCATGAAACTGAAAAATTGGTGAAAGATGTAAAAACCTGAATAAAGGTAGTTTGATTTTGTGGAACAGAGTTTGCAAGTTTTGATGTATTCGAGTCTTTTCCCGTGTAAGATTGAGAGTATCTTGGCGATGTTTTGATGAGGTCCCACTTGTCATCTTCAGGCTGGTGAATTCAGCTTCATGCTTGTGCGAGGAAAGTGTGATCGGAACTGCCGTTTCTCAATCTTATACAGGAAAAGACCTGAATACACCAAAACTTCTGGAAACAAATACTGGGGGGGAGGGTAAGACACCCCTGCTGTGTGTGTGTGTTCCAGCATCACTCTGGAATGCCTGGGCCAATAAGGAGACCAAATGTGGCATCTTAGAGCTGCAAATGTCAGTTCCTTCACAGCTTCCTCTGGAAAGCCAGCCATGATGTTCACCACAGAAAGTGCCTGATGTTCCCTTCTATTGGCAGAAGGGACCCCCTGGTGGATTTGGGGCAAAGTGCCAGGATTGTGGACAGGGCAGGAAAGAGGACTGCATGGGAGGGGGAAGAGAGAGAGCAGGGATGATGGGCATGAGATAGGGGAAGAAAGGCCCCTCTCTATGCCCCTCTCAATGACTCCTTGGTGTGTGTGTGTGAGTGAGAGAGAGAGAGTGTGTGTGTATGTGTGTATGTTCCAGCATAACTCGGGAACGCCTTGAGCAATTTCAACCAAACACGAACAGTATTTGGAAACAAATACTATGAGGGTAAGACACCCCTAGCACCCTTAGGTGTGTATGTGTGTGTGTGTGTGTGTGTATGTGTATAAGTATGTTCCAGCATAAACCTGGAATGCCTTGAACAATTTCAGGATTGGGATAAAGAAATACTGGGCAATGCCAGGTTATTAGCTAGTTATGATAAAAGGGCTGAAGATGAGAGACTACATAAAAACTTATTGGGCTATTCATAATTTCCAAGTGAATGAAAGTGGCATATATTTGATGAGTATCTGTTTTAAAAATATATTTTAAATGTGGTTTTAATAACTCTAATAAGATGTATTATGGCAGAGAAAAGAATCTACATTTAAAAGTATCATTTATTTGATTTTTTATGATCATAGTTTTAGAGAATTAGTGTAGAATACAAGAATGATTCTGAGATGATGTTTGTACAGAGTGAATTCTAGATAAAAATGAATATATGGAGAAATCTGTACAAGAACAGATTATATTCAGTACGTTTACTTGTTGCACAATATCTAAATTTTTATAAGTTTTGCTGGCTGAAAGTTTTTTTAACTTCTGCCAATGCCAGAGAAGGAGAAGGAGAAAAAGAAGATTTATATAACTGCTCCCCCCCACACATTTTATTAGTTTTTTATTTTTAAATATACATTAATATCAATACATGAACAGTGTGGCCCCTGGGTATAATTCATTTTGATTCAAACATCAATAATGACAATCATAATAATTGCTATATTAATTAAACTTATATGATCCTGGTATTAATATACATGGTTTTTCAAAGTAGTTATTCAATATTCCATTTTCATGCCAATGATATTGTAACCATACATGGTAATACCATCTTTCCCCTCTGATTTCTCCCATCTCTAGCCTTCTAAGCTGCCAGGTCTCCAGAATATCCACCCAAGCTCCTATCTCCCTTTCAAAAGTATCTTCCTGGTTATCCAATTCCATTTTTAAATCTCTTAAAGTGCTTTTCCCTTGGTTTATTTTATCAGTCATTATCTTACTCATCTTCTTCCCATCTTCTTACCCTGTTTGCTCGTTTGTCTATTCTGTCTTTTCTTCCGTTCTTTCTGCTATCTCATCTCTTTCCTGGACTCTTTGATCTTCATTATCAACAATTGTAGCATATTTTTATTTTCCCATATACGCCTTGCATTAGGTACTTTACCTCTCTGTAATTCTTTTCCAGAGAACCCCATATGCTTTGAAACATCAACACAATTTCTCTTGAAATCTCACTCCTTTCCCCCGATGAAGTATCTTGCCTTACTTTAATAAGTCCTGTTCTTAGTCAAGTCCAAAGCAATATATTCCAGTCCAATGTTATTCCTCAGAAATAGTATTCATAGTCCTTTATATTATTCACTAGTATTCATAGTCCTTTATATTATTAATCAATTCCATTAAAATAGTCCAGGAAATTTAGATCAAGTAAATTCAAGTAGATAGTCCAGCATTTTTAATGCCTTTGCAAAACAATGCCTGAGCAATTAAAAAGTCCAATTTTCTATGTTTTGAAAGGTCTTTAGATTTTCTCCCCTTAGATCCTTTCTTTTGGGGCTAGGATTTTTGTCTCTATGGTAGTTAGCCATTTTAAAAAATAGTTCTAAGAGTCTCTTTTCATGGATTTTCCTCTTGGTTTTTGTTAAAATTAGGGTCTAAATAAAAAGGAATCTTCTCACCCAGCTCTAATCACTGTTCATCTGCACTGTGCCTGAACATTTATTTGTTGCCTCAGGTATCCCAGTTTTGATGGCTGCCTTTTGTCGTCAAGGGAGAGGGAAGAAGCCTGAGTCCAGCAGGAGAGTTGCTGCTCTCCCTGAACTACAGAGCATCCCTCTTTTCTTCACCACCCCTGCAGGGTGGCTTTAGTTCCTTTTGGAGCCCTCCAACAGGGAGAACGTGGTGAGGGGGCACGGAGACCCGCTCCTCACATCCGATACTGCTGCAACATCAGCCAGAAGTCTATATAATTGCTTTTTCAAAAATCTCAGTATGGTCCACAATTAACACAGAATACTAAAAGTAAACAAAAGATGTAATAGAACATTCAACCAAAAGCAATTCAAACATCAAAATGATTATTCAAAGCAGACAATAATTGTGTTCCAATACTTAAAAGAAAACCAGATCTTCAAAAAATTTAAAAATACAGGATCAGAAGTACCTGGATCTCAGGGGGAATATTATTCATTATTATATTGATTTAATAAGCTATCTGCTGATATCTCAAATACTTTTTGTAAAGGACTTTACTATTCCTTTTCCTAATCTGCCTCTCATACAACTGTTGCTGATTTTTACATTTCATATAAAACTTTTTTCATATTTGATTAATACTTATCAATGAGGTATTTATTTATTTATTTGTATAGCCTGGAAGAACAGATGGAGAAGTTCCATCTAAATGACTTTCTCAAGAAAGCAGTCTTTTCAGGTGGCATAAGATAAAGATTTTCTTCACTTATAATGATTGCAGTGGTGGGATTCAAATAATTTAACAACCGGTTCTCTGACCTAATGATTGGCTCTGTGGGCATGGCAGTTGGGCCTGCTAGTCACATACCTGGCTCCCTGCCACTTGGCAGCGGCCCTGCCCAAGCTGCTCGACGTTATTGCCGCGGTGGCTGTTGATACCCCCAGGCTTATGGTCATGGGGGATTTTAACCTGCCATCAGTCAGTGAGATGTCTGAGACGGTTCAGGAGTTCATGGCTTCCATGATAGCTATGGACTTGACTCAGTTAATTCATTGCCTACTCACGTGGGGGGAAACACGCTAGACCTGGTTTTTGTCTCTGGACAGTGGTTGAGTGATCTTGAGATAGGGGTCGTAGCGATTGAACCCTTGTCATGATCAGATCACTCCCTCCTCTGTTAGACCTTTGAACCGCTGCACCTCGCTGCAGGGAGGTGGAACTGGTGAGATGGTTCCACCCCAGGTGCCTGATGGATCCTGATAGGTTCCAGATGGAGCTTGGGCCATTTCCTGAGGCACACGCTCCGCTGAAAACTTAGTGGCCGCCTGGGATGAGGCAGCCGCCGGGGCTTTGAACTGAATCGTGCCTTTGCGGCCTCTGACCCGGCACTGATCTCACCTGGCTCCTTGGTATACTGAGGAGCTGAGGGAGATGAAGCACCAGAAAAGATGCCTAGAGAGCAGTTGGAGGGCCAGTCGTTCTGAATCTGATCAGACACTAGTAAGAGCTCATATTAAGAATTACCTAGTGGCGATAAAAGTGGAGAAGAGGAGTTATTTTTCCACTCTTATTGCATCATCAAATAATTACCCAGCCACCCTGTTTAGGGTGACCCACTCCTTGCTACAACAGGGGGCGTGGGAGGACCCCTTGGAGAGTAGAGCTGAGGACTTTGTACAATATCTGTATGAGAAAACCTCTCAGATTCGGGAACAGCTGGACTCTAACCCCGAGTAGGTAGATCCAGGGGAGGTGATTGGGGCAGGTCTTGAGAATATTATATGACTCGTGTCCCTTCTGGCTGGTGCTGGCCTCCCGGGAGGTGACACGAGGCTGGCTCCAGAGGACTATAAATGCTTCTTTGAGTGAGGGTGTCTTCCCCACCACTTTGAAGGAAGCGGTGGTGAGGCCCCTCTTCAAGAAGCTTTCCCTGGTCCTGGCAATGTTGGTAAATTATCATCCTGTCTTCAACCTTCGCTTCATTGCGAAGGTTGTTGAGAGTGTGGTTGCGCGACAGCTGCCTCAGTACCTGGATGAATCGGCCTATCTAGATCCATTCCAGTCAGGCTTCAGGTCCGGGTACAGCACGGAGACGGCATTGGTCGCGTTGGTTGATGATCTCTGGAGGGCTCAGACAGAGGGTGTTTCTCTGTCCTGGTCCTATTAGACCACTCAGCAGCTTTTGATACCACTGACCATGGTATCATGCTGTGCCAGTTGGAAGGGCTAGGAGTGGGGGGCAACGTGTTATGGTGGTTCTCCTTTCTCTCCAACCGGTCGTAGTCTGTGTTGACAGGGGGGCAGAGGTCGACCCCGAGGCCCCTTATATGTGGGGTATTACAAGGGTCGGTCCTCTCGCCCCTTCTGTTCAACATTTATGTGAAGCCGCTGGGTGAGATCATCCGTGGTTTTGGGGTGAAGTACCATCACTACGCTGATGATACTCAGCTGTACATCTCCACTCCAGACCACCCCAACGATGCCCTCAAAGTGATGTCCTGGTGCCTGGAGGCCGTATGGATCTGGATGGGGAGGAACAGACTCAGGCTCAACTCTTCCAAGACCGAGTGGCTGTGGTTTCCGACATCCCAATATAGTCAGTTGATGCCATCTCTGACTATTGGGGGCAAGTCATTGTCCCCCACGGATGGAGCTCTCAACTTGGGAAGCGTTCTGGACTTTAGAAAGGCATATGACAGCCGTGGCCAGGAGGAGTTTTTATCAGGTTCGCCGGATTCACCAGTTGCGTTCTTTTCTGGATCGGGATTCGTTATGCATGGTCACTCATGCCCTCGTCACCTCACTCCTGGACTACTGTAATGCTCTCTACATGGGGCTCCCCTTGAGGAGCACCCGGAGGCTCCAACTGGTCCAGAATGCGGCTGCGCTGGTGGTGATGGGAGCAACATGGCGCTCCCATGTGACTCCACTCCTGCGCGAGCTGCACAGGCTCCCAGTGGTCTTCCGGGTGCTTTTCAAGGTTTTGGTTACTATCTTCAAAGCGCTCCATGGCTTAGGACCAGGGTATCTTTAGGACTGCCTTCTGCCACCAATATTCTCTCACCGATCAGTCCGTTCCCACAGAGAGGGGCTCCTCAGGGTGCCGTCAGCCAAACAGTGTCGACTGGCAGCCCCCAGGGGGAGAGCCTTTTCTGTGGGGGCACCTGCCATCTGGAATGAGCTCCCCTCTGAGATAAGGAGGATACAGGACCTATGTACCTTCCGCCGTGCCCTAAAAACATTCTTATTTCAAAAGGCTGGTCTGGCTTAAACCTCCCCTTTATAATGGGTTTTTAAATGTTTTGTAAATTTGGATTTTAAATTGTTTCAGCCTGATTATTTAATTTATTTTAAATATTTTTAACTTTTGTATGTCATTGTATTTTATTTGGCTGTTCACCGCCCTGAGTCCCTTCTGGGAGTAGGGTGGTATATAAGTTTGATTAAATAAATAAATAAATAAATAAATGGCTGGGTGATCATGTGACTGGGTGGGCATGGCTGTGTGGTCATGTCACTGGGTGGGCATGTCCAACTCAACATCACTTATATCGAGAGGCGCCTCGCCTCATCCCGTTTGCCTAGCCTCCGGAGTTCTTTCAGTCTTTGTCTATTAATTTGTCTATTACTACTCTGTCTGGTTGATTATCTAATGCCTGCCTGTCCTTCTGGATCCAGAACTCCCACAGATTCTTAGCTCTATTATTCTCCACAATCTTCTGTGGAAACTCCTTGATGGCTGGCTGTGGAATTCTGGGAGTTAAAATCCATCCATCTTTCACCTGAGAGACAGATTTACTTCTTATGTTCTATCTAGTGTGATAAAGCTCTGCTTCTATGGATCTGGTGCTTAATGCCTGTTCTTGTGCTGTTATGATCAGTGATCAGTGCTGCCTTTTACACACTCACCCACCCCAGAGCAGGAGTCTGCAACCTTATACAGTCAAAGAACCATTTGGAGCTGTTTCCACAGAAAAAAAACCACAGGGAGCCACAAAACCCTTGAGGCATCTAAAATGAAGATAATACTGCATATATCTTTTTTTACCTTTATGCTTACAGTCTATTTAACTCAGTACTATTTCTTCTGGGCCTTAGGTGGGAAAAGAGCTTTCCTATCATTTACTGGAGATATTATGGGTTAATCTGGGAATTTCTGTGAGCAAATTCTAATTTACTGGAATTGCATTTTTGGTTTAATTGTAATTATATATTCAATTAAATTTGAAGTCTTTTATATAATTGTTTCTTCAACTTCAGGAATAATTATAAACATGATTTCTCACTCATTTCTTTACTAGAAGTAGAAACAAAATAAGCAGCCATAAATGTCACCTAAAGTTGGAACCCTATATTCTGATTCTGATGGATATTGTGAATGCTTTTGCAAAACAGTGACTGGGAAGACTTCCCACAGATAAGTTTACAAAGCACCTATTTCAAATAACATTTCTTGATTGTGTATTCTTATTTGCCCTCTTGTACTATACCACTGCATTTTGAATCCAAATGGGAAAAAATATTTTGGAGAGCACAGAGAAAGGAATGCTGCACCTGTTTGCAATTCTTTAAGGCAGCTGCGTTTTCCCCCTGGGATTATGCAGTTTCCTGGGATTATGCAGCTGCCTTTCTTTCCCAGAAAAGGCCATATTTTGTTTAAAGAATTGCAGACCAATGTATCCCTGTCCACCATAGCAATGCACAGTCCTACGCTTATACTTTTTCTGCTTTTTCAAGACAGGTGGACACACTTCTAAACAAAACACTGGCTTCAGATAGCTCTCTTTTCACATTGCAGAAAAGTTTAGAAATGGCTCAGTGAGTTAACAATTGACTGGCTGATTTAGGCCCATTAATTCTCTCTCTCAATCCAGCCTACCTCATAGAATTGTGGTGGGGAAAATAGGAGGAGGAACAGGAATATTTCGAATTTTTGCTGCTTTGAATTACTTATAAAAATAATGATGGAATAAACATAAATAAAGAAATAAATGATTTTTCTGGGGGATGGTGTCTTGCTTTGTGGCAAGTCAGCTTCCCATTTTTAAAAAAGTTTAAACATATTTTGAAGACTATATAAATAGACCTGAAGTAGATAAATTGCCAAGCAACTAGTGAGGTTTGTACCAGAGGCATACATTGGCCCTCTAGGTAGTACAATTAGGGTTCCCAGGCCTCAGATAATAGATAGAGCATATAGAGATCCAGGAGTCATTAAATCATCATTCTCTGTCTTCCTTTTTAATACTGCAGATCCACCCTTCTCAGAGGATCCTTTTTGCAAATTCAGAGAGCCTATCGAAATAGTCAACATGAACAGCTTGTAGGAAAAGTTATCACATGAGCTTATTTAAATAATTGGAAAATACAGTACAAAGTAATTGTGTAGAAAGAGAGTCCAATATTTTTATTTCCATAAAGCATTCTTGCCAAACATAGTTGTTTTCAATTCTAAGGTACATCTAATGTACTGTCATTAAATACCTTTTGCTCTCAGTGAATACTTCCAAGTTTCCAAGAGCTTAATTCCAACACTTAAAATCTATAGGATCACTAGGAGTTGCCATATAATTCATTCCAACACTACAAATATACTGGACTTTCTCCTCAAAAGTCCCTCATATTATTTTCTAATCTATTAAAAAAATTAATCTTCCCTTCCTCCCTCACTATTCTCCCCCTCCTTTCTCACCAGGGCTAAACCTCCCAAATGTGACCACCCTATACTTGCCAGGTTGTTGTAACAGTCGATTTTGATGCTGCCTCTGCTTTTCCAAGAGTTTGCCAGGCTGGTAGCCCCCACGGAGGACCCACTTGAAAATGTGTCCTCGGAGTCTTGGGCCAGCAACAGCCCTTTCAGCTCCAGCAATGCCCTGTGATTCTTACCAATGGCTTCCTGGCACTTCTTCTCCTTCTAGCATGAACTCCTTGGCTTTTGAAATCCAGCACTCTTCAATCAGATGCTTGGGGTTGACAACTGGACAAGTGGCACTGGATTTCAAAAGCCAAGGAGCTCAGTGATACAAGAAGAAGAAGTGCCAGGAAGGCACTGGCAAGAGGCCTGGGAGGAGAGAATTCAGCCAACATTCAGAGGCAAGCAGGAAATGGTGGGAAATGGCGCAGGCCAGTGGCCTGCCTCTTAGACAGCGCAGGCAAGTGGGAAATGTCGGGAAACAGCACAAGTGAAGGAAAGTCCATGCACAGCTGGGTGCGCTTGGTGATAGGAAAAGGCATCGAGTGATGGGGCTGTTTTATTCTCTGCTGACAGCGCCACTGACTGCAACATAGGAAAAGGAAATAGAGCAGCCAGCATAAGGAAAGGAAGAGGAGTAGGGAGAAGAGAGGGAAAGCGGCCTCCTTACCTTGTGTCAACAGCTCCATTGCCCAAATTCAGTGGTGTGCAACGGAGCTTTCCCCACCTACCACTGCCCAAATGCCTTCACTTCTCCCAAGCATTTCTTACCTGCCTGATTTCCAGCTCCATTGCATTTTTCGCTTTCGGCTGCAGGGAAACAAAAGTTAGTGGGACTAAAAAAAAAATTCACTCAATCAATTCCAACTTCTCAAGATCTTTTTCTTTCATGAGAAGTTGGAATTGATTGATTGAACTTTTTTTCTAGCCCAACAAACTTTAGTTTCCCTGCACACGGTGACTAGAAATGCGATGGAGCTGGAAATCAGATAGGCAAAGAAATCTTTGGGGAATTTGGGGAAAGCAAGGGAATTTGGGTGGTGGTGCGTGGGGAAATCTCTTCTGCCCACAAAAACCTCATATTTGCTGGCTCACAAAAAGGCAGAGCAAGAGCTACCTGGAAGAAGCCAGTCAGCCCAGGAGTCAGGAATATTCTTTCTCTCAGGCTGGGCCACGGGGACCATGTAGGAAGGCAGGCAAGCAGGCTGGGCCATGGGAACTGGTGGGAGTCCATAGGGAAGGCAGGCAAGCAGGCTTGGCTGCAGGGACCATGTGGGAGGCAGCTAGGTGAGAAGTGAAGGAATACTTGCCAGCTGGACTTCATGGTCAAGGCAAGCAAGGGAACGAGAGAACAGCAGCAGCATAGCTGCTGAACCGGTCCTAACCGGCTGAAGTCCACCTCTGGATGGCTGCATTATGGATGGTTGATTTAAAATGGGCTGTATTGTATTATTCTCAATATAAAATTTGTAGTTTCTAATCATAAGCTACATTTTTATTTCTTTTTTATCATCTTTTTTTAAAAAATTACTATTCATTCATTTATTTATTTATTTTGTTTTATAACATACAAAAATTCCAATTTCAATTGAACAGTGTGATGCCTGGATTCATTTCCTATCATTTTAGGAAATAATAATCAAAGTATTTACAACAATATTACTTGTATTAGTATCAGTTATATTAATATTAATCATAATTATATTATTTATTTAACCAAATTAACATACCTTCCTTGTATCACTGATCCTTCCATATATTTCCATTTCTAGCTCCTATTTTTGTCAGCTAGACATTGATAAAGTAAGTCTGAAGTCAAAAAAATATTGTTTCTTTCTTGTCCTTAATTGTAAGTGTTAATTTATCCATTTCTGCACATTCTAATATTTTTCTAATCTCATTCTCATCTGTTGGGATCTCTTCACTTTTCCATTGTACCATTTCCAAATACTATTCCCACTGAAGTCAATACATGTAAAATCAGATATACATTCTCTTTGTTATACTTGTCTGGTAAAATGGCCAACAAAAATATCTCTGGTTTCAAATCTATATATTATTTTATTATTTTTTCCAGTCATGTATGTATTTTTATCCAATATTTTTTTGCTTTTTGACATGTTCACCGCATATGATAGCATGAACCAGGTGTCTGATGACATTTCCAACATTTTGCAGATTTATCCTTAAGCATCTTTGTTAACCTTGAGGGCAGAAAATGCTATCTATAAAACATTTTATAAAGATTTTCTTTGTATGCAGTAGACATTGTTTTATAATTTCTATCCCATAATTTCTGCCATTTATCTAAGTCAATCAAATAGCCAGAAGTTTTAGCCTATACTATGACGGATATGACACAAGAAGAAGAATCTTGGCAAGATATTAATTTGAGCCACAGTGGTGCAGGGGTTAGAGTTCAGTACTGCAGGCTTCTTCTGCTGATCACCAACTGCCAGCAATTTGGCAGATCGAATCTCGCCAGGCTTAAGGTTGACTCAGCCTTCCATCCTTCTGAGGTCGGTAAAATGGGAACCCAGATTGTTGGGGCAATATGCTGTGGTCTGTAAACCACTTAGAGAGGGCTGTAAAGCACTATGAAGCAGTATATAAGTCTAAGCGCTATTGCTATTGCTATTTTTATGGTTACTATTCCCATCAATGATAATTGTAGATTTTTCCATTTTCTAAATCCATTTTAATTTGTTGTGCCAGTTTATAATAATTATGTTCTTTAATCGTTACACACCTTGTTGTTAATTGAATTCCTAAATATTTAACTTTCTTGACTATCTGTATACTTACTGTCCCCTTTAGTTCTTTTTTCTGTATGTCTGTGACATTTTTAACTATTATTTTGGTTTTTTTCTTTATTTATTTTCAGTCCTGCAACTTCACCATATTCTTCTATTTTCCTAATTAGTTTAAGTAACCATTTTCTTGTGGGTCTTCCAAGATTAAAGACCAAGTCATCTGCCTGTAGTTTATATTGTTCCTTTTTTATTTCCATATCTTTAATTTCTATATCTTGTTTAATATTTCTATTTAACATTTCCAATGTCAGTATAAATAGTAAAGGAGATGGTGGACATCCTTGTCTTATGCCTTTTTTTGTATCTCCGTTTACCATCATCTTTGCCATTTGTTTATTGTATATTGCCTTTATCATGTTAATAAATCTCTCACCAAATCCATAAATTTTAGTTGAAACAGCATAAATTGCGAATTCACGTTGTCAAATGCTTTCTGCCTATATAAGAAAATCAACACCATTTGTTTTCAAGGATGTGCTTCATAATATTCCAGTGTATTTAAAATCATTCTCATATTGTTTTTAATATGTCTTTTAAGCAAGAAACCATTTTGGGCTGGATATATAAATTCATTTAGAAACCTTTTAAATCTCTCTGCCATTATTAAAGCAAATATTTTATACTCAGCATTCAGTAAAATTATGGGTCTATAGTTTTTTACCTGCATTAAATCTGAGTTTTCTTTTGGAATCAGAGTACTATTTGCTTCCACCCATGAATTTGGTACCTTCGCATCAATTAATACTTCATTATAGACTTCCAACATTGATGGGCCTTATATTGTAAACATTTATAAAATTCTGCCAGTAGCCCATCTGGTCCTAGTGTTTTATTGTTCTTTTGTCTCTTAATCGCTTCTGACAATTCCATCATTGATATTTGTTCATTTAACATAGCTTTCACTGTTTCTGATACTTTAGGTAGTTCCACTTTTTCCAAATATTTTTTAATTTTCTCTTCTGAAACTTTCTCTTGCTGATACAGCTTTTCAGAATAGTCTTGAATTATCATTTTTTAATCCTCATTTTGGTAGTTTAAAGTTCCTTTCTCCTCTACCAGCCTATGTATCAATTTCTTATCTTTCTCTTTTTTCAGTTTATATTTATTCGCATTTTCAAAAAAAATCTGTTTAGCATTTTTGATTTTTTTTGTGCCAATTCTTCTTTATCTAGTAGATTCATTTTATGTTTTATTAGTTCCATTTGATTTTTTAAAAATCTTCTCGTTTGGTTCTTTCTGTAATTCTAATTCCAGTCTCTTGTTTTCTTCTGCTAACATATTTTGCTTTTGTTTCTTTTTCTTGGTTTTCCCCCCTGTATATATTATAGCTAGTCCCCAAATATATGCCTGAGCAGTTTGTATTTAAGGTTACATTTGTAATGAGGTTTCTTCTTTTCTATTCTCTTTGGAAAAAAATCCATTTCTTCTTCCATACTTCATATAAATTCCTTGACTTTTAGTATTTGTATTTATTTATACAGCTTGGAAGAGCAGATGGGGAGGTTTCATCTAAGTGACTATACCTCTTATATTCTCATGAAAGCAAACTTTTCAGTTATAAGCATAAGTTAAATATTTTCTTCCCTTATGCTGGCTGCATTGAGTTGACTTAAAATTGGCTATGTTGTATTATTCTAATGTAAACTTTGTAGTTTTTAATCAGAAGCTACATTTTTATTTATTTTTATTATCTTGATGGCAGCTTTGAGTGCATTTAAAATAGAAAAGTATAATAAAAAGAATGTTAAATAAACTAAATTTTAAGAAGTGACGTAATGCTTTACTAATTATTATTCAACCATCTACCATGGTTTGCTTTGACTTATATTTCACTTTTTTCCAGACGCTCAGCACAGAAAATATAACATTATGTCCTCCATTTTTATTACAAGAACAAACCAATGAAATAAATAATTGAATGAAAATGACTAATGCAATATGTAACCTTCCACTGCCAAGCATAGACTGGGTCTTCTTGTCCTTAGCCCAATATCGGACCACTGCACCACAATGGCTATTTTAATTAATCGTCTTTAGAATTATTTGGTACAATGAGACCATCTATAGCAGACTTTCTGGCACCTTCTGATCATAAGAGCATTTTCAGGAAGAATATAACAGCACAAATGGAAGATAAGGATACTATTTCCTTGTCTTATGGCTGGCTGCCTTAGTTAACCCTGAGAGAAATCAAATTATGTGAGTGGGGTGCTATTTTTTTTGGAGGTATCAATTAAAGCAGTTACTGGTGAATTTAGGAGCTCACCCAATACTATTCTATTGCAGTTAAATGGCTTCAGGAGCTCTTCAGCTAGTGCTGACTTCTATCCAATATCAATTAGAGTTAGAGCTTTTTTACAGATGCTGTTTTAGTGAAATGGTAGGTCTGATTTATTTCTTTTTTTTAAATTACACCAAAGTAATATATATAAATATATAAAATATATATATATATATGGAGAGAGAGAGAGAGAGAGAGAGATACACATGTCTTATCTGATAGATTGTGACTGGTACAGAGAATACCAGTTTTGAAAAGCAAAACAAAACTAAGTAACATTTTATTAGTTATTTATTACTGCTTGTTGGGTGATACAAACATTGACTGTAGACCCAATTCTCATGCAGTTCACCATTTTGCTTCCTTTTATGCAAGTTATTTATTCTGCAGAAAATAAACCAATATTCATGGCTGTAATTTACCTGCATCATTGTCTATCTTATTTGCCTGCCTTCCTAGTTACCTACGTATGTAGCCCCTGTCTTGTCAGCTTCAATCTTTACAGACAAAAATTTTCTTCCTGTAACAAACTATTTATTTCCCATATTTTAGGATGATAGAGAACAGTATTTAACAGTGTTCTTAATGTGATCTTTTCAGGTACTTAAGAAGTGCTACATGGCTTTTATTTTATCTTCTTAATCCACTTAATGTCTTTAACCTGTATCGATAAATCTTAATTTATAGTCCTCTTATCATACTTGTTGCCCTTGCTTGAACCTGTTTTACTTTGTCTGAATCCTTCCTGAGCTGTAGACAAAATGCTCTAAATGGGGTTTGACCCAGACAAGATAAAGTAGTGTCTCTGCTTTCAAAATGAGACAGTGATGTGGAGTGTATATGTCTACTTCTCCCTTTCTTACTCAAATTAATTTTTAGATTGATGGAAAATATATGAATTTTATGCTTAAAAAGCTATTCAGAATGCATTCAACTTGAGCCAATACATCTTACTTCAGCCTGGGCAAAGATAACTGATGTACATTTGGATTTGCATGTACAGTATTAAATAAAATATGTGCATTCCATTTATTAATTAAAAATCAGAAAATAACTAATTTACCCTCATGAAATAATGTCCTGATAAATAGGACTACTGATCAATTAGATGAGAGTATTTGTTATTATTCTAACATATGTTAGAATACTACATTAGGACAATGTATTAGGACAAGAATTTTCAAGCTTTGGGAGCTATTCAAGTGGAATTTTGAAGTCTTTTTCTGGAGACTTGTACAAAATGGTTGCCACAGTGGATGTTGTCAATCACAAATAACTTTTATATTCTGTACTTCTATAAACACAGGTCTTTGGTGATCGTGAAAGGCAGGAGGCTGGTAGGACTCGGTGGAGGGAGAAACTTGGAGATTGTGGAAGGTAGGAGGCAGCTAGGATTGATGGGGTTGACCTGGAAGCCAAAATGGCTTCCCTGTGCATGAGCAGGGAACATGTGTGCATGCACAGGGCATATGCTTGGGGGGCACTAACATTGCATTTGGGGGGCTGTGGCACACGCACGTGCATTCATGCGTGTGCGCGTATGCTTTGGGCACTCGGCACCAAAAAGGTTAACCACCACTGGGCTATAGCATCAGTCCAAAAGTTCGGAAGACTAAACCTCTGGTCCTGGTGACCAACCCAGATTGGATTCTGCAACTTTATCTTGGGATACATATATTTGCCTTAATTTGTTAGCTTTTTTTGACAGTCAGACAGCAATCTATGTATCGATAGGATCATATATTAGGAAGTTGTTGCTAGTCTTTGATATTGGCATTGGGATTTTTTTCAGTATCTATTTAATTTGTTTTGTGCTAAGGTTTATATAACAATATGTCAAAAAAAAATCACAGCAAGTGAACAGAATAATGGCTTAATAAGGAATAGTCTGTTACCGTGGTACTAGAACACTAGCTTAATAGCAAATATTTAATTACATAAACTTCAAAAATAGATCAGGATTGTTTGGTAACCTTTGGATTGAATGGATCCTGCTGCACTTTAGATACAGAGGTAGAAAACTGAAATAATTTTTGTTTCTTTCATATAAAAATAGAATCTCAAGCAAGTTGAAACCATTTAGAACTTAAATCTGCTATCTTACATTTAGCACAATAACAATTTAGTTGCCATTTCTTTCCCACTGTTCCATGTCAGATTATGAAATAATGATAAAAATAGTTGTTACTGGGTATGAGAGTACCCTCGGATTTTATCTGACAGTGTTTATTGATTGACTGAATGTGGCTGAAGATTTAAAGATCGGTCATATCATCAGCATTTTCATTTTGCCAGTCATTTGCAAAACACTTTAAAGCTACCCATGGTTTCTTCACATAATCTTCATTATCTGCAAATCTCAATGCTTTCAGCAGAGCAGCATCTATATCCTGGCAAGATACAAGATCTCAGGAAATCCTTTCAACCAATTATTGCTCAGTCACAACTGGCAAACAGCTGGGTACAAAAAGTGCCAGTCAATCAATATTTGCTCTTACTGGCCAATCATTAATTCCTCCCAAAGCTGCTGCTACCTCATATATTAGCAACACCCCTTCACAATGCATTTGTAAAGCTTCAGCAAAGGTGAAAAAAATGAAGCTTTTAGTGAAGATCTCCAAGTAAGCAAAGACTGAAATAATAATACTGTAAAATCACCTAAAATGAAGGTGGAAATGCTATTTGAAAATGTACTTCCTCTGTTCTTAGCTATGAATAAGCATACGTGTCCTCAAATATACTGAATTCCTACAATTCTCTGGCATCATGTCTATGAATTTTGCAAGCATTAATCGCATTTGGAAGCCTAACTGAACCCAGTTCTCCTTCCATTGCTACTCAGCTAAAACATTTCTATTTCAGTAAGCATATAATAAAGAGAACATGGTATACATGTATGCTAGCGCATACAAAAAACATACACAGAGAGAGAGAGACAGAGAGAGATATATTCAGTCACATACAGAGAGAGGTATACGTATCTGTAGAAATCTATGGGACAATCATAATCCAATCAAAATCAGTTGGAAGGGACAAAAGGGAAGAGTAAAGTGGACTTTAAATCAATCTATAACAAAAGATAAAAACTTTATACAGATCTGTATAAAGAAAGAGAACTGTTTTTTTTTTAAAAGGGAACAGAAAAGAGGAGACTTCATTACAGTCAGACGCACCTGTTCTGTCCCGTGTTGTACGGCAGAACGTAACAGACATGATCTTCATCTAGGATGGTATACTTTTTTATGGTATGGAATGGTAAACTTAAAACTATATAACAATTACAAAACCAAGGGGTGGATTTAGCTTGGTGGCTGTATCTGAAAATACAATCAAGATATGAGAAAGATGTAAAAACATGGGGTCTTTATCAAGAACCAACAACACTTGATAAGATTTTATTAGGGATAGATGAAAAACTGATTAAAAATATATAATTATTTATTAAGTTATAAAGTGGAAGAAGAACAAGTCAAAGAAACAATGATTGTATGGGCAAAAATTTTTGGTTACACTATAGAATTAGATAAAAGGCAAAGGACAGGAACTATAAATTGACAATGGCTACTGCATATAAGGAAAATCTTTATAAAATGTTTTATAGGTGGCATTTGCCACCGGCAAGATTGGCAAAAATATTTAGTAATATGTTTACCAAATGTTGGAAATGTTGAAAAAGACTCCAGGTCAGTGGTGAAATTCAGCAGGTTCTGACTGGTTCTGGAAAACCGGTAATGGAAATTTTGAGTTCAGAGAACCGGCAGAGGTGATCTCTGGCTGGCCCCAGAGTGGGGTGGGAATGAAGATTTTGCAATACGCTTCCCCCAGGAGTGGGGAGGGAATGGGTATTTTGCAGTATCCTTCCCCCAGGAATGGGGAGGGAATGGGGATTTTGCAGTATCCCCCCCCCCCCAGGAATGGGGAGGGAATGGGGATTTTGCAGTATCCTCCCCCCCTGGAGTGGGATGGAAATGGAGATTTTTCAGTATCTTTCCCCTGTCATGACCACCAAGCCACACCACGCCCACCAAGCCTTGCCCACAGAACCAGTAGTAAAAAAATTGAATTCCACCACTGCCCCAGGTTCTTATTATCATATGTAGTGGACTTGTATGAAAGCAAGAAAATTTGGAAGAAAATACATACTTGGTTGGAAAGTTGATTAAGCAACATATAGATCTGAAACCAGAAATATTTTTGTTGGGTATAATACCAGAGGGTTATGATAAAGGGACTATCAATTTTGCATGTACTGACAGCAGAAAGGATTGTATTTGCACAATATTGGAAAAATGAAAACACTCCATCAGATGAGGATGTAATTTGGAAAATATTAGACTATGCAGAGGTGGACAGATTGACTTTAAAAATAAAAGACAAAGAAGACACAGAATATTACTTGATATGTAATATATATTATGAATGATTAGATATAAGAGGTAGAAATTAGATGAAGAAAGATAATTGCTATATATGAATTAAATATGAAGATGATTTATAATTATAAATATGCTAATATAATTAGCAAAATTATAAATAAGGTAATATAAAGAGAAATTTAGCCAAAACTATTCTGTTATATTATTACTTTTGTTACCAGTATGTGTTAATGTTTCTTTTTGTTTTCTTTTGTAAATGATATACCCTGACAATACATTGTATTCAAATGTTTATGAATAAAATAATAATAATAATAATAATAATAATAATAATAATAATAATAATAATAATAATAATAATAATAATAAAAGATATATTGTAGGTAGAAATGTTACAGACTGATATGAATAAAACTTGATTTCAAAAATCAATTTTTTAAAAAGTTTCTCAAGGAATTCTTAATATGTCTGTCAATTGAAATCAGCAAGGCTTAATCAAATTATTTAATAATACACATATACTGGCTTTCTGGAAACACCTTGTTTTGATGTCTTTCAGCTTGAAGCTGCAATTCACTGCTGACTTATCTGAAAATGAGAAAGAAGAGAGGAGAGGAGAGTGCTGCATGAAATACTTAAGCTATCAGAATTGTCAACAACATGGTATCAAAACTTCTTAATATATATAATGTTTATAAGAATATTTCAGAATGAATTTAAATAGGAATTGTGTATATTTTCTATATTTATAAATTAATGGAGAAACAGAGTGCAACTAATTCAGGACTGAACAGCATAGAAAAATAGAATTAAATTATTCTGATTAACTCACTCCTAAATGGAAATAAAACTAAATATGTCTTAATTTTAAGTAGATGCTAGACAGTGTATCATATATGCTCCAAAATGAAACACAAACCACAAAAATTACCTGAAGCAGTTCTTTTTCTATGTGCACATATCAAAAATTTTCATACTACTATGATAAGGTCAGAGACAGATAGGCTCAACACTGTAATCTACTTCAAAATATTTTAGCAGATCCCATAGCAAATTATCTCCAGACTCTACAATACATTGTTATAATGGAATATTTTACATTTATAGATCAAAGCATAATCCAGAATGAGGTCCATAATCCAGTCAGAATATTAACATAGCCTCTGGAAATATGCTGACTGAATCAATGTTGCTGTTCAAAAAAAAATTGAATTTCAGGAGACAGTAAATCTGTTGAACTTGAGGCATAGAATGGACTCTACTGTACAAATGTAGCAAATTGTACAACATAGAATTTATCCTGGTAAATCTCGGGGTTTGGGCAATCTGGCCTTCTTGATTTGCTGAACTGCAACTCCCACCATTCTTTATTATTGGCCATAAAGATGAGATCTGGTGAAAATTAGAATTCTACATCATTTTAACTCTAATGACATATTGACTGTACATCTAACTCATTGATCTCTATATTAATAGATGGGCTCCAGTTCCAAACCTATTTAGAGATGTACATTTTCAAGCCAAATCTATAATATATAATAACTGGTCTGCAAGAAAATTTTGGTGGTCCGCAGAAAATTTATTTGCATTTTTTGTATTGCCCTAAATCAGGGGTCCTCTTCATTGACATAGTTGCCAGCTTACTTTCAAACCAATAAGGACTCTAAGGACACCAACCAGGATATGCATTTAAAAAGCAGATGGGAAGAGAAGTCTAGAAGAGGAAATACGAAATAAAAAAGCTAAGATATTTTTGTTATATTGCTGGACTATTACTGTAACTAAGATATTTTTTTTTTTTTTTAATTTGATTTATATGCCGCCCTTCTCCGGAGACTCAGGGCGGCTTACAATGTGTTAAGCAATAGCCTTCATACTTTTGTATATTTATACAAAGTCAGCTTATTGCCCCCAACAAACTGGGTCCTCAATTGACCTACCTTAGAAAGGATGGAAGGCTGAGTCGACCTTGAGCCTGGCGAGGATTGAACTCAGAGAAATTACAGGCAGCTGGTGTTAATTGCTGCCTTTAGTAGGAGGCATTAGCCCTCTACGCTACACAGGCTCTTGCCTGTGTAGCGCCATCTGGTGGGTGCTCCTATAGTAATGCGCCATCTGGTGGGTGCTCCTATAGTAATGTTAAATGTTTTCCTCAGAAATTTTTTTGCAAATAGAAATAGTCCCTGGGATTCATTACCTTTTTAAAGATAATTTAAAGATTGTCCTAAATCCTAGGGATAGTTAAGGATAATTAAGGACAAGGATAAAAAAAATGTAATCAAATCTGAATTGTTTTTGTAATTTTATCTAATTATGTTCCTTTTTCCAGTATATTTGTAATTCCTCTTGTCTGAATTGTTATTATTATATGCTTTGTTTGAGTAAACAGCTAGATGGATTCTGGGACAATATACATTTCTTTCTGATACAATTTATAAAGGATGTTCAATCCAGAAGTCCTTAACACACACACACACACACACACACACACACACACACACACACACACACATTAAAAATCATGAGTTGAACAATTCTGTCAAATTTAAGTATTCATTCTGTTATACTATTTTGTTGCTTATGTCACTCCTATATCTGCTTTGAATCTAAATTAAGAGAATTCCAACATAGGATTGTTTAATGTATACAATATAGTTATGTTATTTTTTTCTGTTGAAAATTACACTTAACGTCCAGCTTGCAATTGAAAGGCCTTACCGGCAAACCACTATGATCCACCCCAAACAGAATTTGATTTGATTTTTAATGATTTTAATGTATTTTAATGTGCTTAATTATTTCCTTTTGTATAACATTAAATCTTGCCATTTGGCAACAATTTTGTAGAAGTGTGTACGGATCATAGATGGACTTCTGATCTGAAACTAGATCATTAACTGAGGTGAGAAGTCACTTCCTAGGAACATGGCTAACTGAACTCATGCTGAAGGATTTTTCCCTAGGGTGTTGCTCTTCTGCCTTTTAACTGAAGGGATTGGGATTCCATCAGCTTTTATCACCCACTCAGCCAGGATGGGTTGAAGAACTTCCCCTCAGAATCCTTCAATACAACTATAAGCTGGAAAATGGCTTCTGGAGTTGAACTCTGAAGCTATCTGCATGTCAAAAGCTGGGAGAAGACGAGCTTCAATCTGTTCGGGGTTGAAAAAGCCATCATTTTTAAATTTCACCTTTCAAACGGACAGTACATTATGCCTTTCTCTTCTTAATCACCTTTAACCACTATTATTCTTTCTTAAGTCAACTTAAAAGAGGTTCTTTCTAGCAGCAACCTGCTATACCTTTTTGAAGACTCACACTATTTTAATAATTTCTTTTTGTCTCAAAGAACAAGGAATAAAGCTGCTAAGGCAAGCCAAATAAGAAAGTGTGCTGGAAAAAAAAAGCTGACATAGAAAGATAAAGACTGAAAGCTGTGATTTTAGTTTACTATTGCAGTAACTGGTAGCTAGATCTTCTTAGCTGTGGGTGGCTAAAATATTTTGATTCTGAAAAGAGGAAGCTAAGTTGGTGGAGCATAGCATTAGAGATATATTTGAAAGGTCTCTAAATAAAATATGCCAATTTGTTGACCAGCTATCTCAAATTACTTCTGAGATGCAGACATATGGAGAATGTTTCCAAACTGCTGAGGTAACCTCACAAGCATGCAGAGGAGTTTATTGCAATTTTGAAAAACCAGATATTAACTTTCACTACTATGGTTCAAATGTAAACTTCTTAACACAACTGAAGGAAGACTGATGAGAAAAAAGAAAAATTTGGAACTTTTTTTAAAGGACAATAATAAAGTTGAGGATATAATGATAAAAAGAAAGGCCTATAAGCAGTGGTGGGATTCAAATAATTTAACAATCTATTCTCTGCCCTAATGACTGGCGGGTGTGGCTGGGTGGGCATAGACAGGGGGCATGACAGCACTCAGTGCTCCTGCAGCACTCTGCCAGCCAAAATGGGACACAGAGGTTAATTACAAAATGTGGACTTTGCTTTGTGACATCCAGACCCAGTGAACAAGGGATGTGAACTGCACGAAAATAAACTTTTGTTTGGTTATGAAGAAATATCCCCAGATGTACGCTAAATGTAGACTGACTTTTAGCTACTCATCTTCCTAGCAAAACAGCAAATTTTGAAGCTCCAGATAAAGAGGATTTATTTTAGGAAGAGTAACCACAGTTTGCATCAGTAGTGGGTTGCTACCAGATTTCCCTGGTTCTTGTGAACCGGTAGTGGAAATTTTGAGTAGTATGGAGAACCGGTAAATACCACCTCTGCCTGGCCCTGCTCCCAATCTATTCACTGCCTCCCGAGTCCCAACTGATCGACTAGAAGAAAAATATCAGGGCTCACTTGACAAAGAAGAGGAAAAAGAAACAAGACACTTTAGCTTTAAATTGAGAAGCCAAGAAGCCTCCAAACTGATAGGCTAGAACCAATCCGCTCCTTGTGAACTGCTCAGTGGTGGTAGATTGGCAATTAAGGCCAAGCTGTCTGAAAGTGGTGTCTGATAATCTCGGTGGTGGCAGAGTGGCAAAAAACTGTTTAAACTCTTGCCGTAGTGCTTCAAAGGGCCGCTCGACAGCTGATCAGTGGTAAAAGGCAGTGTGGTGGTAGATCAGTGTGCTCCAAAAACAAATGGGTAGACTGGTATGCTCCAAGAACAAATGGGTAGAACAGTACGGCTCTGCAAGCAGTTAAAAGCCTGGTAGACTTAGCAGTTAAAAGCCTGATAGACTTAGCAGTTAAAAGCCTGGTAGACTTAGTACTCCTGCTAAATCCTAAAGAATTGTTTGTCACATGACCATCAAACCACACCCACAAAATAAGCTACGCCCACAGAACAAGTAGTAAAAAATTTTAGAACCCATCCTTGGTTTGCGTGTTGGAGGCTCCTAAAGGAATGCTGGGAAACTCTGTATTTTAAAGAACATTTGAGGAGGAGTGCAGAATAGCCCTTCTCTGCCAGAGGCTATAGAGACCTGGCACCAATCAAAATGTTATATGAGATGGCTTCTAGTGATTTCATTCTAAATTTTGTATGATTTCTGTAAATACAGAATGTAGAATTAAAATGGCAGAGTATGTGATCCTTCATACATCAAAAAAATACAAAGCTAAGGAATAAACAAATAAAAATCAGATTTGAAAAAAGAAAAGGCTCGGGAAAGAAAAAGAGTGAAAGTGTAAGAAAGAAAGAGGAAAAGAAGGAAAACTGAAAAAGAATGACTTCCAACTTCCTTTGGTACAGATATAAGGAAAAAAAAGATCAAACTCTTACTCTAAGATTAACATTTGTCTACATTATTTTTATAACCCCTTATTTAATCATCAAAGCCCAGATCAACTTTTAATTTCAGTTTCTCACAAAAAGTCCAGTAATGGTTCATATCACTTTAATTACTATTTCTTAATGAAACCACAACTGGTTTATTTAATTGCACAAAACTCTAAATAAAACAGGAATGGAAAATCCTAAACTTTAGTGCTTCTCAACTTTGGCAACTTTAAGGTGCATGGACTAGAATTCCCCAAATTCTCCAGACAGCATGACATTCGCCCATCATAAATTTGCCAAGACCGAAAAATGTTGATCTATAGATAGGGATTTTTCCATTCCGCTTTTACCGGTTCCTACCTACTCATGAGCAATCATAATGCAAAAGCCCAATTTCCAACTCACCCCACAGTAATGATTATTCAAAATACCCATTCCCAACTCATTCTCGAGCAGGGGTTTTGGGCCTGAAAGGCTTTCTGCACCATCCTGAAAGCCAAAACACGGCACGTGGGGGGACTCCTGGGAGGGGAGGGAGAGGGGAACAGCCAGAGGTGGGATTAGCCGGTTCTCCGAACTGGGCAAAAAGTTAACAATCAGTTCAGATGAACTGGTGTGAACCAGCTAAATCCCACCTCTGCCTATAAGTTTTTGATAAAACTTTCAGAGAAGCAAAAGATTTTACTCCATGAAAATAAGCTGTAAAGAGTGACTTAAACTTAATGAATTAATGGGAATCGGCATGCATTTTTCTTTGCTTGATATGTGCAGCTGAAAGAAAGGTTTAACCCAAAATTTGAAAATGTGATTTTCTTACATATGTACAAAATGCTTAATTATTTACGTAGACAAAAGCTATTGAAAATGTATTTGAGCATGCACAGAAGTGTCATGCGTGAGCACGAGCGTGCCCACAAGCGAACCAGTAGTGACGGGTTTTGAAACCCACCCCTGTGCTACATGTTTCATTGAAGAAAGGCGTATCTGTAGCTCTCATGAATTCTCAGTCATGTGTTTTGGATCCATGAAAAACACCATAGCTCTCCTTGATTCAAATTAATTTCTAGATAATGTAGGCCAGGGGTGTTGAATTAGTGGCCTGTGGGCTGGATACATTACAGGCAGGCCACGCCCATCCCTGCTTTGCAAAGGCAAAAAGTGTCACAATACATCAGGTGATGTCATGTGATGTGATCGGGTTTGACACCCACGATGTAGTTTATTTGGATGGACCTTTCTGTCTATGAAAGTTCTGACTTTATGTTGGAAATCAAGATATGACTCAACTTTCATATTCATATCTGTTTGTGTGTGAATTTTTTTTAGCCATTTAGAACTGAAACAATGGTATTTTGGTGATATTGAACTGTCCTGTTTCCCTTGGGAAATTCCTTGCAAATGCTTACTTCTATGCTGTTTAAATAGTTCGAATTAACTCAGTTTCTATTTTTTGGAAGAAAACTTTAGCAAAGAAAAGCAAGATGTTAAAAGGGCAGTCTTTTCCTTCCTTCCTTCCTTCCTTCCTTCCTTCCTTCCTTCCTTCCTTCCTTCCTTCCTTCCTTCCTTCCTTCCTTCCTTCCTTCCTTCCTTCCTTCCTCTTTCTTTCTAATCCATCTGGGAGAACCTAAAACTAATGCATGAATTGGCTTGTAAATAAAGTAGCAAAAAGATTGCTGATTTTAATAGACACTGTCTCAAACTGTTTAAGATTTATTACCGCTATTATGATGGATATTTTTTTGTTATGACAGCTTTCACTGTTATCTCTCAAATGCATTCAACTGTGTTTTCAAATATCATTAAGGTTTCCATGGTAAATTAATTTCCAATTAAATTTAGTCTACTCACAGCAATAAAATCTGGTAGTCACATCATATATCCTAGAAGGCGGCTTTGGTTGCATATTCTCTGTTGGGGATTTTTCACATGAAACATGAATTTCAGTTTATATAGAACTCTCTATTCAGACTAATGAGAGATGAAAGGTTTGTTTGATTTCTCTCAATAGTTCAGCAGTGAATGAAATTTAGACTTCATTTGCATATTTCCAAGACCAAAATATGCTTACAAATAAAATGTATTTTCCAAAAATACAAAGATTTTCTTCATTTTATTTATACAAACACAGCTGCCTGATATATTGAGAAAAAGGCTAGGAATTGCTAACCTCTCACCTTTTTGACCTTTGGAAAATTGTATTCACCTTGTTCCTTCTAGCACTGTTTCAATTTGGGACCTTGCTGAGCCAAAAAAAAAAAAAAAGCCATACCTAGGAATCTAACTAATACAACAGCTGCATCCACTTCTATTGCTACCAATTCATATGCAAATAGGGAGCCAGCCTGAAAGATTATTTGATCCTGAGATTCTTACATTTGTCTCATTTATTTGATTCATGACATCTTTGTCATCTCAATAGTCCCCTTTGAATCAGGTTGCTTTTATTGTTTTGGATAACTGGGGTTTCATGCAGATACAGCAGCCCCAAGTATGTTTCCATTTTGTGATATTGTAACTGTTATAATCCAAATGGATTCAAAATCTACTGTGTAATGGAAGAAGAATTGAGGTGAACTGCTAGCCAGTTATCTGCTGGAGTATATTTCCTATAGCAGGAGGAAGAAATGTTGCTAAGTAGGACAGAAAAGCAAAATATAAAATAAAATAAAATAAAAATCTCTGAACCTCCTGCAGCTGGGGTATTTAAAGGATAGCTTGCTAAAAGAAAAGTTCTGTGTTTCACAGTTCTGTGGATTTGTAGGAGGGAATTGTATATGTAGATATGGGGCTTTTTTGAACTATACACCAAAAGACCAATTTTTAATTCAGTGGAATTTCACAAAATTGATATAAATGTATTTTCACAAAAATATGAGTTGATTCTAAATTAATCAGTGCAATATTTAAAATAAAATTGGAAAACTATTTTGTCTTTGAGGAAGGTCATATCACTTTATAGTAATTGGGGGGACCGAAATAATTGCTTCCCACATTGTTTTAGACTAATCAGCTTTTCATTTAGATTATTAGTGGTTTATAATAATAAAAAAAAACCTCTAACATCTCCAAATATGTACTCTGACCAGTAAGTTGTTTTCATCTGATATATTAACATTGATATAGAATTCATTTTCAGGGCATGATCCATACACATTTAGTTCATATTCCATATATAGACTTCCAGAAAATCTATAGGACAGTGTAACTGCAGAGTACTTTGGCTGCCTGAAATTGCTAATTTAGTACATGGTTTCGCACTATCCAGGGTGCACCACAAATAATCAATTTCCTGCTACCTCTTCACTTCAGTCACCTATCATAATTATTATAGATTGAAAAAACAGTTAAAAATAATTTAAAAGATAAGTTTCACTTATGATTACAAATTAAGTAGAATCTTATAAAATCCCACTAAACAATGCTGGAATTTGAGTAGTTCATGCCCTCAGATATTCAAGTGTTTGGTAGCTGAGAATTTATTTGGGCCACAGATTTAAAAGCAATTTTTTAAAAAGACAGTAAAAACACTTCAATATTTAATGTTATACATTGCCTATCAGATTGTACAATAAAGATTGTAAAATGATTTATATGTAGCCAGGATATTCTGTGTGTTTTGAACTATTATCAAATAGATGTCTTTGTCCTTAACTCAATAATAGTATTTTGAACTAGGTCTGGGCTTACCTTTTCAGTCCTTAAGTATATAATATAAACTAAGGATTCTGACTTCATCTCATAATCTGTTCTATAGTTTCTAACATGCTGGATTTAAAGGACAATAAAGGATGTTAAGTTTTAGCTTATTGAAAGAAATATAAAACAGGTGTTTTAGATATGCATGGGAAGGATCTGGAAACATTACTTAAAAATCTAGGTTAATACATTTTGCATCAGTAAATTAAAATTTGCATATTTATAGCTCTTTTATTTAATAATTGTTTGTTAAAATTGGACAAGCATTTCCCCAGAAAATGACTGTCCCATAGAGGGTTTCAAATGGTAGATAAAAAAAGAATTATCCTTCTGGCATTTTATGCTCCAAAAACTTACTTAGAAACATTCCAGTTGTAGCTAAACTAAAAGAACATTTCAACCTCTAAATGTGAAGAAAAGTTGTGTTTTGTATCTGCATCCATGTTATAGTCTGTCCCTTTTATTAAGCTATCCTTCTTCTTAAAATAGCATTAATTTAAAAAAGAATGACAGATCATTGCATATATAATCTATCACGTATTTTTATTGCATTTGAATGGGAATTTATCCATCCAACCCAAGAGTTATATTGCCTATATCTTGAGCATATATAATTCAAACTCTGGGGTAGCATTTAATGTATTAACATGGGATACTTGCCAAGGCCACAATCAAATGGGAATATTCTACCAACAGTAAGGATCCTTGATAATCTATTTGATAATCCTTGATAATCTATTTCCTTAACAGTAAGGATCCTTGATAATCTATTGTTTATTCAATTATCTTAAGCATGCAAACAGAAACAAGAGTTAAAGAAAAAAAATCAAAACAATATAATCAGGTCCCCTGACATTCCTACTTGTTTTGTCTTTGCTATCTTGATAAGACACAGAAGAGGACAAAATCAATGGAGCTAGAGACGAAGAACTAAGATCATCTTACTGAAAGCCCAACAAAATTTAGAACTGGCATCTGAAGTTCATTTTCACTTCAATTGTTACAGAAAATTTTCATAGTAGCAATTAACAGTGTCAGTCAGCCATCACAATGATAATAAATTTTCAACACAAACATGCTTTATAATGCCAGTATTTGAATGATGCTATAAATCACTGGTATACAAATAATCTTACAGTAACATAGGATTACAGTAACATAGACCTGCTCATATGAATCTGGAAGAGTGAAGATGAAGCTATTTAGCTTCAGACAAGAATGGGGAACTTTTTGCATCTAGATGAACTATAAATCTCAGCATTGTTCATTGCTGGATTTGCTGGCTGGAAATAAAATACAACAGCTTTCTTCTTATTCCTGCCATTAAACAGAGCTAGCATATCTTGGTCTATAAAAACCCAGATGGTAATTCAAAGTTTTGTGGCTGATATGGTAGCTCTAATTATCCCATTGCAATTGGTTTCCTGTTTGTAAATACCCTTGTCTCAAATTGCTGTTGACCTGGTAGACAAAAAAATACAAACTAGGGAGATTTTCTGCCTCCCATATTTCTGCTGAAATTCCAGAAAGCTTTTGCTTAATGAAAAAGGAACCAAAACAGAATGATATCAGAAGCTGCACAAAACTCAGAATCTGATCTTTTTTTTTTCCAATTTATATGCCGCCTTTCTCCAGAGACTCAAGGCGGTTTACAATGCATTTAAAAAGCCATTATAAAAACATTTAAAATTAAAATTAAAATGTTAAAACTCATTCACACCATTCATGGCCAGATCTCACAAGATCGCAACAGTGAGATCAATGGCATCTCTTACATCTTATCAATAAATCTGACTCAAAAATTGAAAAGAGATACAGGGCATTCTTTTTTAGTGACCATAATTTTGATAATTATTATTAAACAAAATGCTCACTAAGTGAAACTGCCACTGTGCTTAACCACCACATATTTCAACTTTTCTTTGCTTTACAGACCTACAAACGTCATAAATCTGAGGATTGTGCTAAATAATGCACACTCTAAACAAGAACTATCTGTACTTTTAACATGCCTGTTCTTTTTTCTGGTTTTCTGGGTGTTCTACATCCATCCCAGTGGTGAAATCCACTTAACTTCGTTACTGGTTCAGGAATGGGAGCGCACGCCTCTTCTGCGCATGCACAGAGGGCCAAAAACAGGATGTAATGATATCCTTGCAGGTGGGCAGAGCCTCCTGCCGCCAGCGCTACCGCTTCACGTGAGCCAAATAGATCCGGCCGGATTTCACCGCTGATCCATCCCCTATGAGCATCTTCAAGTCTTCTCTGCTACCCCCATTGTGCAATTCTACTTGTGATTTACACTGAATGTACTATGATGATTCTTGCCTCATTTTCTTCAGGAGAGTTGTTAAAAAATGCAGTATGGGTTTATTGCCTGTCAGAGGCATTTAAAGCATTTCTTGATAATTAATGGAGTCAACATTGTAAAAATAAATCCAGATCCTGAATGACCCAAGGGATCATGAATAATTGGAATAGGAAAAATAAAAAGAACAAGAAAAGAACAAGAAAGTGAGGAATATGAGAGAGAAAGTAAAGAAATGAGACAATGGAGAAGAGGGAAGGAAAATAAGCAGTGAGGGAAAATGTTCTGACCCCTTCTTTTCTTGGTCAGGCACCCCTATAATTGTACGCCACTGGTCGAAAGAATTCTCTATTTCCTATTGAGAGTAGATTTTTTTAGAAAATGAAAAAAAAACCTATTTCCTTTGTTGCAATCTGCAGAAGATTCAAGGCAACAACTTTCTTAAAACATCTCAAAGAATCAATAACTGCTCCAGAACTGCCAGGCACCTGTGTCGTCCAGTTTCTCTGGAATATGCTACTAAATTGTATCCAATTTCTTTTCACTTCAGATGCAAGGATATGATTTGGGACATATTTCTACTGTAGATGAGTTTATCAACAATGTATTTTCTACCAAAGGAATTTAGAATACACATGCCTTTCATTGTATTTCCAGTTTGTTCTTTTTTCCTTTCTTTGTGAACAGATAAGTTAATTAATAAAGCAAACACCATAGACTACCAGAATTTCCAAGATACTTAATTAGAAGCATTTAATTTAGTGAAATCATGAAAACAAACAGTAAGTTGTTTGCAATGACATTAGCACAGCACAATTTTTTGATTGATAACTGTAAACAGAGTTTGATATATAATTTTAATTTATGAATAATACATCAAACCTGACTGCACAGCTTTTTCCAGACTGCAAATTACACTTGGTAGTGAGTTGGAAGTTGAACTAGTATTGTTTCACATGCTCTGGGCAAAAATAATTATTGCTAGCATGTTGGTGTGGCTTTGCTTGATGGACAATGATGCCTGCATGTTCTCAGGATCTGCCTTGTTGATATTCATCTTCAGAATAATGCAGATGTTGCCAGTTTGCAGAGTTTAGGATAATAGACAGTAATCTATTATTAATTTATTTTTATTGGCATAATGAAATCTTGCTACTGTTATGTAATTAATCATTGCTTCTCTTGCATCTGCAAAGTAAAAAAAAAATTGAAAGACTGGCACACAAGTCTAGCATTAATTGTTTTTTGTACATGGAGATTCTGTTATCCAGGTCATAGTTATCTCAAAGGTGATCTTCAGCTTCTTGGATGAGAAGTGAAACATTTTCTTCTTCTTCCTTCTCAAGAAAAAAAAGAATCCAGTTGCCTTTTGAAAAAGTACCTTTGAGACTAATTGTTTTTGTTAAATTTGTACATATGATCATATCCCAGTATAACTATGTAAAACTTGCAATGGGAATTAACAATTCTTCTTTTCATTCATTAAATTAAATAATACATTTGGTTGTCACTCTTCTTTCAGTTTGGCACATGAATGCAGTTCTGTTTTGTGGAACATGGCTCTGTTTTGTTTTCTTTCTTACTCAAGAAAAGGAGTAATATTTGGAATTTGGTAATAACTTTATAAAATGAAATGTTATTCAAATATTAATATTCTAAATATTTATTGATGATTTAAAGAAACTGTGGTTCCATTTAAAATAATTTAAACTATAGTTTTTTAACCTAGTTTACTAAATAAATATTGGCTAGATTCACACAACGTAGTAAATCATAAATAATATTTACAATCAAAATGAGTGGATTATACATGCTAAACAAAGCTCATCTAAATCACACATGGTTTAGCAATGTATATTCTTGAATAAGAACTAGGAAGTTTTGTTTATCTTTTTTGCATTCTAGGAACAATAACAAAATCACAGAATATAAACATTGAAGGAGACCTTGGAAATAATTTAATTTAATCCTCTGTCCAGTGCAGAAAACCCATTATAACAATATTAAATACTTGTAGCAAAGGTGAGTCACTATCTTCCAAGTTACTCTGTTCTATTGTTCAACAGTAATTACCAATAAGTTTTTCTTTTCCTGCTATTTAACAGAAATCTTCTTCCTTGCAATTTAATATTCTGTCTAAACAACTTTAGACAATTCTATCCTCTAAAAGCAATTCAGACACCTGAAGACAATTTTCTGCCAAAATAAACATGCCCAATGACTACATTCTTTAGGTTTTTCTTTCTAGTCTTTTATCATCTTAATAGTTTCTCTGAGATATCTCCAGAGTGGTTTGTATAAAATTGGCCATCATAAGATATTTGGTACTTTAAAACAAACTTATCACTTAGGAACTCTATATCTTTTCCATCACTAATTTGCTGTATAACAGTATCTAATGAATGCATTTATTGACTCAATCTCTCTCATCCCAAGGGCAAAGGTATAGGATTTTTTTTTCTGTTAGTATCTACCCTAAAAATAGATATGGTATAAATATGCACTATTTTGTATAATGGAATGGGGCCTATAAGGGATACAATAAGCAATATCCTAAATGGGGGTAACAACAATTTTAATAAAGGTTAAAGATTAAAACATTACAACTTTCTTCTGTTATAAAATGAAGTACCATAAAGCACTTGCTCTATTACCTTGCCCTCAGAAGCATACAGTGTCATAAGAAACAGAAACAGTGTCATAAGAAGGAATTATTTACTATCTTAGTCCCAGACCCCAATTTTGTATAGGAACAAAATTCCTTTTTAAATTTTCACATATATATTCAAATAGAATTTAATACGTTCTTGGATTCCAAGTCATGATATGGTGAACTGCTTCTGGTTCAAATTTAACTCTGTATGCTAAGCAATTAAAAAAGCAAGACAAGTTTTGCTATACTAATTAGAATAAATTTGAGCGGCTGGCTATAAATAAATATTATTCATTTATTACTTTTCCTATTTGAGATGTACCCAGTGTAAATATTTTAATCAAATTTGAATGCTTGAATATCTCTTATCTGGTTAACTTTTTATGAACATATTAAAAAGTAAAGGTGGCTGATTAAGATAACTCTACATTTCCCTAAGGAGTGAGGAATGGAGGATCAAAAGCCTGATTAATGCTTAATGAGGAACTTTATCATAAAATGGCTGATTTTGAAGTGTCATACTTGAATTACTATGCAACATACTCAACAAGGCTATCAAAACGCTTGAAACTAGAATATGAAAATTAATTTTATGCAAATATAAATGAGTAAGTTGAATGTTGCAGGTCTACCTTATTATATATAAGCTTGTTCTACATATTTGTGTTTGTTTCCCATAGATTGGTTTTCTGTAACACTCATATATGTGATTTTCTGCTATTTCATACATTTATAAAAGGTGATGTCTTATATCGCATGTAAAATCTAAAAGAACAAACCTGCTTTATGACCTGTGTGATTTTTTATTTTATCTTCTGAAATATTCCTTTGCCTCAACAAGGCTTTTGGAAAACTCTCTTAGTTGAATATCCCAACCCATACAGAGTCTTGAACGTTTAGATTTTATGGATCCAACTTTTATGCTTTTTTGCATAAATTGAAGCATTCTCTGTATTATGTTGATTCAGGACATGAAATCTTTAATCCATTGCTCCCTGTTGCTGCTCCTCCTTTTCTGAGGATAGCTTACTACTGCATTTTCCAACTAGTGAACCTAATCATTATTTTCTACTGAGATATTAGAAGAAATCACTGAATCACTAAATTTATCTGTGGATGATCTCTATTTTATATTTGGAAGGGTGGAAATATTTTATATTTCCACCTTATATTTATGTTTTCATCTCAGGTATATTTATGTTACATTACTCAGACTTGTACTATCCTAGGACAAGTTTACTGTGAAAACAACTTGTTTAATTTTATAAAATTATTTTTAGTTCTGTGTTACTAGAGATTAATGAACATTAAAGTTCTAGTCCTTGCCAGCCTTCCCTTAAAGGTTTCCTGCTCTTGATAATACTTTAGCTGGAGAATAGCTTATTCAAAATTGGTTTGAAGTGAGTACACTTCAAGTGAGTGTACAGTGAGGGTTTTTTTTCAAATAAGTATGTTTAGAGTTATATAATGCAATAATTACTATAATAATAACATTCTTTCTCCTGGTTTATGTTTAAATTAGTTACTGACCTCTTAAAGTGCATTTGAGTAGACATATTTTTTATATATTTCCTGTTCCATTTTTGAACTTCATGGTAAATCGTGTAGAAATGATAAGTGGCCAATAAACAAATATTTAATGTTAGCATTTTTATTTGTTTTACTCATGTTGGTATCAGTCACAAATATGTCATCTTTAAAGAATTATCTACAACTGAAAATTGTAAGTGGGTCTGTTGTAAGAAAAAGCCCCTAAAGTGAATGTTTTAGGAATTCTTCAAAGGGCAATAAAATGGATTAGCAATCTTGTTATTGAGATCAATAATTTCTCTTTTTCAACAAAAGATATACGATGAAATTTTTGTTCCAATTGAGGAGAAAGGATGCTTTATGTACATATTGCAAAGCAATTTTTTTCTAGGCTCATAAAACATTTCCTTCCTAATCAGAAATAAAAAGGTTTATTGTGAAAATGCTGCTTACAATTAATTCAGAAGTATCACACCTCTGTAGGAAAAAAAAATTGAACATCTATTTAAACCAAAAGTTTTTGTCTACTTATTCAAATGGTTATTCACAATAACCGTAGAAATGTAAAGGAAAGTAGTGAGAAAAGAGAATCCCATATGTTGGTGCTTTAATATTTTGCATAGGATAAATTGCTGAATAAATTGCTCTTGAGATAATCTTGGATTCTCAATAATAGGTTTGCAAAGGCTGTCTATTATTCTGATATATAGATCAGAATAGTTATTATCCACTGTTATCCAAGTACAGAATCTTGAAAATTCTCAAGTCATAATCAAATTTATAACTATTGCCTCTTTACATACCTTACTTTTCAAGAAGAAAATGAAAAAAATAATGATCAAGAGAACTTCTAAAATAAGCTTCACTGAGATACATGGAGAGAAAGAGATCAGGCTTCTCCAATTTAGTGTTCCGCAAATGTGCTGGCTGACAATTATCTCAAAGCTTCTATGCTTTATGTAGGAGTCTGCATCAGGAAGAAAAAGTAAGCTTCATTAAGTTAGTCTTGGATACATTCTCTATGGCTGCTCTTGAAGACCATAAAGAAGCTGCACCTGATTCAAAATGCAACAGCTGAAAACAGTAATAGTCGCATCTCATTATGCCCAGTGCCATCACTGCTTTGAGAACTGCATTGATTGCCAGTTTGCAGATACAAATCAGGGTGCTGGATATCATGTATAAAGCCCTTCTTAGCAATAGCATAGGGTCTGCTTATCTGTGGGATAGCCTGTCTCCAATATTTTCTGCCTAACTAGTTATGTCTGGGCCCACTGCGTTTGCTCTGGATCCCTTCAATTAAATATTGAAGCATGCCTTCTTGCATCCTCCCAGAGATATGGATAATGTCCCATCTCAGGGGTGAAATTTATTTACCTTTGCTACCGGTTCGCTACCGCATGTGTGACATCTCTGTGCCTACCCAGGACCTTCTGTGCATGCACAGAGGGTCAAAAACAGGACATGATGACATCCAGGCAGGTGGGCAGAGCCTCCCGCCGCTGGTGCTAACAATTTGCCCGAGCCGGATAGAATCGGCTCAAATTCACCATTGCCCCAATTTCTACGGTTCTGGAATTCCCTTAAGATCTGGCTCTGTTCCCAGGCCTGGGGATAGTGTGATGTGGAGCCCCTACATTCTTTTGACTTAAAGCTGTTTTCTGGTCTGGGCTGTTTTAATTGTACATTTGTTATGCTGTGAGCCACTGATAACTTCTGAAGAGGCCAACTATAATAATTTTAATAGTAATGACCCCTCAGTGAAACACTACCTTGCTGTGGTTGCGGCGCTTGCATAAACTGAGGAAGATGAGAGCTATGCCACAGATTCAATCATACTGGATATGTCTCATCAGAAGAGTCTGACAAAGAATGTCTCTCCCATAAAAAATATGGTGAGACCTAAATTATAGAAACTCATATTAGCTGGGTCATTGCCCAGATCATTGCAAAGATGCTAGCTGGGTCATTGCAAAGATGCTAGGTGTTGGAGTTCCTAACAATGGGCTATAGGACTCAGGCTTATTGGCTAAGCAACCAAGGCCAGCAGCTACAGAACTATTGGAAGGAAAAATGTTTACCCATCACAAATATACATTGATTAAAAACAAATAAATAATGATCTCTTATTACAGATCAAGTTGAAGAACAAGAGGATATTTGAAACTAATGCACCATTTTTTGAAAGAACAACATCAAAAATCACAAATAACAGAACAAGGAGGTACCAGATCAACATTGATTTATAATATGAAATAAAGTATTCACAGAAGCAGAATTGGAAGAATTACAAAGGGCAAAGAAATCAAAGCCTTGCCAGGAACAATCCAGGCTATAGAGGCAAACCAGGGGGAATTGGCAATAAAGAAAGCCAGCACATTTATAGAATTGTTTTATTCAGAAACCAGGCACCCTTTCTTCTATGTCAGAAAGAGGAAAACCCTTTAACTGAAGAAATAAAAGAACTGAAACCAAGAATAACTGAGCATCTACACCAGCATAAAAACAACAGAATAAGGATGTCTGCATTGAAGCTTGTTTCCAAAGAAACCGCTAACACAATCATTAAAAGACACCAATACTGTATTATCAAATATAGTCACCAGTTCTAAGTGAGCAAGGGGCCAGTGGTCAGGTAACTGCCCTGATCTAGCCAAATCAAATCTGATAGTTGAGAAGAGAAGCTCCTCCTCCTGTTGCTGCTTCCCAGCTTTCTGACTCGATCTGATCTGGATCAGATGCACCCAGCTACCTTTCCACTTATTTAGCTCTAGTTCATTGGGTTTTGAGTGAAATTTGGTGATTTTTTATTCAGGTGTTGCCAGTGAGAAGGACTTCGGTCTGATCCTGCTGAAGACCACTTGCGGTGGATATGAGGCTCCCTACGGTCGAGCCTCTCCCCTCAGCAGTGTGAAGGGTTCATGCCCGAACCAGCTGCGGGAACCTCCGCTCTATTGGTATCAGGCTTCCCTCTTCTCTGTGCCTGGCGCTTGCTATTCACGCTTCTGGCAGCTGCAGGTTAGAGTAGCCAGGGCGAAATGCGAAGCTAATTTCAGCCTGCACTATTTGAATTTGCTGCTCCGACAAACTGCAATGAGATTCTGGCTAGTCAGGCATTCCCCGAATCGCCGAAGGCTGTTTTTTTGCTGGTGCTTTTACTAATAAGCGCATTACACACCTGTGGCTTCTCCTAGGGATTCTCTCCATACGCTTACTCAGCAGCTTATTTCGGAGGCAGGAAGAGCAGCACAGACACCTCCCAATGGCTGTTGGGACAGTATTGGCTCCTCCGGTCACCCTACCTTTACGGAAGATGACGCCCAAGACCTGGACTTCTCAGACGATGAGGACTTAGCGTCAGACCAACCATCATTTGTGGGCCTTTTCAAACCCCAACTTTTCAGGTCCGTTTTACATAAAGCAAAGATTACTACTGGTCTGGGTTCCGCTCCTTCTTCCACGTCCCGCGGGAAGGATGCAACCCCTGCTGTGCCACTTTTTGAGGAGCCGGTCGTCAAATCCGAAGAGATTCCTGGCCCTAAACTCTTTAGGGACATCCTCAAGAAGCAGTGGGCCACACCAGCTTCGGGGCCTAACCCCAATCAGCTGGACCGGTGTCTTTATAATCTTGCTCCGGAGCTGGACTCTCTCCTCCAAATTCCTGCTATTGACCCTCCGGTAGCAGCCCTTTTTGCTCCCTCCAATTTGGCAGGTTGTCCAGAGGTTGTCCAATGAGGACAACCTCTGGCCGGAGGAAAAATGTCTTGAACAGTCCTTGGTGAAGACCCATCTAGCTTCGGCCTGGGCAGCCAAATCAACCATGGCCTCATCCTTTTTTAAATAAGGCATCCATTTTGTGGCTCTGACAATTACAAGCTAGGCTTCCCTTGTTGGATACCAGGTCCCAACAGGACGTTAATAAAATTTTGGCCACACTAGAATTTTCTGCGGACGTGACCTTAAATTTGTTCTGTTTTGCGGCCAAGGCGATTGGGTCTTCTCGCCGTTTGCTTTGGCTCCGCAATTGGCAGGTGGATGCCAAATCTAAGTGGCACTTGGCCACTTCTATGTTTGAAGGTCCTTCCCTTTTTGGGGCCCCTCTTGAAACTTTATTGATAGAATCAAAAGACAAAAGGCGTATCCTGCCCAATATCTCTCGCAGGTCGGAGCAGTGTCCTTCCGCTGCCCCTTTTTGCTTCTTTCACCCTTTTGACTCATCCTACTCAGGGACTCAGTCACCTAGAGCCTTTCCGTCCCACTCCCGGCCTCCAGACGTCCAGGGTTCCCAATCCCAGAGAGGGCACTTTAAGCGCCCATTCTGACGCCCCTTCCACAGGTCATGCTGACTGCTCGTCCATCCCTCCCATTGGGGGCCACCTGGCTCTCTTTGCTGGCCAATGGGAGGCGATAAGATCAGACACTTGGGTCTGGGAGACGGTCAGGTGGAGCCTCTCCCTGGAATTCCTCTCCACTCCTCCCAACAGGTTTCTCTGATGCCCTCTTTCTCGGGATTGATCGAAATGCCTCCTGCTGGTAGCAGCCATCCAACATCTTCCAGAAGTTCCTGGCAGAGGGCACAGAGCTGATCCTCATCGCGCCCCATTGGCCTTGGCACTCCTGGTTCGCTGATCTCCAGGCACTGTCAGTCCTCCCTCCATGGTGTTTTCCACCTTCTGATGTCATCTTTCTCCAAGGCTCACTTCTACATCCCAGTGCCAGCTGGCTTCACTGACTGCTTGGCGGTTGAGAGGCAACTCCTAACGGATTCCCACCTACCTTCTCGGGTCATTGATACCATCCTCGCATGCCAGCCGGCCACGATCCGGATTTATGGTGCCACGTGGTGCTCCTTTGCGAATTGGTGTGAGTCAAGGGGTCAAGATCCAAGTCTGGCCTCCACTGAAGAGGTACTGATTTTCCCCAGAAATGGGTTGGACGTGGGACTAGCCCCCAACACCTTACGCAGGCAAGTGGCCATTCTATCTACCATTCTCTGTTGGGGTTCCCGGAAGTCCCTGCCTGACCGTCCTCTCATACGCCTCTTCCTGAAAGGGGTGACGAACTTACGTCCTTCCCCCATTCACCAGTACTCGACTTGGGACTTACCAAAGGTTCTCTCTGTTCTTACACGGCCTCCCTTCGAACCTCTCTATATGGTGGGCTTACGGTATCTTTCCTATAAGGTTTCCTTTTTGGTTGCCGTCACCTCCTCTAGGAGGATTTCAGAGTTGGTGGCCCTTTCCACCAGGGCTGACCTCTGTGTATTCCACCCGGACAGGGTCGTTCTACGCTTGGACCCCACCTTCATTCCCAAAGTGAATACACCATTTCACCAAGCCCAGGAGCTGGTGCTTCCAAATTTTTGTCCCCACCCTTCCCATCCCCAGAAGCGAATCTGGCACTCCTTAGATATACACAGAGCACTGCGTATTTACCTGCAGCGGACCTCGTCCTTTCGTAGGTCGGAGGCCCTTTTTGTCTCTTTTCAGCCTTCCACTGTGGGGCTCAAGGTTTCCTCGTCCACAGTGGGTCGTTGGATACGAGCGTCTATCGCCTCAGCCTGTGAAGCTCAGTCACTACTGGTCCCTAGGCACCTGATGGCCCACTCCACCTGGAATGCTTCCACCTCGGCGGCCTGGGCCACGCAGGTCTCCCTCCAGGACATTTGCCGGGCAGCCACCTGGATGTCCCCTTCCCCATTTATCTACCATTATAAGATCAATAGCTTTGCTTCAGTGGAGGCAGCTTTTGGCCGTCGGGTGCTTCAACAAGTTTGTGCAGATCAGGCCTCCACATCCCGGGCAGAACCCTCTCTTTAGACCACGGGCTTTGGTATGTCCCATACCTGACCACTGGCCCCTCGCTCACTTAGAAAGGGCATTGGCTTACCTGAATGACCATTCTGATGGTTGAGGGGCCAGTGGTCAGCCCCACCCTTCTTTCCGCTGGTCCATCTTTGCCATCTCTTCTGTTTTTATATCAGCGGGTGTGTCTGTCATCTCATACCTCGTCTGAAAGCTGGGAAGCAGCAAAAGGAGAAGGAGCTTCTCAACTGTCAGATCCGGCTAGATCAGGGCAGTTAACCCATACCTGACCACTGGCCTCTCGACCTTCAGAACGGGCATTCAGATAAGCCAATGCCCTCTCTCTAAAAGAAACAAACCAACTAATGTACAGCACAACTGCAGTTATAACTGAATACCTGGGATGCAGAATCAACAAGGAAGAAAAAAAAAAGCAAAAAGGTTCACCACCAAAATGGAAGATCATATTGGAAAATAAGATTAGCAAACTGAAATCAGATAGAAATAAACTAAAACAGATGACAGAAAAGAAATTGAAGAACAAGAAGACAAAAGAATACCTAATCAAGAAATACCACCTAGAAACAAGAAAGATCAACAAATCATAAAGCAGTGAATAACAGTTATAGTGAAGAAGAATAACAGATATGAAGTTCAAATTGCAAATTATAGGCAGAATTTCCAATTTCAATCTAATTAGAAATATTCTTACAAATCTATCAATGGAAAGATTGCAGTGTAGCATTCAGCATCTGCCAAGGAAGAAGCAGTGCAGCTTTGGGTAAAGATATGGGATAATTCAAATAAATATAACAGGAACACAGCTTGGTTAAAGGAGAATAAAAATGAAATAACTTGGAAAAACAGCAGAAATGGTAGAGAAAAGGGCAAAGAACATCAAGATTTGTTCAACACTAGGTGAAAATGAATTGCATAGATTTTGGTGAAATATCTGATTGTCTGCATTCATATGTCTCCAAGGATTTTAACAATATTCTGAAAAAGGCAAAATTGAAGAGTGGCTAACCTACCAGTCTTACCTGATAATGAAAAGTCCAGAAAAAAAGAGCAGCATCAGATAACTACAGGTCAATTACTTGCTGATGCAGTCCAATAGCATCTTAATTGAAAATAAGCACATTCCACTTGAGCAGAAAGATAAACCAGCCAAAGAGCAGAGGACAAAAGATCAACTCTTAATTGACAAGATGATTCTGAAAACCTGCAAGAGAAGAAAGGCAACCTTGAATGTAGCATGGATTGATTACTAGAAGGCATTTGACGCCCTGCCATGTGATTGGATAATCAAGTGTCTAGAAATAACAGGAGTCAATAGAAATATCAAAAGTTTTGTACAAGATCAATGGCATAATGGTAGACCTGATAGCTAGTCAATGTGATTATTTATTTATTATTTTAACTTATGTACCACCCTTCTCCCCAGGGGGACTCAGGGCAGTGAACAGCCAAACTTAAAACACATATAGTAGAAAAGTTAAGAAAAACTAAAATAAATTAAATCATCAGCATTACCAATTTAAAATCCCAGATCTACAAAATTGAAAAATTCCCAATTTAAAATCCAAATCAGTAAAATCAAAAATTTGAAATCCCAATTAAAACCATTCAAGCTAGGCTGGCTTGTTGAAACAAGACTTTTTAAAAATTTGATTTATATGCCACCCTTCTCCGGAGATTCAGGGTGGCTTACAATGCATTAAGCAATAGCCTTTGTATATTTTATAAAGTCAGCTTTTTTCCCCCACAAACTGGGTCCTCAGTTTACCTACCTTAGAAAGGATGGAAGGCTGAGTCAACTTTGAGCCTGGAGGTTCAAACTTACTAATTGCAGACAGCTGGAGTTAAATTACAATACATTTGTCCGCTGAGCTATTCCAGGCTCTTCAGTGAGTCTTCAGGGCCTTTTGGAAAGCACGGAGGTCCGGGATCAGTCATATTCCAGGAGGTAGCTCATTCCACAGATCAGGTGCTCCCACAGAGAAGGCTCTCCCCCTGTGGGCCGCCAGCCGACATTGCTTGGCCAACGGCACCCTGAGGAGGCCCTCTCTGTGCGAGCGTATTGGCCGGTGGGAGGTTATTGGTAGCAGCAGGCGGTCTCGCAATAACCCGGCCCTATGCCATGGAGCACTTTAAAGGTGAGAACCAACACCTTGAAGTGCACCTGGAAGACTACTGGGAGCAGTGCAGCTTGCGCAGGAGAGGTGTTACGTGGGAGCACCCTGTCGCTCCCATAATCATACACGCAGCTGTATTCTGGACCAATTGGAGTCTCTGGGTGCACCTCAAGGGGAGCCCCATGTAGAGAGCATTACAGTAGTCCAGGCGAGATGTGACGAGTACATGGGTAATTGTGCATAAGGAGTCCTGATCCAGAAAGGGGCGCAACTGACATATCAGGTGGACCTGATAGAAGGTCCCCCTGGCCACGTGAAGGACAGCCGTGAATCCAGGAGGACATCCAAGTTGCGAGCCCCCTCTGTGGGGGTCAGTAACTCTCCCCCAATAGCCAGCGATGGCACCAGCTGGCTATATAGGGACGCCGGCTTCCACAGCCACTCGGTCTTGGAAGGGTTGAGTCAAGCCTGTTCCTCCCCATCCGGACCCGTATGGCTTCAAGGCACTGGGATATCACTTCGAGGGCATCATTGGGGTGGTCAGGGGTGGAGACGTACATCTGAGTGTCATCAGCGTACAGTTGGCAATGCACCCCAAAACCATGAATGATCTCATCCAGCGGCATCACATAAATGTTGAACAGGAATGGCGAGAAGACCGACCCTTGCGGCAAGGTGGCTGGGCGATTATCTGCCGATGTAATAAGAGCGGAAAAGTAATTACACTTTGCCGCTTTTATCGCCACTAAATAGGTCCTAACATGGGACCTAACTAGTGTTTGGTCAGATTGACTGGGAGACGCTTATATTAAGAGAGGAGTCTTCCAAGGAGGCTCACTATTGTTACTACCGTTTGTCATTCCACTGAGTCCTCTGTCAACAATACTGAATAACACAGGCTATGGCTATCAAACATTTTTAAAAAATCTGCCAGATGTCCCACCTCCTTTATATGGATAATTTGAAGCTATATGGAAAAAATCCATCTGAAATAGAATTGCTGCTCAACATTGTCCATATATTTAACCAAGTTACTATAATGGAGCTTGGACTGGACAAATGTGCAATGCTTACTATCAAATGGGGGAAAATAGTAAAATCAAAACTTCCTACAGAAATAGCATCAAGAGTCTAGGTGAAGATGATCACTAAAAATATCTGGGCATCATCCTTCTAGTTTCCAACATCAAGCACACTGAAGTTAAGAAAAAGATTATACAGTAAATGAATACATCAATAGAGTGAAGAAGAACTTAAAGTCCAATGAAGGCAATACCATCAAGGCAATTAACACCTGGCCATTCAAGCATTAGATATATAGCTGGAATAGTGGACAGGACTCAAGCAGAATAAAAGGTCCTGTATAGAAAGACCAGAAAAATAATGATAATAAAATGTCCTGTCCTTCCATCTGCTCAGTGATGTTGACAAGTTATTTACCAAGGAAAGTGTGTGTGTGTGTGTGTGTAATATTGCAAGTATATCAGAAAGCTGAAGAATAAAAAGAGTATTTTTGAAGAAAATACTGGAAGAGTATTTGAAGGATAGTGAAGAAAATGTAATGAAACTAATATATTAAGAAGGCCTACTAAGTCCTAGAGAGATCAGAAGGCAATATGGAAGACCAAATGAAAACCAGAAAAGAGCATGGGAAGACAGAATTACATGGCAAATACATTAAAAAAAAAGAAAACAGGAAAATCAGATAATAACAGGACCCTGTAATGGCTAAGACCAGGAAAGTTGGAGAAAGAGCACAAAGGGATAATTCTGGATACACAAGACCAAGCCTAAGAACAAATGTATACAAAAGGCAGAATTGAGAAGACAGCAATAGATAACAAATGCCACCTATGCAATGAAGCTGAAAAAACTGGATCACCTAGTTAGCTGCTGCATGAAGATTGCGCAGACCAATTACAAATAACAATATGGCAAAGTAGCAATAATAGTGCATTAGAAAATCTGCAAGAAATACCATTTGCTTGCCAGCAAGAACTGGTGGGACCATAAAATATAGAAAGTAATAAAAAATGAAGAAGCTAAAGTGTTCTGGGACTTTAGACTTCAAATAGACAGGCACCTGCTACATAACACTCCAGGCTTAACAATTGTCAGTAAGAAAGACAAGAAAAGTCTGGATAATGGACATTACGGTGACTGTCCTATCACACACACACACACACACACACACACACACACACACACACACACACACACAGCAAGGGGTAAAATCTTTATTGAGGCTTCATCAACCTCAAATAATATTCCACAGGATTCATCCTGCACAGGAACCCAATCAGTCCAATTCCCAAGTTTGGAAACATAGAATAAGTTCATAAAATTCCCTACGTCCATGGTCCCAAAGTCCATGGTCTTTGAATCTGTATACCAAACTAACCAAAGCCAAAATCCAAGTCAAAGGTTCCAGATGCAAAGTCCCAAGTCCAAGAAGCAGAGTCCAAATCTGGCAGCAGAATCAAGGTGTAAATCCATGCAAAGAATTACAATGGCTGAACAAACTCATGGCAAGAAGCAGAAGAATTGTTCCCAGATTTGCATTACTCCATGAGCTGGGCTAAGTAGCTGCTAGCCAGTTCAGCTCATCATGAGAGTTATGGCTGCCCCCTCATGAGTAACTTTGCTGATCTCCATTGTACCTTCCTGGTCTCAGGTCTGTGTGTTCACAGATCAGGTGGAGGAGGCAATTCCTCCTCATCTCTGCTGGTGAGCTGCAGCTGAGCACCTTCTCCCTCCTTGGTGTCTGAGCTTTCCAATTGCAGGGGCACTTCTCCTATGGCTTATCTTCCTCATCCGAGCTGGTGTCTAGGGAAGCCATCACAGTACCTGGAGACAGAATAGAAGAGAAAGAATAGGAAAAGATAACAAAATGGAAAGATCTGCAAATAGAAATAGAATGGCTGTGTCAAAAGAAAGCAAAGATAATACCAATAATCATGGGCATTTTGAGTGCTAACCCAAAACAACTGGAGCATAACTTGACAAATTCACCACCAGTGAATTGTAAAAGGCAGCTTTATTTGGAGCAGCTTACATCCTGTAATGATAATTTCTATTACAATCAAATATCCACATCTGTTTATCCCAGGTCCTTGGGAAGGACTTGATAGGCAGACAAAAGTAGCAAATCTCTCTGTACATTGGCTGTCTGTGCGACAAACCAGCAATCATCATTTTTAATATTATTAAACAACAATATTTGCCAATCCTAATTTCTTGGAACTAACTCAATAGTTGGACACTACAGTAATTGAGAAATAATGCAGTTTGTGTCTCCTGTTTTAATGCTGAACTCATTTATTTGAAAATAACTTTCCTTTGGTTCTAGATAAAATATTTGTAATTAATTATAAAAAAAATTATTAAAGGAGCATATTTAATCATATCTATAGTTCCCATTCATTGTTCGTATGTTCTCCATAACTTGGAGAAAATTATAAACAGACTGGGTATGTTTTTCACTTTCTTGTTATCTGCTGCTCCATAGATATAGTAGATTGTACTACTGGCTATTCAGTCTGACAAATATAAAGCCAGGCTAGCAATTGAAATTCTTTGTCCAGCCACAGACAAAGGAAAAGGAGGAATAAAAAAGGAATGAGTGAGAACAATTGAACCCAATAAAACTTGGAGGCTAGGAAAACTACTGAATGACCTAGAAGATTAGGAGTTGGAGGATTTTAGAGAGGCTTTGTTCAAATCTGAGTACAAAGCATCCATCGATCATAGGATTAAATTATAGATGATAGAATTCAATTTTTAGTCATTTTAGGAAACCTGAGCAAAACTTATATTCATGCAATTCAATTAATCACAAAAGATACCTAGATGTACACAATCAAGGTATCATTTTATTAAAATGATTTCAATCAGAATCAGTTTTTGGACAGCCAGGACTTATTTTCTAAGTCTAAAGCTTTTATATTCCTTTTTGCTCTTTTGATATGAAATACTAACATTCCTTCTCAAGGGGACAACCATGAGCTCAGAGGCAGAGCATAAAAAATATACTACTCTAGTTAAAACTGGATCAGGATTAGTAAAGTGAGCTAACATGGTATTAGAAATTTGAACTGCTGTAGAATTAGAAGACTCAATTTCTAGTCTCTACTCAGCCATAAAACTCAATGGCTGAATCAGTTTCTATCAGCCTAACTTACTGTACTTCTCATTGGGGAAAGATAGGCTGGAATAAAATTTGAATATAGACAAAATTAAGTAAGTACTGCCTAAAATTCTAGAAAATCACTTATTTAGAGTATATAATAGTGGGCTTCATGGAATAGAAGATGGTGGTATAAAATGCTGTCTCCATGTTCTTGATAAATATCAATAAATTTATTTTCATTATGCATAAGAAGTAATAGATGTATGTTTGTTAAAGAGAGATCTAACTTGGAATTAAAGAGAAATTTCCTGGCAGTGAGAACAATTAATCAATGGAACAGCTTGCCTTCCTGAATTATGGGTGGAGGTTTTCAAGAAAAGATTAGACAACCATTTGTTTAGAATGTTATAAAGTCTTCTGTCTTGGGCAGAGGGTTGAACTAGAAGACTTACAATGTACTTCCAGCCATATGATTCTGTTATCAAAATATTTCCTTATTTCATTTTATAATAACTTTATAATAATAATAATAATAATTTTATTGTCATTGTACATATATACACAGTATACCCATGCAATGAAATTCACTTAACACCCAAAGACCAGGTCCAGCACACATAACAATCCCCAAATACCCTCCCATCCACCACAAATCCCCCATCCCTAAACCACCCAAATATCCACACAACAGACCAAGTAATGCTGTCCAACAGCTCACTGATGTGGCCCTTTAGTTCATTGTTGAGTGCAACTATAGCTCTGGGATAAAAACTATTCAGAAAATGTGTTGTCCGAATTTTAATTGTTCTGTATCTTCTGCCAGAAGGCAACAGTTCAAAAATATTATAAGCAGGATGGGAAGAGTCTGAGAATGTTATGCAACTTCCTCAAACAGCAAGATTCGAAGATGTTGTCAGGGCTGGTAGCTGGAGGCTGATGATATTCTGGGCAGTTTTAATGATTCTCTGTAGAGTTTTTTGGTCTGCTACAAAGCTGCTCCCATCATCAGTACACTGATGATACTCAGCTGTACATCTCCAGTCCAGACGACCCCAATGATGCCGTGGAAGTGATGTCCCAGTGCCTTGAAGCTGTGCGGGTCTGGATGGGGAGAAACAGGCTTCGACTCAACCCCTCCAAGACCGAATGGCTGTGGTGTCCTGATATAGCCAGATGACACCATCGCTGGTTATTGGGGGTGAATCATTGGCCCCCACGGAAAGGGTGCGTAACTTGGGCGTCCTCCTGGACCCACGGCTGTCTTTAGAGGATCATACGACAGCTGTGGCCAGGGTGGCTTTCTATCAGGTTCACCTGATACGCCAGTTGCGGCCCTTTCTAGATCGGGACTCCCTACGCACAGTCACTCAGGCGCTCGTCACGTCTCGCCTGGACTACTGCAATGCTCTCTACATGGGGCTCCCCTTGGGGTGCACCCGGAGGCTCCAACTGGTGCAGAATGCGGTCGCATGGGGGATTATGGGAGCAACGGGACGCTCCCACGTGACACCTCTCCTGTGTGAGCTGCATTGGCTGCTGGTGGACTTCTGGGTGCATTTCAAGGTGTTGGTAATCACCTTTAAAGCGCTCCATGGCTTAGGACCAGGGTACTTACGGGACCGCCTTCTGCCACCAATTGCCTCCCACTGGCCGGTTCGCTCCCACAGAGAGGCCTCCTCAGGGTGCCGTCAGCCAGACAATGCTGGCTGGTGACCCCCAGGGGGAGAGCCTTCTCTGTGGCAGCCCCCACCCTCTGGAACGATCTTCCTCCAGAACTGAGAACGATCTCCGACCTCCGGACTTTTCGTCGGGCCTTGAAAACTTATCTTTTTCAGCTTGCCAGTTTAGCCTGATCCCTGCTAAATTTTAAATTTTTTTTTAGAGTTGATTCATTTTAATATTTATCTGTTTTAATTTTCAGCCAAATTTATATTTGTTTTTATAATATTTTAACTTTTGTGTACTGGTTTTTATTTGGCTGTTCACTGCCCTGAGTCTGTAAGGAGAAGGGCGGTATATAAGTCTAATAAATAAATAAATAAAAATACCATGCAAGAATGCTGTATGTATGCTGTATGTATCAGGACAATCTCAATGGTGCTGCAATAGTAGGACAGAAGTAGATGCTGAGATAGATTTATCTTCCTAAGCATCCTCAGGAAGTTCAGCCTCTTCTGTGCCTTCTTCGCAAGCATATTAACATTCACAGTCCATGAGAGGTCCTTTGAGATATAAAAGCTCATATTATTTTATAATGATATGAAGAAAAGTCAGACAGTCATAATCTACAAATCCTACTGTCACTAAATGGAGCAGTAATATTTAACATAGATGACTTCAAACAGAAATAAATAAATGCATGGAGTTACATCAGTTGTAATTGGCTACAAATCATAATAGCATGATGAACAATTGATAATAAAAATGGGAGAAGACAATTACTTTCAGATACTACATGTGACCTTAAAAAGTATCTTTCAGAGGGCCATAGTAGCTTCTCACCATAAACCAGTTAGGCTTTGCCCTGATGCAGCAGGACTGCTACATTAAGCAATTTTTTTAAAAAAACCTCTTTTTAATAAATGTTAATAGAAAGAGCTAATGTGAGGTTAGATCTTTTCCTATTGTAAGCATATTTCAAAATGTAAGCATATTTCATTTCTTTAGGATATTCAGCTGTACCAATCATCTTAGAAGACCATATGAGGATTACCAACTTTTGCTATGAAACATCAAGTCCCAAATTATAAAGAAATGTAATTTATAAAAATGCAAATTGTAAATGTAAATGTAAAAATGCAATTAAGATATTGAGGGCTACGTAGTAATCCTTAAAAAAAAAGAAATGAAATATAAGAAAAACTTCCTTATTTTATTTTTTAAAAATCAATCATCTTTGAAGTTAATCATCTGCTACCTCTAAATATATGTGTTCTGTAAAACATAATCCAATCTTTGAAGAGAATTCTCCTTGTGCTAAAAAATGAAATAAAAATGGATGAACTGCCTACAGCTAAAAATTGTAATATTTCGAATTTTGACTTCAACAATAAGTAGATATTAAGAAAGTTTCCTGCTGTTCAAGTCCACTAATAATCTATAGTGACAAGACATCCCGCTTTTGGTGGGGCAGTCCCGATTTTGAACAATTTGTCCCGCGTCCCACGGCGTTTTAAAAAAGTCCCGATTTAAGACGGTGTAGGCTTCCAGCAACATCTATGAGGCACTGCGACATGAGAGGCCACCTATAGTCGTTGACTAATCTCCCCCAAAAAGGGGCACGAAGGCAGCCAGCAGGCCATGAGGGGGCCTCCCCCTCCTCCTCCCGGGGCAAAACTAACTGTCTCGAGGGGGTGGGGCTCACTTTTGGGCTGGCCCAGTGGCGGCTATGGCGCATGAGCCACGCGGTGGCCATGGCAACGGCTGCGCCTGCTGCCCGCAAACTGGCGGCATGTTTGACCGGGTTCCCCGCTCCTTCCCTCTGACAGTGGGCTGCATGAGCCCCCACCTAGGCCCCGGCTGCTATGACTTGCCTTCCCAGAACAGGCAGATCCAAGGTGAGCGGCGGGAAGACGGAAAAAAATAAGAACAAAAAACCAAGCCTTGCCTTCACTCCTGCCCAAAACATTTATCTTCATGCGCCCCCCGCCTCACGCGTTTCTACGTAACATGCCAATTGTGTAGTGGCTGGGAAGGGTTGGTAGAATGGATGGCTGAGGAGAGAGAGAGGGCTTTGCTACCATTAACCTGGTCCTGGGAGCTTTACAGGCCAGCAACGCGACGTCGGTTCCCAAACTACAGTAGCCATCCACTAAAACAGGGGTCTCCAACCTTGGCCACTTTAAGACTTGTGAACTTCAACTCTCAGAATTTCTCAGCCAGCTTTGCTTTGCTTTGCTGGCGGAGGAATTCTGGAACTTGAAGTCCACAAGTCTTAAAGTGGCCACGGTTGGAGACCCCTGCACTATACTTAAACTTTCAGACTGTATGGACAAAGGGGTTCCTGGGAGTTGTAGTTTCAGTATACCTGGAGCTTTAGGCTGGAGAATTATTTCCACTATAACTGCCATGAATTTAGAGCAGCGGTTCTCAAACCTGGCAGTTTTAAAAATGTTGGATTTCCCAAAATTCCCTGGCTGGGATATACAGGCAGTCCTTTTCTGTTGTTAAGTGAGACATTTGTGAAGCTAAGGTACCTTGGGCTCAGTCTTGCGATACAATCTGGAATGAGTTTGAACTGTTGTGCCTTGAGGAAGTAGGCAGGTTCTTTGTGCTGTCAGGTTGACAGTCTGTTATTTAAACCTGGTATCCTCCTGGATTGTGAAAGTGGTCATGGAAGCTGACCTTTGGTTGGGTCCTTACTATAGTAACGGCTTCCTTAAGGGAGAGGATGAGTCAACCTGTCTTGAAGAAAGTCATGTAGGGTTTTATAGATCATAATCACTAGCTTGAGTTATATCTGGGACATTGGAACCTAGTGCAATTCACAAAGTAGCAGTGTTACATGGACATAATAAGAATCTGTTTTATAGAGAACACAAAAGCTGTAAGCACTCTCTTGTCAAGGTTGAACTGGAACCCATTCTTCCCCATCCAGACATTTATAGTCTCCAGACACTGAGAAAGACTCTTGATACCTTCACTTGGATAGCCTGTATGGAGATGGATATCTGAGTATTTTGTGTGTGTGTGTGTGTGTGTGTGGGAACCAAGTTTGAATTTGAATAAGGGTATGGTTAGCTGATGAGAACTAAATAGCTTGAAATAGATCTAAACTATGCTGCGACTGAACGTGTTTTTTCTACGGTAAATAAAGTGTGGACATCAGAAAAATCACAATTAAGTATTGAGACTTTGAAAGCCATTTTATGTGTGAAATATAATTTAACAAATTCTTGTGAAAAATTTCATGACCTTTTAAATGACAGCAATCTACTAAAAAAAATTCACTCAAATGAGAAATATGCCAAAGAATAAAATAATACTATACATAATTTTTTTATTTATTATATTTGTAAATTGTACTTATGTTGAAATTTTAAAAACAATATTACAATACTATTTTTGCGTTCTATGAAATTTTTTGTTGCTCCATATAGACCAAATTTTTAATCAAGCCCCACCCCCCCTCCGGTCAATGGTGTCCCTCTTTACCAATGTTAAAATCTGGTCACCTTATAATAATCTAATAGAAAAAATCTATTTCCCTTCAAATGAGTTGCATGCAGAAATGACTGAAGTAATAGTTAATTACAACAAATTTCAATAATTGTGAAGTAATTTTCAAACCTGTTGGTTTATGTCAATGCTTCTTTCAGTTACATATTCAGCACAAAGAAAAGGAAAAAGAAAAGAAAATATATGGCTGGTTAAGGTGAAAGAATAAGGGGAAAATCTATCTTCACAGCTAGAAGTGTCATTTTGCATCTTTCAGTAGTCATATAATAGAATGGAGGAAATGTTTTGCAGACTTACAGTGCAATTCTAAGAAATTGTATCCGCAGCGTAATACAGGCAGTATGGTGAAAGACTTTTGGGTTGTGGCTGAGCATGGTGTGAGGATAAAAGCTACGCACTAAAATACAAAATGAGCAATAATTAGAAATATTGCTATAGGATAGAGCAACACAAGAAACAAATTTGGGGAGCAATTTTTCTGTCTCTCAAGTGGTCTCATTGTAGATAAGAAGCCCATAATCCATAATTTTAGGATTTTTAGGATAATTTTAGGCAAGCCACCCTAAAGCTGTAATCTCTGGAAACATCTAAAAATTATTCCAGATTGTAATCTTCAGGTTATAGAAAAAGAAAATTATTAAATGTACAACTAGGAATAATGGTATTAACTGTAATCCATCTTAATTAAATGTAAATTAAATGAAATCATTCCAGATTTTTGTGCTGACTTCATCCAATCTGTTTTGAATATGACATCCATAGCTATTCAAAGGGCAACTTTGCCCTGGGAAAGTTATGCCTTTCTCTCTTCTCTGAGTATAAAAAAAATATGGATGGGAATCTTTATCCTGAAATTCTAGTCATTCTTCCAGGATTCTTCAGACATACTTCAGTCATCAAGCTTCAGTCATCAAGCATGGTCCCAGCCATATTTTTAGGGCCTTCCTAAGGTTGAATATTGGATGAAAACTGTTTTTTTTAATTGATGGATTAGATCAGGGCTGTCAAACTTCCAGCCTGTGGGCCTGATGTGATGTGCTGGTCACTCCCAGTTTAGTAAGGTGTGTGTAGGGGAGTCCCAGTATGTCAGGTGATATGATGATGACAACATGAGTTTGACACTCCTGGATTAGATACTTTAGGGATTATTCTACTATAATTTTGATATATTCTAGATTTAAAAAAGATATCGGGAGCATTTCTCCTTTGCTTCAGTTTCCGATTATCTTGGTGTCATGCTTGAATCTCTTTTGGCAAAAAGTATGTGATATTTCCCTGAATTGAGCTACCCATGTTTAGCAGAGAAATGGCCATCTTTTTCTACCCAAGGCCAGAAATATAAATGGTCAACAATTTTGGGTTGAATGCCAGTTAGTTAGTCAATGCTCATTTGACCTGAGCCTCTACTTCTCCACATTCACTGCCAATCACCTAGACAGTTTATTGTCTCAATCTCTGACCCTGCAAGTTTCCTAAGCATCTACTGCCCAACTGTTTCTTACTGTTTCAGTACAGGCTTGCCTGCATTAACAGTCAGTTAAATACAGATAATCCTTGATTTACAATCAGAATTGGGACCAGAATCTTGGTTGTAAAGCAAAGCAGTAATTAAATGAGACATCATGTGACTATTTTGCTGCAATTCTGTCATTCTTGATTGCTATAATTAAGCAAGAATCATGGTTCATTAAACAGAAAGTTTCAGGTAAAGAACACAGGGTGCTGCACTGGAATAAAGAGAGGTTAGGGTGGCCCAGCAACAGCTGAACAAAAGTTTGGGGTGTGATGCAGTTCAGGGCAGTGCAATGCAAAGGAAGCCTCAACCATCCTGGCCCAGTTGGATTTACAACCACAAGAACACTGCAACTGTCCCCACCCTTATAAGAGGTTTTAGAAGGTTTGTGAGAATGGATTGTCAGCTTAGATGGCACATGATTGCCTTGGTAAGAAAGCCTGGTGCAACCAGCATACCTGTCACAAGTGGGAGAAAAATGATAAACATAATGGGATATGGCAGATCCTGAGAAGTGCAGGGGAGGGATCAATTGGGGATTTGCAGAATGGTGCTGGCATGGCTGGCTGTGAAGTGGGGCTTGAAGCAACATTTCTCAGTGGCAGCAATGTTGCTGGAGCTAAAGTAGAATCCTGTGGGTAGTGGCAGCAGTTGAAACTGCCTCAACCACAGTGATGTGAGAACCATGTGCCACTGTGCAGGACAACCGAAAGAACCTAGATCAAGGGGTAGGGAGATAGGAGATGGGAGAGATAGGATAGTTTGAGAAAATAGCATAACTGAAAACTGGCCTGTGGAAGGTTCAAAGGATAAGCCAAGCAACACTGTGAATATTAAAATAGAAAAAATTGACATTTGTGCACTTTCAGCTTTATAGAAAAGAAAAGGTCCAAATATTTAATGCCAGAAGTTATTATAACATAGAGTATATAAAATAATTGAAGTGGTAATAAATACTTATTGCTGGATGAAATGATTTTTGTAAAAATTTAAAATTTAAAAATAGAGTGGACAGGAGTGAACGCAATTACAATAATCTTATTTGTCAGAAACCGTAAGTTTTCATGGTACCCATATTTTCTGCATGTTATTTAGTGGTTGCAAAAAGTGTGAAAAACATAATCATAATACAAAACTTTATAGTACTTCTGTATTGCTGTTTTATTTTTCTAATACAAATATGCTCTCTTTAAGAAAACCAGTATAAAAACTACTCCATCCTCAGTGGTGGGATTCAAATAATTTAACAACAGGTTCTGTGTTAAATTTAGAAACAAGCTAAAACCAAGGAGAAACTTCTTGACAGTGAGAACAATTAACCAGTGGAACTGCTTGTCTCCAGAAGTTCTGCGTGTTCGATCACTGGAAGTTTTTAAGAAAAGATTGGAAAGCCATTTCTTTGAAATAGTATAGGGTCTTCCCCCCCCACCCACAAATTCCTTTCTAAGTGTTATTCTGACACCTTTCCCAGGCCCTCCACTCAGATTTTGACATCCTCAGTTTTCCTACCTGAGCAGAGGGTTGGACTAGAAGCCCTCCAAAGTCCTTTTCAACTCTTTTATTCTGTTATTCCTGAGCTAAATAATAAGACCCTCATTGGAATCCTCTCTCTTTTGCTCCCTCTGGACTAATGAGTTAAAGAGATGCATCTCAACATTCATTTTAATAAGATTTTTAGAAACCTGCAATTGAAAGTTCTTCATTCCTCCTTACTCTGAAGACCCAATTTCATTTGGAATTTAATCCCAGGCTGATTGCCCTTTTGGCATTTCCCTTGATATTTCTCCAAATTGCACCCCCAAGAAACCACCCCTCCTCACACACACACACACACACACACACACACACAAACAAACACTCAATTTAAGCAAATTCCCTTGTTTTGGAGACTTTAGAATCATAGGCTAGGAGAAGGTACCTTGGAGGTCTTATAGTTCAAACTTTTGCTCAAGACAGAAGACCTCATACATACTTGCAAGTTCGCAGACATCCCAGCTTTGGCTGTAAGAATTGCAGACAGCCTACTAGCTACACAGTTCCTCCTCCTGCTGCCCCATGTAAGGCGGGAGGCCCATGCGGTGGAAACAGAAGGCAAGCTGCAGAATGGCAGCATTGGTGGCAGTGGCAGAAGGCAGAAGGCGAGCTCCAGAGAGGTGGCAGAAAGCGGCAGTAGTGGTGGAATACGAACTGCAGAGTGGTGGTGGCAGTGCTTGGAGGGACGGGCAGATGTCCTGGGGCTGCGTGTGTGCACAGCAGTGGAGCAGCAGTCTTGGTCCCAGTGTAGCATCTCCCCTGAGGGCTGCCTGCCCACCTGCTGACCGGGCTGAGCCAGCAGGGGCATATCCTTGAGGGTGTGTCACTGGCTGGATATAGGACCCAAGGCAGAGGGGAAGGTGAGCAGGCAGCAGTCACCTGGAGGCCCCATTGAAGCCAAGTGCACCAGGCCCAAAAAAGGGAGCGAGCCTCACTGTGTCCACCTGAGGCAGCTCTTCGGCCAAGTGCAGTGGGTCTTTCTCTCCTGATATCAGCATCAGCCTTACCTTCCAGAGTTTCCACACACCTTTGTGGGCCTGAACGCCCTGCCCTTCAGCTCCTAATAGGGCCAACTCATGTCTGTCCACAAAGGTACGGCTGACAGCAGGTGGCCCTTGGGAGAGGTGCTGCACTGAGGCTGAGACTGCATCTCCACTGGGGTGCACACACGCAGCCCTGGGACATCTCTCCGCCCTCCCAGAGTGTCACCATTGCTTGGCACTGGCTCCACTGGAATCTGAAGGGCAGGGTACTCTGGCCAGTGGAGGCGCATGAAAAGTCTGGAGCTCCTCGAGGTCTTTGGAACAGATCAAGTCACCCAAGGCTTTGTTTTCCAGGAAGGGCTCCATTGTGGATGGCTGTATGCCCAGACCACGCCTTGAGAAGTGGTAGGAAGCAGAGGGAGAGAAGTGGTAGAAGGCTGAGAGAAGCAGTAGGAAGCAGAGGGAGAGAAACTGATTGAGGCTGAGAGAAGTGATAGGAGGCGGAGGGAGAGAGAAATGGGAGGCTTTGGAGATGAGCACCCTTCCCAGCCCTGCTTCCCTGAGGGGGTGCCTGCTTACCTGTTCTGCTGCTGGAGTGGTCAGGAACAGCCTTAGGCAGCCATTCAGGAGCAAGAGGCCACCGCATTGTAGGCTGCAAGCAGACTCGGCCACATGGTTGAGGCAAGGGAGCCAAAGAGCAGCTGTAGCTATGCCATGGTGTGATTCTAAGGCAGCAGGTAAGGCGTGTGAGGCCAATAAATAGTGGCTGGGCAGAATCAGATAGCAATTTAACAACCGGTTTGGCTGAAGTGGTGCGAACCAGTTGAATCCCACCACTGCCCATTCTTCAAAACTTACAGCTCTGGTGAAGAAGCAAAGACTCTCTAGCAGTGGTGGGTTGCTCCTGGTTCGCACCACTTTGGCCAACCCAGTAGTAAAATAATTTAATAGTTCGGAGAACTGGTAATAAGATTGGCTGGCCACACCCCCGAACCAGTTCCCAGCACGGTTGCCGTCTGCTTACCCTGCCCACTCCCAATCTATTGCTACCTCCTGAGTCCCGGCTGATAGCTAGAGGGAAAAAAACTGTTTAAACTCTTGCCATAAATGAGTAGACCGGTGTCTGAAAAAATAGAAAAAACAGCCCCTTTCAGCTTTAGCACAAGTTGATTAGATCGGCCTCCCGACTCTCAGCTGATTTGCTCTCAGCTGTTTTGCGCAGGACTCTGTTGCTAGCTGCAAACAGTGCTGGAGCAGATTTTTTTTCTCCCTAGCCATGCTGAAAAAACAAAACTGAAAGTAAAGCAGGGTCTTTGCTGCAACGTGACAAAATGAGGCAGACAGAGATTTCTTTTTCTTTTTTCTTACTTGGATTGCATGGGAATAATTGGATTATTCATGTTCGTATTGATTAATATACAAAAAAGATAGTTATATAACTAATTGATTTACATTAAAATGTTGAATTTGTATTAAACAACTGTAATATTACATAATTAACCAATGTGAAGATGAATATAAAAATAGATGACAATGGGAAGGGATGTAATATAGAATAGAAGAGAAAAATTGAATTTGATTAAGATTAGAGATGAGGATAAAGGATAATATTGGTTTTTTTAAAAAAATAGATGAGAAATAAATATGGCAAAAAGGAAATATAGAAATTGTAAATTTAATTGAAATGACTAAACACTGTTTAAATTTGTGAACCAGCCAAATACTCTGTTCAAAGAAAATACATTGTATGTTTGTATGTATGTTTCTAATTATTGCTATTTATTCATATTTGTTCTCTTTTAACAATTTAACAATTCATTCTTTATCTTAATATCTTTATATTTGTTTGGGGTTGGCTTTCTTCCCTTTCATCTTTCTTATTGTACAGCAATCTTTCTCCTCAAACCTGCCACCTCTCTTTTCTTTCCTTCTTACTTTCTCTTCCCGCACTTCTTCTCCTCCCTATTTCCTCTTCCTTTCTCCTTCTCCTCCTCTCTTCCTCCCTCTCATACCCTCACCCCTACTCTAATTTCCCTTCCCTTCCTTCATCCCTCTCTATTGCTGTATCCTTATGCATATGGACTACTCAGAGTGAAAAAGTTATTTTTGACTGGTCTTGCACTTTTGACCAGTCCTCAAACCTACAAGTGTCCTCACATTTTACTTTTTTTGCCCTATCTTATCACCATGGTGAAGAGAAGTAGTTGTGAAATGAGTGACATGGTTGTTAAGAATGCTGCACGGGCATAAATGTGAGGATGGTCATAAGTGTGAGGGCCAGTCAAAAGTGCGAGGACCTGTCAGAAATGACTTTTTTCAGCCCTCTGAGAAGTCCCTATACACATAGCCATGGCCACCCAGTCACATGACCAGCTAGCCATGCCCATCCATTTACATGACCTCCAAGCCACGCCCACAAAATAAGCCACACCCACAGAACCAGTAGTAAAATAATTTAGAACCCACTCCTGGTCTCTAGATATTGAAACAAGTTACTTTCAGATAATATCTAGGGAAGTGACTTTCAGATAATATCTAGGGAAGAAACTGAAAGCAAAACTATTCTCAGTTCTGATTTTGCTAACAATTCATATTAATGGAGATTCTCCTGTATTGCATTTCTTTAATAATTTAGAATAACCTGCAAAATATAAATAATAATTTTATCCTGAAAATGAACAATTAGTTTATGTAGCTTTTCATTATATTGTGACTGGAACATTATATTTTGAGTTGGAGAGAGGAAAAAAAATGTTAGCACATTAGGTATAATTCCATAGACTTTACCTCTAGCTGTGTTGTGTTTGCATCACAGGGTTTATTCAGGAGTCAGTTCAATGTTTGATAGGTTTTATTATTTAGTAACTATTTATAAGCCAGGAAAAATTGCCAACAAAAGAAAAGAAAAGAAACTGGGCAATGATTTCAGGGAATTATGCATAAATATATTTTTTCAGATAATTCTGATGCAATTGATGTGGCGGCAATAGTAATTTCAAGGCCACTTGAAGCACATCAGAATAGATTGTTTCAAATCAATAAAAAGGATACAAAAGCAAAATAAGTAAGCATGCCTTACAACCTCTCTCCCTCCCTGGAATGTTTTATTTCAATGATACTGTTAGTTGAGTATTCAGGGACTATTTACTCCCATCACATCTGGAAAGAATTGATTAAAAGGAAGTTTGATTTAACAGTTTCACATTCTATTGTTGCTACTATTGTTATATTGAGGAGAGAGAAGAAATAAAGTATAAATCATTCCTCTGCATATCTCCTAATATGGGCCTTCAAATATACTTTTTCTTTTATATTGACTTTATTTTTTCTGGCATTACTTTGACTGGACAGAGTTACATGGCCCTAGGGTCAAATTCACTGCAGTTGGAAGTGGATTACATGGTTGCAAAGGATAGTTATTTATGCATGCATGGATGAGTATAAAGAGATTTGTGCATAGGTGAATCTATCTGTCTTTCAAATAAAAATGAAACGAAGCTCCATCTGTGTTACTTTTGCTGTTTGATTGTTTTTTCCAGCAATTATGGCAAAGCCACCAGATGGACCTTGTCATCGTATTAATAAACCACCAGGCATTATTCTGATTTAAGCATTAATCTGGACACTCTCTTAAATTCTTGTTGCATTGGTCTGTTGCCTTTATCATGTTATTTACATCCTAGCTCTTTGAGAGTTCAGTCTTCATGCAACTCTATATATCATGCTGTGAGTATACTAATGGTAGGTCATCTCTCCAATCATTTCACTGAAATCAGCATAACATGTAGATTGAGTCTAAATGTTGCTTTATAATGTGTATATGAGACTCTTCTTTTTTCTGTGAGACTTTTTAGAAGCAAGCCAATTCTGCTCATTGAAGCAATTAATTAATATTATTGTTTTTCTTGGTCTAGATAGTATATTAACTAATGCATTGAAATGTATTCAAACAGAACATTATTAGAACATATTGAGATTTACAATGAAACTTGCCACAATTTGTTGTGATCCACATAACCAAAGGCTTTAGCATAGTTGATGAAGCAGAAGTACATGTTTTTCTGGAACTCCCTAGCTTTCTCCACGATTCAGCGTATATTGGAAATTTGATCTCTAGTTCCTCTGCCCCTTCAAAATCCTGCCTGTACCTCTGGTAATTCTTGGTCCACATACTGCTTGTAGGATTTTAGCATAACATTACCAGCATGTGAAATGAGTGCAATGGTATGGTAGTTTGAACATTCTTTTGCATTGCCCTTCTTTGGAATTAGAGTGTATGCTGACCTTTTCCAATCCTGTGGCCACTGTTAAATTTTCCAAATTTGCTGACAAGTTGAGTGTAGCATTTTTGCTGCATTGTCTGTTAAGATTTTGAATAGCTCAGCTGGAATGCTGTCACCTCCACTAGCTTTGTTGTTGCTCAGACTTCTTAAGGCCCATTGACTTCACATTCCAGGATGTCTGGCTTGAGGTCAGTGACCACCCTATCATGGTTATCAGGGGCATTAAGCTCATTCTTGTATAGCTGTTCTGTGTAATTTTTCTGCCATTTTTAAATCTCTTTTGCCTCTGTTAGTCCCTGCCATTTTGGTCCTTTATCATGTCCATCTTTGCATGAAACGTTCCCTTCATACCTCCAATTTTCTTGAAGAGATCTGTAGTCCTCCCTATTCTATTGTTTTCTATTTCTTTGTACTGTTCATTTAAGAAGGCATTCTTACCTCTTCTAGCCATTCTCTGGAATTCTGCATTCAATTGGGTGTATCCTTCTCTTTCTCCCTTGTCTTTCGCTTCCCTTCTTTCCTCAGCTTCCTCAAACAGCCATTTTGCTTTCTTGCATTTCTTTTTCTTTGGGATGGTTTTAGTTGCTACCTCTTGTACAATGTTGCAAACCTCCGTCCATAGTTCTTCAGGCATTCTGTCTATTAGATCTAATTCCTTAAATCTATTTGTCACCTCTACTGTATACTCATCAGGGATATGATTTAGTTCATACCTGAATGGCTTATTGCTTTTCCCTACTTTCTTCAATTTAAGGCTAAATTTTGCAATGAGAAGTTCATGATCTGAGCCACAGTCAGCTCCTGGTATTGTTTTACTGACTGAATAGAGCTTCTCCATCTTTGGAGAAGTCAAAGTCAATCTGATTTCTGTGTTGACTGTCTGGTGATGTCCATGTGTAGAGCAAAAAGATAACTGGAATAATAGGCAAGTTTGGTCTTGGAGTACAAAATGAAGCAGTGCACAGGCTGGAAGAATTTTGTCAAAATGGATAGGAATAGGATTTGGTAAAGTCCTCTCCCTATTTCAATAAAAAGACCAAGCTGAATAATATTTTGGCACTAATTGTGGGATATTTTTCACTATATAAAAGAATGAAGCAAGCTAACTTACCTGGTATAGTTGGCAATGCACTGCATATATCCTGTTCTGTAAAAAATGAAATTGGCTGGAGGCTTCAGAAAGAGCAACATCTTTTTCTTGGGAAGCATGTATTATTGCTTCCAAATTTGTTTCAGACACTTGCTTTGTTGCCTAATGATAGAGCTAGACCTAAAAGAGATATCCCGAGATGCCTTTTCCAAGATGCAGGGACAGTTTATTTTTCAGCCATCTCCTGGCCAGCACATATGGCAGACAGGAAGTTTCTTCTACTGTAAGGTATCATTGCTTTTTTATGTGAGTGTTACTATTTTACAGAGATCAATAATAAAAGATTCCGTTCCCCTGCAGAGTTATGTGGCAAATTATAATCCATTTAGAGAAATGAACACAATTATTGTTCTTATCAGGTATTATAAGGAAGACAAAGATTCAGAGCTGGAGGATAGTAGAGATAGCCATAGTAAATATCAGCCAAAAGAAACTAGCCATATGTCAGGTAATAATCTCCAAGAATTTAAAATATGCATTGATCACCTTTGAATCTGTAATATTTATTTTCTAACAATTTTACAGATAAATGTACAATATTAATATATCAAGTATAATATATACATATATTAACAATTTATAGGATTTACTTTGATAATAAACATGCATTGCATTATATAAACATAGCATACCATTTTAAAGCCAAATGCTTACACCAGTGATGGAGAACCTTTTTGGCACCGAGTGCCTTAAAGTTTATGCGGAAACGTTGCGCACTTGTGTGCCTGCTTGCCAAGGCCTCACTCTGGAAAAGTCGAACTTCCGGGTTCTAGTGCGCATGTGCGCCTAATGATCAGCTGACTGGTGCACATATGCAGGCCAATTTTTGGAACTGCCATATGTGTGAAGAGTTTGCGCTCTGGAAAAGCTGAACTTCCAGGTTCTAGTGTGCATGCGCGCCCGACGATCAGCTGGCAAGCATGCATGTCCACATCGTTTTTTGGCACTGCCGCAAGCGTGAAGGACAGCTGATCGTCACAAGTCCATGCATGCCAGAAACCCGGAAGACAAACAGGCAAGGGCGTGTGTGCTGGGTGACATGGCTTTGTGTGCCACTTTGTGCATGCATGCCATAGGCTTACACCATTTAATTGATACATTTCACAACCCGATTTTTGGCACAAATGTTTGCTGATATTATTGCCAGCAAATTGTGTATAGCAAATATTGCTTTTATTCCACTGATCAATGTGGAAGAGAAACAAACATAATTGATTGCATAGTCTGCTTGTATTAGTTAACATCCTGTGATAGTTGGTTCTGATGGCTTCAATGTTCATTATTTAAGTTAACCAAAGATTATTTCTATCAGGATGACAGTATGATATAATAAATTTTACACAATGAAGTAAGCTGTTCCCCCAAATTAAGAGATTGGGGTGTGGTTTTGTTTTTTGTTTTTTTGGTGGGATAGTGGGTGGAGAGATGTAGATTACTGTTTGATTGAGTCTATCCCTTCTACTAATATACTGAATGTAATTTTTGTGCTGGTTTCCAATATATCTCAAGCAATGGTACTCTTTGGAATGTAACATAGAGCCAAAGCAGTAAACAGTGAAAATTTACTTGAAATAGTGTTAGAAGAATGACAGGATACACTGGCAGATGCTGCTCAACCCAGCATTTTGTAAAAATGAAACAAAATATGCTTTATGGATATGTTTTAGATGTATGTTTTAGTTTAATATTAGATGCTTTGGATATATTTTAGATGAGTATTCATATGATTATGTCTGCTCATTTCAGTATTTTTATTTTAAATGCTTATTCCTGTTCCAACAAAATAATGCCTGTTGGGACTGTGCAGTGCTTTAGATTTGATCCCCAAATGGTCTTTTGGAACAGGCAGGATACTGTTACAATATCTTTCAAAGCAGCTGCATCTTTTTTATGAATCCTGCAACAGCCATGGAATTCCTGAAAAAGACAAAGATGCTATAAAGAGTAATAGGAAAATGTAATGATTTGTAAGAGTAATAGGAAAATGTCATGATTTGTGCCTTTCTTAACAACAATACTGGCACCAGTTTTTTCTGTGGGATTCTGCAAAGTTTGAATTTTGTATTTATAATTTAAAAACCAGCAGTATTTTCTTTTTAACATTATTAAAAAGAACTTTATTAGATCCAATTCAATAATTAATTTATACAGGTTACAGAAATGTTCATGTTGCTGTTATGAATAGATGAATATAAATGTAGTTCATTTATTCTTTGCATTGTACTGACCCATAGATTTTTTTTTTACACTTTAAAGGACCCAGTAAAAAAATAACGGTTTCTCTTTTTGTTTGAAGTATTCCTTAACGTAAACATTTTATTATGTAAAAACTCTAATATACTGTATGTAGTTACATTTCTTTAGGAGGAAAATATTCTTAACTAGTGTATTTTCCTAAACTCATTTTGATTGGGTAATTTTTGATAATTGGGTAATTTTTGATGCAAACATTTAAATAAAAATTTCCTAGATATAACTTTAAAAAAATGTAATTAACTGTTTTATAAGTAATTATAAGAAACGTATTTTAGACATGTCTGTCACAAAGAAAGATCTTTTTCTGTCTGTTAATATTTTACCGAAGAAAGTGGATGCTAGCAAATTCCATTCACTGCTAATATTCATGCTATGCATGAGTCTGTTTTGCTAGATCTTGCAAAACATAGCTGGATTTCTTTTTCACCCTTAATTGCTACTGCACATTTTGCCAGAGATTTTTAATGAGTCTAGTTCTCTCTAGCCTGTGGGGATACAAATCAAATAACCAAAGTATATGTTTAAAATAAGCAAATACTTTGTCAAATATATTCAAAGTTATTTCTTTAAAGTCAATGGAAAGCAATGACAGTAATACAAATGGTGTTATGTTGTTGCTGTTTAGAGCGGGAATTTCAAACTAGGGGTTGTTTCTGATTGGTTACTGGCCAGCAGCCCAAGTGTATATAAAGAGGGCTGCTGCCAGCATTGAGTTTCTGAAGTCTCACCATACAATAAAGAGCTGTTGTCACTAGCCTGTCTGTGCTGCTTCGTTATTGCCCAGCCACTTCAAATGGGATTAATACAATCTAGAACAGAAAGAGGTTTGCTTCTCCTAATGGCGGGAACGGCAGTCAGGAATGGGAAGTGACCCATTCTGAGTTGTAATAAGACTGAGTCTGCAGATGAATCAAGCCCCGCCTCCTCACTGTAGCTGTCAGTTTTTTGACTCTGTCTAGTTAGGACAGACAGGTCTAGTTAGTTTGATCTCTCTTTCACTCAGTAGGATTACATTTAACTTGCTAAAACATCGATACCAGCGTGAAGGCCTTTGCCTGACTCCGCTGAAGACCACTTGACAGTTGGACTGCCTGCTGGCAGATCCATCAGCTGCGCTCATGAGTTTGCTCCACCGCGCTAGCTGGAGACACCCTTCCATCTAATCAGAGTGTAATTGCTGTGATTTGGGCCTCGTCCTGCAGATTCTAAGCGCAAGGTTTATTCTGCATTGCCAGAATTGCATTGACGCTGGACAGCTAGCGATTCCAACCATCCCCTCGGTACGGCTAATTGGAGGCAGCTGGATCATCTCCTTTACCCTCCACCTCAAGCGCAGTGAGTTGCGGTTCTATATAGAGCTCCGTACAGGAGGAGAATGAAAAGAAGCACAGCGGCCATTTTTTGGCGGGATTCAAGATGGCGGACACCACTCACTATAAGGTTTCCCATGCTCAGGGAGGCAAGGAGAAAAGAGCTCATGAGCCCAATCCTGAGGAGGGCCCTTCGGGCGGCCGTAGCCAGATTGAGAAGGATAAAATTCAGGGGCCTCCTAAATCAGCTGTTCAGCAGTCTTCTGCCCCTCCAAATTGTCTAATGATGAAGAAAGGCATCATAAAGCCATGGAATGCCTTTCATAAGGCTGCAGTGGTCACCAGTGGGGAGGCCAGGTGTTCTTCGGCAGTTCCCTCCCTTTCTCCCTTACCGCCAACACCCTTACTTGTACTGGAGCCTTCCCCTCAGGCAGGAAATATGCCTTCCCTATCTCCTGATGTTTCACTTCAGGAGGAAACTTTGGCCCCCGATGCTGCCTCTGTATTTCCTTCTGCAGCTTCGGAGCTTCCACTCGGGCCTTCTCCTGAGCATTCCACCCAAGGGGCAAAGGGGCAAACACAGGTTCCTCAGGTTACAGGAGCCCAAACAAGTGTAGAACAAATTTTAGAAATTCCTCTGGCACTGGCCCAATTAATTTCTGATTCAATCAGAAATTACCCAGGGCCTACAGCAGAGGGCATCTTCTCAGGTTTTGGAATATCTCAGCTGTCACACCCATTCAGTAAGATCTCAGCCACTGGAGGAATCCTCTCACCATCAGGAGCGGGCAATTTCTCCCTCAAGGGACAGCCAGGGATCTATCTCAGCTAAGGAGGAAGCTATCATAGACCAGGATTTATCAGATGATGAAAGCCTAGAGTCTGATCAGCTCTTCTTCATGGGCCTGTTTCGGCCTCAAATGTTCTGCTCCTTATTATTCAAGCCTCAGACTACCACTCGCTTGGAGAGTACTGCCTCTAGGCCTCAGGAACATGCCGGGGTAGCTGATCCCACTTCCTCATTGGCTGAAGAACCCTCAATTCAGGCTGAGATCTTTCCAGCCCCAAAATTATTTTCAAATGTGGTTCAGAGGCAGTGGAAGTTTCCAAGCTCTGGCCCAGTCCCTGATGGTCTAGACAAACATTTCTACAACCTGTCCACGGAATATTTTAATCTGTTACAAATTCCTTCTTTAGACGCTTCTGTGGTAGCTCTCTCCTCACTATCTCCATTATCAGGTCCTTCTGAGGAGTCCCTGCACCCAGGAGACAGAAAGGCCCAAAAGACTCTTATTAAAGACCACCAGGCTTCGGCCTGGTCAGTACAGGCTGCCTCAGTGGCCTCCTTTTTCAACAGGGCTTCCATTCTTTGGCTACAACAATTACAGGACTGCATACTTGCCTCAGATGTACGCTCTTATCAGGATATAAACAAAATTCTGGTGGCTGTTGAGTTTTTGGCAGACACCACACTCAATACGGCGTGGTTCTCGGCCAAGGCCATCGGTTCTGTGGTCACATATCGCAGGTTACTGTGGCTCAGAAATTGACAGGCCAACGTTCATAATAAATGGTGTTTCGCCTCGACCCCATATGCAGATGACAAATTATTTGGAGCTCCCCTTGATCTCCTTCTCATTGGAACACAGGATCACTGTAAGATATTACCAGCGCTTTCTTGACTTTCACAGTCTCATCAGACCGGCTCCTTTCAATCTCATTCCTTTCATGGCTCAGATACCGGCTATTACCAACAACGATACCAACGCTCCTATCAATTCAGGAGAATTCACCAGCAGGATAACCAGGTCAGACAGGTCCCTTGCTATATCTCCAAGAGGATGGGACCATCCCTTCTGGAGGTCTCGTTAGTTTTCCACCTCCCTTTCTAATTGGGGTGAGTTTGGCTTTTTTCGCCGCTAAAAGTGGGATTCCACGATTTCGGACAGTTGGGTTAAAAACACTATCAGATTCAGCCTTTCCCTTGAATTTAACTCCAGCCCCCCTCAAATGTTTTTACGTTGCCCTGTCTCCCTTAAGAGGTTAAAACGGGCTCAGGTAGAATCAGCCATTCAACACCTTTTATCCACCAGAGCCATCCAACCTGTTCCCCAGAGTGAGTTCGGGAAGGGTTTTTATTCCCGATTGCTCTTAGTACAGAAACCGTCTGGGAACTGGAAGGCTATTCTTGATCTAAAATCTTTGAACCTGCACATAATCTATCACCGGTTCAAGATGCAGTCCCCGCAGACTATATTATTTTGCATACAACAGGAGGATCTGCTGTCCTCCATTGACTTAACTGAAGCTTAACTCCACATCCCCATCTTTCCCGAACACCGTAAATTCCTTCGTTTTTGTTATAATGGAAAGCATTATCTATACAGGGCCCTCCCCTTTGGGTTGTCCTCGGCTCCTAGAGCCTTTATTAAAATTATGGCGGCCTTTATTAAGATTATGGCAGCCCTAGAGCCTTTATTAAGATTATGGCAGCCCTGACTTGGCTCACGTCAGTTCCTTACTGATTAGAGTTTTATTTTACCTGGATGATATTCTTATCTTGTCTCAGTCAGTTAGTCAGGCCCAGAGGGATTTACACACAACCCTTCAGGTCCTACAGGAGCATGGCTTTTCTGTTAACTGGAACAAAAGTCATTTGATTCCTTCCACTCAGCTCCAGCACCTTGGAGCGGCAATTGACCGGTCAGAGGTTTTCCTCTCACCAGACCGCATAGCCAACCTCATTGGTTTAACAACTCAAGTTCAAACTCAACGCTCTGCCTCCCTTCTCACTCTGTCTTGCCTAATCAGCAAAATGGTGTCTACTTTTGGCATCATCCCTTGGTCCTGTCTTCACAGCCGGAATCTCCAATGGCTCCTCCTTCCCTTTCAACATTCCCACAGGAGTACTTCCATAACACGGATAATATTACCTTTGCCTGTACTCCAATCCCTAACCTGGTGGACATCTGAGGCACTTGGTCCTAACGACGGATGACAGCTGTTGGGTTGGGGAGCACACCTCGGTCCTCACTTGGCTCAAGGTCAGTGGTCCTCTCAGGATCTGAACCTCAACATAAATGTGCTGGAGCTTCGGGCCATCTTCCTCACTCTCCAGAACTTCAAGACTCAAGTTCTTGGGCAGGATGTCCTAGTCCTGATGGACAATGTCTCGGCCAAGGCACATGTAAACAGGCTCGGAGGCACCAGCTCAAGAGCCATAATGTGCTAGGCCCAATGGCTGGGCAACTGGGTGGAATCCAACTTGGCCTCTATTCGGGCAGCACACATCTCAGGGGCAGAGAATCTCACAGCTGACTCCCTCAGCCACTCCCTGATTGACCACGCAGAGAGGAGCCTCCACCCATACCTGTTCCAGGTATGTCAGTCTGCTTTGGCCTACCCGCAGTGGACCTGTTTGCTTCCGGAACCAATCACCAACTTCCGAGGTTCTTTACCAGGTTCCCCACCCTGGGGGCAGAAGCAGTGGACACCCTGTGAAGCTTGTGGCCTCCCGGACTTCTCCTGTATGCCTTCCTACCAATTCCCCTGATACCCAGGATCATCAGGAAACTTTTACAGGAACGGGTGGAACTGATCCTCCTGGCCCCACACTGGAGTCACTGCTCCTGGCTTGCGGATCTGGTGTCTCTCTCGATGGACCATCCCTGGCTACCAGACAACCGGATTATCCTCATACAGGGTCCTCTAGTACATCCAGACCCACAATGGTTCCGACTAACCGCTTGGAGGTTGAGCGGCTCCTCATGACGGGGGTCCCGCTATCCTCTGGCGTCATTAATACCATTCAGACTTCCAGAAGGGCTTTCACTACATGAATTTACAAGGCTACCTGGAGGGCTTTCTTGACTTGGTGCTGGAAACATCAACAGTTACCTACTTTAGCATCGGTTGTACAGGTTTTGGAATTTCTATAAGACAGCTTTGTATCCGGTCTTTCCCCCAATATGCTATCTCGACAGGTAGCAGCCCTCTCTTCCATCCTGTCCTGTGGTTCTTCTTCTCATTCGTCAATACTTATATGGAGCTACCATCCTCTGGCCATACACCGGTTCCCATCATGGAATCTCCCTAAGGTCCTGTCGGCCCTCACCAAGCCTCCCTTTGAACCTTTGCGGAAAGTCTCTCTGTGATTCTTGTCCTTCAAGGTGGCTTTCCTGGTGGCAGTCACTTCCATCTGCCATATTTCAAAAATGGCTGCTCTTTCTATTCACCAGGAACTTTGCATCATCTACCCAGACAGAGTCGTACTACGATTTGATCCAACCTTCATTCCAAAAGTTAGCTGAATCTTCCACAGGTCCCAAGAGTTAGAGCTTCCAAATTTCTGCCCTGCGCCTTGCCATCGCCTTGAAAAACTCTGGCACACATTAGACATTCACAGGGCTATTAAGATCTATATTGCCCATACTTCCTCATTCCTGTACATGGAGGCATTATTTGTATCCTTCCTACCAGCCTCCTTGGGCTCTAAAATATTGGCTCCCATCTTAGGACGATGGATCAGAGCCTGCAACTCTGCAGCCTACAAATCTCACTCTCTTCCAACTCCTCGCAACATCACGGCACACTCCACCAGGAGCACCGCCACATCTACAGCTTGGTCCACTCGGGCATCCATGGAGGAAATCTGCCGGGCGGCCACATGGGCCTCCCCGACTCCCTTCATCTGGCACTATCGCTTGGATACATACACCTCTGCGGATGCAGCCTTTGGCAGGAGGGTTCTCCAAGGCATCCATAGGGTTGCTGATACACGGGGCCAGCCTGCTCCCTCCCTACAGGACACCGGACTTTGGTATGTCCCATTCCTGACTGCCATTCCTGCCATGAGGAGAATGGGAGTTAGTCCTTACCTGATATGCCCTTTCTCTGACAGGCGGGCATGGCAATCAGCCCCACCCTTTCTTGGCTGTCTCTGGACTATGGGGAGCTCGGGCGGTCTTCTAATCATCTTCTTTATATCATTCTAGACATGTCAGTCTGCCTGTTTGTCCTCGTCTCAAAACTGACAGCTACAGCGAGGAGGCGGGGCTTGATTCATCTGCAGACTTGGTCCTATTACAACTCAGAATGGGTCACCTCCCATTCCTGATTGCTGTGCCCGCCTGTCAGAGAAAGAGCGTATCAGGTAAGGACCAATGGCCAATCTCAGAGCTGTTACAAGTAATGAGGGATAGTTAGAAACTGATATTTTCTAGCTCTTCCAGAAAACAAAGGGGAAAATAAGTTTCAAAGTTTTTAAATTTCCATATAAGCAGTGTTGTTATCAACTTGCAAAACATCCCTAGCCTGCTCTCAAGTTGCCTTAGACAGGGAGGATGGGAAAATGAACTTTGCAGCCACAGGTAAGCAGCACATCAATCAAAACAAAAGCACATTCCAGCCATACCTCTGTCAAGGCTGTCTTCGTGGTTACCCACAGTGTCTGGAGGGGAGTGATCTCTACAACTCCTGAAATTTCTTCATTGGAGAATGTGACTGATGACACACCTTGAGGGGAGGGGGAAAATAGGGTCAGAGCCAGAAGGTAAATTAATTGAGGTCAGAGTTGGCTTCACTTGGAACATGCCGACATGAAGCTCCTAATAAATAACTGGATTTCTTTTGAAGCTTGGCTCAAGGCTCATGATTTAATTAGTGCATCAGTCGGAACCCTGACAGCAAGCCAACTCTCTTAAAACTAATCAAAATAACTGTGACTCCTGAGCCCTGAGCTCTCCAGTTGTTCTCCAACCCCTGGGCTGTGTGGAGAGAAACTCAGGATACCATGGCAGAGGGCAGACTTTCCAAGGTCTGCTTCAGGCGACCCAGAAAGATGCAGAACTTGCCACCATCCAGGGACTTTCAGGACCCAGCAGCCCAGTCGGATCTGGAGTGCAGCCCTCCCTGACCATCAAAGCCCCAGTGACTGGAACCAAAAGGGATGAGTATTGGTGGAAGAAAATTCCTAAAGCAACTGAGGTCGCGTTCCCCCACCCTAGCACCCAAGGCTGGGGAAAGCCCCTGAGTGAGCTAGGAAGAGTGGAATGGATGTGGGACTAGGCACAGACCAGCCCTACCGTAACCCTTAGAGAGATCCATAGAGCATCTGAGGGAGGAATTTGACCAAGCCACTCTTTGTGATGAGAGGCTATTGTGCCACCCACAAGAGAGGTGAATTGCAGCTGAGCCCTTTGAAGTGAGGTAGATGTAGACAGGAATGCAGCCCCCCTTCTCCACCCACCAAAAAGAGAATGACCCCAAGACTGCAGGCAATGCCTCCCCCATCCAATAGGCAAGCCGCCCAGGGCAGCCTCTCCCCTGTCTATGAACTAGAGCCGAGGAAGACTGTTAACCATACCAAGTACAGGCATACGGGGGCCAACATGAGGAGGGAGGAGCAGCACTGAACAAGCTGCCCAATTCAGGGGGAAATTTGATGGGGATTCAGATCAGCTGGCTCTATTCTCTGACTCAGCTGAGGTCCACCTAGAGTGCTACAGACACCTCTACCCATCCCACAGAGCCATGCTGAATACCATTGCTAAGGGGCTAGAGGGAGGAGCAAGGGAATGGCTAGCAGCTCTCCACAATAGGAGAGCTCCCCAAGTACAAGATGTCAATAACTTCCTATGACAGCTAGAAGCCAGATTTGAGGAGGTGGAGGAGGATGTTTACACAGAAGATGAGCTCTGAAACCTAAAGCAGAAGGGCGAGCCATTAAGGAACACATCCATGAGTTCAAGAGAGTCATGGGGAAGCTACCCCCTTTCCCAGAACAGCTGTTATTTTATTTTTTCAGAACAAGTCTGGATTAGCAAATTGCCCAAATAAATGTTTATCGGGAATCCTGAACCAACTCTCTGAGTGGTTCCAAGTAGCTATAAAAGTCAATGGCAGATTTCACGCCAATGATATGAGAAAGCAACCGGACACCAAGGAGAGAGGACAACCACACCAGAGACCATCTGGCTGATGGGAGGCAACAGCACCACAGCCAGCCCCAAAATCAACTCTCCCACAAAACCAGCTGAAATGCTATAGATGCGGAGGGATAGGCCACATGGCATCAGCTTGTGCAACCCCAGCCTCAAAATCAATGCCAGAGTCACCACCCAGGGCATGACTGGAACAAGGCCCGAGGCGTGCCACCAACATGTCCCAAAAAGCCATCCAGGCCATAGAGATCCCTCCCCATCCAGTTGAAGGGGGGAAAGCTCCAGCCAATGATGATCAGTCACGGGATTCCTATGACAGTGAGGACGAAGATGAAAATGACCCAATGGTGAGTAAATTGATCCACCCTTTTGTCTTCCCAGTATACCTCACAGCCCCCAAAACAGGAACCCAGGGGATTTTCCAAGCTCTAATAGACTCAGGCTGCACTAGATGCTTAATCAATCTAGCCGTGGTTCAGAAACTGGGGATTAGAGAGAAAAGACTGGCCTCGATCAGAGAAAGAGAAAAGAAAAGACTTGATCAGGTTCGAACAGGTTGATAGGTCCCTATTGGAGGGAGCCTATGCTACCCACCTGACCAAACCCTTGAAGCTAGAGCTAGCGAATCACTGGGAAGCAATTTGATTCATAATAGACACGGTCATACTGGAGCTCCCTTGGCTAGACAAGTGGGACCTGACCATCTGGTGGCAGTGGGGCAACCAAAGGCCGAGTATAGCAAGGGCGCCCTAACTCCCTCCACACTAGCAAATAGAAGTATTGCCCATGCAGGGAACCCTCCCAAAGGGCCCACCAGAACTACTGGCAGCTACCTCCAGCCAGCTAAAAGGAAAAAAAAGGGTTTTTTTTCTTTTAAATGCTCTGACGATCCCAGCCAAGTTCCCTGATCGGCAGAGGCTTTTTAAAAAAGCCTCTGCCAATCAGGGAACTCAGCTAGAATCATCAGAGCCTTTTGAAAACATTTTTTTACAACCTCTTAGCCGAAGAGGTTGTAGAAAAAATGGTTTTAAAAGTAAAAAAAAATTGGCCACACCAATTGGTTGCCCCCCTGCCACCAAATGGTCAGCCCTCACTTGTTTTTTCTTTTAAATGCCTTTGATGAGCTGCATGATCATCAGAGCATTTTTTTTCTTTTACTTTTAAAAGCATTTTTTCGGCCGTAGTTGTAGAAAAAATACTTATAAAAGTAAAAAAAAAAGCCTCTAATGATTGTGCAGCTCAGCTGGGATTGGGGGGCGGGCATGGGGATTTTTGCTATTGGTTCTCCGAACCACCCGCTACTGGATCAGGTGATCCAGTCCGAACCGGGAGCATTTCACCTCTGCTTTAGAGGTATAAACTGCATGTGTGTACACAGGCTATACTCCCTCTCATGAAGGACATGCTGTCTCACCTAGCCAAGGGAAAAGTCTTTACCAAATTAGACCTCAAAGAAGCATACTACTGAGTCTGTATGAGGGAGGGAGATGAATGGAAAACAGCATTCAACTACCCCCTAGGGAGTTTCCAATTCAAATTGATGCCTTTCAGACTGCAGGGTCCCCTGGCGGTCTTCAGGCAATTAATAAATGAGGTGCTACATGAACATGAATAAAGGAGTTCTTGTCTACCTAAACAACATCTTCATCTACACTGAGACTATGAACAACCACATACCCATAATCCACCAGATACTGGAAAAATTTATGGCGGCTAACCTGTATATCAAGCTGTCAAAATACAAATTTCACTGTGAATGGCTAGACTACCTGGGCTACCAAATGAGGGCATAGAAATGGCCCAGCCAAAACACAAGTGACCTAGGTGACAGCCCCCTCACACCCATAGACAGCTACAAAGTTTCTTAGGATTCACAAATTTTTATAGGCAATTCATCCCCTCCTTCGCAAAGATTGCCAAACCCATGACAGACCTCCTAAAGAGAGGAATCCCTGCCCAGAACAACCCCTGTACATGCCAAAAGGCATTCGAAACACTAAAAGAATTTACCGCAAAGGAACTGGTGCTGAAGCATCCTGAACCGTTCATTATCCAAGGAGGCATCAGTGATGTGGCAGTGAGAGCACTGCTGCTCCAAGGAAATAGCCAAGGAAAAACACAGCCCTGCCCCTACACCTCCCAACAAACTCAGTCACAGAGAGATGATGGGTCGCATGGGAAAAAGACACTTTTGCAGTAAAATGGACACTGAAAAATCTGGTGCTACCTGCTGGAAGGAGGGCAGAGACTGTTTGAAGTCTGGATTGACCACAAAAATCTGGAGGCCCTTAGGACCCCATGAAAACTATTGCCCAAACAAGTCTACTGGGCTCAATAGTTCAACCAGGTCAACTTTGTGCTAAAGCACATCCCAGGGGAGAAACTTCCTAGCTGACACCCACTCCCGCATTCTCCAATACAAATGTGAATGGGAGAGGGTAGTAGACACCATCATCCCCCCTTACCCAAACAGCTGTCCAAGTGACCACCAGACAACAACACACTGAGTGGCAAGATTGATCTGCAAACAATCTAACCATGAAACTCAAAACCGAACTGCTAGCAGAACCCTGGTTCTGTGACAACCAACACATCTTGACAAAAAGGGATGACCTAGTGTGGAAGGGGATGAAACTACGTCCCAGAGTCCCTATGTACCCTAATCTTCCAGAGGAGCTACAAAGTCAAATTGGCAGGCCATTTCAGGTTCCTAAAGACTTTATGCTTAGCAGGGAGGCAATTCTGGTGGCTTGGCAAAAAGAAAGACATGGGCAATTATGTGAAAAGTTGCACCATCTGCACCACAATGAAAAAGTGACCAGAACCCCCCCCCCAGACTTTTGCAACCAGTGGCAGAGCCAACGAGGCTATGGAAGGAAATCACAATGGACTTTATAGTGGACTTGCCAAAAAGTGGGGGGAACATGGTGATCTGGACTATAATGGACTTATTCTCCAAGCAGGCACAATTCATACCCTGCAGCAGACTACTCTCAGACCACCAGCTAGCCAAACTGTTCCTGAAGCACATCTACTGCCACAAAGAATTATTTCAGACAGAGGGGTCCAGTTCATGGAGGGAGTTCCTGCAGTCCTTTGGACCATCCCAGGGCCTTAGCTCAGCCTTTCATCTGAGCATCAATGGGGGGGGGGGAGCAGAGGGACTGAATGTTACGTGAACTATCAGCAGCCCAATTGGTCTTTTGCTGAGGACATGTACAATAATAATGTTCACAGTAGCAAGGGACTAATTCTGTCCAAAGTAGTGAGCAGCATGGACTTCGTCCCAATGCCAGAATATCCAAGGGATCCCTCCTACTCCGTCAGCTTGACAGACTGGCTGTCAACACTTAAAGCAACCTGGGAGAATGTCAAGAAAGCGCTAGCAGATCTATAAGAACCAGGCAGACAACACCGAGCCCCTCAACGGCCATTCCAGCTGGGGGAGAAAGTCTACCTCACCACAAAATACTTGAGGTTGAAACTTCCCAGTAAAAAACTGGGACCAAAGTTCATGGGACCATTCCCTATAGTGAACATCATCAACCTGGTCACGGTGCAATTAAAATTGTCCCAGCTGCTATGGAAGATATACGCAGTATTCCATAGCAGCCTGTTAAAACCCCTAGTCAGTTCAACCCTGAGGCCACTACCCCGTGAGTCCCTGGATCCCGTGGTCATAGGGAGCCAAACCCATTATGAGGTGCAATGAATCCTCAACTTCAGATGGCACAGGAGACAGCTCCAATACCTAATCAAGTGGAAGGGCTACCCCTTATCAGAGGCATCTTGGGTAAAGAGCAGGAACATCCAGGCTGACTGCCTCATAGCTAAATTCAACGCAGACAACCCAAAAAGTCTGGGGGGGAGGAGAATCGCAACCCTAAAATCTATACCTGTACTCAAATTGTCTTTGTTTTACATAGGTTGCCTTCAGGAAGTGAGGGGAGCTGAATGTCAGAGGGAAGTGATCTCTACAACCCCTGAAATTGCTTCATTTCAATGAAGCACATTGAAGAATGTGACTGAGTTGAAAATGGGACGCAGGTGGTTGCCCCAGCCTCCCCACCACCCATCCTACCAAGCGCTGCTGCCACTATGAGTTGGCATAGGAAACAGGGTAGTGACATACATGTAGCAGACAGTTGGGTGTACAGAGCTGGCTGCACTGAGTTGTCCCATTCCAAATCAGCAAACAGTCAAGTGTCAGGCTCAGGAACCCAAAAACAATATATGCAAAGGTTTAGAATAGGTTATTACATTGGTCCTCCATGGATAAAATCTTACTAGACTAAAGCATACTCTGCATAACTATCTGATACATGCTGGGGGAAAAAATTAGGGAGGATTCATCCCACATTGCTTTCTTCATAGCAACAATTCAAGGCTGATATTTCTATTTACTGCTCCCTCTTGTAATTCAGTGTCAGCTTCCACTGCATAAGATTTATTGTATCTAAATAGTATCTAAAGCAATATGTGGCTTGACTGGCTGTTTGCAGCAATCAGTGTTTTCTCCTCTCCTTCCCCTCCCCCACATTGCTTTCTTCTCTCCTCGCCCCACATTGTTTACTGTTTTGTTTACTGTTTCTTAGATTACCTGGCTGAACTTTGAACTTTTAAAAGTTAGTATTCTGAACTGGCATTCTGTCTCTCTAGATTATCTGAACAGCAAACCTTTACATTTTCATTCTCTGAGCAAAATGTTTGCAATAGGTGTTATATTATATATATTACGTTATATACAGCTAAGGATTTACAAGTGCAACAAATAAGAATGAGATTGTCTCAAAGGCTGGTCAACTGGCTGTAAAGAACAATTCTCCAGCTGACTGAATTTTTTTTTTAACAGAAATCTTGACTGTTGCATTGTGTGTTATTACCCTCTAATATAATCTTGGTAAACTAAATGGTAGATGCTATATCTCCTCTTTTCACAATGTGTTAATTTGTTTTGAAAAAGGCAAAGGTATGATAGTTTCATATGCAGCTTCTTGAGGAGCTAGAGGGGATTCTATCGAACATTTGTTTTCTGGAAATGTATCAGGCTTTTTTCATTATGGCACTCATTTTATAATAGGTTTCTCAGAAATATATGGTTTTGAAATTCTACTTATGCATAGCATAAAGTTTACCGAATCTTGTTTCATGACATTTGCTTTCTAAGTACTCAGATGTGCATTTTTGTTGGTTGGTTGGTTGGATTTATATTTCACAATTTCTCTGAGAAATTTATATTGGGATGGCCAATCCTGCAAGGTAGGCAGACCAAAAAAAAGGCTAAGCCAAATTCACCAAGAGAACTTCCATGGCAGAAGTTGGACCTGTGTTCCCAAGGTCTTAGATTTAAATTTTGATCACTATACCATACTGTAGTAGACCGGAATTATTTGGTTATGTCTAATATCATTTTTGGCCCCAATCTGCAGAAGAAATTATTCACACATTTAAAAACTTTAATTAGATTTTATCCTGCCACAGAATGTGGTCATTAAGAATTTAATTATAGAGAGAAAATTTATGAGGACTTTTGGAATTTATACCAAAAAAGCAGAATGCAGTTTAGTGTAACTCTAATGAATATATCATCCATTTGATGAACTGCATCTACTGTATGACTCTGATGAATTTGTAGGTAATTGAAAAAACTATAATACAATAATAATTATATTTTGAAATTGTGAGATAAGCAATATTATACTGCAAAGTGCTTTTTCATGAGATTTTAAGAGTTAATGTGCTGCAAATTTTCCACATTTGTATGCCAAAATAACAATACACAAATTAATTAATTAATTAATTCATCTATTTTTCATTATTAAACCTGGAGCACAATTCTAGACTGCATAAATAATCTTTGCTTATCTTTCAAGGAAAACAAAGCATTCTAATTCTTTCCAGGAGTTTTAAAACAAACAACATAATAATGAAGAATAGACACTGTAGATCAAATCATATGCATGCAGAAAATGCCTGGAATTAATTTAACAAGTAGCTGCTATGTCAAACACAGCTGACATATTGTTCAGAGCGGTATACGATAAGGGACTTACAAAAGTGGGATTTTAATTGTATTGTGCTAGTTCATTTATTAGCAAATATGAAAATAAACCTAAAAACAAGATTCCTTTACGCAAGTATTCATAAGGTGATATTTGTAATTTCAGTGAAAAAGGATCACTAGTCAGATGTACTCCATTAAATAACTGGAGCTATTTGTGGCTCTTGGAAAACTTTAGGGCAATTCTCAAATCCTCTTAATTCAGTTTCTCCTGAATTGTCTTTTCTAATATGACTTAAGGGAAATTTACTTAAGGGAGTAATCATGCTAACTGTATTTCATTAATTGAATCAAGTACAGTTTTGTATTTGTTTCATCTACATTTTAGAACTAAAGGCGAACAAATGCTCTTAGATTAAAATTAGTTTTACTATATAACTCTAGAGAGGTGCAGTTTTATAATATATTTTTTGAAATATACAGATTGAAAATGCAACAGTTTATCATTGCAACAGACAATCAAATGCATGAAAAATGTTTTTGGTAGGGATATATGCTGCCTCATCCATTCCAAGGAGAATGAGATGCAAAGTTCAACAAAGATGTGAGTAACTACTCACTAATTGTTTTATTAAAGTAATTATTTGCATAAGCATCAGTTGGTTAAAGTTTGTTAAAGAAGATTTTGAGAAAATTCAGAATAAACTATCAAAGAATCTGATGATCATTTTGTGTTTTCAGGTATATAAAACCTGAAGGGTATATAAAAGGTACCATATTTTTGGACTGTAAGATGCACTTTTTTGTCTCACAAAAGGGGTGAAAATGTCTATGTGTCTTATAGACTGAATATTGCTGAAGCCCCGCCTACGCATGTCCCGTTTTTGGGCCTTTTATCAGCCTTTTATTGGCCTGTTTTGTTTTTTTTTAAATTTCATTTATATGCCGCCCTTCTCCAGAGACTCAGGGCAGCTTACAATGCCTTAAGCAATAGCCTTCATACTTTTCTATATTTATACAAAGTCAGCTTTTTTTTTAATTAAAATTTTTATTTCATAATCAACATACAACATATAGACAATTAAGCAAAAAATCAATCATCACAATATCTTCTAATCCTTCATAACCTAAAAGAAAATTTTTTATTTCCCTCCCCCCTCACCTCCCCCCTCCTATCCCAACCCCCACCCCTTTCCCCGGACTTCCCAGAACAAATACAGGGTAAAACATTTAATAAACCTTAAAAAAACAAAAAAACAAAATCCCACTCACTAACTATCTATAGATTTATCTATCACTTGCACTTTAACTCTCCTTATTCAAGACTAAATATAATTATTCTAACTTGAAGGTAATTAATCCCAATAAATTCTTATCCATTACTTAAGATAACTTTCTGAAATGACTAACTTCCTTAAATATCTTGTTCCTTAATTAAAATTAAAAATCCATTTTTGTCATCTGTATACAATTCAATAATATCCTTCTTAAAACATTTAAATATACATGAGAAATCTGTTAATCTAAAATTTAACATCCAAAAGAAAATTTCTTTTAAATCCATCCAATCTTAATTAAAAATTACAATTTAATAATATCCTTTCATGCAAATTAAATAAAGTTTTAACTGTTGATCTATAACAATTAATACATAGCATTGCTTAAGATAACTTTCCAAAATAAATCATATCTATAAATATAACTTCTCAGGACAAAGCAAATCATATCCTGTATACAAATATAGTATTTCTTTTTCACCAGTGTTATCCTGCCTGATCAGAAGGCGTATAGTTCTTCCATCTCCATTTTCTCCTGTCCTTTTTATGAACCTTCTTCTTCCACCTTCTTCCTCCATCTCTATTTATTTTTTTAGATTCTTGGATATTCAGCTATGACTTCAAAATCTTGCAGTCTTGTGCAGGTCGCAAAATAATTCCTTTTAGAAGACATGCCTCCTTGATTAAAATTAAGAGACCATTTTTATAAAGAAATTGTAAGGTTCTATTTCAAATCCTCCTTCAGATCTTAAAAATCGCCACGCCTCCTGGCAGGTTCCCTTTCATCTGTGTCAAAACCTCTAAATAGATCTCTTTCCACATCTCCTGATTAATCTCCTTCAAGTCAGTCAGTTTTCCATTCTTAATTTGGTAGGCATCCATTCCATTTTCCACAGGTGCTTCTGTCTGGATTATTTCTTCTACCTCCTCCCTACACATCTCAATAATATTTGAACTCTGAGGTAATAGTACAATGTCTCTCCTTGCATCTTTGTTAAAAGTTTGAGTAAAAATCTTGTCAAAGCACCCATCCAATCTTTCCATTAATGAGGAGGTAAATAATTCTAACTTTTCTTCCAAAAAATCCACTGTCAGTATTTGTACACTTGCTGAATTATGTGAAAAAAACCCTTCATCCTCTTCAAAAATCTTTTCCAGTGCCATTTTCAGAAAAAAAACCTTTTCTGCAGCTTCTCAACAAACACAGTAAAATTCTATTTCTCAGCCTCTAACCAATCATAGTCCAAAAAACTTATTTTCTTAAGATGCAAGCCTTAATTTACACTTCATTCAGCACAGCTCCGAAACACTGATAGCTATGACAGCTTTAACAAGCACAAACGAGCTTAACAATCACTTTCATCTTCAGCTTCCCTCTTGCCTCCGCACCATTTTAACTCTCTTAAAGAACTTTCACTCGGATCTGGAAGGGAGTATTATATATCAGAGTTAAAGAAAAATCAAATACTTGCAGAGAATTCTCCTGTTTTGTTCTGCCTGCGTTAAATCAATCCTTGGAGTCAGTTGGTTCACAGGGGGTGGTCGTGGCACCTTGTTCTGTCTGAGACATAATCTTCCTGGATTTGGAGCTGCCTTCAGGCACTTGGGGAGCCCTCACCCTCTGCACCCCCAGGATTAATCCTGGAAGTTTTGGGGGGCTCTATCCACACCTAGGCACTCACTTCCCCTTCTTAGCCTGAGGTTTAATTACAATGCTTTTAGTCGGCTGAGCCAACAGAGCTCCTTTTGAGGCTTTTTTCAGCCCATTTATTTGACTTTTTTAGCCCATTTTTGAGGCTCTTTTCATCCAATTTTTGAGGCCTATTGGTCCATTTTTGAGGCTTTTTTTGGCCTGGGTTTTTTTTTTTTTTTTGCCCATTTTTTGGCTTTTTTCATCCCATTTTTTCTGAAAAAACAGGCCAAAAAAGTCTCAAAAACAGGCCAAATCCCCTCAAAAACAAGCCATAAAAAGCGTAGAAAATGGGCAACCCCCCATGGGCAAAAAGCCTTGAAAATGGACCAAAAAAAGCCTTGAAAACAGGCCAAAAAAAGGCCTGAAAATGGGGCATGTGGAGGCCAAAAACCTTTTTTTGTAGTTGTTTTCCTCTTCTAAATTTAGGTGCAATTTATAGTCTGGTGCGTCCGAAAAATAGTCCAAAAAATACTGTATATGAAAAATTCCTTGAAGGCTTCTGGCTGGAAAGTCATTCTGTGGGCATCAAGATATAGGCACTCCATGAGTTAAGAACAAATTCTGTCCATCTTTATCCCAAATTCATATTTAAATCATATTTCAACTTTCAATTTCCAAACATTAAGGTAAAGGTAAAGGTTCCCTTCGCACATATGTGCTAGTTGTTCCCGACTCTAGGGGGTGGTGCTCATCTCCATTTCTAAGTCAAAGAGCCAGGGCTGTCCAAAGACATCTCTGTGGTCATGTGGCTGGCATGACTAAATGCCAAGGCACATGGAACACTGTTACCTTCCCACCAAGGTGGTCTCTATTTTTCTACTTGCATTTTTTATGTGTTTTCAAACTGCTAGGTTGGCAGAATCTGGAACAAGTAACAGGAGCTTACCCTATTACATAGCACTAGGGATTCAACTGAATTTCTGACCTTTAATTGACAAGCCCGGCATCTTAGCCACTGAGTCAATGCATTGGGGTGCTCAAAAATGTTGACATGGCTTGGGGATTGTAAAGATATTTTGGTTACTTTAATATAATTTAGATGTGCTTGGTAAGTAACTATATAAATATCATAACTTTTTAACATTTTGTTTGTTTCATTTTTAATCCCTACTTCTGCAAATCTGGTTTGAACAATATGTCTTTTATAAAGTTTAAACTTTATGAAAGTTTGGGTTTTATACCATAAAACTAAAGTCAGTTAGTTAATTAGAATTAAATATCTCACTTGTCCTAAAGGTAAGGTGATCTGACTCAAAATGTCAAATAATATTCTCCTTTCCCAAGCCTGTGAACTGCTAAAGCTGTGCAAAGTTTTGATGAAATACTGAAAACAGGCTGTATTCTGTATTAAAAATGCATACACTACTCATGATTCTTATCAAGCATTGTGCGACTTCAGTAGTTTGTCAACTCAAAAAAGAAATTTATCATCCACTGTTTTAAAGCAGATCACATTGCCTGCTCCAACTCAAAATATCTGTCAACCTTCCACCAGTTTCAATACTGAAACAAGTCAGCCATTCACTGTTTTAAATACTGCAACAAGTCAGTCATTTGTTATTTTAAATATTGTAACAAGTCAGCAGTCCACTTATTCTGACTGCTGTCTCAAGTCAGCTGTCTATCATTTAAAATAAGGTGAGAGCCACTTAAGATTTTGTAATACTTGCAAAGATTTTGTAGTATTGTTACACTGACTAATTAATATGGATTTTATTGCCTTTCTAAAATTGCTAATAATTTGTTATAAGCCTTAACCACCAAGAATAATGTAAAAAAATCCCCTACCTTTTAGAAACTAGGACTGGCCAAACTACATGATACATTGTAGATAAAACAGGTTCATTTTCAGCTAATGAACAAAGCAAATGTTCAAGTACTGGGAAATCACTGAGAATGTATCTTACCCCATACTCATTCTGATATTTTTCCCTTGCAAATGTTTCTTTTATTTTGTTCAGAATACTGTGCTGTTTTAACTCCTAACTCACTTTTTGTATGCTTTTAGTTTTTCGATGTAACTGAACAGATGTTTTTTTCCCCCTAAACCAATCAAATTTTACCCAAAGATGCTATTCCAAAAGGCAACTGGACATCCTTGATTTTTTTCATTGAAAACTTTCACTTGTCATCCAAATCCTGGAAGTTTCTGAATTCAATTGAACTAAACTCAACTGAACTGAACTGAAGTGCACTGAAGTGTCATTATTGTGTTAACTATTAATGTAACCCGTTTTCCAGGTTATTTCTTTCTCTTGTAAAATTAAAAAGAGAATCCTTTTTAATTTGAATGTTTCAAATAAATTGTAAATTAATGATCTTCCTTGTCCCAGTAACATACCTTGTTTCCCCAAAAATAAGACCCTGTCATATTTTTTTGAACCCTGAAATAAGCGCTTGGCCTTATTGCCATGCGCTCAAAAGCCTGATTGGACTTATTATCAGGGGATGTCTTATTTTAGGGGAAACAGGATAATTGAGGTTTAGTATACTGAGTTATTTTACTAAAAGCCACACTTGGCTAACACAGGTCAGCTATCTACCATTTTGTAACCAGCAATTCCATTTGTATCTAATTGTCTTTAAGATGAACATTATTAACCCAGGAACTGTCTGTATGTTAGTGAAACAACATTGGCTAGCTGAACAAAATGATGAAATATATTATTTCCATTATGATTCTGTTTTTATTTACATTTCATTGCTTACAAGGGAACAGACTGAGACCACAAGTGATAAAGTTTATATTAAAGAGCATTCTATCCTATCTTTCATCAATTCCAAAGCCAAAAACAATCGCAGTTATGTTTGTGGAGCCATGTTCTATTCACATCTTTAGATCTGTTTATGAAGAATCAGAATCCTGGCAAATTTGAATTACCTTAATAGGAGAATAATTTTGTGGAAATACATAATATGACCAGGTGTAATTCTTCTTACTCATCCTTCCCTAAGAAGGAGCAACAAAGTTCCACATCCTTACCCGGCAATTGCTGTGAAGCAATCAGGAGAGAAAATGAGGAAGAAATATTTCTGGTCTCATATTGCAGTAGTATTGCATTATTAGATGCCTAGAGTAGCCCTAGTTGGCAAATAAATATAATAATAAGTAAAAAATTGGGAAGTAAAGTTTTGATTACAGCACAAATATATCAATTTGTATTTTATATTATGTACACTTTTCCTCTGTGAGTACTTCTAGGTTGCTCATTATCTTTGAAATGGAACAAAACAGAAGAGAGAAAAATCAATCCTCTCATCTTTTTTAATGAGTGAAGTCCAACACTCTAGTTCAGGAGTGTCAAACTCAAGACCTATGGGCCAGATCCAGCCCATGGGATGCTTAGATCTGGCCTGCAGGGCCATCCTGGAAACAGTGAAGAACCGGTCTTCACTTTGCCAGCACAAATGGGGCTCCATTTTCTCTGGTAGAGTACTAGCAAAACAAACTATTAGCAAAAGTGTTGCTTGATCACAAGGCAAGGAGGCCTTGAGAAATATTTCCCCTTTTGCAATTGACCATTCAAGTAGGGACAGGAAAGGAGCAAGGGAAAGACAAAGGAAAAAAAAAACAAGATGGGAACAGAGCAAGGAAGGAAAAAGAAGGAAAGAGAGGAAAGAAGAAGAAAGAAAGGAGAAGGAAGAGAGAAGGGAAAAGAAGAAAGTGGAAAGAGAAAGGGAGGGAGGGAGGGAGGGAGAGATGGAGGAAGGAAGGAAGGAAGGAAGGAAGGAAGGAAGGAAGGAAGGAAGGAAGGAAGGAAGGAAGGAAGGAAGGAAGGAAGGAAGTGTTCTGACCTAGACTTCCTGAGTCAGTAAAACACGAGTAGTCACAAAAACTTCTTTTAGCTGTGAATTCACAGATGAGTCTCAAATAGTTGTAAAGAGTCCTTCGGGATAAGGCTAATAATCACCTACCTTTATCTTCCTTGATACACTGCCAAAGACCTAATTGGCAAAGCCACACGTAATCCAGAATCAAACAGAGCTTCAGACTTTAAACTGCACAGAATTAACAACATTGCTTCCTGCAAAGGCCCACATGCCTTTGCTCCTCTTTTAAGTCTTATGGGAGGAGCCAATCATCTCCAAGCCCTATTCCCTAGTCATCCCTTTTGTTTTAACTGTTCTGGCCTCTGGCAGTTCTATGCATGTGTGGACTAGGAACAGGCTCCCCCTGTTCCTCTGCCTGAGCTCTGGAAGCTCCAGAGTCGGCACATAACTGCCAGATGGCTCTTGCCCCATCTCTGCCTCCAATGCAGAGCCCTAATCCGTGCCTTCACCAGACTCCAGGACTGGCCCATGTTCCTCCCCAGCCTCCTCACTGTCTAACTCTGCTGCCAGCTCTGTAGGCTGCTAGTGGACCACAACATCTGGGAGCTTGAGGGCCGGGCTAGGTGCTTGCACTCTGCTGCCTAGGGCTCTAGACAGCCTGCACTGGGGGTCCTCTGTGTGGCCCAAGAGGGACAGTGAGGTTTCTCTGGGGCAGTGGTGGGTTGTTCCCAGTTCGCACCAGTTCACAACAACCTGTAGTAAAAAAAATTAATAGTTCGGAGAACCTGTAATAAGATTGGCTGGCTACCTCCCCGAACTGGTTTCCGGCCCGGTCGCTGTTCGCTTACTTCGCCCGCTCCCAATCTATTGCTGCCTCCTGACTCCCAGCTGATAGCTAGAAGGGAAAAAAAACTGTTTAAACTCTTGCCTCAGGGCTTCAAAGGGCCACCCTACAGCTGATCAGTGTTAAAAGAAAACAAATGAGTAGACTGGTGCCTGCAAAAATAGAAAAAATAGCCTCTTTCAGCTTCAGCATAGGTTAATTATCACAAGTTGATTAAATCAGCCTCCCGACTCTCAGCTGATTTGCTTAGGGCTCTGTTGCTAGCTGCAGAGTGCTGAAGCAGATTTTTCCCCTCCTAGCTATGCTGAAAAAAAAATCCTGAAAGTAAAGGTGGGTCTTTGCTGCAACATGACAAAATGAGGCAGAGAGAGATTTCTTTTTCTTTTTCCTCACCAAAAAAGGTAGGTGCAAAACTGCAAACAATGGGAAATTTAGGACAAAAGAGGAAAGTTCAAGATTTTAAAACACAAAAGAAAAAAAGTTCTATTTAAATAGGGAATTGTAATAATTAAGATACTATTAATTGTATATTGTGTTGAAAGCAGAAATGGTTAAGTTGTGGTTTGGAGAAATATATGGGGGAAATTATTTGGTTTATTATTATTGGTAAATATAATTAATTGATTTGTAAGAAATTGGATTGCATAGAAATAATTGGAATATTCATGTTCATATTGATTAATATACAAAAAAGATAGTTATATAACTAACTGATTTATATTAAAATGTTGAATTTGTATTAAACAATTGTAATATTACATAATTAACCAATGTAAGGATAGATATAAAAATAGATGACAATGGGAAGGGGTATAATATAGAATAGAAGGGAAAATTGAATTTGATTAATATTAGAGATGAGGATGAAGGATAATATTGTTTTCTTAAAAAAAATAGATGAGGAATAAATATGGCAAAAAGGAAATATAGAAATCGTAAATTTAATTGAAATGACTAAATACTGTTTAAATTTGTAAACCGGCCAAATACTCTGTTCAAAGAAAATACATTGTATGTTTGTATGTGTGTTTCTAATTATTGCTATTTATTCATATTAGTTCTCTTTTATTCTTTAAAGTTTAATAATTCATTCTTTATCTTAATATCTTTATATTTGTTTGGGTTGGCTTTCTTACCTTTCATCTTTTTTATTGTACAGCAATCTTTCTCCTCAAACCTACCACCTCTCTCTTTTCTTTCCTTCTTACTTTCTCTTCCCCCACTCTTCTTCTCTTCCCTACTTCCTCTTCCTTTCTTCTTCTCCTCCTCTCCTCCTCCCTCTCTTACCCTCACTCCTACTCTAATTTCCCTTCCCTTCCTTTCTCCCTTCTCTTCCTTCCCTCTCTCTCCTTCCTTCATCCCTCTCCATTGTGTATCCTTTTGTGCATATGGACTATTCAGAAGGATGAAAAAGTTATTTTTGACTAGTCCTCCCACTTTTGATCAGTCCTGGAATTTACGACTGTCCTCACATTTTATGTTTTTTTCCCTATTTTATCACCATGGTGAAGAGAAGCAGTTGTGAAATGAGTAACATGGTTGTTAAGAATGCTGCACAGGCATAAATGTGAGGATGGTCATAAGTATGAGGTCCAGCAAGGACCTGTCAGAAATGACTTTTTTCAGCCCTCTGAGTAGTCCCTATACACATAGCCATGGCCACCCGGTCACATGACCAGCTAGCCACGCCCACCCAGTCATATGACTTCCAAGCCATGCCCACAAAATAAGCCACGCCCACAGAACCAATAGTAAAAAAATTTTGAACCCACCCCTGCTCTGGAGGAAAAAACATTTGGTGCTCTCCCTGGTCTCCCTTCTTCCACTGGAGGCAATGTATCCCCCCAGCCCCTCTCTGGCCATGACAGGTGCTCCTGACATGAGTGATGTCAAGCTGGCTATGCCCATCCTGGCCACCCACCCCCACCCATGCCAAGGTCAAACACAACCCTGATTCAGCCCTTAATGAAATCAAGTTTGACACCCCTCCTCTACTTTATTGACCGGGGAAGGGAGAGAGCTGGGAATACAAAATTCTGCCCACCAATAGTGGGCAAACAAAAGAGATGTACAGTATAGAGATCATGTTTAATTACACAAAGGCAGCACCCATTAGCAATTAAAGCAGGCTTCCTGGTAACTTGAATTTCCCTTTGTTGTTATTAGATTTAATTCTGTTTATTCAGCAAGCTCTGGTTTATGTCAAAGGTTCCCTATTCCAGTAAACATCCTTTAACCTCTCAGTTTCCCTTTTCTGTAAGGTAATCTTGAATGGTGCTATTAGGTAGAAAGCTGCTGTTCTGTTTTGACTGGATCTATTTTGTTGGCAACACATTCTTTGATTCTCAAACTGTATAACCTCTGTTTATTACTATGTCTTAGTTGTTGAAATGTTAAGATTCTTTATAGTATAGTGAATCCTCTGCTGTAGTTCAGGAAGATTAGAGTGCTACTTCTCATTTAGCATTTTTAGGGCTTTAACAGATGTCACTATGTCCTCCAGTTATCTTTTGAAGAGGTAGTTGCTGGATTTATTTCTTTTCTTTTTTCTTTTTTGCAAAAAGTTTTATATTTTTTTCAAACATATAAATTACATCTTTTCGGAACAAAGCTTTGATCCGGTCATCAATTTGTTCATTTTTTTATCATCTTTAATAAAATTTTATATATTCTATTTTGCCATAACACTTATTTCTTAATCTTAAATCACATATTTCAACTAATACCATCTTAGAAAAAGTTTAATTATATTTATTTCATCAATATAATTACCCTTCTATTAACCCACCTTAAATCTTAATTCAATTAAGACCTCATAACACATTTTACAATGCTTACCTTAAATCCTCACTATTAACAATACAGTTCAAACATATATTCCAAAATTATTTCCATTTCTAAAACTTCCTTATATTTATTTATTATATGTAATGCTCATTAAATCTTTATTCTATTATTACTTTATCAAATTTGAATCTTATCACTAATCTTAAAAATATAGCAATTTAACATTTAAACATAGTTCTTAATTCAAATAATGCTATTTAATAGTTTCCTAATTATTTCCCTAAATTCTATCTATTTAACCATACCATTTATATAAACACCAATTAAGTAATTTTTGTTTGTAAATCATAATCATATATTATTTCCATTTTCTTTTCTTTTTTGCTTGAGTGAAAAAATGTTCAAATTAATACAATTGTTATACGTATTTAAACAATATCCCAATTGTTATAGCTATCAATTTTCTCAAATGATACCATCCAACATCTTAATAAAAATTGATGCATTATATCCATTGATATATTTTGTTTTTACATAATCTAATTCAACCTTTTCTTTTATTATTCCACTGTTAATCCCAGTGTAATCATCTTTATACCACTGTTAATCCCAGTGTAATCGTCTTTATTTTTTCACTGTTAATCCCAGTGTAATCTCTATGAATATTTAAACAGTATCCCAATTATTATAGCTATCAATTTCCTCAAATAATATCATCCAACATCTTAATAAAATTTGCTTCATCATATCCATTAATATATTTTCTTTTAACATAGTCTATTTCTCATATATTTTAACTTCAATCCATATTTCATTTCTAAGTATCTGTAACATATTTCTTCTCACATTTATTAATCTCAATATTGTTTTATAAATCCAACTCCTAGATTTTTTTATTTTCCTTAATATTTTCCAACCTTTTATTCTTTGTTATTACATTGTTACATAGTTAATCCCAATGTAATCATCAGTGTTATTGTTAATCTCAATATAATCTCTAGAGACCTCCTTTTTATTATTACTATTCACATGTTCAGTTACTTATTCATATTTAATCACATTGTCTTTATCTTCTTTATTCTTCACCTCTATGTCTTATTCCTCCATCTTCATTTTCTTGTCCACTTGTATATACTCCATTTCAACTTCTGTATCCTCAAATTTTTGTACTCTGTACAACATTATAATTATTTCTCTTGTTTCCATTGTCCAAGTCTAGATCAATTTGTCCCTTCTCTAATTCCTGCACCATTTTTCTTTTTAAATTAATATTATTCCAATTATAATAGTTCTGTTAGGTTCCCTTCTTTTTATTTTTTTTCTCCAAAAGTCAAACCGCTTGTAGACAAGAAAATCCTCTTCCAAGCAAGAGATTTTTATACTACTGTGTTGCAGGCTGGAAAGCCCCCTTCTCCAGAGGCTAAAAGAAGGAAAGAAGCTGGCGAGGCTAGAAAGGGGAAAAAAGAAACAACACAGGCTCAAGCCCAAGGAGGAGCACTGACCACTCAAGAACAATTATTGCAAATTATGGAGGATGTACAATTATTGGATTTATTTGAAAAAAATCGAAGAACCTAAAGACCAAAGACAGATACGAGCGGCAACCAAACGCAAAGAAGAGCAAAAGAAACAACAAAGCCAGATGATAACTCTAGAAATGGCATCTTCAAATACAGAAGCTGTGGGAGGAGCTAGACCTAAGAAAAAATTCCATGAAAATTTTCAGAAGGTTCTCCAGAAGCTTTCCGGAGCTAAAGATGGCAACTAAATTTTTGACCTGGAATGTTAATGGATTAAACCCACCACAAAAGAGGAAAAAGATATTTCATTATTTGAAAAAATTTAAAAACGATGTAATATGCTTGCAAGAAACACATATCTTGGTCTTGATATAGGGGATATAGGTATTGAACCCTTGTCATGGTCTGACCACTCACTCCTTCGACTTGACTTTCTGACCACTGCATCTCACCGCAGGGAGGCGGAACTGTTCCAGTAGTTCCGCCCCAGGCGCCTGATGGATCTTGATAGGTTCCAGACAGAGCTTGGGCCATTTCCTGAGACACTGGCACACGACTCGGCTGAGGACCTGGTGGCCACCTGGGATAGGGCGGCCGGCGGGGCCTTGGACCGCATCGTGCCTTTGCGGCCTCTGACCCAGCACCAAACTCATTTAGCTCCTTGATTCTCCGAGGAGCTGAGAGAGATGAAGCGCTGGAAAAGACGCTTAGAGGGCGGTTGGAGGGCCAGCCGATCCGAATCTGACTTGATACTGGTAAGTTCTCATATTAAGACTTACCTAGTGGTGATAAAAGCGGCGAGGTCTAACTATTTTGCTGCTCTTATCACATCATCAGATAGTCGCCCAGCCCCCCTGTTTAGGGTGACCTGCTCCCTTCTTCATTTGGGAGCATGGGATGATGCCTTACAGGGACGAGCTGAGGATTTTATTCAATGCCGGCTGGCGACCCCCAGGGGGAGACTTTTGTAAAATCTGCTTTTTATTTCTGACTGTTCACCACCCTGAGTTCTCAATGAGAAGGGCGGTATATAAATCTAATAAATAAATAAATAAATAAATTGAGCCTGTGTAGCTAATGCCTCCTACTAAAGGCAGCAATTAACACCAGCTGCCTGTAATTTCTCTGAGTTCAATCCTAGCCAGGTTCAAGGTCAACTCAGCCTTCCATCCTTTCTAAGGTGGGTAAATTGAGGACCCAGTTTGTGGGGGCAATAAGTTGACTTTGTATAAATATACAAAAGTATGAAGGCTATTGCTTAATGCATTGTAAGCCTCCCTGAGTCTCCGGAGAAGGGCGGCATATAAATCAAATTAAAAAATAAATAAATATAAGGATAAACGATCAAAAATATCTGATAAATGCCAGATTGGGAACACATTTTGTAGCAGCTGCACCTGAGAAGAAAAATGGAATAGTTATATATATATTAGAAGTGACTTAATGGCCCAATTAATTGAAGCAGACACACAAGGGAGTTATATAGCAGTTGAACTATTAATAGAAGGGAAGAAAGTCCTCCTAATGGGAATATATGCACCAAATCGACAACAAGAGAAATTTTATAAATTTTTGCATACAAAGTTAGTACAAATGGATTACAAGTCATGCATAATGATGGGCAATTAGAATGGGGTATTCTATACCAAGAAGGTTAAGAAGAAAATTATGCCAAACTCTCATATACAGGCTAAACTTCCTCAATCTTTTTTTGACATGGTGGATGATATGGAACTGAGATATATGTGGCGTGAAAGAAATTTTGATGAACAAGATTTTACTTTTTTTTCTGATAGACACCAATCTTTTTCCAGCATTGATTTTATTTTAATTACTAATGATTTTCTTTCTAGGGTTAAGAAAACCAAGATTTGTCCAAGAACATTATCAGATCACAGTCCGATATGGATGGAATTAGAAGCTGGAGAAAGATCCAGGAGGTCTTGGAGACTGAATGAGAATTTATTTCAATATGAGGCAAATGTGAATGAATGTAAAAAATTAATGAAGGAATTTTTTGAATTAAATATACACAAGGGTACAGCTATGGAAATGGTTTGGGATGCAAGTAAAGCATATATGAGAGGAGTGCTAATAAATTTAAATAATGTACATAGGCGAAAACAGGGGGAAAAATAGAGGGAATTGAAGGAGGAAATAAAAAAGAAGGAACGCTTTAATAGGGAAACCAGATGATAAGAATATAAAAGAAGCTATTACAATATTGCGAGGGCAGTTTAATATGTTGATGTCAGATCAAGTGGCGACAAATCTGCAATATGCTAAGCATAACACTTTTTGTAATGCAAACAAACCAGGCAGATGGTTAGCATATGTGTTAAGGAAAAAACAAAAATCACGTACAATAGAAAAAATAGAATATAAAGGTAAAGTGGTGTACCAACAGAGCATGATCAAGAAAGCCTTTTTAGATTTTTACACAAAGCTTTATGCTGGTGATAAAATACAAGGTATTGATATAGATAGATTTTTGCAGAAGGAGAATATTCCTATAATTACTGATGAACAAAGGGAAACAATGAATTCAAGGATTACTACAGAGGAAATTCTCCTTGCAATTAAACAACTGAAAAGTGGAAAGGCTCCTGGAACAGATGGTCTGATATCAGCGTATTACAAAAATCTCCAACTAGAAATGGTGGAACCACTTAAGGAGTTATTTGTTAAAATACAAACGGGAGGAGAGGTACCACCATCCTGGAGAACAGCCTTTATATCTTTGATTCTGAAAGAAGACCAGGATTATATTCAACCAAAGAATTATAGACCTATGTCATTGCTTAACACAGACTAGAAGATTTTTGCAAAAAATCTTTGAGTATAATGTCAGTTTTGTAACAAGTGATTCACACTGACCAAACTGGGTTTATAAAGGCAGACAAATGAAAGGCAATGTAAGGCAAATAGTTAATATACTGGAATATTTGGGAAAGAACAACCAGGTCCCTGCAGTGCTTATGTTTTTGGATTCAGAGAAGGCTTTTGATCGACTGAGTTGGCAGTTTCTAGAGAAGGTAGTTCAAAAGATGCAATTAGGGGAGTATTTTATAAAATCAATTCAAGCAATATATCAGAGACAAACAGCACAAATAATAGGGAACAGTAATTTAACTGAAATATTTAAAATAGAAAAAGGAACAAGACAAGGCTGTCTCTTGTCACCATTGTTGTTTGTCTTTACTTTGGAAGTGTTGCTGAATAAAATACAGGGAGCAGATAATTTACAGGGTATTAAGATTAGACAACAAGACTACAGATTATGAGCATTTGCAGATGACGTGGTTGTAACTTTAACCCAACCAGTGAAATTAGCAGTAAGTCTAATGGATATAGTTAGGCAATATGGTCAAGTTTCAGGATTCAAAATAAATGTAGGAAAAACAAAGATGTTAATCAAGAATATGACTAAAAAAGAAAGAGAAGAGTTGGAAAAAGTAACTGGCTATGAGATAGTGAAGAAGGTTAAATATTTAGGAATCTATATTGCGACATCAAACGGGAAGCTATACAAACATAATTATGAAGTGCTATGGCATAAAATACAGACAGAGCTAGATAAGGGACAAAATTACAATTATCATTACTGGGAAGGATAGCAGTGGTTAAAATGAAAGTTTTGCCCAAGTTTTTATTTCTTTTTCAAATGATACTAATACTTTAAAAAGATGCAAATTTGCAAGAATGACAGAAAGTCATTAATAAGTTTATTTGGACTGGAAAGAAACCAAGAGTTAAATTAAAAATAATGCAGGATATATGTGAAAGAGGAGGTTTGAAGATGCTTAATTTAAAATTTATTATGACGCAGCTGTCTTATTGGCTATTAGTGATTGGATTAATCTATCAGAAGAAAGGATATTGAGTATTGAGGGGTACAACTTGATATATGGCTAGCATGTTTATTTGGTTTATGACAAAAAAGTGGATAGGACTTTTAAAAGCCATATATTAAGGAATGCTCTTTTGCATGTCTGGAAAAAATATCAACACAAATTAAATGATAAGATACCTCTGTGGACAGTTCCCAGACACGCGATAGAGAATATAAGCATAGAGCAAAGACAGGCTATAATTACTTAAAAAGAATTATTGATTATAGAAAAGAATGTATTACAGTTAAAGTCCTTGAATATATTAAGACAGGAAAGGGCAATTCAAACATGGTCCCAGTATGTACAGTTGCAGAATAGGTGGAAAAAAGATCAAAAAATCGGTATTGCACAAAGTGAAGAGCATTTGATACAACAGATTAGAGATCAGAGGCCAATGCACATAAAAACATTGTATAATATATTGATAGAAATTGATTCAGAGACAGAATTAGTCAAAGATTGTATGATAAAATGGGCACAAAATTTTGAAGAGCCAGTAATGATGGAAACTTGGGAAATGATTTGGGTTAGAAATGTAAAATTTACACAAGCATAAAATTTACGAGAGAATATTTATAAGATGTTTTATAGATGCCATTTGGATCCAAAAAAATTAGCCTGTATGTATCCGAATCTAAATTACAATCTAAATGTTGGAGATGTGATTGTGTTGATGCTACTTATTTTCATATCTGGTGGACATGTAAAAAGGTTAAAGCATTTTGGATAAAAATATGGTGGATTATACAGAACGTTTTGAAAAAACAGATAAAATTTACTCCTCAATTGTTTTTGTTAGGTATTGTACAAACTGTACAGTAATAGAAACTAATTTGATTTTGAATTTAATAACTGCAGCAAGACTTTTGGTGGCGCAGTACTGGAAGAAGGAAGACCTACCATCTATTGAAGAATGGACATTAAAAGTAACAAACTTAGCAGAAATGGCTAAAATTTCAGCATATCTAAAAGACTATTCAAATGAAAAATTTAGGTTGGAATGGAAAAGATGGATAGAATATATGCAAGGCAAATCTAAGACTAAAAAATTACAAATAGCTTTTGAATAAAGATTGGGTTAAGAGAGTTTTATAATGTATTTAAGGTTAGATTAGTAAAAGGAAGTTAAAAGTTCAAGAGGGTGATAGGAGACTATAGATTATTAGCATATATTAGCTTATGATTGTTAAATGTGATACCCTGTATTTTGCTTTGGGAAGGGGTGGGTGGGTTAGGGAGGGTAAGGGGGAATGGCTGGGGAAGGGAAAATATATGTAAAACTTTTTAAAATTTTCAATAAAAAAAAGTAAATCCTCCCCCACAAGTTCTCACAGATGTTATCCGTGAAGTCCACACTTTTCCAAAAGAAAAACCAAGTTGCAATATTCCTTTTAACTCCAGATGGTGTTTTTCTGCAATCCACAATTTCCGATTGTTTAAAAAGTATCTATTTTGTTTCAATTACATAACAATTTTATTTAACTTCTCTTTTTCTTTTAGGTTTAAAAGTACCAAATCATATTTAAAATCCAGTCCAAATTTAAATAACCCTTCTCACTTCTTTTCCCTGCTTCCTTTTTTTCCTTTTCTTTGTGCATCACTTCTTTTTAAAAGCTTATTATCCATTCTCTTTGGGTTTTTTGAAATTTAAAAAGAGAGAAGAAGAAGAAGAAGAAGAAGAAGAAGAAGAAGAAGAAGAAGAAGAAGAAGAAGAAGAAGAAGAAGAAGAAGAAGAAGAAGAAGAAGAAGAAGAAGAAGAAGAAGAAGAAGAAGAAGAATCTCTTTATTTCTTTCCAATCCTTTGACCATTCTCAGACTGTTTAAGGTTTGTTTAAAAATCTGTTTTCTATTGGGTATTCATCTCTTTAAAGTTATATTTCAAAATCTTCTTTGCTCCCACACTCCTTAGCCACTATTTATCACTAGGGGTCTTATAATTAAAAGATGTTTCCCTTGTTGTTATTTCACGGATGTCACTCACCCGGCTTCAAAAAACTTCATTCTGTTCTTTTCTCTCCAGCTCTATACTTAGTCCGGTTGTCCCAGTTTTGTGGCAGCCGCCATGGCTGCCATCCCCTGCCACCGAGTCACAGAGAGTTCCCTCTGACCTTTGAGGAACTTGCCTGTTCCTCTTGTTTGTCTGAGGTAACTCTCTTTCTTCTCTGTCCCTGCAGGACAGTTCTGGTCTACAGACCCCTTGGCAGGGGTTCGTCAACTTGGGTTTTCACAGAGCTCATTGGAGCCCGCTAATTCCCTGACTGTCTCACTGTGACGCCAAACCGGAAGTCCCTGGATTTATTTCTTAATATCAATGTTGGATACTTGACCAAATGGCTCATGGCTTTCAATAATTGACAAAGAATGACAATTTATGTTGGGTCATAATGATTTGCTTAAAAAATTATTTCATTGGATAGCTGTATTTTATATCAATTTTTGTTAATTTAGTTTTGCTCTGTGGATTATGTCATTTGTAGACAGATGGAAAGCAAACAGATGCTAAAATATGCTATAGAATTCATTCTTTAATATGATTTAATGGTTACAAAAATCAATGCAAGTCTTTTTAAAAACTCGGTATCTTATATTTCTTATATCTGACTGTAAGGCCTGAGGACCTGTAATTCCCTATTAAGCATCCACTATGGTTTGTGAGGTAGTACCCTTCTATCCTTGGTGAAAACAGGAATGTTGTACCTTGAACCAGCCAGCAGACAGTACATCCTGCAGTTCCTATTATCTGTTGCGAAGCTTCACCATGGTGAACAAATTAAACATTAATTTCTGTAAGAGCTGTAAAAGTTAAAATCCAGCATTACATCAGAATATTGGGCTAAATTGACAGTGAAGTCTTTGGCATGTTCTTTTAAACATGACTTCCTTTTCCTGATTCCAATCTGACTTTTTTAAAAAATCCATTTAGAAGGGATAATTTTATTAACATTGTCTATGTTGGATTTGTTTCACATGCTTCTTTGTGCTAAAATGTCTGTGCATATATAGCTTTCATAACCTATTATTCTATCATTATGTTATGTTACCTAGATTATGTTACCTAGATGCACATGCCTGCTGGTTCATCGAAGCAGCCCCTTCACTCAGGTGCACCTGCCTGCAGCAAGTGGCCAGGCAGCTTATGGTGGGGCTGGAAATCTCTGCCATAGAGGATGGTACAAGAAGTGGTGCAAGGAGTAGCACACCACTTGCCGGCTGGAGTGAGGTAATGGTACTCTTGCGGCAAAGTGGGTTGGCACAGGCAGGCCAAAGTGGTGGTGGCGATGGCTGGAGCCTTGGGGGGAGAGCAAAGCACCACTTGCTTTTGCACAGCAACAGCAATCCGCCTTCATCTCTGTACATTTGCACCAGCTGGTGGCACCCAAGGAAGCCCTTGCCTCTCGCCACGTTGGGCTCAGAGATGTAAGCCACATCTGGGAACTGACCCTTGGGACTGGCCAGGGTCAACCCTAGCTTTGCTGTCCATTGCAGCTAGGAATCTCAAATAAGGCTGAGAATGAATGTTTGTGTTACAGGCAGCCAGGGCATTAGATTGGCTAAGTCTAATGTCTTCGTCTGCTGAGGAGCCTGGCCAAGGCCTTGCTGACCACCCGCTGAAGGGCTTGGACTCCTGGTGATGGAGGGAGGGGATGGAGCTACTAAACAAGCAGCCAAGCTAAGTGTCTGAAGGATCCCATTCTGTCACAGGGAGTCCAGGCACCTCAGGGGACAGTGAGCAAGGCCTCAGCTGGGCTCCTTGGCAGACAAGGACTTCACAGGTGGCCGATCAAGTGTCCGGGCTGGCTGCAACACACATGTTCATTCTCAGTCTTATTTGAGACTTCTAGTTGCAATGGACAGCAAAGCTATGGTTGATGTACCCTGGATCAATGCAGGGGACCAAGGGGGAACGGGAAAGGGGGTTGGAGAGAAACAGTCCAGTTGCCAAGCTATTATCTCCACACACTTCCTCCCCTGCTGCTGCTGCTGCTGCTGCTGCTGCTGCTACTGCTGCTGCTGTTGCTGCAATAGTTTGTAAACTGAAGAGCTTCTTCCCTATCTCCCCAGGAACATAGTACTTCTTGCAACCAGGCCCTGAATTCCCTTGCAGTTTGTTCTGCTGCTGGATAATGGGCTGCAGTGGCCTCATCTTGGCCCATGCCAGCTCCTTGCAGTCACCCATGCCAGCTCCTTGCAGTCATCCATGCCAAGATTGCTGCAGAGAGTCTTTCCCTTCGGGGTTTTATTGTGTGGGTTGGAGGGAGGCATAAATTCCAACTCAAAATTGGGGTCAGCTTCAGCCTTCTGGTATGGAGCTTTGGGTGAAGGCTGGAGGGAAGCGTAACTGGTGCTTCTGATCTTTATATGTTTATGTAAAATAGATCTAGAGTATAGATCTATATAGCATATAGGTAGAAGAAGATAATTGTTTTGGTGAGATCCAAAGACAGTTTATTTTATTTAAAAACACTGCCAATTTAAGAAATTCTTGGTGGTTCACAACTTATATATCTCTGAACTAAAAAAAAAATGATCATGTATAAGAATTTTTAATTGATGCAATAAAAATGGAAAGTATGTAGATTTTATAGATAGTTGGGTTTCTGGGTTTCTAATTCATAAATCTCTCCTGTTTTTAATATTATAATATTATTTTTGACAAACTGATTATATAATTTCTAATGAAACCAAAATAATGCCGGTAAATTATTTTAATTCTGGTTAAAAAGAATAGGGGAAGGCAGAGGAAATTAATCCTCATTGTAGTTTCCGACAGGGCTGCCATGAAAAATGATTTTTTTAAAAAAACATAGCAAAACAACCCCATTCTCTTTGGATGGTATGCTGTGATTGACAGTGCCGGGAATGGAATGTCTGCTAACTTCTTTAGAGTATCTACTTAAGATTCCTCTTTGCTGGGTAAAAGATTTGTCATTGTCAAGAGCAGCAGCATGCTCAATCATAGCCTTCGTCAGTCTTGCCAGAAAGGAAGAGAACTACATGTCTGAAAGGAGAAGGGAGGAAAAAAACCCATTGAAGAAGTGAATATTTTTCTTAGCTTGTTCGTATCTGCAAGTATTTTAACAGTGCATTTTTGTTGAAAATCAAAAAATGCAGTCATTTGATGTAATTGAATTGACTTAAGCACAATTACCGTATTTTTCAGAGTATAAGATGCACCTTTCTCCCCTGCTAAAAGAGGCTGAAAATTTGGGTGCATCTTATACTCTGAATGTAGCTTTTTCAAAGCTTTTTTCAGCCCTAGTGAGACTAACGAGGCACTAGCGAGTGAAGCAATCTTCCCAACTTTGCCTGCTCCCGCAACTCTTCGCTGTGCTTTAATGAGGCAATAGAGAGTGAAGCAATCTCCATGCTTTGCTCCAATTCTCAGCTGTTCTTTAGAAGCTTTTTTTCAGCCCTAACTAGGCGCTAGCCAAGTGAAGTGATCTCCCCATGCTTTGCCTGCTTTTCTCATTGCTGCTTCCTCTCAGTTGTGCCTTAGACACTGTTTTTTATCCCCAAGCATGGGATAAAAAATAGGCAAACTAATGTGCTGAAGCTGACCAGACTAAGGATGCTAGTAGGCAGATTTTTCTCCTCTATTTTCCCCCCAAAAAACTAAGCTGCGTTTTATACTCTGGTATGTCTTATACTCTGAAAAATACAGTAATTCCGCTCACCCACATCCTTTATCACAGGAATATCTATTCTTTATTTTTATCTTTAAAACTTTCCTTGGAAGAAGCAAATTAACTAAGGTTATTTTCCTAGAGAGATTCATGCAAAATCTTTATTCCATCATTTGACTAAGCAACATATACTGTATTTTTCGCAGTATAAGATGCACCTTCCCCCCCCCCAAAAAGAGTGTGAATATCTGGGCGTGTCTTATACTCCGAATGTAGCCCTGCCCAGCTTCTCAAATGGAGGTTTCAGAGGCTGAAAAAAGCATCAGAAATGAAGCTTCAGAAAAGAAACCCCAAAACAGAGCTTCTGACGCTTTTTTTTCTGAAGTTCTGTTTCGGAAGCTTTCAGAGGCAGAAAAGAAAGTTTTTTCTGAAATGGAGTTTCAAAAGTTTCAGAGGCAAAAAAAAAGCAAAAAAAAAAAAAGAAAAGGCAAGGCATAGAGCTCACAACCAAGGAACCTATTGCTAAAATTTACCTCTGGGAACAGTTGATTGGAGGTATCCGGGAGGCTGATCTACGTGCCAATCAGCTTTTTTAAAATTTTCCTTCCCAAAAACTAAGTGCATCTTATACTCCGGTGCGTCTTAAACTCCAAAAAAATACAGTATTAAATAGTGTCCATATGACAAGTACTGCAAAATCCTCTGAATATTAGCCCACATGATGATAACATCATTGGCTTGTTAATTAGAATGGAATCTATTTTGTGTACTCTATACATAATATATAGTGCGTGTATATATTGCGGTTGAGTTTTTTCTTGTGTTACAATGATTAATTAGAGGTACTAGAGCCTAACATTCTTTTTTTCCCCACCTGGTTCTGGGAGAAAAGCTAAATAGAGAAATAGTTCCTTTTAATTCAATTAATCTAAAATTTTAAAAAATAGAAGAAATTGCATTACTGAAAGATAATGATTCTGATACTAAATTTCAGTAATTAATATTAAAGTGCTTTAGTTACTGAAAAATTGGTTTTAGTCAACCTGATAAAATGTATCTGTTTTGCAATTAGTGTTCATCAGACAACTGAATCTATGCTCTCAGTTCAGGTATCCTATAGGATATCTATATATCTCAGCAGCTTGTGTCATCCTAAACAATTACTGAATCTCTCAATCAGGAGTTCTTATTATGCTATTCACAAGGCTACAAGTGATTAAAGATACTGAAAAAGAAGACAATTTTGGAAGCTACAGCTAAGGACTTTCAAAAACTTTTGCCTTCAATATAGATTATAAATTTTAATATGGAATATTAATTGAGCTCTTCAAAAAGGAATTTTTTTTCATTATTTGAGAAAATTGAAACAAGTTATATTTTTCCCAAAAAAAACCCACACATAAGAAAAGATGTGAAGTATTTGATATCTAAGACTCAGGGTAAAGAATTTATATTCTTTAAAAGACTAATGGGGCTATTTGGGGGCTAATCCACAATTAAAACTGAAATTATTATTAACAGATGAACATGGTAGATATGTTATGGTTAAAGCTGAAATGCAGGGGATTAAATCTGTAATAGTTGATCTTTATGTTCCAAATGAGGATAAAATAAAATTCTCTAATTATCTTATGGACCAATTAACTATTTTTTAATGTGAGAATTGGCACATGATGGGACTGGAATGGAGTTTCTGTTCCACAATTTGATAGAAAGATTACCTTGCAAAAAAGAAAAGTTGCTTTAAATTTTTTTTGAAATAATATATAATCTGACCTTGGCGGGTACTTGGAAAGAGGGATTCTGCTTCTAGGGAATTACTTATTTTTCAGAAAGACATATTCTGAAGAATTGATGTGGATTTCTAGGAATTTTGCAAATAATATCTTTCACCTAATTTTTTTCTGCTCACAACCCTGACAGCTTGGTACTATGAAAAAAATCTAGACCTTTTAGACAAAAACTAAATGAAATGTTATTACAGAAAGACTTGCTGGTGGATGACTACAGGAAGAAACTAACAGATTTTTTTTGACAATAATTTAGATAAAGGTACAGATTTAAAGACTATATAACTGTGGTGGTTCAGTGGTTAGAATGCAGTACTGCAGGATATTTCTACTGACCGCTGTCTTTGGAAGTTTGAATCTCACCAGCTCAAGGTTGACTCAGCCTTCCATTCTTCCAAGGTGGGTAAAATGAGGACCCAGATTGTTGGGGGCAATATGCTGACTCTGTAAACTGCTTAGAAAGGGCTGTAAAGCACTGTGAAGCGATATAGTCTAAGTGTTATTGCTATGTGGGATACCAATAAAGCTTTTATGCATTTAAAAAAAAATACAATATGATTACTGAAGGTTAAAAAAAGAGGTTTCAAGAAAAATGCAGGTTGTTTAGGATGCAATTAAAAAATATTTACAAAAGTTGCTGACATATGCAGATATTATCTATAGGATTACATTTTACAACAACAATTAACTATGTTATCTATAAGGGAAAGAGACAAAATTGAAATATGAACAGAAGAATTTTGAGTTTATAAATAAATCTGAGAAATGGTTGACATACAGATTGAGAAAGCAAAAAAGAAAAGAATCTGATATTGAAAATTCAAGATTTAAAGGATTAGTGGTCAATGTGAGCAAATAGAAAATTTTTCTTATTATTATTCTAATTTATACAAACCACAAGATATTTCTTTGTGCAAAACAGAGTAACAAATTCATTCTGAACAAAGAATGAGAGTAGTAAATTATATATGTTTAGCTAGATTACATAAATTATTATTATTATTATTATTTTATCAAATTTATTTTAGAAATAGAAAACATTGACATATTTTTAGATGTAAATTATTTAGAAACTTTCATTGGCCATTTAATGTTCAACAACTAAGAATTCAATCCCATGTAACTCTGTTTAAAGTCCCACTAAATCTAATGAGATTGATTCCCTAGTAAAATATGCATTGGAATGCAAAGTAATTTATTTCTCTGTATTATTAAATTATCCTATTCAAGCTATTAAAACAAAGAAAATTCTTGCTGCAAATTATATCTGGCAGAGGATATAAAAATCCATCAAAAAATAATAAATCTGATAATGAATAAGATACAAAGTGATCAATTGTAATATATGTACATGTGCAAACAAAAAAGTGTCAATAAGTGTACATAAAGATTTATGTTTTATGTTAGATGTTTTATACACTCCTGGGTAGAAAAATTAACAGCTGTTATATTTTAGGGCTGTGTGATATCACAAACATACTGTAATTTTTAAAAGTTATTGATTCTCTGGCAATTCAAGTCAAAATTTGCCAGAGGTGCTTGAAATATTAGAGAGTAACATGAAATAGTGAAAGTACAATAGCTATACTTATAGTTTATACTTACATATACTTTAAAGGGTTTCTTGGAACAAGGTTGCTGTCTTGTGTACTTAACATGAAAGGAACCAATGATTATAATTATGATGATAGCTTATACTTCAAAGTGATGTTTCAGCTTTTGGGAGTCCTTGAAAGTTTTAACTAAGGACAAGACAAAGTTGTATATCTGCAGGCCTAATACAATTCAATAATGTGTTTAGGTTACTGAATTAACAGGTGGATCTTTTATTATGTGCTTACGGTATACTAAAATAAACATAATTTAATCCTATCATAAAAACAATAACAAAGGAAGAATGGAATATTCTTTTGGTTGCTTACATATTCATTCATTTATTCATTCACACAAGATCTTACGACATGCTTTCAATAATCTTTTTTTCTTTCTTTTTCTTTTTTTAAAATTTGATTTATATGCCGCCCTTCTCCGGAGACTCAGGGCAGCTTACAATGCGTTAAGCAATAGCCTTCATACTTTTGTATATTTATACAAAGTCAGCTTATTGCCCCCACAAACTGGGTCCTCAATTTATCTACCTTAGAAAGGATGGAAGGCTGAGTCAACCTTGAGCCTGGCGAGATTCAAACACAGTAATTGCAGACAGCTGCTGTTAATCACAATGTTTTTAGTCTGCTGAGCTACCAGACTCTTATTTCTTAAACTGTAAATGTCGCTTGAAGGAGAAATTTGCTTTTTAAAAGCACATTCATTATTAAATAAGAATTTCCAATTTCTTAGCTTAATAATTATACAGTTTCATATTTAATAATTTAATATTTTTGATGTAAGTATATGACTATAAACTTTTCTGGATTTATTTTTTTATGATCCTAGCTTTTAATTTTTATCTCGAATATACATACATGAATATACATACATACATACATAACCATATTATAGAATATTTCCAAATAATTGATGTCTGTCTTCCATGCTTCAACATTCTATGTCACAAAATCTAAGACAATTTTTTTCATCACTAAACTTGCAATATTCAAGACCTTGTTTGTCAGACCTGCTTGAGAACATTCATATTTAATGAATATTTCAAATCTATAAGCATCAATCACATTTAGCATTAGATTCCCCTACAACCCTGAAGTGACATCCAATTTTAATTACCCCTATCTAATTCTTAACATAGAATGTTCAGGTATGCATCAATTTTTCAAAGCTTCTTTGAATTGCTTTTTAAATTTGACCACCATGAATTCTATCTTGTCTAGCAGTCAAATGATATAGTCAAAATCTGCATGACATTTTTGTTTTTATCATAACATTTTGAAACAAGCATTTGTCTTTCTATGCAAATCTACATATTCACTTGTTCATCTGTCAAAGTGTTTATAAATATTAAATTGCTTATCGTTAAACTTCAGAAGCCATTGCTAGTAGCAATTGAGGGCAGCCTCGCACAGCTGTTAAGAGAGTTGCAGTGCCTGCCAGGGCCAAAGAGCATTCGGCTCAGTGCAGGGGTGAAATGCTCCCAGTTCAGACCGGATCGCCCGATCTGCTAGCGATGGAGGCAGGTGGTTCGGAGAACTGGTAGCAAAAATCCCCCACCCCATGCCCAGCTGAGCCGCACAATCATCAGAGGCCTTTTTTTTACTTTTAAAAGCATATTTTCTACAACTATGGCAAAAAAAAAAATGCTTTTAAAAATAACCACCCAATAACATTACCCTCCACCACCAAGCCACGCCCACAGAACTGGTAGTAAGAAATTTTAGATTTCACCCCTGGCTCAGAGTAGATGTACAGTAAGCCTGGCAACTGCAGCACCGAATAGGCAAGGACTCAGGGCAGCGTACAGCCATAATAAAACAATATGAAATACAAAATTTAAAAGCAGTTTAAAAACGAATTAAACATTTTGGCCCCACAGTTAAAAACCCAAAATTAAAACACTCAGTCCAGATTTTTGTTAAGCCAGTCCAGCCTGTTGGAATAGTAGAGTTTTAAGAGCACAGTGAAAGGTACGTAGGTTGGGAAGAGTGAAGTGTTCGGAAGCCGGATAAGCGAGACCAAACCCAAGCGGAACAGCGCTTAAATTATGGTTATCTGCAAGACAGCCCCTAGCCTTAATTAGCAGCTATAGACCAACGGGGCAAGAAGACCTAGTAAAACAACTTACAGGAGGAAAATACCCACAAATGAATAATTGTTATTATTGACTGATTGGAATGATCGTTCTTTAGAAACATCTAAAACTTTGAATTTTTTTTTTCCAAATGGGAAGGATTATCTTTGAAGAGAAAAAGAGGGAAGAGGTGAGGACTGACTTGTCTCCACTTTCTCTCTTAATTGATGGGAGAGTTACATCTGGGGTCACAAGTCTTGGTGGAGTTGGTCTACAGCTGCTATAGACCAACTCCATCTTTATCTTTTTTTTTCAATTATTTCTTTTTCAATTTTTGCTTGTTTCTTTTGCTTCTCATTCATCTTTTCTCTTTCTTTCTTTTTTTTTTTGCAAGCCAAAATTCTCTGCTTTTTTATTTACTTTAAATGCCTCCTTTACTTTTTGAAACATCTCCCTTAGTGTCTCATATTCATCCTCCCAGTTCTCCATATTTTCAATTTTAAAAGACTAGGATTTTTTAAGCTTATTCTTTTCATTTACATATGTAGGGGGAGGATGCTTTTTAAGGAGCCACAAGGGGGGCTGAGAGCAGAGTCATTCTGACAGTGTCTTTTAAAATTGCTTGGAAGAGCATTTTTCCCCCCCTAACAATAATGGTTTGTATACTTTGGAATAAAACATATACCTGGAAAAAGCATTTGCAAAACTTGGACAGAAGGAAAAGAAAGACAGGACTGGACTCATTATCAGTAGCTAGCTGGTTCATTGTTATCAGTGACTCCTACTAATTCTAAACTTGTTTTAAGACTGGGATTGGTGACTACTGAAATTTAGGTACTCAACATTGGTCTCAGAAATCTTTGATTTGAACTATCAAATCTCTGATTTGAACTATCAAATCTCTGATTTGAATTTTGATTTGAATTATGGCAAGAAAAATCGTAAAATGGGGCAAAACTCATTTAACCATAATAATTTCTAGATATTTTAAGTGTAGGGAATTCAAGTGTTGAGAATGATCCATTATTTCATCTCTTTTTCTGCACTAGCCACCACTATTTGATTTCTTTTCATTTTATTCAAATAACAACAGAAAACCCAATACAGTTCAGTATGAATTGGCTTTCCAGTCCTTCATTGATGCATTTTGTTCACATTGGTTATCTAGTTTAAATGCCAAAGAAAAATCAATGATATATTTTTCAGACCTTTGGAGGATCACACTGTCAATTGTTCACACTGCTCAAGCAAAATTAACAGGTGTGAATTAAGTTTTAGCTAAAAAGTTGATCTTTAATTCCAGAAGTCCATTCTTTAAATTTGGATTTCTGGAATTAAAAGGCTCTAGATTAAATGGTACTACAGACAAAAGATGGAGAAGAGTATCTTGCTTTTAGACATGATGATAGCTGTCTAGAAAGGTGAGTTATGAGCTATTTTGACATCATCAGAAATTTAATTTATTACCTGTTAAAAATGCAAAGACAAGGAGTACAAGGAGCAAATATAAGACTTTCATGTTGGGGTTGGTTCTGCACCAAATCTTACTTGTGGGACAGAAACCAGCTCTCAGCCTTCCTTGTGACTTCTTGAAAAGCATCCCTCCCCCCGCTCCACCACCTGAGGAGGCAGGAGAGGAGTGCAGGTTGATCCCAAGGGGGTCTGGGAATGGGTGTGAATTCATCCCACAGCCCTCTCCATCCCCTCCTCTGTGAAATTGCTTTCTCTCACTCACTGCTGGTCAGCAAATTCAAAAGGAATCCCCAGCTGAGAATCACTGCTCTAGATTGGTTGATTCAGGAGATTTCTTTAGTGTTAACTAATAGTGTTAGCTATTTTTGTTACAGGAATAGATTTGTATTGGAGCAGCCTGCAGGCCTCCCAAAGGCTCTGCGCACCCTGTTTTTGTGAAAAACAGGCCCATTTTTCACAAAAACGGGACATGCGGGGCAAGGCTTCAGGAGGCCAAAAATGGCTATATTCTGTGTATTTTACTGTTACCATCTTCCTTAGTGGGTGGTGCAAACCACTATTCCAAACAATGCTAGTTATAGGGGGTGGGGGTGGGGGCAGTGATGGAGTTCCCGGTTCTCACTGGTTCTATAGAACTGGTAGTAAACCTGGCAGGAAGCCTCACCCACCGACCCTGACATCACCAAAACGTTTCTGTGCATGTGCAGAAGAGCACGTACATGTGTGAGCGAAGTGAGCATGCACGTGTAGCCCCACTGCAAACCAGAATTAAAGGTAAGTAGAACCCACTCCTGGGTGGGGGGCACTGAGGATGAGTTTGTAGTACCAAGAGGGCAGTGGACTGAAAACATTTGGGAACCACTCCCCCAGACTTATGGTTATGGGGGATTTCAACCTGCCATGGGTCAGTGAAACATCAATGGCAGCTTGGGAGTTCATGGCTTCCATGACGGCCTTGGACTTGACCCAGTTAGTTCACAGCCCCCCACACACAGGGGCACACACTCTGGATCTGATTTTTGTGTCTGGTCAGTGGCAGAATGATGGACTTTCAAACCAGTAACCCTCACTACAGGGAGACAGAACCGGTTAGATGGTTCCGTCCCAGGCGCTTGATGGACCCGGATAGGTTCCTGATGGAGCTTGGGCCATTCCCTGAGCCTCTGACTCACCACTCGTCTGAAGAACTAGTGGTGGCCTGGGAGAGGGCGGCCGCTGGGGCTTTGGATAACATCATGCCTTTGTGGCCTCTGACCAGTGCCATTCTCAATTGGCTCCTTGGTTTTCTGAGGAGCTGAGAGAGATGAAGTGCAGAAAAGATGCCTGGAGAGCGGTTGGAGGGCCAGCCGTTCTGAATCTGACCGAACACTGGTAAGGTCTTATATTAAGACCTACATAGTGGCGATAAAAGCAGCAAAATGTAATTATTTTTCCACTCTTTATTGCATCATCAGATAATTGCCCGGCTGCCCTGTTTAGGGTGACCCGCTCCCTCCTTCATCTGGGAGCATGGGAAGACCCCTTGCAGGGCAGGGCTAAGGATTTTGTGCAATATCTGCATGACAAAATCGGAAGGGCTTGGACTCCAACTGGGTAGTTCCAGATGGGGATATGGAGGTGGGTCTTGAGAATGTTAGCTGGGAGGAGTTTGATCTTGTTGCTCCCCAGGACGTGGACAGGGTTCTGGGTAGGATGAATGCAGCCACATGTTTATTGGACCTGTGTCCCTTCTGGTGCTGGCTTCCCGGGATGTTACATGAGGCTGGCTCCAGGGGATTGTCAATGCTTCTTTGAGTGAGGGTTTCTTTCCCGCCGCCTTGAAAGAGGTGGTGGTGAGGCCCCTTCTCAAGAAGCCTTCTCTGGACCCAGCTGTTTTAGCAAACTATCATCCAGTCTCCAACCTTCACTTTGTGGCAAAGGTTGTAGAGAGTGTGGTGGCGCGACAGCTTCCCCAGCACCTGGATGAAGCAGACTATCTAGATCCATTCCAGTCGGGCTTCAGGCCTGGGTATAGCACGGAAACAGCCTTGGTCGTATTGGTTGAAGATCTCTGAAGGGCTCAGGACAGGGGTTGTTCCTCTCTCCTGGTCCTATTAGATCTCTCTGATCTGTCCCCCCCCTTCAGAGACCCACAAAAACACAGCCAGCCGAGGGTTAAGAATCACTTGGCACACTCCGCAGTTCTTATCTTAACCTTGGCAGCGATATGCACACCGTCTGCCAAGGACTTTATTGGTTTACACAAACAAGAAAATCACCTACGTAGCTTTGCCGTTCATCTAGCTTCCAAGACTACGAGGTTGCTCCGTTTGTTTAGCTTTGTTCGTCACGAACTTCGTGACTCACGGGCCTGTCTTATATAGACAGGCTTCTGGGTGTGGTCCAGTGACTCACTGATCCCATGACTCCAATCAGTGACTCAGGACTATTTCCTCATACGCCGCAGCTGCAATACTCTTTTGTCTCGCCTTCTTTGGCGTGCGTCCAGGAATGACATCTCTCCCTCACTCTCATCTGAGACACCTGTTTCCCCACTACTTGGCTCTCTTTCAGCTGGCACCTGAGCCGGTGCCAGAGGGGGGGGGCTGGGAGATCTGGCTGGCTCCTCTTCCTCCTGCTCAGAGCTTCCTTCCTCCAAAGGGATAGGCTCAGAGGACGGGGCCACAACACTCTCAGCGGTTTTTGATACCATTGACCATGGTATCATGTTGGGTCAGTTGGAAGGGTTAGGGGTGGGGGACACTGTCCTATGGTGGATTTCCTCCTTCCTTTCTGACTCTATCTAGATCCGCTCCAATCCAGTTTCCAGCCTGGGTACAGCACGGAAACAGCATTGGTCGTGTTGGTGGATGATCTCTGGAGGGCATGGGATAGGGGCTGCTCCTCAATCCTGGTCCTATTAGATCTCTCAGTGGCTTTTCATACTATCGACCATAGTATCATGTTACGCCGGTTGGAGGGGTTAGGGGTGGGGGGCACCGTTTTGCGGTGGTTCTCCTCCTATCTCTCTAACCGATCGCAATCGGTGTTGACAGGGGGGCAGCAGTCGACTCTGAGGCACCTTGTTTGCGGGGTGCTGCAGGGGTCGGTCCTCTCGCCCCTTCTGTTCAACATTTATGTAAAGCCGCTGGGTGAGATCATCCGTGGCTTTGGGGTGGAGTTCCACCAGTACGCTGACAACACCCAGCTGTACATCTCCACCCCAGGCCACCCCAACGATGCCCTTGAAGTGATGTCCTGGTGGCTAGAAGCTGTGCGGGTCTGGATGGGGAGAAACAGACTCCGACTTAACGACTCTAGAAGAGCATATGATGGCCATGGCCAGGGGAGCTTTTTATCAGGTTTGCCTGATACGCCAGTTGCGTCCCTTTCTGGACCGGGACTCCCTATGCACGGTCACTTGATCTCATCCTCTGTTTTAAATTGGAACTGATTTTAAATTGGATAGTTTTAATTGTCGGCATGAGCTGCACTGGCTCCCAGTGGTCTTCCAAGTGCGATTCAAGGTATTGGTTGCCACCTTTAAAGCGCTCCATGGCATTGGACTTGTATATTTATGAGACCACTTTCTGCCTTCAATAGCCTCCCGCCGACCAGTACGCTCCCACAGAGAGGGTCTCCTCAGGGTGCCATCAGTTAGACAGTGTCAACTGCGACCCCTAGGGGGAGAGCCTTCTCTGTGGGGGCACCTGCCCTTTGGAACGAGCTGCCCCCAAAAATTCATCGGATTTCCAACTTCTGTACCTTTCACCATGCCCTTAAAACGCTATTATTTCATCAAGCAGGGCTGGCCTAAAATTTTATTATTGGGTTATTTTATTTTACATGATTGGCCAAATTATTTAATAATTTTAAATTGTTTTTAACGTTTATATTGTTGGTTTTTATTTTGGCTGTACATCTCCATGAGTCCTTCAGGAGAAGGGCAGTATAAAAATTAAATAAATAAATAAACAAACAAACAAATAAACAAACAAACAGGAACTTTTTAAAATAAGGGGAAAAGACAAGCAGATAACTATACAGTAGCCAAAATGGAGAACTGCTATGACAAAGTGAAAGTGCAAATTGTGGATTGTTTGTGACTTGAAAGAGAAACTATGTGTCTTGTTGTTTAAATTGGATTATTTTGGAAACAATCAAGGAGGTTTGACTCTGGAGCTATCCTATCTGTCGACTGAAGGTTTTACTGAGGGAAAGAAAGAAGAAATAAACTGGAACAATTAAAATTGAACTAATAGGTGCAGCAACAAAAGAAAAGGGCATGGCAACAAAAGAAGAGACAATGATACCATGTATGGAATAGATATCCCAAAAGAACTAAATTTAATAAAACATTTAACTTTGATAACATTGAAATTGAAAAGGAATATTCTTGGACAGATTGGAAAAAGAAGAAATGGAATATAGTGGGTTGTAAGAGAAGAAAAATAACATACTGTATTTTCCTGCGTATAAGACTACTTTCTAATACACAAAAATCTTCTCAAAAATCGGGGGTCATCTTATACGCCAGGTGTCGTTCTCCTGTAATCAGGCAGACCAGCCCGAAAGGCTCTGACGAGCCTTAAATGGCTCTGAGGAGCCAAGCTGAATTGCCTGCTGAGTTGCCACTAATCAGCTAAGTTACACACCAGAGCCATGTAAAAGAAAAAGTTTTTTCCTTTTACACGGTGCTGGCGATGGCGATCCCAGCTGAGTTGTCTGATTAGCAAGCAACTCAGTTGGGATCGCCAGAGCTTCGTTGGCCAGCGCCATGTAAAAGGAAAAAACGTTCCTTTTACATGGCTCTGGCGATCCCTGCTGCTAATTTTTACCTGCTAATTGGTAGCAAAAATCCCCCCCTCCAGCTTGCTTACCTTAGCTGCTAGCCGCAACGCTTGCCTTGCTTCACTTGCCTGCAATCCATTGCATCAGCAAGCGACTGAATCTCCCTGCCTGCAATCAAGAAGGCAGGGAGTTGTGGACTTCAACTCCCAGAATTACTCAGCCAGCAAAGCAAAGCTGGCTGAGGAATTCTGGGAGTTGAAGTCTACAAGTCTTAAAGTTGCCAAGGTTGGAGACCCCTGTTCTATTGGGTAAGTTTTTTCCCCCTTTGGGAGCTTTAAAAAAAAATAATTAATTGGGGTTTTTTTTAGTTGTTCTTTTTTAGACCTAGCATTTAAAGGCTAGGTCTAAGTTTTAGGCTAGGAAGTTTTAAATTTAGCTTTCATAAAATAAAAATAAAAATAATAAAAATAAAAATAGTAAAATAAAATAAAATAAAATAAAATAAAATAAAATAAAATAAAATAAAATAAAATAAAATAAAATAAAATAAAATAAAATAAAATAAAATAAAATATTTGTGTAGCTTTCTGAGATTTAGTGTGTTTCTGTAGTGTTTCACTCCAACTACACAAACACACAAAATCTCACAAAGCTGTATGTGGAATTTTGTGTGTGTAAAGTGTGAAAGTTGTTTTTTTGGCTTTTTGTGGCTGTGTGAGGTTCCTGCTTGTTGCAGGGGCCATTTTGGGTCTAGCACAGCTGCTTTTACATTGTGGGTGAGCTAGTTGATATTTTTTAATTTTTATTTGGTGTGCATTGGAAGAAGGGTCTTCTTATACAGCAAGTATAGCCCAAATCCTATATTTTTACAGGAAAAGTCGGGGTCGTCTTATACGCCCAGTCATCTTATACGCCAGAAAATACAGTACTTTGATTAAAATGTAAACGTAAATGTAATGTTTAATGCCTATTTGAAGTTTGAATATCAGTAAGAGATGTTTTCTTTCTATTGATGAGGTGTTTTCTTTTTTTCTCTTTTCTTTTTTCTTCCTTTTATTATTCTCTTCCTCTTTATCTTTACTCTCTTCTCTCTCTCTCTTTGTTTCTCTATTCTCTTCTCTCTCTCTCTTTGTTTTCTTTCTTACTTTTTCTTTCCATTCCTTTTAAACTTTACTGCAAGAATATACATAAACTAATTTGGTCATGAAATAAGACTATAAAGGATTGAATGAGAATATGATTTTTTAAAAATGTTTTAAATGCTTAAATGAACTTTTGAATTTTAACAAGAGTTATCTATAGGCTTAATAATTATAGGAAATTGATTTTAAGGTGGATAAAAATGTTGTTTTTATAGAAAAATAAGAATAAATATGATGAGGGGTGACTTTAAGGCAGTGGTTCCCAAACTTTTTCAGTCCACCGCCCCCTAGGTACTACAAACTTATTCTCAGTGGCCCCCACCCAGGGGTGGGTTCTACTTACATTTAATACTTGCTCACTTTGCTCGCACATACACAGAAACGTTTTGGTGATGTCAGGGTCAGTGGGTGGGGCTTCCTGCTGGGTTTATTACCAGTTCTATAGAACCAGTGAGAACTAGGGCAACCTACCACTGCCCCCACCCCACCCCCACCCCCTATAAATAGCATTGTTTGGAATAGCGGTTTGCACAACCCAGTAAGGAAGATAATAACAGTAAAATACACAGAATATAGCCATTTTTTGGCCTCCTGAAGTCTTGCCTCGCATGTCTCATTTTTGTGAAAAACAGGCCCGTTTTACAGAGGAAGGGATAGAGAGGGCTGTGGGATGAATTCACACCTATTCCCAGTCCCCCTTGGGATCAACCTGCAGTCCTCCCCTGCCTCCTCAAGTGGTGGAGCGGGGGGAGGCTTATGACTGCTTTTCAAGAAGTCATAAGACGGCTGAAATAGCTGGTTTCTGGTCCCACAAGTAAGATTTGGTGCAGAACCAACCCCAACATGAAGGTCTTTTATTTGCTCCTTGTACTCCTTGTCTTTGCATTTTTAACAGGTAATAAATTAAATTTCTGATGATGTCAAAATAGCTCGTAACTCACCATTCTAGACAGCTATCATCATGTCTAAAAGCAAGATACTCTTCTCCATCTTTTGTCTGGCGTATCATTTAATCCAGACTTTTAATTGCAGAAGTCCAAGTTTAAAGAATGGACTTCCAGAAGTCTAAGTTTAAAGAATGGACAAGTTAATTGGTTAACTTGTAAAAAAAAAGAAAGAGAAATTTTGAGAAATATACTTGATAAATGAAAGAAATACAGGGGTTGCCTGGACTCCATAGTGGAAAATATAAAATTGAAAATGAATACAGCAATAGAGAGGGATGAAGGAAGGAGAAGAGAGATGGAAGAAGGATGGAGAGAGGGGGAAGGAAGAGAAGAGAAGAAGGAAGGGAAGGAAAATTAGAGTAGGAGTGAGGGCAAGAGAGGAAGGAAGAGAGGAGGAGGAGAAAAGAAGAGGAAATAGGGAGGAGAAGAAGAGGGGGAAGAGAAAGTAACAAGGAAAGAAAAGAGAGAGGTGGTAGATTAGAAGAGAAAGATTGCTGTATAATAAAAAAAGATGAAAGGTAAGAAAGCCAACCCCAAACAAATATAAAGATATTAAGATAAAGAATGAATTATTAAACTTTAAAGAATAAAAGAGAATAAATATGAATATTTCGCCAGTTCACAAATTTAAACAGTGTTTAGTTATTTCAATTAAATTTACAATTTCTATATTTCCTTTTTGCCATATTTATTCCTTATCTATTTTTTTAAGAAAACAATATTACCCTTCATTCTCATCTCTAATATTAATCAAATTCAATTTTCCCTTCTATTCTATATTATACCTCTTCCCGTTGTCATCTATTTTTATATCTATCCTTACATTGGTTGATTATGTAATATTACAGTTGTTTAATACAAATTCAACATTTTAATATAAATCAGTTAGTTATATAACTATCTTTTTTATATATTAATCAATATGAACATGAATATTCCAATTATTTCCATGCAAGCCAATTTCTTACAAATCAATTAATTATATTTACCAATAATAATAAACCAAATAATTTCCCCCATATATTCCTCCAAACCACAACTTAACCATTTCTTCTTTCAACACAATATACAATAGTATCTCAATTATTACAATTGCCTAGTTAAATAGAGCTTTTTTTTCTGTTGTGTTTTAAAATCTTGAACTCTCCTCTTTTGCCCTATATTTCCCATTGTTTGCACCTACCTTTTTTGATGAGGAAAAAGAAAAGAAATCTGCCTCTGCCTAATTTTCCAACGTTGCAGCAAACAGCAAAGCCAACAACCTGCTTTACTTTCAGTTTTGTTTTAACCTTGAATTGCACAAAGAGAAAAAAAAATCTGCTCCAGCAATTTAGCTCTTTGTAGCAAGCAGCAGATCCCTGTGCAAAACAGCTGAGAGCAAATCACTGAGAGTTGCGGATCTAATCAATGGGCTAATTAGCCTATGCTGAAGCTGAAAGGAGTTGTTTTTTCTTGCTGTTTGCTTGCAAGGAGGTAACTGCACAGGCCAAAGGGTGGGAGCCACCCTCTTTGCCACTGAGCATCCCCCTGCCACCCCCTTTTGCCTCTAGCACCCCCTGCTGCCCCCCTTGCCTCTTATTGCTCCTCTAAGGTATCCCACCGCCCCCCAGGGGGTGATACCACCCACTTTGGGAACCACTGCTTAAAGGAATATTTACAATCCAGGAAAAAATATGTGAGAATATACTTATTGTAATACATGTTTAGTTATAAATTATGGGAGAATAATCTGAAAAGGTTACTTATATAATATGCTGTGCATCAATTAAAATAAAACAACAAAAATAATAGATGCAGGAGTGAAGGAAAGCATGCTGATAATATCAGCCAAATAAGAGATGGAGATTTGGAGGAGAATATGCTGGAAATCAGCCAAAATAAAATATGCTGGAAATCAACCAAAGAAAAGTGGGAGGTATGGAGGAGAATATTCTGTAAATCAACTAAAATAAAAAAATGCTGGAAATTAGCCAAATAATAGTAGGAGTTATGGAGGAGGATATGGATTTTGAGATAAATTGGTGTAATATGAAATGTGTAAAATTAAAGGTAAATTGATAAAGTTTAAGATTTAAAGATTTGATGAAGGGGTCTAGAGATCAAGAAATATGGATAGAATTTTGACTTATAAACTGAAATAAAAAATAAATCTGTAGTTAACTTGAAACTAAGATGTGTGGTGATAAAATTGTAAGGTAACTAATCAGATTAAGAGAGTAGAATATTTTTTTAAACTTTATGTTTTGATATTGATGTTAAAAGGTGTAATGAAGGGAGCTTGGGAAAGAACCAGATATAATTGAATCTATAAATGGATATGAAAATGAATTAAGCTTTTTTTTTTGGAAATTAAATAGGTGGTGATATAATAGAATGGTTCTGATTAAAATATTAGAATTTATGTTAAAAAGATTTTCTTTTATGTTCTGATTTTTAATTTTAAAAGATGTAATGGGAAATTGTGAATGGAGCTTTATAAAATTTAAGCAATTGTACCTATCTATGACTGGATCTAAACTTCGTTTTTGAAAGATTTATTTTATGTTTATGTTGGAAAAAATAAAAAACTATTTTTCAAAAAAAAAAGTGGGTGAGTGGGGGACATGTCTCCATGTCTCCTAACTTTTTCAAAATCAGCTGAAGTTGGCTAACACTAATTCAAATGCAACTTCAGTATAATGCCTGAAGGAGAATTCACCCAGTGCTTTGATTCTTGCCATCTATAATGTACATCCACCAAATTGGTTGCTGAACAATTTTGGTAGACATTTATGTGTGTGTATACACATGCACAAGTGTGGCAAAAAGCAAATCAGTTTGTGAATTTTCCTCCAGGTTTAAAAGTTCTTTAGCACTGTAATCCCAAATAATTCAAAAAAGGAGACTGGTTCTCAGGATCCCAGACAGTATCGCAGCGAAAAACAGGGACAAATACTTCAGCTCCTTTTGCAACCTGGTTTATTCGCGCGTCTGCTCTGGGTATTCTCTGTGATTTCGTTAAACGAAATAATATCAGCGCTACAGCCGGCAGGCATGTCCGTTTTAAATAGCCCACGCTTGGTTGCCTTGCCCTCCCAGCCCGTATAAAGCACGTCCTCTTTTTCGTGACATCAATAAGAGCGGTTCCGTCCATGTCGGTCTTCTCAGCAGCAGGATACTGGGGGGGGGGGGACCCATGTGGATGCCCTGCGCCCGACTTTATTGCATCTTTATATTAATTACCCGCCCACCTACCACTCTGTGCCACCATCACCAGAATGCAAGGTAGGGATGTCGCCGCCCCCAGAATGTGTGTCAAAGGCGTCTATGTTGTCGAGCCCATTGCTGGCTCGACAGGCGGCTCTCCTTTCACCAAGGTTCTCTCTGTAATAAAGAAATCAGCATGATTAATCTCTTATCATGGTCTTAGGGGGTTTCTTTTATGGAACTGCGTAACCAGTCGTGTGGCCCTAACATCACGTGCTGGTACCCACAACGCTTCCTCAAAGGGATAGCCTTTCCATCTGACCAGATACTGCAAATTTCCCCTGCTTCTTTTCGAATCTAGTATGTCTCTGATTTCAAAGTGCCCCTCTGTAACGGGCCGGGTCGTCGTCTGTTATCTCTGGATATGGTTATCGGCTTCAGTAAACTACTATGAAATACAGGGTGGATTTTCCCTAACATAGGTGGTAACATAGGTGGTGTGACGGTAACTGGGTTTATCACTTTAACCATAGGAAAAGGGCCCAGGTATTTCAGTCCCAGTTTTCGACTGGGAATCTTTAATTTGATGTATTTGGTAGAAAGATACACGAAATCACCTATTCGCAACAGACACATGAGCATCCTCTTTTTATCGGCCTGTAGCTTGTACTCTCGGGCTGCTTTGTCCAATGCTTCCCTTATCTGGGGCCATACCGTCTGGATTCTGTCACTCCATTCATGAGGTAGAGTCGTCTCTTTTAGTTGCTGTTCTAACTCTGGTATTGCTACAAAATCACGTCCCATAACTACCCTGAAAGGTGTGTTCCCCATACTAGCATGCACAGTATTGTTATATATGACCTCCGCTAGAGGCAATAATGAGGCCCAATCATTTTGTTGATATGAAATATAACACTGAAGATAGCATGCAATCATGGCGTTGGCCCGTTCCACAGCACCATTCGTACTAGGATGGAACGCTGTACTGAAACCCTGGGTTGAACCGATGTCATGTATGAACCGTCTCCAAAACTGAGCGGTAAATTGCACCCCTCTATCCGAGATGACACGTCGGGGTACCCTGTGCAGTCAATATATGTGCTGAATGAATAGCGTTACCAATTCTTTTAGTGGATGGTAGGCCCTTACAGGGAATGAAATGGGTCTGTTTTGAGAACAGGTCTACCATGGTCCATATCACTGTATAGCCCTTACTTACTGGAAGGTCTACCACAAAATCCATCGCAATACCCTCCCCTAGTCAATTGGGAGTGGCTACGGTTTGTAGTAGACCAAGAGATTTCCCGGACCACGGTTTGGCCCTGGCGCAGATGGAACAGCCTTGTATATACCTCTCTATATCTCATTGCATACGTGGCCACCAAAACTGCCGTCGGGATAGATGGAGTGTTTTGAGAAACCCAAAGTGACCCGTGGATTTACTGTCATGACAACAGTGTAAGATGGCGTCCCTGACCGATTCGGGAACATACAACTTATCCCCCTTCCAAGCCAGCCCATCCCTACAGGTAAGTAACAGTTTATTCTGTCGGAACCACTCATCCTGTTCTAGTCCACTTCGTATCTTATCTTCCCACGGGTTTTGTATCGCCGCTACCATGGACATATCCCGTTTCTCACTATCCCCCTCTGGCACCATGGCTTGAACTACGTCATCGCGTTTACTATCGAACTGGGGCATGCGAGAGATAGCATCTACCAGGAAGTTCCTACCTCCCTTTACATATTTCAACCTGAAGTCAAATCTCTGAAAATATTGCGCCCATCATACCTGTTTGAGAGACAGCTTTCTTGGGGTCTGTAAGGCTATAAGATTTTTATGGTCGGTCCATACTTCGAAAGGTACCGCCACCCCTTCTAGCAGATGACGCCATGTGAGGAGAGCCCAGTGAACAGCAAAGGCTTCCTTCTCCCAGATGGCCCATCCTCATTCTGTGGGAGTGAATTTCTTTGAGGTATATGCACAAGGGCGTAATTGGCCTTGCTCATCGGTCTGTAAAAGAACTGCCACAGCCACAGTCGCTCGCATCGGCTTGCACAATAAAGGGTTTTATCTGATCAGGATGTCGAAGTATGGGGGCCTCAGCAAAATGATGTTTCAACTCTTCAAATGCTCGTTAGCAATCAGACAACCACTCTAATCATTGCCCTGGCACCGGAGCACCAGTCCCCTTAGTACGTAACAAATTCGTTAAGGGTAACGCAATATGGGCGAATGTCGGGATGAACTGTCGATAGAAATTGGCAAAACCAAGGAAGCTTTGCAATTGCCGCCTGGTTTTTGGGGCTTGCCATCCCATTACCATAGTCACCTTATTGGGATCCTCTCGGCTACCCATTGGTCCGTGTGCACAAAGCCAAGGCTTCACATGCAGGTAAGCAAACTTGGTTTATTTCTGTGACAACAGCTCTTTTCATGGAAGCCGGAATGCAAATGCAATAAAGACACAGCGAGAGGGTGTTCTGCCTTGGCGTCCTTTATACTGGTCTTAACGAGGGGCATATTCGCCCATGGGCGTGTCCCTGCATTAACAGCCAGCTGATCACCTGGGTTTAAAGCGCCCGCTGTTTTCTTCTGGGTGCGTTTTGTTGATGTCATGCCTGGAGCCATCTCCTTGCTCACCCGCCGCCCGTCCATTGGTGCGTCATGGCCAGACCTCCGCCGCCCCACCAGTCATCCCTTCCACACGTTGCTCTGCTATCCTAACCCCACCACTATGTGTTATAGAGTGCCTATTTGCCACTACTAATCCCAGCAGTCACACCTGTGCCTGACACCCCCCTTCTTCTGGTAGGCGTTTGTGGTTGTAGGTTGCGTTTCATGTGTCGAGTGTTGCATGACGCTCGACAGATCCATTTCTAGGCCATCTTTAGAAATCCTATAACCTAGGTAATCAAGAGTCGTTCAATGGAATTCGCATTTATATACTTTGATGTATAATTGGGCTTTCAACAATCGTTCCAAGACGTACATATGAACTAGACGTACATGTTCGTCCATCGTCTTGGTATAAATTAATATGTCATCGAGGTATACTAGGACTCCTTGATATAAATAGTCGTGAAGTACCTCGTTGATAAGTTGCATGAATATGGCGGCAGCACCGTGAAGGCTGAAAGGCATAACACAAAACTTATAGCTACCTAACGGACAATTGAACATGGTTTTCCACTCGTCACCCGGTTTGATCCGTACATGATAATACGCTTCTCGAAGGTCTAATTTGGTGAAATAGGTGCCCGTGGCCAATGCTGCTAAGAGGTCTTTCATTAATGGGTACAAGGGTTCTACACTGACTGCGTTTAAACCACAATAATTGACACACAGGCACAACCCGCTGTCTTTCTTCTCCCTGAACAACACAGGAGCAGCCATATGGGAACGGCTGGGTTGTATGAATCCCCTGGCCAGGGTTTTGTCAATATATGCACGCAATTCCTCCACCTCCTTAGGGGTCATTGCGTACATCCGGGGCTTGGGAAGCTTTATACCGGGTAGCAATTCGATGGCACAATCTGTCGCTCGGTGGGGCGGTAAAGTGTCGCATTCTTTCTAGTCAAAAACCACTGCTAGATCAGCATATATGTCTGGCACTCCAGGTATCGGAACAGCTTGTCCCGTCATTGCACCTCCCTTGGTCTGTGGTGCCTCTGTATCGCCTGGCTCGGGTCCCAGTCCTAGACACAGCTTTCTGTACTCCCCTTCCCACCAGATGGTGGGCTTCCACTTATCTAACCAAGCCAGACCCAAAATAATGGGTTCCATCATCCTGTCTACCACTATAAACTGTAACCATTCCCATTGAGCCCCGATTTCATTCTCATGACCTCTGTCATATGTGTCATAGGAGCCCTCCCAGGGTGGAGCCATCAACCTGCTCAAAGGCTATAGGCATCTTCAATGGTGACAAGCAAAGGCCTAACTGGTCGGCCAACTCACTGTGTATCAGACACCGTGTACACCCGGAATCTACTAGTGTGTCCTGGTGCGATACCAAGGTTGTTAGGTGACTTCAGTGTTACCGGGATTAGGAAAGGGCAAATGGGGCCACTTGCCATTGAATTGTTATTCCCCTTATCTTCGTCGCTTCCCTCTACCACTACTGGGACTACTCCAGGAAGAAAAGTAGGGCCTGAACCATTCTTCGTCCCATTGCTGTCTGGCCTGGGTTGGGATACTCTTCTTGTCCTCTCCTGGTTAAGCTGTGCTCATCCTCGTCTGCCTGAGATCGGTGTTTTTGGGCTACTTGGTTGGGCCGGTGGTAGAGGGCAATCCAGTGCTCAATGGCCCACCTGATCGCAACAGAAACAGCACAACGGTCTACGAACCGTTTCTGTCAGTTTGGCCTCGTGTTCTACATGTTCCACGGGTTTGAACAGGAAGGGCCATTCAGACACCCATTGAGGTTGTACTCGTCCTGGTGGCCCCTTCACACAGAACTCCTGTAGCCCAACGTCCAGGTCTATGCCGCTTTGCACCATTTGGATAAGCAGAGAGGTAATCCCCAGTACAAACAGGCTTGTCTAAGGTCACGGTCCAAACAAAGGTGGACCTGGTGGACAAACATTCGTTCAGGCCAGCCCCATACCCTTCCTGCCAAGCTACAGAAGTCTTTTACATATTCCTTTACTGGCCGTCCCCAGGGCTACCAGTTCTCCTTCCACTATCTGGGTCCTGGTGTCATCCTCGAACCTAGCCCTCAAATTATCTAGGAAAAGGCCAATATCAGTCAGTTCCCTAGCATGGTCGTTATGTAGATCTGCCACCCAGTCGGCCGCTTCTCCTGTCAATGTTGTTGTAATGGCCACCACCATTGACCATTGGGATGGATATAGACGACCGTAGAGATCTACATAACTCAGGACCTGACTCAAGTAAAGTGCAACCTGATCTGGATTGCCATCGAAGGTAGCCAGAAGGGGGTAGCCGGAACCAGATCTGGGGCCGGCATAGCTGGAAATCCCTGTGGCCCTTGGATCCCTGCTCGGTAGGGGTCGGTCCCCGGACCCCTACCGTCTCCTGGGGTGGGTGTGGGATGGCGAGCTCCGGACCCGCACCCTGTGCCGTTGCCCCTGGATAACCTGGTCATAGGGTTCAAGGTAGACTGCAACTCCGTTGTCGTGGGTCTCCCTGGTGGGTCTCCCACTCTGAGCTTGGGGCTAGCTAGATGGAACCATGTGTCAGACCCAGTTGACGAACCTGCCAGGCAGTGCTTTGTTCTGGCCCCTTCATACAGGGCTGCCACACCTGGGCATCCTTGAAGCTGGCCTCTGCGAACCATTCACGGAGCACATCCATTGTGGTTTGCCCTGGGCCACTCGAATAACTCCACTCACTATCCTCATCTTCCACCCAGCGTCTCTCTCTCTCTCCAACGTAGAAACCACTCGCTGTAGTGGGGAGAAGAGGGGCAGTGTAAAGATCCCCCGGAATCAGTGATCATGGGGCTAAGCCATCAGTCTCTGGATGAAGGGGCAGGCACGTTTTTCTTCCCTCCTGCATCCTCCTTGTCAGCCCCCTAGCCATGACTCTGGCTCCATACTTTTGAAGGACCGCTTGCTGAGTAGTTTCATTGGTGCATTCCTCTTGCTGTGTATCCGCCAGGTCTTCTGCAATTGCTGACGCCTCTCCTTCCGTTCCTTCTGCCATCCCGTCCCTAGCTTGGGGTGGGACATTCATCAGACGGGGTCCATGTGTGAATAAGGTTGGGGAGTGCTGATATCCTCTCAGGATCCCGGACAGTATTGCAGCGAAAAACAGGGACAAACACTTCAGCTCCTTTTGCAACCTGGTTTATTTGCGCGTCTGCTCTGGGTATTCTCTATGACTTTATTAAATGAAATAATATCAGCACTACAGACGGCAGGTGTGTCTCTTTTAAATAGCCCGTGCTTTGTTGCCTCGCCCTCCCAACCCGTATAAAGCACGCCGTGACATCATCAAGGGCGGTTCCGTCTTCTTGGTGGCAGGATGCTGGGGGGGGGGGATGCGCGTGGATGCCCTGTGCCCGACGTTATTACATCTTTATATTAACTACCCGCCCGCCTACCACCCTGTGCCACTGTCACCAGAATGCAAGGTAGGGATGTCGCCGCCCCCACAACTTGTGTCAAAGGCATCTATGTTGTGGAGGCTGTTGCTGGTTCGACACTGGTCTCCTATCCTTTCCCTGGCTGCCTCCCCTGCTGACAGGCACTCACAGGTCATCTGAAACATATGATCAGGAGGTTTTTTTGAAGGAAATACTGTTTTTTTTAATTCTTTTTTTAATGGCCTATTTTAAGGAGTCTGAAGTTGCTGTTGTAATGAAGTGGCAAGAAAGTTTGCATTCTTTTTCCCTTTGGAGGAGAGAAAGTAAATAGATTTCTTAAGTTCAACAAGGACCAAGGCAAAATGGACTGTTAAATTGGCCACACCAATCCAGTCATTTGACCATCTAGGCTTAGGACCTGGGTACTTGCAGGACCGCCTACTACCACCAATAGCCTCCCACCGGCCAGTACGCTCTCATAGAGAGGGGCTCCTCCGGGTGCCGTCAGCCAAACAATGTCGGCTGGCAGCCCCCAGGGGGAGAGCTTTCTCTGTGGGGGCACCTACTATCTGGAATGAGCTCCCCCCAGAGATACGGAGGATCCCGGATCTGCCCACCTTCCACCGCGCTCTTAAGACTTTTCTATTTTGCCAGGCGGGCCTGGCCTAACCACTCCCCGTTTTTAGTGTCAAATTTTAAAAATTTTTAAATTATATTAGGGTGTTTTAATTCTGTCCGGCCAAATTCATTTAATTTGTTTTTAGTTGATTTTTAAATTTTGTATGTATGTATTTTTATTGTTGGCTGTACACCGCCCTGAGTCCTTCGGGAATAGGGCGGTATATAAATCTAATAAATCTAATCTAAATCTAATCTAATCATGGCCATCCAGCTGGCCTGGCCCCCCAATGATCTGAGTGACTGAGGAATCAGCTCCCTGTTCAAAAAGTTTGAGGACCCCTGGGTTTTTATAACATAGTTAAGGCTGAAACCAGTGCTGATAGCTGCTTGACTCTATTACTTTAATTTTTCCTTCTAATAATATTAGTAATATTCTGATTTTACTTTTCTATCATACGAAATTTTTTTGAATATGATAAGCATTTTAGTAAACATACACACATACATTACAGAACTTGTTTTGACTAACTTGTTATTAAATGTACTTGAAGTGAAAACAAGTGATATATTTTGTTGCCATCAGTGGATTTTTAAAAATGTAACATTACTACATTCTTAAATAGAAATAGTTTTCCTATTTTTGTTTTGTTATTTGTGTTTCATTTGGCATTTAATCAATTTGCATTTTCATTTCTTTAAGAATGACTCAAACAAAGCCTTAGACAATGTACAAATGATAAATAAAATGTGTATAGTTAACTATCTTTTAAAAATAAAATACTGTACTTGCAAAAGGATACAAGTGGAAAAGAATTCTCTAGTGACACAGTTGCATGCTAATGATGTTCAGCCAACAGTAGCTTTTCTCTGAACAGTTCTTTTGTTCTTTCTTCTCTAGTTTACTTCTTCTTGGCCTATTTTCTCTCAGCTCAGATGAATAGAACTAATTCATGGCAATTGCATACTAATTTTATTTCTATTTGTCTTCTGAAAAGTGGAAACACAGTAATTAGCCTCCAGTTTGACTAGAAAGCAGACTAGGCAACCTCTTATATATTGAGGCAGTACACATTCAGATCTGTTGGTGCAGGAATGCTTGTAGTACAAATGCAGGTTGCCTAGGTACAAATGAAGCTCTAAAGGTCTTACTTTATTATAAATTAAATTAAACCAAGAGTGACAATTGGTGGCGCTTCAGACATAATTAGCTACAAGTATCTGCAACCATAGGTAGCACTGCACACCTCAGTTATTTAGTCTGAGATAATTTCCACCTTTGCTTCATCCAATTTTTATTTGGAGATACTGTGATAAACTCCTCTATTTGTGTACTCTCAAGATATATTGTAGCTGCAAATCTCATTGTGGTTAGCCACTATGCCCAAAATATCTTAAGAAAAACTATTCTAGGATTCCACCAGAATGAAATCTATGGAAACAATGCTTTATTATAATTGACAGAAAGATTGAATGACCCTTTTAATCCTTAAATAGTCCTTTAAATAGGACTATGGAGGCAGTTCTTTATATGAAGTTCTGTTTCAGAAATACTAAACTTAGATTTAAAATACTGATGAATCAGATGAGAAAATTGGAGAGTAGGTTGGTTAAACTTGAGATTGTCCATCAGCAATTTTTTATGCAAGTCCACATCCTTTTTTTTAAATGGTTTGTTTCCTCTATTTTAGCAGTATAAATTATTGAACAATAAGCTATTCTCAAAGTGTTTGTATTATTTCACATATTTCTTAGTTAAGAAGTGAGAGTCCAATGCCAATTTTCAGAGAAGATGTTTAAAAGGCTTTAATAACCTTTAATAAACAATACTACAGCAATCATTTTGAAATACTCACAGTTTGTAACTGTCAAAAGTGTCTAACTAAACCAAGTTTGTAAACTAAAGAATATGAGTGGAATTATTATCATATGCCTTCTTGAAAAGTTCCACATTTTAATTTTAAAAAGGATCTCTTTAGATCTGCACTCGGGGAGAGGGCATGACTGACGTCACAGCAATATGACAGGATTCTGTGGATCACGCCAAAATCCAAACTGCTGGGAGGTCCAGACGGACCAAAAATCACCTCAGAGGGGTGACAAATACAGAGAGCATACTCTGTTGATCTCAAGGAATCTCCCTGATTGATCCGGAGAAGGCTCTCAAACACAACAGAAAGGAAAAGATAGTCTTTACATGCCGGACCAAAGCTGTGATAGCCACTGGAAAGGAAGCATGGAAGAATGAATGACAATGTGGATTGACCTGGGTGAGATATTTCCAACTTTGAATTTTTAACTTTAATGGAAGGAAGGGCTCCCTGGAAAACATCTGGGTAAAAGTGGGACTGAAAAGGAGGAGGTGGAACTATTTTTTTCTCCACATGCTGAGGAAAGCCTATGAGCCATTTTTAAAACAGGAAGTTAAGCTAGAGAACTTTTTAGAAAAAGAGTGAAAACACTTTGCAATTAGAAAGCTGGGTACTGGGACCTCAAATACAATACTGAATAATTTAGAAGCTTTTGGACACTACAAAATTTGGATATATAGAACTTTCCTTTTTATTCTATTTCTATAAAATTTGAACCAGAGTATATTGTATAAAAGGAGAAAGAAAAAGAAAGAAGCAGTTACAATGCCACCTACAGGGAGAAGTGGAAATGGATTTTTATGATAAGATTCATAAGAAAATAATAGAAGTGGAGTATGAAAACATATGTATAGTAGGAGACTTTAATGCAATTGTGGATGCAGAATTAGATTACAAAACCAGAAAGATAAATAAAAAAGCCAGGAAATCACTTCCTAAGGCTTTCTTCAAAATAGTGGAAGTACTAGGCATCCAAGATGCATGGTGAGAGTTACATCCCAAGGAAAACCAATAATCATTTTATTCAAATAGACATATATCTTGGTCAAGAATAGATACGATATGGATGTCAGCAGAGTTAAAATCTAATATACAAGAAATAAATATAGAAACAAATAATTGGGCAGATCACAATCCAATAAAAGTTATGTAGAAGGGAAAAAAGAACAAAAAAGGAAATTAAGATGGACATTGAATCAAACAATACTACAAGAAAATAAATTTATTCAATTTATGGAAAGAGAACTGGACTTTTTATTTAAAGAGAACAGAAAAGAAGAAATGTCATTACAAAGTGTATGGGACACAGCTAAGACATATATTAGAGGATTAACTATAACATATATGGGAAAGAAAAATGAAAAGAAAAGAAAAAAATCAAAAGATACTAGAAGAATATAAGAGACTAGAGATAGAACTACAAAAAGATCCACAAAAAAAGATTATAAAAAACCAAATGGAATTAACGAAACATAAACTGAATCTAGTAAATAAAGACGAACTGGCACAAAAAATTAAAAGTGCTAAGCAAAATTTGAAAACACAAACAAATCAGGAAGATGGCTGGCATATAAACTGAAAAAGGAGAAAAAAAAAGAAATTGATACACCAACTAAAGAATAATGAAGGAACTCTTCATCATCAAAATGACGATAAAAAGAATGTGATTCAAAATTACTATGAAGAACTATATGATCAAGAGTCAGCCTCAGAAGATAAAATAAAACAATATTTAGAAAAAGTGAAACTACCTAAAATACCTGAAACAGTGAAAGCAGTGCTAGATAAACGCATATTAATGGTGGAATTAATAGAAGCAATCAAGAGGCAAAAGAATGGCAAAACACCAGATCCGGATGGCTTACCAGCAGCTATATAAAGACTTACAAAGTACTTTATATAATACTTGGGAATGTTGGAAGTATTCAACGAACTTTTGTTAGAAATAAAAGTACCAAATTCATGGATGGAAGTATATATTACCCTCTACCGAAAGAAGATGCCGACCTACAGTGGATAAAAAATTATAGACCAAAATCTTTGCTAAATGCTGATTATAAAATATTCGCTTCAATAATTGCAGAAAGACTAAACATATTTTAAATCAATTTATATATCCAGATCAAAATGTTTTTTTTACCTAAGAGACAAATTAAAGACAATATGAGAATAATTTTAAATACATTGGAGTACTATGAAGTGCATCCAAAGAAGCTAATGGCATTGATCTTCCTAGACGCACAGAAAGCATTTGATAATCTAAATGGGCAATTCATGTTAGGAAGAAATTTATTAATATGATTAAGGTGATATATTATAAACAAACTGCAAAGGTGATGGTAAATGGAGATATAACTGAGAAGGTTAGCATTAAGAAAGGTACAAGACAAGGATGCCCCTTGTCTCCCCTATTATTTGTATTGACATTGGAAGTATTAAAGAGAAATATTAGACAAGATACAGAGATAAAAGGCATAGGAATAAAAAAAGAAAAGTATAAACTACAGGTGTTTGCAGACAATTTAGTTTTTATCTTGGAAGACCCACAAGAAACAGGGCCTAAATTAATAAAAAAAAAACCAGAAGAATATGGTGAAGTGGCAGGTCTGAAAATAAACGAAGAGACAACTAAGATTTTAGTGAAAAATGTTACAAAAAACAGAAAAAAGAGGTAATGAAGAGAACAGATATTCAGATTACTAAGAAAGTAAAATATTTAGGGATTCAGATGACAGCAAGATATGTAACAATTAAGGAAGATAATTATTACAAACTGATGCTTCCTATAAAATTGGGAAACAATATATCTGGCAAGGGAAAAAAGCAAGAATTAGCTTTAAAATGTTGCATACAGGATTATTGACTTCGGAAGGACATGACTTGCAACTGGGTTGGCATGCTTTCTTGTGGTATGAGAAAAGATACGTGGTTACTGTCAAAGACATTAGACAAGAAACGCATTAAAGTTAGTATGGGAGAAAATTAGAGAGCAACATTATTTGAAGATACAAGTTTGGCTTTCAACAATGGAAACACTGATTCACCCAAATGTTATTACCATGGGAAATGTTGTTAGATAAAAAGATATTTTGAATGAAAAGGGAGAACTCAAAATTAAACAAGATTTGAGTGATCAAGGGATTGATATGACATAGTATTCACAAGTGCAGATACATTCTAGGTATGGGAAAGATGTTAAATTATATGGTGTCTATAAAGAATTAACAGAATTAGATAAGATATTAACAGGGACAGAAGAAAGATTGATAAAGAAATTGTACAGCTACTTATTGGGCATAAAACTGAAAGATGAACAGGTGAAGGAGATAATGATAGTATGGGCAAAAAATTTTGGTCACACAATAGAATTAGATAAATGGCAGAAATTGTGGGACAGGAACTATAAATTAACAATGTCAACTGCATATAAAGAAAATCAATATATGATGTTTGATAGATAGCACTTTGCATCGGTGAGACTGGCAAAGATGTTCAAAGAAAAGTCAGCCAGACGTTTGAAGTGCCACCAGATACCTGGGTCCTAGTATCATATGTGGTGGACATGTAAAAATACTGGATAAAAATACATACATGGCTGGGAAAGATGATAAAGCAGCACATTGATTTAAAAATATTTTTGTTGGGGATTTTACTTGAAACTTATAGTAAAGAGAATACTTATTTAATTATCTAATTAGAATTGTATTTGCACAAAATTGGAAAAGTGAAAAAATCTGTACTAATGAGAATGTGATTAGGAAAACCTTTTAGGCACTGAGTGCCCAAAGTGTGTGCGTGTGTCCAAACTACAAGATGTGGATGCATGCTTGCCTAAGCCCCATGCATGTGTGCATCCCCCACATATGCGCTCGTGCCCCACCCAAACTGTAAGACACGGGTGCATGCCTGCGCACCCCTTATATGTGTAGCAGACCAGAGGACCAGCTGGTTGGCAGGAGGTGCACGCATATGCACGGCAGAGATCTGAAATAGAGCCGGGGTAACGGTGCCCATGCTCACAGAGGGGCTCTGTGTGCCACCTCTGGCACACATGGCATAGGTTCGCCACCACTCATATAGGTTATTCACTTTTGTAACTAGACACTACTTGAGTTTCTGTTGTTAAAAGTCCATAATGACTAAATTCTTAGGTCTTTTCAGACAGCCACTTGAAACATTAAGGGGAAAGTTGACCTAATGCATCTAGAATTTTTAGTGTAGCACAATTTTAATTTTTTCCAGAACATTTTTAGTTTATTGTTGCAATAAAAAAGTAATTTGACAACCCTATTTTAACGCCAAGAGTATTTTCAGTCCTTAATAGTACAAAGCATGAGTTCTGTTGAGCATATCCAGTCTTATTTGCCACAATGTTCTTTATGCTCAAATATTAATTCTAACTAATTTAATTTGTTACAAGAAGACTCCTGAAAGGAGACATATATCAAAGACAAAAAGGGGAAAGGAAGGTGCCAAAAAACAGGATGTGTACAAGAAGAAAAGAAGTGGCAAAGATGTCCAAGTTAAGCATTTTCTTTCAAAATTTTTCAGTCAGTTTATTGCCAAATAAGGATATTCTTTTCAAACTCTCTAGCAAAAAAAAAGCACATGGCTATACCCTGTAATAGCCACAAAAAGCTCAATACTTTGATTAAGAATACAACTGAAATTGAGTTTAAGGCATTTAATAACTTAATTTTACTCCCTCTTTTTTGTTTCTAAATGCTATCTGGAAAGAAGGTTTGCTGTTTCAGAGTCACCTTCTTTAAAAACAATAACAAATATCCATCATTTTCAGGATTTCTGTCCAATGGCTAATCTTTCAGCCACTCTATAATGTCAAAGTCTACTACAAAGGAATATTACTCTGTAGAAAAAAAGCTATGTCAATTGAGGTCTTAATCAGTGGAAGTATAGCTCAGAATCGCAAATCCCTAAGGCTTGGAAGGAAATATTCAAACATTAAATAAAAAGATAAAATAATAATTGACAACAGTAGTCTTAGTGTTTATCTTTTATGTACCTCACAACAGTAAAAGACAAAGATTAACAGGGAACCTCAAGGTTTTCATATTTTAATTATTTTAAATAAAAAGAACCTCAAAGATAGAAAGCTTTTCAAAGGTCATTGTGAACAGAATATGAATACTGTAGTATCAGTTGTAAGGACAAACAGTAAATGCTTAGAAAAGAATATATTAGAAGAAAAATGACTGTAATCTTGATTTAATATAGTTCTGAAACATTTTATTGCAAAATTATTAGTAAGTCTAGAAAGCTATTTGAACTATCAAAACTGACAGTAATACAGTAATAAGTTCAGAAGCCATCTATGGAGAAAAGAGTCTTATTTTCTTCTCTTAAATGAAAAAAAAATTTCAATATTATTTAGAAGAAAACCTCATCTGGATAAAAGCTAATTTTCTCTCTACTCAGAATTGTAGATACATTAAATATCTCAGCCCCTTGTGGACCAATGACTCCATTTTCCCCTTTCCACCAGTGGTGGGTTTCAATATTTTAAATTCTATTATTCAATAACTTTGAGTTGACTACAAAATTTGATGAGATACCAGTATTGTAACGTAAGATCTAACTTAAGCATGTCAAAATTTGGCGAGAGCTCACCTGAAGGGATGTTTACCCAGGACATTACAAGATATTCTCTAATGGTGTTCAGATATAAGAATCTGGGGAAAACAGGCTGCACTATACTTAATGGCATTTAACTATTTATAAACTACTTTCCCATCTGGGTGATTTATAAGATAGATTTCCTGAATTAAAATATAACAAGGCAATTAAATATGATCTAGTACACAGATACAAAGAACATAGAAAACTAGTAACAGGGAAAATGGGTTTTAACATTTAAAAAATGTAAAGAAAATGCAGCTGGCCATAAGAATTAACATGAAAAGTACTATCCATTTTAATTTTTCAAATGGATATCCACTATATTGTAGTTGTATACTATATCTTGGGATCTGAAATATTATTTAATGGTTCAAACATTTCATGAGGAAGAAAACTTGGGGGGAGTGGGGAGAGCATGATTTTCAAACACAGAACCCATTACTTGGATAAGGTAATGGAAATAAAACAGGTTGAGTTTGATATAACGATAGTCATCTTAACTATGTGTTTTGCCAGTATAATGTTACCTAGGAAATTTAGAAGAAACTCAGAGGCTTTTGTGAAGAACCAGGATAAAAGTCACTCAGTGAGTGATTGTATTGCCTAGGGAGCATTGTCTATAGTGATTGTGGGTTTCTGCCATTTTCTTAGTTATATAAACCTGGACATATTTGGATGTAATTTGAAGCTTTTTGACATTTTGCCTAGAGGCATATTGATCTGCTTTTAACTCAAGATTTAAGCCATATGGTTAGCCAAAGGCAAGTAAAAGAGACATGTGGAATCTGCAAATGTGTTTAATTAGACCAACACTTGCCTCGAGTATTCAATTTTATGTAGTGCTATCTAAGGGTTATATTGTACTCATGGTTACTGATAGTGTTTATTTGTTCCAGGTATATGTTACTTTTCATTTAGGAGATACTGAAATATGGTTCAAAATGGAACAATGTAATATTTTGTAAGAAAAAAAATTCTAATACCAGCAATGATATGGGTATCTTGCCACCTTGAAAAAATTGAACAAAAAGAGAGTAAGGCTAAAATAAATTCTTAAAAGAAAATTCCAAAAACTGAAGGAACAGAAAATGTATAGTTCTCCTTAAAGAGATTGATATAGCACCATCTAGGGAAGACAGCATATGGAGCAAGTAGCCATGTAGATAAATTGAATTATATTAGTTTATCAGGCCACTCTTATAATCAAAAGAACCCTGAAAAGGAAGTAATGTTAAGCAGAGCATGGGTTTTCAGTTTTTTTTCTTGCCGTGGCAAACCAGACATAGAAAATTGGCAATAAAATGAAAAATAAATTGCTTATTTTAAATGGAAAGTTAACATTTTCATATGTGCAAAAATAAAAGTTGAATTGTACATCATTTTTGTTATTGCTTTTAATTGGATAAAAATTCAGTATTTGGAGCAATGAGTATTATTTGTCAGTGGAGATCATCTTCTATATTTAATCTGGCTCTATACATGGGTTTTCTTGCTGAAGGCTTTCAGTCAAAGTGATGTTGCTGCTAGTGATATCACATATTAACATGTTTTCCCTGGCAATTTATGGATTAAAAAAAAAAAGCTCTGTGAAGAAATTCATTCATTCCACATAGGACAATATTTGCAATGTAAATCAGCCAAATTTTATTGTAATTTACAAAAACTTGTGCTGTAAGCAGCTACAGCTGTAGCAGCAACTCCAGTAGTCTTGGAATTTGTTTTGCTTTATTTTAATTTTTTTCTGTATCATTTGCAGTTGTACAAGCTTGTAACCAATGAGCCATGTCTGAAAAATGTTGACATTACACAATTATTTAGTAAGCCTGATTTAAAAAAATCACATAAATATAATATGCATATTTTTGAATGTATGTTTAGGAGAAGTGTTCTTGGCATGATTCTTTTCTACTATGAATGCCTGGCTAAATCCCTTTAAGTATCCATCTATCTCCTGCATTTGCAAGTTCAATTCTCATGTATGTTTACACTAGAGGAAGTCTCACTCTAGAGGTTTGAAGCACATGTGGGCTGAGTTCTTTTATTAATATTCATAAAGCTCAATGGGTCTTTGTGTAGTTATATGCATGTACACCAATGCTGTCTGCAACATGGAAAGTGAAGAGGGAGCAGGACTCACCATGATTACTCTTGCAGTTAGAAATGCTTGTCAGATTTTGGAGGCAATGACAGATGGATGAACTTTTTAAAAAAGTTTCCAAGGTTAGAGTGAAATATTTGGATGCATAATCTGATCCCTTTAAACAGTATTAGATATCCCTTAACATTTAACTGCTATGCTGGTACATATTGATAAATACAGAGTACAAAATGAAGAATGCTAAAATCAGATGCCTACTGTTAACCACAAGGACAACAAATAATAAAATACCTGTCATGATGCAAACTCCGCTTTCTCCTAATGTTGGACAAAGGTACAAAAATACATAAGTACATAATGGCTTGCATTATGTCCTAATTTTAAAATTTTTCAGTAGTGGGTTATACTTACCTCTAAGAATAATAGACAATTTGATATCCTAAGTTGTTATGGACTTATATATGTCTACTAAGGCCAATAGTCTGAGATTATGGCAGTATACTTCAATACATCTAATATTCTGCTTAAATCAAATAGCATATAGTTACAACCTACTGAAATGAAGATTAGATGTATATATTACTAAAATTCTCATTGTCATAACATTTAATTGGGCAAAAAGCTGCATCATGGGTCACTATTTTTCAGTCAAGGTACCTCAAACTTATAAATGTGTCCAAAATTTGGGCTTCCAAGGGAATAAAATTTGGGGAAGTTATAGTGGCTTTGGTACTTCTACCTATTGCTGTGTTGCTGCTGCTGTCACATAAATTTCATTTTCAATGTTCTGTAACAGTTTCCCACCCATCAGCAGCCTCTTACATGCCTTCTGGGAAGGGAAGGGTTGGAGAGGAAAGGGAGATTTCAGATATTCCCTGGCAGATTCCTACAAGAAAACTTAATGGAAAAACTGTGGGAAGTTGGAAGTCACTGTGGTTCCCAATGCTGTTTTGCCGGCCCTTGGTCATTCTATTTCTCTGTTTAGCAAGGGAAATATTTCTGGTGTGGCATGGGTTGTGTCTAGTAAGAAAATAAATGAATGAATGGCATATTAGAGTGGGGAAACATAACTCCAACTTAGAAAGAAGCTAATATTGTGTTACTATCAAAGGAGGGTCAAAATGTTACGATGATGAAGAATTACAGACCAGTCTCATTGTTAAATAAGGACTATAAACTGTTGTTGTGATGAAGAAAAATGCACAGGCAGGAAGAAGGTTAATGGGAAGGCACACCAAACAGCTTCTGGGAACTCCCTTTTATTGTTATCCACAGGCTCCGTGGCAGAAGCTGATTCATTGATAAAGATTCACTTAACCCAATTGGCTAAACAAAGCTCATGATATCCATATGGACAGCTCATGCCTTCCTGCTGCAAACAATGTGATCTGCCTATGTGCCAAATCTCATGTCTCACACTTCCTGAGATAGGATCATTATGCTGATATGTCCATGCTTACATGTCCATTATGCTGATATGTCCATGCTTACATGGACCTGTAAGAGCAAGCACAGCAGCATACCCCATCCTCATTTCAATAAGGGAACAGGTCCATGCCATTCAGGATTAGGCAATAATCTATACATTACCTGTGGCTGGGGGTGACTTATTCTACTTCCAAAATGATTATCTATGGAGTTGATAAGTCTGTGATATTAAGATGATTCAGAGTAAACAGAACTTTATTCAACTATTCCTGTTTACCAGGGAGATCTATAGGAATCCCTCCTGTTTGTTTATGTTTATCCAAAGCAGATTTTAATGTAAAATTTTCTCACTCCACTTTGGCCTGTCCCATAGAGTTATAAGATATGCCAAAAAGATGTTTAATTTGCCATTTGTCACAAAATTCAGCAAAGGAGCAGCTACAATAAGCAGGGCCATTGTCTGTTTTTAACATAGAAGGTAGGCCCATAACAGCAAATGTTCGAATACAATGATTAACAACATGCTTAGTGGCTTCTCCTTTCTGAGGAGTAGCCCAAATAAAATGAGAAAAAGTATCAATGGTTTCATGAAGATATTTCCAAGGGGCAAAAGAGGGGTATTGGGTTACATCCATCTGCCAAAGTTCATTTGCTTTAAGACCTCTCGGGTTCACCCCAATGGAGGAAGATGAGGTGATTTGAGAACATTGAGGGCATTGTTGTATGATTGCTCTAGCATGATCTAGAGGAATGTGAACACAATGTGAGTACATGTAAAGATTCATTTATCCCAATTGGCTAAACAAAGCTCATGATATCCATGTGGACAGCTCATGCCTTCCTGCTGCAAATAATGTGATCTGCCTATGTGCCAAATCTCATGTCTCACACTTCCTGAGATAGGATCATTATGCTGATGTTTGCATTCCTCAGCGTGGTTTGCCAGCCACTGAGAAAACAATCATCCCCACAATAAACTATTTACTGAAGTTTTGGTAGAAAGACTAAAGAAGGTTTTACAGGCATATATTCACTAAAATCAATCTGGCTTTCTGCCAAAAAGATAGTTCTCATAACTTTGCTGTGTAATAAATAGAGCCCATACCAAAAACAATTGTTTTCTTACTTTAGCTGGTATGCTAATTGTTGGCCCCTTCTGTACAAGGAAGCCCTATTAAAAGTCATTCTTCCCTTCATTACATCATTATCTTTAGACCATTGCAATGTACTGACGATATATGGAGTTGCCTTCAAAGGTGATTCAAAAATTTAAATAAAATCAGATCTTTATATGGTCATAGACTAGCATAGACCAGAATTGGGTTACAGTCATTAAAAAGAAACATAAAAGATCTAGAAATATATATATGAAAAGTGAAGATAAACATCCAGAAAGAGTTATAGAAAACTAGAACATATAATGTGTGTGTGTGAGAGAGAGAGGGGGGGAGAGGGAGGGTGGGAGGGAGAGAGTTTAGGAACATTTAAAAATTTATTTAAATTGGTTTATGAAAGCATAAAAAGTTAATATTTGGAATACTGTAACTATAAAGCTAAAAATAACTCTTATGTAGATATAGATAGTTCCTTGATTTATGATTGCAGTGGAATCTGACATTCAGTCATAAGTCATGGTGGTTGTAAAGCAGATAAGTCAAATGACTGACTCAATTTTACAAACTTATTTTGCTATTGTTAGTAGCAATGGTTATAAAGCAAACCCATGGTTTACTATGGGCCAGTTTTGCTGAAAACCAGAAGTGAATGCCAGAACAGGTTGTAAATCGCTTTTGGAGAGAGTCCATCCTAACTTCAAAGAGTTGCTAAGCATTTGTCAAATCATGTGCTTGTTTCATTAAATCATTAAATTGAGCCCTAAGCACAATTCATTATCTGAATTTTGATTACTGGTGCACAGGAACTGACAATATTGTATGTTGTAAAAGGAGCATAAGCAAGACAGAGGTGATGCAAGATACATTTCTTATGTGCCCTGCTTTGTTATTTATCTGTGTTTGGAGTCACAGAGGCATTTGCTATCCAAGTAGGGGATCTTCTTATATCAGTCTTAAAAGTTAATTCAGGGAATAGTGTGACATCATGTCAGAAGGCTCATCTGTGTTTTGGTAATTTTAAATTTAACTAGGTATGTGATGGGATCCACTGGCAATAAAATTTGGATCCTGGCTAGATCTGTTATAATTATCTGTTACGTTATCCTGATAGTACCCCGTGCTGAGACCTGAAGAGAAGAATAAGATTTTAGTGTCTTATTTTAGTTGAAATGTCAGTTTCTATGTCAATTGAAACCATTACTCAAATAAAGCCAAGGGGAGAAAATTATTGTAAGTCCTTGATTTACAACAGTTCATTACTGACTGTTCAAAGTTACAATGGCACTGATTTTTCACACTTACAACGATGCAGCATCCCCATGGTCACTTGATCAAAATTTGGATGCTTGGCAACTGCTTTATATATATTTTTTTATTGAAAAAGTTTTACAAACATAAATTTTCCCTCCCACTTTCCCCCCCTTCCCCCCTCCAACTCCCCCCTCCCCCCATGACTTCCCAAGGTGATATCCAAATCGTACAATATCATACAATACCCCCCTACAATTCTACCCCCTGTTTACACTATAAATTTCTTCATAACATTCAGCTAAAAGCTATTTGATACTTCCTTGTTTGATATTTGCTCTGCACATAATCTATCCATTTCTTCCATTCCCACATATAAATTTCTTGAGTTCAATCTTTTAAATATGCTGATATCTTCGCCATTTCTGCAAAACTGGCCACCTTCAAAGTCCATTCTTCAATAGTAGGCATAACATCTTTTTTCCAATATTGGCCAATCAATAATCTAGCTGCTGTGACCACATATAATATCATTTTTGTTTCAGTCAATGAAAAATCCTTAACTATGGCCAGTAAAAACAATTGAGGAGAGAATTGCAGTTTTTTCTTCAAAACATTTTGCATAACCCACCAAATTTTAATCCAAAAAGCTTTCACTTTCTTGCAAGTCCACCATATATGATAATATGTAGCATCTAAGCAATCACATCTCCAACATTTTGCCTGAACATTAGGATACATGCACGATAGTTTCTTGGGATCTAGATGCCACCTATAAAACATTTTATAAAAATTTTCCCTCAAATTCTGTGACTGCGTAAATTTAACATTCTGAACTCATATTTTTTCCCATGTTTCTATCATAACTGGTTCTGCAAAGTTCTGCGCCCACTTTATCATGCAGTCTTTGACCAACTCATTTTCAGAATCTCTTTCTAACAAAACATTATAGATCCTTTTAATATGCATTTTGCCTTTATCTTTTATCTGTTGTACCAAATCTTCTTCAACATTAAACCAGTTTTTTGATCTTCCCTCCATCTCAGTTGAAGTTGATTATACTGTAATCAAGTTAAAGTAATCCCTTCTTCCAACAGTGTATTCAGTGTCTTTAATTGTAATTTACCCCCATCATTAAAAAGAACTGTCACGTGTAAATGCCCGCCCTGGGCAAGCAATCTCATCCAGCCTGGCAGTCCAGGGGTTAAACACCTCAGACAAGCCCACCACCCCCTCCTTTGTTTTCTCCTTACCTGTAGCTCCACCCTCAGGGTATATAGGATCATCCCACATAGATCCTATTGTTGTTCCTGATGATACCTGTAAGAGAGCAGATGTGCATTAATAAAGATACTTGTAAATGAACCACCATCCTTGTCTTCGTAAGTTATTGGGGCCAACCTAGATCCTTGGTAACAAGAACCTCTTTATATAAAATCCCCCCAAGTGACTTTATATTTATATTCCATGTAATATGACCAAGATCCAACCACAATGGTATTTTGTAATCCAATTTAAGCTGGTGCTTCTTCCATACTCTCATCAAAGAGTTTCTAAGTATATGGCTCTTAAATACTTTATCAACTTTATTTTCGTAAAATAAATATGCATGCCAGCCATATTCCAAGTCATGGTCTTCTATATTCAATATTCCAGTCTTTGTCATTCCAAACCAATCACTCGCTTGTGTCAATGCTGCTGCTTCATAGTACAGTCGTAGGTATGGAAGTTTAAGGCCACCCCTTTCATGAACATCTTGCATAATTTTCAGTTTAACTCTTGGCTTTTTCTCATTCCAAACAAACTTATTCACTCCTTTTTGCCATTCTATCTGATGTTTATCACTTTTAAGCACCGGAATCATTTGAAACAAAAATAGAAATCTAGGTAGAACGTTCATCTTAACTGCTGCTATTCTTCCAAGTAAAGATAGTTGCAGTTTTTTCCAAGTTTCCATGTCTTTTTGTACCTTTCGCCACAACACCTCATAATTATTTTGAAAAAGTTTTATATTTGAAGCTGCAACTTGAACTCCTAGATATTTCACCTTTGCTACTATTTCAAAGCCTGCCTTCCTTTCAAGTTCCTTCTTTTGACCTTCTGACATATTTTAACTATCATCTTGGTTTTTTTCTGATTAAGCCTAAATCCTGATACCATACCATATTCTTCTATAATGTCTTTCATCTGGATTATTGATTCCATAGGCCGTGATAGGGTAACAACCAGATCATCTGCAAATGCCCTTGTTCTATAATCCTCTTGCCTTATAGCCCATTCAAAGTACTTGAATCCCGTATTTTGTTCAACAAGACTTCTAGAGTTAAAATAAACAACAGTGGGGATAGTGGACAACCTTGTCTTGTTCCTTTTTCTATATTAAAATTTGTAGTTAGACTTCCATTAATGATAATCTGTGCTGTTTGTTCTTGATAAATTGCTGAAACTGCAAACTGGTCCCCAAAGCCCATCTTTATTAAAGTCTTTAATAGAAAGTTCCAATTAACTTGATCAAAGGCCTTCTCTGCATCCAAAAACACCAGCACTGCAGGGATCTGTTTACTCTTCTCAAGATGTTCCAATAAGTCTATAATTTGCCTCACATTATCCTTCATATATCTGCCTTCTATAAATCCTGCTTGATCATGATGAATCACCTCTTGCATAACTGGCATTAGTCTGTTGGCTAATACTTTTGCATAAATTTTATAATCTGTGTTCAGGAGAGATATTGGTCTAAAATTTTCCGGTTTTGTAGAACCTGTTTCCTCTTTTGGTATCAATGAAACAAAGGCTGCTTTCCATGAAGGGGGTATTTTACCCCCTTTTTGTATGCTACAAAATAAATCTTTAAGATGTTCAATCATTTCTGCGTGTAAAGTTTTATAGTAGACCGCTGTTAAACCATCCGTACCTAGAGCTTTAGCTGTTTTCAATTGTTTAATTGCAATAATAATCTCCTCAACTGTTATTAGCTGATTCATTCTTTCCTTTTGCTCCCTAGAAATTTTCTAAGTATTTATCTATAAGTTTATTCTGTATATCATCTTTGGCATATAGTTTTGTATAATACTCTAAGAAGGCTTCTTTAATTAGTTTTTGTTGAAAAACTTCCTTCCCTCCATACTCAATTCTCCCAATAACTCGAGAACTCTGCTGTTTCCTCAATGTGTAGCCAATCACCTGCTTGGCTGCTTTATAATTTTTGATGGTTGCAGTGTCCAAGAGTTGTGAGTGTCCAAGAGACTTTTTGCAACCTTCTTACAATCAAAATCAATGAGGAAGCTAGATTCACTTAACAACTGTGGTATTAAGTTAACATCTGCAATGACAATAGAATAGAATAGAATAGAATAGAATAGAATAGAATAGAATAGAATAGAATAGAATAGAATAGAATAGAATAGAATAGAATAGAATAGAATAGAATAACAGAGTTGGAAGGGACCTTGGAGGTTTTCTGCTTAAGCAGGAAACCCTTCACCACTTCAGACAAATGGTTATCCAACCTCTTCTTAAAAACTTCTAGTGTTGGAGCATTCACAATTTCTGGAGGTAAGTTGTTCCACTGACTAATTGTTCTAACTGTCAGGAAATCTCTCCTTAGTTCTAGGTTGCCTCTCTCCTTGATTAGTTTCCACCTATTGCTTCTTGTCCTGCCCTCAGGTGCTTTGGAGAATAGCTTGACTCGCTCTTCTTTGCGGCAGCCCCTGAGATATTGGAACACTGCTATCATGTCTCCCCTAGTCCTTCTTTTCATTAAACTAGACATACCCAGTTCCTGCAATGATTCTTCGTATGTTTTAGCCTCCAGTCCCCTAATCATCTTTGCTGATCTTCTCTGCACTCTAGAGTCTCAACATCTTTTTTTTTACATCGTGGTGACCAAAACTGGATGCAGTATTCCAAGTGTGGCCTTACCAAGGCATTATAAAGTGGTATTAACATTTCACGTGATCTTGATTCTATCCCTCTGTTTATGCAGCCTAGAACTATGTTGGTTTTTTTGGCAGCTGCTGCATACTGCTAGCTCATATTTAAATAGTTGTTCACTAGGACTCCAAGATCTCTCTCAGAGTTACTACTGTTGAGCAAGATACCACATATGCTGTACCTGTGCATTTTGTTTTTCTTGCCTAAATGTAGAACCTTACTTTTTTCACATTGAAGAAGGAGATTATCTAGGCATGAGAGATAAATTGTGTTAATGGCTTGGCTTCAAATAATTTGAGAGTAATTATGTGGTGGTCACATCTTGTCTTAAGATATTTTAAAGTTGGCAGATGAACTGCTCTGTGCATTTTCAGCAACAAAGTTGTCTTGGGCTTTCCCACTGCCAGCAGAGTGAAGGACAAATGTTTCAAACAGGAAACTAGCTCAATCTTATGGCTCTTAAGCCTTTTGGCAGTGCCATATCCTTAGCTGTGCTAATGGTGTACCACTATTTTTACCTAAGAGCATCCAAGGACCACTAGAGTGGGTGGGCAAAATTTGTTACATTTCCAGGAATTTTACCAGAGGTAAAATCAGCTTTCCAGAACAGTACACTCTACATTCTGGTCTCTGGTCAGTGTTACTTGCCACCATTGTGCCTAGAATCCTAAATGCAACAACTCTATATCAGGAATCTATAAAAATTATACAACAATCCTAAAACCTACAGCTAACTCAATAGCAGTTGTCAGTTTAATACATGGCTGAAATAGTGAAAAATTTAGAAGAATGTTTTAGAGTGATTTAGCAGAACATTCTAGCATAGCATAATGAATAGCATAACATTCAAAGAACACAACACTCATGAGTACATTGCCCCCGAAATAGAAAAATTTAGCAAGTACAGATAACTAGGGTGTGGGGAGATCTATTTCTTGAATTTGATCTTAATTTTTCAACCTGTATCATGAGGGGATGGATGAAGGAGAAAAGCACAAAAAGGAACCTAGAGCCAATAGAATTCTGTAGGCAGGACCATTCTTTTCTTGCTTGATTGGCTTATTTCTTTTCTTTTAAACTGCTAGAATGTGCTGGACAGGAAAAGGTAGAACATGAATTGATCATGGGGCAGTGAGTTTTCTGACAACTCATGCACAGGGAAACAGAGGGAAGAGGTTTGTTGTCCAACAATAATAGTATATTTACTAGGACATAGTTGTCTTCTCAATGCTGTTGAAATGCAAGTCTTTTGTGCACAATTGCTTTATGTGTGTCCCTTTTTGTTTTAACCATCACCCTGTAACTTCTCAAATGACATTTCTGAAATATAGAAGATAATTCCCTTCCAGTGCACACACATAAAACAACCTGGAATTAAGGAGAAACTTCTAACAATGAGGACAAATAACCAGTGGAACAGCTTGCCTCCAGAAATCGTGGGTGTTCCAACACATGATGCTTTTAAGAAGAGTCTAGTCTCTAGACAGTCACTTATTTAAAATGATATAGATTCTCCTACTTGAGCGGGCAGCTGGACTAGAAGACCTCCAAGGTACATTCCAGCTTATTCTATTCTATTCTATTCTATTCTATTCTATTCTATTCTATTCTATTCTATTCTATTCTATTCTATTCTATTCTGTGACAGCTAAATTGTCATTCAAGTTACAGTATATATACATACATTTTTTCTATCCTGATATCATCTGTGGTTGAAGAAATACTCATAAAACAACTGTCACCAGAAATAAAGAAGAGCTAAAATAATCTAATGTTTAAGGCACTAGTCTAGAAACCAGGAGACTGTGGGTTCTACTCTCATTTTAGCATGAAAATTGGTTCAATAGTTTTGGCTGGGTCATTCTCTTTCAGTCCATGACATCAAGCTCAAGTAACAAATCAGTTCCTGTTATAACCAATTGATCAACATTTGCTTAATCTGAAAAGTGGATCTTGTGCTTGCCAAAAGTGCTAGATAGTAAAAGAGAATTTAAAAATCAAGAGACAGAAAATGGGATGAACAAAATAAGAACTTGCTAAAAAATAGTACCTTTCCAAACTATATGGCATACAAATATACCTAAAATTAACACCACTTTGGCAGAAACATCCAAGTGGTATTGAAGTGAATAAAGGCATGTTCTGAGTACATAAATGGAGGATCTGCATTATCAAGGAACTTTGCAGAAATTAATTTTTCTCTTGCAAATATCTGTGCATCTTAAAAACCTTTAAGGGGTTTTGGGGGAAGTGCTCCAAAAAAATAATAATTGTGTACATGGACCTTTGATGAATATAATTATTTTAATGGAAAAGCTCAGTATGAGTTTTTTCAATTTCTTCAGAAAGCCAAGGTACAAGAGGCTGTAAATAAAAAGTTATTTTTTAAAAATAAACTTCCTGATATCTGTTAGAATCTAAGATTATCTAAGCTTTTCTATTCTCAGGAAAATTAGAACTAAACTATATATAGCGAGATGAGATTGCTCTCCTGGAAAGAATTCTTGGTATCTCTTTGAACTACAGTTTCTGTGATTTCTGAATGAAATCCTGCAGTGTCTATTAAAAAGAGTTCATTGATAGAAAAAAAAGAATACAGGTAGTCCTCAACTTACAACCACAATTGAGCTCAAAATTTATGTTGTTAAGAGAGGAATTTGTTAAAAGAGTTTTGCTTCAATTTATGACTTTTCTTGCCATATTTGTAGAGTGAAACACTGCAGTTGTTAAATTAGTAAGGTAGTTAAGTAAATCTGGTTTCCCCATTGACTTTGCTTGTCCGAAGATCTCAAAAGACGATCACATGACTCTGGGACATTGCAACCATCATAAATTTGAGTCAGCTATCAAGCATCCAAATGTAAATCATGTAACCATGAAGATGCTACAAGTGTGAAAAATGGTCATAAGTCTACAAGTGTGAAAAATGGTCATAAGTCACTTTTTTCAGTGATGTAATTTTGAACGGTCACTAAATGACGTTTTATGTCGAGGGCTACTTGTATTGTCAGGTTTTAGAGATAGCTCTTGGTTAGTAAAAGTAAAAGGAATTGGAATTTCTGTCAGTAAGTGATGCAATTGTAAAGCATGATGTTACGTGACTTCATCACTTTCTTTCTTTCTTTCTTTCGTCAAGCAAGTAATAGGTAACAGATATAAGTATAAACATAATTATGAATACATGAAATGGATATATATAAAAGGGAACATTAGGACAGGGACAGTAGGCACACTGGTGCAATTATGCACACCCCTTAGAGACCTCTTAGGGATGGGGTGAGGTCGGTGGTGGGATTCAGCCAGTTTGCACCACTTCGGGAGAACCAGTTGTTAATTTTCTGAACAGTTTGGCAAACTGATTGTTGAAAGAAATCATTAGGGCAGAAAACCAGTTGTTAAATTACTTGAATCCCATCACTGGATGCGGTCGACAGTAGACAGTCTAAGGTTAAAGTTTTGGGGGTTAGGGGAAGAAACCACAGAGTTAGGTAGTGCATTCCAGGCATTAGTGACTCCGTTACTGAAGTCGTATTGTCTGCAATCAAGTTTAGCATGGTTTACCACAAGTTTGTATCTATTGTGTGTTCATGTATTGTTGTGGTTGAAGCTGAATTGGTAGGACATTGTAGCAGATAATTTTATGTGCTACGCTTAGGTCTGACCGAAGATGGTGAAGTTTTAAATTGTCTAATTCCAAAATTTCGAATCTGGTAGCATAAGTATTCTGTTGCGAACAGAGGAGTGGAGGTCTCTTCTTGTGAAATATCTCTGGACTTGTTCAATTGGATTAATGTCCAATATGCAGTGTGGGTTCCAGACAGATGAGCTGCATTCAAGAATTTGTCTAGCAAAAGTTTTGTATGTCCTGATTTGCAGTTCAATATTACCAGAGAAGAAGCTATGCAAGATTAGTCTAACAACTTTTAATGCTTTTTTGGCAATGTTGTTACAGTGAGCTCTGGCACTTAGATAATATGAGATGCGTACTCTAAGGTCCTTAACAGAGTGAGGGTCATCTACAAGGTTGTATCTGCCCAGTTTGTATTTAGTGTTTTGATTTATTTTTTTATTTTTATTTTTGCCGATAGGTAAGACAGAACATTTATTGGTTGAGATTTGGAGTTGCCAATTGTTTGACCATTCTGATAGATATTCAAGGTCTTTTTGTAGAGTAGCAGTATTGTCAGTGGTGTTGAATAGTTTTACATCATCAGCGAAGAGAACGCAGTTGCTTAAATATGATCACAAAGGTCGTTTATGTAAAGTATAAAGAGTGTGAGTCCTAAAATGCTTCCTTGGGGGATACCGTTGTTAACTGGTTTGATAGGGCATTCTCTATTTTGACTACTTGTTGCCTGTTTGATAGGAACACAGCTATCCATTTATGCAGGGATCTGCTAATGCTTTAAGATTTTAGTTTTAGAAGTAGCTTGTCTATATAAAGTCTGTATATAGACTTTACAGAAGTCTATATAAATTACATCTATTGCTTTACCCTGGTCAAGTTGTGAAGTCCATATGTTTTTACAGTGTAAGAGTTGCAGATTGCAGGACACTTTTTTCTGAAGCCAAACTGCTTGTTGGAGAGTAGGTCATTTGTCTCGAAGAAGATAGTAATGGGTTGGTTTATGATTGATTCCATGACTTTGCATGTGATGCAACATAATGAGATTGGTCTGTAACTTTCAACTAGTCTGGGGTCTCCCTTTTTGAAAATAGGGATGACTGTGGGATGATTATAGGTTAATGACCATAAGCTAGACAAAGAGCTGGATTTGAAAGATATTCCATAGATTATGCTAAGAGGTTCTGCTATGGTGGTTGAAAGCTTTTTAAAGAAGTAGGCACAGAATCCATCAGGGATTATTTTATTTATCATCACTTAACAATGAAAATTCAGGCAGTCCCAGTTGCAGTCATTAAATGAGGACCTCCTTGCAACTACCTGCCAGCTTCCAATAAACAAGTTGCTGTAAAAGCCAGGAGGAAGTTGTGAGTCCCAGGCAGCTTGCAAATTGGCTGGTGCTCTGGTGAGGAATTGTTGTGGCCCACAAAAATAGCTAGGCTGGGAATGATTGTTGTTGGATGGAAGAAGGAGCACAAACTGCCCTGAACTCTATCACCACTGACCTTTGCTATCTTCTTCACATTGCTGAAGATGTATACCGGCCTGACTTTGCGAGTAATTGCTGGCACTGCAAAACCTTCCCAAGGCCTTGCTTCCTGAGGAGCAAGGTCAAGTACTTTGTCAGCAAGGGGAGAAACAAGAAATTCAAAGACCAGATGATAAATATCATTTATCCAATGCAATCGTGACTTTGAATGGTTACTGAATGTAATGTTATGTTTATTTATCCATCATATATAACTCTAGAATTATATCGCACAGAATCAGTGGGTTTAAAATTAAATGATTTTATTTTTTATTGATAAAAATACATAAAAAAACACTGGCTATAATTTTATCATAGCCACTGTTTATAAAAATACTAAGATTTTGTCATGAAGCCAAATATAAATTTTGCTTGTGCAAAAACATCCTATGGCAATACCCAGTGTCTTTGTGTTTAAAAAGGTAATTAATATTCTATGAAAAATGCAGGTCATTGAATTACAAGATATTACAGCATTAGCTGCTGAGGAAATGCTTTTATTTATGTGTAGAGCACAGTTGGATGAAATCCCAAGCCCCCAAATAATCCTGTGGCACGCTACACTAATACTGTCTTAGCAATTGCCATGTATAGGTATATTAAGAAGCTGCTTCAGGCAGGTGAAATGCTGTTTTGGTGCCTTCCTTTCTAACTGCCACCTCCTTTCCTTTCAATTCTGCTTGGGGGAAAAAGAGGACAAATAACAGGAATATCACAAAGCTTCTAAAATAGGATTTGAAGAATAATGTGCATTTTCTAAGGGAGGATATTTAAAAACACAATTCATAACTGATCAGATTATATACCCTGTAGTAGAGTGAACATAGGTATTAGCAGATGGAGTGCTTTCACATTATGTAGGGCTGAATCCTGATTTTGACAAGAAACAGACTTTGATGAAGGGCAATAATGGATAATAATATTTAATGACTGAAATCTGGTTTTTTTATTGCTTAGAAATTCCCAGAGAGGCAGAATTGTGGCAGTTACCATTTCCAAGCTGCAAAAAATGCAGATGACTGCTAGCTGGCAGTAAAGAGATACTATAACTCTCAATTTTGCTGCCATCTAATGTTCATCCAGATTTTTGCACTCAAGATAGGATAGGCCCAATTGTGAGTAGGGTAAGTGATGGAGAAAAGAAACCTGGACTGGAATGTTGTTATTGCTGCTAGATTCAATTCATTTATGCATTCAATTTTTGGGGGGCATTTCATAGGGCATAGGAGTTTCAATTTGGGAAGCATTATTTTTTCTCTTGTCAAGTAATATTGCTGTGATTTTGTGTTACAGAAATACTAATTCTGTAGTAGCCTCTAGTAGCCAAAGAGCAACCTAGAGAATGTAGCCTTTTTCAGAAAGTTTATATATTGTAGGTAAATAGAACATCAGAGCACATACAATTTTTAAAATACCAGTAAAGTTCAAATTAATACAGTGTGGCTATTGATTCAAACATAAGCCTACCAAATTCATTGTAACTTTCAGGTAAGGGAATAAAAGCTTACAGCCTTCTTCTTCAGAACATGTTTCAGTTGCCCAGTTTTTCAGAAAATGACTTTCTGTGCCAAAGTTATTACATGCTAGTCCTATATTTCTGAAATGGAGGTGATGACATCTTTAACATAAATACTTCATTGTCTCTATGCATGTGAGTTATATAAGCCATATCATAGCTTTTCAGATTTGGGATAAAGATCAAGTATAATTTTGTAATGGATATTTCTGAGGAATGGTCCTATTTTGTTATACTTTATACAATCCCACTTATTTATTGCCTAGGTTATTATTATACTGTTGTTTTTAGTACTGTGAATACTCTTATTATGGGAATCTTTATGACAATCTTTACATGGCTATTAATATTAAAATAGTTCACAATACAAATAAAATAAAATGAAAAATAAGTAAAATCTTAAACTGCTATCAAAAGCTACCTATCCATACAAATTACATACTATGCATCTTTTCTGCAATGATGTTATAACATATGTAAAATCATTGTGGTTTATAATAGATACTATGGATAGAGCTATACTGCATTGTTATGGGTTATAATTTCAATGTTTCTTGATTTCCAAAGTCCAAAGTTCATATAAATGAGGAAAAAATCTGTTGTATGGAGATATATGTAGTTGCATTTTCTATTATTGAGCCTTGTTTTATTTTATAATGCTACTCTTCATTCATATTCTTCAGGTGACAATTTCCTTCCATGGTGTTCCACATACATATGAATAAGTAAGAAAAATGTTAACAAAGATATCATGCATTTAAGAATCTTCTTATTCAAAGATAAATTTTGCTAGGTTCTCCTGAATTTTTTCAGTAATCAAAAAGAAAATTCACAAGATTTTAATTATTTATTTATTCATAAAATTTATTTGGCTGTCCATTTCAAAAAAAAAATGAGCAGGGTAAAATTAAAACTATAAAACAGTAAAACAAATCCATAATATTTAAAACATTGTGATTAAAAGATAAAGAGAGGGCAACAGTTATTAACGACAATATAGCCCCCTCAACAACTCATTGGCCCCTTGGAGCCCCCAAGCCTGATGACGTAACCAAGAATAGGAAGAATAGGAAGGGACATTGGCAGTCCTCCAATCCAACCCAACCTCCTGCTCAAGCAAGAAACCCTATACCATCTGAGACAAATTGTTGTCCAATCTCTTCTTTAAAATTTCCAGTGTTGCAGGACTCACAACTTCTGAAAGCAAGTTCTTCTACTAATTAATTATTCTAACTGCCAGAAAATTTCTCCTTATTTCTAGGTTGGTTCTCTGCTTAATTATTTCTATACGTTGCTTCTTGTTCTGCCTTCAGTTGCTTTGGAGAATAGTTTGAAAGCCTCTTTATGGCAATCCCTTAGATATAGTAACACTGCTATCATGTCCTTCTTTTCTGATTAAACTAGACCAGTGATGGTGAACCTTTTTGGCATCGAGTGTCCAAACAAGAATATGTATGCGTGCTGGACTGCCGGACCGCTAGGAACCCAAAGATCAGCTGGTTGGTGTGAATGCATGTGCTGGCCAGCTGGTCTTTGCATGTGTAGGAGCCCTGGAAACCTGAAGAGCAGGTGGCCAGTGTATGCATGCCAGAGTGCCAGTGGCAGCTTTTAAGCCATACAGGGTCACAGTATTCCACTGTGAAATCAACCAACCCTGAGCTGATGATGGCCACATTTATTTAAATTTTTTAAAAACCCAAAAGCTGGGAGGGACAGATCTTTCAAAGATTAAAGGAATGAAGTGAGCATGGAGAGAAAATCTTTCTACACTTCCCCACAATCCTGAAATTAAAGAAAAGCTTATTTCTAAAAGTTCTGCCAGAAAATGGAGGACTCTGGGACTTTGCAGACTTTAGCTATCCCCCTGACTGCCTATAGAGGGCACTCTGTAGTCTAGTCCAGAGTTCCCTAAACTTTCTGCCTTTGTGGACCAGCTAGGAGGGGGGAAAGGGGATGGTTCCGCATGAGTGGCAGGCAAGCTCCATTTGTTCAATTGGTGGGCATGGTCATGTGAGCACTCTGCACAGCTCAAGGCCCAGTAGTGGGCTACAGCCCGGGGGTTGGAGTCCCCTAATCTAAGTTTTAAATCCTTGCTGGACTCTACAGGCAGCCAAGTGGACAGCTAAAGTCTACAAAATTCCAGTGTCCTCCATTTTCTGGCACAACTTTTAGAGATAAGGGTTGTTGTTTTTTTAACTTCAGGGGAAAAAAAACAACTACAGAAATATTTTCCCTCCTTGCTCATTTTGTTCCCCTACTCTTCAACCTGAAGTTAAGGGAAGGTTTTTTAAAAATAATATTGGTTGGAAGGCAGAAGAAAAGTTGGGGTGGGGGGTTGGCGTGGTTGTGGAAGATATGTAAGTCTAGCCTTTTTTTATTGCAGAAATGTGGTGGTGGTGGGCAGATGATTGAGCAAGGGAAAAGTTTGGGAAGTTCATCCCGAAGCAAGGGCCAGCTTTCCAAAGCCTACAGAGGCAGGAGGAATTTGTAGCTTTCCACTTGCCAACTGTTCAGGGCCAGCAGTTAGGAAAGCAGCCGCCATTTTAGAAATGAAAATCCCTATGCTTCCAGGAAGCATAGGGAGCAAACCTAATATTACAAAGGATAGTGGGGGGAAAAGGCACAGGAGGGCTCTGCACTGCAGCATCCTGTGTCTGTCATACAGTCTGTCATGTAAATGCGAGTGACCACAATTGTTGAATACTGAGCCTGCCACTAGCTATTTCCCTCCCCCCCCAGCAACCGGCACGAATGGTTCAGCTGTTCTTTGATTGGTTGACTGCGTTGACAGCTCGTATAAAAGGGAGCTGGCAAACGCGGGCTGTTGCTGTTGACTAAGTTACTGTTTAATAAAGTTGTTGCCTGCTGCAGCCATTCTCGCCTCAGTCATTGCTGGTGCGACGAAGTGACGACGAAGATGGGTTGTGACTGGTGGCATCCGGGGGAATAGTGGAGACACCAGTACAGGTGAGCTGTCGCTGAGCTCCGTCCTGAGGTTGAGGCCATTAGACGTCACTAGTGCACCCTTGGTTGTTGTGGGAGAAGATGGCTACACCCCAATAATTCACCCCATTTAATCCGGCAACAGAGTCGTAGGAGGCATATGTCGCCCAATTTGAGTGTTTCCTCATCGCTAATGATTACCGTGATTTGTCAAGTGAATGTAAGCGAGCGTATTTCTTGAGCTTTTGTAGTCCTGAGATGTTTGGCATGGCAATGACTCTGATGGCCCCCCAGTCTATTCACGCAGGGACCTGGGATGATTTCATGGCCAAATTGAAAAAGCATTACGCCCCCACACCATCTCACATTGCTTGACAACAGCATTTTTGCCACAGGCTGAGGGGGAAATCCATTAGCCAATATGTAGTCACTCTGAGGAAAGCGGCTAGACATTGTCAATTTGTCAATCTAGATGATTACTTATTGGATCGACTTGTAAGTGGCATAAGGTACCAAAATTTGAAAAGGCGATTAATTGCTAAGCCTGAGCTCTCTTTTCAAGAAGCGTTGGATGAAGTGTGTGCAGCAGAACTTGCCACGCTATCTATAGCCGATCTTCCCTGTGGCCAAAGCACTGAAAACCTAGGAGGGAGGTGATTCATTCCAGCTCAGTGGACAGCTCCATGGACTATAGCGATGAGAAAGCGCAGGACGAATCGAGAAATGTGAACCGTGTTCAAGGTTCACAGCAGCCATCCTGACCAAGTGCAGAGGCAGCCTTGGAATGCCGGGGCTGTGGGGGATTCCATCTGCAGCCCGCCTGCCGTTTTAAAGACGTGATTTGCTGCAGATGCAGCCACCAGAGCCACATCGCCCATGTGTGTCAGTTGGCACAGCCAGTAGTCGTGGTGCCAACGCGACTGAATAGGGATCGCCGGTCCTTGCCAAGGAGACCCGGTGCACAGGATGCCCGTTCCAGTTGGGGGAGGGGCCCGGCAGCTGTGAACATAGTTACCCTCGCAGCCAATGGCCAGCTCCGCAAGAAGATCTATGTTGACGTCACCATAGAAGGCAAGCCGTCAGATGGAGATGGACTCTGGCTCCGCTACCACAATTGCATCCTGGAGCACAATGAAATGGCTGGTGCCGTGGCTGGCCAAACACCACCTCACACCTTGCAATATGACCCTTCGTGACTATCAAGGACCCCAACTTCCCGTTTTAGGGTGTGGAAAGTTCAGAGTGAGATTTAAGAATTTTAGTGGCAAGCTGCCCCTAGTTGTAGTTGCCCCCCCCCCATTGCCAAGTTTACTTGGTCTTAACTGGTTTGAGCCTCTAGGGCTGACCATACAAGGGGTTAACGCCATTAGTTCAGATGAGCTGGATACTCTAGTCAGGGAGTTTCCCACTGTTTTTGGTGGCAAGCTGGGCTGTTATAAGGGCACCCCAGTGTCTTTCAGTTTGTATCCCAGTTTTCCTCCCTGCAGATTGAAGCCCCAGCGCGTGCCCTTCGTGCTTAAGGCTAAAGTAGATGCTGAGCTTGATAAGCTCATCTCTAAGGGAATTTTAGAACCAGTAGATTTTGCCTGCTGAGAGACGCCAATTGTAACACCCACTAAGGCAGATGGTTCGATCAGCATCTGTGTGAATTACCACTCAACTATTAATAAGGTGCTCCTGGGCCATGCTTATCCTGTCCCTGTAGTGCAACATGTGTTGCACTCCTTTGGCAAGGGTTCTGTGTTCGCCAAACAGGACCTGTCACCAGCAATTGATGGTAGATGATGAAACTGCAGAGGCCAAAACTATTTCACACACCGAGAAGCGTTCCGGTGTTGTCTCCAACACTGGAACGCTCCTCCAAGTCGGTGTAAGTGTAGCCCCGGGGCTCTTCCAGAGCTTGATGGAGAGAGTAGTTCAAGGAATCCCTGGGGTCATACCATATTTTGACGATGTGTTAGTATCCGCTACGTGGAAGTAATGGACAGGCTGCGCAGGAGCTCCATCAATTTAACAATGCAGGGCTTAAGATGAACCACACCAAGTGCCAGGTTGCCGTGCCAGAGGTGGAGTTTTTGGGGTTCTTGATTGAAGGCTCTGGCATCCACCCCACTCCGGCTTAGATGGCAGTGATTGCGGACGCCTCATCCCCTCGCTGTAAGGCAGATCTACAGGCTTTTCTTGGCCTTTTAAACATTTATGCCGTCTTCCTCTCTCATAAGGCATCCATGGTGGAGCCTTTACATCGCTTGCTGGACCGTGGGGCATCCTGGTTTGGGGATCTTGGGAGGTTGCTGCTTTCCAAGCTGTCAAGCGACTCATAGTCTCAAATTCTATCCTGACCCAGTATTGTAAGCACCTGCCACTTGTTTCGGTTTGTGACGCCTCCCCGTATGGGGTGGGCACTGTACTGAGCCATGCCCTGCCTAATGGCCGAGAAGTCCCCGTGGCCTATTTTTCTCAGACCTTGGGCCCAGCTGAACAGAACTACTCGTAACTGGATCAGGGCGCCCTTGCATTGGTCACTGGGGTTAAACATTTCCATCACTATCTTTACGGACGCTCGTTCCTGCTCATCACAGATCACAAGGGGAGAGCTGAGGAATTTGTGCAATATCTGCATGATAAAGTCACTCAGATTCGGGACGGCTTGGACTCCAATTGGGTAGCCTCAGATGGGATGACGGGAGTGGATCTTGAGAATGTTATCTGGGAAGAGTTTGATACTGTGACTCCTGAGGACGTAGACAGGATTCTGGGGAGGCTAAACGCTACCACATGTTTATTGTACCCGTGTCCCTCTTGGCTGGTACTGGCCTCCCAGGAGGTTACACGAGGCTGGCTTCAGGGTATTATTAATGCTTCCTTGAGTGAGGGTGTCTTCCCAGTTGCCTTGAAAGAGGCGGTGGTGAGGCCCCTCCTCAAGAAGCCTTCCCTGGACCCAGCTATATTAGTTAATTATCGTCCGGTCTCCAACCTTCGCTTCATGGTGAAGGTTGTTGAGAGTGTGGTGGCGCGACAGCTCCCTCGATACCTGGATGAAGCTGTCTATCTGGATCCGTGCCAGTCGGGTTTCAGGGTGGGTTACAGCACGGAAACGGCATTGATCGCGTTGGTTGATGATCTCTGGAGGGCTCGGGGCAGAGGATATTCCTCGGTCCTGGTCCTCCTCGATCTCTCAGTGGCTTTTGATACCATCGATCATGGTGTCATGCTGCGTCGGTTGGGAGGTTTAGGAGTGGGAGGCACCATTATGCGGTGGTTCTCCTTTCTCGCTGACTGAACGCAGTCTGTGTTGGCGGGGGGCAGAGGTTGACCTCGAGACGCCTCACTTGTGGGGTGCCACAGGGGTCTGTCCTCTCGCCCTTCCTGTTCAACATTTATGTGAAGCCGCTGGGTGAGATCATCCGTGGTTTTGGGGTGAAATGTCAACTGTATGCCAATGACACGCAGTTGTACATTTCTACCCCGGATCACCCCAATGATGTCCTTGACGTAATGTCCCACTGCCTGGAAGCCATAAGGATCTGCATGGGGAGGAACAGGTTCAGACTCAACCCCTTCAAGACAGAGTGGCTGTGGCTTCTGGTGCCCCAATATAGCCGGTTGTGCCATCACTGGCTATTAGGGAAGAGATCTTGCCCCCCTCAGAGAGGGCTCGCAACTTGGGTGTCCTCCTGGATGCATGGCTGTCCTTAGATGATTATATGACGGCCGTGGCCAGGGGAGCTTTTTATCAGGTTCGCCTGATTGCCCAGTTGCGTCCCTTTCTGGATCGGGATGCCCTATGCACAGTCACTCACGCTCTCGTCACTTCCTGTTTGGACTACTGTAATGCTTCTACATGGGGCTCCCCTTGAGGAGCACCCAGAGGCTCCAGCTAGTCCAGAATGTGGCCGCACGAGTGGTTATGGGAGCGACTCATCGCTCCCGGGTAACTCCCCTCTTGCGTGAGCTGCACTGGCTCCAGGTGGTCTTCCGGGTGCATTTCAAGATGCTAGTCACCATCTTCAAAGCGCTCCATGGCTTAGGACCAGGATATCTACAGGACCGCCTTCTGCCAATGAATATCTCCCACCACCCAATACGCTCTCACAGAGAGGGCCTCCTCAGGGTGCCGTCAGCCAGACAATGCCGGCGGGCAGCCCCCAGGGGGAGAGCCTTCTCTGTGGGAGCTCTGGCCCTATGGAATGAACTACCCCCAGATATAAGAAAGATTCCTGACCTCCGTTCCTTCCAACGAGCCCTGAAGACTCTGCTGTTTCATCAAGCCGGTCTAACTACAAGGTTTTAAATTTTTAAAGGGGTTTTTAGTAGGGGTTTTAAATTTTATGGCCAAATAGTTTAATTATTTTATTAGTTTTAATTTTTATATGTGATTGTTTTAATATGGCTGTAAACCGCCCTGAGTCCCAATGGGAGAAGGGTGGTATATAAATGCAATAAACCTAAACCTAAACAAGCCACTTCTCGGAATCCAGGCTGGAGGCCGTCCTGCCCCGCTCATTTTGCCTCCTCGGATGATGTGTTACTCGACGTTCTTGGCTGTCTACTCATATACTCTCCTGCACCGGCTGGGACGGGACCTTGCTCACGCCGACGCTTTGAGCCATTGCCCCGTGCCAACTCTGCTGCCTGACCCTGTTCTGCATTGGCCGTCTGCTTAATTGACTGTTCTCCTTTGCCTGTAACAGCTCCTGACATTGCCCATTTGTCTCCCCGGGACATGGTATTGTCCCAAGTCATGGACTGGATGGCTAGGGGGTGGCTGCAGGGTCCCTTCTCACTGGAGCCATATGCTAGCCAGCAGGTTGAGTTGTCAACGCAAAGTGGCTTCTTTTTATGGGGGCACTAGGTAGTGGTTCCGCTCCCGCTATGGCGCTCGCTGTTGTCCCAACTTCATCAGGGCCACCCAGGGATAGTCTACATGAAGGCCCTGGGTCGCTGCTATATGTGGTGATCCAACCTGGATAGGGATATCTCTGAATGGGTTGCCACCTGCCCGCAGTGTCAGGAAAATAGTCCTATGCCACCAAGAGACACCCCCAGGGAGTGGGAAGACCCTAGGGCACCCTGGTCCTGCATGCATACCGACCTTGCAGGTCTGATGCAGGGCCAAACCTTCCTCACAGTGGCCGATGTGTTCTCAAAGTGGATGGAGGTGGTCCTAATGCCATCTACCACTTCGGAGGCAGTAATTCGGGCTTTCTGGGGTTTATTCGTGACTCATGGCTTACCTGACATTCTGGTGTCAGATAATGGGCCCCAATTTACGTCCACCCCTTTTGAGGTTTTCCTAGCTACCCAGGGAATTCGGCACTGTCTCATCGCCCCGTTCCATCCGTCTAGCAACGGATGTGCTGAACGGGCCATCCGATCTGCCAAGGATGCATTGAGGAAATTAGGCTCGTAGACCTGGCAGGAGAAGTTAAATAGTTATTTCTTAGCACACCATACTACCCCATGCCAACTCACAAATAAAAGCCCAGCCAAGTTACTAATGGGCCGTAAATTGCGCACAGTGCTGGACCACATACACCCGCAATACTGCCCCACTAAGCCATTAAATTCAAATAGGCGGCAACTGCCATTCCAATTGCGGGACCCGGTTTATGCTCGGAATTATGGGGGACAGCCCTTATGGCTACTGGGGACCATTGTAGGAATTGAAGGCCCCTCCTCTTATTGGATTGACATGGGCCAGGGCAGGATTTGGAAATGACATCAGGACCAGTTATGGAAGAGGTGGCTGACCACGAGCCTACTTTGCGGGTATCGTGCTCTAGCAGAGCTCCATGCCAAGCTGCCTGCTGTCCTTACTGAACAAACACACCTCTCTCCCACGCCCCCACTGAAAGAAGCGACACCATCACACTTACCTGTTGCAACCAATGAAGCAGTCGAGGACACCCAGGGGGTAAAACTGGGTGACGAGTCATTACCAGGCAAGGCAGCCCCAATAAGCTCACAGGCTGAACCCTCTGGGCCCTGACGATCAGGGCAGAGCCGGTGTAGGCTGGCGTACTTGCAAGACTACACATGCACCACCAGGGTGGAAAGGGGTGTTGAATTCTGAGCCTGACACTAGAGATTTCCCTCTCCCTAGCAACCAGCACGAATGGTTCAGCAGTTCTTTGATTGGTTGACTGCGTTGACAGCTCGTATAAAAGAGAGCTGTCAACCGCGGGCTGTTGCTGTTGACTAAGTTACTGTTTAATAAAGTTGTTGCCTGCCCCAGCCGCTTTCGCTTCAGTCATTGCCAGTGCAGCCTGAGAATTTAATAGCAATAGCACGGCATCTGTCATAACTTTGAAATTAGTTGTGTCATGACTCATTAGAGTCATGGTTCGGAGGACAAGGAGTTGGAACTGGGACCATCTCACAGGGATGGCATGTCTCCCTTGGCATGTTTGGAGAAACCAGAGTCTGAGACATATGCTGCCCCAAGCCCCTAACGCATTAGAGGATGTGATTGACCAGACAAAGAGTTGCCTGCCCTCACAAATACAGGGGGAAATCAGCTGCAGAAAGGCAGTGGTGCTAAGAGGCAGCAGATCTCCTCTGATGAGGAATAGCTCGCTCCCCCCAATCAATCCAAGGTAAAGGAGAGCTGAGCATAGGCAAGCCCAGAGAAAGGCTGCAAGACTACTTGGGAAGAGTTCACCACACCTCTCCTCATAAGGAACACCTGGACTGGAATAGCTTAAGGAAAGGCTTAGGAAAAGTTAGCCTTTGCCTGGAACAATTGTTTACTTTGTCTTAGACTCTCCTGGCTTTGTCTCATGTCTGTTGCTTTTTGCCTTGCCTCACTTGGCAATTTGCTTTCTACCTTTTGTCTTGGACCTAGCTTTTCTCTTGTGGATTCGTCTTGGCCTTTGCTTCATTGTACCCTTAGAACTGCTTCTTGCCTTGCACCTTTTCTTTGCCCTTATCTTGTGCCTTGTGGACTGGATTTGGAACCTAGACCTTGCCCTGAGAGCGTACTCCTACTTTGTGGGCTTTATTTGTATCATGGGGCCTGTTGTTTGGGGGACTTAGGGTGGATGCCTTCACCCTAAGATGGTGGTGAGCAGGGATGGGTTCTACTTACCTTTATTACCAGTTTGCAACAGGAGCGCACACACTTCTGCGATCACTCATGATGATCTCGTGGCGGATGGGCAGAGCTTCCCATCGGTTTTACTACTGGTTCTATAGAACTGGACCGAACTGGGACCAATCCACCACTGGTATGGAGGATGGAGCTTTACCTGTTGTTGGAGGGTCATTTGCTGGAACATTTGTTGAGAGAAATAAAGGACTTTGTAGAAGCCTGCTTTGCCTTGACTAGTTGGGTCATAACAGGTTTGTACGTAATTTTGGGGTATTTGCAGTTGTTTTGAAATGTCATTAAATGGCCTGCTTATCTTAAGGATTACCTGTATTTATTGGCAACCTCATCAGATTTAGAATCTGTTTAGAATTTTAACAAATACCTAATATTTCTAAAATTCTAAAATATAATCTTTTGCTATTCAATTTATATATCTATATATTTTGCAAAGGCACTAAGCTGCTAAGTCATTTAATATTTAAAATACATTAAATGCTTAAAAATAGTGCTACAAGTTACCCAATTGCCTTAATTACAAAGCAGTTAAGCTAAAAATATACTTTTCCTTATGTTTTTTTTGCAATAAAAATAATTAAGAGTTTTCTTGGGAAAAGTCATTACAGTTAGTAGTAATATGAAAACTTGCTCATTTTGATTTAAGATTGGTTTTACACCAATCTTAAATCAAGATTGGATTACTAGTGTTACAATCTGTTGGAAGCAGAATTTCAAAAGTAGTTTCATACTGTGCATCATATAATACAATATCCCTCAAAATAATCTTGCAGTAGCCTTTAACAAATACTGCTACCCTTTCAAATAGTTGTTTCCTTACAGTCATATCTATGACTGTCCTAAATTATCCTTAGCTAAGCCACATCAGTTTCCTTGGTTATATTTTCTTTATCACTGGTTCCCTGGCTGATATGTGTTGTTTTTTGTTTTATTATGAAAGCATTCCCCCTCAGATCAGATAATATATTCTGAATCCTAGGTTGTCACAATCTGAGTAAATAGTACCAGATGGTTGAAATAAACACCCCCACTGAATTCTCAGAAAAGCCAAAATCTACAAAGCTAATCACATCTGAAAAGAAAATAAAACAATATAGCCTCTGACATCTAACTCTTAATATATTCTGTGCAACCTACAGTAATAAGTCTAGGTATGCTAAAAAAAATAATCAATGCAGCTGATTAATTTAGAACAAATACATATGTGAAAAAGTCCCAGACAATTCTAAAACTGGATGGAACCAACCTCATTTTGTAATGAGGAAAAATGTTACCTGGTACCTTTGTTATAAAGCTTCTGTGTGCTACCTGCTGCATATTATTAAGCCATCACAACATGGATTGTCTCAGACTTCCACGGAAGAAATACAATCTCACTTTTTGCAGAGCTGACAACCATGGCAGAATGAGGACCTGCTGAATGGATTGGGGCCTCAACCTTCTTCCTGGATAAAAGGGAGGAACTGGGATTTACCAAAAGTGCTCCATATAGATGCTCCCCATGAGGAAGCCATAAAACTGTGGTCTCTGATGAATTTTAGAGCTCTAAGAACTCAGGGAAAGTCAATTTTGCTCCAACAGATGCTGATTTGCCCACTTTCCTTCTTAATCATTTCTGAAAATGGTTTGTCAAATGCTTTTTGGAAAGTAAGAACTTTTAGAATAACAAGTTTCATCATACCAGACGATTGTCTTTCAGTCCTTAGCAACTCATTAGATTGGTTCTCTCTACTTCAGGAAGGGATATTGAAATACTGAACATACTACTTTTGGAACTTGCCAAGCTGTAATAGTGAATGGTAGATCGGTTCCTTTATTTTCTGTTCTATAACTGGCAGGTGTGGAGTGGTGATACTATTGCTAAAGATCTTATTCCTCTACAATAAGACAAATTTCTTTCAGAAAGAAAGGGAAACCCTATTAAGACCTTTCTCTTGATCTGGATAAGGACTTGCTAGTGGTTTCTGATGAAATTGCTCTCACTTGACTGTTATTTATGTTACAGAACTCTATATGTTAGTAATAGCCTTTGCACTGCTGCATCTCCTGTAGCAGGATATTTTCAATAGTTTTAACATTTCATGAAGGATAATTGCATTTGGACTAGTGTATGTTGCTTCGGTACTTACCTCTACAGAACAGCAATTTTCCTTTAAAGACACTGGCTGGAATGAAGTAGTGTTTCTATGGACAAAAAAAGAACTAAAAGCTATTTTCTACAGAAACCAATATGGGACAAATCTAGTACTATTCAATAATTTTGTTTGGTTCAATAAACAAATTCAGTTCTAGTACCATCATTCATTCATTCATTCATTCATCCATCATTCAATTTATATAGTTGCCTTTCACAAGCTTGTGACCTTAGCTGGCTCTTATAACTAAAAACGTTCAAATAACATAACCATTAAATAAAATCTAAAAATCACTAAAATATAACCACTCTCTTAAAAACCAAATTAAAAGCTCAAATAAAAACCAAAATTAAACTGGGAAACAAAAAAAACCCCTACAAATGAAAGTTCTGTATATAGCCATGTGGCATTTTCTCAAAATCAGATTATTTCTGAATTATCCTTCACATAATCGGTATAAAAAACATTCTGGCTTAGCATTTTGGCTTATAAGATTTATTTGCTTATAGGAAAATAGATTTGTGCTGAATTTCTGAACAGAGAAATTATTCTCTGGATGTAATACATTCTTGTAATGTCATATAAGTAACAGTTACAGAATACTTTAGAGTAAAAAGTACCATGCTCTTTTATATGACTCAAATAAGCCTAGTCACAAATTATTTAATCATATAAAATGGCATTCTTTCCAGGAAACTACTCTTGAAAAAAATTTGGAGAATTTTTCAAAACTGGTCTTTGAATTAGCTACAGTGGTTGGATTTACACAATATGCTGAATTTTAATCAAAGGAACTATATATTTTGATAAACTACCTAATATTGCCCAATTCAAGAGATAAACTGAATTTATGCTATTTTGATTGCTTGTTACTTCAAGAAATATACATGTATGTCCATGTAATTGGACTGGCTTGGTAAATTCTTACAAAAGCAGAATTGTTTTTCTTGTAAATGCCATTCTTTTTATAGCATCCAAAAATCTACTTACCAAATCTACCTTCCCCTTGCCTACAGGCCCATCTGGTTACTTTACAACATTCAAGCTTCTGCCTGTTTTACAAGAACCCAGGGTTAAAATGGACATGAATAATTCCTTCCGACTTACAAAAACCTTTTGAATTCTGAAATGGAGTTCCTCAGAAATTTAGACAGTCTACTTTATGTGTATATGTGCAAGATAATCTGACAAAAATGATATATGGAAAAGATTGAAATGTTTAATATAGGCTGGTTTCTTTCTTTCCTTTGTTTCTTTACATAAAAATATAACTTTAAGTTTTAATGCCTGTCAAATAAACCTCTAGCATGTATTGTGCTATACATGTTTTCTCACACATTCTCGGAAAGCAGTTCATTCTATTGAAATCTGCAGTGATCTCTTATTGAGGAGTTAAATAGACAGTTTTAGTAACAGTATTATAACAGTAAAATAAAATATCCATGCTGATAGTCACAGTTTTTCTGATTCAATGAGCATACAATTTTCTCTTTTAATTTTTGTTGTGTCAATTCTTATGCTGTTGTTCTCAGACATTTTTCATCATTATACCAGGGGTGAAATGCTCCTGGTTCGGACTGCTATGCTATGGGGTTGTTTTGTTCTCCACAGTGATGTTTTGGGAGGGCAGGTGGACATATTTATTATAATTGTCAGCTGCAGAGGTCCACCTGCCCTCCCAAAGCACCACCTCGATGAACAAAACAACCCCATTGCGCTGCACCTCCTTCTGCAACCAAACACACCCACCCGTGCGTGCCGATTCCTCAAATGGGCTGTGCATGGGGCGCTTGGAGAGTGAGCAAGCAAGAGAGCTCTCCAACCTCTGTTTATGTATGTGTGTGTGTGTGTGTGTGTGTGTTAGGGAGGGAGGGAGGGAGGAAGGGAGGAAGCGATCTGAAGCCGAGGCACCCAAACTTCTGGCAGTAGTGTGGGCGGCTTCTGAGCAGCCCTGAGTCAACCAGCTCCACCTGACCTACTCCCTGAGTCTCACCATTCTCCTTGCCCCCCATCCCACTCAAGCAGCAGCAGGTTCTTCAGGACAACAGGATCTCTCATTTTTCCCACAGCACAGCGTACGCTTGCTACCTCTGCTTGTCTGCTTGCAAGTGATGATCTTCTCTGCTTCTCTTGGGATGCTGGTGTGGGCACCATGGATGCATAGCTTGTTGGGGCTGAGCAGGAAAACCGCTGCTTGAGTGGGGTGGGGGTGGGGACGAGGAGAACGGCGAGACTCAGGGAGTAGGTCAGGTGGAACTGGCTGCTCAGAAGCTGCCTCCACTGCTGCCAGAGGTTTGGGTGCCTCAGCTGCAGATCACTCCATCCCTTCCTCCTTCCCACACACACACACACACACACACACACACACACAAACTGAGGTTGGAAAGCTGTCTTGCTCATTGTCAAAGTGCCCTATGCACAGCAGAATGATGTAAATGATGTCAAACTGGCCATACCCACACAGTCACATGACCACCAAACCATGCCATAACAAGCCACGCCCACAGAACCAGTAGCAAAAAAATTTAGATTTCAGCCCTGCATTATACTATGTGTTTTTATTTGTTCTGGTCTCTGGTCTAAGACTATAATAATAAATTGTTGTTATTGAACATCATTATTTGTAATTTGGCTAATTCTGGATGGCCAGTTTACATATTAGTTCAGTCTTTATGACTTTATGTCTTCAGTGTCAAAATACTGGCTTTATTACTGGAAAAAAAAATCCAGGAAACTACAGACCAATCAGCTCAACATCAGTACCGGAAAAGATAATCAAGCAGTTTATTTCTGAGCACCTAGAAATCAAAAAGACAATTATTAGAGGCCAGCATGGGTTTGTCAAAAATAGATCATGCAAAACAAATCTTATTCCTTTCTTTGACAAAGTGATTAAATTAATGGATTAGAAAAATGTTGTGGACATAGTTAACTTAGACATCAGTAAGGCATTTGACAAAGTTGCCCATAACTTACTTCTTGGAAAGATAGAAAAATATGCAAAGAACATACCATCACCAAATAGATTAACAATTGGCTGACCAACAGCACTCAATAGGTAATCCTCAAGGAATTACATCTACATGGAGGGAAACATGCAGTGGAATGCCTCAAGGTTTTATTTTAAGCCCAATATTCTTCAATATTTTCATAAATTACCTGGAAAGGGAAAGAGAAGGGGAAATCAAATTTACCAGTGACACCAACCTGTGGGAAATAGCTAATACTTTAAATGATACTCAAGATTCAGATGGATCTTGACTTTCTGTGAACATGGCTAACTGAACACATACACAGGGAGAGACCTCTGAACAATTTCTCCCTGGAATGTTGCTCTTCTGCCTTCTAACTGAAGGGATTGATATCCCGTCAGTTTTTATGATCCACCCGGTTAGGGTATGTCGAAGAACTTCCCCTCAGGACCCTTATATATAGCTATAAGCCAGCAGTTTGCTTTTGGAGCTGAACTCCAAAGCTGTCTGCATGCCAAAAACTATGAAGGCAGGGGAGGGGCGGCAATCCGTTTGGGGGCTGAAGAGTTGTCATTTTTTGAAATTCATGTTTCAAACTGACAGTAAGTTATGCCTTTCTTAACTTAGTCACCTTCAAAGACTATTATTCTATCTTAAGTCAATTTAAAAGAGACCCTTTCCAGCAACAGCCCGCTATACCTTTTTGAAGACCTGTGCCATTTTAGGGGATTTTTGTTTTGTTTTAAAGAATAAAGAAGACTGCCAAGGCAAGCCAAATAAAGAAGTGGGCAGAGAGAGAAAAAATGCTGGCAGAGAAAGATATAGATTGAAAGCTGTGATTTTAGTAACTGGAAGCTGGATCTTCTCAGCTGTGGGTGGCTAAAGTCTTCTGATTCTGATTAAAAGAGGAAGCCAAGACGGTGGAGCAAAGTATTACAGATATTTGTAAGATCTCTAAATAAAATACGTCGATTTGTGAATCAGTTGTTCTCTAAGGATTAAAAAAAAACTTTTCAAAGTACTTTTAAGATGCAGACATGTGGAGAATGTTACCAAACTGCTGAGGCAACTTCACAGGTAGCTGAAAATACTGAGGAATTTATCATAGCTTTGGAAGAGTCAAATATTAATTTTCACTTTGTCCTTATTACTATGGTTCAAATGTAAACATTTCAACACAACTAAAAGAAGAGCTTCAAGAAAATAAATAATTTTGGAACTTTTTCTTTCAGGAACTTTAACAAGATTGAGGATCTCGTGATAAAAAGAAAGGACTATAGGACTTTGATATTTCCAGAGAAGAAAACTATTTTACTCCATGAGGATAAGCTGGAAGGAGAAACTTAAACTTAATGAGTTACCTGGAATCAGAATGCATTTTTTTCTTCTTTTTTTAAAAAATTATTTATTTAAATCAATACATCAGAAAAACATATGAAACATATGAAATTCCTGTGGGCAACTTCTTACAAAGAAAATGTGTACAAGATGCTGTATAGATGGCACCTCCCTCCTGCTCGTCTTTCCAAAATGTATTCAAATCTTTCCCCAAACTGTTGGAAGTGTGGGGAGATTGGCACCTACTTCCATATGTGGTGGACCTGTTCCAGGACGACCGAATTCTGGAAAATCATACAGTCATGGATCTTGGAAATTACAGGATATAATCTAATTCTGAAACCATAGTACTACTTACTGAATATTAGGCCAGACAACTTAGGCACAAATATATGGTGTTTGTGTGTATTTATCATCACGTTAGCAAGAATATGCTTCGCCCAACATTCGAAGGGGAAAGATTTGCCAGCTGAAGACTCTATTTTGGAGAAAATCTTGGACTATGCGGAAGCCAACAGACTGATTAAAGCATTGAGAGATCAAAAGGACTCTGTACATTTCCAATGTTGGGACAAATGGTACATTTGGTTGAACAACAAACTCCCAAAAGGTCAAGTATAACTAGGATTATGTTTAATGTATGTTAAATCTGATTGAAGCTTAAATATTGTATAAAATGTAAATATCATGTAAAGTTCCTGTCGCGATCATTTTTTTGATTATTTTTTTTCTGATGTATTCATTTTTCTCTTCTTGATATGTACAACTGAAAGAAAGATTTAACCCAAAATTTGCAAATGTACTTTTTTTACATATATATATAATGGTTAAATAACTTTTAAAGTAGGCAAAAGCTATTGAAAATGTACTTGAGAGTACCTGTATTAAGAGAAAGTAAAAGAAAATGATGTATCAGTTTAAAGAAAAACTCTGTATGTTAAAAAGGAAGTTTATAAAAGAAAATGATAATTATTCTATAAGGGTAGTTTGTAGGAAGGGAGCCAGAGGTGGGCTTCAGTCTGTTTGGATGGTTTCGGATGAAGCAGTTGTTATTTTGCCAAGTTTGAGGAACCGGCTAATCCACTGGCTGGCTGGCCCTGCCCCTGCCTGTTTTTCAGGCCATTTTTTGTCAATTTTCAGGCCGTTTTAGGGCCATTTTTGCCCTATTTTGGAGCTATTTTTCAGATCAGAAAATGGCTGAAAAAATGGCCCCAAAATGGCCCAGGAAAGAGCCTAAAAACCTGCCTGAAAATGGCCAAAAAAACAATGCCAAACAGGCCAAAAATGAAGATTTCAAAACTTCAATGAATTCTCTTGAAGCTGTACAACAATCTGGATTTGAAGGGGGAAGAGGAATTCATAACTTGTGTGGGCACACACTTCAGACCTCTTAATACCTCACATCCATTGTGCTTTTACCTGCCCCACTGCTTTTAAACATTTGCTGGCAATCACAAAGTGAACTTTCACCTTCATATTCCCCCTTCTGCATTTGGATTATTACACAACCATATGAAATAGTATAAAATCGCACTAGTAAACACAGTAGCACCTAGACTATAGCAGAACTTTGTGGGAAAAAATGATTTAAGTTCCCATACTCCATATATAGATTATGTTGAACAAATGTAATGTCTTTGGGTTGATTTAAAGCCAAAATATGAAAATAAGAAAAACAAGAAAACTTGAATTGTCATAATGTTGTCTTCCTAAAGCCCCCTGCTACAATTTTTTTCTAATAAACTTTATGTCTAATTTTAGAACCAATTCTGAGAAAATAAGGTTGAAAGAAATTCAAAAATCCTTCCACCCACTTAGGTTGTGTTTTAAAGCACACATCTGTCTCTAGCACATTTAGTTGGACAACAAGCAGACTCTTTGGAAAGAAATCAAGTAAAGGAGAGAAGAAAATCAATGGACTCCCCCCCCCAAATTATGGGGTGGGGGAGGAAAGGAATCTTAAGTATCAGTGTAAAAGCCCCCTTTTTCCAGTGATAGATAGATAGATAGACAGATAGACAGACAGAAAGACAGATTTAGATGGATATTGACAGACTTGAACCCTTACCAACAAAATAAATTTAGTTGTGAAAAAAGTAAGATCCTACGTATAGGCAGAAAAACCAAATGCATAGATACAGAATACGTAGGTGTTACTGACTTAACAGTAGCAATGGTAAAAGAATCTAAGTGTTCTCGTAGACCACTACTTAAATATGAATAAGTAGTGTACTTCAGCTGCCAAACAACCTAATGCAGTCATAGGTTGCATCAACAGAGAATAATATCAAGATCATATGAAGTGATAATGCCACTTTATACTGCACTTGCAAGACCAAATTTGAAATATTACATCCAATTCTGATCAATACCATACAAAAAACATGAGACCTAGAATGCAGACAAGAGGTCTGAAGGCTAAACCATATGATGAATGATTGAGGGAACTATAACTGGTCTAACAAAGAAAAGGACCAGTAGTGTCACAGAGAAAAGGGAGTTAACCTATACTCCAAAGCACCTGAAAGCAAAACAAGAAGTAATGGGTGGAAAACCATAAGAGACAAATCCAACCTAGAACCAAACAAAAACTAAGGAACAATTAATTAGTGGGATGGCTTATCTCTGGAAGTTGTGGGTGCTCCATTACTCGAGGTTTTCAAGAAATAACTGGACAGCCATTTGTCTGGAATAGTATAATATATCCTGCTTGAAAAGGTCTGTTATATTTTCTGTGTTCTCAAAGAGTGAATAAATTTATTCTTTATATATTTAATATATATAAATATATATATTATATATAAATATATAATATAGTGGGGCAAAATAGTATTTAGTCAGCCACGAATTGTGCAAGTTCTGCCACTTAAAAAGATGAGAGAGGCCTGTAATTGACATCATAGGTAGACCTCAACTATGAGAGACAAAATGAGAAAACAAATCCAGACAATCACATTGTCTGATTTGGAAAGAATTTATTTTCAAATTATGGTGGAAAATAAGTATTTGGTCACCTACAATCAAGCAAGATTACTGGTCCTCACAGACTTGTAACTTCTTCTTTAAGTTAAGGCTCCTCTGTCCTCCACTCATTACCTGTATTAATGGCACCTGTTTGAACTTGTTATCAGTATAAAAGACACCTGTCCAAAACTTCAAACAGTCACACTCTAAACTCCACTATGATGAAGACCAAAGAGCTGTTGAAGGACACCAGAAACAAAATTGTAGACCTGCACCAGGCTGGGAAGACTGAATCTGCAATAGGCAAGCAGCTTGGTTTGAAGAAATCAACTGTGGGAACAATAATTAGAAAATAGAAGACATACAAGACCACTGATAATCTCCCTCGATCTGCAGCTCCACACAAGATCTGACCCTATGGGGTCAAAATGATCAAAAATCCCAGAATCACACGGGGAGATCTAGTGAATGACCTGCAGAGAGCTGGGACCAACGTAGCAAAGGCTACCATCAGTAACACACTACAACGTCAGGGACTCAGATCCTGCAGATCCTGCAGTGCCTGTTTAAGCCAGTACATGTCCGGGCCCGTCTGAAGTTTGCTAGAGAGCATTTGGATGATCCAGAAGAGGATTGGGAGAATGTCATATGGTCAGGTGAAACGAAAGTAGAACTGTTTGGTAGAAACACAACTTGTCCTGTTTGGAGGAGAGAGAATGCTGAGTTGCATACAAAGAACACCATACCATGAAGCATGGGGATGGCAACATCATGCTTTGGGGCTGTTTCTCTGCAAAGGGACCAGGAAAGAATGAATGGGGCCATGTATCATGAGATTTTAAGTGCAAATCTCCTTCCATCAGCAAGGGCATTGAAGATAAAATGTGGCTGGGTCTTTCAGCATGACAATGATCCTAAACACACACCCTGAGCAACAAAGGAGTGGCTTCATAAGAAGCATTTCAAGGTCCTGGAGTGACCAAGCCAGTCTCCAGATCTCTAACGCATAGAAAATCTTTGAAGGGAGTTGAAAGTCTGTGTTGCCCAGCGACAGCCCCAAAACATCACTGGTCTGGAGGAGATCTGCATGGAGGAATGGGCCAACATACCAGTAACAGTGTGTGCCAACCTTGTGAAGACTTACAGAAAACATTTGACCTCTGTCATTGCCAACAAAGGATATATAACAAAGTATTGAGATGAACTTCTGATATTGACCAAATACTTATTTTCCACCATAATTTGCAAATAAATTCTTTCCAAATCAGACAATGTCATTGTCTGGATTTGTTTTCTCATTTTGTCTCTCATAGTTGAGGTCTACCTATGATGTCAGTTACAGGCCTGTCTCATTTTTTTTAAGTGGGAGAACTTGCACAATTGGTGGCTGACTAAATACTTCTTTGCCCCACTGTATTTGATGAATTTTCTGCCACATATGCAAAAATAACTTGACCTGGGATTATAGAAAACACAGGAAGAACTTAAAAAACAAGGAATATTAATAGATTGGTGGCCCTACTTACAAATAAAAACAAGATATAGAAAAGACCAAGAGAAAGGAGGAATAGGAGCAAAACTGAATCGATTAAATTATTGGAAACCAAGGAAGAAAAATTAATCTCAAAAATTTATATATATTTACTAGAATTTGATTTAGCAGAAGAATTGGTTAAAGGACAAATGATAGCATGGGCAAGAAACATTGGATGTAACATACAGCTATAAGAATGGGAAAGGGTATGGGAAACCAACTACAGCATGACAAAATCAATAGCATATAAGGAGAATGTTGAATGTTGAATGTTGAATAACCACACACAGAAAGGATGAAGATATATGTGGTATTTTATTGTCTTACATAGTGACCTTATATAGTTGTATAACTTTCAAGTTATAGCGAATTTGGCAGCATATCATTGGCTCACAGAATCTTCCAGGTAATTAGAATCTTTGGTTAACCATTGCTTGCTTAACCACTTAAAATGTTTAGCTATAGTTAAAGTCTAACACACATTCCACTTCCTCTCTTCTTGTTTACAGAGTTAGGGTCTTATTTTCTAATGCCATTTCCTGGTGCCTACGTGTAAGTAACCTTCCTTATCTGAGGTTTGCCATCCAAGATAGGAAAACTCCTGCACATATGCAGACTCCTACATTTCCTCTCTTTTTATTTAATTTTGAGGGAACAAAGATTTTTGTATATATCGCATTTGGTGAGGAGGCAGAGAGAGAGAGGCAGGACGAAACATAGTAAGTAATGAGGGAATACACTGAATGAAACAACAGTAAGCAACTAACATGACAATAATAATAGGATTAAGTTGTATAGGGTGAGCGTCATTCAAAGCAGTAACAGAACCAAGAGAAGACAAGAGAATACAAAAAAGAATTGTGACAGAATTAGCTGTAATAATAGCAAAAACAGCAGCAATTAGATTTTCAGGAGTCTGAGGTAGGTCAGCCTCAGCCAATTGCTGTTGAGTTTGGTATGTTGTGGCCGTCACTTGCCCTCATGTGATTGGCGGGGGTTGTTGATGTTTTGGAAGATAGACCTCCGTTTTGAGATCCAGATTGAAGTTGGGAATTGGTTGTGCAGACCCTCATGATAGGGTCGAATGTGCCAAGCAGGGATCCACAAAGGTTGGTGAGTTCAACCACCGCGTAACCAGGTCCCCAAGTAATTAGATGAGCAGGTCCCTGCCACTCAGGATTAGGAGAAGACGATATTTTACTAGCAGTCTTGTAAGTGGTTCTATTGCGCAAAAATGAACATTAACAGGAACATCTGAAAAAGATTCTACAAGAGTCAAATAATTCCAAGTAAATAAAAATTTACAACAGATAAAAATTAGGAATTAAATTAGGATTAGGAAGACCACATTGCAAAGGACCCATTGGCTGAATATATCTATTTATAATCCACAAATAATGCAATATTCTCCATTTCCCATTTTTCTTTTTAATAACAGAAACAGGAGTATGCCAGGGGCTAATAGAGGGTTCAGTATGACCAGCAGCTAATTGTTCCTGAACAAGTTGCTGTAAAGCAAATAATTTTTCCACCAAAAGAGGCTACTGTTCCACCCACAGGGGGGCGGTAGAGAGCCACTTAAGGGGAAGAGCCATAATCCAAAATCAATTTTGTATTTAAAAAAGAAAGGAGGTCCCGACCCCAAATATTAGTATGGCTATCCAAAATATAAGGTTGCAGAGCAAAAGACTTACCAGCTGCTATGGAGAATTGAATATCTTGTATGCTTTGCCACCTACACCCCATAAAAAAGAAACGGTTTTCTTAGGCCATTGTACAGGCCACTGAAAAAATGAAATAGAGCCTGGTTTAGCTCTGCAGACTAAAGCACCGTAATTAACATCCAGCTGTCTGCAATTACACCAGTTCGAATCTCCTCAGGCTCAAGGTTGACTCAGCCTTCCATTGTTTCTAAGGTAGGTAAATTGAGAACCCAGTGTGTGGGGGCAATAAGCTGACTTTGTATAAATATACAAAAGTATGAGGGCTATTGCTTAAAGCATTGTAAGCCATCCTGAGTCTTCAGAGAAGAGCGGCATATAAATCAAATAAAAAGAAAATAACAGTAACATCAACTCCAATATCAAGCAACCCTTGAAAAGGTTGCTTATTCAAAGAGTTAACAAAGGTGAAAGGAAGTAACAGACTGAAGTAAAGCCACAGAAGGAGAGGTAGAACCAAAACCAGCATCCTCACGTGCCTCTGTGCCAGAACATGGGACTTGATAGGGAAGTAAAAGTAATTTGAGCAATAGAGGATTGAGCAGGAAGAGTTTTGAGGGAGGTTCACCCAAGCCTGAATAAAAAGAGTTCCAGCGTAATCAGAATCAATAACATCAGGGATTACAAAGCACCCCTTTTTATGAGCTGAAGATCAAGGCAAGATAAGATCCACTAAACCAGATGGAAGAGGGTCCTTAAACTGAGAAGGAATCAATTTAACCTCCAAAGGAAATTTAAATTCCACAGATTCCTGAGTTATTAAATCGAGCCCAGCACTACTTGCTGTGGCTGGTGCTGCGGAAGAGAGGCTGCAGGGGGAGACATGACTATGAGAAAGGCACTCTTTTGGCTCTGGGTGGGTGCTGCACCCATTGGCAAGTTTCCCAACCAAAAACGGCACTGATTAGCCCAATGAAATCCTTTTTTACAAATTGGGCATTTTTTAGAAGGGCGATTTTGAGAAGTTGCAGGACACGAACGACAGTCCTTTTGAAAATCTCCTGGTTTACCGCATATAAAGCAATTGCCAGCAGGACGTTGCCCTTTTTGTATAGCAGCAGCTAAAAGGTCCATTTTATAAGTTTGAGAACCAATATCCTTGCAGAACCACAGCATGTCACCCAAGGCATAATGATTGGTAGCTTTTAAGGGCTGCAAGGCTCACTTACAATCAGCATTTGCATTTTCAATAGCTAATTCTGAAGAAGTTCCCCTGCAGTTTCTTGATGGTCAAATTGTTGATGAATAGCTTTAGACAATCTCTCTACAAAATCAGCATAGGGCTCACTAGCCCCCTGACTAATATTGGAAAATTTTGCTCATGGTTCCCCAGCCTGTGGTACCTTTAAAAAGGCACAAAATGCACATTCAAAAACAATAGTTAAGGTAGCTGGAGGAAGCACAGTTTGGGCAGGAATTGAAGCAAATTGACCTGAGCCAAAGAGTTATTCCACCGTGTATGTTCCCCCACCTCCCAGAGCAGCAGCTTGAGCATGTCTCATAAATTCACTTTTCCAAATAACATATTGCATTGAAGTCAAAATCATTCGGAAAACTTGCTTCCAATCCTCAGGAATCATAGTATATCCATTTTTTATCCCTTCTACCAAGCCTCTAGTAAAATTACCACTGATGCCATACTCTGTAATAGCCTTTTTTAGTTCTCTTAAAATTTGATAGGGCAGAACTTCCCATTCCACAATCCACTGTCCTGCCAATTGGCCCTGGCCTTGATGATATTGTACGGGACATACAGCCAACAACTCAGCAAGTTCTGCCCCAGGCATGGAGGAATCCCGTTTGTAGGATTCCACCATTTTTTGAAAAGCGGACTGGATAGCAGAGTTAGAAGGTTTAGTAATCTGACCTGTGTCAGGAAGAGCTGAAGGAGGCAGAGTTACATATTCTGGAGAGGAGGGAGGACGGACAACAGCAATGGAATAACTTGGAGGTGGTGTTGTGGCTCCGTTGCCTGAGCCTGTGTCATCGTCAGGAGAGGACTCCGAGAGCGAAAGGGAGGAATTGGCAAGACCTCCCTCTCCAGGACCCTCCTCTCTGGCAATGCCCCTGGAGTACACCGAAGGGCAAGAGATAGGCCCAGAGCCAAGCACATCCCCGCAGCCAAGGTGGACAGCGACGAGGGAGATAAGTGCTGGCTGGATCCTCGCCAGCGACGCAGGGAGAAACGTGCCCAACAGAAGGCACGGCGTGCTCGTGATTAGCTGACTCACTGGACCACACCCCACAGCCTATAAAAGAGAGTGAGTCAGCCTACACCTTTGTGACGAACAAAACAGATATTCTTGCATCCCAGCTTCAGATCTTCCTGCATCTCAGCTTCTATTTCTCGACATTTGGGGTGTGTATTTTTCTGTTACGATAATAAAGGTTTTGGCATGCAGCTGCTGGGATTGCTGCCAAGCTCCTTATCAGACTACTTGGTTGCCTGCCAGCTTATTTTAACCTCCAACTGTCCATTTGGGTGTATTCCTGGGGAGCGGGGACAGAACAGGTGGAGAAGTTAAAAGAGACAGCAATTCCAAATTTTTCCACTGCATATCAACAAAAATGCCATACATGCAAAATTTCTACCTTAGCTCTTGGCTCAGTATGTAAAACTTTCCCAATTTTTTTCCCAGTCAGATTATCTTAAAGACCCTTTTTCAGGGGTCTTTAAGATTATCTGATTGCGGTCTACCATAAACACTGATTTGCAATCTCCTGGACCAGCTGTAAGACACTGTGTTGTGACACATCAGTGTGATTTTTCTTAAGTAAATAGCTTAATTCGTCAGCATGCTTTCGTTGTTCCTCAGAAAGTGAGGATCCTATACTTACAGAAACCTTTAGAAGGTTGGAGAAGCCACGAGGGCTGTTGGTGCACCGAAGTCCTTGCCGGATGAAGTAAGGGTCCCTGTTCGGGCGCCACTTATTGAATGACCACACACAGAAAGGATGAGGATATATGTGGTATTTTATTGTTTTACATAGTGACCTTATATAGTTTGTTACTTTCAAGTTATAGCATATTTGGCAGCATCAAGTTATAGCGTATTTGGCTCACAGAATCTTCCAGGTAATTAGAATCTTTGTTAACCATTGCTTGCTTAAGCACTTATAATGTTTAGCTATAGTTTAAGTCTAACATACATCCCACTTCCTCTCCTCTTGTTTACAGAGTTAGGGTCTTATTTTCTAATGCCATTTCCTGGTGCCTACGTGCAAGTAACCTTCCTTATCTGAGGTTTGCCATCCAAGATAGGAAAATTCCTGGACATATGTAGACTCCTACAGCTGAAGAAGAGTTTTTAATCCATGGACTGTCAGACTCCTGAATGAGAAACAACATCATAACTATGTAGTATGATGGACTGCAGGACCAGTGCAATATGTAACATGTTCACATTGGTGCAATTGGACTGGGTGTTTTGTTAATATGATTTATCGGGTTAGGGATTTTCTGTCTTCACTGTGAGTTATATTGTGTTGGGAGTGTGTGCCAACCAATCTCATTGTACTTATGTTGTGCACTGAGAATAAAGATTTGAATTGACCCTCCTCCTGGATTCTATTCCCACCCCGCCAGTCCTTGTGTTAGCGAGGTTGGCGTCAGCCATGGCCGGTTGGGCCATTGTTTCAGCGCTCAGCGATGCATACCCAGAGAGAGCTCTATGTGCCACTTCTGGCATGTGTGCCATAGGTTCACCATCACAACTCTATAGCATTGCCAAACTTACTCATTTTGATTTCTGACCAGAAATTGATTTTTTAAACACAGCAAAAGAAAACCACTTCCTTTCTGTGGTATTTGTTTCTTTTGAAAAAAACTGTATCCTTCAGTGTCTATATTCCAGTGATGGGATTCTGCCAGAAGTTTGTCATACCTGTTAAATTATTCTAAGAACACTAGCTCATCTTGTTTATTTTCCATACTCTGAGCATTAGTATATGGACAATGAAAGTTACTAATTTTATAATCCAATGTTCTTTTTAATTTTTCACTGAGTAATTTAAAAGGTTCCAGTTCTGAAACAATCTTGCTTTCTATCGTGAATAATATTTTTCATTTGTACAAAAGTGTTAATGCACCTAAGCAAAATGGCAAAATAATAATCTTTAAAGAAAAACTTCAGAGAGAAATAATGAACAATCCAATGGTGGAGGAGACAATGTATTAATCTTATTTTGTCAGGAACATTTTAGCAGCTGAAATTGAACATAAGTACAATTGATACCTTTTAGGATTAGAGAGATACTGATTTCTCTATTGGTATGGTCTGCTGAGTAACAAGTGTATTTAAGAACAAAGTTCCAAAAGGCATAAAGTTTAGGGAAAAAGAACATTTATTTTCATGGATTCATTGAACCAAGAAACATTGAGAATATAATGCACAAGAATCACAAGGATCTCCAAAGTAGCATCCTTATATTATTTTTGATTGTTTATTCATGCATTTCCCTCCCAAATTAAAACTATTTTGACTCCTTCGTAATTGGCATTATTATATACTATTTGACAACGTTTTCTGAATAAAGTGTTTGAGTCTAAATATTTAATATTTTAATTATATTTCATTTATTTTCATATTATTATATGTAAGTTAAAATCAGCCCATATTGAGAAAACAATTAGGAAATTATCCAAAACCAGCCTTTTGTTTTGTGATTCTTGTTGGTTCTTGACTACCATAAATATAGCCTAAATAAAATAATCAATGCTATCAGATTATTCTGATTCTGACAGGCTTTAAATCAAACAGTGTGTTGATTTTCATCTTCTTAGCATTTTAGCTTCTGCTATTTTATCAATTACCCTTTATGCTGTTTTTATTGTTCAATTTTAATTGTATTCGATATCTTGATTCCTGACGTAATCACATTTTAACAAAAAGAAGTAACAATACATTAAGTAAATGAAACAACAAATGAAGGTAGGCACACTACCTTTGTGTATTGGGAACTGCATTTATTTATTTTTCAAACTCTGAGAACTGCAGGGGCCATAGAGGTAATTCACTGATATCATCAGAAACAGCAGGGCACCGATTTTCCACTATTTTTAATCACAATTTTTATTTGCTTCCTCTGAGTTGAGTAAAACTTACTTAAATCTATTGCAAAATTAACACATTTGCAAAAGCAAGGGAACTGTGACAGCTGTCAGACTTTTTACTGGCAACTCCATTGGTAAGTAATGCAGTTGTTTAAAAAAAACCACATGACCATTCTGCTTAGCAACAGCAGCACTGGTAGTCCCAGTTCCTGTCACTGAATGGATCCTACGTGGTCATTAGGTGAGGACCCAGCCAAATCCAAATCATGCTTGCATAAAGGATTGCCTCCACTTCAGTTGCCCTCATCCACCTAGCTCTACTCCATCTCTGTCCTTTTGGCCAGCCACCTAGCTGCTACTACCATTGCTCTGCCACCCAGTTTTGTTTGCTACTGTGCCTGCCATATCACACCTCAGCTGAGGCCTTCTTTCACTCCACCTTCTTTCAACCTGGTGCAGCTGGGGCCTTTTCTTTCTTGTGCCAGCTGAGGTTTCTCTCATGTGCCTCCATTCATGTCCCACCCAGTCTCTTTAGGCTATCAATTGGCACTCTTAGAAAATAAATTATATGAGGTAGATTGTAACCTAGTGCTTTGTTTAGGCGTGTGCTGTTTTGCCTACAAAAACAACAACAACCAGTAATTATATAGTAAAGTAAATAAATAGTAAAAAAATTGAGAGTGGAACACAAAAGTGTGTAGCTGTCAACAACCTCCCCAATTTGCCTTTAGCTTGTGTCAGTATAAATATATTCATGAACTGGAATAGGCATAGCAACAGGTCAGCCAATTGGGGACTGTTTGGTAACTGAAACATAGTATTTGTTATATAGGGCCATAAGAGACTTTTTGGAGCCTGGACATGACTTATGTGTTCTGTATATAAGCTTGAGGGCACTAATTTCTCCCTCGTCCATTTTGCCTTCTCTATTTTGCTGCTTTCCTTTGCTGGCCTCCTTTTGCTGGCCTCCATTTTGTGCTGTGTTTGTACTTACTATTTCTGTTCTCTATGAACTGGAAAAACCTACAAGGGTATTGTATATTTGCCTTATGTGTTAAAGAAATTTTGAATCCTGCTGAATTGTTTGTGTGTGCTACAACAAACTCTGATAGTTTGTAACTGGCTATGTGCCCAAGACACCAATGAATACTTAGTCATCCCTCCATGATAGGTTTTTTATAAAGTTCAATTATAATTGAAAGAAATAAGAAAACATTAACAATGCTAATGCCATGAAAATTTGTTTGTCTGTTTCCTATATTTTAAAACAGTTTTTAGAAGCTTAATTTCAGTTTTACGGATGACTCAGGGATTTAATTTTTTTTCACATCAGGTGCTTCATTTTTGTGGTCAAGATGGTCATAATAATTTTATGATTTTATTATAACTATACTGTAAATATTGTGAGAACTATCTTGCTGTAAAATAAAAGTAAATATATAAAACAAAATAATATGGTGAATGTGAACAACTGTATTGTGCTGACATTTTATATTCAGCAGAAACAATTCTTAAATTGAAATTCAGATTCGCAAGATGACTGTGCCAATACCAAGGTTTGATCAGTCATGTGTACTGTAACCATGCATTATGTTCAACAAAAGGCACATTAGTCTCATATAGATCATATTATCACCAGAGAAAGATTCTAGTCCACATTTTTATGAAATACTGAATTGTTGAAATTAAGATAACTTCTGCCATTTCTTCAGTATAGGTAATTTAATGGGAAGATTACTTAATTAATGTATCAGCCTCTCATGCATTTTATAGCACTATGAAAAGAGAATGGATTAATCCTTTATTAAAAAGTGCATAATTTGACTTGTTAAAGTCATTTGACAGTTTTTCACATATTAAAGGATTATGTTATCTTGCTTTTATCCACAAAGCTATAAACTCCAAGATGAATACAACGAAAGCACTACACGACTTAGATCCTTAATAAGCCTAGGAAATAATTTTATTTAATATTTAGAAATTAAAACTACTGTTTTATTGAGTTATTAGACCCTTCATAATTGACTATTAAATATTGATAGACACTAATCTACTATATTTTAATATAAAGTTAAAATTAAAAAGTTTTATACTACCCTCATTTATAACAGTAAGTTATAAGGATATCTTGCATATCATAGTTTCTTACAACACTGACAAATAAATGATCTTTGAATCAATATTTATATTTCAATCCAAAAATGTCTAGCTTTTTTACATGTCCATCAAATGTTCCCTTTTGTTCATTTTCCAACTTAAATGGTACATCATTTTAGAAAAATTGTCTTAAATTCTTAACATAGTGTATACTTCAATCCATTCAATCACATCTTTTCTCATTGATCCATCTCTATATTATATTCTGTGCATCTTGGCATAGAGTCATGCTGGCCACATGATCACAGAAATGCCTTGGGACAATGCTGGCTCCCTCAGCTAAGAAATGAAGATGAGTACCAACCCCTAGAGTCAGACATGACCAGACAGGGGAAATCTTTATATTAAAATCAACATTTTTAGCCCACTTTATCATATATTCAATCCATTTTTTCAAGCATCGAACTTGAACAAATATAAACTCTACTGCCTACTTTAAATCTTTTCAATAACTGTAACCTTCTGCTACCAGTTCTTCTTTTAATTTTATTTTACATTCCCCTTGACAATTCTAGTATTTCACATTAAGTTAGCCATTTCTATTTAGCTATTATTTTAGTTGTATAAAATACTTCTTATGTTGAGAGCCACAAAGGTACAGGCACACTTTTTGGGTGTATCTATGCCTTATTGTCAATATGGTATGCCTAACATAATATTTTTAAAATCCATGTTAACTTTGTTGTATCACAAATATTCAGTTACCCAAATCCTAATTCCAAGAATTTTTTATTTCTTAGAAGGACAAACTAGCCAAATGGCAAATTGCCACATAAATTTGCCACATAGATATATCTTTCTACCACTGCTGCTACTGTTTAAATGTTGCATCAACTGGCAAAATAGCTATTATTTGAAACAAAACCATAATTCTAAGCAAAACATTCATTTTCATCTAGAAATTCTTTACAACGGCAGTTATAGTTTCTTCCATTTTAACATGGCTTTTTGAAATTCATTCCATGTTTTATATATACTTTGAAATTGCATACAGTTCATATTTGTTTTACTTTCTTCTCAATCTTTAAACCATGTTTCCATCAATTCTGTTTGATCTTCTATTTGCATATCTTTCGTTAACATCATATTTTGTTTATTAATCTTGAAACCTGCTAATGCACCATGGCTGGCTCAGGAATTCAGAGAGTTAAAGTCCACGAGTCATAACAGGATCATCGTTTCCTACCCCTGGACTATATCAAAATATAGTCAAAATGCAAGCAATATGTCAAGACAAGGCTTATTGGGACAGTTGGGGGAACAGAATATTTTTTAACTTTCAACTTGAAAATTAGGATAAAAAGCTTGATAAACTATAAATCAATTCAAAGATGGTAACCAGATGCAAGCAACATCATAAATCACAACAAGATTTATAATATGACAGGTTGGAATGTAATTTGTTGCTGGCTGAAAGATGAACTGGACTTTGAAAATGTAAGTTGGTTGCTGGTTTGGATTGAAAACTTTGGATTTAAAGACTCAAAGTTGATAGAATTGATTAGTAATGAACTTGACTTTTTCAAAAAGATTGAAGGAGATTGGGGAATGATTTTATTATACCTAATTGGAAAACAAATGTTAAGAGATGTTACGTTACAATTTATAGGAGACTTTTTTGTACAAGTGCTGTGGAAATATACACAACAGAGACATACGACTTTTGGGAATAAAATCCAAGTATTAGGAAAGATCCCAATTAATATCTTAAGGAAAAGCCTTAAGAATCAATTGAGGATACTTAATCCTGGATAGACCAGAAACAATGACTGTGGTGATGTATGGTAGACCAGAAATCATACTTTCTGCATGTGAAATACAATAAATAGACTGTTAACAGAGGGTTAAATTTAGCTGTTGGTTTTATCTGTTAACTTTGTTTCCATATATAGGTAATCCTTGACTAACAACAGTTCATTTAATGACCGCTCAAAGTTACAAAGACACTAAAAAGGATTTATGACTATTTTTCACACTTATGACCACTTATCTCTATGGTCATATGATCAAAATTCTGTTGCTTGGCAAATAGTGGAAATTTATGATAGTTACAGAATCATCCAATGGCTTAGATCAGGGGTCCTCAAACTTTTTAAAGAGGGGACTGATTCACAGTCCCTCAGACTGTTGGGGGGATTGGCTGGGAGGGCATGGCTAGGTGGTCATGTGCTTGGGTGGGCGTGGCCAATTTAACTATCCATTTTATGCCTTTCTCCTTCCTAAGCTGTACTTGCTCAAGCCAAGGAATCTATTTACTTAATAAGATCCACTCCCCAAAGGGAAAAAGAGCACAAACTTCCTTGCCACTTGCCTAACTTCATTACAACAGCAGCTTCAGGGTCCTTATAATAGGCCATTGAAAAAGAAATAAAACAAACAGGATTTCCTTCAAAATAACTCCTGATCATGTTTCAGATGACCACACAATAAACCAGACTGAGAACTGCAGCAATTAAGACTGCAAAACCCCCAAAATGGGCATTGAGAGACATTGGAAGTAGGCAGAAGGCGAGAATCAACACAACCCCACCACCACCAAAGCATCCAATAGTGAATTAAGGAGGGATAATGGTCCCTCAGACTGTTGGAGGCTGGACTATAGTTTGAAACAAACATGAACAAACTTCTATGAACACTGCACATATCTTTATTTGGGGCTCTTTGCAAGCAGCAGCAGCAGGATCTGTGAGTGCCTGCCAACAGGGGATGCAGCCAGGGAAGACCAGACTACTTTCATTAAAAATTATTTGGGATTACAAGGCTAAAAGTCTTTTAAGCCTGAAGGAGAATTCAAACTGATTTGTTTTTTGCCACACTTGCGCCTGTGTATCCACATGAAAGCTACCAAAATTGTTCAGCAACCGATTTGGTGGATATACTTTATATATGGCAAAATCAAAGCAGTGGGTGAATTCTCCTTCAGGCATTATAATGCAGTTGCTTTTGAATTAGTGTTAGCCAACTTCAGCCGATTTTGAAAAAGCTAAGAGACATGGAGACATATCCCCCACCCACCCACTTTAAAAGTGTGACTTTACAAGCAGCCCCTCCCTTACTCAAACATCTGCCCTGGTTGACATGGCTATGAAAAAGGCTTTTAATTTAAGGCAGCACTTCTGCAAATTCAGAGAGGGCAAGCACCCAAATCCCCTATTTCAAATGTGAAAAAGATCCTGTTTACATTGCTTTCAAAGGCTTTTAATTTAAAGCAGCCATTTTCCAAGCTAGGAGAAGGCAATCACAAAATCCCCCATTCCAACTGTGAAAAAGATCCCGTTTACATTGCTTTCAAAGGCTTTTAATTTAAGGCAGTACTTTTTAAAGCTTTTCTTATCACCCCTCACTGCCCACCCACCCCTCACCCACATCCTTCGGCCTTATCTTTGGCAGCAGCTGAGAGATCAGAAGTGCAGCTCAACTGGTAAAATAAGTGTGGCTGGAGTGAATGCTCACTGGAAGATAAAGCCAAGGGTAAGGGGGCGGATACTTTGCATTGGCGGCCCATATCTGGCCCGTGGGCCGTAATTTTAGGATCCCTGGCTTAGATGTTTTTCTTTGTAAGAAAAGTCTTCTGTCTTCCTATCCCACTCCCAGACATATGAAAAATATGAGATATTGTTGTCACATGTAGTATACAACCAAGTACTTGGTTGCAACTAGTATGCAACCAAGCTACAGACATTCCTGCGGCTTCTTTGATGTTGCTATAGGCCTCTTGGCAGTCTCCGACCAGTTTTCTTATTGTTTTTTCATCAATTGTGGAAGAATATCAGATTCTTGGTAATATCACTTTTCTCCACTTGTTGGCGACTTTCTTTACTTTGTTCCTTGGTATATCCAACGCGTTGGAAATTGTTTTGTACTCTTCTCCTGATTGTTATCTTCCCACAATGAGATTGCTTTGATGCTCTCTAAGCCCTTTGAAGACCATGGCTTTTGCTGTATGAGGTAACTGAGTAAATGTCAGAAAAATCCTATTAGAACAGCTGAGCTTTATAAGGATTTGATCAGGGTCACTTTAATTGATGACAAGTACCGCTATTTAACATCAGTTTGAATGTAATTGGTTAATTCTGAACACAGCCACATCCCTTCTTATAAATAAGTGTGCAATTTATGCAACTACGTAATTGTATATTTTTAATTGTTATTTCCTCCCTGAAATGTTTTTTTTCCCAATTGAATTGTATAGTTTATATGTTATACTAAAGATTTTTGAAGTCATATACCTTGGTCTGATTTTTTTACATCTCAAAAACCTGGCATTTTACCAAGATATGTAGACTTTTATTCTCACTATATATTTAAAAATATATGCAAGCATTTGGCACTACCACTTTAGCTATTTTACTTCTCCCTTAAAATCTCAATAGTGTATTTTAAAAGTACACTGTACTGTATAATAATACCATTATAACTATTTTCCAATAATTTGTATCAGTTCCTAATAATTACATTTGTTCCTGATTCTATCAAAAGATTTCAACTTCTGACCAGTGAAACATCAAACACGATGCTTTGATACTGACTTTTCAGTAAAAAGGGGCTTCTATTTTCTAAAAATTATAATGCCAACTGTCCAATTAGCAAACCCAAAATAAGGAAACACTCAGGAGATTTGAATTCCCAAAAGTGAAACTTTATTGGATACACCATGTTGGTACTAAAGAAACAAAACCAGGTCTGGTTTTCCCATGCAAATACTTGTTTAGTTAAACAATCGCTTCCCCTTCTCTCTATCCCTGGCTGATCACATTATCCAATTATGGGACTTTTTGTTATGGGAACAGTCTCTTTCTCCAATACCTGTAGTGGTGACCTTGATGGTTTCTATGTCTCTCACACTCTTCACATTCCATTTCTCCCTTTCCCCTGTCCATTCACAAGTTGAAAAGCATTAAGGTTTGAAATAAGCAAAGCAGTTCAAGCTTGATACCTAAGGTAACTATTGGATAGCAATTATTTCTAAATAATTGCTATCCAGAAGCATTAAGGTGATTCTTAGCACTATACTCCAACACCTCTAGACTGTGGACCAGCTGTTATTAGAATCTAGGCTGACTTGAGGAATCATATTAATATACTGTTCTGTATGTCTGCCCTATGTTTAACCTATTTGTAAATGAATATTAAAATTTTTGCCATCCTTTCTAACATTTTCTCTGCATCTTTTTCTCCAACGTACAAGGTATAAAGATGCTTTCTCCAAAAGTAGAAACCCTGCACAAGGATTTGGCTACTCTTTCTTATTTTGTAACAATGCTTATTAACCTAGAAGACAATACTCAATCTGAAGAAAAATGTATTCTACTTGAATTATACTGGTGACAATTTTTGAGAATATTTTGAAATGGAAGAACAAATCATTCAATATTAGGTGATGTATATTCAGACTACTAACTGGAAGCAATAATAGTGAGGTTAAATGTTTTGGATGTATAAGACTCATTTGTTTAATGTCACTTCTTGCTAGTGGTTTTATAAATTTTCTCTAGTCTACATTTTACCTGTTCCTGTATCCTTCTAACATTTGAGTTCAAGTTGCTCATTTCAACAAATAACACTGGGTGGCGTGTATTATAAAATATACAAGATATATTCTCAAGAAATGCTTTACTTGGCACTCAACTGCTTCCTAAATAAATTGCAGGCTTCCACATTTTGAAGAATACTCCAACTAAGAGAATGTACAAATATCCAGAAAAACAAGAGGGGGCAGAAGTAAAAGGTGGTTTGGTTTAGGACCAATCATAAATATACTTAGTCAATCTCTTATGCAGATCAGCTGGAATAACTATAGTACAGCATTTATTTATTTTAATTTGTTTGTATCTTACTTTTATTATTCTATAAATAACTCAAGACCGCGAACATATCTAATACACTTCCCCCCCCATTTTGTCCGCAACAACCTTTTTGAGGCAAGATGTATTAAGAAAGAATAACTAGCCCAAAGTCACCCAGCCAGCTTCCATGGCTAAGGCAGGACTAGACCACCGGAACCACCCTTCTCCACTGAATTAATTACATTAATTGTGATTTATCTGAAAACTAAATAAACCTAACGTAGCTCTAGGTTTATAAGGCCCCAGCTGACCACATACTAATATTATTGCAATATGGATTTCTGTTTTTAATGACAATTATATTGTATTTTTTCTGCTCCTCTCTTTTTTCCTATTCCTTTTCTCTCCAGAGATGGAGGGACCTTTGACTTGTCTTCAATCTTGCACAAGCTCTTTGGACCCAGACAGGCTCAGGCAACCGTTGCCTTCAGCAGGCCGAAGCCAAGAGGGCAGTCCTTGAGTATCCATTTCATTCCCCGTCTCCTTAATCTCCCTAAAAGGAAATAAAGAAAAGAAAAAAATCCATTCTGTCCCTGCTGAATGTGTAAATAGACAGTCCCACACTTAACAGTCCCCCTCCCCCTCCAGCCTGTCACCGAGGCTCAAAGCTCCGGAAAAGGTAAGTCCTCCCCGCCGCCTGTTGCGTTAATGGGCGAGCTTTCCTGCCCCCTTGACAAGGCAAAGGCAGCTACTTCCTAGCCGCTCAGTTACTTGACAGTTGGAAAGGAGGTTTTTTTTAAGGTTCTGGGCGAGAGAGGACAGGGTTGATAAGAGAGACATGGCTTTTTTGCAGAGACGATATTCTCCTCCTATAAGTGAACAGCACTGTTCTCTAGATACGTACTCCTCAAGTACATCTTTCGAAGTTGCAGGGTGCAATTCGTATAAATGGAAAGCACGAAGATCGCAGGCAGGAGGAGAGGATTTTAATTTGTAACCAAAGGGTCTTTCGCTATTGGTAGGGCGCAAAATAAATAATACCATTCGGTGGTACAGCCTTCTCCAAACTGTATTCTCCCGCATCCCCTTCCCAGGTGTTTAAAGCCTGGTTGAAAGAAAATAAATTGCGCATATAGATTTTTAGGTAGATTTAGAAAGACGAAGCTGTATCACTGCAAATCATCAGTAGAAAAAGGAAGGGAATAATATCGATTCGGAGTTGAGGTTATACAGCAATCTGGAAATGACCACACCGAAACGCTACTAGATATTATCACGGCCGAATAAAACTAGGGTACATTTAGTAACAGTGGGTGTTATGTGGGAGCTGTGATTAGCGGAGGAAGAATTGAAGCTACAAGAGCAACAGTTTACTTGACAGTCGGAAAGGAGACTGGGATGGGACGCAATCTGCGGTAAAACTGGGAAGATGTTAACAAGATTGGGACAACAGAATAGGTTAAGGAAAAACGCTTCTATGTTTAGGAAGATTTCTCTCGACTGAGCACATTTAAAATGAATCTCGAGAGACCGGGTACTTGTAGAGAGACTAGCAATCCGAAGCTATTCTGGACGTTGGCCGGGAGCAGGTTTTTTCATAGCAGGCAAACGAACCGAGAACCCTGGATTGGTTTGGCAAGCTTGGAGAGCCGGGATACGATAGCGCAAACCCCTTCCCAAACCGGAGGAGAGAAAATCTGGGGTTACCCCTTTTGGGAGATCGTGCGGAATTTAATGCCCCATTTCTTTCCGCAGATGTTCCAGCTGCAGGGCAGGGTGGGGAAGGGAAACTAGACACCAGGAGCCTGAGATTCCCTTGCAGCACGGAAAACAAAACTCTCATAGCCTGACCCGTTAGAAAGCAAGTCATCTCCCGGATCGCAGAGGCTGCGCGCGCGCCTCTCTAGGAAGCAAGGCTTGAGGGTCTCGAGAATACAAATCTCCCTGGAGGGAGAAAAAGGGGACAGCCCCCCCCCCCCGGCCCTTTACGCAGCACCTGTGGAGCACGAAGCAATTGAGCTGGTCGCGTTTCTCCAACATTTCTTACACCCACCCACCCCCTCCCGCTTTTGCCACGCCCGGGTTGCAGGACGCCACCGAGCCGTTGCTGTAACGCCCGACGCCGCTCATCATTCGATAAGCGAAAGAAACCAAGTACGAGAGCGATTGGGACGTGCTAGACGGCTGACGGTGCAACATGAGGCGAAGAGCGAGCAGGCAACTGAGTCCCACGGGGGGAAGCGCCGCGACTTGCCTTGGGATTTTGCTACAGTGAAAGGAACGAACGGAAAAGAACGAGCCTCCCTAAGATTGTCACGGGGAGGAAAGGCTAATCCTACATGCCTCGTGTGCGGTTTCTCCCAGAAGGCGTGCAACAAATGGCAGCCAAGTCTTTAATCCAGGCTGCAGTGGCGGCGGTAGCAGCTCCCAGGTGAGGCGCAAGACTCCAGTTCGCGAGCTGCGGCTCTCCATACTTGCCTGCTTGCCTGCGCCTCGCCTCTCTTCCTCCTTCTGAGTCATCCCGCTGCATCTGGTAAGGCGCTCGAACTCCCTGCCTTGCATGGCTCGGGTGGGCTAATCAGGGAGTCAACTTCATGCCCGGGTGAGAATCTCTCTTTTTTCTGGGTTTTGCACATTCCGTTTAAAGCCTTAAACACGAAGGCCGAGAATGGGAGTTGAATGTCCCGTTGCAAAGGGAGAAAATAATTAATGTATGAATCGATCCAAAACGCAAGAATGTCCCGAGGGACATTGTAGTCGCGACCCCAAAATACGCAATTTAACGGCTGTGTAAAGGAGGTGCAGAGATTCGCCGCAAGTGGGAAATAGCAGTATGTGTATCTCGATATGCTTTTCTAAAAGGAACATAGAAAATCAATCACCTTGAAAAAGTCTGAAAAAGGAAGGAGAAAAAAATCACATTCTAGTAGCTGTTGAGAGGCTTTGACAGTAAATAAATCAAATAAATTGTTTTTACTGATAGTGTATTTGCTTAATTAGGAAGGTCAGAAAATAACCAGTTGTGGAAAAGAGAAGCATAAAAGCTGTTGATATTCAAATATTCAAATAATAAAAGTCTAATTTGGAAAATGGAAGATATTGAATGGAAAACTTGAGTTAACTGCTAATTCTATTGTATTAGAGTATTTGATAAGCTGTGGTAATTAAAAACAAGAATTTTGGAAGTTTTTTTTTAAGGTACTGAATACTTAATATACTTTTCCTTATTTCTTTGACAACTTCTTGACAAAAAATGATACATTCAGGTGAGTGTGTGAATTGGAGATAAAGAAGAAACTATTTATTTATTTATTTATTTGGGCCTTCAAACCATTGTTGAGTCCTGATGTATCTGTGAATAAATTGATACTATACAGCAACATTTCTGGGTTTGCTCTTGCTTCCTCTGGTTGTGAGAGAATGACTGTTCCAAAGTCACCCAACTGGCTTCTTGCCTAAATCAAGACTAGAACTAATGACCTTTCTGGTTGGTTTATAGATTGGTACTTTTAATCACCATCTCAAAGTGGTTAAATGCTAAAATGTAAAATGGATTTTCTCTTCTCTTGAGTAAGGAACACAATTGAATATTTCTGTACTGGGTGTTCTGAAAGTACTAGTGAGACCCAGAGCAGCTGAGCAATTTCAGGAATGTTTGTGCCAACTGCTTGTTCCAAATAATCTTTGTAGTTAGTAAAAGAAAGTATTCTGAATCATAAACGAACATTACAGGTGTTAAATTTCAGATCTATAGTATTATCTCAGATTTGTAGTTATTTTAAGAGATTTGGTTTATCTTCAAAATTTGGATTTAGTGCTCCTTATCCTGCTTGACTTCCCAACAGGTTAAAAAAATGTCACACTCTTATCTAAATTTCTTTTCTTCTAAATTGCTAAAAATCCAATCAATCTAGACACAGTTGATATTTTTTATGATGTTGAACTGGGAATGGGGGGATACTTTGGAAGTTTTTGAGCAGGACATAGTATTGTAGAACTCTTAGCTTTTGAGATTATCTCCATTTTATATCTGAAAAAGAATATAAAGGAAATAAATACATTGCAAGAAATAAAATTAATATATATATATATATATATGTATAAAGATTCAAGGCGAAGTGGTTCAAAAGAAAATGAAACCAGCATTCCAGCCATTCTAACATTCAGTTTCTTTCTGTGCTTAACAGTATATTAATAAGATGTTAATAAGCCCTTTAGTGCCAATGCCACTGAAAAGTAAGACTGTCTATAATAAAATGCTTATTTATATGGTAAATCCAGTGATTATAATTGATTTATTCACTTCATCTCCTATTTTATTTACTTTACGAGGGACGAACTAAGGTGAAATTAAACTTTTAATTATTAAGTCAGTGTAACTTGCTCTTTTCACCCAAACTAAATGACCCTTTAAACCCAGCAGGGTTATTTTCTGTGTGACACATTGGGAGGGGACAGTAATTTGTTTCAGGGAAACACAATGATAATATGTAAATAATGTAAAACCATGAACAAGGATATATTTCTAAAATATTGCATTCTAGGATCCTTGAATTAACATGGAGGGGAATCCCTATTAGAGTTCAATGGTAATGGAAGGTAAATAGAAGCTAAATCACAAATTTAATAATTTCTCAATGGAGGGTAAAGGGTAACAATTAAATGTACCTATAGTTATTATGTGCTATAGGAATTGTCATTGGCTTTGGCAGGTCATAGGAATAGCTTGCCATGGATTGCTCTATTGGTAAACATGAAAGTGCAATTACCATATTTTTTGGAGTATAAAAATAATTATAAAAAAGGTGAAAATTTTGGTGCGTCTTACACAGCAATTGTATAAGGGGAGGGTTGGTGCGGTGCTGATCAACTGTTCTAAATGGGCTGTGGTGGTAGTGATGAATGGGCCGTGGAGGCGGCAAATGGGCCATAGCAAATGGGCCGCAGCAGTAGGGAATGGCCTGCACCAAATGGGCTGTGCCGGTGCTGAATGGGCAGTGGTAAATGGGCTGCAATAGCTGTGAACAGGCCATAGTGAACGGTACGGTGGCAGCAAATGGGTGGTGGCAAATGGGATGTAATGGTGGTGAACAGGCTGCTGCAGTGGCAAGTGAGTGTGCCAAAATGGGGTGCGGCAGCAAACGGCCACAACGGCAGCAATTGGGTGTCTGTTACTGGGTCACGGTGGCGGCGAATGGGCTGCTGCAATGTCGCGGGCACGGTGAACGGGCTGCAGCAAACATACCAGATGAATACCTGATGGATGCTTATTTTCCTTCCCAAAAAAGGTAAGTGTGTCTTATAGACTGGAGCGACTATATATACTCCGAAAAATACGGTAAGTTAACATGAAACTTTCACTGGGAAAAATATAGGCATATACTTAAAATCATATAGCAATTGAACTATTTTTCTATGCATGCCTATCCAGGGAAGAACTCTGGATATTTCAATAGAATTGAGGCCCACCAGTCTTAGTCTGATAATTTTTTGTCTTTATTAAATATCAGAACTTACTTTCTGATTATTTTTTTGAAGCTATAATATAGGGGAAAAAATGAAGATCTTTTTTTAGCATAATTTCTTGAGCTTTCTCTGTTTTTCCCCCAATCATTATGACTACTAGCTGAGTCTGCTAGTAAATCAACATCCCTAACCCTAACCCTATGGTAAAGTCTGTTTTATAAATGCTAATCATAACATCAGATTTTTTTAAAAAAATTAGACTTTTGTGTAGTTCTGAGCAGATTAAATCTGTCCATGAATTTCTTTGGGCTTGGGGAGAAATTGTGAATTTTTTTTTTAAAAAAAGAAGAATATTTGGATGAAAAGACAATATCTCAAGTAGGTTGGATCTTTACCATAGATACCTTGAAATTGAAGAGCTTACTCTCCTACATTGCCCTCATTATTCCAATACTACAGACAATTCTAAGCATGATTAATTCAGCATCCAACCTTGGCACGTAATTCAAAATTGCATATAACAATTTTCAAAAATATTGGAATGTTTTGTGCTTGCTTTAGGAAGTATTATAAATTTCCTATTATAAATAATTATTTGGCCTTTAACTAAAATTAGTATTATTGTTTGACTGATAATATATATATATTAGTGTTCTTACTTAATATGTTTGACCAGGAAGCACCTACCACTGTGGAACGTTACATTCGCTATAGAGTGAATGGTAGAAATATATTTTTTCAATCCACGTTCTTTAATTTATCTAAAGTTTATTTATTTAAACACACATACACACAAGACACTTCAATAGCAGACATTTACTAGGTTTCTGATAATTGCTGATTATTGCTGAAAAGTTTGTCTCTAAAAATAAGTCTTTGTTTTTCTACTGTAAACCAAGATTTGACTCATGATATATTGAACATGTCTCAGTTGCCTCTTTGGATATCATACTAAGTTATAGCTGAGTTCACACTACTATAAGAAGCCAAAATGAAACCATAATTTGGGTTAATATTATGTAAGGATCCAGCAGGATCCTCCTACTCTAGTAAATCCATACTAAATTCTCACTGGTTAGTAGGTCCTGCTTATAACTTACTGTTGTGCTAATATTTATAATCTTCCAATATAAGCCCTTTCAATTACACGTTCTTCAAATTTAATTAAAATTGCTTAGAAACTTTGGTTCTGGCCTACAGACATTCCACACCATGCAACATCAACTTTGAACAAAATCACTGATTCCAGGTGATTTGTACAATCAAAGTTGTTGATTGCATCTGATTGCAAGATACCGCCTTGCTCACAGCAAAGGCTGTGTGCTCTGTTATAATATATGAGGATCTTTATTTGCTCACTGAAAATATTCCCAAAGAAGAAATTAGTGTTCCATATTCGTAATTTGTGAGAATATTTACAAAGAAACAATATTTATATTAAAATATTATTTCCTAACATGTGTAACAATTTATTTTTATTTTCAGGGTTGTTTATCCAGTTCATATAAAATATCCTTTGCCTTTTTTCCTTCTATTATTTCTAGATGGAAAGGTTTCTTTTCACAAAGCCAAATTTCCTGAGAGTGCTGGATCATAACTCTTGATTTAAGGAATTGTCAAGCTCAGAGTTTGTTATCTTGTGATTGAACCATGACTAAGGGAAAAGCTTTTAATGCACTCAAAGACTGGTGCATGCAATGGTTTTTTTCTATTTATGGTCCAGTGTCTAGCAGTAATGTCTGTAGATAGAACTGAACTCCAAAATTTTGGTCATTTTGGATTTCTGGCTCTCAAAAAACTCAGTTTGTATCTGTATATTTTTATGCATTGCAAATGTTATAATTAAGATGTATTGTTCATAAAGCATATTTCAGTACTAAATTCTGCTTATAGCAGAAGGGAGAGGCAGGGTGGTCCAATTTTTTAAAAAATCCCCTGGGATAAAGGACCCCCTCATCCCATTTGGTTGGTAAGAGACTATAGGTATTGTAATGTGATACAGTGGACAATACCAAGAGATATTACAAGAAGTAAAATAGGCATTTCAAAAAGAGATTTAAAAAGTTGTGCAGATATCAAGAAGACTGTGGATCATGTCCTGATGGTAGCTAAAATTGCAAAATTGCAAACCTAGAGGGCTAATCCTTATGGCTGGGCAATGCTTTAGAATCAAATTAAAGTAATACTTTGGAGCACATGGCCTCCAAATGCAGTACAGGTAGTCCTTGACTTACAACAGTTCATTTAGCAACCGTTCAAAGCTACAATGGCACTGGAAAAAGGGACATGATCATTTTTCACACTTATGAGTGTTGCAGTATCCCCATGGTCATGTGATCAAAATTCAGATGCTTGGCAAGTGGTGCATATTTATGATGATTGCAGTGTCCTGGGGCCATGTGATCAGCCTTTGCAAACTTCCGCCAAGCCAAGTCAATGGGGAAGCCAGGTTCACTTAACAACCATGTTACTAACTTAACTAGTGTAATGATTCATTTAGCAACTGTGGCATAAGAAAAGTGGTAAAATAGAGCAAAACTGACTTAACATATGTTTCACATAGCAACATAAATTTTGGGCTCAGTTGCTATCCTAAATTGATATCCTAAATCTAAAATAATCCTGAGTCTAGGATTATCTGTACTTGTCTGCAACTTCTTTGACCAGCTGTGCTTGAAAGCACCTTTTGGCTGAATCCAAAGTCAATGCAGTCCTCCTAATTATCATAAATATTACATATATTTTCTTTTCTATTATATGCTTGTGATCAGTTGCTTAATCATTTTGATTGGGTTCCATGTAGAATTCAGAAAGCTAAAATCATTTTTTAAAAAGAACTGTAGTATTTGTCTAGAAGATTTGTATGTTATTTATGAAAATTAAAGCAATGTTGGAGTTCTGAAGCTACAGAATTCTAGCAATGACAAAAGAGAACTTATACCCCAGAGGAGAAAAAAAATCAGCTCCCTTTCAGAGTCAAGAGACTTATTTTCCCAGGCCAGGGCCTTTTACTAATGGAAAATTCACAATTTGTTTTGGTCCTATTCTACTTAGAAAGCCATAAAACATACTTTTTTCCTCTTTGATTGTGGATAGACTTATGAAATATCTGAGTAATGTGAGAGCATTGTAAGTCAGAATGAACTTTATTCTAGCAAAGAAAGTAAGTTGACAGGACTCAGATTGATCATACCCGTCTTTGGAAATGTGAAGCAGCACTTTGATGCCCATAGCAATCAATTTTTTGCACACTGGTAATTAAAGAACAATATTTTGGGATCAGAAACTGTGTCTTATGAGTCTATTTGAGTTCCAGCATGCTTCTTTTCAGATAGTGAAACTGCTGTAAATGCTGGAGGCTTTATTTCGGCTGCTATGCTTCTCTACCAGATGGCCAAACCATCAGTCATGCTGTGGTCAAATGATAGAATGTTCTGCTGTTGTGAACTGAGTCATATTGCTTCTTGCTGATGGTCACTGACCCAGCTAGGAGATATGTATTTTCAACACTCAGCAGTCATCTTTTAGTTAATTAGTGTGTGACTATGGAGGACAATTACAAAGGCCATGAACTTTTTTAAAAAAACAGTGATAAAGTGCAAGGACCTGTTTCTCTAAGGCAGAAAACATAATGGATAGGAAACTTTGTGTGGGATGCATGTTGTTTATTCTTTCATTCTCAAGCATCATAAAACGTGCTTTATTGGAAGGTTGCAAAATTATTATCTCAAGAAAAGCTATCTGGTTTGTTTGTGATCTCTGTCTCTGTACATTGTAAATTATTTTCTGATATTAAAGGAATAGACCTCTCCACAATACCAATTAATATGAAAAGAGGCAGACTCCAAAATAGTCCAGGACAAGAAAATGAGTGGGGCCAGAAGAAAAACTAAAGTACATTAAATGTAAATTTAATCAAATCAATAAAAGTTAATATCAAACCAAATTATTTATTACATGACACCAACCCAAACTACAAGTTAACAGGCTATAATGAGAGTAGCATGGAATAGTAGAGTTTAGGAAAGGGATACCGTATAGTTTACTGTATAATGGACCAATCATTTCTAACTCCAAGGAATTTGTAAGAATAAAAATGAAAGGGATGCTATACATGCTACTTGAGCAATGCCAGGATATAAATGTAATATAAAAAACATATTCCTCACATATTTGATCATGTTTCTTTAACATTGCAAATAATTAACATAAAATTTTGGTGAGGCTATATGAGATTATGAACAGTTGTGCTCTGAACTATTTTCTACTGGAGAAAAATTATTTGTTAATACCAATACCAATGTCCAAAAACCAGAATGTTTTCTAGATGTATCATATGGCACCAGTTGTTCCAAGATTTCAAGTGGAAATGTCTAATAAAACAGTAGTTTTATTATACATTTCCAGTAGTTCATTAGTTAAGACTCAGGACAGAAATACAATTTGATTTCCTGAGTTGTCTGAAGGGCGAATGCTTTGGCTTCTCTCAAAGGAGATGGGAATTATATTGGTAATGGAAAAGAAGGAAAAGTATAGATTTCTTTCCAAATGCTCTGTCTAAATGTGAACAAGTTTGGCATCAGGAAAAAGAGGATATGAAATATATCAGACTTTCATTAGCCACAACAAGGCTATATTATGGCTGAGATCATGGAAGGTAGCAGGGAAGATAAAGAACTAGACTAGGTTAATACCCCAAAAATATTTTCTGCCTTCTACTAGGCACATTTCAATTCGAGAAAGTTGTTATGTTACCGCATCATAGAATAGCTGCTTTACAGGGTGCAACCATTTATGGAACACTAGGTTATCTGCCAATCCTCTCAAAGTTCCAGATTGCTTTTGTTCATTTTTCTGAGCAGAAAGCCATGCTTACTAAAGAATGCCCTGAGCTGCACCTGCCCATTAAACTGTTTGCTTCCACTAGCAGTCTAGCTTCCTGTTTTATTTTTGTTTTAATCATTTGTTTTTTGAATATAAAATATTAGATTGGGTAGAAAATCTGGCTAGTGTCAAAGGAGATATTGTAAAACACCTGGATTAAATTATCACTTGAAAATCCATTTGGAGGATTACTTTGCATTCTGAATAGGGTAAGCTTCATGAGTTAATTCCAGAAACTTATTTAAATGAAAAATTATTCCAGAAATTCTTGAGTTTTTTCTAGGAATCATGCTAAAATTTCAAAGGAAAAGAAAATATTGATTTTAGCTTAGATTAAAGAAAGGACAGATGATTGTGGAAAACAGTATCAAGTTATGTTCCCTTCCACTCAAAGATTGTGTGACTCATACTGTACTTAATAGAAAAAGAAATATCTAGACCAGTGTGGCTAACCTTTTTGCCATCGCGTGCCAAAAACTGAGAGAGTTTTTGCTTTCCCCAGGCTCCAGAGCCTTTCTAGGAGCCTGGGGAGGACAAAAACTGTTTTCTCTACTCCCCAAAGGCGCCCTCCGGAGGCTGGAAACAATGTGTTTCCTGACTTCTGGTGGGCCCAGAAGCCCCGAAAATCAGCTGGTTGGTGCACGTATGCGTGCCAGAGCTGAGCTCGTATGCCCACTGATATGGCTCTGCATGCCACCTGTGGCACCCATGCCATAGGTTCACCATCACGGATCTTGACTGTATTACTTGTTATTGTTCAAATAACATTTGAAATGCTTCCAATAGACAGTCAATAGTTTATCTTTGATCAATGTAGGGATAAAAGGAAAAATAATATACATATGATTTCGGTCTTTTTCTCTTTTCCTTCAAAAGAAAAAATTTGTTGAAACATTCAAACTATTTTTTGCTAGTTTGTTAAGTCTTTATTCAGCTTTCCAATCAAAATGTAGCCTTCTGAGCCTAGGTGTTTGCAAGAAGACTTTCAAAATGATGATAGTACTGTCTGGTTATAGAACTGAAAGCAACTCATCAGGCCCTGTAGGATGACCTGGGTTGACAGCTGTGTCATTTTTGCAATTACAGATAGAACAGGAAGTTTATGGAACATCCCCCGCCCCTTGATTGGGTTCATTTTCCTGGTTATACATTTTGACATCAGAATATAATGAGTGGTTCACCATGGATACTTTCAGCTAATAGTAATGCTTAAAAAACAACCTGTCATCTGATTATTCTTATCAATGTTCCATTTATATACTTAAAGGTTAGAAAAGAGAATCTTAGTATTCTCAATACAGGGATTGTATAATAAAATACATATAAAATATTTTGACTTTTTAATTTGCAGAGTGGACTCTCTTTAAAATGTTTAACAAAGAAATATCTTACTTTCAAAAGAAGCATAAGATTAGGCCCTGCTGTTCAGAGAAAAATTGCAGTGCGGGGAGAGCTCTGGAGTATATTAAGTATTAATTTAGAAGTGAATAGATTTTGTTATTACTGCATCAAGGATATATATGTGTATTATCTTAATTCTAATAAAAAGAATATGAAAGCCATCCATTGGAGCATCATATGACAGATGGTGAGGCAGAAAAGGGAGTGGTCTGAGTGTGATTTGGAACAGAGGTTTGAATGGCATTAGATCTCCATAAACCTCCACCAGATAAACTACTTGTGATTAATAGCTTCTTAATCCTCTTAATGGCATGTAGAGCTTTAACTAAAATGACAATTCAGAAGAGTCACCTTGCATTGAATATCTGATATGGAAACAGTTTGGATGATATGTATACTGAATATAATTACTATTAAATTACTTTAATGTTGTAGGGAAAAATGCTGGCTTTTGTTACAAATGACTCTTCAGTTCCTAAGTGGAATGTAGAAACATTTTCATGTCCTTTATGTCATAGTTTACAGCACAAAATTGTGCAATGTATCTGAAAGATGTATTTTCCAGCATTATTGACTTCTTTATTATCTTGAGTTGTAAATTGGAGACTATTAAGCAGCAAAAGGTTTGGAATATGAGCTAATACTAAACATGTCATAAGTTTTAAGTATGCTGTTATTTTGGTTTATTTTGGCTAGAGTATATATTTTCTGAAAAAGTGTTGGCTTCTGCTCACCAGTTATCTCAACTGACCCCTTTCAGATTCATTCGGTCTTAAGTTTGGGCTTTCTCTTAAGCTTCTCTTTTCCCAGGAGTTCTATATATCTCTTTCCACTTCCTTATTATATGCTCATCAAGTGTACCTTGGTTGCTAATTGGTCTCTGGGTGAAATCATATTCAACAAGAGACTTCCTGGAAGGATTGGAACACTCTCCCTTAGTGTGTGCTCCCCTGAAGACTCCATCACATCAGATCTGTAAATACAGAAATGTCAATATCTGGCTTTTAAGCCATCCTGGGACATTTAAACAATGATTATGATGAGTGCACTGATTAGGGACATTTTCAGAAAAGATAAAATAGTCAAGACGGTAGTTATGACCACACAATCAAAGCCCCATCTAATTTTCATGCAGTTGTGATTGCTATCCTTTTTCCATCTCTGTGGGCACTCCTAGCTCTGACATCGAGCAACAAATAAAAAGAGCATGGACAAAGAAAATAGAAAAAAGATAAAACATTTAAATATTTATAATAAAAAACACTGTGTGAGAGAGACTACTAGAATAGTCACAATTTACCTAGTATCAAGCATTTTTAAGTCCTATGGACTTTAGTGGAATAGCTTAACATTTCCATATTTTGTGGGCTGTTGGGCTGGTTTGTTCTCTAAGCTTGTTCTTCAATTTCCAAATATTTTATCACCAGGCTGGGCAACATCATGAGTTGAACTTAATGGAGCTGCTTAAAATTTAAGTGAATTGCATCCAACATGTTTTAAGTCAGCTGTTAAAAAGAAAGACAGCTGAATTGAATAAATAAAGGTACCCTAAGCTGAGGATATTTTTAGCAGAGAAAAATAAGTATCATTGCATAACATAGCTATAGTTTTGGAAGTAGAGCAGTAGGACTCTGGTGGCTTTCTCCCTTCCAAATCTATAGGATATGAGCCATTGTAAAATTTCTTCTAATGGCCAATTAGGTTGATGATTTAACTCAGTTACAGATGGTCCTCCACTTATAACCATAATGGACCTTGTGGCAATATGGGTGACAAATTAAATTAATAAATAATAAATTGGAGCCTAAAGTTTTCATTGCTGGGCAAAACAGTTATTGAGTTGTACTCCATTTTAACCCTTTTTAACCAGAGTGTTAAACAGATCATCACAGTTCTTAAGGGAATTTGGCTTCTTCCATGACTCTGCTTGTTGGAAGCTAGCTGGAAAAGCTACAAATGGTGATCACATGACTCTGGGGCAATATGTTGTTGAGTGCCTGAATTTTTATCACGTGACCATGAGGATGCTGCAATGGTCATAATCACTTGTAAATCATTTTTTTCCCAGTGTTGTTGTAAGCTAAAACAATCACTTAATAAATGATTGTAAGTCAAAGACTACCTATCTATTAGCATGCTTTTCAGAACTTTCCTATTTCGGAATCTTGTTTTGATCCAAAGCTTGTTAATAACAGCCTCATCCTAACAAAATGGAAGAAAGAAATAACAGCAGGTAGATAAAAATTTTAACATGCAGAAGTTGCAAGTGCTTGAAAGTTATTCCAGTTGCAGATTTCTGTACATGATATACATAATTCCCAATCATCCTATAATTGGATATGATGATGATGTATGTTTCATTGTGAAGCTGGCATTTGTGAATCTGTCTAAAATTGGTATTATTTTTGTAAAGCAATTATGCATGTTGAAACATCTGTTTTTTCTGTAAATATAATTTTAAAAATAAATATGAAAAGTTAAGATAATATCTCCAGCTCAGACTTGACTATTGATGATTTCATGAATTTTTTTTAGCAAAAATGCTGGAATAGTTTCCATTCCATTCATTTCCTCCTCTTGAATTTTCTTTTCTTTTTTTCTTTCCCACCTTGCCTGGAGCCCCATTATTTTGATCAGTCTTTCACCCAAATTTTAAGTAAACCCTATTCCACTTAGCTTTCAGAAATCTATAGAGACCTATTAAGTACCAATCTCATTGTTCTCATTTTTCTCTTCATGCCTCTATGGACATGACCCTTAGACATCAAGATTTTTAAGCTTTAACTTCATTGTTAACGCTTGCAGTGACTGGTCTGGTTTTACTTCATCTAGTATCAAATGATTTGTTCTTGCAATTCAATATATTCTCAGAAATTATCACCAGTACATTTCAAAGATATGTGTTTTTCCTCATTCAGCTTCTACAAATAAATTGTCTTTCTTTGTAGAGATACATGACTCTGATTTTTGGTGCATTACGTGTCATCAAATCCATGTTTGACCCTTCATGACAAATGGTACTGGAGTTGCAAGTCAGAGGGAAGGACCTCAGGGGCAGTAAGAGAGCAGACAGCCAAAAGGGCAGAGATCTGGGAGATATGTGGGGATAGTTGAGGCATGCTATGATTGTAAATGCAGGCTGCAAAGCATTTGAATTTTGATAATGTGAATGCAGGGGACTAGACCATAAATACAATTCATTCAGCACTATTGTAACTTTGAATGGTTGTTAAGTGAGGACAGGGTGGATTTGATTTAAATCACTAGTAAAAAGGCTTTATTTAAATCAACTTGATTTAAATCATAATTTTTAAAGAGCAACTGTCATCTCTGTTCCTCTTCTGAGCTGCTATTGACTTACCTACAGTCCCAATATTGCAGAATATATAGCCTCACGCTACATAACCAAGCTCCATTTCATGTTGAATAAACTAAATTATTAATGTATCTTAAATAGAAAACTATCTTTAGATATGTGTTCAAAAAGCATTTTATTAAAATAAATTTTATGAAAATTTTAAAAAATTGATTTTTTTAAAAAAAAATCATCTATTTTTATCCACCCTGAGTGAGGACCACTTGTACTCATTTTGGTTTGGAAGCAGGTTATTTTGATAGTCTTTCGTAATTTTCTTTGTTATTTACTTACAGAAGCTATACACAAAAATGTATGCCAGATGTCACAATTCTTGTAATTCTTTCTTAAAAGTGTAATTATTGATTTGGTGAAGCCATAACAGATGAAATCATAACCTACTGCAGAAACAGCATGAACACTCTATTAGAAGATGCTTCACCTTCCATCTTGTTTTGCTTTTCAAGGAGATCAGGAAGCTTTCAGAAAGTACTTCTTGATACTAATTGGGCTGAAAGAGTATTATTTTGGAAAGAACATCCTTTTAATTCATTTTATTGAATTTGTTTATTTAAAAATCATTAGTATAAAATATTTGAATATCAGTGCATATTCTGGATGGTTACCTTGTTCTATGTTACCTCTTTCAGTCTGCCAGAAAAAGCTGTTTTTAATTAGCTGTGATAAGATTATCCCAATACAGAGAGTTCCTCTGGAGGCAATATACTATTTGATTTCAAGGAACTGTCTTTGGATTGAAGATAACATTAACTACATGCAGTATGCATCAGCATCAATTATGAATATATGTATTAAGTATTGGAAAGAGATGGGCATCAAACTAGATTAGTATATATAATGGATACTCCATACATGTTTAAAAATCTAACACATGTTAGAGGGCTATTTTCATGCCTCTTCTATATTTAAATTAACAGAATGCAGTAATATGTCAGAAACACCCATTTTACTAGAGGCTGCCAGCTTAGTTTACTCTCCACCTCCACCCCATCTTTTGCAGACAGATGGCTCTTTGAAATAAAGCACTGTAGTTTGCAATGAGAGAATAAAATTCAAATTATACTGAGCAGGTAATCTAACAGATCAACCAAGATGTCTTATGGGCTGGCTTGTGTCTGCTATTCTTCACTAAAGACTTCTAGAATAGACAGAAACAATTTAAATCAAGACTCTTAAAAAATATACCCATGTAGTTGATTTTAGTGATATTTTGTATGGGTTTGTAGCACAATACAGTTAATGTTGGCATTTTGAAAACCTTTCATTTATTTGAGTTATTGTGTTAAGAACTAGCCCACTGGCTCTCTGAAATCAACTCTTTGTGGTTGCCACTGCTGTTATCATTACATCATTTTCTTTTGGAGCTTGTTTTAATTTGAGTTTTAAGAGATCAGCAGTGCATTAAAATAATCTTGCTCTCTGAGTCTAAATTTGTGTTCTTCATTTTCCACCCATTTAACAAAAGTGCTTCTGTTAAAACAACATAGCTTTGAATAGAAGGTGATGAGGTGAAACAAAGCTTATAATAAGATGCAATATATATAACTGACATTGGCAACATGAATACGTTTTCTCCATTTTTAAAAGACATCCAAGTTTGTTTCTTTATGTATTCTTTCTCAGATTCCAACAGAATGATTTAATATTACACTTATTTTATCAGACCTTATTAAAACTCAAAAATAGGAGAAAGCAGTATAAAAGGTTAATATTAGAAGTTAGAAGTAAATTATTTATACTTAACGTTGTTTTTCATTAGGAAATATTTAACTTACAATTTATTTATTTATTCATTCATCCATCCAATGTTTGCATTACCACAGTTGTAAAGCTACCATTGGCTGGCAGTCTCAATAGTAAAACATCCATAGTATTCATAATTTTGCATAACAATAAACAACCACAAATGAAATATTAATAGTCAAAAAGCAGTAAAAAATAGATAATATAAAACAAAGGTCATCTTAAACAGATTGACTTTTAATAATTTCTGAAGTCTAACACTAGAGTAGCTGATCCATTGTAGCTGTACCAGTGTGTGCCTCCATTCACCTATTATAAATAATAATAGGAGTGGTGGGTGTTAATAATAGATTTTTCCAGGAGTTCTGCATTAGGTGGGCTGAACATGAGTGGAAGAGATCATCTTGGAAGTGCTATAATGCCCCCTCCTTCAGTCGGTAGTAATTGATTCTTGAGACTGTGTGGACAAATCCTTGCCATATTCTTGCCAAGGTTTTTCAGAAGTGGTTTGCCTTTGCCATCTTCCTAGGGCTGAGAGACTGGCCACTATAAATGAGAATAGGACATTCCTCTAACAGTTTTCAAGTACCATATATGTATTTATGTTCAATTAAAGCATTAAAGTGTGCCTTACTGAATTCTGTGTCGTTCTTTCCCTTGCTTACTGTTGCCAGCTATGCGGGATATAATACATAACTGGGGTGTCTTGAAAATAGTAAGATAATTTTTTACCCTCATTTATAGTAAGTTAATCAAAGCAAATTGTCTTTGAATGATAAGAAATGCAATATGCAATGGGAAGAAAAGTACTTTCAAGCGGCAGCGCTGCAATCCCCTCCCCGAATCCAAAACGGTTCCCAGTTCCCCGCTGCATGTTGCAGGGGAACTGGCCGCCCGTGCCTGAAACGCAGCTCTGAAAATTGCATTGGGGAATCCAGGCAGCGGTAGCTGGAAAGGAGGGATGTTTTACTTTAAGAGCTCCCGTTTGGCTCGGCTTGGCTCCTGGACATGGAGAGGGCTTGGGCGGCAGGTCCTTACATTGCTGGGGAGTGAAGTCATTGCGACCATTGCCTGCCCTAAGCTGCCTGCTGGGTGGCCAGAGGGATGATCAGCCGCAAACCGTGGGGCCTGCCTTGTTCCCCAAAGTTGCCGGGCAGATTCCCCCCTCAGACCATCCTGAAGAGGGTTGTTCCTCAGGCTGTGCCCTGACCAGATCCCTGCCATCTGGAACTGCCTGAAAATAGCCAAAGGGTGGGGGCCGGTGGGTGGGCGAGGCTACATTTGGCATATAAGAACCACCCAGATTTTCATCCCCTTTTTGGGGGTAAAAAGGTGCATTTTATACTCCGAAAAATACGGTATTTGCAGATATTCCAGTGTCCTCAACAAAAAGTTTTTGCATACATGTGCAGCAATGAATAACTCATATGGAAACTTTCAATTAAACACATATATTTTCCATGAGATATTTAACACCAACCATTCACTCTTATCAGGTAAGAAATGTGCCATCAACTATATGTGTAACTAGTTATTACTATTTTTCTTTGAAGTAAACACAGTAGTAATTATGCATGAAGAACTATGATATCCAATTAGAACTCCAGCTATTTTGTTTTCCTTTATAGAAAAATGTGGAAGTATCTTAGATTTTTCTTCTACCAGTTAAATTTAAAGTTACAAATAATAATATATCTCCAAATTGTATTATTGTATTGTGACATAGCTAAATAATTCTTGTGAATTGAAAACAAAAATCAGCTTCGAAAAATAAGTTTACCTAAAACTTATTGTATTACGAAAAATGAAAAAAAAACCACCTGTTTTTTCTTTTCTGAATTCTATTCATATCTTAAGAATTAAATGAAAAGTATGATGCCTTGCATACAAACATTCCTAAATAATTTTTGTTCATATATTCAAGTTCTTTTAGTCAGAATAGAAGCATCTGAGCAGCAGATTATATTTATGTTGGTCTCTTGCAATCAGCAAGTAGTCTGAAATAATTACTATAAATACAAGTCAAAACTTACATCCTTTTAAAGCCCAGAAAATATAATGGATTATAGCATGCATGTCACATAGCATGCATTTTTCTAAAGGTGCTTTTTATACATTTCATTATGAATAAAATTATAAGTGGAACTCAAGAAGTTCTCAAGAAGAGAACTTGAGAAAAATCTAAATGCAGGAATTAGAAATCTATGGATTCTTGTTTTTTATCTTTTCGTGTTTCTTTTATTTGATGTTCTGTTCTTTGTAACTTTAAAAATGCTTGTAAATGATACTTTTTATGATTGTTCAGTAATTCATTTGCAGCTGTAAACAAATATTTATTTTAAAAATCAAAATAAAAACTTCTATTTAACTCTTCTTTAAAAAGAAAGTTTGAGATGGAAAAACATCTCTTTTCACAAAGCTGAAAATAAATTAATAATGTATTCAAAAAGTGTTATAGATAAAGCACTCTGATGCAAAACTGTGGCCAAATAGTCTTTAGAAAGACATATAGCTAAGAAATAGTGTAATGTAGTTGCCTAGTTCTGTTTGTCTAACTTAAAATGTTTGTATTCTGTTCTTCAAGCAAACATACATTTACTTATGTAACTGTATGTACTTAATTCACAGTGAGAATGGACATTAAACCTCATTGCTATCATAATACCATCTATCTCCTACAAGCAAGAATATACAGACAAATCCTACAATAAGCTACGATTGGCTATAGCTTTTAGATAAATACAGATTTGTTGGAAAATTTGTAGTTATCTGAAATAATGCAAACATGGGGAACATGATGCTGTATTGAAAAGGAGAAAGTGCTAATATACACAGGGTGATTTCTTTTTGAGGAAAATTGAGCATATAATAAGAGGAGCTTCCTTTGCCACAAAAGCAAAATATTACTGTTGGTTTCAGTGAAGATGAAAATGATAGGACATGTGGTCCAAATGCCAGCCTGAGAAGGGACTCCGTGTACCTGGAAGAGATGACGCAAATATCATTTCCTGACTAGTTGTGCTGGGACTATAGAAGTTTCTGTGTTGATTCTAAGGCTACCTGTCAGTGTACCTTTAAGCTTTTTTAAAAAAAAATGATGTAAGGTCTGCAAGAAGTCTCCATTTATTGCATAAGTTTATGACAGAAGTTGACAACTACAGCTTCCTGTAGACTTTAGATGTTGTGATCATAAAACTCTGCAATTGTCACGTGAACCAGATTGTGACAATGTGGCAGCCAGAAATTTTATGATTGAGCCTAACTACCACTGGTTCAGTGTTTTATGTTTTATATCAAGTTGCCAACATACGCTGGATCATGGAGAAAGCTAGGGAGTACCAGAAAAACATCTACTTCTCCTTTATTGATTGTGCTAAAGCCTTTGATTGTATGGATCACAACAAGTTGTGGCAAGTTCTTAAAGAGATGGGAGTACTAAACCATCTTACTTGTCTCTTGAGAAACCTATATGTGGATCAAGAAGCAACCGTGAGAATTGAGCACAGAACCACTGATTGGTTCAAAATTGAGAAAGGAGATCAGCAAGGCTGTGTACTCTCATACTGCCTATTTAACTTATATGCAGAGCACACCATAAGAAAGATACGGCTAAATGAATCACAAATTGGAATTAAGATTGCTGGGAGAAATAACAACAATCTCAGATATGCAGACGATATCACTCTAATGGCAGAAATTGAAGAGGAACTAAAGAACCTCTTATGCGGATGAAAGAGAAGAGTGCAAAAGTTGGCTTGAAACTCAACATTAAGAAAACAAAGATCATGACTTCCAGCCCTCTCAATTCTTGACAAAAGATGAGAAAGAAATGGAGGATAGTGACAGATTTTATAGTCCTGGGCTCCAAGATCACCGCAGATGGGGTCTTCAGCCAAGAAATTAAAAGACACTTGTTTCTGGTGAGGAAAGCTATGGCAAATCTAGACAGCATACTAAAAAGCAGAGACATCACCTTGCCAACAAAAGTGCATATAGTCAAGGCTATGGTTTTCCCAATTACAATGTATGGTTATGAAAGTTGGACCATAAGGAAGGCTGAGCGCCAAAAATTGAGGCCTTTGAACTATGGTGCTGGAGAAGACTCCTGCGAGTCCCTTGGGCTACAAGGCAATCAAACTGGTCAGCGCTAGAGGAGATCAACCCTGACTGCTTAGAAGACCAGATCCTGAAGATGAAACTCAAATACTTGGGCCACCTAATGAGAAGGAAGGAGTCACTGGAGAAGAACCTAATGCTGGGAATGATTGAGGGGAAAAGAAGAATGGAAAACAGAGAATGAGGTGGCTGGATAGAGTCACTGAAGCAGTCTGTGTGAGCTTGAATGGTCTCCGGGGGGTGGTAGAGGACAGGAAGCCCTGGAGGAACATTGTCCATGGGGTTGCGATGGGTCGGACACGAGTTCTTGACTAACAACAACAACAATCTTTATGCTAAAGTATTTACTATTTTATTGGTGACAATTTGCATCTGTTGTAGTTTTGTACTTTGGGAACCACGTCTGTCTTTTTTAGGGACAAAAAGATCTCAAATGAGTAGGGGTTGTTCTTATAACCTTTGTTGTGTAAACTTCTCAAGCTCTGAGGCATCTTTCACTGCTTGATTCATTTTTAATGAATCAAGTAGTGCTTCAGTTTTTTAAAATTGAATCTTTAAGGATAATGTAGCCAGAGCTTTCCATGATCCAGGTTATCAAACTTACAAATTAACTGACACAGTAGCCAGTACCAGTGGCCAAAGTGAGGCTTAATACTAAGAAACACTAACTAACATTAAGAACAACGAAGTGCTCAAGTGGAAAATTTGTAAATTGTGATAACTTCAAGAAGAAAAAGTGGAAGAAACTACAGAATATGTTCCTACTGACTGCTTTTATTTGGAGAGTAACAGCTGTGTAGTCCAAACTATAATATTACTGCCAAGCATTTTCTTTTACCTGGATTTACCATCAAAATGGTATTTGTAATAATATTTTTGAAGCCAAAGATACGATAATAAGAAAAGAATACTTTTGAGCAAGCGTTCCAGTAAAGACTCATAGCCCCAGGATAAACATACTTTTGTAAATATAGGACTAATATAGCTGCCATCTTATTCCAAAAGAGCAGGGACAGTATCTATATCAGTAGAATGCTTACTGTCCTACAAAACGGGGCAGGAGAGACCAAAGGGCATTGATGAGGGAAATAGGCGGGGGGAGGGAAGGGAATAAAAATCCCTGCAATAATAAGTGTGGAGGTCTTCCAAGTGCCTGAATTTTGAACTGCAAGGTGTTACAACAGCTATACTTTGGACACAGGTCATAAGTCAATTTTTAAGCACTATCATAATTTTGAATGGTCACTGAATAAATGGTTATAAGGCCAGGACAACTTGTACAGTTGTAAGAATAACTCTACAGACTTGTACCATTGTTTCTAAACATTTGTCTCTGCTAAGCTTTCACAGTGAGAAGCCCATCATACATCACAGCAGTATGGAAGTTAACTTGTGTGAAAACATTGGTCACACTAGATGCCTGCTGATCTGGAAATCCCTTCATGTGCTGTTGTTTGTGCAAAGAGATCTTTCAGTACTGCTAAGAATGTGGTGCTTGAAATAGATATTATGTATGTGTACTTGTTTTGAACAATATGCTGGAAGCTAGAATCCAAAAAGGAGGACATCTACATTTAATTTCATCTTCTTGACATATTTTAAATTAAATAGAGTTGATGCAAACATATATTATAAAGAATATTTTTCTCTTCTTTTATATTGGAAACTATAATTCGTTAATTTCTGGAGGCCTGACTTCTTTTGAGGATGTCATGGTCTATAGGAGGGGTAAGGTTTATCCTAAATCTATTGGCCTAATTTTTGTAACTTATTATATAGTCATAGTTTATATCCAGGATTGTGGATGTATACTTCAACCTTTTCTCTGCTCACTCAGCAGCAAAAACTAAAGGATATAGTTGGGCTTCAACCAAAATCAGTCACATCAGTTGTCAGCTTTTAAATATATACTGTATAGCAGGATCCAATCTGGGTCACCAGGACCAGAAGTTTTTGTCTTTCGAGCTGTTGGATCCCTGCTGGAGCCCATCCAGCATGAGTCTGAAAGTTCGGGAGACAAAACTTCTGGTCCCGGTGATTGACCCAGATTGGATCCTGCAACATTATCCTGGGACATGTATATTCGCCTTCATTTGTGATAGTCAGAATACTTCATAATTGAATGTGTTTAAGGCTGCGCTGAGTCTTTTATATTCTCTCATCACAAAATGCAGTCAAATCAATCTTTATTACACAGAAGCCTGCATTAATCCCCACAAAAGGTACAGTATTTATAATTGTACAGTATGAAAAACAGAGAACTACAAAGTGGTTTATTTTTCCACAACTCCTTTTTGCTGAAAAAGATATTTTTATATATTTTTATATATCAAGAGCCGCGGTGGCGCAGTGGCTAGAGTGCAATACTGCAGACTACTTCTCCTGACTGCTGGCTGTCTGCAATTTGACAGATGGAATCTTGCCAGGCTCAAGGTTGACTCAGCCTTCCATCCTTCTGAGGTTGGTAAAATGAGGATCCGGATTGTTGGGGCAATATGCCGACTCTGTAAACTGCTTAGAGAGGACTGTAAAAGCACTGTGAAACAGTATATAGGTCTAAGTGCTATTGCTAGTGCTTAAATTAAAAACTTCCATCCCTGGCTTTTTTTAAAAAAATGTATAGTTTTTCATAGAGGAACTGTGTAAAGGAGCAATTTGCTAATATTAGTTCGTTTCTGCTTTTCAATAAGTCTGTAGACCAAAAAAAAGTGATTCCGGGAATTCTGGGAAAAACCTTAATTGAAGGAACAGAATAATGCTAAGTGCTTGCTTGAGTAAAATTTAATTTTGCGTCATGTTCTAGCACTGCTCTTTCAATTTTGTTACCCAATATTACCAATGTTCAAGCTGAATTTTCTTGGGGCTAGGGAGAAGGTCTACTGTTAGCAGTGGCAGTGATATCTATGTGATCTTATTCTCTTAGTAATTTATTAGCAGTAAATGTGACCATAAAATATATTTTCTAGTTAGTTAACTTCTTTTGATCCTTGGAGTGTGGTTGAAAACATTCAATAAGATGATCTGATTACAGAAATGTTCCTAGAAAGAAACTATAGGGAAGAAGAAATGGATCACTTTGTGATTTGAAGGCTTGGAGATGGATCTTTTCCAAGCCTGTTAATTTAAGCATTACTAAAGAAGTACATCCATTTATTCCCACCAGCAACAGGAATATATCTCCATTCGTCTATACTACTAAAACTTTCCTGTCTCAACCCTCCCATTAGCCCAAACAGTGCCTTATATCAGAACAACTTTTGAATCAAGGACCTCAAATTACTAACTTAAAAATGCATTTAAAAAACAGGACCTATTACTCCTGTTTCCAAATATTGTGGAAATTGAAATTTCCATGATATTCACCCGACTTTTATTTACAAAACATCCCTGCAATCATATTGTTGTGATTTCTGACACCCCCTGCCAGATGAGAAATTTCAGATGGAATATCCCAATATTTTAAAAGATCTTTTGAATGTGCGTTTCAGATTTGATACAGACTATAATACTAGGTAAAAGGTACAGGTAGTCTTCAACTTACAACCACAATTGGCCCACAAATCTAGTTCTAAGTCATTAAGGTTATAAATCATGTGACCAAACCCTATTTTTTTGTATAATGTTCATGCTGTAATTAAGCAAATCAGGTGATTATTAACTGAATGGCATAGTAGTTATTTGAATCCTTTTTTCCAAATGGGCATTTTTTTTGCCAGAAACTGGCAAATAAGAACGGTAAATTGACAAAAAAAGGTCACAAATTGCAGTCATGTGACAGTGAGCCGCTACAACGGCTAGAACTAGCTTTATGGGCTATAAAGCATCTATTTTATGCTTTACACTCTGAATTGTCATAAGTCCAACGCACATAAAATGATTAGTTGTACAAGACTACCTGCATTTCAAAATTTCACTCATGTTTCCATTAGCTATTTGTGTTTCTTTTGTGGGGCAATGGGAGATTTAGTGGTCTGGAGAATATGTTTATAAAGTAAAATGGGATTTAAAGAAAACAACTGACAGGCCTAATTGATGCCACAAGCATTGTTCTCAACTTGAATAAATTAATGACACTGTAAATAAATATCTAAAATATCTATATTTATTTTACAGTGCCATTAATTTATTCAAGTTAAGTGTTTGGTGCCATTTATTGGTTATCTGGAGTTTTCCTCCATAGATAACAACAGCTCTACTACAGTGCTAATGTAAATGCAATTTATGACTATCACATCTCCCAAAATGGAGAGAGCCAGAACCTAACAATAAATTAATAATAGAATTAATAACATTAAAGTTGATGCTTTAATGTTATTAAAAGAAGGTTCTTACGATTTGAGTCCATCTATAAATAATTGTACAGTTAGTCCTGGGCTTACAATTACAATTGAGACTAGACTTTCCGTTGCTAGCTAAGCAAGGTAGCTGTTAAGTGAATCATGCCATCATTTAAGTGAATCTTACTTTCTCCATTGACAGAATGTCAGAAACGAGCTCAGAAATGTCAGAAACGAGCTCAGAAGGTTGCAAATGGCAATTATCTAACCCCAGGCACTGCAACCATCATACACAAATGCCAGTTGCCAAGCACTCAAATGTTGATTACAGGATTATGGAAATGCTGCAGTGGTCATAAGTGTGAGGACTGGTAATAAGTCCCTTTTTTCAGCCCCATTGTAACTTCAAACAATTGTTAAATGAATGGTTGTAAGTCGAGGAGTACTTGTATAAGATATATTCATCTACTGAAACACACGTGGGTGCACACAGATGCACCCATCCATGTTCCCCCCTTTTTTTCTGACAGAAAGAAAGAAGAAGAAAATCAAAGATTGGCATTGAAATAAGAAGTGGTATCCTTTATTGGAAAGAAAAGAGAATGGGAGCTGCAAACCTGCAAAGAGATGAAGCAAGAGCAACAGAGGTTAGAGATCTGCTTAGGCCTTAGAAAAAAAAGGGTTACTTTCCCCAGGGAAAGGTCCCTTTGAAATATAAGCTAATCTTCAAGTTTGCCAAATATATTTGTAGTTTTTCTATCTTCTCTTCCTTGAAAATAAAGCCAGTATCTTAACATTTGCCTTCCTTTCAGACAACTGTAGTATTGTTATGGCAGCTAAATCACATGTTTGGTCATAAGCCACAATGCAAGTCTTAGTTGAAATATATAATCTTAATAGGTGATGTGGGATAGGACTAGGCTTTCAAAAAACTTCCATTGTGTGAGAACTTCCTTTGGTAGAACTCCCAGGTTGAATTGAAAAATTGCTATGTGGAAAAGCCCTTAATTAAGCTTTGCAGATTGTAGAGCAACTTTATTTTCAGTAGGCAGTAAATGTAAATGATACCAAGACTTCTATTGTCTCTTGTTTGCAGCAGAGATTTAAAAATAGATTTGTAGTAGCTAATTTAGTAAAATAACCATGCCTCATCAGCTTAAAGACATTTGGCACAGTAACTTGTAACCTTTACACTGAAGACATCACCGACATAATTTTTTATTAATATTATACACGGGGGGGGGGGGGTGTTGAAAGACTGTTCTTTGGATCTGCAAATGATTTTTGCAGTTATATCCATCATTTTTAAACATGCTGATTGTGCGACCCTGTTCATGAAATTTTTGAATTTTATTTTAAATTGAATTAGTTAATATCTAAGCTTTTTCTTTTTACTTACAATCTATTCAGGTTTAGATTTTAAAACACACTCTTTTTCATATACTTGCTTCTTTACTATTTTTGTAGAATAAATGCGAGAAAAGGTTGAAGGACACAAATATTTGAGGATGGGAGGAAGGGCAATGATGCAAAAATGGGACTGGTGGTGACTGCAGAGGAGGTGTCAGATATGTCAAGATGGCACCCATATGGAGCCATTTATTGGGTATAGGTATTGAAATGCACATTTCCATTATATATACCCAATAAATGCCTCTGCCTGGGATCTTCCTTTCCTCCACTCTGTTTAGAAGAGATGGGATTGTTTTTGTTGTTGTTGCTGCTGCTGCTGTTCTTGTTTTCAATTTCTAAAGCTGCCTTATGTCTGATTTAGGAGTTTTCATTAAATGTTTTATGTTTCCTTTCTGAAAATGTTAGGAAACCACTACTGGTTTTCAGCAGTTGCACTGCAAAACTTGAATGTCTAGGGAGGGAGGGAAGGAAGGAACACAATTTATAATCCTTGGCCATAGGCTGTCTACTTCAGGGTAGAAAACTAGTATGGCTCATTCTTTTGTGCTCCATTGTATTTTTCTAATCAACTGGATATATATTAATTTATATCAGTGCAGTATCATAGAATATTCTGCATGCCTCTGTTCCATGTGGAAATGAACATTTTTTTCATCTGTCAGTTTAAACATTTGCTTGCCAAGTTTCTAGCACCATGAAATTATTCATCTGAAGAGATGATAAAAGCTTGCATCAAAATTATTCCGTTCATTTCTTACCTGCCCATACCTACCTATTGCCCATCCAAAATTGCTTTTAATTGGATAACACAAGACAATAAATCAACTATAAACTTTGGATTTTCTCAGCAGATGATTTATTCATTGCTATAAAATATTTTATTTCTTTTTGGGACTAAATTATGTTTTTAAGTAGAAAAAGAAGTTTTTCTGATGCTATGGGCATCAGATTTGGATTTGTAAATGATATTCTATTCTTAAAACAAACCATTGAATTAAATTAGTACTGTTAGCAAGTTCATTTACAGCTTATTAGAATAGAAGGAGAGGGAAGGGAAGGGAGAGAAGAGAACAGAAGAGAAATCATAGGGTCGGACCATGGATGTTTCCCTTATCCAACAAGTTGCTCAAGCAGGAGACCTTAATAAGACCCCATTAAATGATTGTACAATCTTTTCTTCAAAATCTCCAGCAATGGAGCATCCACAACTCTAGGAGGCAAGCTGTTCTATTGATTAATTCTTTACTATCAGGAAATTTCACCTTAGTTTCAGATTAGATCTGTCTTTGGAGAACTGACCTAGCCAGTGGCTTAGATACTGAGCTTGCCGATCAAGAAAGGTCAACAGTTCAGTGGTTCAAATTGCTAGTAAAGGTTTCCTCCGTGAGCAGGGGGTTGGATTAGATGACCTCCAAGGTCCCTTCCAACTCTGTTATTGTAACTTCCATCCATTGCTTCTTGACTTACCCCAGGTGCTTTTGACAATAAGACAACCTCCTCGTCTCAGTGACAGCTCCTCAAGACAGCATCGTGCTACCCCCAATCCTTCTTTTGGTAGGCTAGACATACTCTGTACCTATACATTTGGTTTTTGATTTTGCATTTGGTATGATGAACGTTGAACAATATGGATATAGTTCTGTTATGAAAATACACTTGGTATGTGTATATTTCTGTGAAATGCAACAGAACACATACACCATGAGTTTGTGTATAGGCCTTATCTGAGATTTGAACTATAAAAGTATAAAAATCCATAAAAGTATAGGAATTCAATGTATTTCTGTATAAACCATCAACTTTTGCTACTTTATACAGAAATACAAGATTAAATTTAGGATACTTAGATCCAGTCATTTGTGCACTTACTAGAAATAAATATTGAAGCTATGAGGACTGATTTCTGAGTATAGTTGCATAAAACTAACTTCATTTATTTTCCAATTACTAGTTTCATTTACACAGAAATCGATCATGAAAAATTTAAATTGTGATATTCTGCAAAAATATTATGTTTACATATGGATGCAATCTCATCTGAAAGGTCATTATTTCCTTCATCCAGTTATATCTATGTCTCATTTAAGCAAATTTGTTTGGGTTACCAGTTATAGGAAAGCACTAGAGCTTACAAACCGCAATACAGTGATTTGAATTGTCACAATATGCTATGTCAAGCCATTTTATAATTTAATTTGATGGGGTGAAAAATCAATTCTACAATGTTGATTTATTTTTTCCTCATGGAAAGCTGGTCGGCATATATGATATTTAATATTACCAACTGTTCCAAAAAGTAATTGTTCAGTTAAAAAATAACATTTAAACAAAATCAGTGAGTTATTTCAAATGAACACACACACCCCATGTAGATTTACAGTTTGAAATGCTGTGATAAATCTTTTTCTTTGCTTGTTTTGGTAATTTATAGGATTTGGGGGAAAAGCAAAGAATTAAAGAATATTGAAATCAGTTTCATACTGATCATGGTCTGACTTAGGACTTATTTTATTAAATCCAAATCTGTTTCTTAATCCCTCTTGGCCTGTGGCACATACATTTGCAGTAGCATTATGTGGTGCTCAAAACTCAGGAAATGAATGAAACTCAATTCATGTTCTATCCATTTCACGGAAAGTTTTGTAACACATCTGCCTGACAATTTCTACTAATAATTGTCCTAATGGCTTATTCCATATCCTCTGACTTTCAAGAGATATATCACATGGTAGCCTCAGAGCCTGGAATTTAAAGCCCTATCATGAAAATTTTGATAGCTTTGAGACCTGTGAGGTGAGTCTGTGCCCTTTTCCTGATCTTTCTAAACCCTTTCAGACTCACAAGTCACCATCAGTTGCTGTGTCATGAAATTATAGAGTGTGTCCTTCAGTGAATCCAGTCATTCCAATCAACCTGAGAATAACCATGGTCCTTCATTCCCTGATATTTTTAAAGTGAAGTATAATCATAAGTCCATATGTTTTATTCCACACTTCTTTGTAAAATGGGTTAATGATTCTCTTATTGTAATTTAAAGAAGAGATTTCAGAGCAAAAGAGAAGAAGGATAAGCAGGGAAAGAATGAGTCTGTCAGGTTTCTAAAAACAATTGGGCACTATCTAATATTATATTCTAAGTGTCATAGCTTCACACCATTCTTGATGGTCCTATCATGGGTGTTGATAACCATACTGATGCTGTTTCAAGACTTCTAAGGACAGACATAGAAAAAAAAATAGTGTAGAAGGTTTCAGGATCAAAATAATGAATGTTATTTTTTCCACTTTCTGCCTCAGACTTCTGCTTTCCTGTTAGTGTCACAGTTCTAAATATCAATATTCTTATTAATTAGGTATTGTTTTCCTTTTATTTTTTCTCATTAAAAAGAAATAGCTCAATTTTTATTTTCTGTAGTTAAAAGGTAATTTTCTTTTATTTTTCTTATGCCCTTTGCATAATACAATATTTCACATTACCCTATTGTTAATCTTTTGAATTTGGAAAATTACCATTATTTATTAACTTTTGAACTTTTGGCTTCATTAACACAGTTACTTACACAAGAATTCAGTGATCAGCATTTTATGAGATTGAACTAAATAATTTGAAAGAAAACAAAGGAAAAGAGTAAAAGAATTCCTATTTCCAATATGATATAGATCAGGGATGTCAAAACTTGAGAGAGGTCAGCTGACGTTGCGGCAAAATGGACAGGAAGTTCCTGTGCTCCAGAAACTCCTGACAATATCTCCAGTCCCGGACGGTTCTTTATGGACCCCATAGCCTAGTTTTGGTTGTGGTAGTGAAGAGTGCATCCCGGTGATCTCAGGGGTATCACAAACCCCCTGATTGATCCTGGGAAAGCTCTTTTTCTGGCTCCGGAGTTTCAGCCTTTAATGGCTGCCAAGGCAGGGACAGCTTGAAAACGAGAGGAAGGACAGTACATCCGATCGGTGAGGCTTCTCTTTTTAGTTTTATACTGAGGACACCCTGGGATAAATAGTTTTTGAAGAGTGTTTGTAAGAAGAGATCAGCAGTGAACTTTAGGAAGAAAAAAGGTTTTTTCCCCTTTACTTGGCTACTTTGTAAGGAGGCTTAATTGGTTCACTTTCACTATTGACTGTGACTGACTCGACTTAAAGGAGAAACTTGTTAAAGGCTTGCTAATTTGTATTTTTCTCTTTTTTCTTTTTTGAATTGGCTGATATGGACTGGAACTTTTTGGATTGATTGGAAGAAAAATGATGAAAAGGAAATTTTGGCTCTTTCTTTAAAACTTCTTTTACTTTTTTTTTCATTTGGATTTATAATGAGAGAATTGTAAGGCTGACTGGGAAGAAAGGAGAGTGTACAGCGCCACCTACTGGGAATAGTTTTATTTTTTATTTTTTCTTTCTTTTTCTTCTTGATTTAAAGTGGCAGTTTAGAGATACACTGTAACCGAAACAAAGAGGTTTCCAGCTAGGCTGATGAGACCTGGGAAGAGTTGAAGAAGTGGCATATCCTCATTATTTAAACAGGTGTCTCAGCTGGACTTTTGAACTAGAAACCTAGAAATAACAAAGAAGAATTCTCTTGAAACTGAACTTGTTATTATTCAAACTTTTCATTTAATATTGTGGACAGATTACATTGTCACTCTCTGTACACTTTTTGGATTTAATAAAAAAGCCTACATTCACTCTTTTTACTTTTGTTTTTGTTGAGAAAAATTGGATATAAGTAGTATTGGACTAAAGAACCCAAGAGATTGAAGATTTTCTTTTTCTTTTTTTTTCTTTTTTAAAAATGTTTGTGAATCTTTTTTTCCTTTTTAAAGTTTTTGTTTTTTGCTATTTTTTATCCTTTCTCTTTTCCCCTATTTTTTACCCAAAGGATTAAGGTGTGGAAGAACCTGAAGAACTAGATTGGATTAGATATAGATTACAGATATAGATATTTTCCTATGTCTTTTCTTTTCCAGTTTTTATAATTTTTACTCTACCCTTCTTTTTTCTTTTTCTTCTTTTTTCCCTCCTCTTTTTTCTTTTGGGATTTTTTCCCTTGGATTTTTCCCTTTGATTGGATTGTAAAATGAGTAGGAAAGCTATGACAGTGGGGTCAGTTGCAACTACGCCTGTATGATCACCTTCCGGCAGCCAAAGAGTCATTCAAACCATGTTACAACAAGAGAAAGACAAAGATTAAGACAAGCATCTCTACAAGCAATTTTACAAAATATGCAAATGACAACTAGAATAGAACAAAGAATGGAACATTTTTCACTTCCCTTTTCTTTTTTTTAACCACTCATACCACCTTTTCAAATACTGTAATATTCAGTTTCCTCTTTGTCATTGATTTCTAACATCAATTTATTCATCTCGGCGCATTCAAGTATTTTTCTAATTACATGCTCTTCTGATTGAATCTTTTTCTCCTTCTAGTATTGGGCAAAAGAGATTCTTGCATCAGTTATTAGGTGTGTAATGAAATACTTCTTTCTTGCATATTCTGTTTTTAGAATTCCCAGGAGAAATATTTTTTGTTCCAATTCCATAGTGTCTCCTGTTATTTCTGACACCCATTTGCATATCCTCCTCCAGAATTCTTTGGCTTGTGGGCAGGTCCACCAACAATAGTAATATATGCCTTGCTGATGTCCACACTTCCAGCAATTTGGAATCATATTTGGATAAATTTTGGCAATCCTAGCCGGGGCTAAGTGCCATCTATAAATCATTTTATATTGGTTTTCCTTATAAGTTGTTGCCTTAGTCATTTTAATATTATTGTTCCAAATTTGATCCCATTCACTTAGATTAATTGGTTGTCCAAAATTTTTAGCCCATGCCGTCATTGGATCCTTTACTACTTCCTCCATCAAATCATAGTCTACCAGGAAATTATACAATTTGACCAAGATTTTATTATCTGTGCCCATCCACACCTTGTCAAGCCCATTGGTTCCTAATTCTATGCTGAATTCTTCTTTGTCCTTTTTGTATCGTGATTTAATTTGTGTGTAAGTCCACCAATCTATATAAGTGCCTGGTTCTTTCAATTCTTCCATTGTTTTTAAATTTCCTGCTCCATCTAATATCTCTTTATAATTTGCTGTTTTACCTAGTTCCAATACATTTGGATATATTATTGCCTCCATTGTGGACAGCCATCTGGGAATTTGAGTGTAATGTTTCCGCCTTATTTCTCCCCAAGTTGCCATGAGCGTATCCCTTATTTTATGTTTATGGAAGTGTGATCTTGTTCCCTTTCCTGTTCCCCAGAGGTAAGCATGCCATCCCTTCTGGAGGTCATGTCCCTCTAATGTCAAAATTCTTTTATTTCTCAATTTTGCCCATTCTTTATCCACACCAGGTTTGCTGCTTTTTGATAAATTTCCCAGATTGGTAATCCTACCCCCCCCCCCTGTCTTTTTTATCTTGTAAGTTCCTGATTGCGATCCTGGGTTTCTTTCCTCCCCATATGAATTTCCTAATAATAGAATTTAATTCCCAAAAGAATTTCCTATCTAATTTGACTGGTGCAGTTTGGAATAAGTATAACAGCTTTGGTAGGATACTCATTTTAATTGCTGCAATCCTCCCCAAAAAGGAAATCTGGAGCTTCTCCCATTTTTCTAGATCTTGTTTAATGTTTTTAAACAAGGGTACATAATTATTTTCTTTGATAGCTGAGCATTTTATTGAGATCCATACTGCTAAATATTTTACTTTCTTTACAATTTGTATCCCCATTGACTCCTCTAATAATTTCTTTGGTCTTTTGTCATATTTTTAGTCAACATTTTCGTTTTAGATTTATTTATTTTAAGCCCTGCCATCTCTCCATACTTACAAATTTCCTCCAAAATTTGGGCGCCTGTTTCTATAGGTTCCTCCATAATTAAAACCACATCATCCGCGAATGCTTGAATTTTGTATATTTCCTTTCTAATTTTTAATCCTTTAATTTGCTTATTTTCTCTAATCCTTTTTAACAGCACCTCTAATGCTAAAATGAACAGGAGTGGTGATAAGGGGCATCCCTGTCTCACCCCTTTTTTGATTTGAAATGTTTTCATTAATTCTCCATTCACTATTAGGTTGGCCCTTTGCTTCTCATATATCACTGTTATTGTGTTTTCAAAATTTTGTCCGAATCCCATTTTATTAATTTGATGCTTCACGAATTCCCAGTTCAAATTGTTGAATGCCTTTTGGGCGTCTAGAAAAACCAGCGCCATCTCTTTATCAGGGTGTTCCTCATAATATTCTAACACATCTAGAATTGTCCTTGTATTATTTCGAATCTGTCTCCCTGGCAAGAATCCATTTTGATCGCTGTGAATTATTATTATTATTATTCAGAATTACCTTTAATCTTTCCACCAAAATGCTCATATAAATTTTATAATCAGTATTGAGGAGGGAGATTGGTCTATAATTCTTTATTAATTTCACATCTGTTCCTTCTTTTGGAAGGAGCGTAATGTACACCTCTCTCCATGATTCTGGAATTCTGAATTTTATCAGGGCCTCATTATAGATGTCTAACAATTTTGGTAAAAGAATATCCTGCAAATCTAGATTTGAATATAATTCTCCTGGGAATTCATCCAGGCCCGGTGATTTATTTTTCTTCAGTTTAGATATTGCGGTCTTTAGCTCTGTTATTGTAATTTCTTTGTTTAATATCTCTCTTTCTTCCTTCCCTATCAATGGTAATTCACTCTCCAGTAGATATTGTTCTACTTTTTCTTTAGTGATTTCTTCTTCTTCATACAAGGTGGTGTAATAATCACGAATGATCTCCAGTTTCTCTTCTTCATTGTTTATGATATTGCCTTCTTGATTTTCTAATTGGTGGATAATTCCTTTTTCTTTTTTAATTCTATAAGACAACCATCTGCCTGGCTTGTTTGCATTTTCAAATTGATGTTGTTTACTGCGTTTAATTTCATACTCCAGCTTCTCCTGGTCCATTATATTTATCCTGTGCCGTATAGTCATCCAATTTTCTTTTGCTATCTCATTATCTGGGTTCTGCTGTACTTCTTTTTCTGCTTTACCCAATTCTTCCAACAATTTTCTTTGGGTCTCTCTTTTTTTCTTTGTTTTTATATGCACCGTATGCTATTGCCAATCCTCTTAAATAAGCCTTCATTATATCCCAAATTATTCCACGATCAGTCAATTCCTTTTCGTTTTCTTCAAAAAAAACTTTCAATTCTTGCTTTATTTTCTCAATATTCTGTTTGTCCTGTAGAAATTTCAAATTTAATCTCCATTTTGCATTTTTCCTTTTGTATTCATTTTTCCATTTAATCTCCAATGGATTATGATCTGCCCAAATATTGGGGGTAATCTCAGCTGACAAAATGTCCATTTCCATATTCCTACTTGCCCACATCATGTCAATTCTGGACCATGTTTTTTTTTTGGATTAGAATAAAAGGTGTATTGTCTTTTATGTGGGTGCAAAGTTCTCCAAATATCTACTAGGTTCAATTCATCCACTAGGTTGAAAAAGGATTTTGGTAAGTTCTTTCTTTTTTTCTTTTGGCTCTTAGGTCTTTTATGATCTATATTCTGGTCCACCACTCCATTGAAGTCTCCAATTACACATATTTTATCATTTTCCATTTTGCTTAATATTTCTCGTATTTTATTGTAAAAATCATTCAAATTTTTGTTTGGGGCCTAAATAGCTGTTATTAATATCGAGGAATTGCCTCTCTTAATTTCTACTACTAGAATCCTACCTTTTGAGTCTGTATATTTCAATTCTGCTTTAATTTCTTTTTTGGTGTACAAAGCCACCCCTCTCTTTTTCTTTTCTGCTAAGGAAGTATAGAGATTTCCAAGTTTTTTAAATTCCAGAAATTTTTTATCTTTTTTTTTAATGTGGACCTCTTGCAGCACATAATATCCGCCTTATGCTTAACTAATTTAGTAAAAAATATTTTCCTCTTTTTAAAGTCATTTAATCCATTTGCATTAATTGATAACAATTTCCAATTGTCGATCCTTTGTATCCTTGTGTTGTTTTAGATCTTAGTCGCTCGTGTAACTCTCTGTGGTCTTTGTGTCTTCGCTACTTCTTTGTTTTCCTTCTCTACTGTCTCTTTCTTTTCCGGGGTCCTTTCTTTAGATTGTCTTTGCTGGGTGAGGTCTTCTTCTGTACTGGTCGCTTCTAGCTCTTCTTTGCTGCTTTGATCTTGATCTTCCTCTGATCCTCTCATTTGATCCAGGAAGTCCTGGGCTTCGATGAGACTTTCTATTTTAAATTTCTTCCCTTGCCATGTTATTAACATGTCTTCTGGCAGAGTCCACCTGAAGGGTATGTTCCTTTTATTTAATTGGGTGGCTAGAAACCTATAGTCTCTTCTTAGTTCTCTCGCCCTTCTCGGGACTTACTTTAGCACGATCACCTCCTTCCCCTTATAACTTACTGGTTCATCCCTCACCATATTGTAAAAGATGTCCTTAACTTTTTTGGGGGCGAACCTTATATGCACTTCCCTGGGCAGCTTATTTCACCTGGCATAATTGGTTTGCACCTTGTATACTTCATCCAGTCTCTGATAATCTCATTTGTGTCTTGTTGCAATACCTCGGCTATCAATTCCGCCATGACCTGACCTAGGTCCTCCTCTTTATCCTCAGTGATGTTTTAGAAGTGCAGGTAAAAGGAGGCTCTATCCATTTCTAATTGCGTGATCAAATCCTCAAGCTCCCTATTTTGCGCCGTTAACTTTTGATCTACAGTGACCAGGTTTTTTTCTTGTTGTTCGATTTTGGATTCCATCTTATTTATTTTCTGTTCATTCATTTGTATCGACTGCTGAATCTCACTCATTTTTTGGTCAATTATTTTAATGTCAGTTTTCAGTTCTAGGTGGTTGCAGGATATCTTTTCCTGCATCATCAACATTGTCTCTTGTATCATCGTTAGCGTTGACTGCATCGCTTGCATAGTGGGGATCATGGCTGCTTTGTCAGTCTTAGATAGAGCTTCCAATGACTTTTGTGTAGCAGGGGATGACATTGTAATTGTTGGGTTGGATGTACTTTGAGTTGTTTTCTTTCCGGTTTTGGTCACTGTAGAAGAGATGCTTATCATCTCCTTCAAGATTCTTGTCTGATCTTTGAGTATCTTCTCTATGTTTCTCCAGATAGTCATCCACTGATTGTTAACTTCTTATGTTCAACTAGGCACCTATGTGCTTCTGGTTATTTCCTATCTATTATAACTCCCTACTCTTTCTATCCAGTATTTCAATCAGATTTTTTAATCTCTTCTATCTAAATCCCTTTAAGTCTATTCAAATGTTAATCTCTTTCTATACTCAAGTCAGTATATGTCTACACCTTCACCTTTTAATCAGTTATTGTCTATTCAGTATATCAGATATCAATGTCAATGTCAATCACTTAGTTCAGCTATTATTCTACTAGTAATTACTCAAATGTAAAAACAATAATCCTTAAATTAGCTATCTTCTAATATCAATTAAATAAATTCTTATTTATGATCATTGATCTATATGTTCTATGTGAGCACAATTACTTAATTGATATATATATAAATAATTAAATAGGCAATCAATTATTCATTAAATAAACAATCAATTAATCAATTTTTCATTCACTTGATATATCACTTTCAGTCACTTAATAGATCCCTTAATCAATAATTGTATTATATTAAATGAAGTGATTAATTAATAAGTAAATATATACCTAAGATATAAATATAAATAATTAGAATGAATTAGATATTAAATTTAGTCAGTTATATAAATATATTCCTAAAGTGCCCTTAAGATAAATGAGTATTTATATAAGCAGATAGTAAAGAAAGTAGTAAAAGAGATAAACAGGAAGAGTAGAGAGAGTAAATAAATAATAATAATACCACAATATATACACTAAAGTGTTAATTTCTTAATTATTCTTAACCTCTTCTTAGTCGCTTCAGTGTCCCTCCTGTATTTTCATTTGTGGAAACAACGATGGGGGAATAAAAAAATCCAATAACAGCACTTCTCTCTCTCCATCTCTTAATGCTTTAAACTGTCAAATCTTCTCAATGCTTGAACTATCAAACTGTCAAAGTATTTTAGTTTGTTTATTCCACAACTTATCTTCTCCCGGTGGTTTTTCCAGCCACTCTAGCTCCTTGTAGTCCTTTTTGTTGATTTTAATATGGCTGCACTTCTGGTTCCTATCCCTTGCAACTTCCCTCACTTGATCTCCGAATCCACAAGCAAGAACCTCAGAATCCTCTCGTTCCACCCGATCGGCAAGTTCTGTTCGCTTTTTAAATTAGCGCCGAAGCTCCGCTTTTAAAAGTTTTTCATTCTACTCTCTCTTGTTGGCTTCTCTGCGGTCCCCTCAACTGAGATCTCCTCTGCCTCTCTCAGTTGCGACTAGGTCACTTGTGGCTCCTTTGGATCTGCTCCAGCCAGCCGGTTGAGATAAGATCCAAATGTATCAGGGAAATCGTGAATATGAGCACTCTTTGACACCCCTTACACCGGATTTTCTTGCTTCCCGTCTTGTTGACTATCGTGGCTTGTAGTCCGCCATTGAGAGGCAGACGCGCCACGCTGGTTTGACAGCGAAAATCAGTCCAGCTGAGTGGGATTGCAACTCACCACTCAGCCTGCCGATGCGTCGCTAAGGTCTGCGAAGCCCTCCGAGCTTCCATGCCTTGAAGGGTCCCCAAAACACAGCGATAAGTGACAATGGAAAGGAGCGATCATCACTCTTACCACGCCATTTCGCCACGAATCATCAACCGGAAGTCTCTGAATCATCAACCGGAAGTCTCTTAGGTTAAATTTACATGGAGAAACTAGTATAATAGTACATAGATATGAGTTATTTTACCAGTAGTGGAAAAGAAAAGGTAATGAAAATGAAATTTGATGTAAATAAATGTATCATTAGAAATGAAGGTTTATAAAAGTATAAACCTTACAGGTGGTATGTTTAAAATACAATAACGAATTTACGAATTAATACTATGTAAATAATAATGCATTAACGTAAATACTATGAAAGTACACTTGTATATGTATAATAATATCATGAGACCGGAAATGACAGAAATGTATTATAATTTTTAATCAAAAAAATTTGAAATTAAAAAAAAAGAACAAAGAATGGTACAACAATAATTTAAGATGGAGAATCAACTATTTAAGACAGATGAAAAAGTGCAAAGGATGGAGCAGTAGCTACTCAAAACAGATGAAAAACTGGATAAAATCCAACAAGCAATGGTGAAATATGATGAGAGAATTTCTAAATTAGAGAAGAAAGAAGATCAAAAGAAAAAGAAAATGAGACAAATTGAGTATAGACTAGAGGAGGTTGAACTTGAAGCTGGCAGGATTGTCAGCTGGGAAATGGATAAAGCTGAATTTTACATAAGATTTCAAAATATGCAAGAAGAGAAAGAAGACCTGGCAGATGTGATGACTGAATTGTTGGCTGAAGCTCTAGAAATCCCCAAAGAGAAGATGTTGGAGGGAGTTGACAAGATTTATCGAGTTTCCATCAAATACGCTATACACAATAAACTGCCAAGACAAGTACACATAAGATTTACTAAAAAATCGATCAGAATGCAAATCTTACAAGTAGTAAGGGATAAAACCTTGAAATGCAAAGAAAAAGAAGTTGTGGTCTTGAGACAGATACCAAGGAAAATCAGAGAGTTGAGAAGAAAATATCAATTCTTACCAAAACCTTGATTCAAAAAGAAATTAACTTTAGATGGCTGACCCAAGAAGGACTGGTCGTTACATGGCAATTTCAAAGATACAGGTTGAATACACTTGATAAAGCAAGAGCATTTTATGTTCAATTCTTTCAAGGGAAAGGCATGGAAACTCAAGTTGAACTTCAACCGGCAGTTCCATTAAAACTTACTGAGAAAGAATTGATATTCCTTGAATCGACTAAAGGGGCAGTTGGCGGAAACACTGAACCAAGAGAACAACGTGAGATAAGATCAACTAGAGCTGTGATGGTGAACATATGGCATGGGTGCCACAGATGGAACGCGGAGCCATTTTGGTGGGCACATGAGTGTTGCCCTAACTCAATTCCAGTGCGCATGCATGCACCAGCCAACTGATTTTCCGGTTCCACCAGAAGTTGGGAAACTGGCTGTTTCCGGCCTCCGGAAGGCCTCCAGGGGGGATGGAGAAGGCTGTTTTTATTTGTTTGTTTGTTTGTTTTTTATATCGCCCTTCTCCCGAAGGATTAAGGGCGGTGAACAGTTAAAATAACATACATATAAAATGTGAATATAAGAAAATTAAGCCAGTTTGGCTCATCTGTTAAGAATCTTCAGCATAAAGATTTAGAACAATTAGAAGAGATTTATGCCAGACCGGCTTGGTGAAACAGAAAAGTGTTAAGTGCCCAATGGAAAGTACAAAGATTTTTTTTTTTGCCCTCCCCAAGCTCCTAGAAAGCCTCTGGGGGAAAATGGGCCTACCAGGCCCACTGTGCCAAAAGCAGGGGGAAGTGTGGGGCGGTCATGTACGCATGCGCAGGATGTGGATATGGATGTGGGCACATGCACCCATGACCCCCCACGCTCCCCCCACTTTTGGCACATGACAGCAAGCCATCACTGGACTAGAGCAATAAAACCTATATATAAAGTATGAAGATGGAAGAGAGAAAATTAATCTCAATAAATATAAATGAACTCAATTTGGCTACCAAAAGAAAGACAGTATTTCACAAATTAGAGAAATTAAAAGCAGATATAATATGTCTACAAGAAGAACATATTAAAAAACAGCATGAATATCTATTGACACAACCAAAATTGGGGAAAATGTTTTCATCACTAGCCCAAAACAAAAAAAAAGAGGAGTTGTAATATATATTAAAAAAACAATTTTGGTGGAATATAAATACTCAGACTTGGATGGAAGAATTTTGATGGTGGAAGTACTTGATGATAATAGAAAAATTCTTTTAATAATAATCTATGCTCCGAATGAAAACCAAAGTGACTTTTATAGACTACACAATAAAGTAATTGAAATGGATTATGACAATATATGCATGATGGGAGATTTTAATGGAATTGTGAAGGAAATTTGGGACTACAAAACGAATAAAACAACAAAGCACAGTAGGGAAAAAATTGCCAAAGTATATAAAATATACATTTTATTCTGACAGACATTTATCGTGGTCTAGGTCAGACATGATATGGTCAACAATGGAATTGTTGTTGAATAAAGAATATGTGGAAATAGAAACTAATTTATGGGTGGATCATAATCCGGTGATGATAACTTGGAAACGACAAAAAAGAAGAACTAGATGGACTCTAAATAATGGAATATTAAAAGAGCAAGAGTTTGTGCAGAAGATGGAAAGAGAATCGGCCTTCTTCTTTAAAGAAAACAAGAAAGCTGAGACATCTATACAAACCCACTGGGATACAATGAAGGCATTTGCTAGAGGATTAATTATAGATTATACAAGAAAAAAGAATGTAAAAAAAAGATTAACTCTCAGGATCCCAGACAGCAGCGCAGCGAAAAACCAGAACATAAAGGCTTCAGCTCTTTTTGTAACATGATTTATTCGGGCTTCAGCTTCGGGTGATCATTGTGACTTCATTTGCCGAAATAATAAAAGCACTACATCTGACAGGCACGTGTGCCTTTAAATAGCCCGCACAGGCATGCCTCGCCCTCCCAGCCTGTTACAAATCACGCCCTCCTCCCGGTGACATCATCAAAGTCAGTCGTGGTTCAATCTGTCTTCGCACTGGCAGGGATCAATGGAGGGAGGCGTGCGGGCGTCCTGCTCACGACGTTATGGTGCCTCTAAAGCCATCTCCTGTCCGCCTAACACCCTGTGCCACCTCCACCAGAATGCAGGTAAGTGTATCTCCTCCACCCCCCAACGTGTGCTCAGTTGTCAACGCCTTGGCAGCTTGACAGGCGGCTCCCCTTCACCACGGTTCTCTCTGCAATGAGAAAGTAGACGGCTTAGTTCTCTAAGGAGGTCTTAGGGGGTTTCTTTTGTGGAACTGCTTAACCAGCCGTGAGGCTCGAACATCGTGTGCCAGTACCCACGATGCTTCCTCAAAGGGATAGCCCTTCCACTTGACCAAATATTGTAACTTCCCCCTGCTTACTCTAGAGTCTAATATATCTGTGATTTTCAAGTGTCCCTCCGTAACCGGACCGGGCCGTTGCTTGGTGTCCCTAGGCACGATTATCAGCTTTAGTAAACTACTATGAAACACCGGGTGGATTTTCCCCAGCAGTGGTGGTAGTTTTAGCGCGACCATGACTGGGTTTATCACTTCACAACAGGAAAAGGGCCTAGGTATTTTGGTCCAAGTTTACAGCTGGGTACCCTTAATTTAATGTATTTGGTGGACAGATACACTAAATCACCGACTTGCAAGGAGCGCATAGGTGCCCTCTTTTTGTCGGCCTGTAGTTGGTACTCTCGGGCCATTTTGTCTAAAGCTTCCCTTATTTGGGGCCATACCACTTGGATCCTGTCGCTCCATTCGTGAGGTAGGGTGGTGCCGTCCAGAGGTCGCTTCAACTCTGGTATTGCTACGAAATCCCGACCCATAACTATCCGAAAAGGTGTGTTCCCTGTACTGGCATGCACAGTATTATTATAGGAAATTCTGCCAGGGCCAATAAAGAAGCCCAGTCATTTTGATGGTATGAAACATAACACCAGAGATAGCGTTCAATCATGGCGTTAGCCCATTCTGCAACCCCGTTTTACTAGGATGGAACGCCGTACAGAGGCCCTGGGTTGAACCGATGTCGTGCATGAACCGTGTCCAAAACCAAGCGGTAAACTGCACCCCTCTATCCGAGATGATCCGTTGGGGCACTTCGTGATATACATGCTGGATGAACAGAGTGACAAGCTTCCTAGCGGAGGGGATGTCTTTACAGGGGATAAAATGAGCCTGTTTCGAAAACAGGTCTATCACGGTCCATTTGACCGTATAACCGTTACTGTCTGGCAGGTCCATCACAAAATCCATCCCGATATTTTCCCAAGATTGATTGGGAGTAGCCACAGTTTGCAGCAGGCCAGTAGGTTTCCCGGTTCGCGGTTTGGTTCTGGCGCAGATGGAACAGCTTTGCACGTACTTGTCAATATCGCGTCGCATATGCGAGCACCAAAACTGTCGTCGGGATAGATGGAGCGTCTTGAGGAATCCAAAGTGACCCGTGGTCTTATTGTCGTGCAGGGGTGTAAGACAGCACCCCTGATTGCTTCGGGAACATATAATTTATTCCCCTTCCAGGCCAGCCCATCCTACAGGTTAGTAACTGTCTGTTGCATTGGAACCACTCATCTTGTTCTAGTCCATTCCGTACCCTCTCTTCCCATGGGCTCTGCATGGCCGCTGCCATGGGCATCTCTTGTTTTTCTCTCCCATCCTCCGGAACCATGGCTTGCACCACATCAATGCGTCTACTATTGAACTGGGGCATACGGGATATAGCATCAGCTAGGAAGTTCCTCCCTGCTGGTACATATTTCAACCGGAAATCAAACCTTTGGAAATATTGCGCCCACCGTACTTGTTTGGGTGACAGCTTTCTTGGGGTCTGTAAAGCCATGAGGTTTTTATGGTCGGTCCATACCTCAAAAGGCACCGCCACCCCTTCCAGCAGATGGCGCCAGATGATGAGAACCCAGCAAACGGCGAAGTCTTCTTTTACCCAGATGGCCCACCTCCGTTCCGTGGGAGTGAATTTCTTTGAGGTGTAGGCACAAGGGTGCAACTGGCCTTGTGCATTGGCTTGCAAAAGAACAGCCCCCATGGCCACGTCACTAGCATTGGCTTGCACGATAAAGGGCCTCGTCTGGTCGGGATGTTGAAGAACAGGTGCCTCAGCAAAACGCCGTTTCAGTGCTTCAAATAATTGCTGGCATTCGGACGACGACTCCAAGCGCTGCCTGGACATTGGTTTGCCCGTTCCCTTAGTTCGTAACGCATTTGTCAATGGCAACGCTATATGGGCGAATGTCGGGATGAATTGACAATAAAAGTTGGCAAAACCAAGGAAGCTTTGCAACTGTCGTCTGGTTTTGGGGACCTGCCAACCCATTACAGTGGTTACCTTATTAGGATCCATTTCAAGGCCATCTTTGGATATTCGGAGGTAATCCAGAGCCATTCAATGGAATCCATTTCAAGGCCATCTTTGGATACCCGAGGTAATCCAGAACCGTTCAATGGAATTCACATTTAGAGACCTTGACGTATAATTGGGCTTTCAACAAATGCTCCAGGACCTTACGAATGAGCTGTACATGCTCGTCCATAGTCTTGGTATAGATTAATATGTCATCGAGGTACACCAGGACCCCCTAATAGAGATAGTCATGGAGTATCTCATTGATGAGCTGCATGAAGACGGCCGCGGCACTGTGGAGACCGAAAGGCATGACACAAAACTTGTACCTATCTAATGGGTAGTTGAAGGTGGTTTTCCATTCGTCGCCTGGTTTAATCCGTACCCGGTAATAAGCCTCCTGCAGATCTAACTTAGTGAAATAAGTGCCCGTGGCTAGTGCGGCTAATAGGTCTTTCATTAATGGGAGGGGTACAAGGGTTCCACACTGACCGCGTTCAAACCACGATAATCAACACATAGGCATAGCCCGCCATCCTTCTTCTCCCTGAACAACACAGGGGCGGCCATATACGAACGGCTGTTGTATGAAACCCCTGGCTAAGTTCTTGTCAATATAGGTGCGTAATTCCTCCACCTCCTTAGGCGTCATTGCATACATCCAAGGTTTGGGCAGCTTCACAAGGACGCCCAGGCGTGGCAGCCCTGGTTGCAGGGGGCGGAACAAAGCACCACCTGGTGGGCGTCATCCATCGGGACCGGCCCACGTTTTCGGCTAGCTAGCCCCAAACTCAGACTAGGAGATCCACAAGGGAGGCCCAAGACAATGGAGCTATAGTCTGCCGTGAACACAACGACCAAGATATCCAGGGGCAGCGGCATAGGTTCCAGTCCCAGAGCCCTCCCCCCCACTCCCCTCACAAGGCAATAACAGGAGTTCAGGGCTGACACCTACCGGGCAGGGGTCCAAGGGCCCCGGGGAGTTCCATCCCTGCTGGCCACGGGCTCAGTTGTCAACGCCTTGGCAGCTTGACATTAACACTGAAAACACTGACTGATGATTATAAGAGACTTGAAAAGGAACTTCAGAATGATCCACATAAGAAGATTGTCAATTAAAATGAGTACAGTAAAACATAAAATGGATCTATTGGAGAAGGAAGAACTGGCTCAAAAGATAAATGCTAAACAAAATTATTTTGAAAATGCGAATAAACCAGGCAGATGGTTAGCACATAAATTGAAAAAGGAAAGAGAGTCGAGGAACACAGCATACCTTATTGATGAACAAGGAGAAAGCAAATTTGGACATAAAGAGATGGGAAAGATTATACATGAGTTTTGCAGAAAACTTTATAAAAGAGAGACAATAGAAAAGGAAGAAGTGTCCAAGTACCTACAAGATGCAAAGATACCTCAGATTAGTAAAGATATTGAGGAGATACTGGAAAGAAACATAATGATGATGGAGTTAATAGAAGCAATTCAGAAACAAAAAACCGGCAAAACACCAGGGCCCGATAGCCTACCAGCTGAATATTATAAGACATTACAAGAACCTTTGACCATCCCATTATTGGATGTGATGAATGAAGTGATGATAAAGAAGGAAATATCCAAATCATGGACAGAGGCATATATTACTTTGATTCATAAAGAAGATACAGACCCACAACAAATCAAAAACTATAGCCCTATATCTTTGTTAAACTCGGATTATAAAATTTTTGCTTCAATATTGGCAGAGAGACTTAAGAGATACTTAAATAATTTAATACATTCAGATCAAAATGGATTTCTCCCAAAAAGACAAATTAGGGACAACATAAGAATAATCTTGGACACTTTAGAATATTATGAAGCACATCCTGAAAAGCAGATGGCTTTGGTAATTTTAGATGCGCAAAAATCCTTTGACAATGTTAACTGAGTTATGACTCTTCAAATGGAAAGAGTGGGCTTTGGGAGGAAATTTGTATACGCCATTGATACTATTTATTCTAAACAAACTGCAAATGATAAATGGAGAATTGACGGATGCGATTGAAATAGAAAAAGGACGAGACTAGGATGTTCTTTATCCCCATTGTTGTTTATATTGACATTAGAAGTTTTAAATAGGCATGTCAGAGGAGAAAAAGAAATAAAGGACATGAAGATTCGAAAGGAAGAATACAAGCTCCAAGCTTTTGCAGATGATTTGGTTTTTATTATGGAAGAACCATTAACAACAATAAGTAAATTAATAGAAATCATTCGAGATTTTGGAAAAGTAGTTGGTTTGAAAATTAACAAAGATAAAACGAAAGTAATAACTAAAAATATGTTGAAAAAACAGAAAGAAGAGTTGATGAAGATTTCGAAAATGCAGATTACAAATAAAGTGAAATATTTGGGGATATACTTAACATCAAGATGCAGTGCTTTGAAAGAAAACAATTACAACAAGCTTAAACAACAGATAGGGCAAAATTTGTTGAAATGGGGCAACTTGCAATTGTCTTTGATTGGTAGGATTTCAACCATTAAGATGGTTGAATCCTTACCTAGAATCCTGCACTTATTTCAGACAATTCCAATTAAGTTGTATAAAGAATTTTTTATAGACTTAGATATAATGATAAGATATACGGCAAAGTAAAAAGACAAGAATAAACTGTTACAAGATGCTAAATCAAGGGGGGCTTTGTTCTGCCCAATTTTGATTGAATTACCAAGCTCCAAGCTTAAAGTGGATAAAAGATTGGGTAACTCTGAGGCATACTAGACTATTAAATTTGGAGAGACATGATTTGTTGATGGATTGGCATGCTTTCTTATGGTATAAAGGAACAAAAACACAAGGGCATTTTAGAAGACATCAAATACAGGAAGCTTTATGGTTGAATTGGGAGAAGGTTAAAAAACTTTATTATTTGAAAATACCTGTTTGGATATCCACAGCAGAAGCTTTCTCTTGTCTTGTAATATTTAGAAAGGAAGAAACTATTAGATATAGTGAACTATTGGATGAAAAGGGTGAACTCAAATTAAAACAGGAACTAGAGGAACAGGGATTTAAGATGGATTGATTTTCATATATGCAAATATTTTCTAGGTATTGAGAAGATTGTAAACAAGAAGGGTTTTACAATGCTTTGACTAATTTAGATAAGATTTTAATGGGAATTGATTATCATATTATTAAGAAGTTGTATGGGTTTTTGCTAAAGTTAAAATTGTAAGAAGAACAAGTTAAAGAATTGATAGTAGCATGGAGAAAAAATTTTGGTTATGGGATTGATTTAGAAAAATGGCAAAAATTGTGGTCTCATAATTATAAAATGACAATGTCTAGAGATATAAGGAAAATTTGTATAAGATGTTCCCGATCTTCCCATCAGTCCTTTTCTTTATCTTTCCTCTTCCCTTTCTCCTTTCCTGCCACTTCTTGGATCCTCAAATGCAAAAGGGGAAACATTTCTCAATGCCTCCTTGCCTTATGATAGAGCCTTGGTGGCGCAGCAGACTAAAGTGCTGTTAACTAGCACCAGCTGTCTGCAATTATTGCAAGTTTGAATCTCACCAGGGTCAAGGTTGACTCAGCCTTCCATCCTTTCGAGGTAGGTAAAATGAGGATCTGGATTGTGGGGGCAATAAGCTGACTTTGTATAAAAAAGAACACCGCTTGGGCCCCCCCGAAAGCCCTACTAAGCAGGTATATACAAAAGTATGAAGGCTATTGCTTAACCCATTGTAAGCCACCCTGAGTCTCTGGAGAAGGGTGGCATATAAATTGAACTAATAAATAAATAAATAATAAATAAATAAATGCCACTTTTGCTAGTAGTTTGTTTTGCCAGCAAAAACAGAACTTTGTGTGTGCGCGCGCACGGCCCGCCCTAACTCCGTTTTCAACCGCAATGGCCTGCAGCCCTCTGCCAGTGAAAATGAAGCGTGCACTCCCTGAGCTCCATTTTTGCTGGCAGTGGCATTGTAGGCTGTTCCTTCACTGTTTCCAGAGCAGCCCCACAGGTCAGATCTGAGCACACTGTGGGCCAGATCTGGCCTGCGGTCCTTGAGTTTTACACCTCTGATATAGATGTTCCAATTAGGATAGCAATAGCTGAGACTTATGTACCGCTTCACAGTGCTTTACAGCACTCTCTAAGTTGTTTACAGAATCAGTATATTGCCTCCAACAGTCTGGATTCTCATTTTACCCACCTTGGAATGATGGAATGCTGAGTCAGTCTTGGGCTGGGACTAACCACTGCAGTCAACAGAATTAGCCCACAATACTGCATTTTAACCACTGCGCTATCATGGCTCTTGCGTGCAAGATAGAATACAAGATATTTTTTCTGTACTTTTTTTCAATATTAGGGCTTTCTTCATACACGTTTGTATTTTATCAGTACTTCCTGGAATGTCCATGTGTTATATTAAGTTGCCATACTATTATAGTCATGGCAATATGGCTTTCCAGTAAAAGTTTATACATTTTAGCAATTGCATTTCATCATTTGAATATTGTAAAACTGAGTTTGGAATAATATGAAATGCTAAATGTATAAACTTTGACTTGGTATAATATAGAGATAGAACAATGGAAAAATATATGGTTGAAAGGATTATAATTTACACTTTATCATAATCACAAAGGGAGCTTTTAATAAATTGATGTGACATAACTTTGGTATATATATATACAGGCATACGGCCCAGGTTCAAATCCCAGTAAGGGTATGACTGTCTGATGAGAGCAAATAAGCTCGAAATAGATCTATAACAGCCTCCCTTTATTTATATAGAATTACCAGCAAAAATATTATATATATATATACATACATACATACATACATACATACACACACATACATACATACCAAGAAATTGTCTAGAATGCATAAAAAGACTTCATATTTATGTTGGAAATGTGAACAAGAAAGAATATTTTTTCATATTTGGTAGATATGTAACAAAATTAAAATTTTGATTCGAATACACACTGATTTAGAGGATTTTAACAGATACAAATGAGATAAGATGGTTTTCTTTTGGCATTGATGGACAAATAGTTGTAAAATGTCAATGGCACTTCATTTTTAATATAATAATTTCAGTGAAAGTATTGTAAGATGGAAGGATTTGGCAAAATGGAAAAATGATTAGTGAAGATGATGGGGCATGCTGAGATGGCTAAATGGGATTCCTTCGATGAGAGAAGAGACAAATATCTGTATTTATTGCTGACTGGAAACCCTTTGTGGACTTTTTATATGAAACAGAAAAATGAACTTACGATTTACAGTTTTGAAAATTAGACAGGATAGATTATAGAAAGAAAAAAGTCCTCGACTTTCCTTCCAAATGAGCAAGATAGGTAGGTTCCGAAACCTGCTTGAATGTGGGACAATTATACAGATTCAAGCAAGCCCAATAGAAATAATATAATAATCATCCCCATGATATTTTGATGAAGTAGTACCTTTACATTTTTAACCACTTTTTCTATAGCACCTCTATTTCATCTGCTGGCTAGTGAGACCATGTTTCTTAAACAATCTATGCCACCAGAATGAACTAGGTTTCTTAGGCAGTGGGTATTAATGTGCTTCTTGCTGGATATATGGCCCTGTGGAATTTACACCTTTTCCACTATGCTGACTTATTATCAACAGACTTCCTCAGCCTAATTACAATTACACTTTTTCTTGTATTTTCTATTTAGCAGCTCTGATATTTGCTTCTCATTCATTATTCTTTCCAAATAATCTTACTGTATAAAACGTGCTAATTAGGATAGGTTAGCAGCACTATCAAGTGTATAGCTTTGCTCTTAGTCTCTTTTATTTGTAGATTCATCTGTGTTGCACAAGAATAGAAGAGAGAAAAAAAGGCTGTTTAGGTGATTCACTGCTTAGTTAGGGAGGATTTGTCTCCGACTCTTTGTTATCAATGCTTTTTAACTCAGGTGATAAAATCTACTCCATTTAAGTTTTATCTCCAGAATCTCAAATTTTCACTGGGCTCTCTTTTCATAATTTATTGTCACTAAGCAATATGAAGTGAATTTGAGGTTTATATGAAGATAAACAGAGAAGGACAAAAACTGGTATGTCTAAAATAGAAGGTGTTATGTTGTTACTGTTTTGAGCGGGAATTTCAAACTAGGGGTTGTTTCTGATTGGTTAATGACCAGCAGCCAAAGTGTATATAAAGAGTGCTGCTGCCTGCATACTTTGCTGAAGTCTCACCATGTAATAAAGAGCTGTTGTCACTATCCTGCCTGTGCTGCTCATAATTGCCCAGTCACTTCAGAAGGGATGAACTTTATATTTTTTTACTTTCCTCTTGCATGCTGTAGTCTATAAGTGATCACATTCTTGACAGTGAAAGGCCCAAACTGCAGCTCAGTGTAGCCAAAACTATACTTGGGATGGCCACATGCTTTCTTTTTAAAATCCCCTTTTATTTCTGTTCTTCCCTTCTACTTTTTCTCTTCGTGCAAAGGGAGGGGGCTAATATGTATTTACATAAAAATGGGTATTCAACAATGGGTATCACCAGTAGGAACAGCACCAGTTTAGCAACAGGCAAATTGAGGGTGAACATTGATTCCTGTGACTTCATTATATTACCCTCTTTTCTCTTGGCAGGTGATCCTATGTCCAAAGAAAACACTGGGTTGCAGCTACTCTCCATCCCCAATACTATTTTCCTAAAATATCTGTAGGTGCTATTCAGGCCCAGGGGCAGTCTTAGAATTAAAAATGATGCTAGAGGCTGGTATTCTGCTTTCCAGCATGCCAGATTCTCATTTTAAAAGTTGAATTAAGAATAAACTTAAATAAAGCATCAAGTGGGCAGTGAGCTTAGTGAGTGATTGGGGAAATTGGCTGGTTCCCAAATATTAAAATCGTTTATTGCAAATAGAAAAAAATGTTGATAGGCAGCTAGAGGAAGACTGCATTGAATATATTTAATTGTAATTATGTATATATGTAAATAAAACCATTTTCCCCTAAGCATAGATATACTACATGTTGGTATCTACAATTTGTACTGAGAGAAGAATTGCATGCTCAAGCAGAAAAGAAAAAGCTTTCAGACAAGCTCTGAATTAAAAGACAATTGGAGTATTTCTTTACTATCCAGGAACATATTGCAAAGATTCCCATTCTGGCTTGCCACAAAAAGATTGTTTGATTTCTTTTTCTTCTTTAATTTTTGCAATTGCAATTTTTTTTTCAGAAGCTGGACGTTATACAATGTATTTATATAGCAAACATATGGACAATAACACCAAAGGTAATGGAATTCTGTATATAAAACTTATAATAGAGTTGATAAAACTATATAAATCAATATATGACTTTCACAAAAAAAATGTACACTGATAATGAGAAAAAAGGCTGATTTTAAAAAGATTTGCTGCAAGCAAAAGCTATGGTTTCTAATCTCTATCTTCCGTATAAATTAAGCAATCGTATGCAAAATTGAAAGTTCTGCTTAGGGCAACATCATCATTTGTTAATGGCAAAACTAAAGCTAATTCAATGCTGTAAGGTTTAAAAATATAATAAATTTGAGCTCCCATTTACAGGTAGTCCTTGATTTACAACCATATTTGAGCTCAAAATTTATGTTGCTAAGCGAGACAAGTGTTGAGTTTGCCCCATTTTTCAACCTTTCTTGCTACTGTTGTTAAGTGAATCACTGTAGCTGTTAATTTAGTAATATAGTTGTTAAGTAAATCTGGCTTTGTCAGAAAATCACAAAAGGTTATCACATGACCCCGGGACACTGCAAGTACATAAATATGAATCAGTTGCCAAGCATCCGAATTTCGATCACATAAGATGCTGCAATCGTCATAAGTGTGAAAAATGGTCACTTTTTTTTAGTGCTGTTGTAACTTCAAACAGTGACTAAATAAGTCAAGTACCATCTGTTTTTCCCTTTTTCTACAAAAATTACATTAGGTAGAAGTAATCATGCAGTAAGTATTTCAGATATTAGAAAAGTGGTGTCTGTAGAATCTCACAAATTTCATCAGAATGTCAAAACAAATATTGCAAGTCGGCTCCACTTCTTATGTCTGTGTATGCAATGTCACAATACATTTATAAAAGAAAAACTGATTATCATCACTTGTCGTTCCCCCTCCCTCCCCACTTGCACTCTCATAAATGCCCATATAGCTTAGGAAAGGTGAATGGGCTCTTCAATTCAATTCAGTTAGGAGTTGATTGTTGGGCTGAAGTAGACTTTTTTATTTTTATAAATTGAATTTTAACAATGCATGCCACATAGAACGGCTAGTAGAATTGTAGGGTATTGTTGCAAAGTCCTTGTGCTTTCATTGTCCTTTTATCCCTTGTTCACCTTTTACAGGCATTAGAATCTATGTTTGGGGATGAGGGGGCAGACAGCATTTATGGGTTATTAAATACTCCTTTGCATACTTTCCTCCACATCATTATGTTTATCTTGCTGCAAGGTTTCTAAATATAAACTGATTTTGTGTATGCTTTCATTCTATGTTGCTTTATTTTTAAAGAAAACTAGATTATCCCAAATTTTATATTTTGATATAATATATAATATTTTTCTGATGTGGGGTTTTAAGAGTTAAATTTTCAAGATAAATTTTAAAGGCCACTGTTCACATACATCTTGTATTTGCAGTTTTTAGGATTTTTTTTTCTCCCTAGAATTTTGATAAAGGACAAATGTGAGTTGATTTTATTTAAGATTAGCATTGTGCTAGGAATCGATTCTCCAAATGGAAGTTTAATTTGATGTTCCAGGCAGAATGCTTTTATATTCCTAATGCTGCAGAGGGAAATACTTTTAAGTCACGAAATCACAAAAAGGTTTTTAAAAAATTTATTGCCACTGACTGTTATTTATTTTCCAAATGATTTGTACCTTTTCTGTCCTAACTTTTGGTTTATTAATTTAAACAGTGAAGGGGTGGAACAATACATACCTTATAAAGATTATCAGACACATTTATGTGTAATTACAGGTTATTGATTCCAGAAAGTAGCCAGTTTGCTCATAGACTGATAGACCTATCTCACCAGAATTTCTGCAGATATTTTATAAGTTTTGGGACAAGAGAAACTGAATAGCTTCTCAAGATTCTTAAATTAAATAATTGAGGTCATTATATCTTGCAGTCATGATAAACTATATCAGTGTCTCTCAAACTTGGCAACTAAAAGATGTATGGACTTGAAATCCCAGCATTGGTCCACTCATTTTAAGTTGTCATGTTTGAAAAACTCTGATCTAATAGTTATTAATGTCTCTACCATTCAGTTTTTCAGTGATAAAACAGATTAATGAGTGTGTTATAAACCTTGCAAAACCTGAATAGCTGTGGCAATATTTTTAAAATCTTTTTGTGATTTTGTTACTTTGAAAATCATAAATAATTTTATTATGAATGTTTATTATTTTCAATGTATATTTTCTCAATAAGACTACACATTATTTATTTTTATTGGATAGTAGACAGGCAGACAGGCACAGTTGTTTTATTGTTTACTTCCATGCCATGTTTAAGGATGTGCATGTGTATGTGTATTTGTGTACTTAGAAACTTAGCCAATCAATTCTACAGTAAATGCAATAAAATAATTTATGATTCAAGAGGTATAAAAGCAAACTCAAATGCCTTTTGCACATGAAGTGAACGCATCGGTTGACAAGTGCTGATTCATTTACATGTACAATATAATTAAGGAAATTTTTAATCTAATACAGAGCAATGTATTTGGTGATCGTGCAGTCATTGTATAATTAAAGCTTTAAATATTCATGTGGGCTCTACTTACCATTTCATGTTTTTGTAACTATTAGAGTTAATTGTTTATGACATAAGATTATTAACTGCTTTCTTCCCAGAGCCTTTGTAAAAGCTGAAAGCTAATCTGAAATTTAAAAACAATAGAAAGGTTTCAGGGGGAAAAACCTGGGCTCCAAGAACTGCATTTTATTTATTTGGGGCAACATATAACAAAGTAGAAATACGTATGTACAGTATGTATGTGAATATATAGTGGTTATTTTTAATAAATATATATTGGGCAAGTTACAATAAGATAGAAATATGCATGTGTGTACATACTGTATATATTTACACATACATTCATACATACTAAAAGCAGCAATGATTTAAAAGTTTTAAAAAAATTATAAGGCAGAAGGCAGTGAGATCTTAACAGCAATAGGAGAACCACTTCAAGATCTCACCATTCCCAAGGGAAACTGGAAGCATCGCGGTAAGACTAGCTGGAAAATAGCAGGCTCCAGCGAGCTCCATGACAATCCAGCCAGACAAACTACTGTCAGGGAGTCTTCACACCGGAACCGTCCTGTAGGGATATGGAAGAAGGAGAGGCTCAGATGACCAAGAGGAATAGGCAAGGTTCTTGAAAGGTTGGAGGCAGCTCTTCGAACCGGCGGCAAGGGTGGTGGCCATTAAAAAATGACTGCTGTGAAGCTGGGGCAATTGGAATAAGATTTTGGTGCAGGAGCGGTGTTTGAAAGAAGTGCTGGTACTGAGTAAGTGATTGGCCAACTCAAAGATAAAAAAGGAAATTTAAAAAAAACTTTAAAGGTGTCCCGGAGCAGAAATGAGCGGCTAATTGGCATTTGGGAATTTTAATGGAGGAAGAAGAACAAAGAGGAAGTTAAAGTACTAAAGCCCAAGAAAGAAAACTTTAAAATAGGATTTGGAGAAATTAAAATTAATACAAGAAAAAGAAACTCAAGGGAAAGTATGAGGATTTGAAATACTTTTGATAGTTTTGACACTCGAAGGAAGAACAAAGAGGAAGTTAAAATATTAAAGCCCAAGAAAGGAAATTTTATACCTAGATTTAAAACTGATTTTGGAGAAACTAAAAATAATAAAAGGAAAAGAAATCCGAGGGAAAGTATTTTCTATGTGGATTTAAAATATTTTTGTAAACTTGATACTTCGTGGTTCTGAGAACATTGTGGATTGGAAAAAGACATCTGCTGGTGGAAAGACTGGCCCAAAAAATTATAGAAGAAAATAATAGCAGTGACCATGACTACTAAAAGAAACTGTGATAACTTTTATTGGTCTCGACTTTCAACAGAGGTGGAAAATAACAAAGCTTTAAATTGGAGTGGATTGGACAAACATTTGAACTGGATATTATCTGGAAATACAAAAGAGACTATATGGACTTTAAAATCCTAATTAAATATAAGCTAAAATATTAACATTTTTTTAAATTGACAATATGGAGTCTTGGATGTGTGAGGAATTAATTGTAATGTTTAAAAATGTGTGAATCATTAAAGGGCAACAAAAAGGCAGAAATTTTGCTAGAACACACAAACAGGAAAAAGAATATAAATGAGAAGCAAGAAAATAATACTGAAGGAAAAGGAATTGAATGTAAAAAGTTAGATGATTACACTGGGATTTACAGTGGCAAAAAAAGAGTGGATGGGGAGAATATCCCCCCAAAAAAGAATCAATCAAAGGGGAGAGAAGGAAATGGAAAAAGATTAGGAAAAAGCTTTGGGAGAATATGCGAGTAATAGACCCAAAAGTTAAAAAAAGGATTCAGGAGAAAGGATAGTATAAATATAAAAGAAAAAGAAAAAGTTAAGAGAATGGGATGAAAGGAGAAAATTATTAAAAAGTAGAATTTTGGAGAGACCAAGAAAATGGCTAAAGGGGGAAGAATAGTGAAAAGGAGGAAGGGAAATAAGGTATATATTAGTAGATCTAAGGGAACTGTATTAGTATTGTTAATTGTGAATGTAAGAAACTAAAATGTATATTGTTTATTATAAAACAGAACAGCAGATTTTTTTAAAAAATTGATTTTCATTTGATTTAGATGAAATGTGAAGTGGCAATTTGGTTCAATTATGAAAATAACTAAAATCAAGAGAGAAAATTGAAATAATTTAATTTAATTCAATTCAATTCAATTTATATGCTGCCCCTCTCCTAAGATTCAGGGCAGCTCACAATACATTTTAAAAAATCATTATAAAAAACATTTAAAAATTAAAAGCATTAAAAACTCATTCATGGCCAGATCTCGCCAGATCATAAGAGCCACATCAATGGCCCCAGGCCTGTCAGAAAAGCCAGGTCTTCACCGCTTTTCGGAAGGCCAATAGGGTGGGGATGATAAAAAGCCATAGTAAGAAATCAGGAATTAAGGGCAGATAGTGGCTGCCATGACTTCAGTGGCACTCTTGCCTACAGAAGCAGTGGATTGTCTGAAAGCAGAGGACAAAAAGGCTGAATTGTCATTGCAGAAGGTGGCCAATTAGCCTCATTCTTCAATAGGGCTTATTTGCTCTGGCTTCGCCAGATGCAGGAAAGGACCCCCCCCCAGAAGATGTGAGAATTCATCAGGATATAAATAAGCTGGTGGCTGCAGCTGAGTTTTCAGCAGATGCCACCTTGAATGTGTCTATGTTCGCATCCAGATCACTGGCCTCTTCAGTAACAATCCGTCACCTGCTATGACTGAAGCATTGGCAGGCTGATAATAAAACAAGTGGAGTTGGCTTCAGCCCCTTTCACAGGCAGTAACTTGTTTGGGGAAGCCCTCAAACCCATCTTGGTGGAGATCAAGGGCAGGGGCAAATCCATGCCCTCCCTTTACTGGAGGTGGGGACAGAAGATACCTTATTTTAGAAAGCAATCCTTTCATACTCCAGATTTGGGGAGCAAATACAACAATTCCAGAGGCCATATTTGTCAGACAGGAGAGACAGGCGGAGAGTCTGAGTTCTGGGCCGCCAGCAGTTTCAGAGCAATCAGCCCTTTCGCGGGCAGGAAGTCATCCATATTGTTGTTCAAAATGACTGCAGGGCTGTTCCACCTCTGGGTGGTCGACTCAGCCTCGATTTCCATCATTGGGAGGCCACTACATCAGACAGGTGGGTATTCAGCACAGTGCAGTCAGATTTGACTCTGAAAATTCTCTTCACCCCCCACACCAAAGTTTCTTATCAGTTGCCTGTCTCCAGGGACACAGCCAAAAGAAGCCTGATGGACTTAGTGATTCAACACCTACTGGAGATCCAAGCAATTCAACCTGTCCCTCAACAGGAACAGGTACTGGGCTTTTACTGTTCTTGGTTCAAAAGAGCTCCAGGGGGTACAGAGTTATTCTAAACCTCAAACATCTGAACTGAATCTGGAGTACAAACGCTTCAAAATGCAGTCACTCCAATCAATTCTGGGAGATATACGACAGGGAAACTTCCTCACCTCCATAGACCTCACAGAGGCATATCTCCATATACCCATCAGACCTGCTTATAGACAGTTTCTCCGTTTCTCATATCCCGAAAGGCACTATCAATATAAGACCATGTCATTCGTCTTATCTTCAGCACCAAGAGCCTTTACAAAGATCTTGGCAGCTCTGGCAACCCACCTTCGATCCATACCAATCAGGGTCCAATGTTACCTGGACGACATCCTGATTCAGTCCTTGGCAGCAATTCAGGCAGAGGCAGACCTCAGGACCACGATCCAAGTCTTACAAAAACATGGCTTTTCAATAAACAACAGGAAAAGTCATTTTTCCCTGACCACCAGATTGCCCCATCTAGGAGCCATAATGGATACATCCGTATGCATGGTCTCTCTTTCTCCAGAGAGATGAAACAGCTTGCAAGTTAGCACGGCACATCACGGACATGAGCACAGTGTGAGTGATGCATCCTGTCTCAGGTCCTGGGGAAGATTATGTCATGCATCTCCACCGTACCGTGGGGACGACTACATGTCATGATGCTGCAGTGGTTTCTCCTGCCATAGCAATGATCCGGCAGGAGCAACTCACAGGACAGGGTAAGAGTTCCCCTACAGGTTCCCCTACAGGTACTATAGTCCTTTTGATGGTGGAAGTCATAGGCCTCACCAAAGACTGCCTGTTCAAGGAGCCAGACCCTGACCATCATGACAGATGCTAGTCTTTATGGTTGGGGGGCCCATTGCCAGTCACAGATCACACAGGGCCAGTGGACGCAGGCAGATCTGTCTCACAAGATCAATTGGCTGGAGTTCAGGGTGGTCTACCTGGCTCTCAAGAGCTTCAAGTGAACCATAATGGGACAACACATTTTGGTCTTAACAGACAACATGACAGCCAAAGCCCACATCAATCACCAGGGAGAGACTCATTCCAAGTCCCTCATGGCAGTGGCAGATTGTCTGGGATGCTGGACGAAAAGTCATCTTCAATCCATAAGGGCTGAAGCACATCTCTGGGGTCCTGAATGTGCAAGCAGATTGACTTAGCAGGGTAACTGTGGACCATTCAGAGTGGTGTGTCTGCACCCCTCACTGTTCCAGGAGCTGACAGTTCATTATGGGAGGTCAGTTATAGATCTGTTTGCCTCTCCAGAAAACCCTCACCTTGCCGAGGTTTTTCAGTAGGTTCAGATCATGAGGGGCAGAAGAACTGGAAGCAATACTGGCAGGAAAATAGTGAGCTCCTACGAGCTTTGCAAAAATCCAGCCAGACAAACTGCTGACATGGGAGTGTTTGGACCAGAACCACCTTAGAGGGTCGGGGAAGAAAGAGAGGCACCTCAGAAGATCAAGAGGAATAGGCAAGTTCCTCGAAGGGTCAGAGGCAGCTCTTTGATCCGGCGGGGGTGGCGGCCATTAAAATGACTGCTTTAAGCTGGGACAACCGAACTAAGATTTGTGCAGGAATAATGATTGAATGGAGTATTGTTGAGTGAGTGATTGGCCAACTCACAGGTAAGAAGAAAAATTTTGAAAGTTTAAAAGAGATCCCAGCATGAAATAAGTGGCTAATTGGAATTTGGAATTCAAAATAAGGAGAAAAATAAAAAGGAACCTAAAAGACTAAAGCCCAAAAAGGAAAACTTTCTACCTGGATTTAAAATTGGATTTGAGGAAATAAAAAATAATATGAGAAAAAGAAAACTGAGTGAAAGCATTCTTTAACAAAAAAAAAGGAAGTTATTGAATTTAACTTGGATTTAAAAATGATACATTGCTGTCTGGGGATTTCTGGATTGGAGAGAGACATCTGCTGGTGGAAAGGAAGCGCTACAACAGATTTTAAAATTTGAAGAAATAAAAGATTTAGATAACTGGGAAATTTTTAAGGAGTATTTGTTTAAACAGCTGGAACACGACTTTGAAAAGAAGTGGAAAAAATAAAGCCTCAAACTGGAATGGTCTAAATAAATATTTGAATTGGATACTATTTGGAAATAAAAAAGAAAAATGAGACATTACATGGACTTGAATTTGAATTATATATAAACTTAAAAAAATATTATTTTCTTTGAACTGACAATATGGAAAATTGGGAGTATGAGTATGTGGAACTAATGGAGATGTTTAAGAAGATCCGTGAAACATTTATGGGAAATAAGTGGAGAACTGGTTAGAATACAAAAAAAGGCAAAAGAATAAAAATGAGAAGCAAGAACATAACATTGAAGGGAAAACAATTGAAGATTAAAAAATAGACAATTTTATCACAGTGATAAAATAAAAATGGAAAGTGAGGAATATTCCTCAAAAAAGAAGGGAAGAGAAGGAAATGGGAAAAGATTGAGGGGGAGAGTAAAAATTTTAAAAACTAGAGAAAGGATTTGGGGGAAAGATACAATAAATATAAAAAGTAAAAGAAGAAAATAAGACAATGGGAGAAAGGAAAATATTAAGAAATGGAATTTTGGAGAGAGCAAAAAAATATGGTTAAAAGGGGAAGAATAATTAGATAGCAGAAAGGGAATTAAAGCATTTATTGGTTGATTTAAAGGAATGGTAATAGAAACTGTATGTAAGAATAAATTAGAAGAAGTATATAGATTGCGGTAAAATGGAATAATTAACTGAAATTAAGATAACAAAAGTGAAATGTTAGTAATTTTTTAAAAATTTAATTTATATGCTGCCCTTCTCCGGAGACTCAGGGCGGCTTACAATGCGTTAAGCAATAGCCTTCATACTTTTATATACACCTGCTTAGTAGGGCTTTTGCCCACTGCCCAGAGTGGTGTTCTTTTTTATACAAAGTCAGTTTATTGCCCCCCCCCCCCAATCTAGGTCCCTATTTTACCTACCTTGAAAGGATGGAAGGCTGAGTCAACCTTGAGCCTGGTGAGATTCAAACTTGGAATAATTACAGGCAGCTAGTGTCACTTTAACACCACTTAAGCTGCTGCGCCACCAGGCTCTTAGTAAATGATGTATGTAAGGAAAAAAAAGAAGTATATTGTTTATTGTAAAATGGATTAGCAGATGCAATGTGAAAGATAGATTGGTTTAAATGTGAAAATAACTGAAATTGTGATATAAAATTGAAATACTAGTAAACGAGGAAAATAATTAATTGATGTGGAAATAAGAAATTAGGAATTACAGAAAATAAGAGGTGGAAGGTTAATTTAGTTAAAAGCTTTCATGGTAAAAATGGAATAAGTTGAAATACATTGTTAATAATTTAAAAATGGGATGGGGATTTTGAGAAATATATATAATAATTGAAGAAAAAAATTGGGGTGGCCTGGACACCATTAGAGGGAAATATTGAATTGAAAATTAATACAGCAATGGAGAGAGAATGGTAAGAAAGAGTAGAGGGAGGGGAGGAGGGGAGAAGAGAAGAAGGAGAGAGAGGAATACAAGAAAGGGAAAAGGAGAAGAAGAAACAGATGGGAAATAAGAGTAGGAGAGAAGGTTAGTGTTGAGTATTGAACAGCAGATTTGAACGGACCAATCAGGAACAAGAGCGGGAATTTCATAGGGACATCAGTGGATGAAGCTACAGACAGCTCCTAGCTATAAAAGGAGCTGCCACGGCTAGGATTGCCATTGTGATTTACAGAGCTAATAAAAGTGTTGGACGTTACTGTGTGCCCTGTCCTTTCTTGCGCCCATGATCTTACACTGGTGACAAAGGGATTCTTTGGGATTCTAGGACAGAGAACGAAGCACTACCTCCACAGCAATCACCAGCCACCTCGATCAACGACTACAAGAATCGGTCAGATCATTGGCTACCACCATGCCTTCCATTAGCCCACCAGCACCGTTCAACCCGGCGGGAGAAGATTGGGAATCGTATATGGAAAGATTCCATATGTATAAGGAAGGAAATGATCTCTTAAGCCTATCAGAACAGAGGAAAAGAGCAATCTTCCTCACACACTGTGGTGCCGCTGTATTCAAAATGGCAAAAGTGCTCGCAGCCCCTACAGAATTGAGAACGATGACCTGGACAGATCTTCAAAGCATCCTCAAGGCGCACTTCGCTTCCCAAGCCTCATCCCTGGTAAGGAGACACGAGTTTTACCGGAAGGACCAGAAGGAAGGTGAATTGATCAGCGCATTCATCGCAACATTGAGGGAGATAGCTGCAGCCTGCAACTTCCTTAATTTAGAGGAGGCTATGCGGGGCTGGCTAGTGTTGGGACTGAAAGATCTCGCTCTGCAAAGCAGACTACTAGCCAAGCCTCAGATAACTTTGAAGGAGGCACTGGAAGAAGTCACAGCATAGGAGGCTTCCCAGAAATCTACGGTAGCCATGAAGAAGCTGAACAAAGGGCCACAAGGAAAAGAGGAATCCGGGGTCCACTATGAGGACGTGCAAACAGAATTGGAAGAAGAAGAGGAGGATGAGGTCCACCACTTACAAACGGATCGGAGAGGCAAGCCATGAGGAAAAGGAAGGCTGGAATTCCAATGCATAGGCTGCAAGGGTAATCACCCCAGAGCAGAGTGCTAGTTCTGTGATGCTATATGCCAACGATGCGATAAAGAAGGGCATGTAGCAAGAGCCTGCAGAGCATCTCAACCAGCAGCCCGAAGAAGCCACACGAACCGCCTGCCAAACTCACCGCGACCCAACCGATCGTTCAAGCCAAGCAGAAAAAAGCAACCGTTTGGAAGAAGTCGCAGAAGCGAGGACTCTGGATCGGAATGAGGTGAGACCAAACAAATGATAATAGTGGGTCATGCGAGCGCAGGAAAGTCCAACAAGATGGTGGCGACCGTACTCACAGAAGGGAGACCCTGCAAAATGGAGGTTGATTTGAGGTCCTGCCTATCCATGGTCTCCTGGACAATGATTCAGCAGCTGGTTCCAGGCATCAAACCCAGCGCACTCAGGCAACAAAGATTGACCCTCGTAGACTACCAGGGGAACCGAATCCCAGTAGTTGGCATGGGAAGATTCAACATTGCCTACAAGACCTTCAAGGCAAAGTTACCCCTCACCATTGTGGACCGGGACAGACCTAATCTATTGGGTCTAGAGTGGTTCGAACCATTAGGACTGGTGGTAACAGACATCGACCATATCAACGACCACGGCTGGGAAGAAGAACTGATGACAGAATTTGCGGAAGTATTCAACGGTGAATTAGGCAAGTACACAGGGTCCCCGATATCCTTCAATCTAGACCCACAAGTTGCCCCTGTCTGGATCAAACCAAGGAGGGTCCCTTTTGCTCTAAGGCCCAAGATAGATGAGCAACTAGCTTGTCTTGTTTTGGAGCCTACCGACCATGTGAAGTGGGAGACACCCATCGTCACCCCAGTTAAGCCAGATGGGTCGGTGCGAAACTGTGGGGACTACAAAAGTACAGTAAATAAGGCCCTAGAACAGAGTGCCTAACCAGTGCCAGTGATGCAACATCTGCTCCACTTGTTAGGCCACAGGAAGATATTCGCAAAACTAGATCTGGCTCAGGCATACCAGCAGCTTCCCATAGACGATGCCACAGCTGAAGCACAAACAATTGTAACGCACAGAGGTGCACTCAACTGCAAGCGGTTACAATTTGGAGTCTGTAGCCCCAAGGTTGTTTCAAAGCCAGATGGAACAATTGTTACTAGGGATTGAGGGAGTTGTCCCATACTTTGACGACATGCTCATCTCAGCAAGGAATTTAGAACAGCTAGAGCACTGCCTAAGAGAAGTATTATCTAGATTCCGAGAGGTGGGGCTCAAAGTAAAAAAGAACAAATGCAACCTGGCAGAAAAACAAGTAGAATTCCTGGGGTACTTAATCGATGAATCAGGAATACAATTCACTCCTGGGAAACTGAGGGCAATCAAAGAAGCACCAAAACAGAACTGCAAGCTTTCTTAGGATTACTGAACTTTTATAATATCTTCCTACCATAGAAAGCTACAACTGCTGAACCACTCCACCGGCTACTAGACAACACAATAGAATGGAAGTGGGGGAAGAAGGAAAGAATGGCATTCAAAGAAATAAAAACATTACTAACATCGGACAGAGTATTAGTCCAGTACAGCGGAACACTACCGATCCGTTTGATTTGTGATGCATCACGTTTTGGCATCGAAGCTGTACTGAGCCATTGTATGCCAAACAGACGAGAAGCCCCCATAGCATTTTATTCCAGAACATTGTCCAAGCCAGAGAGGAACTACAGCCAGCTAGATAAAGAAGCATTGGCTGCAGTAGCATGAATAAAAAGATTCCATGAGTACTTGTACGGCCGGAGATTCGAACATATCACTGACCACAAACCATTACTTGGCATCATCGCTGGAGACAAGCCAACAACCCCCCATCCTATCACCAAGAATGCTTCTCTGGGTAGAGTTATTAACAGCCTACGACTACCAGCTGAAATACAAGCCTGGCAAAACAATTGACAATGCTGACACTCTCAGCAGATGTCCGCTTCCAGAAATAGAAGAAGATCCAGCTCCAGTATCAACGACCCTATTCATTGAGACTATGGAAAGTGCTCAAGTCTCAGCTGCAGACATCGCGAGAGCCACTGCGAAAGAGAAAACCCTGGCGCACGTTTTGAATTGGGTCTGGAAGGGCTGGCCAGAAGTGAGCGTGGACACAGAATTTCAACCCTTTAAATCCAGACAAACCGAACTGTCAGGACTTAAGGGGTGCATCTTGTGGGGGGACAGAGTCATAATTCCCAGGGTGCTTAGATAGGACATTCTGAGTTTTTTACACGAGGGGCACCTGGGAATAGTGAAGATGAAGGTGCTGGCCAGAAGCTATGTATGGTGGCCTGGAATGGATAAGGAGAGTGAGACGTGGGTAGCAACATGCACACCGTGCCAGGAATCACGACTGGCACCCCACACTGCACCCACACATGATTGGGAAAACCCAGGAACACCCTGATCAAGAATACAAATAGAGTTTGCGGGGCCATGCCAGGGCAACATGTTCCTAATCATAGTGGACGCATTTTCCAAATGGCTAGAAGTGTTCCTGATGCCATCAACAACCACAGAAGCCATTATACAAGTCTTAAGGAGATTGTTTGCAACACACAGGTTGCCAGACTTGTTAGTATCCAACAATGAGCCCCAGTTTATGGCAAATGCGTTCGAGATGTTCCTGACCGACCAAGTAATCCAACACGCATTATCAGCACTAGGAAAGCCATCTACGATCAGCTTTGTGAAAGAATGGTGAGAATGACCAAAGAGATGTTGGCAAGGCTGGGACCTGGGGACATGTAGGCCAAAATAGACAAGCTGCTCACTATCCAGTACATCACACCAAGTGCGTCCACTCATTGAAGTCCAGCTGAATTGTTGATGGGAAGAAAATTGCGGTCCCCATTACCGTATTTTCCGGCGCATAAGACGACTGGGCGTATAAGACGACCCCCAACTTTTCCTGTAAAAATATAGGGTTTGGGCTATACTTGTTGTATAAGACGCCCCCTCTTCCAACGCACACCAAATAAAAATTAAAAAACATCAACTGGCTCACCCACAATGTAAAAGCAGCTATGCTAGACCCAAAATGGCCCCTGCAATAAGCAGGGACCTCACACAGCCACAAAAAGCCCAAAAAAACAACTTTTACATTGTGGGTTTACACACACAAAATTCCACATACAGCTTTGTGAGATTTTGTGTGTTTGTGTAGTTAGAGTGAAACACTACAGAAACACATTAAATCTCAGAAAGTTGCACACATTTTATTTTTATTTATTTTTATTATTTTTATTTTTATATGAAAGCTAAATTTAAAACTTCCTAGCCTAAAACTTAGACCTAGCCTTTAAATGGCTAGGTCTAAAAAAGAACAACTAAAAACCCCCCCAATTAACTATTTTTTTAAAGCTCCCAAAGGGGGAAAAAAACTTACCCGATAGAACAGGGGTCTCCAACCTTGGCAACTTTAAGACTTGTAGAATTCAACTCCCAGAATTCCTCAGCCAGCTTTGCTTTGCTGGCTGAGTAATTCTGGGAGTTGAAGTCCACAAGTTGCTTGCATCAGCAAGCAACTAAATCTCCCTGCCTGCAATCAAGCAGGCAGGGAGATTTAGTTGCTTGCTGATGCAATGGATTGCTGGCAAGGCAAGGCAAGCCCTGCGGCTAGCAGCTAAGGTAAGCAAGCTGGAGGTGGGGGGGGGGATTTTTGCTACGGAGCAATTAGCAGGCAAAAATTAGCAGCTGGGATGGCCAGCGTTGTGTAAAAGAAAAGTTTTTCCCTTTTACAGGGGTCTTGCGTGTAACTCAGCTGATTAGCGGCAACTCAGCAGGCAATTCAGCTTGGCTCCTTAGAGCCATTTAAGGCTTGTCAAAGCCTTTCGGGCTGGTCTGCCTGGTTACAGGAGACCGACACCCGGGGTATAAGACGACCCCCGACTTTTGAGAAGATTTTTTTGTGTTAGAAAGTCGTCTTAAACGCCGGAAAATATGGTAGGTCCCCCCATGGTACAGCACAGAAAAGCCAATGGATTCCATGAGCAAGATCCGGCAGTTCCAAGTGGGAGACAAAGTTTACGCAAAGAACTTCAGCCGAAACCCCCTATGGATACCGGGAGAAATAACCCAAGTCACAGGTCCGCTATTGTACAGGCTGCAGACCGAGGATGGCTGACAGCGGAAGCGTCACATTGACCAGATCAGAGGCAGAATAACAAGGACCGAACCTGGCACATCAGAAAAATACATTGAAAGAGACCAGGCACAAATACATGATAGTGCCGGCAAAGACTCAAACCCGAATAGAGGCAGCAGAAACTTACCTGGAGGAGGAACCGGATGTCAGCTACAATCCACCATGTCGTCCGGGGGAAGAAGAAAGTTAACACCCAAGAAAATAATTCCACACTGGCAAACGAGTTCAAGAGAGTTCCAGAGGCAGAGCTGGCAGAGCCACGGAACTCGACCTTTCACTCCAAGAACACAGGACGATTGAACTACACAGGTCAAGTCTTGAATCAAAACAACCCACCTTCCTGCATGACTACGTTGCTTAAGGACTTCAGGATTGGTTAAGCTAACTAGAAGGAAGGGGTGTTGAGTATTGAATGGCAGATTTGAACAGACCAATCAGGAATAAGAGTGGGAATTTCATAGGGCTGTCAGTGGCTGAAGCTGTAGACAGCTCCTAGCTATAAAAGGAGCTGCCGCTGCTAGGATTACCATTGCGATTTATGGAGCTAATAAAATTGTGTCCTGTCCTTTCTTGCACCCACGATGTAACAGTTAGAAAGGGAGGAAGAAAGGAGGAAGGGGAGAAAGGAAAGGGAAGTAGAGAAGAAGGAAGAAAGGAGGAAAGAAGAAAGTAAGAAAGGATAAAAGAAGGGAGGAAAGGGAAAGAGAGAAGGAAAAGAAGGATTGTTGTAAAATAAAAAAGATGAAATGGTAGAAAGGCTACCTTGAACATATTTAAATTTATTAGAATGAAGAATGAATTAATATGAAAAAGAATATATATGATTAATATTGGGGAAATTAGAATTTAAGGGCGGAAGATGTTTATACAATAAGCATAGAAGTATTACGATAAGATGAAGTATGAAAAAATATTTTGGCAGAAATTGTAACTATGTAAAATGTATTTGGAGATGACTAGTTGCATAGGATATGATATGGTCATAAGTTATGTGAGTGTGTGTGAAAGGAAAAAATAAATAAAACCAGATTTTTAAAAAAAAGATCACGGGGGGCAGAAGGGACAGATACCCTACACAGTCCGTGGTCTCTCTGCCTTTTATATGCATCCCCCCACCCCCCGGCCTTGATTCCGGCAGTCATCAGAAAGGTACTCATGGTGGAGGCAGAAGTGATCCTGTTAGCTTCCTATTGGCCTAGAAGACCATGGTTTGCCGACCTGGTCCATCTGTCAGTGAAAATACCACAGGACAAGATATATCTCAGCCAGGGGGACTTGGTCCATCTGGAGCCTCAGTGGCTCCAACTGACCACCTAGTGATTGAGTGGAGGTCCCTGAGGTGGGAGAATTTCTCCCCAGAGTCATTCAAACTATCCAAACTTCTAGATGACAGTCCGCGGACAGGATCTATAATTCAACCTGAAAGGTATTTTGCTCCTGGTGCTCTAGATCAGGGGCCGATTCCTGAGAGATTTTATGGCGCATATCCTGATTTCCTCCAGTTGGGATTAGACAAGAGATTAATACCCAACACCATCCGGAGTCAGATTGCAGCACTTCTGTTCTCTCATGTGGCAGTTTAGGGCCACTTATTAAGTATTCCACAATGCGCAGATTTCTCGGCATCTTCCAACTTATGCCCACCTGTGGTCCACAGGTATTCCACCTGGGATCTAACTAGGGTTTTACAGGCCCTCACGGAGAGTCCCTTTGAGCCCTTAAGATCATCCAGTTTATGTTTCCTCTCTCTTAAAGTGGTCTTTCTAGTTGCTATTACATCGGCCAGAAGGATTTCAGAGCTGGCAGCTCTTTCTTTGAGACAGAACCTCTGCATATTCCACCCAGACAGGGTTGTCCTACATTTGGACTCTTTTTGCTTTTCTAAAGTCAATTCATGGTTTCATAGGGCCCAGGAATTGATCTTGCTCAACTTCTGCCCGGGGCTGAGACATGCCCTAGAGCAGAGATGGCATAAGTTGGATGTTAAAAGGGACCTATGTATCTATATCAAATGCACATCTTCCTTCAGGAAGGTGGAATCCTTGTTTATCTCATTTCAACCATCTACACTAGGACACAGAGTCACTCCTATGGTGGGTCATTGGATTAGAGCTTGCATTGGAAAAGCATACAAGGTTCAGAACCTATCAACACCTAAGTACATAACAGTGCATTCCACCAGGGGTGCGGCCACAACAGTAGCATGAGCCACAAGGCAGGCCTTAATCTAATCTGGATTCAGTCAAATTCATCCTTTGTTGAGTGCCAGCAATAGCCTAGATGTCTGTTGTCTCATTTCATCTCTCTCAACTACTTCATGAAACACAAGGAGTGACAGGATCAACAAAAGGGAAAAAGTCATATGTGTGCAATCTGATCCAGAGCCTCAGCTAGCTCACTATTCCAAATTATAATAGTAATGAAGACCATGAAGCAGAGCAGAAATGAGCCCCCAACTTTCTCTGAAACTCACTAGGGTCCATTAGTCATCAGGGATGAAGTAATCGTTTCAATCATTTTCTTTCCGTAGTCTTTGTAGAAGCTGAAACCCAGTTTGGAATTTAAAAATAAAACAAAGGTGTTTTTTTAAAAAAAAAAAATCTGGATTCTAAGATAATGACTGTGTTTTCTTGTTTGGAAGTAAGACTTAGTGATTAATTGTGACATCTCTATTATTCATTTAATTAGGGATCACTTAAACTTCTTGCTACCTGCCTAATTTACTGTTCATTTTTCAAAAACATTTTCTCCATTGATTAGTGTTTTGTCCTTCATGGTGTTATGGACAGTTACTAGGAGCTGATGAGCTTGGGATTTTGAAAAAAATCTATTCAGACACTACAATTTATTCACCTCTAACTCAGAATACCTGCCCAGTTCAAAAGCATGCAAATGGGAATAGGTGAATAGGTACCACTTCAATGGGAAGATAACAGTGTTCCGTGCACTTTGGCATATAGTCATGTAGGCCACATGACCACGAAGTGTCTTCAGACAATGCTGGTTTCCTCAACCAAAAAATGGAGATGAGCTGTGCCCCCTAGAGTCAGATACAACTGGACAGAGGAACCCTTACACTTACCTTTAACCCAGAATATTACAAATGATATTACATTGATGTAATGAGCCATTTTATATATTCAAGAACAGTATTCTAAATTCAAGACAATCTGATAGCACTAGTTTTTCTGGACTGTAGCATTTTGGACTGCAGGTAGTGGGTCACAGTCTTACTGTTCCCTGTAAGTCAGTGAAGCCAATCAAAGCCTTTCTTAACAGATCTCAGAGAGTAGTGTGGTCAGTACTGGCCACCAAGACTGCTTTTGTGATTAGTATTGAGCAGTATGCATAAGTGCACCAGCATGCCTACCGTCCTTGTCCTAATATTCCTTTTTACTTACTCTTTTCATGTATTCAAATTATGTTTGTACTTTTACCTGTTATCTTATATGCTTGACAAATAACTTATGATTATGATTATATCAGTTCTTATGCTTAATTATGTATATTAATTATGTATATTATGTAAATCAGAGAGAGGGGTTCCTCTCTCTGATTTATGTCCACCAGGTTTCTTTGTTCTACACCAGTCACGACTCCACGGGAAGGGTGGTAAAGTGGCAGTTGTCATTAGGGAAGGTCTTAGACCTAGGGAGGTCACTGTCCCTCAGATAGGCGGATGTGAATCACTTCTGTTGAAATGGGACTCTGGAGTGCAGTCGGCTCTGTTGATTATGTACCTGTCTCCCAGCTACGTGTCTTCAGTCCTGCCCGCACTGCTCAAAGTCATAGCCGAACTGACAGTTGAGCTCCCCAACCTGATGATTGTAGGAGATTTTAATCTCCCATCAGCTGGTGAGACATCGAAGTTGGTATGGGAGTTCATGGCCTCCATGATGGCCATGGACCTGATTCAAATTATCAGGTCCATGACCTGACTCACAGTGGTGGACACACACTTGACCTGATTTTTATCTCTGGGCAGTGGATAAATGCTTGGGGTAGGGGTAAATTTTATACTCAACCCCTGTCATGGACTGACCCTCCTTAAGCTAGACTTTCCATCTGCCAACCCACTCTGCCCCAGGCACCTGATAGACCCTGATAGGTTCCTAATGCAGCTTGGGACATTTCCCACTGACCTGTCCCGTGATTTGCCAGAGGCCTTGGTGTATGCCTGGGAACAGGCTGCCACCGGGGCGCTGGATCGAATCGCCCGTTTGCTCCGTGGTTTTCTGTGGAGCTGCAAGAGATGAAGCATTGGAAGAGATGCATACAGGGCCGTCGGAGATCTTCCCATTCCAAATTGAACACAGCTAAGAACCCATATTAGTCTTACCTTGTGGCGATGGAAGTGGGGAAATGAGATTATTTCACTGCTCTCATTGCATCTGCAGAAAATCGCCCAGCAACCATGTTTTGAGTGACCCACTCTCTTCTCAATCAGGGAGTGAAGGAGGACCCTTTACAAGACAGTGCTCAGGATTTTGTACAATTTCTGCAAGACAAAGTTGCTCAGATCCGGACAGGGTTAGACTCTGACTAGGTAGAATCGGACAAGGAAATGGGTGCAAGTCTTGGAGGTGACATCTGGGCTGAGTTTGACCATTTCCATAGATGAAATGGACAGGATTGTGGGTAGATTGGGAGCCTCCACATGTCTGTTGGACCTATGTCCCTCCTGGCTTGTTGTGGCAATCAGAAGGGACTGAAGACTGGATCCGGGTGATTACAAATGCTACTTTGAGGGATGGGGTCTTCCCCACTGTACTTAAGGAGGCGGTGATTCATCCCCTCCTCAAGAAGCCAATGCTGGATCCGGACTCCTTAAACAATTTTCGTCCCATCTCCAACTTTCGCTTTGTAGCAAAGATTGTTGAGGCTGTGGTGGCCTACCAACTTCCAGTTTCCCTGAGGAAACTGATTACTTAGACCTGTATCAATCGGGTTTCAGGCATGGTCACAGCACAGAAAGTGCATTGGTCACCATGGTAAATGATCTCTGGTGGGTCTGGGATGGGGGTTGTTCCTCCATTCTGGTGCTACTTGACTTCTCAGCGGCTTTTGATACCATTGACCATGGTATTTTATTGCGACAGTTCTGGGGGTTGAGAGTGGGGGACAGTGTTTTACAGTGGTTCTCCTACTAACTCTCGGGCTGTACACAGTTTGTTTGGGTGGAGGGATCAGAGATCCTCCCCGAGACCCCTTACTTGTGGATTAACACAGGGGTCGGTTCTCTGCCCCCTGCTCTTTAACATCTACATGAAACCATTGGGTGAGATAATTCATAGTTTTGGGGTGAGGTATCAATACGCTGATGATACCCAATTGTACATCTCCACCCCAGACCAAACCAGGGATGACCTTTCTGTGATGTCTAAGTGCCTGGGGGCAGGCGGGGCGGGCCTGGATGAGTAGAAACAGGCTCAGACTCAATCCTTTCAAGACCGAGTAGCTGTGGATCCTGGCATCTCCTGATCTAGTCACCCTGTCACTTTTGATGGGAGGGGAGTTGCTTACTCCCTCGGAAAGGACTCGCAATCTTGGTATTCTCCTTGATTCACGGCTGTCCTTGGTGGATCATCTGATGACCGTGACAAGGGGGGCTTTGCACAGGTTCACCTAGTGCGCCAGTTGCAGCCTTTCCTAGACAGGGATGCCCTCTGCACAGTCACTCAAGCTCTCATCATCTCTTGGTTGGATTACTGCAACACCCTCTACATGGGTCTGCCCTTGGGGTGCACCCAGAGGCTCCAGCTGGTCCAGAATGTAGCCGTGTGGGTTGTTACAGGAGCTTCCCATTACTCCCACGCAACAACTCTCTGCAAGCTGCACTGGCTGCTAGTGGCCTTCCAGATCTGCTTCAAGGTGCTGGTACTTACCTATAAAGCCCTTCATGGCATGGGCCTGAGGTACTTGCAGGACCACCACCTACCGGCCTCCCATGGCCCAGTGCGTTCTCATAGAGCTGCCCTCGTCCAGGTGCTGTCGGTCAGACAATGTTGGCTGGTGACTCCCAGGATGAAGGCGTTTTCTGTGGCCACACAGAGGGAATGAGTTACCCACTGAGCTCCGGATGGCTCCCGATCTCCTCACTTTTTACACTGGCCTGAAGACATGGCTTTTTCAGCAAATTCCCTGACCAACTATGAGGCTTTTAACTTTGAGGATTTTAAATTTGGATTGGTTTTTAGTATTTGATTGTTGTGGTTTTTATTGTGTGAGCTGCCCCGAGTCCTACAGGAGAAGGGTGGCATATAAATTTTAAAAAGAAAGAAAGAAAGAAAGAAAGAAGGAAGGAAGGAAGGAAGGAAGGAAGGAAGGAAGGAAGGAAGGAAGGAAGGAAGGAAGGAAGGAAGGAAGGAAGGAAGGAAGGAAGGAAGGAAGGAAGGAAGGAAGGAAGGAAGGAAGAAAGAAAGATGCATCTACATCATAGTCAAGATACTGTATGTGAAATATGGGAGATGTGTTAGCGAGAAACATATCTTCCTGTAAGATTTACAATCCATCTTTTCTTTAGGAACTTAAGGCAGTGTACACAATATTCCATCCATCCACTTTTCTCCTGGCAACCATTTCCAAGCTAGGTTAACTGCGAGAAAATGGTTCATGGCCCCAATGAGCTTCTGTGGTTGAGGGTAGACTGGGAACATAATCTTAATCTTAGTCCAGCATCTTAACCACTATATTGTATAAACTAAGAAGAAGCATCTATTTGTGGAAGCTCCATTTCCATCATTCGACAAGTATCACTTCAGGGTCTTGATTCTATTGATGTTCATTACTGAAAAGTTTACAAGTTTGTTATGCAAATTACTGTTCTCTTAAGAAAAGTTTAAAACATAGAAAATGAAATATTGACAGTATTCCAAAGGATAAATTTATATCAGACCCTGTTTCCTGCTTATCTCTCAAAATTATTATAAGAACAAAACAAACCATTGGTGACAAATAGCACAGAATACAAATGTGCTGAATGAAGTTATATATCATTAAGAAAGGGATACTTTTATTTTCAGATATTATGAAGAAAGGAGTACATTTATTTTCAGATATTATTTTGAGCCTGAAAATCTCTTCAATTAACTTTCTAACCTCCTGTCTATATCTGCATTTCAGTTTACAGAATAGAAGAGAACTGATTGAGAGGTGTTGAACTATCTCATGGTTAAAGTACTTTCTGTATCTTGATATATTCTTTGACATGGACAGGCAACACTGGACTGGTAAAATCACTATTAAAATGTTTTCATCACCAACTAAATATTTGTATTAGCTAATTTCAATTCAAAATATTTATTACAGTCAAAAACCAGTACAATGAAAAAGAATAGCTAATTTACAACTCATATTAAATTTCAGCATGTTGTAAAACAGCATGTCCTTTAAGCCTTTATATATTAGAATGTATGCCAGAAAAGTGTTGGAAGTCAGGCAGAACAGTAAGACCATTAAATTGGTTGACCTACAGTATAGTGATTTTCTTTTTAAAACTGGTATGTAGGCAAAGAAATAAGTAGTTTGGCTTCTCTTTAATATTTAAAATACACACAAGTCTATTTAAAATCAGATTTTGTGTTATTCATTGCTGAAATTTTATATAAGGTAAAATGGTTGTTATTTGTAAAGTCTGATTTATATAGTAATTATAGCTATATATCTAAACATACTACAAAAGCAATCTGCATTAATTAGGAATACAACAGCTCTTTTGCAAGTTAAACATTGTAGGCAAAGGTTTAGTTTATTTTCACATGTACAGCAAAGTGTTAGTAACCATTCCATTCTATTTTCAATCTCTGACAATCTTACAAAACGTACTCCATTTTAAGCATTGTTTTAAACATTTTAATTTGAGTGTTTTGGATATTCAATGTCTATCCAGTACACCCAATACAAGCATATTTTTGAAATTTAGCCATGAAGAAAGATCTATCATAACATTTAAAAAAACCTTTACACTTGTTAAGTAATATTTTTAACTTTGATCTGGCCTACAGTACTTGCTTCCCTGGATTCATTTTTTATCCTGCTGCAGCCAGAATTGACTCTGGTGATTGCTTGGGACCAGCAGAATTAAAACATCTGCTATAGAGATTAAAGTGCAAAACAAAATCAAATCTCTTAAATCCAAATAATAAGTCAAATTATGGTCATTCTTCACTAGGGAACCGCTTAGGCTTCCTTGAAAATAATCAGGGAAGGTACCAATCTGAGTTCCACCAGGAGACTTCCAAAGAGCTAATTGTTTTCCTGAAAAGGAGCTCTTTCTTGGCTCAGCTCTTTTATTTCTGAAAAGTAGGAGACTAAGAGTAATCTATCCTGAGATGACCCAATAGTTTAGGCCAATTTTGGCTACACAACTGCAATTCTAGTTAGCATTTTGTTCTGCAGCTTTTCGATCTATGAAGAAGGATCAGGAAGAGAAGATTTATTAGCATTACTATGGATTATCACTATCATCTATATGGGTGTTTCATTGTAAAATGCTAGTTATTAATACTGGAATTTTCATTGAATATCTAGTTCTTTGTCATGGAAAATGGATTTTTAGAAAGTTAAAAACTGGAATTATCACTGTAACAACAACTAGGAAATTGCTTATATTGCATTCTAGTCTGATAGAAGATCATACAGTATTTGTAGCTCATGGTTGGAGTCCTTAGTGGTCTTTGCTTGTAGCCATTTCATTATCCAATTACATAACATCATCTACCAACTGTGGGCTTTGTTTCCTGTTTGTGTACTGTAAGTTATCCTGCCAGTATTGGGAGGGGTAATTGATGATTCTTGGTAATTCCTTGATTAAGGTTTTTTTCCTGCTTTCTCTGGTGTTAATCCTTGCTTATCTGTTTTTTGATTGCTAGAGAGATGTGTTCTGATCTTTTTGTTTCTTTTTTAGTTTTTTATTGCCTTCTGAGTGTGTGTGTAAATATGGTTTGTCTCTACATGTCTATTGACATGGTTCATATATCTGAACAACAAATATTTGTTGGAAAAACCAAGTAGAAAACAACAACCTTACTAGGGCAAGCTCCTGTATACAAGAGGCAGACCTTACACTCTTTGGTGATGTTACCTAGTCAGGTAATAAAACATCTCAAAGTTAACAAACAAGCTCAGATTGCACAAAGGACTCAATTGTAGTCCAAAAAATCCTCATGAAGGGAAGAGATAAAGCCTTATCAATATATAGAATAATTTGACTGGAAGGATCACCCTATTACTGTATCTTTATGAATTTACTCAAGGGCCTTTTATAGCTCTAATTATTTTTCTCTCATAAACACATTCCATCAGTGAAAACTGTTGTTTATTGTGGAATACTTAATAGTTCATTGTTGGTTTTGTATGCAATTAAATGCACTTGAAACAAAAGATTGTTCAATTGTGCACAAAAAGAGACTTCAATTTTGTTTCTTCCAACATAGTCTGCTATATATTTTGAAACAAGCACATTAATAACAGATTATTTTACACTACAAAGTGCAATCGGAGAGCAATATGTCTTGCTTTTATAATGCGTAGTTAATATGCAGAACTAAATGAGCCAAGGTGATGATCCCATGTTTTTTGTGTCACCTCTTACAATAATGTTTCACAGTCTTGGACTTCCACAACCACACATCTTAAAGTTTCTGAGATTGAGAAATACTCTCTTACAATATCACCTTACAATTGCTCATGCATAATCCAGCTGTCTTTCTGGATCACTTATCCCTCCCAGTTCACATTTTGTAAGCAATCCAGTCACTAAGAGTGAGTAGACAGCCATGAAAATTGTCTAAATAAATAAACAAATTCCTCAGTTTGGAGAGGCAGAAAATCAAGCACTGATTGTACCTCATTCCTAAGTGTGGTAGAGAAAATAAATATAGCAAATAAAATGGAAGCTGCACCCTTCTGCTTCCTGCTTTTAGTCAAACCTTTCTGATGCAAAGACAGATAAAGCCCCCTGCAATCCCATTTAAACAAAAAATACAAGTCTAGACCACCTAGAGAAAAGTTCCATCTCAATCACCCTTATTATTTTCAACATTCCAACTCTTTAGCAAAGGACTTCCCAGCTCTAGTACATTCCTGAAAGGCCCACTTTTCAGAATTGTACAAATAATAACCGGCAAATCAGATTCATAAGATTTCTCACCTTATAGGCCTCAACATCAAAAAAACCTTTGCTTTTCCGTTTTTAGGTATCCCTATTCTTATAAAGCAAGTATCCAGTGGCTGTTACAATAAACATGATTTCTTTGCCTCAGTATGGTAGATTGGGGAAATTCCAGCCAAAGCATGGAAAAACAAATCTTCCTCTAACTACAAGAATCATGTTTTGTGAAAATAGGGAACTCTGACAGTCTTGAAACCAAACCCTCTTTTGCAACTGTGATTGGCTTTTTCCAAAGACTATAATTTCTTAATTTGAATGTATAGTAAACTGATTGAAGACATCTTGAAGCGTATATTTCTTTCCCAATGGGTTGTGCACAAATGAAAAACATTTACTTTGATATTTAAGCCTGATATCTCAATTTTTTTCAGTAATTGAACCAGTAATTTTAAAAAGCCACAATCCTGCCCAATATATAGAACTGCTGCTATGAAGTTATAATGCAACTTTCCTTTTCCAGTTATCAGTTTCATTATATAGTTGAGTCGCTACTTTTCTGAATATAGTGGGAAATTGCATTTGTTAACCATGATTATAATATGTCAGTTTTTAGCATTTTATTCATCATCATCATTTTAGCTATTGTCTATCCACTGCAGGTTGAAGGTTGTCAGAGTGGCAGTCAGCCCTGTTACCTTGCCTGGGGTAATTGCCCTCAATTAGAGGTGGAATTGTGGCTTCTTCCTTGTGTATACTTTGCAAGAAAATAAACCGAAATGAATTTTCTAATTAAACTCATATTTATTGTAAAGAAAATAAAACATCTTACTAATCTAAATTAGTTACATTTTGGAAATGATCCCAGCCTGACCTTCCCTGGCTGGAGAACAAAGAAAAGTTTTTAGAGAAGAAGAAAAAGAATGTAGACATGCGCAATAGTTACTGATAAGAATTTTGGCAAGCTACAGTAAGTCTGAAAGTCCAGAAATAAAAGCTCATCTGATAAATACAGAAATTCAGTGACAACCCCTTCTTTTGCCAGTTGAGCGAACATCAGGTACATCATCAAATAAGGCACATCTTCTTACACAGATACTCGTATTGAGCTGCTGGAAGCGGTTTGTTGAGCATGTCTGCAATCTGATCATGTGTAGATACATATTGCAATTTTATAAAACCTTGTTTCACTAATTTTTTGATATTTCTATAATCGATGTCAATGTGTCTGGACCTAGAACCTGTGAAATGTGATTCAGAAATATAAACCATCGATTCATTGTCTTCCATTACTGTGATTGTTCGGATCAGACGTGCCCAGATATCTGTGACCAAAGCATTAAACCACGTTAGAGAATTACATGCATCTGAAATACAAGCATATTCAGCTTCAGTAGATGAACAAGAAACAAAATTCTGTTTTCGCACTTGCCAGTAAACAGGACATCCATTTAAAAAAAATCATATAACCTGAAGTACTTTTACATGATTTCTTATCACTTGCCCAATCAGAATCAGCATAACAATAATTCTGCATAATCAGTATGTGTTGGTTCTAACAATAACTTCATATGTTTAGTGTGCTTTAGGTATTTCAATAACTTCTTAACACATGACCAATGAAACTGTTTTGCCTTACCTACGTGTCGAGACAAGAGATTAACACTACGTGCAATGTCGGGTCTAGTCCAACTACTAATGTATAACAGTGACCCAATAACTGAACGATAAAGTGTTTGGTCCTCGTACTCAGGACTTGATTTATGTATCAGGTTGTGAAAATCATGTCTTTGTTGTGTTAGCATCCTTCATGTTGCAATGATGCAAAACTTGTTCAGTTTTATCTTCCTGTGAAAGACTAAACCCCTTCTGTGTTTTTTCAATCTGAACACCTAAATAAGTGCTAATATGACCTAAAGATTTCAATGTGAAGTATCTCTGCAAAGCTTTAGAAAAAAACTCACCCATCTGCTTATTTGGACCAATATAAACAATATCATCAACATAAACAAGAACTATCTCATATGTATTGTTAGATCTTTTTGTGAACACACACTCATCAGTTTCAGACTTAATAAAGCCCATTGAATTTAGTTTGTCAGTAAGACATAAGTACCACATTCAACCAGACTGTTTCAGACCATAAAGACTTTTGTTTAGAAACCAGGTGTCCCCTTCTTGCTGTCGGAATCCTGGAGGACCTCTCACATAGATTTCTTCATCTAGGTCAGCATGTAAATAAGCGGTGTCAACATCAAACTGGAAAACTTCTAAACCAAGGATAGTTGCAGTGGCAACTATACCTTAAGTTTCTTTAGACTGCCCATTTTAGCTTGCATTGCATCATACCACTTCTCTTGCTCTGAATCAGGAAGATGTTTAATTTGTGTGAAGTTACTAGGAGGAAGTGTAACATTACAAATCAAAGGCAAGGGTGCTTTTGTCACTTGCCATGAATATCGCTGTGGAGGGATTCCCTTGGAACATCTCGGAACAGTCATCCATTCTTCTTGTTTCATCCTCATCTTCATCATCGTCACTAGCATCAGCATCCGTGGCTTGTGAAGATGGAACATCATGTTGAGAAGAACTAGTGGATGGAACATCTGCCTGTGAATCTTGGTCATCGGGCTGCTTGGCATCACCAACATCATCTTTAGGAAAATAAACTTCAGGATAATTGGAATGAATCCTGGACCAGTCAGCATCTTCCTCAAAATTAGCGGATTGGGAAGCCACAATTACATGTTTAGAGTCAATAAATTTGCTCCATTTTGAGTTGTCATCAATAACCATAAATCTCAGTCTCTTTGCTGCTGGACCTCCTTTCCTTCTTTGAGCTAAGAGAATGTTCACCATAGCGCATGAACCAAAAATATGGAGGTTCTTGAGATCGGCTTGTAGCCATACATCATGAAGAAAGGAGTCTGATTTATTGCACTACTCCAAGTACAGTTGACAATGTAATTTGCATATTTTAGAGCTTCACCCCAGTATGGGTTACTGAGGTTTGCGTCTTGTAGGAGACAACACATCATGGTTTGCAGGACCCACTGTCTTCTCTCTACGACTCCGTTATGAGCCAGTGTGTAAGGAGCCAACGTCTGGTGAAGAATTCCATTCTTATGCATCCAGTCCTGGAAATGCTGAGACATGAACTCGGCACTACGATCACTCTGGATTCTAGTGATGCTTACTCCGTGTTGGGTAGAGACAAGAGCTGCAAAGTCTTTAAAGATCTGAAAGGTCTCAGATTTTTCTTTCATTGGATATACATATCCATATGTAGAGTAATTATCAACAATTGTTAAAAAATATTTTCTACCACCAATTGTTGACGGAAATGGACCAACTATGTCAGTGTGTACCAAATCAAAAATACGTGTTGACAGGCGTGTAGTGCGTTTTGGAATGGCTGCTGCTTTGGATTTGGCTTTTTTGCAGACAGCACAGAAATACCTTACACCCCCTTAGATCCAAACCTTTTGTGAACTCCAGCATTTTCCTAAGAACCCGGAAACTGGCATGCCCCAATCTTCTATGCCACTTATGGATACACCTGGAATGCAAAGGTTTACCAGTTAGTGAATTTTCAACATTAACAGTTTTATGAGGATCCTCAGGCTTGCTCTGAGCAGCCTGTTTCCAAATTTTCTTTTTGTTGACTTTAGGAGCCTTTGGAGTAGCAACAGGATCTCTCACTGGGACATCTATCTCTGGGCCTGTGCTTTCCTCTTTTGGAGTTTGTATGCTTGCCTCTGCTTGTGGTTTAGACTTTGGTTTTAAACAATAGACACCACCAATTAACATGGTTTCAGCAACAATATCTCCATCTTTAACTATGTAACTTGCTTTCTCAAGGTGGTGGACCTGGAACTTTAACACTCTAGACAAGTGAGCCTGACTAAGCAAACTACTAGTTGTTGTTGGTATGTAATAAACATCAGGGATGAGTGCATCGAGCTCTTCAACATAAACAATTCCTTTTCCTTTGACCTGACAAGGATGATTGGAAAAAGAATAAAGTTCACATAGTTCAGGTTCAGGCTCGTGCATCTCTGTAAAAAGTTCTTTTCTGTAAGTAACGTGCAATGCTGCACCACTGTCCAAAGTCCACAAAAGCCGTTTGTCGTACTCTGGATGAGGTTGTGGATCATTGGTTAAAGCCAACGTGGCGAGTGGAGCTTGCGAATCACGCCTTGGACCACAATGACCTTGTCTACCACCTCTGTCTCTGCCTCTGCCTCTGGAGTCTGTTCCTGTGGGCTGGTACGTGACGGGAGCTGAAACTCATTGGAGACAATTCCTGGTGGCATGCCCCACATGATTGCAGATGTTGCATCTTGGCATCCTTGGAGCGTAGGTCCTTCCTTGGAAGGGATGCCTAGCTGGAGCTCTTGATGCAGGTGGTCCTCTCAAATGGGGCGTGGCTAACATCAGTGCTTCTTCTTCAATTAAAAGTCTGCATACATTGTCCACTGTGCGTTGAGCAATAGGCACTTGATTAATCTTTGTAATCGCATCTTTCCATTCATAATTCAAAGAGTTAATGATAATGCTGATCATTTGAATATCTTCAATATTCTTTCAATATCCTCTTTCTCTCAATTCTTTCGTCAATCCTTTCAGTTTGGTCAAATGTCCTCCAATTTATTCACCAGGTTTCAATCTCGAACCATGGAATTCAGATATGAGCAAACATGAAGACTCAATTGAAACAGGCCTGTAGCAATTTTCCAGTTTGGAAAATTTGTTGGGCTGTTGCATCAGACGGAAAAGTAACCTGCAGTTCAGTATCCATGGACATCAATAATGTTGTGCAAGCTTTAGTCTCTAAGTCTCTTATTGCAGGTGTCCATGGTTGGGCAGGAGGGTTAAACACCATATCATGGGTACCTTCTCTATGTAGCAAAAGTCCAACCTCACTGACCCAGGCCTAATAATTTTGCCCTGACATCTTTAATTTTGACTCACTGACCAGTGGAGCAATAGAGTATGCCTGTTGAGGAATAAAGGCATTTGTTGTGCTGGAGGTGGACCAGGAGCTGGCCCTGGTTGTACAGCTGGAGGCACATGTGCATGCATTTGTGGTTGGAGCTATGGCATTTGAGCTGCAATATTAATATGACCTGCTGGAGACGCAGTCATTTGCCTTTGCTGCATTAAGCATTGTTGGGCTCCAACTAAATAGACACTAATACCACCAGGGGGTGCTGAAAATTGAGCCTGTGGAGACACAGGCATTGCAGTTTGAATATCTGAGTGAATTAAGGATATCTCTGAAAAAGTCTGGTGTAATGCCTGTAATTGCTCTCTCACATTGTGATGCATTTCAGCTTTCTCTAGTAAATTACTTTCGCCAGCAGATCGTGCTGCAACTTTAGTTTTAGGCAGTTCTGCATTCGTGGCATGGTTTGTAATTTGAGAATAGAAATGATCATGTGACAAATGTGACATGTGCACAGCTTTCTGTTCTGATTTGCCTTACACAATATCCACCAGGGGGTGTGTTTTTGGCTCCAAGGAAGGAGAAAACAAAATGGCATTTTCAGAATTTCAAAGGCATGAGACTCTCTCTTATCTGGCTCAAGCCTAGATAAAGCCATTTTTGCCTGGAATAGCTCACGTTCAAAAATTTCAATTTGGTCACGATAGTTTTTTATAGCTTGCTCATTAGGGGCAATCTTGGAGATTTGAGGAGGATAATAAATTGTTTCTCTGCATGGGAGGGAAAATGCTCTGTCATTTGTAGAAATCTTGGCCTTGCACCAAACGTTTCAAAATCAAAGGGTTCTAGGACGGCAGTTTGAAAGCATGTATAATTGGAAGGGGGCATTACTGACCTCAGTCATAGCACTTTGCCTTCAAAAGCAGCTCTTCTCTTATCTTCCTCCTGAAGCTTCTTTAAGAGCATTTCGTCTGTTTCTTCTCCTCCTCCTTCTAGCCGAGTGGCTGAGGCAAGGGGCTGGAAACTTGAGAGTCGCCTTTCTATCTCCTCTTAATCTGAAGAGGATAAAGCTCTGGGCTTCATTTTGCCCTTTTTCTTCTTTCTCGGCATTTTAGAAGTTAATTAATTAGTGTTTCGCAGTCACTAAATCAATCATCTATCTAATTAGCCTAGATGGTCATGATCAAAAGTAACAAGCAAGGAAAAGCCATAAATCAACCATCGTTCTGCTGCCATTGTCAGAGTGGCAATCAGCCCTGTTACCTTGCCTGGGGTAATTGCCCTCAATTAGAGGTGGAATCGTGGCTTCTTCCTTGTGTATACTTTGCAAGAAAATAACCGAAATGAATTTTCTAATTAAACTCATATTTATTGTAAAGAAAATAAAACATCTTACTAATCTAAATTAGTTACATTTTGGAAATGATCCCAGCCTGACCTTCCCTGGAGAACAAAGAAAAGAGAAGAAGAAAAAGAATGTAGACATGTGCAGTAGTTACTGATAAGAATTTTGGCAAGCTACAGTAAGTCTGAAAGGCCAGAAATAAAAGCTCATCTGGTAAATACAGAAACGCAGTGACAAAGGTCTCTTCCATAAGTTTGCAACCAATATGGTCCTGAGCTTTCTTTTGTCAACTGGGACCACAATATTTGCTGATGCCATCGATCCATCTCTTTTGTGGATGCTTTTTATCAAGTGAGATCCATTGTATGTCTGTTTTGGTCCACCTGCCATCGGCTCTTCTTACTATGTGACCAGTTCCATTTCAGTTCTTTTACTCTCTTAATGATATTGTATATTTTCATTTGCTCTCTAATCTATGTGAGATTTTTCTATCTTGTCTTGTAATGCAAGTGTCTGCCATGGCTCTTAGTGCCTTTCGTAGCTTTTGTATTGATTGTGAGGTTAATGTCCATGTTTCATCAGCATATATACAGGTAGCTCATATGGATTGAAAATTTTACTCTTCAGGCATAGAGGGAGATAGTTCTTGAAAATTATGCTCAATGTGCAAAATGCCTGTCAATCTATTATAGCTATTTATTTTCATGATTTTTATTTGTATTATATCTAATGGTTTCCAGCAGGAAGTTTTTCAGACAGGTTGGATCTGATAAACAGCCAGCACAATCAGCGCTAGCTGAGGGAATTACAGATAAGATGTAAAATAGCCAAACAGAACAATGTTGAGGAGGCTCCATGGCAGCATGTATTTCCCAATAAGTTCCATAGTTCCTTATATAATAAACCAAGTTGCAAAACAGACCTCTTAATTCTCTACACACTGTAATTTACTTTTATTGTTCAAATGACGAATGGAACTTTGCAGTAATTATGTGCTTCTTAAATTATATCTTGAAATAAATAGCTGTGCTCGATGCAGTAGCCATGATTTCATATATGGCTAAATGTGTTATTAATGCTGAAAAGAGACAAAAGAGTCATTTCTGTTTGTCCAAGGTATCAGCGGTTTATTTTGTCTTTATTATACTATACAGCAAGGGTGATGTGTATCTGCCCCAAACACAAGTCTGCAGATTTTCTCTGAAATCTCTACTTTCACACCACTTTGGTGTGAAATAGAAGAAAGAAAGAATCAAGAATACCTGATTCTTTCTGGATAGAGTGTTTGAACAGAGTACACTCCTTATGTGGAATTGGCATGAGGGAGAACTCCACTCTTTTCCAACAAATAAGCTTTTAAATGAATGGCATTGGTTTCCTATTTTTACACTGACTTACCAAGTCAAGGTGGATTTGGAATGTATGACAGTAATAATGTGCTGAACATTTGAAAATGAGATTTAATAAGGGAATAAATGAAAAATGAGAGAGGTGGGCTGGTTACATTAAATTACAAAAGATTGAAAGTCAGTCCTGAAGCTCCAAATGAAGAATTTAGAGGGACAAAGGTTGAATGAGTTAAAATAGTGCTTTTCACCTCAACAAAAACAGCACTGAAAAGAAACAAAAAATTAGTGGCAAGACTGCCACATTCTTTCCCTGTATAGTTTATTGTTTGTTTGTTTGTTTGTCAAGCATATATAACAGGTAAAAGTATAAACATAATTTGAATACATGAAAAGAATAAGAGTAAAAAGCAATATTAGGACAGAGACTGTAGGCACGCTAGTGCACTTATGTACACGCCTTACAGACCTTACTTTATCTTACTATATTCTCAGACATTACTTTTCAGACACAGACCTGCGTCCTGGGCCTAATAAAGAAATTTCTCATTACTGAGTTTGTATGAAGATTATCAACCAAGGTGCAAACAAATTTCTGCTTTGTTCCCTGAATCTGCTTTGTCTCCCTACTTCTGCTTTGTCTCCCTGAATCCTAATCCTACCTCCTATTGGAAGATGATAACAATTGTTTGTAGAATACTTACTAGAGATTCTCAGTTGGCTCATATAAACTAGAGGGGGGAGGAGGAAGGTATGGATACAGATATATAAACTCTTTCTCTGTGTGTGTGTGTGCTATATGCTTACCTTTAAATTGATACTAAACTGACTTCCTTTTAACAGATCAGTTTTTCAGTAGTTTAGGGATCTTGTTGTAAAGCAATAAGTTAGTACTTATAACAGAAAACCTGTAGGAAACATTGCACAGCATGTATGTCCTGTTTATATTCATAAACTGCAATAATGTTTAATATAGCTCCCGGCATAGACCATCTGCCACAATGATTATTTGGCTCTAGGTCTGCACAACAGTAATGTGATGTCATCTTCTTGCAAAACCAAGTTTCAGTGCACTTCCTTCTGTCACAAAGATTATTTTTCTCAAGTTGTAGCCATTGGAGGGATGCACAGTCTCTCCTAAACTCAAATTAACAACTCATCAGGTGAAGTTGTATAATACCTCCGAAAGTTAGATAATAGAATAGCATTCTTTTAGGAATTGGTGGCTAGGATAGTGTATTCAGTTCACGTCAGTTGCACTGTTGCCAGACTTCTGTCATTGTGGCTGGTTTGGGGGTTGTGGGATCTCAGCTGTTCTGTTCTCATGCCAATTTCCGAACAGAAATCAGAACACTCATTTCTTCCATTAGATCTCCCGTTATATTAAACTCGGCAGTTTCTCATCCACAGTAAGGCTTGAAAGTTCATGTAGTTCAACTGAGGTTTACATCAGATTTCTGGAAATTTAATCACACAATTCACAGAGGCCCTGCTCTCTTCTTGATCTTGATCTGGTATGGCCCCTCTATCAATTTGCAAATTGATCCTACTATCGTATCATCTCCCTCCCTCTCCCTCTCATATATTAACATTCTTTTCAAAATGTGAAGAATATCCCTGAGATGGAATGTATATTTAAAAATTAAATGACTAGATTGTGAGCCTTCATTCTTCTGAAATCACTATTTTAACATTTTTAGCAAAGCCCACATTGAGTATTTGCTTCTATTAGTGTAATTGAGATCTGCATACTACTTTTTATGGTTCTCTTTTCTGAAAATTTATTTTACTTCTGAAATTTTACAGTTTGCTTTCTGTAGGGGATTCAGATTTATCTACACAGGAGGGATAAAAGCTCAAAGTGGCTGTTACAATTTCCCCACCCCTTGCCAAAAATGCCCTTAACTGGATGTAAGCCACCAGGGTAATTTTAACTAACTTACATTTTTTAGAGATTCATTTATTAAGTAGAAAAATTTCTGTTTTGTATTCTTGAATTATTTGCTATTTTATATTACTGCAACTTTCCTTGCCTGGACTCCTCCACGTGTCTTGAACCCCATGCTTCCAGCTAGCACACTAATTGGGTACCTTAAAATTAAAATCCAGCTCATCACAAGAACAGTCAGATTATTGAAGCTGTACACAGGTAGTCCTTGACTTACAGCTACAATTGAGTCCAAAATTTCTGTTGCCAAGTGAGACATTTGTTAACTGAATTTTGCCTCATTTTACAATCTTTATTGCTATATCTATTACGTGAATCATGGCAATTATTAAGTTAGGAACATGTTGTTAAGTGAATTTGGCTTCATTATTGACTTTGCTTCTCAGGAGGTCACAAAAGATGATAACATGACCTGGGGACACTGCAACTGTCATAAATATGAACCAGTTGCCAACCATCCACATTCTGTTCACGTGACCATGGACATGCTGCAGTGATCTTAAGTGTGAAAAATGGTGATAAGTTAATTTTTCAGTGACATTGTAACTTTAAACAGTCATTAAGTGAACTGTTGTAAGCCAAGGACTACCTGTAATAGAATATAAATAAATTTTTCACAATTTCTTTTTTCCCATTAATGTAAATGAAGTGTGTGAAGTCCTCTGCCTTACTTTACTTTACTTTACTTTACTTTACTTTACTTTACTTTACTTTACCTTACCTTACCTTACCTTACCTTACCTTACCTTACCTTACTTCTTTTACTTTTACTTTTACTTTTTCAGTTTCCTTCTCCAAATATGCTTGCTGCTATTTGAGACCCTCTGGTTTATTTATTTATTTATGCATACATACATACATTAAATAATGTACATACCTACATTTTGAAAGCATTTAATATTGTACTTAAAATATAACCACCTATACTTTTTTCAATACTGATAAGTGTTCCTTGTTTTTATTTCATTTTATATCATTTTCTCTTTCTGGATTCTATTTTCTTTAAAAGCATAATCTGCTCTGTTGGTTATATATTATTTAGATTCTTGATGCCTCATAAAAGGAATGAAATATTTAAATCTGCTTCAAATGCTCTTATTATTTTATAATTCCAAATATACATTCAACAAGGATGTAATAGGTGTACAAGAATAATTATTACTGTACTTGATCAATTTGGGGGGCATGGGAGAAGTAATGCTGGATGTTTATCATGCACACACACAAACAGATCTACAGGCCAAGCTGCCAAAAAGCAAGTCAGTATAACTCATATAACTTGTGTATTATACAATTATAATTTGTATATATATGATTATAGATATACATAAACTCTTGATTTAATTGATTACTGTAACTATTATGTAACAGGGAAGAAATGATATTAAGTAGAATGAACATGGAGACTGAATGAGCACCCATATTTTATCCACTTTGAGCAGGCATAAAACAGAAAGCAGAATATTACATGTATGCAGAACATATAGTAAGTGGATAGTTATGTTCTATTTGTTTCAAAGCCAGTTAAAGCAAAGTTATAGTAAATTGAGAGTCGGTATATTCATAAATTAAATATAAATTTATCCATTGAGACTCTTTCTCATGACTCTAGTGAAATACCAGGCAAAATCTACAGAGACTGGGTTTCTGCATCTTAATAAGCTATGATGTGATTTGTCTGGTTTTGGCTTAATGATATATATGAATCTGGCTGTAATAATTTACAAATTCAATGTCACTGACATTTCATTTATTTGATTTATACCATATCACTCCTAGCAGCTCAGGGCAATATATTGTTGTTCCCTCCTCCCAATTTCCCTAAACAACAGCCCTATGAGGTAGGTTGTGCTGAAAGATATACTGGCCTAGTCACCCAGGGAATTTCCACGTCTGAGCGTGGACTAGATCCATATTTGCTTATTAGTACTTTAACCACTATGGCAACCATTTTCATAAATCATGATTAAAACAAAAATACCTTAATTAGCTAAGTTGCAATCACCCCCTCCCAACAATAAGAAAAGCAAAACAATAAAAGGGAATAATTAAACAGTTTTCATATTTTACACTTTTCTTAAATTGCAACTTCTTGTTTGTATGTCAAAACAAACTTAAAAATTGGAATTCAGAAATGTAAAATTGAACTCTGCAGGAATTCTATAGAGGAACACATCTAATTTTTTCTTTTGTATTTGGACTTTGAGCCTTATCCCACTGATTTTTTTCTATATTGTTGATAACTCAGTTATTAATACCGTGTTTCCCTGAAAATAAGACAGTCTTATTTTCTTTTGACCCCCAAAATATGCCCTTGGCCTTATTATCGAGAGTCTTATGAGATGCAGGACCTCAAAACCTTGGCCCCTAGCAGGGGCACTGGTGCCGGAGTGCCAACCAGCTGCTCTGCTGGTGCCATTCAGGCTGCTACCTCTAGCAATCATGGCAGCTGCCCAATGTCTGGAAATTTCTTTCCTTCCACAGATACCCCACTCCTGTAAAGTTGGCACAGCTCAGTTGGGTGGAAGGACGCCCAAGAGGAGGGTCCCGAATTCAACTCCCAAGCTGAGGCAATGCCTGGTGCAGAGCAGGTCAAAAGGGAAGTGAGCAGGGCTCACCTGGTGCAGGGAATGAAGGCCAACAACATGTGTCTTCTCAGGCTCAGCCGCAGCTGTCATTGGCCAGCCCTTCTCCTGGCTCCGCAGGATCCTGGACAAGATAGGCTCCGGAGCATGAAGCAGGAAGGAGGCGAGCCTGTATGCAAGCAAGCTCCATGCGATTGGCTTTGTGTGTAAATGGAGGGCGAGGGAACAGGAGAAGTATGGCAGGGCAGCCCGGGGGTCTTCTTGGACCTTCTCTCCCCCAGCCCCACTTTTCTGATTGCCAACCAAGGAGGCTGGCTGTACTGGGCTGGGTTGGGTTGGGCTTGCATAGCCGTTCTCAAAGCAGCCAAGGAGTCTGGGGTGGGAGTCTCCATCCCAAGAGTCACCCGGCCAGCCTTTCCAAAGTTCTCCTGAGCACCCCCCCTCCCCCAAGTCAGGGATGGGGTGGGATGGGGGTTGGTTGCAGCTCCTGGAGCTGAAGCAGAGAACAAAAGGATGGCCGGTTTAAAAAAGAAAATCCAAGGTCTCAAGATACACACCACTTGGGGGGAAGGAAAGGGGAACAGGAGAAGAAGTGCTGGCTTGGATTGCAAAAGCCACAGACTGGCTCGATCGCCTTTCTCTTGAAGCGCCTGCAGAGCAAACAGGAGATCTGGGGTTTGGGCGAGTGGCAGAATTCTTGCTTCTCTGCCACTCCACTCCACTCCTCCCCACCTGCCACTCCCCGTCACTGGTCAAGATCGGCAGTTGGGGAGCTGAACGTAAGAAATGAGCACTCTCACAGCGCCTCCTCTCTCTCTTCTCCCGAGTGGCAGCAGTGCGTCCGGCTCACCAAATCTGGCCTGCTGATCTCGGGCAGCAGTAGCTCTGATGTTTCCCCTCCCTTCCCCCCCTGCGCATGCATCTAAGTATTTTGGGGGAGCTTATTTTGGAGGGGAGGCTTATTTTAGTGCATGTGCTCAAAAGCCTAATTGGCTTATTATCCAGACATGTCTTAGTTTTAGGGAAATACAGTAAAGATATTTCCATAGAATTTTGTCAAGATTTAATTTTGTACATAGTCCCTAAATGTTAATGCTGATTGATGTAAGTTTTATAGTCGCCATCTCATGCTAGTGACTACATAAATCCATGAAATCCTGGTTAAGCAATAACCCTCAAAACAAAAAGCACATCACCTACATACAGAGCTCCTAAAATTCTGGTATAAAAGCCCAAAGAAACGGCCCAGTTTTCAGAGCCTTACAGAAAGCTAACAGGCTCACAGCCTTTTAAAATAGAAAATCTGAAAATTTCTTAGTTGACCTTAAGTTTAATATTTTTAAAATAGTTTTATGTTTCTTTATATGTATATAATATGGCAGAAATGGGGTATAAGAATGAGAAATAAGAAATAATTGTAATGCAAGGGCAGGGAGAAATTATGGTTTTGTTTTTGTAAAGTTTCATTGATAGGTGTTTGATTCACAAGAATTTCCTTTAAAGATGTGTCTGTAAATGGGACTGGGTGTTTTGTTAATATGATTTATTGAATTAGGGATTTTCTGTCTTCACTGTAAGTTGTATTGTGTTGGGGGCAGTGCACTGAGGAAGCTTAACCAATTTCATTGTACATGTGTTGTGCACTGACAATAAAAATTTGAAATTGAAATTTAAAAATAAAGTAATTTGGCTAAGAAAATATAATCCTGAAAAGACAGAAAAGAGATACAGAAAATTCTGTAATTCTTTGGTGTACTCTAATTGTCATCTGGATTTATGCAGCCCAAATCCTCATACGCTTACCAGCTCTCTGCCCGTCTCCATCCCTTCACCTACATCAAAATTATATAAAACTCAACTTTAGCTCTTTAAGCATGTACTCTTTTAATTTCTTGTTCTCAAAAGTAATTACAGCATCAAACTTTATATTTCTCTTAGAATTCAATTAGCAGTTCCCTTTCCTTCGATACTTCTATTGAAACAACCCTGTATGTTCCAATCATCACAATACATGCGTTTACTTATTTCCTGTGGATCATAAGATTTTTCCAATTTAAACACCTAGACCTATTCTACTCTTCAATTTTGCACAATCTTATAAAACAATCATTTTGTTTCTCTTTTCTTTAAGATCTCCTGACCATAAAATATGAGATGGCACCATGTGATTCACTCAGCAAGATCTCTTTCTACCTCTTTGACAGAAAAAAGGAGCAATTTAAGAAGCTTCCTTCCAATCCCCAAGGCACTTCATCAGAGTAACTGAACTACAATAAGTTGACAGGTTCTTGGATCTTATTTTACTCTATATTGTGGTTTTTTTTAAATGATATAGAGAGGTTAATTGCAATTTTTTCAATGCTCAGTTCCTAGGTCAGAGATAGCATTCTCTTGATATGATAATAATTAACTCAAATTCTAAGATTATATTGCTGTATATTTTATTTATTTATCACATTTGTGAGTATTAAAGCTATGCTAAACTATATTTGGAGAGCAGTTTTCATATAAAAGGGGTTCAGAATTATTTTTCTCTTAGTATCTCTGCTGGCTCCATTTACAGGAAGCACACAAAATTTGTTGGGAAACACTTCTCACTTTTCTTGGGTAACGTAAGAAATGAATACTTCTTGCCTTAATTTATTTATAAAATTTATTTGCTGCCCATCTTGCATCCAACAATTCTCGTATCCAAGTGACCTTTCCTTATTTGTCTTCAGAAATAGTAAGATAACCATCATGTATCAATAATGGAAAACCTATTCATTATCAATGGTAAATGTTTATGTCATCTACCTATTTGCCCAACTGCTAAAATGATTTTCTCCAGATTAAATCTGAAAATAAAAGAGTAGATATTTTACTCACTACTAGTCCTAGTATTATTTTCCTTACATGTTAAAATGAACTTCATTTATATATAAAAACAGTTTGAAAAAATGCAAACTTCTCAGCTTGTTGGTAAAAGTATGTGTGTTTGTGATATATATGATTGAAAAGATGGAAGTACTTCATAACAAAGAAATTAAAAATTCTGTATTGCACCATTTCACAATCTGTCTTTAAGTTCTGTTCAAGTTATTGCAACCTTCTCCCCTTTCAGTAGATTGAGTTCTTTGAAAAAAAACAGTTTTTTATGTCATTAGATTTTATTTTACATACTTATAAAGCTTAAGAAGCTTCCTTCCAATCCCCAAGGCACTTCATCAAAATAACTGAACTACAATAAGTTGACAGGTTCTTGGATCTTATTTTACCCTATATTGTGGGTTTTTTAATGATATAGAGAGGTTAATTGCAAGCACTGATAATTTTTAAGAGCTTTTATAGCAAAATTCTTTACCATACAAGCAGATGAAAACATTCAGTCTTCCCTAGATTGGCAACTTCAGTACACCTCACATAATTTCCTGACCAGGATGGCTGTGAACTTGATACAAAAATATATTCATGACTTCAGATCTATCAGAATTTGTTTTTTCTGAAAAATAAGTACATTCTTGTAAAAAAAAAAGGACTTCCTCTCTTAAATAGTTTAATTTGGATTTAAAGCAATATGGAACATTGTAGTGCAAGGTCATTAACCACAAAAATGCTTGCTTAATTTGTCATTGCTGCATGAGTCTCATTGTAAATCTCGTTAATGTGTCTGCTACTGTAAATGGAAGAAAGTAATTAAGTTTTATTACTGCTGTTCTGGAAAATCTGTGTTTTAAAAAGGAAAAAGAAATAGTCTGCTTTGGAAATGGTGATATTAGAGTGAAAGAACATCTTAAGGTCATTTATTACAGAGAATCCATTGGACATTTAATAAATTAGGCCTTGCCATCAAGATTTCTCATTTGACTGCAATCCTCTACATGTTTATCTGGGGACAAGACCCACTGAACTTAATGGGAAATTATTTCTGAATAGTTTTGCCTTGGTTTTACCTTAAACTATATTGACATCATTTAAAACATACCCCTCCCAGTCTTCTAAAAGGTGTTTTTTGTTTTCCTTTTCCAGGATTGTCCTTTTAAAAAGCAAACCAACCATGAAGATGTCTATATACTAACCTGTTCTTGACTTCCATTGTTGGTGAGAATGAGGTTGCAGTTTTGTTCCTGAGATACTTTGCCACCACTGTTGGGTAAATGAGAAGCGGTTGGGTGATTATGCTGACATTCCAGCATGCATTTAGTAGACCTGTGGTTAACTCGCTCCCTCTCCATGTGTCTGCTTCTACAAAGCTTTGTCCTCATGATACTGTGCTTTCATTCTGCCAGTATGTGCCCCAAAGGTTGCCTTTGCTCTCATTCTGGGGGTTTGAATGTCAGCTGCAGCAATGCGAACCTGAAAGAAATACCCAGAGATCTTCCTCCTGAAACTGTCCTTCTCTATTTAGACTCCAATCAGATTACATCCATCCCAAATGAGATTTTCAAGGACTTGCACCAATTGAAAGTCCTCAACTTATCCAAAAACATCATTGAATTCATAGATGAGCACTCCTTCAAAGGGGTGGCAGAAACCTTGCAAATGCTAGACTTGTCAGACAACCGGATTAAAAGCGTGCACAAAAATGCTTTTAACAACTTGAAGGCTAGGGCTCGAATTGCAAACAACCCTTGGCACTGTGATTGCACCCTTCAGCAAGTCTTGAGAAGCATGGCTTCCAACCATGAAACAGCCAACAGTGTCATCTGTAAGACCTCCGATTTAGATGAACATGCTGGGAGGCCATTTCTCAATGCAGCTGATGCTGACTTATGTAATATTCCTAAAAAGACAACAGATTATGCCATGCTAGTCACCATGTTTGGCTGGTTCACCATGGTGATATCCTATGTAGTTTACTATGTGCGGCAAAATCAAGAGGATGCACGCCGGCACCTGGAGTACTTGAAATCTCTGCCAAGCAGGCAGAAAAAACCAGATGAAGCAGACGACATTAGCACTGTTGTATAATGCGCCCAAACCCTGTGACAGACTGAGGTAGCCATTAGGTATGGAGAGCACGGATACCAGCTGTTTCCTTCTAACATTCGTGGTCAATGTGTTAAAGACTTTTTCCAATTAAACTGAATTCTGCCACTGTCAACCTTTCTTTAAAAAAGATGTCTGTTTTGGGATAATAACAGTACTCTTTTATTGTTTCTCTGGTGGTATTCTAAATGAAGTGAACTAAAATGTAAACATTAGTTTAGATTCATTCCACTCTTTAATAATGAAATTTATTTTTTTAATTTAAAACCAAATAAAAGCTAAACTTTGAACCATATAAATGCAGAGTAATTTATTGACCCAAAGACTGCCTTATAAGCCTTGTTTGGCTATTGCTATGTGGACAGATCACAGATTTACACTGATCAAAAAGTGATTTTGAATCAGGCCAATTCAAAATTCCTGAAATTGGCTCTCTGGAGATATATCTAAACCTTGATATGTATTGATATATTTATGAGAGAGCTTATGTTATGATATGACATAGTATCATTCTATGCTCCAAGAATATATATAGTATACAACTGTCATTTAGATATTATCAAGTTAAGGTTTGTTTAGTTCCAATCTGCTGAATTCAAATGATCCACTTACTATTGATTTTGGCACTCATATATTTTTATTCTGGCTGCCATGCAACACCGCAGTTTTCCATAATCTGGTACTGAGATTTTGAGTTTTAAGTCTTATCTGCTGCAGATTTGGGGATTTGATTTCTAAAACATCTGGTGAATATTAGGAAGAAGTTTATTGTAATGAACATAAAATGTTGCATTTTGAATAGATGTATACTAAGTGTTAGAATAGGTTTTGTTTTAGCTTAAAAGAGAGCATTGGAGAATTTATCTGCAAATCTATTTTGAATTAAGATTGAAGTATAATTTTTCTTCCCTCTCCTTTCATTCTAAATTTTAGAAAATCCACATCCATTATTATGTAAATTATTTTTCATATGTATGAAAGAGCATATGCAAATAGTTCGCAGTTCTTTGGCTCAATCTTCAATTTTTACTGTGTATCTGTAAGTGAGATAGATATAGAAAATCTTGTCAAGATTTGATGAAATGGGCTGGATCCTAACCGAATAATAAAATGGGCTTCTTCAAATCCATAGGTACTTGTTGTATAATTAGAACCTGTTTAACAGAGCAAGATCCCTATTATTGAAAGCCCAACTGTTCCAGCTATTGTCAGTATTAAGTTAAGGGAATCCCAGAGCTACTGACTATACTAGGTAGTTTTTTAAAAAAAAGTAGTGGCAAGCCATTTTTGCAACCTGCTAAGGGAACCATATAGAGGTTTTCTATTAGAACTCCTTTTATATAGAACCGTTGAGCTAATGGGGACCATCAAACTATTATCTAATTCCCTGTTCAGTGCAGAAATCCAGATTAAAGCATTTCTGGGTCTAATAGACAGCTGTGTATCCTCCAGTTTCGCTGAATGACAAGGAGAAAACTAGCTCTGAAAGTAAATTTTCCCCTAACAAAATATTGTTAATTTCTTTTTCTAATGTTCAGTCAGAATTGTTTTTTCTATTATTTTAACATATCAAGCAAGTTGATTAAAATATAACAAACTTAATCTAGCAAGATTTATTATTAACAAATATATGCTGAAAATAGTATCTTCATTGTTTTCAAGGTGCTTACAGATTGCTGTCTTTATTTTCATCTTTAGGTCTTCCCAGCCACACAACAATTTTAGATTGGTCTATAGTTTCTTGAGTCCATCTATTGAACAAATATATGAACTTCGACTTTCTCCAGTCATCTAGCATATCACAAGGTCTCAAGGATTTTTTCTGAGATAATTCATAAATGTTTAGTCAGAGCATTAGCAATTTACCATGTAGTTCATAAAGCCCTAGATATTTAAACCATTTGTGAGAAATTGCAATTTCCTAACCTTGCTTACGTCAGTCTTGAGCTACATTCAATATGCTCATGAGTGGTAAAATATATGTCTTCTTGTTAGAGATGATATGGTCAGAACAGGACTTGGATAGTTCTGTTCGCATTTTGCTTCTGTTCCTTTAAATATACTTTAAGAAAACCTATTCATTTTTCTAATACTCTGCTCATTCTGAATTTTAGATTTTGTGTCACCATTTCTACAATTTTGGATGTCTCACTGTACTCTTATCTTGGTAATCTCTCTTTACAAGTTTTTGTTTTTCAGGACTCAAGTATTTCTGGAACTGGGCCTTATTGATTCAATATTTTAATACCTTTATTTAATTAGACTGTTTCAAATCTCTTGTTCTTCATTATATACGAAGAAATATACCCAATGTGAACTGGCATCTAAAGGTAATGGAACACAGGCCTGCCATTGGGCCTCAGCCCATTAAGTACAATCATACAATGCAATACAATTAATTCTTCGCATAAACTTGAAATGCGTAGAATAACCTTATTTGATGTTGTGCTATGTCTCACATACTCCTAAAATAGCTGTGAATTTGGAGAACTAAAATCCCAACACTAACCTAATCAGGTTAGTGATTATTTGAATTTGATTCCGTTTTCGAAGGTATCTGCTTTCACTTCAGATACCTTTGAAATCCGAACCAAATTCAGATAATCACTGACCTAATTTGGTTAGTGTTTAGATTTTAGTTAATTAGTTAATTAATTAATTATGGAATGTTTTATTACTATAATATTGATTTCTGATAATTGGGTATCAACATTTTCTAAGTTTTTTAAGAGGAGAAAAGATACTGGATGACTTCTTGAATCAATACAGAAGCACTTAAATGTCTTCATATGCTCCTCATATATTCTGTAGCATATTTCAGTTGAGAAATTTCAAATACTGAAATTGGAGAACCAATCACTAATTTTTCCTTCCAGACAATCTTTATTTGGAATATATAATCCAACCAGTGTTTCAATGTTTTGATTTACTATTGAATTGAATATTGAATTAAACTATTGAATTGAATTCCAGAATAAGTAGATTGATGAATATTGCAAAATATGTATCTCTAAAGAAAATATTCCTTGGAAGTAATTTGTGTAAGTTTTAATGAATTGGATACTTTTCTTTTTTTTAATTGTATTTACAGACACTTTACTCTGACATATCAACACAACCTGAGTGTCTGTAAATCAGTGCAGTTTCAATTTTATTGAACAGGGAGAATGTTTTGTATATGCTGTCTCCCCTGCTGTCAGGAACAAGTAGTAATCTTCATTACAAAGCAGCTAAACTGGGCAGTTGCTTTATACTAGTTTTGGAAAGGTTATTAAATCAGCATAAACTTACTCATTAATAAAAGAAACACATTTTACAAACATTTGTTTAGAGTCACTAAAAAAAGTGATTTATAACAATTTTCAGACTTAATGACCATTGAACATCCTTGTGGTCACATGATCGAAATTTGGATGCTTGGCAACTGGCATGTATTAATGACAGTTGCAGTATCTCAGGGTCATGTGATCACCTTTTGCAACCTTCTGACAAGAAAAGTCAATGAGTTTGCCAGATTCGCTTAACAACCATATTACTAACTCAACTACAGTGATTCACTGAACAACTGAGGCAAGAAAGATTGTAAAATGGGGCAAAATTCACTTAAAAACTGTCTTGCATAGCAGTGGAAATTTGAGGCTCAATTGTGTTTGTAAGTCGAGAACCACCTGTAGGCAAAAGAAGCCAGGGGCATTGTTCATTTATTAATGTACAGCACTAATATATCACAAACAATACCCATTCAATTTATAAAATTAGTGTCCATTTTTCGATTACCATATCCTTTATTCAAACTGAGATGCTATATTCAGAATTTTATCTCTCCTTGCCAGGCTTCAAATTAATTAAACTAGTCCATAATGGAAACAGAAATAAGTCCTTTTATTTTATGAATGTAACAGAAGCCTACTTTTTAACCCTAAGAAATACCTAGGGTTTTTTTTCCTTCAAACTTTCTTTCTCTTTTCTTTTTCTGACTCAGTTCATTGATCAGGCAAGATAATGCTTGAAAAGGGGAAAATATCAACAAAACAAAAGAGAAAGGAAGAAAATCCAATTGCTGTTGATAAAACATATTCTTCATTAGATCAATTAGCTTTTTTCAACAGTAATACAATATAAATAGCAACAAGGCAAAAGCTTGAAAGAAAAAACATTAAGTCACTTGAAGCATACAATAAAGTAATTTAATTATTCAGATATGTGTATAAAGTCATCTATATAATTAGAAAATAATACATTTTGGTATTATAAAAAAACAAAAATCAGGAATTCCAAATTAAAATAAGGGATTAGAATTCATACATTCACTTACTACCACAAATTCTCACAAACAGAATGGTTAAAATAAATTTAAAATAATTGAAAAAGAAATGGGGGGGGGGGAACATCTCTGAAATCCTTAGCTTTTAAAGGGGGGGAGTCACTTACAAACATTTTCTGTAAAATAAAGGAGCATTTAAATGTTCATCTATATTAATAAGAAAACAATTCATGTTAGTAATTTTAAAAGTCTCATAAAAGTGAGCAGCATGAGGACAAAGTATTTAAATATTTCAGACATTTACATGCATATGAACTATAATCAAACTCACTACTAAACTTTGTAGATCTAATGGAGTTCAAACTTCTGTATCACTTTCTTATTCTATGAATTATCTTCTTGGTATCTTCAAAAACTCAACTGCATACATTGCAGGTAATCCTCAAGTACGACAGTTCACTTAGCAACTGTTCAAAGTTACAACATAAACCCCTCCCCAAGTACTTACAACACAGTCCCGAAGTTAGGAATCTTGCACTACTACAGCAGTTGCTCTCCCATACAAATGACTGTAGAGGCACTACAATATTCGCCCTGCCTATTTCCCACCCCCCATCCCCCGGCTGGGTCTCCACAGGCACCTGATTATGAAGACTCACCTTGCAAAGATCTAGAGACCCTTTCGTTTCTTTGCCTGCTTCATTGCTTCAGACCTTTGGTGCATTCACAGAGAACAGAGGCTTAAAGTAGTGGAAGATCACATGAGATCAGGAGCGAGAGATCTCACACTAGTGTTCTTGCACTACTTTAAGCCTTTGTTTTCTGTGAATTGAGGCCTGGACGAGATCTGTGGCCAAAGGCTTTTCAAATAGAGGAAAGGCTTCGGTTCTTCAGGCCTTCCCTCCGTTTGCCATTTTCTTGCCAAAACCTGCAGGGGCAAGAAGTCGTGCCCCTCTAGGCTCCGATCATATTTGCAAAAAGCCTTTCTTGCTGGCAAGAAAGAAGCCCAAGAGAGGCTGGTGCATCCCTCCTGGGCTCCATTCTTTCCTGCAAAGGATTTTTGCAAAGACAATCAGAGCCTAGAGGGACACAATGTCCCTTTAGGCTCTGGCAAGCCTTTGCTCAAGGCGAAACAACGGCAAAGAGGCTGGAGAGGAAAAAGCTCATCGAGATCTTCAAAAGGTAAGTGGACTCGGTCGGGCAGAATTGGGGAGGAGGGAAGCATGAGATATTTCTGGGTTGGAGGAGGCCTTGAGTGGTTGGAAGCCCTCCATGCTCTTCCCCATCCTGAGATATCTTATGAACTTAACAATCCACACAAGTAGGTTCGAGTAGCAAATGTATGGGTGAAGGCAGAGAGTTTTCAGGATTATTCAACATGATTAACTCCAACAAATCCTCAGGTTATGAATGTAATTGGCAAGCTCCATTACATTCGTAACTCGATGATTACCTGTATTTTTCCTGTTCCACGAAAGCAGCTTCCAATTTGGCATTTTATATTCTCTTAGGCGCCTTTAGTCTTTAAAAGCATCTAGATGCAGTCCAGGTGCCAATCTCAACTATTATTCTAGGAAAATATAATAAATCCTTTATACATGTTAATTTTCTGTAAAAAAATCTAGCTTGTTATTAAAAATAATAAAGCAAAGATAATAATAAAAGTATCCTATTATTCTTTGACTGTTTCAGTTACCAAAATTAACAAGAAAATATGTATAAACATATTTAATATTTCTGAATAAACATATTATTGGAGTTTTATTTTGCAATAACCTCTTGTCCTGCCCATTAATAAATTCTATAGAAGTGTTGAATAATTTATTGCAGAGTGCAGTGACTTGGAGAAATTTCTGTGAGGAAAATTTCTCATTTCTGCTAAATCTGCATTTACTAGAAATTTAAGATGCTAGTCTCAGATCTATGAAATACATCTTTAAAAATGCAACCAACTTTTATGGATTGGATCTGATTCTAGTGCTGAAGTTCATAGGTAATATTAATCAGTGTGGTGTAAATATATGATAATTATGGTCAGAATATATCTAAATCAATTAAAATATCAATAACAATAAATCTTTAAAATCAGAAGGACCTAAAATTCAAAGGAGAAGAAAACTTTTGAAATAATTAAATATATTTCAGCTTCCACTAGTGATTAGAATGTTGTCTTATTCTAAAATAGACTAAGATATCTAATCTAGATTTCCCAAGATTTTAGATAGCTAATTTCCCCTCACCCCAATACCCAAATCTTAATCTTTTTAGAATCCATAATCATCATTGTAATGCACTTTGCATTCTGGGAATAATTGGGCAAATGGGAAAGCTTTGGTTCCCATCCATCCTTATAATATCTCCTTTTTATTCTTACTTGTAAGAGTGTAAGAATGAGTTAAGGTAATTCTCCACTTACAACCATTTGTTTAATGATTTGTTCAAATCTGCACTGAAAAAACTGACTTACAACTGTTTTCCACACTTACAACTCTGCAGCATCCCCGTGGTCATGTGTTCAAAATTTGGATGCTTGGTAACTGGTATATATGCAGGATTGAATGGAAACTATTTATGTGAAATATAATTTCTCTTATATTAGAGCTACCAACTATCTCGCCTCATTTAATCTCTAATCCTTGTTTGCACCAACCTAAGAAAAAAGAATATTATTATTATTGAAATATAGAATTTGGAAGGGCATCTAAAGCATCCAAGTCACCCTTCTATTCCATAAACAAATTCAAATTAAAGCATTCATAACAGGTGTCCAGTTTTTGTCTGAATATGTTCGGTAAAAGATAATTCACTATTTAGAACCAGATCCCCATCCTGGTCCATGGACCGGCGCCGGTACGCAGCATGCCAGCAACCAGTCCACAAAAACAAGCAGAGCCCCATCTGTGGGATGAAGGCAGCACGCAAAACCACCAGTCCACAGAAAAACCCTTTCTCAATGAAATGGGTCCCTGATGCCCAAAATGTTGGAGGTTGCTGATTTAGAAGATGAGATAACAGAAGATAAGATAGAAAAGGATCAAGAAGGAGAAATGATGATGAATTCTTCCAAGCCAGAATGAAATGCTTTACTTACATGCATTCACATCCAGATTAAGCAAATATAATTGAACGCTCTTGCTATTTTTGCCTGAATTACTCCTGGTCCTATGGATGATGGATGACCCTAGAATGTGCTACCTATTATATCTTGTCCTGAAAGACTGCAATAGAAGCTGGTTCATTTTACAGAAGAGAGGAGCATAGCAAATTCTACTTAGTCCATAGCCGATGTCAAGAGATATGTAATGTGTCTGGAACAAAACTTGGAATATGTTTGTTGGCTTTGTCTTCAATGGAATTGTTATTTCTGCTCTGTTTGCCTATATAGCATTAAAATAGTTTCTATAGCTATACAGTGTATATAGATTGGCTTTGTACATCCTAGAAAATCCTCTGTATATATCAGAAGAGAGTGAACATTTCTAGGCCTCCTATTGTTCAAAGATTACAAGGCGGGAGAGTTAAGGAGGTGTAGCCATCAAGTGCGACACAAAGCAAGGCCATAATTATAAGGCAACTCTCAGAACAGTGAAAGACAAAGCAACTGTTAGGATTCAATGTTCCTTTTGAGATCCTTCAAGGTAGAATTCATTCTCTCTCTGAAATCTCCCTAGACTGAACTTCTTAATAGCTTTTCAGTTTTTCAGTATAGTATATTTAGGTGCTTAGACCTTATTAGTCTTTTATTTTTAGATTTATTTCTCACTGGTATGACATAAATTCTATTTTTCCATCCTTCAGCGACTTTTATAAAATGCTACTAAATTCCAAATATGGGCTGCATTTGAAAAATAAATACATTACTGCATAGCAAAAGCAGAGGGAGGAATAGAACAGAGGCAATATCCAAATTTCATCTCCAACTCATAAAAATTATTTTTCTCCAGTACAGTGGAAGTCTTTCCTCTTAGCTATTAGTACTGTAGCAAAGATGAAAGAAAATTGGATTTCTGTTTTTTTTTCTTAAAACTTATGTTCCTATCATGTCACTCAATAGCATAATCTAAATTATGGCAAACTAATCACCTCAATTAAGCTTGAAGAATATACCCAATAGCAAAGAATTTTTGGAACTGTAGTCCAGCACTTCTGGAAAGCATTTGCTTTCAGTAAGAAGGAGGATAATGGAACTGAAAGATTGATAGAATATTTTGGGCACTGTGTTGGCTGGATGGACGAAGGCAGAATGACTTACTGTTATGGTAAGAGGAATACTTTTCAGGAATGACAAACACAGAACAACTATTTGCAGCACATAGCCTGGAGCAAGCTTCAGGGGAAATAAATGCATCTGCCTATTGTTTCATACCAACTGCTAAGTTTCCAACACAGAAAATAATTCATCCACCCCTACTACAAATGATTAAATACAAATGATTGAATCCAGGTTTAGGTATATTTAAAATGAAATTTTTGCAACTATTGAATCTGCTTGAGTATACTCTAGTAGATAACAAGCAGAACAAGTTAACTAACTTGCTCCATTGATTATAAAAGGATTGAAGAGAAGCAGTTATCTTAACAAACATTTGTAAAATACTAGCCTTGGCAGAGATATTTCAAAACATTGTCAGAGCCATTTTTAAACATTTTCCAGAAGAAATTTCTGTTTCTATTCAGCCAAATGTCTGTCCATCCCCACCTGCTGTGGACTTGAGTTAACAAGCTGAGAATACTTACAGCCTGTTTCCTCTAGTTGCCACAGCAGCAAAATGTTAGAAAAGGTCATTCTCTCTTTGATCTGTGTAAGCCTAGATGATAGTGTTGGCAGCATTTCTTTCTATTATTGTAAAAACACAAAGAGATTTATTGTAATTTAAAGATCAACACATTTATTACAGCATACATTTTTTGAGGCTCCAGTTTGCTTTGTAATATGTTATGCTGAAGAAGACAATGTGGGAGAAGGCACTTTTAAGAAGGTTATGACAAAGTACAAATTTGTACTTTGTACAAGTAAACGTTGATAGCTTTGAATTTGTTGAAGAATTTTATGCTGTTTTGTCTGATAGACACAAACTTTGCTCTTCCAAGGATAAATACCTAATGACCTACAGAAGTTCTGTTGATCACCACAGGAAAACACTATTAAGTTTTTTTGGTTGATCTTCTGGAATATTAAGAACTAAGACAGAATATGTTACTACTCTGTACAAGATATTAACAACAACAAAAAGTCTACCCTAAATATTAATATAAATCAAAGAGCTATGAAGAAGTTGACTTTGAAGTGTTTAGTGCCACAAAACTTTCCTAGAGCTGACCAATATGGAGTTTGCAATGAAGGGCGCCAAAAAAACAGAGCCCAGAGTAGCATCTAGCTCTGCTAATATTATTAATTAATTACAGCGTCTTTCCTTTCTTTCAGTATCCTTAACGTAACAAAGCTTAGCCATTCACATGTTCAATGCTATTAAGAATTTGTTAATAGGCCAGAGTGGCAGCTTGTTGATTTAACTTTGTGAGTTACACAGGCTGGCATGATTTTCTCTCCATTGTTTTACCTTCCAAATAATGCCCCCTTCTTAAACACAGTAGAAATAAAAGAACCCATTTCAGAGTGAGTGAAACTAAAGCAGAAGCTTGGTTTTTCCACAAATACTCTGTCATTGCCCCACCGATTGTTCAATGTCCTAAATGATCCCGGTGACTAAGCATGAGTCCAATTGTTTTAAGAAAAAGTTTGGAATTTAGAATCCAATAGTTAAACTCCAGTTTGGTTCTATCTTCAAAGTCCTCTTAATGCCCCAAATCCCAGAATTTCTCCATTTGTCCTCATAAGGAATGGATCCCAAACGCAACTCATCAAATGACAGTAGCAGGCAAATAATTTCCTCCAGTTTAAAAGTCAAGGACACTTCATTTACTCAAACCCTTTAATTGGTTTGGGTTTTGATTTACTTTTGTGAGGGAATTAGAACTCACAGCCTCCCTTTTCTAGCCTGCTGCCTTAGTCATTACTTTAATCAGGCTCTCTTACATAGTTTAATTATATTTTGATGCATTTTCTCAATATTTTTCAGAGTGAAATTATAGATTACTTTACAGATACAGTGTACTACTGTGTATGTTTTTTAATTATTTTTCCAGAGTAGAAGTGAATAATTTGCAGCTCTAAGACCACATGCAACTCATTGACTTTAATTTGAAACCCTTTCTTCAAAGAAATTGGTACAGGCAACTGACAAGCGTATGCAAATTTACATCAGGAGAGTAGGAGGGAGAGAAAAAACTCCTAGGGAAAAAAGTTTTCCCTAGGAGTTGCCAAGGTTTGGAATCTATTAGAACCACATTGAAGCTGGCACTATGTGCATGTGATGGCCAGAGAATGTCAAGCTCTAGAGACACCAAATCTTTTTGTGTGATATGGCTTTGTGCCGGCATTGCTAATAACATTTCACTTATTCTGTACACTTCTGTAAAGGATACATATACTGTATATTCAATGAGATGAAAAGATTGATATATGAATTGATACATTCGAATATTTATTGCCAGCATATAACAAGGTAGTCTTCTAAATTAAATGCTTTTTCCTGCAAAGTGAATCTGTTAACTTCTTTCTGTTATTCTTGGGTCACTGAGATGAAAACAAGAAAAATTAAGGAATGCAGGCAGAAAGACTCTGTAGTAGTATTAGTTTTTTCCTTCTATTGGTCATAGTCCTGGTATGACATATCTGGTGCACCTTGATAGCATGAGTTTTGGGAAACCTGAGCAGTGACATACAGTATAGAATTATAGATGACAAGAAATGGGTTAGTTTCTAGGTGCTGCAAGTCTTTGTATGATAAAAATAAAAAGGATTTGTTGTGATGTCATATCATAGACTACATCTTGCCCTCTAAAAATTTCCAGGCAACAGTTGTGCTTGAAAATAGTAAATGATTAATGGAAAGAAAACACAGTCAATGTACTTGGAACTAACTGTTATGAATGAGACTAAAAAAGAGAACACACTTTTATTATTCATGGGAAAATTGCAGAGGCAACTTGATAATATAAAGATACATGAACTTGGAAGCTTTGCTTATCTTAGATCATAACCTTTACTGTCCAATTTCTCTCCAAATGGAAGTCTGCTAAAAGAAGATAAAAACCATAATCTCCCGGTGACATAGAGATATTGGCTGGGATCTTTACATTTTCAAATTACATAATCATGACAGAAACAATTGCTGACAGTGCTTTCTCACTTAGTATACAGCAGCAGCCCTTAGAACGATAAAACATTTTGAAATAGGCTGAGATTCATTCCTATAGCCAATTCAAGCAGTTATTTTCACATATGGACCGGGGTGTACTATCACATTTCCAGTGACTTGAAACAACCATTGTTATTTGCCTCGAACATCTGCTGAAGCAAATCCTCTCTACCTATCCATTGATGAGTGGCAAAACTTGGGTTGCCAAATTCTGCAAAGTTTAAATGTAAGTATCAGTCCATTTTGTATCAAAGAAGCTTGATACAGGAGTTTGAAAAACACGTAAGAGCAGGTTTGGCGGAATGGGTGGAAATAAATAGAATTATAGAAATAGATGACGGATGTATGGGTGGATAGATAGCTATACCACCAAATTCTCAAAAATGCATGCCAATAATATATTCAAATATAATCAATAAACAAATTGAAAAGCTCTGCAAAAAGGGTCAACCTTTACTGCTTTTCTAAACATTATTTAAAAGGATGCTATCTGGAACTTTGGATAGGACTATTCCATTGAGATGGAGTGACAATGGAAGAACATTGCCTTCTACTTCAATTATGGGTGGGATTATCTATACCTTTACTTAGGATCAGAAACAATGGGTTGATCTTATTTGAAAGAAATTAAATTAGGGATACATGAATGCTGAACTGTAAAAGAAATATTCTGAAGTCTATTGTAAACCAATGCTATGCTTTCAAGATAGATTTCACATGCTAGCAGATTGGTCCTAATGCTGCTTCTGAGAAGTCTTAAAAGCAGCTCCCTGTAAAATGCCCTGCAGTAGACATGATGTGTGTTTAATTTTTGACAATCAAAAATAAAGCAAAATCTAAACAGTTACATTTCCCAGATAATTACTAGGTGAACTCAATTCCCATAAACACAGAGTTTTGTAGCAGAAAAAATTAGAATTAATAGAACGTTCTAGAGAAGATGATTAATGGGACATTGAAGTGTCTCTCACTGCAATATTTTGTTGTACCATCCACTTGTTTAGATTTATAAGGGATAACCCAAGTTGTGTCCCATGAGAATTATTCTTGTATGAATCCATTCTAATTTTTGTTTTCAAAAGATTGTTAACGCAACTCATAAGTGTCTGGAGCATATAGGCTAAATGCTAAACCATTGTATTGCATTTTCTCTTATTGATCTTTCTGTTTTAAGATTAATCTAATGTGTGAATAAAGTGCCTCTTAGAAAATTCCCATTTACTCCTATTAACTTTGTCAAATATTGAAGGAACAATGGCTATTTTTAACTGTTCTTATCATAAGTGCATCAGCTCAGATTTTTCAGCTGGCTTAAATGTATGGGTTCAATAATATAGACTCTGATGGAGCTTTTTATACCTTCCAAATGCCTTTTGTAGTTCCCCCATGTTTAACTTTTGTTCTCTTTGATTTTTAGTTTAATTATTCTAGTTTCCATCCCTTTACACGTCCTGTCCTTCTAAATATAAAGAATGTAGAATTGGTTTCATTTTGTTTCTGTGACTAGTTCTCATTATATTACTTCCTGAATTGACCTATATGATTACCAAACAGCATGGGAAATCATCCTAGGGTGACATGCTATTTGGACTGCATGATTTCCAAATGGGAAAGCCTACAAAAATGACTTATGCATTCCTTTCCCCTTTTTAATGGCCATGGTAATGCCAAAGGACTTCACTGTATACATTTGGAATGATTACATGTTCAACTGAGATGAGCAAAACCATTGCCAGAGGCTAAATTTTGCTTTACTTGCTGTTGCTGGAGAATTGTGCATTGAGAGGAAATACATTTTGAATATATTTCTCTTCAGAGTCATGTAGTACAACTAATAGAATATTGGGAAAGACCTTCTTTTCTGCATCATCAAAGGAAATAACATTTTGCAAGATGTCTGGGACCAGCTCTAATGAACTCCAACCTATATTTCCCAGCAAGAGGCTGAGAAAGAAATAATCTGGTCATCATTGGTTGCTTAGCTATAGAAGCAATATTGGTAGGAACTGGAAGTTAAGGGTAGTAGTTATGTGCTAGGGCACATAATTATCACAATTTATCCTAGGCTTGCCATCTTACAATAAATGCTATCCTGACTAATTTGTTGTTGCCAACAAGTGTTGGCAACATCAGGTGCTGTTTCTGTTCATGATGTCAATCATGATTGCATGATTGAAGCTGTCATCTTGATTTTTTTTTACAAACATTCATATACACCCTCACACATATACATTATGGATGCCTCTAGCTGTAGTGCTGCTAAATTGTGCAACTTGTACAATATCTTTTTTTAAAAATCCAAAACTTAAACCTTAACAAAATTATCCTGAATTTTATAAACAAAAAGCTGATCAGAAATTAGACAATAAAAACAACAAGAAAATCATGGTAAAAGAACTTTAAACCAAATATACTTTGAAGAATATTGATAAAAATTATATTTGTAATTCGTACCCAATTTTTAGGCCATTGAAATAAGAGTTGAAAACTTCTGAGATTTGGTGACTAATCTACCACATGCAATTCACTCAAAACTGCAAAGAAATTCAGCTCAACAACTCACTCTTTGGTTTCCAAGCAAGTATCCAAGCTGACCACTTCCAAAGCTGATTGTGACTAAAGAACAGATGGTCTTGAATTCAAGATCTCATCAGCTTGGCCAATCCTTTGAGATCATGAAAACTGAGGCCCTAAGAATAACTACATAAAGCCATATATTGCCCACCTATTCAATAACACTAAATAGGATGCATATTGATCCATTGCCTGATATTTCAAATTGGCACTGTTTCCAAGGATTAAATTCAGTGATACTAAAGATTGCTTTTCTTGAACAGAAAATAATCCTTTGGGTCTATTTACATATCAGTTGTACATGATATGGTAAGCTAAAAAGCTTTAATTCATGTATGTGTGTGTGCCATCATCAAATTCTATTTTATTTTAATTATTTTTGGCTACTCCATACACTGATTACACAACGCTTGTGTAATATCTTGGTAATTACTACATTACCCAAATCAAAATATTGGCTGTATAGATGGAGGTGAGATGGAAAGTAAAAAATGCAAAATTGCAGCACACTTTTGTTCACTCTATGCTTTCTACCTTAGCATGAATGGCAATGATGAATTGTTAACATCTGACAGTTTATTTCACTGGGATGCTAGGAAGTGAGCAGCAACCTTTCATATAAACAGCATTAACTCTCCAACTGTGCTATGGTTCCTGTCCTCCTCTAAATCTATTTTGTTCTTTATTAAATCGCAGGCTGAATAAATTTACCATAAACTATTTTTTTTACTGCAGCCTTTTCCTACTGCCTGAGTGACAAATCTGAATAATTAATTTTAATTCTGTTTTTTCTAAGTTGACATTTTCTTCTTAAAAGGAAGAAATGGACATGTTTAATTAAAGAAGAAAGTGCTTGGATTTCACAACACTTCAATCGCACATATAAAATTTAATAAGATACTTTCAAGCAATATTTACTTTTTCCCATTACATTTCTAAAGTCTGTTTTCTCAGGATTGGAACAGCAACAAACTGCCAAAAGCTTAACAGAAATACAATTAACAGAGATCAGAAGCATGAAATTTGTACAAATTTCAGAATGGTTGCATCTATTTATTCTGTTATATCTTTCAGTACAGCACAGTCATTTATCAGCCTCCATATATTTCAATGGGTTTGAATCAATCCCTTAACTGGTTTGGTCTTGCAGACATATTAAATTTTGATGCATTTTCTTTCAGATTGAAATTACACTTTATATCTAGCAATTACCGGTATATTTTTATATTTTTAGAGGAAAATTGGGCAACTTGTAATCTTAAAATCACATGCAACTTTTCTTCAAAGAGTTTGGTTCAGACTAGTGATTAACCTGTCTGACCCTTACTGTCTCTTATTAGGAGGAAAAAGTCATTGCCAGAGGTAAAAAAAATAAAAGGATCATTAGCAAAACATACATATATTCAGTCCCAAATTTAAAACACTGTAACAGTGCTAATTAACTTGAAAATTTATAAGGACTGTGGGAAGGGGATGATGTTGGCTAGGTGTTGGAAAGCTAAGAAGCAAAGGAGAAGCACACTGGAAAATCACAGACTGAGAGTCAAGGAAACTTGTTAAGAAAGCAAGGATGGATGCAAGCAAGCAAAGAAATGACTATGCATACTATTCATAATGGCATCTAGCACATCAATACATAATATTTAATCTAAGTTGTGAAAGGATTTACAGGGACACTCATTAAACTCTTTATCAATAATTTCTGAAAATTCATTAAAACAGGTGAAGTTACTAGTTTGTTGAGAGATAATGCAGGAAGTTCCAACAGTAAATTGAAAGTTAAAGAAGAAATTGCCTGGTACTATATTCACCTTTAATAACTGGCTTAAAATACAAAGATCATCAATAACTGCAGGGCAAACATTTAATTAAGAAATTCTAGTTTATGGAAGTAAATCGGTGAGGGAATCATTCTGAATGCATTTGGATCATTTCTTTGTAACTGGGGGCTATCTGTCCGGGATAGCATAGAAGAAGTATTTCATTTCATTTATTCAATTTATGGTCATAAACCAAAATAATTAGAGAAAGCAATTAAGGGAGGAATGACTGAGAACATTATACCATTTTGATCAATCCTTTAATAAATTATAAATGGCATAGATCAGAGTCATACAAATTATCTGGATCATAGCAAAGAACATTCTTAGAAGAATGTCCCAAAGGTGCTTTTTCAAGAGGCAACTGGACTTCCTTGTTTTTTCTTTTGAAGACTTTTCCATTCTCATCCAAGAACCTTCTTCAGCTCTGACCAGATAGTGTGGAATGGAATCTTGAAATGAAAATGCTTTTCCTTTGCTACAGTCCTTTGCTTTTCCTTTGCTACAGCTATATTTTCTGGGGTTTTTTAATGGTACAACTCTTTCCTTAGGCACTTCCTGATATTAAATGATTTGCTGAATATTTTGCAAACAAATGTATAGTTGTGTTTATCATGTTTGCCTAATTACAGGTAGTCCTGCTTAACAGCCACTAGTTCAGTGATCATTTGAACTTGTGGCAATGCTGAATGAGTGGCACTTATGAGCAGTCTTTGAAATTTTGGTTATGTAATCATGATCTGGGAAACCATTTGGAAACCAGGCCAGATTTCCAGCTATTGCAACATATCATGGCCACATGTCCATGATTTGCAAACTTCACTGTTGGCTTCCTACAGATCTTTGGGAAGCCAGCAGGAAATCAGAGGTTGCATTAAATCCTTGCTTAATGACAGTAACTGGGAACTGCTGTTGCTTAGCAGCATGGCCACATAGTATCACACTTTATGACTGCATCATTTAGCAATGAAAATTCTGGTCACAATTATATTCTGGCCATGCTATGTGAGGACTTCCTGTATTTTGTTCATACAGCTATTTACAGGCAGTCCTCAATTTAGAAGTGTAATTAATTCAGAATTACGGTCATATGTCAAGGTAATAGGTAACTGACCCAATTTTATGACATTTTTTTACAATGACGTTTAAGAGTTATAAAGCAAACATGGCAGTTATAAAGTGACCATGAAGTCATTAAGCAAACACAATCTATTTTGTGAAATGTTTTTTGCCGGAAACCAGATGTGAATATCTTCTTCTAGCAAAAGACATAATAAAATGTGGTCATGTGACTGCAGGACATTGCAAACAGTTATAATGTGGACCAATTTCTGAGCACCTATGCAATCGTGTGATGGGGGAGGGGCAGCTGGCAGTAAGTACTTTGGGAAGTTTGTTGTAAATTTGAATAGTTGCTAAGCAATTGAATATAAATCAGGACTTATTGTATTCCAGAAATATTTTAACAGAAATAAAAATATAAATGAATCAGGCTGATTTTTTTTTATCATATTACTGCATAGCAGTTTAAGTTTCAAGCTGCAAATCTTGATCTAATTCTGTAAAATAGAATAAACTAGGCAAACATTACTAAACTTTTAGGAAAAAATTCCAGATGTCAGTAAAATTAATCATTCGCTTCATTTCTTAATAAATCTTGTTTTCTCTGTTATACATACATAGAGCACCCACCAACCAAGCTGCTGTTTGCTCATCACAGAGAAAAAAAATTATTGGCTTCTAGGTACTGCATTTAAAAATAGCTGAAATATGGAAGCCAGAAAAATATACAGAGTAACAGAATAAGGAGGTAGAGAAATATAGACTTAACTCACCTATCACGTTTTGACATGTATTGTGTACTAGATGGAGACCAACTGAAAGTAGAATATTCCAGTAATTCTTATTTGTCAAGTTAGATATTGTCATGTGATGTTTCTTCCTGAAATATCACTGTTGCTAGGTTTGTCCTTTAAGGTTGGGTGGGGACCAGAGGGAATAAAAACCATTAGTTCAAAAGCCAGGTCACACTATGTTTGAAATAAAGGGCATGAAGTCCCTTCCCTCTTCAGTCAAACAACAAATCGTATTCTTTTTTTCTTTTCTTATAAATCAAAGAGGTTAAGGATCTAGCTAATAGACCAGGGGCATGGCCAGACTGTTGACAGATGTCCATCTTAATATTGTTGCTGACTATTGTTGCTGATTGCGGCACACCTTGCCGTTCTCTTGCCATGCTACTTCCCCCACTCCCCACCTCCCACCCCCCCAGTTTGTTATATCATTTCAGCATGCACATTCATCCTAGGCTGAAAATTCAAGTCATGCAAATAATATCTGCATATGATTCCCATCTCTTGTCCTAGAAATAACAGCCGATTCTGGAGTGCCTTCTGTTATAAAAATCCCTATGAAATTGAAGAAAACCAGGATTCATTAATGTAGTCATTCTTATCTCAGGGAGGACACATGGAGAATCTTAATTTATGTAAGATGAGGTGCAAATCACAAATTATCAAATTAATTACAAAATAGTTTGCTATGCTATGCTGCCCTATCCAAAATACACTGCCATTCTATATTCTAGCAAGGATTCCTGTATCAGTGGGATTAAATTTAAATAATGGTGCTGAAAGTTATAACAGACTACAAAGATTAAAGTCCTTGCTTGTGCAATACTTATTTGTACTTCTTGGCTGCTTTCACTTTTCAATTATGCGTTGTCTTCAATTTACAACTGTTGCATAGCAACCTTTTGAAGTTAAAGTGAACCTCCCAAAGGTACTTATGACCAGTTCCAAAGTTTTGATAGCTGGGGCCCCTGCATGGTCATGTGGCCATATTTTGGGTGTTTGGCAATTGGCCCACTTTTTTGGGCATTTGTAGCATCCCATAGTCATGTGCCTATGACTTACATTTTTGCCAAAACCAGGAATTTATTTTGTTGTTTTGCAAATATGCTCCACAATAAATAATGGTTTCATTTATTTATTTATTTTATTATTTATCAAATTTATATACCGCCCTACTCCCGAAGGACTCAGAGCGGTGAACAGCCAAGATAAAATACAGGCAATACAAACATTAAAAACCTATTAAAATTATTAAATATTTTGGCCCAAAAACAAATTTTAAAACACCCAATTTATGAGACAGATTAAAAACAATTTTAAAAATTTAAAAGGGAGTGGCTAGACCAGCCTGCTGGAATAAAAATGTTTTGAGAGCACGACAAAAAGTGCGCAGATCCAGGATCCTCCATATCTCCGGGGGGAGCTCGTTCCAGATGGTAGGTGCCCCCACAGAGAAGGCTCTTCCCCTGGGGGCCGCCAACTGACACTGTTTGGCCGACGGCACCCTGAGAATCCCCTCTCTATGGGAGTGTACTGGTCAATGAGAGGTTATTGGTGGCAGAAGGCCGTCTCGTAGATACCCCGGCCCGATGCCAGGGAGCACTCTAAAGGTGGTAACCAAAACCTTGAAGCGCACCCAGAAGACCACCTGGAGCCAGAGCAGCAGGAGGGAGGTTACATGGGAGGGCCACGTTGCTCCCATAATCACCCACGTGGCCGCATTCTTTTTTTTTTTTTTTTTTATTGAAAAAGTTTTACAATAAAAAATTTTTCCCCCTTTTTTCACCCCTACCCCTACCCCCACCCCCCCTCCCCTCCCCTCCAACCTCCCCCCAACCCCAACCCCTCCCTCCCTATCCCACGTGGCCGCATTCTTGACCAGCTGGAGCCTCCGGGTGTTCCTCAAGGGAGCCCCATGTACAGAGCATTGCAGTAGTGCAGGCAGGAAGTAACGAGAGCATGAGTGACCATACTTAACAAGTTCCAATCCAGAAAGGGATGCAACTGGCGAATAGGCGGATCTGATAAAAAGTTCCACTGGCCACAGCCGTCAAGTGCTCTTCCAAAGACAGCCTTGAGTCTAGGAGAACACCCAAGTTGTGAGCCCTCTCCGTGGGGGCCAATGATTCACCCCCAATAGTCAGTGATGGCATCAACTGACTATATTGGGACATCGGAAACCACAGCCACTCGGTCTTGGATGGGTTGAGCCTGAGTCTGTTTCTCCCCATCCAGATCTGCACAGCCTCCAGACACTTCAAGGGCATCATCGGGATGGTCCAGGGTGGAGATGTACAGCTGAGTGTCATCAGTGTACTGCTGGTACTTCATCCCAAAACCACAGATGATCTCACCCAGAGGCTTCACATAAATGTTGGACTTTCTGTTCTGTGCTGTACCCAGGCCTGAAGCCCGACTGAAATGGATCCAGATACAATGATTCATCCAGGTACTGAGGAAGCTGTCGTGCTACCATATGCTCAACAACCTTCGCAATGAAGCAAAGGTTGGAGACTGGACAATAATTGGCCAACACTGCTGGGTCCAGAGAAGGCTTCTTGAGGAGAGGCCTCCCCACCGCCTCTTTCAAGGCAGCAGGGAAGACACCCTCGCTCAGTATGATGATCACAGTGTTTATTTAATTTTATTTTATTTAATTACTAAATAAACACTAAATAACCATGATGATCCATTTAATGATAGATGCAAAAAAAGTTTAAAAATCAGTTTGATCATAAATGATGTGCTTTATGATCATTACAATTTATGACTGAAATGAGGAACTGAGGGAGATGAAGCACCGGAAAAGAAGCCTGAAGAGCGGTTGGAGGACCAGCCATTCCAAATCTGACCGAACACTGGTGAGGTCTCATATTAAGACCTACCTAGTGGTGATAAAAGCGGCAAAGTCTAGTTACTTTTCTGCTCTTATCACATCATCAGATAATCGCCCAGCCACCCTGTTTAGAGTGGCCCGCTCCCTCCTTCAATTGGGAGAGCGGGATGACCCCTTGCAGGGTCAAGCTGAGGATTTTGTGCAGTATCTGTATGACAAAATTGCTCAGATCCGGGAAGGTCTGGCCTCTGACTGGGTAGATCCAGACGGGACGGATGAGGCAGGTCTTGGGAGTGTGGTTTGGGAGGAGTTTGATTCTGTGGCTCCCGAGGACGTGGACAGGATCCTGGGACAGCTGAATGCGACCACATGTTTATTGGACCTGTGTCCCTCCTGGTTGGTGCTGGCTTCCCGGGAGATTACATGAGGCTGGCTCCAGAAGATTGTTAACGCTTCTTTGAGTGAGGGTGTCCTGCAGGCCACTTTGAAAGAAGCAGTGGTGAGACTCCTCCTCAAGAAGCCCTCTCTGGACCCAGATGTTTTGGCTAATTACCGTCCAGTCTCCAACCTTCGCTTCATTGCGAAGGTTGTTGAGAGTGTGGTTGCATGGCAGCTTCCCCAGTTCCTGGATGAAGCTGTCTATCTAGATCCGCTGCAGTCCGGCTTCCAGCCTGGGCACAGCACGGAAACAGCATTAGTCACGTTGGTGGATGATCTCTGGAGGGCGCAGGATAGGGGGTGCTCCTTTATCCTGGTCTTATTAGGTCTCTCAGTGGGTTTTGATACCATCGACCATGGTATCATGTTGCGCTGGTTGGAGGGGTTGGGTGTGGGGGACACCGTTCTATGTTGGTTCTCCTATCTCTCTGACAGGTCGCAATCTGTGTTGACAGGGGGGCAACGAGGCACCTTGTCTGTGGGGTGCTGCAGGGGTCGGTCCTCTCACCCCTTCTGTTCAACATTTATGTAAAGCCACTGGGTGAAATCATCTGTGGTTTTGGAGTGGAGTTCCATCAGTACGCTGACGACACCCAGCTGTACATCTCCACTCCAGGCCACCCCAACAATGCTCTTGAAGTGATGTCCCAGTGCCTGGAAGCTGTGCAGGTCTGGATGGAGAAAAACAGGCTCCGGCTTAACCCCTCCAAGACCGAGTGGCTATGGCTGCCGGCGTCCCGATATAGCCAGCTGGTGCCATTGCTGACTATTGGGGGCAAGACATTGGTCCCCACAGACAGGGTTCACAACTTGAGCATCTTCCTGGATGCACGGCTGTCTTTAGAAGAGCACATGACAGCCGTGGCCAGGGGGGCTTTTTATCCGGTCCGCCTGATATGACAGTTGCGTCCCTTTCTGGATCAGGACTCCCTACGCACGGTTACTCACGCTCTCGTGACTTCCCGCCTGGACTACTGCGATGCTCTCTACATGGGGTTCCCCTTGGGGTGCACCCGGAGCTCCAACTGGTCCAGAATGCGGCCGCACATGGAATTATGGGAGCAACGGGGCGCTCCCATGTGACACCTCTCCTGTGCAAGCTGCATTGGCTCCCGGTGGTCTTCCGGGTGCGCTTCAAGGTGTTGGTGACCATCTTTAAAGCGCTCCATGGCTTAGGGCCTGAGTATTTGTGAGACCGCCTTCTGCCACCAATAGCCTCCCACCGGCCAGTACGCTCGCACAGAGAGGGCCTCCTCTGGGTGCCGTCGGCCAGACAATGTCAGCTGGCAACCCCAAGGGGGAGAGTCTTCTCTGTGGTGGCACCCGCCCTCTGGAATGACCTACCCCCGGAGATACGCAGGATATCAGATCTCCGGACTTTTCATCGGGCCCTTAAAACCCATTTGTTTCATCTAGCTGGGCTGGCTTGATCCCATCCTCTGTTTTAAATTGGAATTGATTTTAAATTGGACTGTTTTAATTGTCGGCCGAAAATATTTAATATTTTTTTAATTGTTTTTAATTTCTGTATATCATGTTTCATTCTGGCTGTTCACTGCCCTGAGTCCGCAAGGAGAAGGGCAGTTTATAAATTGAAACAAATAAATAAATAAATAAAATGAGATACAGAATGTATGCTGCAGCCAATAAAAAGAAAGAGAGACAACTAAACTGTGCACTCACAATTGGTAAAACAATCCCTTCTTCAGTACTGTCTATTCAGATGATTTTAAAAGGGTTATTCTGACAGAAGAACAGGGTCACATGAATATTACAAAATTAGCCTTTTAGATGTATCATTTCTAACCCTGTACCTCCTTACCTGCTTTTTCAATTGCTATGAGTTATGTATATCAATAGTCTGTTTGTTTTATTGTACTCTTGCTTATCAAAATGTTGGTAAATAAGCTCTTGAAAATGGCTTTATATTTGATCACTTGATCACTCATCCAGCAGAACTAGCACCACCTTAGCTGTTAAATAAATGAGAAAACAAACTTGCAGCACAGGCATTCCCATTTGTGTGTGTGTGTGTGTGTGTGTGTGTGTGTGTGTGTGTGTGTGTGTGTGTGTGTGTGTGCATTAAAAAAAAACAAATGGCAGCTGAGGCTATGCCCTCACAGCCTTGTCAATTTTTGTGTGCATTGCATGTAAATAAGGTGATGTTCCAATCATGCCGTTATGGCTGTCATGCTTATTTTTTTGACATCTTCCTCCTTGCCCACATTTATTTATAACAGTGTTTCCCAACCATGGCAATTTTAAGAAAGAAGGGAAATTAAATCTAGACATCTTAAAAATTGCCAAGGTTGAATAACACTGATTTAAAAGATTTACATGGCCACTATTTTATACAAGATATACTGAGTGGCTACTAGTCATCAAACTACTATAAATATTTAAGGACATTATACCACCAGCAATACATGTATTGGACTTAAGTCCTGTCTTGACAAATGCCTGGGGGAAGAGTCAAATCTTCACAGCTGTCCAGAAGGCCACACAAGTGGATATCTCTGAATCTTAGGGATCATACAAAAAACTCTGGGGTTACATGTACCTATATCTGTAAATTACTTTAAGGTTAAGTGTGTTGTCTTATCAATTTTTTTCTTAGCATTCTTAACTTGTTACTTTTTGCTGCTGCATAATAGAGCATTGGTTCTCAATCTGTGGTTCACAGACCCTTGAGGGGCTGCAATGTTGTCACAAGGAGTCCACAAAGTCTTGAAGAAATATCATTATTTAAATCTTGAATTAGGTCTCGGGAGTCCATGGTCATGGTTTGTGGCTATAAAAGGTGTTTAAAGGGGGACGTGGTGAAGAAAATGTTGAGAACCACTGTAATAGACAAAATTAAGGCATTTTGCTACTGAAATGATCAGTGTGTTCAATCCCAAAGTCTAGGTATAGAGGTTTGGATAAAGTATTTTGATTGTCTGAGGAAGAAAAACTCAAAGATCCCTGAAAGCAAAACTAAAATATCCTGTTAGCTTTTCCTCAGACTCTCATTAACGAACAGTCAAATGATATCTTTTCAATGGCAAGCAGATCCTTTTGCTAAAAAAACTTTTCTCAGTCTTTTTAAAATGTGGCATGAATTCATTGAATTTTAAACCTAATTCTTTTTCTCTCCCACCTATTGAATTATCAATACTCCTCTTTTAATTTTTATTGTTGGCATCTTTTTATGTAATACTAGCTCTCCAAACAGCATATTGCAAAATGAAAATTTTGTTTAATCAGTAAATCTTCAAAAGATACAGGATGTGATAAAATTATCACCAACTCTCAGATAATGATCAGTTTGCATCTTTCATGGTATCTATAAAAGCATTCTTAGGATGGATTCCATCCATAAAAAGACTCAACAGGTGATTTACATGAAAGGGGAAAATTAAATTACACAAATCATATCTGAATGCTTAAAGCAAGAAGTAGAACTCATACCATCAATTTAAGATAATTTAAAAGGCAGCTGTGACAATTTAGAGCCAGCCATAAATGTTACAGGTGATGAAACAAATAGTTTTTAATCTAAGATTGTGGATCTATGATGCTTTCCAGATATTTGTTATATATTAGGTTGTGGATAAAATATTGAGAGGAATATCTGTAATTTTGTATATATTGAAGCAGTATTCTTCTGATTATAAAAACATTTTTATATGTTTACATAGAAGTAAGTACAAATAGAAAGAAAAGAGTATAGCAAACAGCCTTCATCCTGATCATCTTAGAAATTGGTATCAAACTATGCCCACTTATCACCTTCAAGACAGTCATTTGTACTTCTTTGATAAGTGAGGCTCTGGATTTCTGCTCTATGTTTTGTTTCAGATATTCCACTGGCTAGCAAATGTTATCCTTAGTTTTAAAGCCATTACTACAGTGGGCACTAAGTTCATCCAGAAGGGATTAGCTTGCAAAGAAAACATTCGAGTCCTAGGCAACTGTGTAGAAAATCAGGTGTCTTGGTTCTCCTCTCATCACTTTGTGCATGGGTGAATTTATCTTTACATTCGTGGTTTTACAATCGGGAAGATTGTGACTCACCCAAGGGTGAAAATTATGTCTGCATGATAATTTGACAGCTGTCACCCCATGCATGGTTGTTCCTATGTTCTTAAGGCCAATTCAAACAAACAAACACAAACGAACACTAACAAACAAACAAATCTTTAAAGTAGGCAAAACCTTTGGTTGAGAATAAATGAATTAGAATTTCATCCTTAGGATCAGATCAACATTTGTGACTTTCTTAATATGTTTAACTTTTTGATTTTGCTTTCTGCTGATATATGCAATGACATACAGATATGCTGGGACCATAGTTCTCAGCTATTTTAGCTGGACATCTGGGAATACTAGATCACAGAGCATGTCAACCAGGATAGGAGAAGCCTATATTAATGACTATCCTATGTAAACTTTATTCAAATGTCTTCTTGCTGTTTTCATTAATTTTCTCACTTGTTCTGAATGTACCATGGCTTGCTATTATTAGTTCTCAAATATAGCTTCAAACTCTTGAAAGTAAGAGTTGGACAAGTGAATGAATTAAAATTAAAAGAAAGTAGATTGAGGCTGAATATTAGGAAGAATTTTTGGACTGGAAAAACTATTAAAAGAGTGGAATAGTGTTCCTAAGAGAGTGATGGTCCTGCCTGTTCTCCACACATAATGCTGGAAGTTTTCATTTGAGAAATGAGCAGAGAAATTTCTTCCAAATTATACCTTCCATGTTTCTGGAAGAATTTTTGCTAGATTAATAGTGAATAGTGAAATGAGCGACTATTTTAGCATGTCCAAATAGTTGGCAAATGCATCTCCAGACATGATGCAGTGTTTCTAAAAATAAACATTGTCTTTTGTTTTGGTTTTCAAAGTTGATAAAATATTCTCATAGTCAGTCTTTTTCACAGTATACTGCAAGAAATAGCTACCCATTCCTGCAGGCTATTTTGGTAAAATCTATATGTTATCTGAGTTCCTATCTTCTTGATGTATTCTTCAAGATTGCAAGCGGAGCAGGATGAAAGAGCTCAGAAAGGCTTGGCTTCATGACTTGGCTTTGAAGAAAAGCACAGGAGAAAATAGTGATTTTCTAGGGAAGGTGGCTAAGGTCTTATTAAACTCAAGGAGGGGGTCAACAAGGATGAAAATACTTGCATAGCCAGGATGAAAATACTTGCATAGCCAGGATGCAATATCTTGACCAATATGCAGATAGCATTTCTCCATATTTCTCCATCTAATATTTAGCAATGCACTCCAGAATGAGTTCTTAAATAAGTAAGCTTCTAAAAGCAAACGAGAGGCATATGTGCTGCCCAGAGGCATTCATGGAAATGTTTTGATCCTAGAGAATAGTGCTTTGCTTTGCAGCATACCAATTTCCCATCTATCTGTTTTTGATTAAAATAGTTTCTAAAAAATATTTTTGGGACAAACAGGAAAAAGTCAGGTGCCAGGACAGATCCCTAAATTCCAATGGGCACAGGCTGTTATTTCTGGGCGAAATTAACCAGGAATATACCAGGGTACTGTCAGCTGCACATGATTACCGTCTGATTTCTTTGCTTAATTCTCTGATTTGTGAACAGCTTCTACATATCCTTACTTTGTCCTTTTGTCCCAACTGTAAATAGCTCTTACAACCACTTGCTTTGCTGCTCTGATTTTATCCTCCGCACAATCTATGTTAACCTTTTTGGGTGGAAGCTGTTTTTCATAAATCATTCTGCATTTTGAGCCATATGAACATGGCTTGTTTTGGTTTATGGCAAATTTGAAGCCATTACTTGGGACTTCTATTATGAAAGATAATTGGAAAGTTCAGGTCCTTCCAACTTCTTAATGGGCTGATATTTTTCTGTCTGGTTCTGATTTTTTTCTTTCTTTGTCAGATATTCTCAGGAAAACTGACTCTTTCTTTTCCAGTGAGAGCTCTGGCCTGTAACTTTGATGGGGGAAGCAATTTGTGTATGATCTTGGAAAACAGAGAATTAAGCCTCATATGGGGCAGGTTCTTGCCCAGTTATCTGGGAACAGTTTGGCTCTGTTGCTCCTGAGGAGGTGGACAGGATCCTATGGAGTATGAGCACAAACACTTCTGTTTTAGATCCATGTCCCTGCTGGCTTGTGAAAGCTTCCCAGGAGGTGCCATGCAGGTAAGATCTGACAGTGATTAATGCTTCCCTGTGGAAGCGGGTGCTGGAGCACTTTAAGGAGGATGTGGTCCACCTTCTTTTTAAAAAGTCATCATTAGACCCACATTGAATAATTTTTGCCCTGCCTCCAATCTGCCCTTTCCAATCTGCGGATGAAATGGATTGTATAAAGCAGTGGTTCCCAAAGTGGGTGGTACCACCCCTGGGGGGCGGTGGGATAACTTAGGGGGACATTAAGAGGCAAGGGGGTGGCAGAGGGCGCTAAGAGGCAAGGAGGGTGGCAGAGAAGTGCTGCAGGTGGGCTCAAGCGGCATCGGCCATTCCTCCTCCGGGTTCACAACCAGCAGCTCAGATTAAACTAGCTGGCCAGTGTGCATGCATGCACCAGAAACTGAAAGTTTGTTTCTCCAGCGTGCACATGTCCACTGGGCAGATTCTCTTACCACAAATGCGAGGCTGAATTGTTAGATACTTTCTTATTGATCTCCTTAGTTGCTATTGGCTGCTGCTTGCCTGAACCACTTGGCCTAGGCCCAGCTGCTCTGCTCCTTACCCGCTTGACTGTCATCACCTTCCTAATTTTTGGTAAATTGCAGGTGGGCTGCTGCGGGGAGAAAGGCCTGGGGGGTAGCATGCCTGGCTGGCTGCTGCTGCTGGTGCCATGCCATGCTGTGCTGCCCAAGAAATAGGAGGACTGTGGGGGTGGAGGGAAAGGCCTGGGGGGCTGCATGCCTGGCTGGCTGCTGCCAGTGCCATGCTGTGGTGCTCAGGATCGAGGAGGTCTGCAGGAGGGGAAGGCCTGGGATGGATTGCAGGCCCGGCTGGCTGCCGCTGGTGCTACGCTGCCCAGGATACAGGTAGGCTGCCGCGGGGAGGAGAGGGCAGGCCTGGCTGGCTGGATGCATACTAGCCATCCCAGGAAGGCCTCTGGTGACATTGGGGTCGGAGGCAAAGCTCCCGATTTCACCAAATGCCTCTTTCTTACCGTGGTAAGGGGACAGGCTGTGATACAAAACGTCAGCAGCTGTTGCGCTGCTGTCTGCATCTCTTGCTTGGAGCTGGTTTAGAAACCAGCTCCAAGGGAAACCAGCTCCAAGGGAAACCAGCTCCAAGGGAAAAAACGCAGCTGAATTAGGTGGAACACACCCTAGTCACCTCCGTCTTGACTATTGCAATGTACTCTACATAGATCTGCCCTTGAAAATTATCTGAATGCTTCAGTTGGTTCAGTTGCAGCATTCCACATGGTTTTGTGCAGGCCTATGTGTGCAGATCCCTCCAAACGGGTCTTCTTACGGTAGTCTCCCTCCTGAAAAGTGCTTCCAGCTTCTCCTTTACCTGCATTCTGTTACCGGCTCTGCACCCAGATAGCGGCCAGTGGCCCTGGGTAGCGGTGTCTTATTGGTCTTGGGTGGGGGGGTGTACAACAGCATGCAGGTAAAGAAGCAGGAAGCACTTTTCACGCCCCCTGAGTTCCCATAGTTCCCCCTATGAACTATGTAACCCAACAAAGATTGCCCACCCAAATGGAGCTCGCTCTTCCAAGTGCCCACTCTTTCTTGCAGCGAATGAACTGGGGGTATGGAACGCACTTCCCGCTTCTCTACCTGAATACTGCTACCAGTTCTGCACCCCCTCCAAGACCAACAAGACGCCATTCCCCAGGGCTACCAGCCGCTACCTGGGTGCAGAGTCGGTAATAAAATGCAGGAAGAGAAGCCGGAAAGCTTTTCAGCAGGGAGGCTACCATAGGGAGACCCATTTGGAGGGATCTGGGTGGAGCGTGTATCGCCTAATTCTGCTGCATTTTTTCCCTTTCCAAACCAGCTCCAAGCAAGCAGTGCAGGCGGCAGTGCAAGAGCTTTTGAAGTTTGGTTGTCCCCTTAGAATGGTAAGAAAGAGGCATTTGGAGAAATCGGGAGCTTTGCCACAGATCCCAATATCACTAGAGGCCTTCCTGGGGTAGCTAGTATGTGGCCAGCCAGGCCTGCTGCTCCCCTGACTAGGATCCAGGTGGGCTGCCATGTGTGTGTGGGGAGCTGTTGCCACCACCGTTGCCCCCGCCGTCATTCCACCCGGAAAGCCAGGACCAGTATTAGTAAAAGTTGGAAGGGATCTTGGAGGTCATCTAGCAACCTACTTCTCACACAGGAGGACTATACTAGGGATTCGAAGGGAGTCAGTGTTGATAGGATGTAGGAATCTGGCCCTTGTCCCTGCTTCATGATGTTCCGCAGAGCTTGGTACTTTTTCTGCTATTGATTAACATCTACATGAAGCCATTGGGTGATATCATTCACCACAATGAGCTAGATATATGTTGGTGACACCCAGCTATATGTCTTGACCCAAGTTGAGTTAAGCCATGCTGGGAGCTCCCTCTCATAGTGTTTAGAGACTGCTAAGGGATGAAGAGGGAGCGACGGGTTGATATTTAATCCTGGCAAGATGGAATGGTTCTGTGTTTGGGAGTCTTTGGTACATGGAGAATTGATATCTTTGATCTTGGCTGAGGTAGTACCGTTCTAGACAGAACCAGTACATAATCTAGGAATTCTCCTGGACTCACAGGTGGCAGTCATGGCCAGGAAGGTGTTTCCACAACTGCAGCTTGAGTGCCAGATATGCCCTTTCCTGGACAAACAATCCCTGCTCATGGTCACTTACACCCTAGTCACCTCCGTCTTGACTATTGCAATGTACTCTACATAGATCTGCCCTTGAAAATTCTCTGAATGCTTCAGTTGGTTCAGTTGCAGCATTCCACATGGTTTTGTGCAGCCCTAGGTATGCACATGTGTCATCTTTCCTTCAGGAGTTTCACTGGCTGCCTATTTGCTTCTAGGTCCAATTGTCACATTGATTGTCACATTTAAAGGCCTACATGGTTTGGAAACAGTATATTTGAAGGATCTTCTTCTTCCAGTCATATCTATATGACTTACCATAGTGGAGAGGTAAGAAATGTTAGGGAGGGGCCCTCTCTGAAGAAGATACATCTAATGAGATCAAGAAGAAGCATCTTCTCTGTGGTGCCTCCCTCCCTGTGGAACATCAAACCATACTTCCAATATGAATATATATACACAGATATAAAACACATGAAAGTATCTTATATGTTATTGTGAGTGAGAACTTTGGTATGAGTCCCATATACTCCAATGCTTTCCTTCCTTTGATAAATCTTTTGGCTTCCTTTGGTAAATTCCTGATATCTCAGATTCCAAATGGATTGAAATTTCAGATATTTTCTATGGATAGAAAAATGGTGAGATGCAGTATTCATTTTTTGTGCCTACCAGCAGACTTGAATCCCACTTTATATGAACTGAGATTTCTCTGAAAAAATATATATATGTGGTTGGCTTAACTGTTTTTCACAAGCACAATTAGTATAAGGATTCCTGCAGGAACCATTCATGGAAGAAAAGCTGTTCCTTCATCCAACATGCTACTCAGTTCACAAACAAGGCTTACATTAGTATCAGAATTATTCAGCAATTAATTATGCCTGTACATTTGGAGGGGGGGTATCCAAATTTTTGAACCATGCCCTTGTATAAGAGGGACAGTCTGGTTAACCAACACCTGATATTCTGCACTAGCATTGTTTGTCATTGACCAAGATAATGAGAACTGATAGCAGTAGAAGTGCGAAAAACTGGACTAAGCACTATGTCTCCTGCAAACTTGCAAATCTATAGGGTTTGTGATGAGCAATTTTAAAGACAATATAAAATATCTTGGTAAGTGCAATTTTGGGTTCTATCAACAGAAGTATAGTTTTCAAATCATGATGTCAGGGGTCTGACCAGTGCCCTAATGCAATTAAGAGTCTCAAGCCATCTGGCAATAAAAATCCAGTCTTTTGTTAGGAGCACCATGTCAGCATTACCTAGCTGAAACCAACACTGATTTCACCCCCTTCACGCCTTGCCTCTGATCTGTTTCCCCCTCTCCCCAAAGTATGTCCCCCAGTCAGATTCCCCAATGAGGTAATTTTGCGGGTTGTAGAAGTCACTCTGTCCAGGCATTGCTGGTATCCATGGACATTGCCTTGACTTGCTCAGCCAGAAGGCATATTGTTATGATTGAGGAGTAAATGCCTTGGTGCAGTTCCAAGGCATGATTTCCCATTCCCCTGCCTATGGCAACTCGGGAGCAGGTCAAGGAAGCTTCACGAGTTGACACATAGGAGGTAATGATTCCTTTTTATTCTGAGTTAATTCTACCACACTTTGAATATTGCATCAGGTTCTGGCCACCCTATTTAAATAAAGATTAATATAAATTGGAATAAATTCAGAGGAGCACAAAAATGATCATAGGCTAGATATAATAGCATATGCAATGTTTTATAGAGATGAGGTGCTTTGCCTTGGAAAAAGAAAACTGAGTGAGCTTATCTACTGTTTAAATTTCTGAAATTTACTTCTGCCATACAGAAGAAAGTCAGGAACATTCTCCATTTTTCTCTAATGAGTTCAAATTACAGATAATGTTGAATATAAAAAAGCACTTCTTAATAGTATTTATTTATATATTATTTATTACATGTATTTATATGCCGCCCTTCTCCTGAAGGACTCAGGGCGGCGAACACAAGTTAAGAAACATGTACAATAAAATCACAGTTTAAATCAAATAACTAATTAGTGAAAAAATATAAACCCAGAATCAGAGTCAGCCTATTTGCTTGAACAGCCAAGTCTTCAGCTCCTGACAAAAGGAGCGGAAATCAGGAGCCGTCCGGAGCTCAGTAGGTAATTCATTCCAGAGGGTGGGAGCACCCACAGAGAATGCCCTACCCCTGGGCACCACTAGATGACATTGGCTCGCCATTGGGACCCTGAGGAGAGCGGCCCTATGTGAGTGAACAGGACGGTGGGAAGCAGGCAGAAGAAAGTCCTGTAAATATCCTGGACCTAAATCATGTATGGCCTTATAGGTGAGAACTAGTACCTTGAAGCGGACCCGGAGAACCACTGATAAAGAATGCAGCTGACGCAGGAGGGGTGTTATATGGGAGTAACGAGGGGCTCCTGTAATAACCCATGCGGCTGCATTCTGGATCAGCTGGAGTCTCCGGATGCATCTCAGGGGCAGGCTCATGTAGAGGGAATTGCAGTAATCCAAGCGGGAAATAACCAGGGCATGAGTGACTGTGTGAAGGTCATCTCGGTCCAGGAAAGAGCACAACTGGCGCACCAGGCGAAGCTGTGAGAAGGCCCCCTGGTCACAGCCATTAGATGGTCTTCTAGGGACAGCCGAGCATCCAGGAGGACACCCAAGTTGCGAGCCCTATCAACAGGGGCAAGTATGAGGAATTTGACATTTTAACTTGACATAAAGGGGAAATTGTTACATATATGGGATATTACATTAACTAATTTAATTAATACTAGTTTAACTTAGATCAAATTCATCCTAGTCTAGCCTACTATTCGAAATGATAGGCACATAACTAAAAAGACAAAAGTGACTTAAACCAGAAAGAGTTTGTGCATTTCTACAATTTAAAAACATAGGTTATACTTTATAATAAATGGATCCAACTCTACTTTGAATCTATTGAAATCCATTTCTTTCATAAAAGTTTTATAAAGACTATTCCATAAAGTTTATAAGTTTATAATTAAAAACTTCTATGAAATCCACAGACAATAATCTATAGGAGATATCAGCTGAAGAAAAATATTTCACTTAATAAATTTTGTTCATGCTGTTTAGTGGTGGGTTGCTCCCAGTTCTGTCTGGTTCTGTAGAACCGGTAGTAAAACCGACAGAACCGAGGCTCTGCCCACCCACCATAATGTCATCATGGGTGATCTGCACATGCGCAGAAGCGTATGCACGCACTCCTGCTGTGAACCAGTAGTAAAGGTAAGTGGAACCCACCCCTGATACTGTGGTGTTTGAATATTTCTTAAGTGAAAAAATAATGCACTTATCAGCAATATTGGAAAGCAACTGTGGCTATCAATCCAATATTGTTGATCATCTTCATGATATTTTAGGATGTTATTTTATAATAAAACATATAAACGTATTATAAAACATTTAAACATATAATGCTCTTCCCAAAGAATAATTTAAATGGGTTCTTATTATAAAATTATAAAAATTAAAAATGGCTTCTTATAATTAGAACAAGAGCCTTTGCCTATTGATCAAAAATAAGATGTAAAGCAAGCAGTTCTCTTTGCAGCAGAAGTGTTTGCAGGATAAAAGTTTATACCAAATAGCTTATTGATTAATTCATTTAAAAGCAAATGATGAATCCAGCTAACATTGCTTATTTGGTTTATTAAATGTGTAATTGCTGATCTATACCAGATCTTTGCAAAAGGAATCTCTGTTATCCTGAACATTTAAAAAAGTCTCATTCATTGCTGAAACTTTACTAACACAAAGTGAATTCTTATGGGTTGTAACGCAGAATAGAATTGTCTTCTTATTTTGCCAGACTATAATACTTACAATCTAATTTCATCAATCCAAAGATGTGTTTATTATTCATAAGTCATTTACAATATATTCCATCTGTTATCAATCAAAACACTTAAGAGATAGCCAATAACATGATCTCAAGGTTGAAGCACATATTATTGGAAGTATCTGCAGTTGTAAAATGAAATTTCCCTCTAGTCTGATGGTTTAAAAAAATGAAATGGCTGGAAAATATCAATTGACACTGATTTAATTAGGCATAACCAAAGTCACAGAGCTGGAAAATCAGAAATGTGCTAAATAATCCCTTCTGTTAATAATGACATATGTTCCATAGGTTAATATATGTATATAAAAATGCAGCTTTATGTTTCCCTCAGTAACAATGATGCCTTTCATAATAAAATATAGATATAATCACCTTTGCTATGGCAGCATGTAGTATTACACGTCAAAGACTCCAGGGATTTGGAAGTGTGTCTAATATAGATAATTCTATCCAGAAATATTATGAAATAATAGTATCATCTCTAGAGAGGTTTAGGTTGAAATAAACTTTCCATGCTCTGTCCCATCAAATTCAAATTCTATTTCAAACACATGAATATACAGTATATACATAAACCATGTTAACAGTCAAAAATGTTCCAAATCTGATGAAATCAATATTTCAAGGAAGATTTGTTTTGTTTTGTTTTTGTGGATTGCAGCAGTTGGTTGTAATTTGTATCTTAAAATTACAACCAATAGCTGCATAAATGTATAGCTATAAATGTTTATTTATTAAACATTAGCAGACATGAAATACCTGGTAAAATAGAATGCAAAGCAGGCAAAAATACAGAAAGAAAAGCAGAAAGAATGAGATTCATAACAGACAAGAATTTACATTAGGTGTATTTATCTATTGCTTAACTCATTGTATGCCGCCCTGAGTCTTCCGAGAAGGGTGGCATATAAATCACATTTTTTAAAAAAAAGACATAGGGCTTTCCAGAACTACTGGAAACAATATTGTGTGTAATTAGTATGAATTGTTCCCAAAGGGAATGGCCTTTGACTATTGACCCTTAACTCTTTTTAGTAAATAATGTATCAAAAAAGAAATAGAAAATAGGAGAGTAACTTAGGCTTCCTCCATTTTGCAACTTAAAAAGACAATTTGATGGATAAAATGCTGTGTCAAATATTATGTGTACTGTCCGTAGGGATAAACAATTGGTGGGCAATCTTTTTGTTGTTGTTGTTGTTGTTGTTGTTAAGGGCCATCTAATTTGGAGATAATCTGTTGGAGGACTGGATTCCTGGAAGTCAGAGTGACATAACCAGCAGATGGATTCAAGAGTTGACAGAATAATCCCTTCTGTTTTGGACACCCTATATCTGTGATGGCAAATCTTTTAGGCACACAGTGCCCAAACTGGAAGGTGCACGTACATGCATGTGTGTACGAACGCATCAGAGTGCCAAAACCTGATGACCAGCTGGGCGATGCTCATGCGCGCCTTGGAAACCCAACAACCAGTTGGACGGTGTTCATGTGCCCCTTGGAAACCTTACAACAGCTGGATGGCACACATGCACACATCAGAAACCTGATGACTAGCTGGCTGAGCTGGGGCAACAGCATGCATGCCCACAGAGAGGACTCGGTGTGCCACCTCTGGCAAACGTGCCATAGGTTCTCAAACACGGCCCTATGTTCTATCTTTGACCCTCATGTCTCTCCGTCTTTATTTCCTACTCTTTTCTCTTTCCATGGCAGACTGCTAAAAAAGGGGGGGGGGATATATTTGACAGATTAAATTAATTGCCATGAGCCAGATAAAGATAAACTAAGGGCTACATTTGATCTAGGAACGTTTGTTAGTATAAAAAGACAAATTAATGGAATATTGTAGTTGAAATCCACAGTTTTACCAAAACGAAAACTCTGGAGGGGGGGGGACTTTTAAAGTAAAACAATCTTTCCTACACCTATTTTTATGATTTCTTGCTAAATCAGCACATTTATTCCAAACATAATGAACTAAATTACTTTTTTTGATATGTAATTTGTTCCTTTATTCATAAAGGCTAACTTCATATTAGTTTTTCTCCTAGCATTTTTGCAGTGTGCTGTTTGTTTGTATGGGACTCCATATATTGGTGCTTGGATCCTTTTCATGTTTTAATTGTCTGCAGCCAAAAGACATTTAAAATATAGTTTTACTTGTTTTGTAACTCACGGATCTATTATACTTAATTACACATTTTCACATTGTATCCCCAAACTCTTTTTTTTTTTACTGATTTTCATGTTCATATTGACAATACAGCAATTTTTTCTTTTATTTTCATCTGTTTCTTCTCTCCAAATGTTATTTACAAAGTTAAATGAATTGCTGCATTATACTGTACATACACACCAATTTAATACTAGCGATACAATTGGCTTCCCAAAGACTTCCAAATCATGTATAGAGTAGTGTGGGAGGGACCTGTTCTAGATTTGTAGAAAAGCTATCAGATATAACCTCACATTAATGTTACAAAGTTTGAATATTCAGTATATTTTCATTTTTATCTATATGACAACACAAATGGAGATATACGTGATTTCTCAAGTCACATCAATATTTGTTAAAATCATTATATACTAATGCTAATATATACTAATAGTATATAATATACTATTAGTATATACTAATAGTATATTATATACTAATATACTATTAGTATATTAGTATATAATAATATATATTAGTATAGTATAGTACTAGTATATACTAGTACTAACATAGTATATACTAGTATATTATATACTAATCTTAAAATTATTATATACTATACTAATATTATAGATTTTTATAGAAATAAAAATCTGTCAGTCCTTTGAAATAGTTCAGACAAGAAGTACCAACTATGAGTACTAACATAGCTGGTACTGTTACAATGAAGTTTACTATAGGTTACAGTAACAGATTCTTGCAAATCTGAAAGAATCTCTCCCCTTCCTTATTTTTACTGTACTAAAAACTAGGGTGGATCCCTTCTGAGACTCCCTTCTCTTATCACCCTCCCATCCCTAAGTCAAATTTCATTTATCAGACCATTGTCCAGGCTACAGTTTTTCCTTCTGTCACCCAGGATCATTGCCATGTGATAACAGTGGCAAAGTTATATAACACTAACTCTCATTGAATGGTCTTTGTTTAGTCATTCATCTTCAAGCTAATCTACCTCACAAGACTGTGGTGAAAATTCATTATTAATAGTTCATTAAATGGGTTGAGGATAATTTCATATAATCATTTTGATAATCATTGATGATCAATAGACAATCATCTATTATACACTACTGTCATTTTCTTTAGCTTTAAAAAATGACTAAAAAGCTGTTTATTATTGTATATGTTGTCTGACATTAAAATCTTGTAAGTTCTTTAGCCCTTGATTTAATATATTGACTCAGCCTCTTAAATGGATTTGTTCTGATACAATCTAGAATAACCGTGATGGTATAGCACCACTTCTTGCTGTCATTTGTTAATGCTATTTTCCACCACATCACACATTTTATACACTAACATATGAATGATTAATGTATAATTGTCACACTTGACTTGAGAATGAGGTAAGCAGGGATGGAAGAAAATTGGTTTTATCTCACATTTTAATGTGAACATATTTAATTTCCCAACTTTTAATCAATAAATAGCTAACATCAAGCTGAACTCCTAATGACTTCTTGACTGTGTAGTTCTAATGTTTTAAGATTATGTGAGCTCTAAATTCAAATGACACTTCAAAAATTACTAGGAAATCATTGACCATTTTTGTCAACCATGACAAACAGACTGAAAAAACAATGAAATTATTTGCAACAGTTGATCAAATACTGAAGAAATATGTTATGATTGTTCTCAGTTTCCTTTCATTGCAGCGTGAAGGTCAAAAGATGTGATTGCTGCATCCTATAGATCTATGCCCACTACCACAGATTGCTACCACAGTGTAAAAAAAGAAACCTATCTCTCAGAAGCAGAAATTTGTGTAAATGTTTTTAGTGGGTCTTTCCTGTTCTAAAAGATAATAGTCTCAGTTAGAAGCTATTATATTATACTCAGGGGTATTTCTGTACAATTGTCAGCATAAAACAACATGATAAAAAGAGCTGTAAAAATGTACATGCAGTAAGCTAAAAACAAGTCAGCCTTTAAAAATATGAAGCAATTACTTGTGGGCCCAAAATGAAAATTGTTCTTGGAATAGATTTTAAAACATTTATGTTAACCCTGGCATGCTGGGCAATACTACATTAATCACGGAGGATGGAATCACTCACACTTTATTCAGACTAGCTAACATGACACCATCATCTATTTGCAATCTTTTTGTGCACTCGCAACATTTCTTTAATCTTTTTTCCCCTAAAAACAGAGCTGGATACATGAAAGTTCATCTTAACTGGTATCCTTAAGACAAATGTAGGGTTTGATTAGAGTGGCTTAGCACTAAAATTATTCTTGAAGTAATTAGTGTTAAAAGCAATGTTAAAATCAATCTTTGAAGAATAACTATGGGTATTTTTTGAAATATATTTTTAGAAATATATTAAAAGATTCGGGAAATGCTATTTAAATGGTAATGTTACAGCATCAATGGGAGAGATTACAACAGGGCCACACACAGAAAAATAAAGATGGTGCTGCAATTATGCAATCAGAGCCACCACTATGACTTTTGATGCAGACCTCTTAGACACACACACAAACACGGAGGGAAGGAGGGAAGGAGGGAGGGAGGGAGAGTGAGAGAGAGAGGGACGGAGGGCGGGAGGAGGTAGAGAGAGATGCCCTGGAATAAACCAGAGAAAATGCTTTTGTTGCCTGCTAACTTTAGGACTTACTGTAGTTCAAGCTGTCAAAAAGCTGAACAAATATAAAAGTAAAGTACTTTTAAAATGCTTCCAGCAGTATCAATCAGATGCAGAGAATTTAATTGAGTGTATTCAGATTTCTAAACTATGTACATAGGTCAAATGACATGACTTTTCAGGGGATGCACAGCTGGCAACAGTTCCAAATCAGAATGGAGCAAGTTTTTAAGTATCTGGGGAAGGGGCAGATCTGGTCTGTGTTCAATATTTTCATTAATTATTTGGATTAAGAGAAAGAAGGAATGTTTTTCAAGTTTTCAGATAACATAAGATGGCTGGGTTTTAATGGTTTAAATACCCTAAAAAGTAGAAATAGAATTCAGAATGATATTGATAGAGACAACAATTGAAACCCCAAAATAAAAGTTAATAGAGATAAATGTTCTTCATCTGGAAAAAATAACATAAATACATAACTCACTTCACACACTGTATTAGGGTCTGGCCTTGCTCTTTGAGGAAGATCAGGAGCAAAGCAGACATGTAGACAGGGGAAAGAGAATCTCCCCAGGAGACATTGAAGAAACTGGTTGTGATTAGATTTTTTAAAAAGTTAACTTTTTAAAAGTTTAAAACTTAGGATATATTTTAATAATACACCTTAAGAGGGTGTATTATGTATTTATTCAAGTACCTGAACTAGTATTGTAACTTTTTTTATTGTCATATTGTGAAAAATACAGAATAAAGGCCTAAAGTCACAAAAAGGGAATTCCAGTTGAATACAGGTTATGAGCATTCCCTTAGTAAATGTTTGAAGTTACACAATAAGTGCCTCTAGCGTTTATGAACAAGTCCCAAAACTATGAATCTTGCAGGACAACAGCAGTTGTTTGCCCTTATGAACAATCGCAGAGGCTCTGCAACATTCATCAGTCTGTTGCTGGCTGAAATGGAGCTTCTGAGGGGTAGACCAACTTGGGTCTGATGATGGAACCAGAAAATGCAAGAAAGTAAATTATTCTGTCATTGATGTTTCATGTTTTATTATGAAGTAAATAGTTCAAATATTACCAAAAGGCAAAACAAATTTTCAGACGGATCCATGAAAATTAGAGCGGTAACGAAAACACCTATGCATGTTTCTGGTAACGAAAAACAGAAACATGCATAGGTGTAAATTTGACAGGGACATGGTATGATCTATTCTCAGTCACTTGTAACTTTTTGTGGGCCTTTGGATCTCCAGCATGTTTCAGATTTCAAGAAAAGGACAGTAAATACTAATCAATGAAGATGGTTCTGAAGCACTGTTGAGTTGTCTAGCATTGTGGTGGGCAGTCCCCAGATACTTCTGGATTCTGTGAAAATGTTTAGGGAGCATGATTTGCTGTTACTAAGCAACTAAAAAGCACCAGGCAACTCAGCAAAGATCATTAGAAACAGTTCACTCTAAAATTGTACCTCTGCTTCAAGTGTATAATCCCAAAAAGAGACAGCTATTTTGAAAACATGGTTAGGCAGCTTATGCATAACCCAGTGAAAATGATTTTCATGTTACAATTAAGTAACAAAAACAATACACAATTAACTAATGCTGAATACTTTAAGGGTGGCAAGAGTAGGGAAAAGTTGGTTTTCTTACTACTTATGAATCCCCTCTTAGTTTTTACTTTTTAAAAAAACTTTGAAACATGAGACACTTGTAGATCTTACTCATCTTATTCTTCTTTTGTTTTGATCTGACAAATCTCAGCATGAGCACTCTATTTTTTCACCTTTTATTTCAACATTACACTACATAGAGTAAAACCCATAGGTTTTTATATTACGAATGTTATATTAGAATAGAAGTGCTCTACCTGCCTTTTCGCAAGATATGTAATTATCAACAACAAAGTTATTTTAAAGATTTTGAATTCTCTCATTATACTAGCAATCTAAAAATTAAATATATCAAAGTCTGATTTCAGTGTAACATCCAAATCACTGGGTTGTAAAAGCATATTAAAAACATTTCTACTTTAATTAAATGGTTTTTTTTATTTCCTAGTAACTTTAGATCACATTAAGTCAATATGACTTTGAAATAGAAAAAGCAGCTGTGATGATTCATGATAACAAAAAAGAAGTGAAAGACAGAAAAGAGGAAGAAAGGATTGAATACTTTCAGTTTATCATCCATACATTCTGACTTCAGAATGTTTATGCTCATTTTTGACCCTTCAGCCTAAAGTCTACCATAATCAAATGGATAGTCAATAAAGCTCTTAATGAATTTCCTTTTCATAGAAAGTCTCTCCATTCTTGCCATTGATTACAGGTATTGCCAGTTTGTATTTGTGGTGATGATTAGATTTATTTCTGTTTCTAATTTACATTTATCTATCTTAGGTCTTATCTTAATACATTTGAATTTGTTTGCCAAGCCACTTCATTACCTGGGGTGCTTCCAGGTATATAGCTCCCACAGCAGTGAAATCCACTTACCTTTGCTACCAGTTCAGGAACGGGCGCACAATACGAGTGCAGGCGTGCCTCTTCTGCACATGCACAAAGCCAGAGGGTCAAAAACAGGATGTAATGATGTGGGCAGAGCTTCCCACTGCCAGCGCTACTGGTTCGCGCAAGCCAGATAGATCCAGCCAATTTCACCGCTGGGCTCCCAGTCAAAAGATACTGAGCGGTTTCATTTTTTCCTCCTTAAGTGATTTTTTTAAATGGAAAATGGGAAAACAAGATGAATCAAGGGGAAAGCATGGAAAGGTTGCACATAGGAAATCGTGTCCTTCTCTCTCTAGGTGAAAATTATGAGCAAGATGGGCCATTTATAAAGTAAAACTTCATTTTGAAAGCATACCTCTACAATGCAATCCTTCGCTTAAAAGTGAATTTTAGTTATTTTAATGGGGATTATTGCTTGATGCATGGGCGGAAGCTTCGAACCTCTGAATAAATTATGAAAGTTGTACTTCTTAAATTCCTGGGCCCACCTACTGATTATTTACGTTGTTAATAGCACTGTAATGGCATTAAAAACAAAGCCAATAAGGCAAGGATACATACAAAGAATATATCTGTGGATATGCATAGAAAGAAAAAAATGTTGCCTTTCATTTAATTTAATAGAATAAGTAGTTAAATATAAAAACCAACTGAATCATATTGACTGATATTATATGCACCCAATCTGTAAATAAGATTTAATGTACATTTTAAAAAATGTTTGTTTGTTTTGCATCTGTGTACTTCTTTATCAATGGTATTAAAATGGGTTCTTATTTTAGCTGCTGTCTTAGAGAGAAATTTCAGCTTCTCAGATCATCCATCTGAGAGGAATTAAGCTGATATAAATTGCCATAAGGGGATTCTATCTAAAAAGCAAGATATGAATTTATTACTCGAAGAAGTAAGAAATGATTTAGCATGCTCCTGCATTAAATTGAAATCTTGGTCCCCTGCCTCTTTTACAATATAACATATTTATATTTTATATATAATATAAAATAGAATATTCTATATATTCTATTTTGAATGAAATATCTGAAATATACCTTATCCAACACCCAGCGGTTCCTCTAATAGATCCAACACCTATGAAGGGCACTATTTATCTTTATGAGGTCAACTGTGTAAAGCTTTTGATTTTCAAAAATTCTTCCTCTACCCAAGTCATTAGGAAGAAATCTAAGTTGTTTGGAGGGGAAAATGTGGCTACAATAACCAGATGACATGGTGGTTCTTTCAGATCCACAGTTTGGATTTCATTCACTCCTGGGTAGTATGAGTAGGCTACGTTTTTGCGTCTAAATCAGAGCCTTTTTGATAATCAGAATAAATGACAGAAAATCTATTATATTTAAGAACCATGTGCATAATAAGCATTAAACAGAAAGCATTCATATGATAAAATGAGTCATGATGATATTTAATTCATACAGCACATTGAATCTTAATTACGGAGAGAGGAATGCTATATAACAATATAGTGTTTGTTAACTATTTGAGCCATGGTGGCCCAGAGTGCAGTATTGCAGGCTACTTATGTTGACTGCTGGATGACTGCAATTTGACAGTTCAAATCTCATCAGGCTCAAGGCATATTGCCTTCCATCCTTCTGAGGTGGGTAAAATGAGGATCCAAGTTGTTGGGGGCAATATGCTGTTGCTGTAAACTGCTTAGAGAGAGTGTAAAGCACTGTAAAGCAGTATATCAGTCTAAGTGCTACTATTATTGCTGTTGCTAGTTTGGGGGACAGAATGTACTACTTATTCATTGTGGTGAAATAGCAGAATAAAAATGCTGCCCTTACCCTCATCAAATTAAAGAAGTCTGGAAGACCAACAGTAACCTGAACTTTGTTTTCAATTATTATTAAGTAAATGCAAAAAACAAAGAAATATATACAAAATTATAAAAGGGAAAAAAAGGTAAAAGAGAAGAAAGGAACATTCAAGATGTATATTTACAAATAATAAACTGATGACATAATTTATTGCAGACATCCTTAGCTGACCTATAATAATCAATTTTTTGGAGTTCTATGTTTGCCTTTCTGGTGCTGAACAGTAAATCTTTTTACTTTAAGTAGAGAATTGGACACACACACACACACACACACACACACACACACACACACACACACACACACACCCACCCACCCACCCACCCACCCACCCACCCTGAATCCCTTCAACCCTTATTATTCTATGTCCTATATTTTCACAGATCTAATGCTTTGGAATAAAAATAATTCCATAGTTGTGCTAGCTTCCTCTATTGCCAATTCCCCTGGTTTGCAGTTTGAGTTACTTCTGGCAAGCTTTGATTTCTCTGCTCTGGGTAGCCTTCTGCCATTTTTCCAATTCTTTTTTGTGAATATTTTGTATGATAAATCAATGTTGATCTGCTAGCCTCTGTTCTGTTACTTATGATTCTGGATTTTGTTCTTTCCAGAACTGGTACATTTATTTCAAATATCCTGTTATTGTTGGGTTTGATGTGTAATAACAGATGTAAAACTAAATGTCTATTCTCCCAGTAGTTCTTCATTTGCTGGCCCTTGTTATTCAGCTAGCAATCCTGATTTTTTCACCAAATATCCAGGAATTCCAACACTTAGCATAATCTGGGTGACAACCAAGTTGGTATGGATTTCTGTAATTTATGTCCTACCATATTTTTTAGGGAGGACACTCTTTGTCTGACTTCTCTGATGAAACCTGTCTGGCAGTTAAACCTCTGGCATAACTTTCATCTTCCTCCACAAGAACATCAAGGAGGTAGTTGTTATTATGAGTCATTGCAGTCAGTCAATCAATCAGATGTTCAAACTGGATTTGGCATTTTTATTCACCTGTTGTGTCCTTCCCATGGACCTGGGATGGGCAGATGTTAATGTTTGATGGTTTTAGAGATACTGTAACAGGATGTAAGCTATTCTGAATAAATCTGCCTTTTGCAATTAACGAATAGTGATTTTGTCAATGCCAATGGTATCCAAGTGATGCTCCAGTTGTTTTTGGATTTCATCCAAGGTGTCTATTACATTGATACTACTTGCTTTCTTTTGTCTTTCAGTTGTTGTACTTCTATTTGTGAGTCTTCATATTTTGTTATCTTGTCCAGTCTTTCTTTTCTATTCTATTGCCTCCACATCCACTACCCAGACTGTTTTGTCATTGATATTTCTTATCAACAGTAGAGACCTTCAAATTTCTAGGTTCTACCATATCTCAAGACCTAAAATGGAAACCTAACATCAAAAATGTCATCAAAAAAGCACAACAAAGAAAGTTCTTTCTGCACCAACTCAGAAAGCGCAAACTGCCCAAGGAGCTGCTGATACAGTTTTACAGAAGAATTATTGAGCTTGTCATCTGCACCTCTATAACTGTCTGGTTTGGTTCTGTAACCCACACTTCAGAGGATAATTAGAATTGCAGAAAAAACAATTACTACCAACCTGCCTTCCATTGATGACCTGTATACTGCACGAATCAAAGTTTTTGACAAAGCTTTTGCTGTTTCTGTTTACTGATATTATTTCTAGGCACTTGATTATCCAATCAATCATGTGGCATGGAGTCAAATGCCTTCTTGTAATCAATCTATGCTACATTCAAGTTGGTCTTGCTCTTCTTGCAGTTTCTCAAAATTATCTTGTCAATCAAGCTTTTGTTCCCCTTTTGTGGGGCAATTTTCTTTCTGCTCAGGTAGAAAGAGCTTATTTTTGATTGGACAGTGTTGGACTGCATTAGCTACCACACTAGTTAGAATTTTAAAGTTGTTGGTAAGCATGTTTATTATTTATTTATCTACTTAACATATGGCATTTGTACATTGAGTGCTAGGGAGTCTATAGTGTATTCATTTGTTTAGTTCATGTTCATGCACTATCCATGGTATACTGCAGAAGATGAATTAGCTCCACACAGAGTGGCTAATGACATTCTGTGGGAGAGTTGGTGTTATCCAGGACTTTTTCCCATTAATTTCATTTTGCATTATGGCAGGTCTGGTGCTGATTGGTTTCTTGCTACTGCAGGAAGCATCATTAGCTTCTCACCAGAATGCTACTTATTTATCTACTTGCATTTTGCATGCTTTTATACTGCTAGGTTAGCAGAAGCTAAAGCAAGTGATGGGAGCTCATTCCATCATGTGGTGCTAAGGCCCAAACAGCCGGAGTCTGGACATTATCACTTTGGGTATACTCACTTTTGTTGCCAGAGTTTAGACATTAATGGCTATATGTTGCATTATTTTGAGGGGACAGCACATTCACATTGTTATACAAGCTGTATACGCACTACTTTACGTTGTAGCCAAGTGTCATTTCTTCAGTGTTGTCACATGAAAGGATATGCTTAAATATTTACAAAATGTGAGAGTGTGTACTCACTTCTGTGACATACTGTATAACTGCAGCTGCACTATACATTAGTTGGTGTGTTTCTTGTGTGGGCAGATGCTTATATTTACTATTACAGCATTTCTGTATTTTTTTAAATTATTTTTTTAAAATTTGTTTTATTGATTTTTTTACAATTAAACAATCATTATTCAACTCTTGTGCCTGACTGTGATCATTTACATATCATCATACTAGTATTCACTAAATCTACATTCTATTATTTTCTTTTTTTCTATTTTCGATCCAATTATACCGTTTCTCCCATATTATGTAAAAATCTGAGTCCATCAATCCTTTCAGTTCAAGTGACATTTTGTCCATCTCAGCACAATCCAGTATCTTTTTAATTATTAAATCTTCAGAGGATATATTTGAGCTTCTCCAACATTGTGAAAAGGCCAATCTTTCTGCAATTGTCATGTGTAGAATAATATATGTTGGTTTTTTTCGTACTTTTTCATTATTCCTAGAAGAAACAATTCTGGTGTATATTCTATCTGGAAGCCTGTTATTTTTGTATTAACTATGTATTTTCATCCAATATTTTTTTGTTTTGGAGCATAACCACCATGTATGAAACAAGGTACCTTACTTTTGTCCACATTTTCAACAATTGGGATTTAAATTTGGATATATTTTTGCTAGAAGGTGCCAAATACCAATGGCAAAGCATTTTATACTGGTTTTCTTTATATTTGGCCGACCTGGTTAGTTTATAATTTGTATTCCAAATTGTTTCCCAATCCTCTAATTCAATATTGTGCCCAACATTTTTTGCCCAGGCTATCATAGTTCCCTTTACAATGTCCTTGGCTCTATTGAATTCTAGTAAATAGTTATAAATTTTGGTTATTAATTGTTCATCTGGGCCAATCAATATTTTATCCAGTTGTTGTGGCTGCATTTCAATTTCATATTCATATTTATCTTTTGTATATCATGATTTTAATTGCAAGTGTAGCCATCAGTCTATTTTTATTCCCTGTTCTTCCAATTCTTGCCTATTTTTTAAATTCCCCTGCCTATCCAGAATTTCATTATATTTAGCCATTTTGCTTATATCTAGGGTATTGGGATGAATCATTGCTTCCATTGTTGAGACCGAGCTAGGAATTTTCATATAATGTGTTTTCTTAATTTCTTGCCATATTTGCATTAGAGCTTCTCGTACTTTATGTTGAAAAAAATGTAAATTAAATTTATTCTCTCTGTCCCATAAGAAGGCGTGCCATCCTTTTTTAAAATCATGTCCTTCCAGTTTAAGTAATCTTTTATTTGTCAAATTTATTCACTCGTTAACCCAAACCAAGATTGGTGCTTTATAATAAAGTCGCCAATCTGGGAGCCCTAGGCCATCTCTGATTCTGCTATCCTGAAGGTCAGATAATTTTATTCTTGCTTTTTTTCCTACCCATATGAATGTTGTTGTAATTTGATTCAGCTCCGTGAAAAATTTCTTGTCCAATTTTATGGGTATGGTTTGAAAAAAAATATAACAGTTTCAGTAGAATGTTCATTTTGATAGTTGCACTTCGACCTAGTAAAGATAAATGTAATGCCCCCCGCCTTTCCAAATCTACTTTTATTTGTTGTAATAATTTTAAATAATTGTCTCCCTTAAATGAAGAATACCTCGCTGTCAGCCAAATTCCTAAATATTTGATTTTTCTCGTAATCTGTAGTCCCAGGTTTTTCTCTAATTCTTTTCCCTGTTGTAATGCTGCGTTTTTCACTACCATTTTGGTTTTTGTCTTGTTAATTTTAAGGCCCGCTCCTTCCTCATATTTTTCTTTCTCCTGTATTAAGATGGGTCCTGTCTCCCTTGAGTCCTCCAAAAAAGATACCAGATCGTCTGCAAACGCCTTTAATTTGGATTCTTCCCTAATTTTAGTTCCCTTAATCTCCAGATTTGCTCTAATTTTCATCAGTAATAACTCTAATGTCAGAATGAAAAGCAGAGGTGACAATGGGATTCCTGGCAAAGTCCTTTTTTTATTTCAAATGCTCTTGTGATTTCTCTATTTATTATTATGTTTGCTTTTTGGGAAGAGTAGATTGCTTCAATCATTTGTTCAAATTTATCACCAAATTTCATTTATCTAATTTGCCTAATCATGTATTTCCAATTTAAGTTGTCGAATGCTTTTTGAGCATCCAGAAAAACAAGTGCAACTTGCTTCTCTGGATGCGCTTCGTAATACTCTAATATGTTCAGTACTGTTTTTGTGTTATCTCTGATTTGTCTTGATGGGAGAAAACCATTTTGGTCGGAGTGAATAATCTCATTTAATATTGTTTTCATCCTTCCTGCTATAATAGCCATAAATATTTTATAATCTGCATTCAAAAGTGAAATTGGCCTGTAATTTTTTTTATTTGATTTGCATCAGCACCTTCTTTCATGATCACTGTGATAAATGCTTCTGTCCATGAGGCAGGCATTTTTGCTTCCATCAAGGCCTCATGATACGCTTCTAAAACTATGGGTTCTACTAGTCCTTCCATATTTTTATAAAATTCTCCTGGTAGACCATCTGGTCCCAGGGTCTTGTTGTTTTTTTCTCTTTGGAACACTACTTTTAGCTCTGTTATTGTTATTTCCCTATTTAGTAACATTTTCTTTTCTTCCTCCAGGGTGGGAATACTTTCCTCTTTTAAATAATCATTTATTTTTTCTATCTCAATTTCTTCCTGATTATATAAATTCTCAAAGTATTTTAATACAATCTTTTAAATGTCTTCTCCTTTGTTTTGTAAATTTCTGCCTCGTCTTGTAATTGATGTACTATCCTACTTTCTCTTTCTTTTTTTAATTTATACGCCAACCACCTCCCTGGCTTATTTGCATTCTCAAAATAGTATTGTTTCATATATTTAATATTTTTAACACATTCTGTTTGTTCTATTAAATTTAATCTGTGTTTAACTAATTCTTCATTTAATTGTATATTGCCTGGCCTTGTTTGAAATGTTTTTTTCTAACTGCTCTAATTCTTTCACTAACATGTCCTGTTGTTTCCATTTTTCCTTATTCCTCTTTGACATATATGATATCATTATTCTTCTTGTATACGCTTTTATTGTGTCCCATAGGTTCTGTAAAGAGGTATGTTGTTTTTTATTTAGATCGAGAAATAAAGTCAATTCCTGTTTAATCTTCTGCAGATATTCCTTCTCCTGTAGTATCTGCAGGTTCAAAGTGCATCTTCTGATCTTTCTTTCTTTCTTTCTTTCTTTCTTTCTTTCTTTCTTTCTTTCTTTCTTTCTTTCTTTCTTTCTTTCTTTCTCTTCTCCATGTTAATCTCAAGGGATTATGATCAGCCCAAATATTTGGGAGAATCTCTACATTTTCTATCTCCTTGGTTAATTCTCTATTCGCTCATACCATACTGATTCTCAAAAAAGATTTATGCAGGTTAGAATAAAAGGTAAAATTTTTTCTTTGGGGTTTATTGTTCTTCACACATCAATCAGATTTAACTCTTCCATCATATAAAAATGTTTTTGGTAGTACATTCCTTTTTTTTCTTTTTCTTCTCACTAATATAGTCTTCTTTATATTTATTATTCCATTGTATTCACCTACTATACATATATTTTTACAACCTGTCTGAATAATCCTTTCAGGAGTTTTTTTATAAAATTCCCTCTGATTTTTATTAGGAGCATATATATTAACTAATAGCATTTTAATTTCCCCCATTATTAATTCAAGTAACAACATCCTTCCCTTTTATTTCTTTTCTAATGTATACCACGACTCCTTTTCTTTTTTCTGCTAATGCTGCAAACCAATTCCTCAACTTATTATATTCCAAATATTTCTGGTCTTGCTTTTTAATGTGCACCTCTTGAAGACATATGATATCTACATTCTGTTTCATTAATTTTGTAAATTTTTTTTCCTTTTTGCCTGATCATTTAATCCATTCACATTTATTGATGATAATTGAGTTCCTTTTTCCATTTTCTTAATTATCTGCTGGTCTCTGATTTCTAATTGTTCTTGTAGTTCTTTGTGCTCTAGTCCTAATACCCCTTTCTTCATCTTGGTTCCCCTTCTTCATCCTAGTTCTTTCTTCCACATCTTCACCTCTGGATTCTTGTCTCTGTTCTTCTAGGCTAGGTATTTCCAATCTCTCTCTACTACTACTAGAGTCTTCTTCCATCCCCATCATCTGATAGTATAATTCTTGGGCTTTGTCTAGATCGTCGACTTTAATTCTTTTGCCCTGCCAGGTTATCGACATTCTCTCTGGGGTGATCCACCAAAATAATATTTTCTTTCTATTCAGTAGCAATGCTAAAAATTGATAATCCTTCCTTTGTTCGCGAATCCGTCTGGGGACCTGCTTCAACATTATGATCTCCTTTTCATAGTACATCATAGGTTCATTTCTTGTGATTCTGTAAATGATATCTCAGAATCTCTTACGAAACTCAAGCCTGATGTGTACTTCTCTAGGTAGGTAGTGGCATTTTGCATAATTGGTTTGGACTCTACATATTTTGTCCATCTCATTCATAATCTCTTTTTTATCACTCTGAACAACTTCTGCAATCAGTTCCGCCATTATGTTTCCTAAGTCATCTTCTTTCATTTCCACCACATTTTGGAACCTCAGATAAAATGAGGCTCTGTCCATTTCAATATGTATTCACAAATTTTCCAAATCTTTGTTTGCAGTCATCATTTTTTGATCTATCTGTTCTAGATTTTTTTCAGTTTGTTCAACCTTTATTTCTACTGACTTAATTTTTTGTTCCTTTCTTTGTATCGCCTCTTGGATTGAATCCACTTTATTGATTAAATTGTGTATGTCTGTTTTCAATTCCCCATGATTTTTTGTCATCGTCTCCTGAAGTTTCACAATGGTTTCCTGTATCATAACTAGGGTAGGTTGCATTGATTGAGAAGTCAAATTGGAGCTTGTTTTTTCTGTGGGAAGCATCCCTTCTATTGTTTTCTGAGTTGATGGAGAAGCCATCCCCACTGCCAGGTTTCATGTCTCTTTTTTCCCTATTCTCAGTGTTGTAGTAGTAATACTTTTCATTTCTTTTAAGATTTTACTTTGTTCTCCCAAAATTTTATAAATCTTTTCCCAAATTACCATCCACTATTTTTATCACTACTAATAGCTTCTTTTTATCCTTCAGAATTTGTTTCTTATATTTTTCTTTCTTTTATCTAATTAATTACTTATACAAAGATTTGTAACTATAAATCAGTATCTAAAACATACAATACAATATAATATAGCTAAAAATCACTCACTATGATTCCTCTAAGTTCGACTAATTAGATTGAATTAATTAATTTAACTGTTATAGGTTCGCTATAATCAACATCTCTTATTTCTAATAAGTATTAATTATAAATGAATTAAGTACAATACAGCTTATTGCCCCGACAAACTGGGTCCTCAATTTATCTACCTTAGAAAGAATGGAAGGCTGAGTCAACCTTGAGCCTCAAACTTGCAATAATTGCAGACAGCTGAATGTTAATAACAGGCAATCTAGCCTGCTGAGCTATCTGAGGCCCTTTTCCACTTAAACACTCAATGTTATATCCAGATCTCTCAATCACTACCATTCCTTTCTCTTCTCTTCCCCAATCTCTCTCTGTCTCTTCCTGGCAGCTTTATTTTCACTATTAGGATCTGGATTTCTCCAATCACTCTGCTTTTGTTTTTTCATTGAATATTACCATTCTCCTCCACCAGACACTGATCTTCCTGATTGATTGGTTCGCAGCTCCATCAGCTCCATTGGCTCCCCGCTCTTTGTCTTTTGTTTTCTCCTTGATCGCCCATTTGTTTTTTATCTCAAATCGTCTTTTACTAATCTCCAAATTTCTTATTAGTTGTCAAAATGTGTATTCCACTTTCTCCACTTTCTCCTTTTCTTCTTCCATTGTCTAGCACTCTGCAGCTCTCACTTTCATGTTTACAGTCTTATTCTTTTCCTTCAATTCCTCCTTTTCGGCACTTATTTTAATGAGTCAAGGCTTGCCCCTTTAAATTGCCACTGTTTTTCTGCCGGAGCTTCCTTCTACTTTGCCAAATAAGATTACTCACTTTGACAGCTCCACTATCTGCCCATATGGGAGTTCTTTTTAAAAATGAAAGGGCACAGTCTGCAAATAATATTTTCCTTCCAATTCTTTTGTGAGCTGTCACGGCCTTGGATCTGCCATGTCAGAGAGAGATGACAGGACACATTCGTGCTGGGTTAAAGAGGGATTCCCTCATTCCAGCGGGCAGTTGCACACCACCTCACTGATCTCCGAGCTTCTCCTCTTTGCGTGGCTCTCCAAGCTCAAACACACCTCCAAAGGGTCCCCACGTGCAAAAAAAATCAGAGTCAAAGGATGGAGCTCATCCTTTTTCCTCTGCACCACCCTGACAGCTTCACGGGAAGTTTCAGCATTTGCATCTTTTAATGCTTGTGCTAATGGAGCAGGCAACCTTATTCTACTCTTTTTTGTTGTTCTAGATGCTCAATGTTTCTTTGTTTCAATTATTCTATTTCTTTCCTTAGAAACCTTTATAGTTTGTGAGGCAAAGAATCAGGTCCTGGTTTCCAAATATAAACAATTCAATAGCTGTGCTGACTTTTTCTACTGCCAACTCCTTTACAGTTTGAGTTACTTCTGGCAAGGCTGCAGGCCCTGGTTACTCAGCCAGCAGCTGTGCCAGCAGCCAGCATCACAGCCAGCAGCTATGAATTCTATAGTCCATTTTCACCAAATGTCCAGGAAGTACAAACCTAGCAAGGTTGCTGTAACCCAAGCAGTGAATGAGCTGATATGTTTCTGTAAATTACATGTCACCATATTTTTTATCACAGAAACATTGTTCATCTAGCTCCTCTGGAGAAAAGAAGGTTGGGCATTTGGCCAGATGGGTCATATTAACTTGGCTGGCAAGGCCAGAGCACATTTTATGTCTTCCTCCAAGTACTGTATTCTTGAGATTTTCTTTCTTATCGCTCCAGGTACTGAGGGAAGAAACTTGCAGGGCATGACCATCTGCATGACATTCAAAGTACTGGAAGACTTTTCCCTACTTTGACCTCCAGACAAGAACAGGTTGCCAAAAGCAATTTATTCAGGAGCGTATTTGGTGTTGAAAGAGCATTTTCATAATTCAGGTAGTCATCATGCTACAACTTCAATTGAGATCAAATTAGGACCAATTGTCGTTGTTGTTAAACAAGAGCTGTAGAACACAGTGAAACATGACTGCATCTCTTAGCCACAGCAATCCAGCAAGTTGTGGTTGTCCTTGGTTGGGTTAAGCAGGAAGTGGAGGGAGTTCCCAAAAAGAAGAATAGATGTACATAAAACACTCAAACATGAAATCTTAATTTAGCAACATTTCTGGAAATTTTCCCATTTAATTCAATAGATCTCATCTTGGACTTTAAATATGAATTTCAGTGGTGCTCTTTGATTTGATTTTTAAAGCTTTCTGAAAGTAGTGTTCCATTCACTTACAATATAGTTGTCAGTCAAATGGACTTTCCCTCAATCCCCCAAACTGCAAAGAAAACTCTTAGCATGTACATGCAAATTTTACCTGCTGAGGCCTTAGTGTGTGATGCAAATTTTATCGGCTGAGGCCTATTCATGCTGAAATCAATCACTATTTAAAATGGCAAAGAAATAGGACTCGTTAGTCCACTGATTTTAATAGCAGCAAATATTAAACACTTGGTGCCAATCATGGTAAAATCATGGTGCCAAAGTTACTGCAAGTCCTGATAAATGACCTTAGAACATTTTATTTTAAAAGGGCAATGACACAATATTATTTTCTGCCTTATTGTTTGTTTTATCAATTTAAGCTAAATAATATAAATATTTCCTTAATATTTGTAGAAAGCAGAACTGTTTAGCCCACACTTGGTTTATATTTAAATATTTTCATAAAGTGCATAGTAACTATTGTAACAAACTTTCTTACATTTCTTTTCTTTTTTTTCAAATAATACATCCATTCTGAACTAATACTCTACATTTGATTAATGGAATTTCTGACCAATGAAAATCAGAAAATGCACTGTTATATTTTAATAACACAAATTTCAAATTTGCTGAAACTACTCTGCATTCCTCAGTAAAATGATATAAAAATAGAATACTTATAAATTCATCAAAAGCAACCTAAGATAAACAAATTTATTAAAAGATGGAGTTCTGAATCACAGAAATATTGATCATATTCATAATGAAAAAAAAACATCAAAATACTTACTCTGTTCCTATGACTATCCATAGTTGAGATTCTTCATTATTTTCTTGACTGTGGTAAAAGGTTATCTTGTGGCACTTGATACTTAAACATTGTGTGGCAAAATCCGTTTTGTTTTTACTACCAATCTGACGGCCTGAAAACCTGACAGTTGTATGATAACTTTTCTACAGAATAAAAATATGTAACATCTTAAAAACCGTATTACTTATTATTTTACACAATCAGGTCTTTCCTCTGACATTTCTCACTGTCTGAAAAGTGTTAAGCAAATATTTTAGAACAGTATTATTTGGATACTTCATTGTTATCATGCTATATCACGTTAAGAAAAATGGCATATTATTGTTTTAACCTATACTCTTACAACTGCTTATTTTGCAATCAAATAATACAAAAGAAATGGATTTGTATAAGAACTATTTTTGATGCATTCAAAGGTAGCTTGCTGCTAAACTCTAGGGACAGAGGATAAAGAGATGACATTCCAAATTGTGATTTCCTGAAGTAGAGAGTCATCAATTGAAATGTGTCTCTTTCTCTCCCAGAAATGGAAGGACAAATCTTACTGTCATTGTTATCCATTTTTCTTTCATGCGGAAGTAGAGATTGGTGGTGGAAGCAGAAGTAATCTATTCCATGCTTCCAAACCAACTTCAGGTGTCTTTCTTTCTGTCTCTCTTTGCTACTTCCTGTAAAAATAAATTGATGTACCACAATCAAAATTAACTTTTAATGTACTATATAATCTAACTTACAGAGATTGTTATAATTTCTTACTATCATGTAAGATACTTACAGTATTTGTTCTATTGATTGCTTTCTGATATTTCTGATATTCCTTTTAGAGCTCCTCACAGTGATAGGATTCAAATAATTTAACAACTAAATTGTTCGCCTAGGGTCAGGTTGGCTGGTGTTGCCGATCCCCATCCTTCAGCTCTGCTGCACATGTGGGACAACCTCCCGTGATAGCCAACCTGACCCTGGGTGAACCAATTGTTAAATTTCTACCCTTTGCCAAAAGGCTGTTTCCGAGGGTGCTTGCCTGCATGTTGGTCTCATGGCTGTTTCAGCCTTCTGAACATGGCTCCTTTAAGAGGTGAGGTTTCCGAGGAACAAGGGGGTGGTGGTGGTATTATGTCTGTGCAGGCATGAGCAGAGGCTTTCCTTTTGCCATGCAAGTGTAGGACATATTTTAAAGTTATTGGTTAGGGCTGACAGTTTTCCTTTAAAAGGGGCCGTCAGCCGAAATTGCAGATTGGTTTTACTGAGTCATTATCTGCAATAAACATTGCTGCTGGAAGTTTGGCTTCTTGTCTGTCTTCCTACACCCACACATTACCATAGAGACAAGAAGTTGATCTCCCAAGAGCTCTCATGGGAAAATGAAGAATTAGGGAGAAATGGAGGGAAGGGTTCCCCACTCCCTGTGCAGCTGCATGCAGGGAGTGTTGGTCAGTCTGCGGGCAAAAGTGAGAGGGGCAAGGAATTAAGTTGCAGCATGATTGAAACTGTGTCTAATGTAGGGGAGACTGTGGGGTTACTTTGGCCAGGCAAATTATTACATCCCCACCCCTATCAAAGTGGATTCTGGGCACTGTGCTATGCTGCAATGGAGAAACAGACAATGGAGCAGCAGGCACAAGGGGAGCAGGGGGAGCAGGGAGAAGAAAGAGGGAAAGAGGTCTTCTCCTTCCGTTGCACCGACTGCTCCATTGCCTGTTTCTCCATTGCAGCACAGTACCAAGATCCATTTTGATAGCACGGTGGTGGTGGTTTTGAGTAATTTAACTACTGGTTCACCTGAACCGGTATAAACCAGTTGAATCCCTCCACTGGCTCCTCATATTCTTTCTTGCGTTCTATCATTTCTGTCAGCATCTCTTTCTAATCACTGGGGAAGGGAATATAAGAGAAGAATAAGTGGCTATAAACGTGTCCTGGCCAACTCATAGTTAAGTTGTAGTCCACTAGGACACCTAGATTCCTCTCACGGTTACTACTATCAAGCAGATAGACCGTATTCTATATCTGTGCGTTTGTTTTTTCCTGCAGATTAGATCAGGTCCTCTTCTATTCCAAATCTTGATGAAGATTTTGAAGAACACTGAGTCCAAGACAGAACTACTGCATGTTTCTCTCCGGGTAGATGTAGCTTCATTGAGAGCTGCATGCTGAGTGTGGTTAGTCAACCAATTGTGTATCCATGTGGTGGTGGTACTGTCTATCCAACATTGTTCTATTTATCAAGATATAGGATTACCAAATTCTAAGTATATGCACAGAATTTTTTTGATCCACTAATTTTGTCACTAATTTAATCACACTTCCTTATTTATATAGTACCTTTGTTTTTCTTATTATTTTAAGCTCTTGCTGTTGCTCACATGATTCAATGTTATCTTCCTCTTTATTCCAATGGGCAGGCCCTGGCAAGAGAGAGAGAGAGAGAGAGAGAGAGAGAGAGAGAGAGAGAGAGAGAGAGAGAGAGAGAGAGAGAGAGAGAACTTCTACAGCCAAACTTAAGATGAAACAAATCGCTTTTGTTTTTAAATTAAAAATTAAAAAACATTTTAATTTTTAAATTAAAACAAATAAAATGTTAAAATAGTACTTACTTTCTGGATTTTCTTTCAGTTTGTTCTTCAGATTATTTTCTTTCATAAGACATTCCATTTCACTGTTAAGAGGTCATTTTCCTCTTGCAATTAAGATGCAGAAATTACAAGAAGCATACATCAGTCACAGAATACAAATAAGCAGACACAAAGAGGAGCTTCAAGCAGGATTGTAAGGAAAATGAATTACTTACAGGTCTTAAGGCAGCATCTTTTTCTGCCAGTTCCTTTTTTTTTTTTTTTTTTTTGCCTTGATGTTATTTATTCCAGCTGCTTTTTTTCTGTATTTTTATGGAAAACCACTTGTGCTATTAAACAATATTCACAGAAGACATTTCATATTAACCCATCAACAACATCAAAATTTAAGACTGGTTATTAAATAGGAAGGTGTAGTGCAGAGGGAAGATTGCCTTTCTATTCCCACTCTTGCTACAGATTCTCACAGCAAACAAAATAGTTGGCTATTTACTTTGGTCTCTTTGTCATTGTCTGTATTTCTGGAGACAGATCTGTCAAAAGAACACATTTTGGACACCTGAGGACAAACTAAATGGCGAAGATGAATTTATTAAGTATTATAAATCATAGTGTGGATACAATCTATACTGGCTGAAGTCCTATTCAGTTGCAATGTGCTTTGGTTGCATTCTGACAGTTTGTTATAAAGCACTTTGCAATAGTTCTGGCAAAATACTTGGACCATAAAACCACATTTTTCAAGGTAACTACATCAATCTACTATCAATCTTACATTGTTGCATCTTCATGTACTACTTTCAGTGAAATTTATATAGCCTCCTCTAAGCAAAATGTTAATTCTTGTAGTTGGGAAAAAGTAAGGTGAATTCAGGGTTATAGTACCAATTTTAAACAGGCTGCTTACAGCTGAAGTTGCTGAGAATAATTATTTTGCGATCCTTCCCACTACTTCTAAAAATCTATAAGGGATCCTCTAGCTCTAAAGAGATCTTTAAAAATAATATTAACCTTCCATATAATCCTGTCAGGGTCTGTAGCTATCCGCCAGCACACAAGTAAATAATTCAACAGGTTTCATTTATAGAACAAAATTCTTTATATTCAATAATATAAAACATAATACATGTATACAATATCCATGCAGCTCTTACAATGTGGTAGAGAGAAGAAGAAGTAGCAAGGACAAGAAGTAGCAAGGATAAGGACAAGAAGCCATCTCACATGGCTCACAACAAATCCTGTGTCTCACTCACCAAACAGTTCCCATTGGCTGACTTGTTATGGCTATTCCAGTTCATAAATTCTTATACACTGACAAATCCATATAATCCTCCTATGATATCTCAAAACTGTGATCTGGAAGGAGCTATATTAAAATGTTATTTGGAATATATATATATATATATATATATATATATATATATATATATATATATATATATATATATATATATATATATATATATATATATATATATATATATATATATATATATATATATATATATATATATATATATATATATATATATTTTCTTATATTTGTAGGTTAATGTGTGCATTTCTTTTTAGGCCAGGTTTTTCCTACATAACTGAGATCTTTTAGAACCACTACCGAGTGAAATCACAATTCACTACATTTTGGGCTATTCTCCTTATTATGGTTGCAAACAGATTTTAGTGTTGCATTGTGGGAGCCCACTGGGTTCTTCTCTTCATTATGGTTGCAAACAGATTTTAGTGATGCATTGTGGGAGACCCAGATAGCTATTTCTGGCTCATAAGCCGTCGTCGGTGGGCCATACCCATTTTACATATTCCTCCCTGTAAAGGCATAATATCTATTTTCTTATATTTGTAGGTTAATGTGTGCATTTCTTTTTAGGCCAGGTTTTTCCTACATAACTGAGATCTTTTAGAACCACTACCGAGTGAAATCACAATTCACTACATTTTGGGCTATTCTCCTTATTATGGTTGCAAACAGATTTTAGTGTTGCATTGTGGGAGCCCACTGGGTTCTTCTCTTCATTATGGTTGCAAACAAATTTTAGTGATGCATTGTGGGAGACCCAGATAGCTATTTCTGGCTCATAAGCCGTCGTCGGTGGGCCATACCCATTTTACATATTCCTCCCTGTAAAGGCATAATATCTATTTTCTTATATTTGTAGGTTAATGTGTGCATTTCTTTTTAGGCCAGGTTTTTCCTACATAACTGAGATCTTTTAGAACCACTACCGAGTGAAATCACAATTCACTACATTTTGGGCTATTCTCCTTATTATGGTTGCAAACAGATTTTAGTGTTGCATTGTGGGAGCCCACTGGGTTCTTCTCTTCATTATGGTTGCAAACAGATTTTAGTGATGCATTGTGGGAGACCCAGATAGCTATTTCTGGCTCATAAGCCGTCGTCGGTGGGCCATACCCATTTTACATATTCCTCCCTGTAAAGGCATAATATCTATTTTCTTATATTTGTAGGTTAATGTGTGCATTTCTTTTTAGGCCAGGTTTTTCCTACATAACTGAGATCTTTTAGAACCACTACCGAGTGAAATCACAATTCACTACATTTTGGGCTATTCTCCTTATTATGGTTGCAAACAGATTTTAGTGTTGCATTGTGGGAGCCCACTGGGTTCTTCTCTTCATTATGGTTGCAAACAGATTTTAGTGATGCATTGTGGGAGACCCAGATAGCTATTTCTGGCTCATAAGCCGTCGTCGGTGGGCCATACCCATTTTACATATTCCTCCCTGTAAAGGCATAATATCTATTTTCTTATATTTGTAGGTTAATGTGTGCATTTCTTTTTAGGCCAGGTTTTTCCTACATAACTGAGATCTTTTAGAACCACTACCGAGTGAAATCACAATTCACTACATTTTGGGCTATTCTCCTTATTATGGTTGCAAACAGATTTTAGTGTTGCATTGTGGGAGCCCACTGGGTTCTTCTCTTCATTATGGTTGCAAACAGATTTTAGTGATGCATTGTGGGAGACCCAGATAGCTATTTCTGGCTCATAAACCTGGCCTAAAAAGAAATGCACACATTAACCTACAAATATAAGAAAATAGATATTATGCCTTTACAGGGAGGAATATGTAAAATGGGTATGGCCCACCGACGACGGCTTATGAGCCAGAAATAGCTATCTGGGTCTCCCACAATGCATCACTAAAATCTGTTTGCAACCATAATGAAGAGAAGAACCCAGTGGGCTCCCACAATGCAACACTAAAATCTGTTTGCAACCATAATAAGGAGAATAGCCCAAAATGTAGTGAATTGTGATTTCACTCGGTAGTGGTTCTAAAAGATCTCAGTTATGTAGGAAAAACCTGGCCTAAAAAGAAATGCACACATTAACCTACAAATATAAGAAAATAGATATTATGCCTTTACAGGGAGGAATATGTAAAATGGGTATGGCCCACCGACGACGGCTTATGAGCCAGAAATAGCTATCTGGGTCTCCCACAATGCATCACTAAAATCTGTTTGCAACCATAATGAAGAGAAGAACCCAGTGGGCTCCCACAATGCAACACTAAAATCTGTTTGCAACCATAATAAGGAGAATAGCCCAAAATGTAGTGAATTGTGATTTCACTCGGTAGTGGTTCTAAAAGATCTCAGTTATGTAGGAAAAACCTGGCCTAAAAAGAAATGCACACATTAACCTACAAATATAAGAAAATAGATATTATGCCTTTACAGGGAGGAATATGTAAAATGGGTATGGCCCACCGACGACGGCTTATGAGCCAGAAATAGCTATCTGGGTCTCCCACAATGCATCACTAAAATCTGTTTGCAACCATAATGAAGAGAAGAACCCAGTGGGCTCCCACAATGCAACACTAAAATCTGTTTGCAACCATAATAAGGAGAATAGCCCAAAATGTAGTGAATTGTGATTTCACTCGGTAGTGGTTCTAAAAGATCTCAGTTATGTAGGAAAAACCTGGCCTAAAAAGAAATGCACACATTAACCTACAAATATAAGAAAATAGATATTATGCCTTTACAGGGAGGAATATGTAAAATGGGTATGGCCCACCGACGACGGCTTATGAGCCAGAAATAGCTATCTGGGTCTCCCACAATGCATCACTAAAATCTGTTTGCAACCATAATGAAGAGAAGAACCCAGTGGGCTCCCACAATGCAACACTAAAATCTGTTTGCAACCATAATAAGGAGAATAGCCCAAAATGTAGTGAATTGTGATTTCACTCGGTAGTGGTTCTAAAAGATCTCAGTTATGTAGGAAAAACCTGGCCTAAAAAGAAATGCACACATTAACCTACAAATATAAGAAAATAGATATTATGCCTTTACAGGGAGGAATATGTAAAATGGGTATGGCCCACCGACGACGGCTTATGAGCCAGAAATAGCTATCTGGGTCTCCCACAATGCATCACTAAAATCTGTTTGCAACCATAATGAAGAGAAGAACCCAGTGGGCTCCCACAATGCAACACTAAAATCTGTTTGCAACCATAATAAGGAGAATAGCCCAAAATGTAGTGAATTGTGATTTCACTCGGTAGTGGTTCTAAAAGATCTCAGTTATGTAGGAAAAACCTGGCCTAAAAAGAAATGCACACATTAACCTACAAATATAAGAAAATAGATATTATGCCTTTACAGGGAGGAATATGTAAAATGGGTATGGCCCACCGACGACGGCTTATGAGCCAGAAATAGCTATCTGGGTCTCCCACAATGCATCACTAAAATCTGTTTGCAACCATAATGAAGAGAAGAACCCAGTGGGCTCCCACAATGCAACACTAAAATCTGTTTGCAACCATAATAAGGAGAATAGCCCAAAATGTAGTGAATTGTGATTTCACTCGGTAGTGGTTCTAAAAGATCTCAGTTATGTAGGAAAAACCTGGCCTAAAAAGAAATGCACACATTAACCTACAAATATAAGAAAATAGATATTATGCCTTTACAGGGAGGAATATGTAAAATGGGTATGGCCCACCGACGACGGCTTATGAGCCAGAAATAGCTATCTGGGTCTCCCACAATGCATCACTAAAATCTGTTTGCAACCATAATGAAGAGAAGAACCCAGTGGGCTCCCACAATGCAACACTAAAATCTGTTTGCAACCATAATAAGGAGAATAGCCCAAAATGTAGTGAATTGTGATTTCACTCGGTAGTGGTTCTAAAAGATCTCAGTTATGTAGGAAAAACCTGGCCTAAAAAGAAATGCACACATTAACCTACAAATATAAGAAAATAGATATTATGCCTTTACAGGGAGGAATATGTAAAATGGGTATGGCCCACCGACGACGGCTTATGAGCCAGAAATAGCTATCTGGGTCTCCCACAATGCATCACTAAAATCTGTTTGCAACCATAATGAAGAGAAGAACCCAGTGGGCTCCCACAATGCAACACTAAAATCTGTTTGCAACCATAATAAGGAGAATAGCCCAAAATGTAGTGAATTGTGATTTCACTCGGTAGTGGTTCTAAAAGATCTCAGTTATGTAGGAAAAACCTGGCCTAAAAAGAAATGCACACATTAACCTACAAATATAAGAAAATAGATATTATGCCTTTACAGGGAGGAATATGTAAAATGGGTATGGCCCACCGACGACGGCTTATGAGCCAGAAATAGCTATCTGGGTCTCCCACAATGCATCACTAAAATCTGTTTGCAACCATAATGAAGAGAAGAACCCAGTGGGCTCCCACAATGCAACACTAAAATCTGTTTGCAACCATAATAAGGAGAATAGCCCAAAATGTAGTGAATTGTGATTTCACTCGGTAGTGGTTCTAAAAGATCTCAGTTATGTAGGAAAAACCTGGCCTAAAAAGAAATGCACACATTAACCTACAAATATAAGAAAATAGATATTATGCCTTTACAGGGAGGAATATGTAAAATGGGTATGGCCCACCGACGACGGCTTATGAGCCAGAAATAGCTATCTGGGTCTCCCACAATGCATCACTAAAATCTGTTTGCAACCATAATGAAGAGAAGAACCCAGTGGGCTCCCACAATGCAACACTAAAATCTGTTTGCAACCATAATAAGGAGAATAGCCCAAAATGTAGTGAATTGTGATTTCACTCGGTAGTGGTTCTAAAAGATCTCAGTTATGTAGGAAAAACCTGGCCTAAAAAGAAATGCACACATTAACCTACAAATATAAGAAAATAGATATTATGCCTTTACAGGGAGGAATATGTAAAATGGGTATGGCCCACCGACGACGGCTTATGAGCCAGAAATAGCTATCTGGGTCTCCCACAATGCATCACTAAAATCTGTTTGCAACCATAATGAAGAGAAGAACCCAGTGGGCTCCCACAATGCAACACTAAAATCTGTTTGCAACCATAATAAGGAGAATAGCCCAAAATGTAGTGAATTGTGATTTCACTCGGTAGTGGTTCTAAAAGATCTCAGTTATGTAGGAAAAACCTGGCCTAAAAAGAAATGCACACATTAACCTACAAATATAAGAAAATAGATATTATGCCTTTACAGGGAGGAATATGTAAAATGGGTATGGCCCACCGACGACGGCTTATGAGCCAGAAATAGCTATCTGGGTCTCCCACAATGCATCACTAAAATCTGTTTGCAACCATAATGAAGAGAAGAACCCAGTGGGCTCCCACAATGCAACACTAAAATCTGTTTGCAACCATAATAAGGAGAATAGCCCAAAATGTAGTGAATTGTGATTTCACTCGGTAGTGGTTCTAAAAGATCTCAGTTATGTAGGAAAAACCTGGCCTAAAAAGAAATGCACACATTAACCTACAAATATAAGAAAATAGATATTATGCCTTTACAGGGAGGAATATGTAAAATGGGTATGGCCCACCGACGACGGCTTATGAGCCAGAAATAGCTATCTGGGTCTCCCACAATGCATCACTAAAATCTGTTTACAACCATAATGAAGAGAAGAACCCAGTGGGCTCCCACAATGCAACACTAAAATCTGTTTGCAACCATAATAAGGAGAATAGCCCAAAATGTAGTGAATTGTGATTTCACTCGGTAGTGGTTCTAAAAGATCTCAGTTATGTAGGAAAAACCTGGCCTAAAAAGAAATGCACACATTAACCTACAAATATAAGAAAATAGATATTATGCCTTTACAGGGAGGAATATGTAAAATGGGTATGGCCCACCGACGACGGCTTATGAGCCAGAAATAGCTATCTGGGTCTCCCACAATGCATCACTAAAATCTGTTTGCAACCATAATGAAGAGAAGAACCCAGTGGGCTCCCACAATGCAACACTAAAATCTGTTTGCAACCATAATAAGGAGAATAGCCCAAAATGTAGTGAATTGTGATTTCACTCGGTAGTGGTTCTAAAAGATCTCAGTTATGTAGGAAAAACCTGGCCTAAAAAGAAATGCACACATTAACCTACAAATATAAGAAAATAGATATTATGCCTTTACAGGGAGGAATATGTAAAATGGGTATGGCCCACCGACGACGGCTTATGAGCCAGAAATAGCTATCTGGGTCTCCCACAATGCATCACTAAAATCTGTTTGCAACCATAATGAAGAGAAGAACCCAGTGGGCTCCCACAATGCAACACTAAAATCTGTTTGCAACCATAATAAGGAGAATAGCCCAAAATGTAGTGAATTGTGATTTCACTCGGTAGTGGTTCTAAAAGATCTCAGTTATGTAGGAAAAACCTGGCCTAAAAAGAAATGCATATATATATATATATATATATATATGTTTCTGTAAGTCATCCTGGATCTCCACTAATGGAGGAGATATCACAAATCTCCAATTGGAAAATTTGTGATATCTCCTCCATTAGTGGAGATCCAGGATGACTTACAGAAACATACAAATAAACCTACCTGGAAATGAGCTGGTAATTGGATAAGAGCCTGTGGCCTGAGAGTTAAATCAACTGCCTTACAAGCAGAAAGCCCAGGTTCAAATCCCAGTAAGGGTATGACTGTCTGACGAGAGCCAATAAGCTCGAAATAGATCTATCACAGCCTCCCTTATTTATTTATAATTATCAGCAAAAAATATTATATATATATATATATATATATTTGTATGTTTGTTAAGTCATCCTGGATCTCCACGAATGGAGGAGATATCACAAATCTCCAATTTTTTGCCTTTCAGCCCAATCTCATGGGCCATCCAGACAGTATAATATAGCCGACAAGCTATTTTCTATGTTTTTAATATTTTTGCTGATAATTTACTTATTTATATAATTATCAGCAAAAATATTAATATATATATATATATATATATATATATATATATATATATATATATATATATATATATATATATACACATACATACATACATACACACACACACACACACACACACACACACACAAATATATACATATATACATATATACACACACATTTCTGAAAATGTTGCTGCTTGGAAATAATCATAGCACAGGTCAACAAAAACTGCTTGGATAAACATATTAGTGAACAATCTTCATTTTTACTATCTCTACTTCTGTATCTAGCAGAACATAATAGATTGTTTTCAGTAAAGTTAAATCAGGCTGACACAATAGGAGCTAAAACTGAATTTGCTTGGGATTTTATTTATTTATTATTTATTTATTTATTTAGATTTATATACCGCCCTTCTCCTTACGGACTCAGGGCGGTGCACAGCCAATTAAAAACAAGCACACAAAAGTTAAAATTTCATAAAAGAACAAATATAAATGGCCATAAATTAAAACTAATTCATTTAAAAGATAATAAAAAACTCTAAAATTATAAAATATTTACAGGAATCAGGCTAAGCCGGCAAGCTGAAAAAGATGAGTTTTTAAAGCCCGCCGGAAAGTCAGGAGGTCGGAGATTGTTCTTAACTCTGGAGGCAGATCATTCCAGAGGGTGGGTGCTGCCACAGAGAAGGCTCTCCCCCTGGGGGTCGCCAGCCAGCATTGTCTGGCAGACGGCACCCTGAGGAGGCCCTCTCTGTGGGAGCGAATCGGCCGGTGGGAGGCAATTGGTGGCAGAAGGCGGTCCCGTAAGTACCCTGGCCCTAAGCCATGGAGCACTTTAAAGGTGATTACCAACACCTTGAAACGCACCCGAAAGTCCACCGGCAACCAATGCAGCTCACGCAGGAGAGGTGTCACGTGGGAGCGCCCCATCGCTCCCATAATCCCCTGCGCGGCCGCATTCTGTACCAGTTGGAGCCTCCGGGTGCACCCCAAGGGGAGCCCCATGTAGAGAGCATTGCAGTAGTCCAGACGGGAAGTGACAAGAGCATGAGTGACCGTGCGTAGAAGTCCCGATCTAGAAAGGGCCGCAGCTGGCGTATCAGGCGAACCTGATAGAAAGCCCCCCTGGCCACAGCTGTCGTGTGATCCTCTAAAGACAGCAGTGAATCCAGGAGGACACCCAAGTTGCGAACCCTTTCCGTGGGGACCAATGATTCGCCCCCAATAACCAGCGATGGTGTCAGCTGGCTATATCGGGACGCCGGCAGCCACAGCCACTCGGTCTTGGAAGGGTTGAGTCGAAGCCTGTTTCTCCCCATCCAGGCCCGCACAGCTTCAAGGCACTGGGACATCACTTCCACGGCATCGTTGGGGTGGTCTGGGGTGGAAATGTACAGCTGAGTATCATCAGCGTACTGATGGAACTCCACCCCAAAACCACGGATGATCTCACCCAGCGGCTTTACATAAATGTTGAACAGGAGGGGCGAGAGGACCGACCCTTGTGGCACCCCACATACCAGGCGCCTCGGGGTCGACTGCTGCCCCCCTGTCAACACGGATTGTGACCGGTCGGAGAGGTAGGAAGAGAACCACCGCAAAACGGTGCTCCCCACCCCCAGTCCCTCCAACCGGCGCAACATGATACCATGGTCAATGGTATCAAAAGCCGCTGAGAGGTCTAACAGCACCAGGATAGAGGAGTACCCCCTACCTCGGGCCATCCAGAGATCATCCACCAACGCGACCAATGCCGTTTCGGTGCTGTATCCAGACCTGAAGCCAGACTGGAGTGGGTCTAAATAGACAGCTTCATCCAGGTATCGGGGAAGCTGCCGCGCAACCACACTCTCAACAACCTTCGCTAAAAAGGGAAGGTTGGAGATGGGACGGTAATTAGCCAAAACAGCTGGGTCCAGGGAGGGCTTCTTGAAGAGGGGCCTCACCACCGCCTCCTTCAAGGCGGTCGGTAGGGCACCCTCACTCAAAGAAGCATTTATAATCTCCTGGAGCCAGCCTCGTGTAACCTCCCGGGAGGCCAGCACCAACCAGGAGGGACACGGGTCCAATAAACATGTGGTTGCATTCAGTCTACCCAGGATCCTGTCCACGTCCTCGGGAGCCACAGGATCGAACTCAACCCAGATAACACTCTCAAGACCGGGCTCAGTCACCCCGCCTGAACTAACCCAGTCGGCGGCCAAATCATCCCGAATCTGAGTTATTTTATCATCCAGATATTGAACAAAATCCTCAGCACGTCCCTGTAAGGGATCCTCCCGCGCTCCCAAATGGAGGAGGGAGAGGGTCACCCTAAACAGGGTGGCTGGACGATTATCTGATGACGCGATAAGAGCGGCAAAGTAGTTAGACTTAGCCGCTTTTATCGCCACTATGTAAGTCTTAATATGAGCTCTTACTAGTGTCAAGTCAGATTCAGAGCGGCTGGCCCTCCAACCGCTCTCTAGGCGTCTTTTCCGGCGCTTCATCCCCCTCAGCTCCTCGGTAAACCAAGGGGCTAAGTGGGTTCGGCGCCGGGTCAGAAGCCGCAAAGGCATGACACAGTCCAAGGCCCCACTGGCCGCCCTATCCCAGGCAGCCACCAGGTCCTCAGCCGAGTCGCGTGTCAGTGTCTCAGGAAATGGCCCAAGCTCCGTCTGGAACCTATCAGGATCCATCAGGCGCCTGGGGTGGAACCACCTGGTCAGTTCCGCCTCCCTGCGGTGGGGTGCAGCGGTCAGAAAGTCAAGTCGAAGGAGCGAGTGGTCAGTCCATGACAAGGGTTCTACACCTATATCCCCAATATCAAGACCACTCAACCACTGCCCAGAGACAAAAACTAGATCCAGGGTGTGTCCACCAATGTGAGTCGGGCCCTGAATTACCTGGGTCAGGTCCATGGCCGTCATGGAAGCCATGAACTCCCGAGCTATCTCAGATGTTTCACCGATAGATGGCAGATTGAAATCCCCCATGACCATAAGCCTGGGGGTACCAATCGCCACATCGGCTACAACATTGAGAAGCTCGGGCAGGGTCGTTGCCACGTGGCAGGGAGCCAGGTACGTGACTAACAGACCCATCCGCCCACCAGGACCCCACCTCACAAAGATGGACTCACACCCGGCTATCTGAGGTACAGTGGCCTCCCTCGGATCCAGATTTTCCTTAATAATGACCGCTACTCCCCCACCCCTACCCTGAGCTCTCGGCTGGTGAAATGCAAGGAAACCTGGTGGGCACATCTCCACGAGGGGAACCCACCCTCGTGGCCCAACCAAGTATCTGTAATACCAGCCAGGTCCGCACCCCCCTCTTTTATTTATTTCTTTGTTCATTTATGGGGGAGCATGTCTCTATAGAAGTCAGTGAAGAAGAAATTGCAGATTTCCATAGATTACACAACTTGCCTGATTAAATCCATGTTTAAGTATATTGTTTCTAATTTTCTACACAATAGATTAAAAAACAGTGTTGCAAGAAACAATCCAGAATTTGTTTTCAATTTGCAATGCTGCATAAAGTGAAAATGGTGGTATCCACATGTTAAGGGATCAATGTTCTGGGATTAGATTTTCAAAGAATCTGATCATCTTTGCTTACCATTTTGCCATTTTTCCAGAAGTTAAAATCAACATAACTCCAGTGGTGGAGTTGAAAAATTTAGCAATTGGTTTGCTGCCTGGTTGCTGGGTGGGCGTCACCATAGAGGCATGGCCAGTTGGCCTCCTGCACCATGGAGGGGGGGGTTGCCCTCCAGAGGCTTCCTTGAGCCTCAAGGATTACAAAAATAACCACCACTACACGGGCACCAGAGGCCTTCCAGAGGCCAGGAATGGGACCATTTCTGGACTTCTGGTACTTTAAATAGGCCCATTTTTCACCCTCTGGGGCTCCAGACTCATCCTTGAACCTCCAGGAGGGCAAAAATGGCCTCCCCTGGGCACCAGAGCCCCCTTGGAAGCCAGAAATGGGTCTCAGGACTTCTGGTAGGTCCGTTTTTCACCATCCCAGAGCCTCTGCGCAGGCCCTGCATTTACCTCGCATCCAAAACGGGCCAAATGGAGACTCCCGGGAGGGGAGGGAGGGGGAGGGAAGGGGTGGTGGGGTCAGGCAGTCCGTGGACCAAACAGTTCGGTGAGCCAGATTAAAAATAACATCTGGTTCACCCGAACTGGTCCAAACCAGCTGAAACCCACCCCTGCATAACTCCTCATTTATATTGAAGAAAACATTTCAGATTTGAACATAACTTTGGAGGAAATAAGAAACGTGCACAGGCAGCCCAGTTTTCAAAAGATGCATCATGAGATGCTTGGCCTTGCAGTCATTCTAAGTAGTCCTATTTGTTTATGAGCATCCATACTGATGCTGAAAATCACTTTAGAAACATGCTTGAACAGAAAGAACAAATAATGAGAAATGAGAGATCCTTGATGCACTCTGAGCTTGGTTGCTTTATTGCAGATGTTCAGTACCTGAACTAGGTAACATCATCAGTACTCAGTTTATATTCTAATGGCTTGCCCTGTCAGTGTTGGAGGGAGTGGTCTTGGAGGTTTTTTTGGTTAAGCTGTTTACTATTAGTTTGTTTGGCATTTCCTTGATTGGAGTATTGTTTACTTCCTGATTGTTGGTCTCATTTTAATCTTGGTTTAATCTATGCTCATCTAAGTGTTGATTCTGGTATGGAGATGTTTTGGTCTTTTTTTCCATTTTTGGCTTGTTGCTTGTCTCTTTTACATAGAAAGTACATGTTGTTTATGTCTATGTGTCTTTTGATGGCCAATTTGTCACAGTGCCATCCTTCTAGGAATTCACTAGAATTTTTGGACTTGGCTTGGTCTAAGTTGGTCAATAATATAGATCCATAAAGGCAATTTTTCTGCCCAATAAGTTTCTGCAACATTTCTAGGGCAGAAAAGCAAGCATTGCCTCATAATCTTTCTTATAAAAACTTATCTCATAATTTCTGGCCAAATTTAGTGCCAATAGCTAAGTGTTTCTCAACCTTGGCTGCCTGAAGTAACTTCAACTGCCAGAATTCAGGGTGACAAGAGAATTCTGTAAATTGAAATCTACATATCTTCAAGAGGTCATGAGAAACATTGCCCTAGTTAATGGAGACAGAGGAAAGAGAGAGAAAGAGAGAGGGGGGCAGACCCCCTTGTAACTATATACGTCCTTTTATTAATTTTTGTGGCAGTACAAATCAATGATTGGCAAATACCTTTCAGATTGTTTTTTCTTTTTGAAAAAAAGAAGAAAAATGCATTTCTGGGAAAGTACACTTCCAAGGCTTCATCAAATGCTCTTTTACTATTGGAGCAAAACAACTCAACACAATATTGAAAGAAAGGATTCTAGACATGTAAAGCCAATTTAATTTTTTAAAATACACATATTTTTCCAGTTAAGGAAAAAAGATTAACAGAAACAAAAGTTCCATTGGATCCCATATGCTAATGTTATTTAATTACAATGAATCAAATCAGCTAGTTCGTTTTCATGTCCATCCAACCCAGGGGTGTCAAACTTGCTGCGTCATGATGGTATCACATGATGTATCGGGACTTTTTTTGCCTTCACTAAACTGGGTAGAGGCAGAGCCAGCACATGACACAACTGGCCCAAGGACCGTGAGATTTTTTTTTGAAAAAAAATTACTATTTTTTTTAAAAAATTATTATTTTTAAAACATAAACATAAAATACATCTTTTTAAGAACAGAGCACTGATCTGATCATGAATAGGTACATTCGTTTAACATCTTTTAAAATAAAAACCAAAAACAAAGAATTCTTTCATTATTGTAATATCTTAATCTAAACATTTATCTTTCTATTATATCACCACAAATCTTAATTTCCAAAAGACACAACTCACTATTTAAAAATTATTGTCCTAAATTCTATCTATATACCCATATCCTAGGACCCATTACATTTAAATCCTAATCTGAAGAAGGAGAGGCATCTTGGTAGCTAAAGAAGAACAGGCAAGTTTCTCGGAAAGCCTGAGTAAAATTCTTCGATCCGGCAATGGGGACAGCGATCAGTCTGAATCGCCATGAAGCCAGAGCATCCAGAATAAGTACTATGCAGGAGTGAAGATTTGGACAGAGTATTGGTACCGGTGAGTGATTGGCCAACTCAAAGGTAATAAAAGAAAATTTGGAAAATTTTAGAATTACCCCGGGGTGGAAATAGCAGCTAAATAGCGACGGGGGGAGACAACAGATACAGAGAAAATATGGAAGTGACAAGTGCTCTATAGGAAAGCCCAACTAAAGATTTAAAATTGAATGTGAATGAAAATGTGAAGTTGGAAATTGGACTTTTCAGATTTGGATTGGATTATAAACTGATTGATTGGATATAAAAGTTAAAGAAGAAGTGGGAAAACTTTCTTTTTCTCTTTTTTGAATTTGTAAAGATTGATAAAGTGGATTACAATACAAAATGGACAATTTTTAACCAGCTGAGTGCAATTGTGGATTGTAGAAAGACATCTTCAGGAGAAATAACAGTATGACATTATTTTTTTTTGTTTTGAGGGAAAACTTTGAAGTAGTAAGAAAAAAAACCCTTGTATCTACTAGAGATTAGACTTTGATGATTAAAAAAGGAGCATTACAATATGGCTTTAAATTGGAATAATATCAACCCAGAAAGAATAAAATGGCGCAGGAACTTAAGGAAATGATGAAGATGATGTGCTTGGAAATAAAGGAAATGATTATAAACTGGTATGGAAAATTGAAACTTGATGAATCAAAGACTGAGCCAAAATACATGGAAGCTGAAAAGGAAATAACCAATGAAAAACAGGAAAGAGAGATTGACAATGAAGAAGAAGACAAAGACAAAAAGACTGACTATGGAAAATTAAACAATGATATGGGTTATAATAATAAAAGGGAGAACCTTAAAGACTACAGTGGGATTAATAATGGGGAATATAGAAAAAGGGGAAAGAAACAAAGAAGGAAAAGAGGATGGAATAGAAATTTTTTTTAAAAAATTAAATGATTACACTGGGATTTACAGTGGAAGTACAAGAAAGAGGGAAAAGGGATGGAAAATAGTGAGAAATAAAGGGCAAAACAAATGATTTTATGACTTTAAAATACAAAACAAATCTACTGAGATTAACAACGGAAATATAAGAAAAAGGAAAGAGAGAGGAGAAATAATGGGAAATATAGGGCAGAATAGGAGAGCTTAGAATTTTAAAACAAAAGAAAGAAAGAGGGAGAAAAAGGAAAAAAATAGAAGGGAGAAAAAAAATGAAAGAGGGAATACATTTAGAACTGTAAGATTTAACAGATAAGATGAATTTTAGAAAAAAGATAAAATAGTGATACTAATTAAGTGATTTAAAATGATGGGATGTATGAAGTATGAAAATATAGGATGTATGAAAATATAGAGATGTATGAAGTAAATGAAATAAGACTTATGTTTATGTTTTAGATATGCTATATTGAAAATTAGAGAAATGGCAAGAATTGTCATATTCTTAATTGCAGTATTGGAGGTTTATAAAATAATAAGTTGTAATAATATGGATAAATTTAATTGGGGGAATTGTAATAATTGTAACATTTTAAATTATATATTTGAAATGTAATCAAAAAAGAGGAAAGAAGGTGAATTAATATTACATTAAGAACTAATTAGATCGGGGGAAATTAGAAATGATTAAGATGTGATTTATAAACATATATTGTTAATAATTAAAAAGATAAGAGGAATTTTGAGAAATATATTTAATAAATGAAAGAAAGGTTGGGGTTGCCTGGACACTATAGTGGAAAATATTAAATTGAAAATGTATACAGCAATAGAGAAAGATGAAACAAGAAGTAGAGAGATGGAAGAGAAGGGGAAGGAGAGAGAGGGATAAAAGAGAGGGGAGGAAGGAAGAGAGGGGAAATTAGAGTAGGAGAGAGGGTTTGTTATGGAAGAATAAAGGAGGACAAGGAGAAAGGAAAGGGAAGTAGTAAGGAGTAGGAGAGGAGGTAAATAAAGGAAGGAAGAAGGAAGGAAGGAAGGAAGGAAGGAAGGAAGGAAGGAAGGAAGGAAGGAAGGAAGGAAGGAAGGAAGGAAGGAAGGAAGGAAGATGGAAGAGAATGAGAAGAAAGATTGCTGTATAACAAAAATGAGGAAATGGAAGAAAAGCAACTCTGAACACACATATGAATAATAAGATAAACAAGGAATTGTTATAAATAGAATAAATGTGAATAAGTAGGGAAATTAGAAATTGAGAGCAAATGAAGATGTTGTTTATACAAATAAACATAGAAATATTGAGATATGAATTAAAGAAAAAATAAGAGAGGAAAGGAAGATTTTGGCAAAAATTGTAATTGAGTAAAATATATTTGAACTTGAAAAATTGTATAAGATAAGATATGGCCAATACTCTGTTCAAAAAAGATGCGGGTGAATCTGGGGGGAAAATTCAATAAAACTAGATTCATATGATGTCATATCTCTCCCACTCTGTTGAGAGAGGGCATACACAAATACATACTTTCTTATATATGATTGTGTGCTAGTAGTTTTCCAAACTGATGAAAATGTGTCTCTATCCTGAAAAACTAAGTTGTAATTAGAAAAGTATTATATCCCAAAATACAGTATTATCCTGGTTGACATATGTGAACTTCTGCCTTAGCAATTATGAAAAGCAAATAAAGTACAATTCTCTGTACTTTTATATTCATATAAGTAGTCCTAATTCTAAGGTTGGCATATAAAAATTATGCCTGGCTTTCTAGAACCTGTGACAAGTTTAAAATGATTCTCTAAAATGATCTGTTAACAGCCCTTGAATGCACTGCAAAGGAATCTTTATTGAAGTATCTAGAGGGCATGAGAAAAAGAAAAGAAATATTGATTTTTAATTTGGCATACTAGAAATCTTACTTTACTCATGGAAGAAATGAAACAAAATTGAAGTGATTTAATTTAATGTCATATAAAATATTATTTTCATATTTTACTCTGATACGCCAAACTCCGACATATTCTGTGCCTCAGATGACAAATATGGGTTCCCAAAGAAATAGCTGAGTTGTCATTTATTTCAATAATTATAACTGAACCAACCATTCCTTATGATGAGTTGTGATGCATATTTCAAGGTCAAATGTTTGCCTTTTCTTTTTCTTTCCTATTGCCATTTTCCAAGGCATCATTTGCAAAGCAGAAGATGACTTTATAAATTTAGTCATTAAGCGAATCTGGCTTTCCCAACTGCCTGGCAAAGTCACAAATTGTGATCAAATGACCACAAATTGCTACAATTATTGTAAATGCAAGCCATGTGACTGTTCAGGGTGTGTATAAGAGACAGTCACAACTTCAAGGACAGGCTATATGTCATTTTTTCCGAGGCTGTTGTAACATTGAACCAACATTAAATGAATGGCTGTAAATCAAGGAGTACCTATACATTTATTCAAGAATAACCTAGAACAGTACTTTAGAAGAAAATGAAGTTTTTCTGATTGAATGTTAGCTGCAAAATCTTTCACTTAGAGGCAGAATAAATTTGCAGAGAAAAATGCTTGAATGTCTAGTGAACATTTCTATACTAACAATTATAGCATCAGTCTACCTTCTCATCAATGAAGGCAGGTTTTAAGTCAGAACAGCAAAGCTTGATAGTGTTATATATTATTAGTCTGAAAAGACTTGGTATGTTACATTTTATTTTTTTCATGTGCTGATTTTGCATTTGGACATGGAAATGTATCTGGAAAAAAGTGGCTGGGTGAAAAGACTGAACATTGTCCTGTTGCCATGTTTCTCATCCGTAAACATGGGCTCCCATACTGTCCATTTGCTGAACTATTGTGCAGGGGCCATGGTAAAGATGCCCTCTACATTCTCAGATAGATAATGACTAAGGTACCTAGGTGATAGTACTCAGGCATGCTATACATGTCAAAACAAAACATAATGATACAATAATTCACTTATTATTTAAACTTTCTAATGACAATGAAATTGCAGTTTACCAGTGCTCTATGCTCTATACCAATCAATGTCACAAGCCTAGCTAGATATGATGGGTTGCTTAATTCCATCAAGAAAGGCTTCTTGCTAACCTTAAAGTTACTGAATTTGAAACTGCTGAAAATTAAATTTTGAAGCAAATTTTATTTTGACAACTTTTGGAAAAAAAGGGAAGGAACCAGTCCTAAATAATTTGAAAATTTTTATTTTGAAAGATTATGCTCTTTTAGCATCAATGTTGTTCCCTCTCAAGTGTGAAAGCTTTGCCTGCCCAATACTTTGCTCCTGCAAAAGATAGAAAGATAAATTAATATAACTAAAGATCATACATTATCCTCTTAGATATTTTTTGATTGTCTGACAGCTTTCAGAAAAGCCTTGTAACAGTCCCGCAATCTAAATGACAACTCAGCAGGTAAGCTGTCTGTACAAACAATGTTAAATCCGAGTCTACTACATGCTGTTCCATGCTTGCAGAGCTCACGAAATGATATCTAGCTGAGTGGTCCTGTGTGTTACAAACCAGAAAAACCCAACACTTTGTTTGGATCAAGAAACAGCCTGCAAACTTCTTGCATATCCTTTCCATTTATTCTTCTTAGAAGCAAAATGTTTAGTTTCTCTGTTCTTTTTATTTGCTGGTTGATATAGATTTCATAGAACACACATTTTTTATATATATTACAAGTAGCCCTCAACTTACGACTAGTCTTAGCAACCATTAAAATTTATGATGCACTGTCCCCCCTTATTTACAATTTAGATTTTAAGTTCTGACTGCTGCTGCCCTCACTCATGATAGCATTTTTGGTACTCCATAACAGACCTATATTTAAGGTTCTTTGCAGCATCCCATGGCCACAGACCACATTCATAGCGACCATTTATGATATTTTTTTGCTGGATAACAGTGTTTATTCCAGTTTCCAGTAAAAATATCCATTGTGCATAATGAGTTTCCTTAACATTGATAGCATTTGCTTAACAACCACAGCAAAATAGGTCATAAAATCAGGCACAGTCACAGTCACAAGAGGATCTGCTTAATGACCTGGGATGACTTATGATTGTCATTCCAGATCAATTATGGCCACAAGTTGAAGACTTTCTATATCTCAGCAGTCCTTTCATTAAATACATGATGCAGTCTGAAAGCTGTATTAACTGTCATGAAGATTGCCGTATTTAATGGAAGCATTCTAGCTGAACAGTTTTTTCCTTGTCTCCTGCTTTTTGCCATTAAAATTGAATCACTGAAATTTTTAATGTCCTGTTATGGAAGGAAAGATCCCTAAACAGATAATGACAGCAAAAGATTTGCTTCTATAAAAATATGTATTTACTGCAGTTATACTTCATTGACTCAGAGAGAGTTCAGAGAGAAATAAGAAATGATTAATGTATTTCAGGACCAATTTTTGAAAAATGCAATCCTAGCCAAACTTTGCTTGCCAAAGCCTGAGATTGATTTATAATCATAAGGCAGGAACATCCGGGAAAAAAGTGGATTTCCACAAAGATAATATTCTTCTTTGATTGGAAAAATTCCATGAATGAAGGCGTGTTTTAAATGAATCAATTCCTTTGGAATTCCTTTGGTTGTTTGGAATATGAGAAGAGGTTGAAAAATCTGGTTGTTAATTTAACTCACCTGATACTATTTTTGTCCAATCTAATGCTTCATGGCCTCCAAGCATTGCAGCATCTTCACTTCAACCCAGCTATTGCTACTGCTTCTAATACCCCAAATTAATCTGTCATTCCCAAATTGCTAATCTCTCCCAGTGGTTTCACACAGTAGCATAGAAAAAAGAAATAAGCTCTATAGCACCATAAAGAACTAGGTATATATTCAAATACCCCTCCCCCATCACTACTGATTAGAATGACTCTTTCCAGCAGGGGGGGAATGACTGTGCCATCCATCTTCAACCCTAGTCAGAATTCCAGGAAGATTCCATGTTCAGTGATAGTGAATACCATCAAGATTACTAGGAGACTGGAGAGATGCATCCATTCAGGCCCAATGAGATATAATTGGACAGAAGAAAGAATTGGCAACAAATGACCCTTCTTCATCTGGAGTAGTCTTTGCCTTCTTTTATCTTTATCTCCGTCCTTGCAATCTGTTTTAATCTACTACTTCCACCATCCTACAATATATTTACAAATCTCTGCTCACAATTATGATCCGGGGTGTTATTTCAGACCCTGGTCTTCTTTATGCCACAACTGATCCAGCTATCCAACCAAAATTGTTCTGCCAGCCATTATTAATGCCAATTACTGTTCAGAATATAATTGATTCCCTTCTCAACATAATATCATACGCATACTCCTAGTTAGACACTATGATCTCAGATAACCTTGCCTTGTATTTTCATGGACAATCTTATCAGCTTATCATGCCAATTTCCGAAGTAATATCTTACTTAAAAAAGGTTTTCAAAAAGTTTCAAATGAAAATACTGAAAACTAACACGATGAAAGGCTAATTTGAAAATGAAAGGAATAAGAAAGAAGAAAACTTTATCTTCACTAGCAATGCAGCTGTGATATATTAAAGAAAAAAATACAGTAACAAAACCCAACTCATTTTGACAAAGATCTTAAAATGTTAAAATATCACTTGAAAGCACCAAGAAAAAATGGGTCAGAAAGGAGGAAATGAAAAAGAAATGTGGATAATTTATTCATAGGCACCTGCAAATGGGCAAGGGAGCAAATAATGAAACATGTGTTGCTATGTTGTAGTCCAAACTCGTCCCCTAATATAATTGCATGCATGCAATGTCACAATGCAAGTGCCACAGAATGGAGCTTGCATCATGATGTCATAGTACATATTGCATCATTTTGGTGTCTTTGCAGTTAGCAATGGAACCTGCAAGGAACTGCAATCTGCAATCTGCAATACAATACAAATACAATACAATACAATACAAAACTACAATAATATTATTATTATATGCTAGTAGTAGTTGTGGCTGGAGTGACTAAAACAGATGGCATCAGTTTTCCTTTTCTGACTCCTTCTCTGTTCATAATCAGGTTGCAAGGAAAGGACAGATGTTTTCTCTGATAGCTGTTATCAGAGATATGATCATTTACAGAGAGCTTTTCAAATTAGTTAAAGTCTGCATAAGGCCCTAAGGCTACAAGCTACATTTGTTATTATAGTAGATTATATCTGTAGGGAAGAAATAGTTCTGGAAAATGTGTGCCATTAAAAAAGTTATAGATTGCACTTCCTATTATTAAAAGTTGATTTTATCATTTTTGTCTGTAGCTGCACTAGGAACCATGAACTAAACGGCAAACTGTAGAAGTAAAGGAAAGATTGCTATAGAGCATTAGAAAGTACAAATGATCAGTTGCCAACATGATTCTGTGATCTCTTCACACTAAGTCCTATTGAACTTAGTACTTAGTACTAGGTGACAGTCAAAAACCATATATGAATAAATAAATTGAAAATCAAGACATATCTATTTAATACATGAAAAAGGAATAGAAGTTACTTATAGTTCTTCAAGCTCATGCATGTGCATTTATTGAAACTGAATTCTAGTATTCAGGATGGTTTTCTTTCATTTTGTAGGTTCTAAATCAGGGGTCCTCAACACCAGGCTGTGGCCTACTGTCAGGCTGCAGCCTATTTGGAACTGGGCAGCAGAAGCATTCGGCAAGTGAGTGGGTGCACATATCCACGACACTTTCAGAAGTATAGCTTCACACGCGCATGTGAGCACACACTCATTTGTCCACTCACCACCACCCCCTTCTGTGGCCCATGTGCAAAACCATTCTCACCCCACCCCACTGGTCCGTCAAGCCAGAAAGATTGGGGACCACTGCTCTAAACCATGGTGAGATAGATAATAAGATCTTGTATTCAGTACTTCACAATTTACTTTGGAAATAAATAGGGGACACACAGAAATACATACCCACTCTTTACGTATGCAGAATAATAGACATTAAAGCATGAGATTGATAGTTTCATTGTCACCTCTGCACCACATCAGTGAAAATGTAAAGTAATGTAAGAAGGTGATTGAAAATTCTCTCTTTCTCACTCTTTCTCTAAATAGATTAATTTATTCATTTGTGGTGGGTCTAAAATGTGTAAAATAATAATTATATATATTACTTCTAGAGACATGTACATCATCAATTCTAGTGCACTTTTTTGGAGGGAAAATTATTCTACAAAAAAAGTTAAAAAAACCTCAGATCTGGCAAAAACCTATCAAGGAATGGCTTCCTTTATTTTATAGATATATTTAGCAGTCATAATGATTTCACCTACTCCTCTAGTGTCATGGTGAAACAGAGGCAGCAATACAATGCCCAACATTTTAAATTAAATTAAATTATTTTTTTATTTATTCTTTATCTTGCCTTTATTATTTTTATAGACAACTCAAGGTGGCCAACACACCTGATTCTCCTTCCTCCTCCTAATTTTTCCAACCACAATAATCCTGTAAAATGAGAGAAAATTACTGGCCCAAAATCATCCACCAAACTTTCATGTCTGAGGCTGAAGTAAAACTCACAATCTTCTGGTTTGCAGTTTGGTGGTTTAGCCACTAAACCAAACATGACACCATTGTCACTTTCAATAACAGACAATAATGTCATTAATTGTGCATTGCCTTCTTCACTCCAGCATGTCACTGTAGATTTTAAATGTAAATCTAGAATAGTAATCCTAAAATTAAATCCAATTACAAAAGAAAAGGGACTAAAATTATTTAGGAGCAATTAGCCTGGAGCAAATGCAGAAGATGAGCCTGTATACAGTATATTGTGGCCTGATTCTTTGACCTCATACCCTGCAGCATGAGTGCATGGCATTAATATTGGCAATATGTTTGCGATGACCATAGGAGAGCTTTATTTTCATTGATTTCCTGTGTGAATGTTGGAATCCATGTTAGAATGTATATTGTATTGCAACAACTACAGAATTATTCAGGTAGTAGATGGCAGTATTTAATTTCCATCTTCTATTAGAATCTATGGTTCCTTGGTTTTCTGAGGAGAGTTTCCTGTAACAGTTGAAACCATTAAGCAACAAGGCCCATGATGACTGTACATTGTATTTGGCCTGTATGGCTATGTAATCATCCTCTGCTACCAATCTGCATGGCTATATAATAATCTTTGCTAGCATTTCTATATAATAAAACAGAATTTCTAACAGTGAATTTCTGCATAAGCTTTGCTAGTGTGGAGCAAATAATAAAACAATCTACTGTAAAACATTTGCAATTGAGAAATGACTCTCTATAAAACATATGTTCCACTTTGTTTAAAAAGAAAACAGATGTTAAAAAATTCTGGGTAAGTGCTTGATATGGAAGAAAATACTGAAGTACTTCATTTTGTCATCAGAATGTCAGTAAAAAATAATGTTCCAGAAGGATTTCAGTTCATTAAAAAATGAAACTGATCAAGCATAAAGACTTGATCTCCATTTTGGAAAGGGTGCAAATAGGCAAGGGGTGGTGGCAGCAATGTGATTGCTTGCTCACTTATAAATGTGCCAATATAGATTATTAGCACCTTTTAGCTTGAATGGAAATCTCTGAAAGTGTCATCCAAAAGCCAGCTACTTCAAAGGTTATTTATGATGATTATTATTTATTTAGGGTATGTCATATCATACTTGGACAAGCTACACTTATTAATATTTCACCTAGATTAATAAAATACAACCTAATATAAATGTTAAAGTATCCCATCTTACCACTGAAACACAGCATCGTTTATATGAAAAATATCAGATACTGGACCAGCATATGCCTTCAGTTTACAGCAGGTCTTGTGATCTACCGTGTTTCCCCGAAAATAAGACTCTGTCTTATATTTTTTTGAGCCCTGAAATAAATGCTCGGCTTTACTGTTGTGTGCTCAAAAGACTGATTGGGCTTATTATTATCAGGGGATGTCTTATTTTGAGGGAAATAGGGTACATTGTGTGGTTTAATGTGGGAACCCACAATGGATGGCAATAAGAATTTAAGGCTTAATGGCAAGCTAAATCTGGAATTGACCTTCTGTGAAAACAAGGACTTGGTTCACCCACAAACTCAAGACTCTTCATTCAGGTTGTCCTCAATTTATCACCAATACCTTATCACTATGACTTTTCGTGGTCATTTGCAGACTGTACATTCATAACAGCCTCCCCTGTCATATAACCACATTTTGAATGCTTGACAATCTGTTCTCATTTATGATTGGTTGTTTTGCTTTCTATGAAAGCTAGTAGATGTTGCTTAATGCATTGTAAGCCGCCCTGAGTCTCTGGAGAAGATTTTTTAAAATCTAATTTAAAAAAAAAGTAGATGTGATTCATGTATTGGATTAGGATTAGAGAAAGATACTCAGCCAAGAAAACTCTGTGATTGAATTTAAGCTATTTACTATCCCTAAATCTTAACCCCACCTGCCTCACAGGCTTGTAGGAAAAATCACAGTAAATAGTTCTGCAAGTAAATAGCTCCTGGCAAGAAAGATAGTATGAACAGAGAAGCAAATAAACAATGAACAATTGATGCATTAGGCAGATAGGTATTGTTCACATCTATACTTCATATAATACTTTTGTGTCAATCTGAAATTCCTCTGAATATATTTTCTGATATTGCTTTCTTTGATCAACCTTTTAGATAACCCTACTTCAATCTTTTGTTTGAATGTTTCCTGTTGTGAAAAGCAGTGAAAATTCCATGTCACCTTTTATCCCCATTTACAATACCTTGAGGTGAGGATGAAGATTTATTTCAGCAGCAACGGCAAGAGGAACATCCATATTGTTCAAAGACCTAGAGAAGCATTGGACACAATAGAAATCGATAAAATGTCGATGTCAGTTATAAAAGTTATATCACCACATATATATTAAATATATTTAATTACCCTAGATCTTTGGAAGCATTCTGACAGCCAGAGTATCAATCACAACCATTTGGGACAACAAATGTTAAAAGACAATAACAACATAATTTTAACACTGAATGATATACACAACAGTATAGTTGTGCTACTGCCATTACTAACAATAAATACATGTGAGAATTCTCCATCAACATTCTCTGATATGATCCACCTTACTACTTTGTCTGAAAATAGGATGGACCACTGAAATAACTTGTTTGCATATGGCTCATGTGCACAATTATGTAAAAGAAGTTATTCAGCATCTTTGCAGTTCTATGGAATTAAATGGAATATTACCATTCCTACATCAAAAAATTTTCTCATTCAATCCTTTAAAAAAGAAACCCAACTTTACATTCTTTATTTGTAATGGTATGTGGGAGTGACCATGGAAGGTGGGACAAGAGATGCTGCCTTGGGAATGAGCACTTAAAAGTGGGTATAGCCCATAGCTCTATAATGAGCTGAGTAAGAAACCCAGAAAGGAATCTCCCTAACTTATCTGGTTGGAAAAGAGCTGGTAAGATAATTATATTGTCAGATGTGCAAGATTCAGTTAATGTAGCCTTGCAATAAAGTAGAATTAACTCATCTTGTCATGTTTCCTGATAGATCTACTGGGAAGGCTGGCATCAATCTTGCAAGTTTGATAGTACAAATCTTCCACTGTCTCTTTTACAGCTTAAGAAACTAAAGAGGGTTCTTTCTATTTCTATACCCATTAGACAACTAAGGCTATGTCCTCTTTTATCTGCAGCATTTTCCCCACTCTCCATCTCCAAGCTCATTTCCATTACAGTTATTTGAAGTTTACCACAAACATGTTGCAATATAGAACTTCAAGCCTTGTCAGATGAAACATGACCTAAGGCTCAGCTTGAAATTGAAAAAAGGCAAATGATGCAATTTGTGGACATTTCGTGTACATATTTCATTAGAAGCTTTACTATAAATGTAACATTAAAAGGAAGGAAGGAAGATCCTCTCTGTTATTTTATAACATTAGAAAGTAAATACAGTCCTTGTTTAACCTGATCCAATTTTTAATTTAAAAATCATAATTTTTCAGATTGAACCCCAAAGGTAATCATTTAAAACCTACCCTGGTCTGCCCATCCCTAGTCATGACTAAATTAATTCCCATCAGTTTTGTGAACCTATGACTAAAAATTCAAACAAATTACAAGTTATATAAAGAGTCTATAGGATGACAAGTAGAACACATTTACGGAAAATGGAAAGCCTAAAAATTTGTCTCTATATTTACCAATTTACCAAGAGATAAATTAGAATGTTATCCTAAATCTGACAAAGAACCTATCTAATATGATTTGCTCTAATAAGAGCACAGAGCTTAAATGAAATATTCATGAATAGAGCAACCTAAATTAACATTAACTGTTTATTCCTATAAATATTTGCAGTAGTTTTCTATATGTTTACTATCCCCATGAAAGAAATAGTTTTGGAGAAACAATGCTTCATTTCACAAAACTGTATTGAAAAAAGACATCAAGGACCATTAGATATAATGGGTTTTCTCAATCTCAAATGAAGTTATTATTTTTGTCCCTTTGTTTTGTTTACTATAGAATGAAATTGCTAGAGATCTGCACTTTGGTTGTTTTGGGGTCTTCAATGGCTTAGAAATTAGAATGTAACTTTCTCAGTTGAGTCAGCAGAGCCTGAAACTAAAACTACATTTTTTTCATGCCGCTTGTCCCCTATTTTCTCCCTCTCCCCATTGTTAAATTTCATGTATGGTCCCTAGACGCATATTCTCATTGAGTTACCAATTAAGATACATTTAAATAAATATTGCATTTACAGAAACATAGGTGTCTGCAGAAAGCATCACAAAGAGGCAAGTGATGAAATATGTATTATAATGTCAGAACACAGTTATGTAGAATCCATGACTTACATACATCAGACATTGGAATGCAAGTACAATAGGGCAGTATTTTCTTAGTGTATTTGTGATGATTTACAAATATTTTGGTGGATTATCAATTTTCTATGAATTATTATGTACTCATATATTCTAAAAACATAAGACTACCAGCAAAATTAAATTAAAAGCATGCTTCATATAGTCATTAAGAAGATGCCTCTGAGAAACAATGAGTAAGTCACAAAAACAATAGCCACGGTGGCAAAATGATTAGAATGCAGTATTGCACACCACCTCTTCTTTTTTTGAATTAATTTTTATTGATTTTTTTCTTTCATCCCCCCCCCACATATCTTATGAACAGAGTATTGACCATATCATACCTTATACAACTTACCATCTCCAAATACATTTTACATAGTTACAATTTCTGCCAAAATATTTTTTCCATACTTTTTTGTCTTATCTTAATATTTCTATGCTTATTGTCTAAAGAACATCTTTTTCTGCCCTTAAATTCTAATTTCTTCATTATTAATCATATATATTTTCTTTTCACTTTCACATTAATTCATTCTTCATCCTAATAAATTTAAACATGTTCGGGGTAGCCATTTTACCATTTCATCTTTTTTATTTTACAACAATCCTTCTCCTTCTTTTCTCTTTCCCTTCCCTCCTTCTCCTATCCTTTCCTACTTTCTTCTTTCTTCCTCTCTTCCTCTTTCTCTACTTCTCCTTCCTTTCTCCCCCTCCTCCTTTCTCTCTCCCTTTCTAACCTTCTCTCCTACTTTTATTTCCCCTCCCTTTCTTCCTCTCCTTTTCCCTTCTATTCCTCTCTCTCCTTCTTCCCTCCTTCCGTCCTTCTACCCCTTCTTAACATTCTCTCTCCATTGCTGTATTCATTTTCAATTCAATATTTTGGTGTCGAGGCGATTCCAATTTTTTCTTCAATTATTATATATATTTCTCAAAATCCCCATCCCATTTTTTAATTATTAACAACGTATTTCAACTTATTCCATTTTTACCATGAAAGCTTTTAACTAAATTAACCTTCCACTTCTTATTTTCTGTAATTCCTAATTTCTTATTTCCACATCAATTAATTATTTTTATTTACTAGCATTTCAATTTTATATCACAATTCCAGTTATTTTCACATTTAAACCAATCTATCTTTCACATTGTGTCTGCTAATCCATTTTACAATAAACAATATGCTGCTTCTTTTTTGTTTCTTATGTACATCATTTACTATTATTTCACTTTTGTTATCTTAATTTCAATTATTCCGTTTACCTTGATCTATATACTTCTTCTAATTTACTACTCCTACATATAATTTCTACTACTAATACAATTCCCTTAAATCAACCAATAAATGCTTTAAATCCCTTTCTACTATCCAATTATTCTTCCCCTTTAACCATTTTCTTTTGCTCTCTCCAAAATTCCATTTCTTAATATTTTCCTCCCTTTCTCCTTTTCTCTTATTTTCTTCTTTTTCTTTTTATATTTATTGTATCTTTCCCCCTGAATCTTTTCTCTAGTTTTTAAAATTGTTACCCTCTTCATTCTCCCCCTCAATCTTTTCCCATTTCCTTCTCTTCCTCTCTTTTTTGAGGCCTATTCCCCCCTTTCCATTTTTATTGTGTCACTGTCAATCCCAGTGTAATTGTCTATTTTTTTATCTTCAATTGTTTTCTCTTCAACATTATGTTCTTGCACATTGAATCTTAATTACTGTGGGAGGGCTGTTATATAACAATATAGTGTTTATTAGCTATTTAAGCCATGGTGGTGCAGAGTGCAGTATTGCAGGCTCCTTCTGCTGCCTGCCTGCCTGCCTGCTGCCAGCAGTTTGGAAGTTCAATTCTTACCATCTCAAGATTGACTCAGCCTTCCATCCTTCCAAGGTCAGTAATTTGAGGATCCAGATTGTTGGGGGCAATATGCTGACTCTATAAACTGCTTAGTGAGGGCTGCAAACCACTGGAAAGTGGTATGTAAGTCTGCTATTACTATCTTGAAATCTCCAATGGCTGCTCCAAAGCCATTGGCTATATATTGCCTCTGAACATGTATGTTCCATATGTTCCAAATCTATCAACAAATACAGCCTGTGAAATCACCTATATCTAGCTTAATAACAGAAGCAGTAATGCAGAAACTTGAATGCAGTCCTGCCAACCATCCAGCCAAAATTTTACATAGATGATACTTTTGCCATCATCAAACGCACCAGATTAGAAGAGACACACCATTTACTCAACGATGTATTCACTTTGTGTTTACACATGAGGAAGAAAAAGAACAATGACTCCCCTTCCTAGATATTGACATAAGTAGACAAGATAACAGCAAACTATCTGCATATCACACAAATTCTAAATTTCACAACCAACCGACCACTGCACAGAAGAGCTACATCCAGACCCTTTTCAAAAGGGCCAAAACACACTGTAGCACTGAGTCATTAAGAAAAGCAGAAGAGAAACATCTTTTCAATGTTAACTCCACAATGGCAATTCAAAAAATTTTACGATCCTTTCCATCCAAACCCTGACAAACTACACTACTAACCACAACACAAAAACAAGTCCTGCCATACATCAAAGGAACATCTGAAATGGCTGCCAGAATACTGCAACCCTTAGGAATAATGATAGTTCACAAATCCACATTTACACTCAGAAAAGAACTATCTAAAGTCAAAGACAAAATACAGAAGGAAGACAACAGCAACATAGTATACAAAATCAATTGCAACAATTGTAACCAATTCTATGTGGGACGAACAGGAAGACAATTGAAAACAAGGGTTCATGAACATCAACTAGCATGACCAAAAATCCCTCATCTCAAACCAGATTGATAATAAACAACACCAGTTCAATTGGGAAGGAACAAACCATTGACCATGCCAGCACCTGCCACGTATGTGAATTTATTGAAGTCTAGTATTCTACTAAAGGAGCAATTAACAAGCATATTGATCTAGAGCCAGCATATGAATATGTAAGAAACCAGACCATTCCAACAACCAATCCACAAGAGTACCAATCAGCTGCTCAGAATTTAAATATAGCTTCAAACGAACAATCAATCAAATGACCAACTGATCACGCAAGACATTTATAAATTAAGGAGAATAGGATAAGAAAATCCTGCTGATGATGTGACATTGTCTGGTAATGAAACATTCAGAAACTAAATTAAAACAAGCTTGGAGGGCAAACCACTGCCAAAATCTAAAACCAGAGCTATAAGTATTTTCTATTATTTCAATTTATTTTTCCAATCTCTTTCTCTGCAACAGAGAAAGAGATTGCACAGATTATTTGGGATATAGCAACACATTTAATACATCACTAAGAAATGATTACTGCATTATTTTGGAATTGAAAAGTATATAAAAGATACCTATCATTTCTTATCTGAGCCTACTCACTTATTGGTTTGATTGAAGAGGAACAAGTAATACTTTGTGCTGAAAGAAATATTTTAAAAATAATATTCAGCTAGCATAAATTATGGAAAGTATATTAAAATAGAGATGGCGAACCAATGGCATGGCACATGTGCCCAAAGTGGCACATGGAGCCATGTCGCCTGGCATGTGCGGCATCGCCCATTCCTCTTCCGGGTTTCTGGTGTGCATGTGCATGTGATGATCAGCTGGCCTTTGTGTGTGCAGCAGTGGCGGAAACTAGAAGAGCTGGTCTTCCATTTTCTGATATGAGCATGCACACCAGCCAGCTGATCGTCGCATGTGCATGCACGGCAGTAACTAGAACACTTGCTGACCAGCGCGCATAAAACCAGAAGTTCATTTTTCTGGTGCGTGCATGCCCCCTGGGCAGCTTCTTTTCCTGGTTGCAGCCCAGACATGCGTGTGCTCCCTTTTCAGCACTTGGTGCCAAAAAGGTTCACCATCACTGGTCTAGAATAATATTTTGTATGTTTTGTCTTGTTGATAAGAAAAACTTCTATTGTACACAAATATTGTGTATTATTATATATAACCATTGTTTTAAAAATAAAAATCATAAATTACATATACGCTTTCTTTTTTCATTTTCTTTCTCTCTCTTTATCTCTGCTTCAAGGATAATTAAGTATATTTGAAGATCCATGATATTTATTTTAGTTTTCTTACTATTATAGCTATTTTAGTAATAATGCTTCCAATTATCTACTGTTCTCATTAACCAATTTACCCATTTGTAATCAAATACAATTGCTTTAAATATAATAGATCCATTTCTAGAATATTTCTTATTAATAATGATCTTAATGAGAATTAAGCATAGATTGCTTTCAGCAAAAGTTCTCTTTTCCTAAAATAAGAATCAGCTAAGACAGAATGAGTTTTTTTCCTATTTCTTTGCAAAAAAAAAAAAGACAAAATGTAATTTTTAAAAAGCAATATGAATCAAGAACAAAGGGGGGAAGCAAAAATGAAGATGATTCACTTTAAAATCTTTTCTTATTTTTAGGCAGGACACAAAGACAAGTTGGGATTCAATTAGGTAGTCATAGCTGCCATCATAACTTTTATTATTCTTATTCTTATTATTATTATTATTGCTGTTGTTGTTGTTTAAAACATAAACATAAAATACATCTTTTCAAAACGAAGCATTGATCCGGTTATAATTTGATACAAATCACTAACAAATCTTAATTTACAATTAACACAACTTAATATTTTACTCAATTATTTTCCTAAATTCTATCTATTAAACAATGCCATTATCCCAAAAACTTGTTACTTAAATCTTTAAATCCTAGCCAAATATCATTTCATTTTTTGTTTTATTTTTACTTAAATGAATGTAGTTTAAAAATATAAATCATTACAATTATTATAAGCCTTTAAACAATATTTTAGCTGTTGCTCCCAATATAATTATCTTTATAGCTGTTTGTCCCAACATTATCATCTTAATTTTGATTATTAATCTCAACATAGTCATCTTATTCTTACCACTAATGCTAGCACAATCATTTTTATTTTAACTGTTTATCCCAACACATCATCTTCATCTTGACTTTAACCATCTTCTTTTACTGTTAATCTCAGCATCTCTTTATTTTTACTGTTTAACATAACATAATCATTTCATTTTTACTATTAATCCCAACATAGTCCTCCTTGTTTTTACTGTCATACCAAGCATAATCATTTTTGGGTTTTTGCTGTTAATCCCAGCATAATCATTTTATTTTTACTGCCAATTAAACTCTTTTTCTTACTTTTATTCCGGATAAAATGTATCAAGTGTTCCTTCTCTTGTTCCTGCGCCAAATCCTCCTCCTATTCCTGTGCCAGTTTTTAAAATTGTTATTGTTCCAATTATGAGAGTTCCGTTATAGTTTCCCTTTCTTTTCACCCAAATCAAGCTGCTGCAGGCAAGAAAAAAAAGCTTCCTCCACAAAATCCCACAGCTATTATCTGTAGAATTCACAATTTTCCATAACAAAAAACAGGTTACAATGTTCCTTTTTAAACCAGAAGGTGTCTCTCGATAATCTACCATTTCCATTAGTCATGCAGGTATCCATTTTTTTTCAATTATATAACAGTCCAACAGTTCACTCTTCTTCTTTTAATTTTAAAAATATCGAATCATCTTCTTTTTTAAGGTCCAGCTCAAATTTTAAAACTCTGTCCAATCTTTTCACCATTACTCAAAATTTTGTTTTTTCAATTGGTTCTGTTCAAAGACCAGTTGTTTATCAGGTCTTTGTCTCTTTAAAGTTACATTTTAAACTTTCCATTGCCCCTTTGATTATACATCCGCTGTTTTATGGCTAGGGGTCTTATGGTTAAAAATATTGCTCTAAGCATTGTTACTAATCTGGTTGGTTGTCACTCACCTGGCTTCAAAGAGCTCCGTTTCAATCCACTTTCCTCCTGCACATCTCTTAGCCCGGTTGTCCTAGTTTTGTGGCAGCCGCCATGGCAGCTGCCCCCCCCCCCCCGCCACCAACTGACCTCCGAGGAACTTGGTCATCCGAGGCTCCCCACTTGGTCGTCCAAGGCTCCCCTCTTTCTTCCCCATCCCTACAGGATGGTTCTGGTCTGAAGACCCATTGTCCTTTTATTATTATTATTATTAAACACAGATTAAAACATTGGACACAGTGTAACCATCCTGGCATTATCTTTGCTATACATAGTAAAATAAACAATAAGTATCATATATACTGTATTTTTGGAGCATAAGACGCACCTTTCCCCCCCAAAAAGAGGATGAAAATCTGGATGTGTCTTATACTCTGAATGTAGCCCTGCCCAGCTTCTCAAACGGAGGTCTCAGAGGCTGAAAAAAGCATCAGAAAAGAAGCTTCAGAAAAGAAGCCCCCAAACAGAGCTTCAGAGGCTTTTTATCTGAAACTCTGTTTCGGAGGCTTTCAGAGGCAGAAAAGAACGTTTTTTCTGAAACAGAGTTTCAGAAGTTTTCAGAGGCAGAAAAAACAAAAACAAAAAAAGGCAAGGCACAGAGCTCACAACCAATATTCGATTTCTTCTCCAATTACTTCTATTAGCCATAAATGAATTTTCCGCCAATATTTCTTTGCTTTTTTTTTACATGATCACCATATATGGTAGTACGTGCCTGATTCATGACTGCATTTCCAACATTTTGATGATAAATTTCTAAACATTTTTGCCAATCTCGCTGGTGAAAGATGCCATCTGTAGAACATTTTGTATAAATGTTCTTTATACAGTATTGCCAATGTTATTTTCCTATTTTCCCCCATAATTGTTGCCTTTTTCCAGTTGTATATTGTACCCAAAATTTATTGCCAATGCCACCATTGTTTCTTTGACCTGCTCTTTTTCTATTTTATAATCCAATAAGAATTTATAAATTTTCTTTACCAATTTATCATTTGTCCCCAGAAAGATCTTATCTATTATCATTAATTCCCTGTTAATGCCCCACTCTTTCAAGTCTTTCAAGTAACGTGATTGGATCTGTAAATATGACCACCACTCCAAATCTACCCCTTGTTCTTTTAATTCTTGCCTTGATTTCAGTCCTCCTTCTTCATTTATTATATCCTTATATGTGACATATTTTTCTTGCTTGATGAGGTTTGTGTGTACTAACTCTTTCAATGCGAATAACCAAATCGGAAGCTTCATGTAATTCTGCTGCTTAAATTTATTCCTTATGTCCAATAAAGTTTGTCTTATAAAATGTCTTTGAAAATATTGATGTGTTACTTGTTTCTCGTATCACAAAAATGTGTGTCATCCTAGATGCAAGTCGTGGCTCTCTAACATTAACAATCTTCTATTTTTTAAATTTTAATTTTTTTCCATTCTATTACCCAGATGAGTGTTGCTGCTTGATGATATAACTCCTAATCCAGTATGCCGAACCCTCCTCTTTCTTTTGTTTCTTGTAAAACTTTAAATTTAATCCTTGGTTTCTTCCCTTGCCAAATGTATTCTGCTGTCATTTTATTCAATTTTCCAAAATACTTTTTATCTAATTTTATAGGAATATTCTGAAACAAGAAGAGTAATTTTGGTAGGATGTTCATCTTGATCACTATTCTTCCTATTAAAGAAATCCTCACATTTCTCCATCTCTCCATCTCCCCAATTCTTCTTTTATGTGATTCATTAGTTTGGCATATTTATTTATTTATTTATTATTGATTGATTGATTGGTTCAATTTATATGTCACCCTTCTCCGGAGACTCAGGGCAGCTTACAATGCATTAAGCAATAGCCTTCATACTTTTGTATATACCTGCTTAGTAGGGCTTTCAACCAGTGGTGGGATTCAAATAATTTAACAACCGGTTCTCTGCCCTAATGATTTCTTCCAACAACCAGTTCACCAAGCTGCTCAGAAAGTTAACAACCGATTCTCCTGAAGTGGTGTGAACTGGCTGAATCCCACCACTGCTTTAGGCCCCCTCTAAGCAGTGTTCTTTTTTTATACAAAGTCATCTTATAGCCCCCATAATCCAGGTCATTTTACCTACCTCAAATTATCTTCTTTGATTGAAGTGCATCTTGTGGTTATATAAATTCTTCACTATCTGTATGTTTGTTTTTTGGTCAACTCCTCCTTCTGTTTTTTCATCATATTTTTAACTATCGTTTTAGTTTTGCCCTTGTTAGTTTTCAGTTCAGCTACATCTCCGTATTCTTCTAATACTTCCATAAGCTTCACACTCGATTGTAGTGGTTCCTCAAGGATAAAAACCAGATCGTCTGCAAAAGCTTGCAATTTGTAAATCTCTTTCCTAATTTCCAGACTTTTGATTTGTGTTTCTTTCTGTACTATCCTCATTAACACTTCTAGAGTCAATAAGAACAATAATGGGAATAGTGGGCACCCTTGTCTAGTACCCTTCTGAATTTTAAATTTTTTTTGTTATCTTTCCATTCACTATTACTTTGGCTTCTTGCTTAGAATATATTGCCGAAAACATATTTAAAAATTTGTCGCCAAATTCCATACATTTTAATTGTTGTGCCATAAATTCCCAGTTGTTACCAAATGCTTTTTGAACACTAAAAATAGCAGTGCTACCTGTGTACCACTATGTATCTCATACTATTCTAAAACATCTAGTATTATTATTATATTATGTTTCATTTGTCTTTTTGGTAAGAAACTGTTCTGGTCAATGAATAAACCTCAATAAATGAATAAACTCATTTAAAAACTTTTTTAGACAATAGGCTATTATTGATGTAAATATAGTCTGTATTCAGAAGAGATATAGATCTATAATTTTTAATTAGCGTCCTATCAGAGTTCTCCTTTGATATCAGTGCAATGTTTGCCTCCACCCACGATGATAGTATTTTTGCCTCTTCTGACACTGCGTTATATACTTCAAATAAGACTTGTCCTAGGCTATCTTGCATTTTTTTATATAATTCTATTGGTAGACCATCAGGACCTGGTGTCTTATTATTTTTTTGTTTTTGAATCACCTCTAATAATTCCGACATCCTTATTTCTTCATTTAACATATTTTTGATTTCTTCCAGGATTTTTGATACTTCCACTTTCTCAAAACATTGTAATATTTTCCCTTTTGTATAGCAGTCAGTCTCTTTATATAATTTGTCATAAAACTCCTGAACAATGTTTTTCTTCTCCTTGTTTTAAGTCATAAGTTTATTTTGTCAAGCATATATAAAATAACAAGTAAAAGTATAAACATAATTCGAATACATGAAAAGCGTATGTAAAAAAGAATATTAGGACAGGGATGGTAGACACGCTGGTGCACTTATGCACGCTCCTTACAGACCTCTTAGGAATGGGGTGAGGTCACCAGTAGACAGTTTAAGGTTAAAGTTTTGGGGGTTTGGGGAAGAAACTACAGAGTCAGATAGTACATTCAAGGCATTGATCACTCTGTTACTGAAGTCATATTTTCTGCAATCGAGTTTGGTAACATATATTCCCCTCTTTATCTTGTAGTTTGTTGATCCATCTCTTCTGTTTTTTCAGTTTATATGCTAACCATCTCCCTGGTTTGTTGGCATTCTCAACAAAGTTTTAGTCCTTTTTAACTGTTGTGCCTAGTCCTTTTTCTCAAGTAGATTCAGTTTATGTTTATTTAAGTCCATTTGTTGTTTTATATTTCTCTTTTGCAGCTCATCTTGTACTTTTTCCTCCAATTTTTTATATTCTTCTTCCAGGCAATTCCATCTTTGCTTTTTTATTTTATTTTATTTTGCCATATAAGATTGATTATCTGGTTGTTGATCTCTGGAGAGCTCAAGATAGGGGTTGCTCCTCTATCCTGGTTCTATTAGATCTCTCAGCGGCTTTTGACACCATCGACCTTGGTATCTTGCTGCGCCGACTGGAGGGGCTGGGAGTGGGAGACACCATCCTACGGTGGTTCTCCTCCTATCTCTCTGACTGGTCGCAGTCTGTGTTAGCAGGAGGGGTGAGGTTGACTTCAAGACACCTTATTTGTGGGGTGCCACAAGGGTCGGTCCTTTTGCCTCTTCTGTTCAACATTTATGTGAAGCCGCTGGGTGAGCTCATCCATGGTTTTGGGGTACAGTGCCATCTTTACACTGATGATACCCAGCTGTACATCTCCACCCCAGACCACCCCAATGATACCTTTGCAGTGATGTCCCGGTGCCTTGGAGCCGTGTGGATCTGATGGGGAGAAATAGACTCCGACTCAATCCTTCCAAGACCTAGTGGCCGTGGCTGCCGGAATCCCGATATAGCCAGCCGATATCATTGTTGACTATTGGGGGCAAGTCATTGGCCCCCACACAGAAGTCTTGCAACTTGGGTGTCCTCCTGGACACGCGGCTGTCTTTAGAAGAGCATATGACGGCTGTGGCCAGGGGAGCTTTCTATTAGGTTTGCCTGATTCGCCAGTTGCGCTCCTTTCTAGATCGGGACTCCTTACTCACACTCACTCATGCCCTTGTCACTTCCCAACTGGACTACTGTAATGCTCTCTACATGGGGCTACCTTTGAGGTGCACCCGGAGGCTCCAACTGGTCCAGAATGCGGCCGCGTGGGTGATTATGGGAGCGAGATGGTGCTCACATGTAACACCTCTCCTTCGCAAGCTGCACTGGCTCCCGGTGGTCTTCCGAGTGCACTTCAAGGTGCTGGTTCTTACCTTTAAAGTGCTCCATGGCTTACGACCTGGGTACCTACCAGACCACTTTCTGCAACCGATACCTCCTACCAACCAGTATGCTTCCACAGAGTGGGCCTCCTCAAGATGCCGCCAGTAAAGCAATGTCGGCTGGTGGTTCCCAGGAGGAGAGACTTTCTGTGGGGGCATCTGCCCTATGGAACAGGATACCCACAGGGATACGAATTATCCCAGATCTCCGTACTTTCCGTCGTGCCTTGAAGACTTTTCTATTTCACCAATAATTGGCATAATTAATGCCGGACTGGCATAAATTTTCAGTTTATACAACTCTACACGGAGGATCTTAATTGATGAGCCAAATCAGTTTAATTATTTTAAATTAATTTTATTTCAAGTTATATGTATGTTATTCTGACTGTTCACGCTCTGAGTCCTTCGGGTTAAGGGCAGCATAAAAAATTAAATAAATAAATAAGTAAGTAAGTAAGTAAGTAAATAAATAAATAAATATGGCAACTCCCCTCATGTATGCTTTCACCATAGCCCATAAATTTTGTAGGGACGTATCTTCTTTTTTGTTGTCTTTAAAAAAGAGACTTAGCTGTTTGGTCATTGTTAATTTAAATTCTTCATCCTTTAAAATCAATCTTTTTAATGTCCATCTTCCTTCCCTCTTTTTCCCTATCAAGCTAATTTTCATAGGATTATGGTCCACCCAAAAATTTATGTCAGTTTCGACTTCTTTCACATCCAATTGTAATTCCGTTCACATCCAGGCTATATCAGTTCTGGACCATGATCTGTGTCATATAATAATTTTCAAATAATACATATATTGGTTTATGCCCTGATACCTCTCTCTTCAAATATCTTTTATTTTCAGTTCCTCCACCATTTTAAAGAAAGTTTTAGATAAGATTCTTCTTATTCCTTTCTTCATCTTGCTATTTTTATAATCTAATTTTTATCAGTTATTGCATTGTATGCAAATACTATCATATGTTATATCATGGATGGTGTTATGTAATTTCCTATAAAATTGCTCTTTCCTCCATTTGTAGCATAGATTTCTACTAATAAACCTTTTTTTGATTTGTTTCTATCTCGACAATCAAGATCCTTCCTTCTTCATACTTGTAGATTTGCTTAGCTGGAATCATCTCATTAATATATAACACTATTCCTCTTTTTGCTGGTGTGCTAATGAGGCATAAATATTCCCTAATTTGGGATGTTCCAGCAATTGTTTTTGTTTTTCTTTCATATGGACTTCCTGTATTGCTATTATGTCCAAATTTACCGTATTTTCCGGCGTATAAGACGACTGGGCGTATAAGACGACCCCTGACTTTTCCTGTAAAAATATAGGGTTTGGGCTATACTTGCTGTATAAGACGACCTCTCTTCCAACACACACCAAATAAAAATTAAAAAACATCAACTGGCTCACCCACAATGTAAAAGCAGCTATGCTAGACCCAAAATGGCCCCTGCAACAAGCAGGGACCTCACACAGCCACAAAAAGCCCAAAAAAACAACTTTCACACTTTACACACACAAAATTCCACATACAGCTTTGTGATATTTTGTGTGTTTGTGTAGTTAGAGTGAAATACTACAGAAACACACTAAATCTCAGAAAGCTGCACAAATATTTTTATTTTTATTTTTATTATTTTTATATGAAAGCTAAATTTAAAACTTCCTAGCCTAAAACTTAGATCTAGCCTTTAAATGGCTAGGTTTAAAAAAGAACAACTAACCCCCCCCCCCCAATTAACTATTTTTTTTTAAAGCTCCCAAAGGGGAAAAAATCTTTCCCAATAGAATAGGGGTCTGCAACTTTGGCAACTTTAAGACTTGTAGACTTCAACTCCCAGAATTCCTCAGCCAGCTTTGCTTTGCTGCTGAGTAATTCTGGAATTATTCTGGAAGTTGAATTCCACAACTTCCTGCCTGCTTGATTGCAGGCAGGGAGATTTAGTTGCTTGCTGATGCAATGGATTGCAGGCAAGGCAAACCAAGCGTTGCGGCTAGCAGCTAAGGTAAGCAAGCTGGAGGGGGGAGGGATTTTTGCTACGTACCAATTAGCAGGCAAAAATTAGCAGCTGGGATGGCCAGCGTGGTGTAAAAGGGACGTTTTTCCCTTTTAAACGGGCTTGGCCATCCAAGCTCTGGTGATCCCAGCTCAGTTGCCTGCTAATCAGGCAACTCAGCTGGGATGGCCAGCATTGTGTAAAAGGGAAGTTTTTCCCTTTTAAACGGGGCTTGGCCATCCAAGCTCTGGCGATCCCAGCTGCACCAGCGTTGTGTAAAAGGGAAGTTTTTCCCTTTTACACAGGGCTTGCGTGTAACTCAGCTGATTAGCAGCAGCTCAGCAGGCAATTCAGCTTGGCTCCTTAGAGCCATTTAAGGCTCATCAAAGCCTTTTGGGCTGGTCTGCCTGGTTACAGGAGACCGACACCCGGCGTATAAGACGATCCCCAACTTTTGAGAAGATTTTTGCATGTTAGAAAGTCGTCTTATACCCCGGAAAATACGGTAATTTCTTTTATTAACTGTTTTCCTTATTTTCATGGTTGAATTTAATCCATTAATGTTGAGAGATAAAATTTTTGATCCCTCTACAGACACTCCCAATTCTATGGGGAGCAGGAAATACTGCTAATGGGAAAAAATGAGGACTCCATTTCATCCCCAAGCTGGCTGTCTCTCTTTCCTTCATCCACCCAGAATATAACTCCACTACTATAGATAGCAAGATTTCCTGTCACTCTAGAAGCAGTATCTCTCTCTCTGTCCCACTCCAAATTATATGGTAGAAAATTTAAGGAAAGCAGGGCTGGGGATTCACTTTATTTCCAATTCCAGGTTGTATTTATCAGTTTCATTCTAAGTGTGTATGTTTACCTCTCCAAAAGGGTGATGAGATTTTTCAGGAAGAAGATTCCATAGAAGTGTGATGGGAAATAGTGGGGTGGGGAAAGCATGGACATTGTGCAATGCTTGAATAGGGAGAGGGAAGATCTTTAGGTTGCCTTACTTTCCCTCTCATAAAACAAATGTGGAATATGATAAAAGTGCCATGGGATCTACAGAGGTGCTTTAAAAAAAAAAGTCCAAACTCTTCCCTCCATACCCTGTTTGCTAAAGAGGTTCGCATATGTTGTTGATTCCTATAATGTCCATTTTGTGACACTGACTACTCAAAAGGTTGATATTACTTTAAAATATGCACTACACCCTACAACATCTTGAATCTCCAAAGGCCTATGCAAGGGTCCTCTTTGTAGACTTTAGTTCTGTATTCAACACAGGGTGGGTTCCAAAATTTTTACTACTGGTTCTGTAGGTGTGGCTTATTTTATGGGCATGGCTTGGAGGTCATGTGACTGGGTGGGCATGGCTAACTGGTCATGTGACCGGGTGGCCATGGCTATGTGTATAAGGACTACCCAGAGTGATGAAAAAAGTCATTTGTGACAGGTCCTTGCACTTTTGACTGGTCCTCACACTTATGACCATCCTCACATTTATGCCCGTGCAGCATTCTTAACAAACATATCACTCATTTCACAACTGCTTCTCTTCACCATGGTGACAATATAGGGCGAAAAACGTAAATATCATCATATCTTCACTGCTACGAGCTCGCGGGAACCTGGCCAAACCGGGAGGAACCCACCACTGATTCAACACCATCATTCCAGACATTGTTCTAACTAAGCTAAACCAGCTAGCAGTATCTGAACACACTTGTAAATGGATCATAAGCTTCCTAACAGACAGGAAGCAGCAGATGAACCTCTCTCCACTTCTCTTCTCTCTATATATTAATGACTGCATCTCAAATGATCCATCTGATAAACTACTGAAGTTCACAGATGACACAACAGTGATCAGTCTCATTCAAGACAATGATGAATCCGCATACAGATGGGAGGTTGAACAACTAGCCTCGTGGTGTGAGCAGAACAATCTGGAACTGAACACACTCAAAACCATAGAAATGATGGTGGACTTTAGGAGAAACCCTCCCTTACAATACTAGACAACACAGTATCAACAGTAGAGACCTTCAAATTTCTAGGTTCTACCATATCTCACAGCCTAAAATAGACAGGCAGCATCAAAAACGTCATTAAAAAAACACAACAAAGAATGTTCTTTCTGCATCAACTCAGAAAGCTCAAACTGCCCAAGGAACGGCTGATACAGTTCTACAGAGGAATTATTGAGTCATCTGCACCTCTATAACTGTCTGGTTTGGTTCTGCAACCTAACAAGGCAGACACAGACTTCAAGGATAATCAGAACTGCAGCAAAAACAATTACTACCCACCTGTCTTCCATTGAAGACCTGTATACTACACGAGTCAAAAAGAGGGCTGTGAAAATATTTACAGATCCCTCTTCGCATGCTGGACATAAACTGTTTCAACTCCTATCATCAAAACGACGCTATAGAGCACTGCATCCCAGAAATACTTGACACAAGAACAGTTTTTTTCCCGAACGCCATCACTCTGCTAAACAAATAATTCCCTCAACACTGTCAAACTAGTTACTAAGTCTGCATTACTATTAATCTTCTCATCATTCCTATCACCCATCCCTCCTCACTTATGACTATATGACTGTAACCTTGTTGCTGGTATCCTTAAGATTTATATTGATTGTTTCCCTATGACTATCATTAAGTGCTGTACCTTATGATTCTTGACGAATGTATCTTTTTTTTATGTACCCCGAGAGCGTATGCACCAAGACAAATTCCTTGTGCATCCAATCACACTTGGTCAATAAAGAATTCTATTCTATTCTTTAAAAAAACCAAAAATGATAGATTGCACAAGTCAAATGTCCTCTCTTGGTCTCAATCAAGACAAATTGGCAATAGTGATGCAATGTCCATTTCCAAAGAGGAAATGACAAATCTTTTTCTCCCATGTACTGTATGTCATATCAAGACCCATCATAAAGGAATGTTCCTAAGGAAAACTTTGTGTTGAAAGAAGGACACAGATCAACTAAAGAGCCTCTAGGCTGGTTTCACAGTTGACTGGGGATGAGATGGACAAGGCATCATGAGGATGATTTAAAAAGAGTTGTTGAGATGTCTTTGTGGACTGAGGATGATCTCTAAGTGATACCTTCAATGTTAAGATGGCTATAGCATTTTGTAGAAAGTAGTGGAGTCATTTGCAAAAGCAGAGAAACACTGAGATCCAAGGGACAAAATGCATCTTTTTTCTAAAGGCATTTGTTGTTTTCTTATTTAAAAAAATGATTTAAAAGTATTTTTATTAGAACATATTTTTAAAAGATGCATAAGAAAATTATTCACACTTTGTTACCCGCAATTCGCATATTAACAAATCAAGGCTTTAGAATGCTTACATCTGGTTGGATCAAGGGTTTTGATATTTCTTTTTAATCCTTAGCCATTTTTAATTAATGTGACTATTTTGTAGGTAATAGAACAGAATGCTATTAAGATATTCCAGTTTTGTAATTACTTGTTCCCAAATAATCCTACTGAAATAAAAGATTAAGGGGCTCTGCATTTCATCTCTGGTAAAGAGAAAAACTAGGCAAGAGCCTAAGCATCAGAATCAGACTGTAAATTTTGCCAGACAACTAACCCAAGGAATTACAACAAAACTACAAATATTCAACATATGCTCTGGTTTACAAAATCATCCAAAAACATTCACTAACAACCAATGAATTTCTGGGAATCTATGCTACAGGATTGCAGCCCACCATCTAATCACATCACCTCCACATAAAGAGATGAACTGCCTTTGTGAGAAGGAGGAAAGTATTCAAGCCTGGTTATTTAAAATAAAGTTTAATAATGATAATAATTGTCAGAAACATGGAGGCAGTGATCTGATTTTAATTCTTTCTTGGGGATGTAAGAATTGCCCTGAGCTCAGTGTATTCTGTACAAGCTTGCATTGTTGGCAGAAAGAGAGATTTATAGATTCTCATCTAGCTCTTCACCTGCAATCTGATCTCTGGAACTGATTCAATTAGTGCTGGGTTAATGTTTTCTGCTCAGTCTGATTTTGTTGTATACATTTCTGCAAAAAGTTACACAGAAGTAGAGAAACTGTCTTTCCTTTTTAAAAAAATCTGTAAAAGGACATTTGCTGAAACATTAAATCACATTGGCAACTTAAAGATGTGTGAATTTCAATTATTGGAATTACCCAGCCAATATGCACAGCATGACTGACTCAGGAATGCCAGAAGCTGAAGTCCACACATCTTAAAGTTGCCAAGCAGTTGAGAAACACTGCTTTAGACTGTGACAGAATGACCTGGGAACAACCTTTCCAGGTATACTATCAGAAAAACCAATTCATGATTAACAGACCTGGCCGAGGTAAGCATTCACCTTGCCGGCAACAGATCCTTTCCCCCCCTTCCCCCCCTTATTTTAAAGCCCCTTGTTCTCTTAGTTTGCCCTGTATTTCCAGCTGCTCTCCTCCTTTTTCCTCTATTCACCTTTTTTGCTTTACCACTGTTAATCCCAATGTAATCACTTGAATTTTTTATATTTTGTGTCTTCCCCTCTTCTTTCTCTCCTTGTCTCTTTCTAACCCCTCTATTTTTATCATTATTAATCCCAATGTGATTTTTAAAATTAATCATTTTTAACTTTTTCCCCTTTCCTTTTCTTCTCTTTATTTGTTTCCTTTTCCCATTAGTTTTCTCCTAAATCTTCTCTTTTTTTTCATTGTTATTCCCACCATAATCATTTATATTTTTATAATCAATATTTTTATTTTTAATACTACTTTCCTGCTTCTCGTTCTTGGTTTCCTCCACTTGGGTATGTTCCAGCACAGTCTCTAGTTCATCCAGTTTAGGTTTTCCATGCATCATTGTAAGCATTTCATTTATTTCCAATTTGAATGATATGCACAAATGTTTTAAACATTTCAATTAGTTCCTATGTCATTTTGTTCTTTCTAAATTTTCTTTATTCCAATTTTAAGTTTTGTTATGTTCCACTTTCTTTGAATGTCAAGATCAAACAGCTTAAACAAAAACAAATCCTCCTCAAAAATTCCCACCACTCTTATCACTTTAAGAAGTTTTTTCCAAAATACAAGTTTACTGTTGTAATGTATCTTTCCGCCTGTAGATGTCTCTCTCCAATCCACACTTCCAGTCAACACATTAAAAAAAATCCAATTTATTTATTAAATCCACATTGCCAATATTAGCTAATTTCAATCTTATTATTTTAATGTTCCCCAAGTTCCAATTTTAAAATCCAAATCCAAATCCAGTTAAAAAAAAACCCTCTGTTGCAGGGCTTTAGTGTTAAACTTTTCTTTATTTTTTCTTCAAAAGTTTTAAAATTGTTTCCAATCCTCTTCACTGCTATTTCGGGTTTTTTCTTTTAGTAATTACTGTTTCGCTAGGGCTTCTTTTAACAATTTAAAAATATTTCTTTTTTACCTGTGAGGTGGTCAATCACTCACCCAGTACCAGTAGTCCATCCAAATCACCATTCCTGCTCAAAGCTTTAGTCCGCTTGCCCCAGCTTAGTGATGGTTGGAATGGCCACTGCCCCTGCTGCTGAGTTGAAGAGTTTCCTCTGACCTCTGAGGAACTTGCCTGTTCCTCTTGGTTTTCTGAGGTGCCTCTCCTTCTTCTCTGTCCCTACAGGATAGATCTGCTCCGAAGACCCCCTGACAGGGCTTGTCAGCCTGGGTTTTCACAAGGCTCATCAGAGCCCACTATTCCCCGACTGTATCACTGTGATGCTTCCGGTCGAATCCTTGGCAACAGACCCATTGGGTCTGTGAGTGGGTTCCCCCGGACCTTGGTTTTTGGAGAAAGGGTAGTAAAGGGAATTTTGAGTTCTGAGCTCAATAGCTGCTTGGAAAGAAGGTGAATGTTTCTAAATTTTAACCTTTAAAGCCCAGGAGAGTGAGGGAAATGTGTATGCCTGTGTGTGAGAGTGAGAGGACCCTTCTCCCAATCACAGCTGGATCCTGCTCCCTCTGTGCTTTTCCTATCCACAGAAAGAACTATTCTACTGACAGAACCTGAAAAATATGGGGGTCTGGCTAGAGTGCAGGACTTTCTGTTAGGGAAAAGGGAGAGGCTGTGTGAAAATGGAATAGAAAAGTGAATGAGAGATTTGAACTTGGACAGCAAGATGGGGAGTCACTGAGCAAAGCCCTGTATTAGGAGGTGCCATACTCACTGCTTAGGAGAAGAACAAGAGTCCTCCCAGACTCTTGTGGGTCTGAAAAATGATGCCATGTAAGGAAGTGCACGTATTCGCTGTGAGGAGGCAGCAGGTCCTCCTGGACTCCTGTGGGTCTGATTTATTTGAAACTTACTTACTTACTTACTTACTTACTTACTTACCTACCTACCTACCTACCTACCTACCTACCTACCTATCTATCTATCTATCTATCTATCTATCTATCTATCTATCTATCTATCTATCTATTTATTTTTATTTATTTATTTATTTATTTATTTATTTATTTATTTATTTATTAGATTTATATGCCACCCTTCTCAGGAGACTCAGGGTGGCTTACAATGTGTTAAGCAATAGCTTTCATACTTTTGTATACACCTGCTTAGGGTTTCCCCCCCCCCCCAAAAAAAGGCGGTGTTCTTTTTTATACAAAGTCAGCTTATTGCCCCCACAATTCAGGTCCTCATTTCACCTACCTCGAAAGGATGGAAGGTTGAGTCAACCTTGAGCCTGGTAAGATTTGAACTTGCAATAATTGCAGGGAGCTGGCAACTTTAACAGCACTTAGTCCACTGAGCCACCAGTCTCTTGATGATGGAGTTCCCTAGAAAGGAGGTGCCCATACTTTGTGAGGGAACCTGAGTCCTCCTGGACCTTTTTGTTTTTTTGTTCAAAAACCAATGGCGAGCAGCAGGTTTTGTAAAACATACCTATGGAGTGGCCATTATGAAAAAAAAATGAGCAAGGAAGTTGTGTAAGGAGTGGGTTTGCTCAGGGACATAGCTGGAAAACTAAATTGGCTAAATAAAGGTACTTAAAAGGAAAAGGAAAATATATATATATAGAAAAATTGGGGTTTTTTTCTTCCTCTCTGTCTTCTATGAAACCATGTAATATGTTTGTTAAGATTTATGCCTTCTGTAATTTGACTTAGCTGAGATTTATGGTGAGAATGACCAGGGTATAAACCTGAGAGTTCTGTTTTCCTCTCCTTTTCTTTCTTTCTGTATCTTTGTATGTATATGTGTGTCAAAGTCTTTGTGTGTAATGTAATTGTAACTGTTAAATGTATCTAATCCAAAAAGACAAGAATTTTAAATTGTTAGAGAAAAAAATTAAAGCAATGAAAAGAAAATTACCTTTATCCTAGTTTGCCTGGCCAGCAAAATAGGGTGAAAAAAACTGTGTCCTTTTTCTTTCTCTCCCTCTGTACTTTTAAGAACAGTCCAAAGTTACTATATGTGTTCAAGTGGGTTTTATCTGTCTATTTAACACCAGCAATGTTAACTTTAATGTTTTTTAAACCCTGCCTTCAAACTATCTATCCACCCCCACTCCACCTCCCCATCTCTTATCCTCCAAAAATGCCTTTTCTGGGAAGGTCACCCACAAAGGGGGGAGGGAATTCTGTTCTCATATTTTTCAGCCTTGCACAGACAACTACACAAAGCAGATCACACTGACCCAGATGCTGCCTCCAGATGGGACCCTTCATCCATTCAAACCAAGGAATTGGATTTGGATCCAGTCATCAAAAGAGTCACCAGTACAACCAGAATGGAGCAAACCTTCCCAAGCCTGACTGATTGGCCTTATTGCCAAGCCTAACACCACTCAACAGACATGAAACAGAGGACCCTGAGGTGGACAAGTGAAGACTAAAGACTCTTTTCAAAATCTCAGAAGACAGCTGGAAAGACTATGGGGGGAGGGGGTTGAAATTCACTATAAGACTTTCTTTCTTGCCTCATTTATGTTGTAATCAATTAAATGGATTTATGAAGGGATAGCATTTGAGAGTGGTTGGCACAGCAAGTCCTGAACACCTTGGACTTCTATCTGGTGGGAGGAAAATTTGTCTAGGATGTTTGCATTGCCTGTCTGGTTCTTGCTCCATGGCACTAAGGCCCATGCAGTCATACCTCCCTGCCACTTCCATGTGGGAGGGGGCATGTTCTCTCAGGCAATTCCTTCAATGAAAAGGTGGTTGAAAAGAGATCTCCAAACCCAAAGCCCTAATTGTGACTCACAATGATGCTGCCCAGTTGCCCAGTAAGGCTGAATATGTTGCACTGGTGGTCTCATTAATACGAGTTCCAAGGCTCATTGTGCACAATTTCAAAACTATTAAATAGCCTGGATTGCACACTGGCTAACCTCAATTTGGCCTGATAAACGTTGGATACACTAAACGAAGAGCTAAGGCAGATTCAGGAAGCAACCCTTGAAAATGGGCAGCTAGTAGTTATTTACAAAAGCAAAACCATGGCTGTGAAGAATTTGGGGGCATGTGCTTGCTTCAAATCTGACTAGAAGCTCACAGAAAGTGACATCAAACATCTGAAAATAATTGGCTTAGAAAATTGGATACTGTAAATTTCTTTCCAGAACTTTTGCCCTAGCTGATAGATCTTCATGGGTTGAAAGCCCTCCTCTTGGGAGCCATTGAAGGGATACTTTTGCTTCTGATACTGATGTCTCTGATGCCTCTATCAATGCCTTCCCCTTTGCATTAACAGTTTGATCAATTCTTAATCTTTTGCCAGTAAAAGTATATGTGTCATTCACACTTACTATGGCAAAAACGGAGGCATTTTGCCATAATATTTTGGGGAATATTAAAAAGACAGGACATAAAAATAAAAAAAAAACCCTTAAGAGGGGCAGAAACCAGCCCCAGTTTCCCGGCCCCAAGCACAAATTGAGAAGGCCATCTTTTAGAAATGTAGATTTGGTAATCCATTTAGAAAAACTCGGTCAGGCAGAAACTCTGATAAGCAACAAGCCAAATGTTGACAAATTAGCTCAGACAAACATCTAAGATTTGCATTTCCCCTTTTGCCTATAGAGCCAGCCATGATCCCTACATGACCCCATAAGAATTCAGACGGTATAAATCTACTCACTCTACCCATTTTTTAAACTGTCCCAAAATCACATGTAGTTGGTGATTCTGCTTCATTAATAAATGGAAGCTTTCTTTCCAATTAGCCTCCAGCCTCCATTTTATTTCCAATGCCTTTCTCCCGGCTTGGAAGTGAAGCAGATGGATTTTTCTTCCAAAATGCCTATGTATGTATACAAATGTGTTAAGAAAGAATATTCTTTCAGATCACACCGTTCTCTGCAGTTTACAAAAAAATGTTCTAACCTTTGCATTTGAAATTGTAATCATTTGCTATCTTGCTCCATAGTGGTTGAAAATCAGAGTACAGATCTTCTCCCTGCCTGCTTATTTTTATATTCCTAGAATGACCTTCAGATGATGATTGCTACTAGAATTGCTAAGGTTTAAAGCAGCCTTTCTAAGCTGTGTGTACCACAGCAATTACAGGAAGTGAGCCTATTTTTATCTCCATGCTTGAGAAAGTGCTTCTGCATATTAAAAAGTTGTACAAATAGATTTTGGATAATGTCTGATCCTCATCAGTTCCTGACCCAAAATTTTGTTCCTAGAAAATAAAATAAATTGTTTTGTTTTTTTAAAGCCCATCAAAGCTTGTTCCCAGGCCAGCAGTCAAACATGCCTGTGCTAGATAATTTCTCTAAACTAGTTTCCCAGATGAGTATTGTACTATTCAGCTAGCAATGGTTGATCACCTTGTTACCTCAACTAGAAATTGGCATAAGTTTTCATGCTGGCTCAGGAATTCTGAAAGTTGAAATCCACACATCTTAAAATTGCTGAGGTTGAGAAACACTGGCTTAAATGGTGCCTAGGATTGTACCATTATCTTTCACTGCTTCTTCGTCATGCCTTACAAGACTAGAAAGATTCAATTATATTAAAGTCACATTATTTGATAACTGAGCTAAATGGATAGATCTTAAGGAACTATTTTTGTTCATCATAATGTGTAACTAGAATTCTAGAATAATTTGAGCCTAATTTCTGCCTCTTTGTCAAGAGGAACCCTCACAGAGAAAAAAGAACCACTGCAATATTGGATCTCCAAATCCCCACACAAAGATACTATGACTGATCTTATCATTGAGACTAATTGCATAACACTCACCCTGGCTCCACCAGAGTCTATCAATAAGCATGATCAAAAAAATTGCAATATGGCTTAGGGCAGGTCACTTTTTAAAAAGTTGATAGTCATATTGGCTTTTGAATCCCCATTCAAAATCCCCATTTTCAGGAACCACATTTTAAAATTTGAGGCCCAGATCAAGAAGCAAGTGTTGCATCCATGTAAAAAAAGAGTGCTGTTGTCAGTCATCTTAACTTTTTTACACTCTCTATTGGATGTTCCTGCCAGGAACTGAATAAGATGTAATCAGTTAAAATTAGAGTTAAATAAATAAATAAAACTATGAAGGGACTCTTCCGATTGTATTTAAGGTTGTCCAACATTTTACTGCTGACCTTCCTATGATTGCCAATCATTGCTCAGTGAGGCACTGGCTTTGACACCAAGAGCAGTCTCAATATATATTTGTTGCCCCATAAATAACAGAATGGAAATTTTGTGACAAACCTTGTTCCTTTGAAGGAAAACTACTGACTTAAACAGTCTGATGTAGCTATTTTGTTTCACTAATCTAGGTAATGGGAGTTATTAATATTCCTTCCAACTAACTCATTGATAGGAGATGACTTATTTGGCTAGTTAGTATAAGATGGAACAGAGTGTTCCCCTACTTAGTCATTTTCTGATATCAAATTACATGGTAGGCTGATTCTATATATAGTGGCAAACAAAAGGAAGATCCAGGTCTTTTCTCATTCATCAATTTCTATTTCCTCAGTCTTATTGCCAAAATGTGTCACAGGGTGGTAAATTCCTTGGCTCTCATTTCACACTTGCTAAACCTCCGTATATATGACTTAAAAGCTGGCAATTTTGCTCAAGTGATATATGAGTTAATTGTCTCCTGAATATAGAGAGCTTCTTTCTAGAAAGTTGTACTCTTCCAATCCCTTTGGTTATAATGCCTGTCAATGATGGGAGTTGAAATCTAAAATATTTGACAAACAAGCAAACAAGAAACAGAAATACTTATAATATTGTTTCAGTACCTAAGTATCAATCTTAAAACTCTAGGTCTTCTAGATTCGCTTGACTGAACACTTCATTCAACAAATTACTTCCATTCTCTGATAGCAATCTTTCTTCATCTCAGTGTTCCTTGTTTCTGGTGCCTATTCTCTGACATGTTCTATTCAGTTTTGTTTGGTAATAAATGCCCCTGCAGCAATTTGACATTCAGGAAGAAGTGACTTGCAAAAGCTATGGGACCAAATGTGTTATTAATTCCAGCAATGCCAAAGCCTATGTTTGCAGCTTTTCTCTGTCCAAAAACACAGACAATATGAGCTTGAATGCAAATGTTGTCAGTTTTCCCCTTTGTCTGCTCCCTTTGGAAAGAAAAAAATGAGGCCAGCAATTTCAATAGCAAAAACGTCATTCTACATTTATTTGCAGCTTGGCTTTATTGGTCTGTGTCCCTGGCAACACAGCCTGCTTTATTAGCATCTTGGACAAAGAGTGAAATATGGCATACTGTACATTCTTTTTTTGTTATCTTCAGCAGCTGACATATCGGCAACTCAGACATCGCATTAAATAATTTATACTACAAGGAACATTTTCTGAAGGGTTCTAATGCACTTAGTTGTTCATCTTATTTGACTTTTTTTCCAAGACCTAGACTAATGGGAAGAAGATGATGAGTGAGAGAAAATGACCATCATATAATTTAAAAAATCGAAAACAAATAATATATTATTGTGAATCTCTGCCATTTTCTGACATCTAAAGAATGCCAAGGGAATCACAGAGGTGTCAAAATGTCAACATGGTGATAGTGATGATGCAAGCAAAATCCTAACTCTTTTTCTAATGCCACTGATCATATGGCCATGGCTGCCATTTTGAACTTTTTGATCACCTTCCTGTAGATGCCCATGGTGCCTATTCTGAGCTGCCATCATCCTAGACATTTATTTAATTCAGGAAGACTTCATATATAGTTCCCTGTTCTGAACACAGCTATCAGAGCCTCATAGTCACATTTTTATATAATTAAATGTGAACCAACCAACCAACCAAACAAACAACCAGTTAAAATCACTCCTATCTCATCCACAAACTAGCCTTTGGCATACTATTGAAAAGCCAAGCTGGTCCAAAAGATTGTGCATTCCTGATTTAATTGGAATGTATGAATTTGAAATGCATGTGTATTCACTCTTTACAGTATTGTGGAAAGGAAATGTATGTGATCTAAATTGATGGGGTATACAGTTTAAATGTCACTTCTATTTCCAGAGTTTCAGATGAGAGTGCTGTTGCTTGTACATCCAAATAGGATTATTCAAGAGCAACAGGAAGGCAAGCAGGTCTGCTGGAAGGAGGGATAGTCTATGAAATTTGTAAAAATCCAAAACCTTAAAACTAAACTCATGAGAGTAAGGATTCTGATACATTAGAACTTCTGGTGAAATTTGGGATTACTGCTAGAAACTAGAAAATAGAAAAGGGAAATCTGCTCTTCTTAGAAAAAATTATCCTTTGAAACTCAGACCATGAAATTCCTAAATGAATCAAAAGATACCATGGAAGTTTTAAAACTCCTTAGTTTACCTAGATATGTAGTCTTGAGATAATCTTGGTTCAATAAAGTCCAGTTTCTAAAGGTATAATGGCACTTTTTAAATCAAATTTCTCTCTCAATAAAATTGTTGTGTTCACATATTTTTATATTCAGAGCTGGCTAAATTTTTAGTATCTTGACTACCAGAAAAGACTAAAAATGCTTGTCTTCTCACAGCACATCATTGTCAAAGGGTAATGAAGTCATTCACCATGATGTGAGTCAGGGGTGGGTTCTAAATTTTTTTACTACCGCTTCTGTGGGTGTGGCTTATTTTGTGGGTATGGTTTGATGGTCATATGACAATTCTTTAGGATTTAGCAGAGGTACTGGTCTACCATGCTTTTAACTGCTTGCAGAGCTGTGCCTGTCTACCCATTTATTTTTGCAGGCACTGGTCTACTCATGTATTTTTGCAAGTACTGGCCTACCCATTTATTTTTGCAGGCACCGGTCTACTCATTTGTTTTCTTTTAACACTGATCAGGCCACTGTAGGGCAGCCCTTTAAAGCCCCACAGCAAGAGTTTAAACAGTTTTTTTCCCTCTAGCCACCAGCTGGGACTCAGGAGGCAGCAACAGATTGAGGGTGGGGCCAAATAAAAGGTAAGAATAACATGAGGGGTGGGGGGGGCGGCAGATCTGGTTCGGTGACATCATATCGTCACCGCTACCGACTCGGTGGAACCGGGCCAAACCGGGAGGAACCCACCACTGATGTGAGTGCACTTGGAGTAATAGCAAGTGATGGAATTTGATTGACAAAAGCCAGTAAAAAAGAAAAGAAATTCTGAATCACAAACTATGAGTGCTATTGAATAGAATAGAATAGAATAGAATAGAATAGAATAGAATAGAATAGAATAGAATAGAATAGAATAGAATAGAATAGAATAGAATAGAATAGAATAGAATAGAATAGAATAGAATAGAATAGAATAGAATAGAATAGAACAGAACAGAACAGAACAGAACAGAAAAGAAAAGAAAACAGTGTTGGAAGGGACCTTGGAGGTCTTCTAGTCCATCCAGACAAATAGTTATCCAATCTCTTTTAAAAAATTTCCAGTGTTGGAGCATTCACAACTTTTGGAGGCATGTTGTTCCACCAATTGTTCTGTCAGGAAATTTCTCCTTAGTTCTAAGATACTTCTCTCCTTGATTAGTTTCCACCAAATGCTTCTTGTCCTACCCTCAGGTGCTTTCACGAATAGTTTGATTCCCTCTTCTTTGTGGCAGCCCCTGAGATATTGGAACACTGCTATTATGTCTCCCCTAGTCCTCCTTTTAATTAAACTAGACATACCAGTTCCTGCAACTGTTCTTCATATGTTTTAGTCTCCAGTCTCCTAATCATCTTCGTTGCTCTTCTCTGCACTCTTTCTAGAGTCTACACATCTTGTGGCGACCAAAACTGAATGCAGTATTCCAAGTGTGGCTTTACCAAGGCATTATAAAGTGGTATTAAACTTCATGTCATCTTGATTCTATCCCTCTGTTTATCAAGCCTAGAAGTGTGTTGGCTTCTTTGGCAGCTGCTGCACACTGCTGGCTCATATTTAAATGGTTGTCTACTAGAATTCCAAGATTCCTTTCAGTTACTACTATTTTTTTTTTACTTTTTAAATTTTATTTTAATACAAACAATCCATCTTCCATTAAACAGTGTGTTGAGAGCACCTCTGCTCGACATTCCAGGGCGATGAGAAAACCCAGAGCAGTAAAGAAATCCAATCTGGGAGGATGGAGTGCACGGAGGAAGAACTACTGATCTGGGAGGAAGGAAACCGAATTCACTAATGGTGGCAGAGGTGTGTAACATTTAGGTGCTCGGACACGTTGCAGGCGGACACATTAGGGAGTTATACTTTCACAGATTAAATCCACAATTGAAGTAATCAGTGTTACTTAGCCTGTCATTGCAGCTGATTGGAGGGCCGTTTAGTGTGGCTATTTAAGGGGGCGGATGGGGGAAATGCCCAACGCTGACTTTGTGTGATCCATACCTTGAACTCAGCATTTTCCGCAGCTACCAGAGAGACCGAAATAAAGCCTTGACCTGATTAATCATCTTCTGACTGCAGCGAGGTTTATTGGAGTGCCTGGAAGCATTGCAAGGTCTGAGAGAAATTCAGTGTTTCTCTTTTTACACTCATCCCCCCCCTTTCCCTTCTCATTGTGGGATGGCTGAAGGAACAATGGGGGAGACGCCAGACGGAGCAGGGGATAGCACAGGGGACGCAGCAGCTGAGGAGACGACAACTGTTTTGGAGCTGTTGAAGGGAAATAAGGATGCAGAACCGCCGGTGGTCCAACAGAAGGAAAAGAAAGCTCCACGTGGAGACGAGGTGGGAGAGAAGAGCCCAGCTGTTACATCTGAGGAGAAATGTGCTTCAGGGGATTGGTGGCTTAGCCCGGTGTTGAAAGGGGCCAAGAAATCACAGATTCCATATCGCCCTGGGGGTCAGTTTCAAAGCTGGAGAGAGCGGAAGTGGATAGAAGATGACGAAGGGGAGTGGACTTATTCATCTGGCGGGCTTGGAGCCTCAACTTTAGAGGTGCTTAGGGAGAAATTTGGAGAGAGCAGTTTTCGTGACGCTGTTTTGTGGCAGCCCTGGGTGGAAGGAGGGGATGGTGGCAGCCCGTGGCAAGGCAGACAGGGAGCTGAACCACGGTTCCGTTTGGCGAGTCCTAAGTTCAGGCTAGATAAGGTCAGGAAGCAGGGTAGGGTGACAGATCCTAATCCACAAGGGGGCAGAATATATTCAGCAGGAGAACAACAGGATCCTCCACATCAGACGGGCCAACGAGGCAGCGGTCAGGGAGATACAAGGAGTCATGCTGAGCAGAGTCGAGTGGATGATAGGGACATGTTCAGAGGGAGGGGAGTGGGCTATCCCCCCCCCTTGTGGTCACCGGGGATTGGTGGCCCGCAGCAATACCATCAGTAGGGACCACCCCCCATACAGGCTTCTTTCGACGGCAGTGCAGACAGGGTATCCACCTTTCTAAGTCAGATATTGAGCCATCTGGATTTGTATAGGGGTATGTACCCGTCTCAATGGGCGATGGTTATCACCATTACTGCAATTTTGCAGGAGGAGGCAGCGAATTGGGTCGTGGATTTACATAGCGACCACGCAAAAGAATTGGCTGATGTCAGTTTGTTCCTGGAAACGCTACGGGTCCGCTTTGAAGACAACTCGAGAATCCAGGTGGCTGAGGGGGAGCTATTGGCTCTTAGACAAAGAGGCAGACCTGTAAAGTAGTACATTAGGGAATTTCGTATGCTATCCGGTCAATTGCACTCTTGTCCTGAGAGGCTCTTAATACACCAGTTCAGCTCCAGGCTGGATAGAGAGATAAGACAGGCCTGTGTTTATAGGGGTTTACCACGGGTCTTGACTGAGTGGTTTCGATCGGCGATAGAACTGGAAGTGGGGTTGAGGGAGTTCAGACCAAGGATAACCTTACCGCCAAGGGTGACTACTGCACAGCCGGTGGGCCAGAAGGAAAGTGGTTCAGTGGGTCAGTCAGGCATTAAGACACTGACACCTGGTGGGGGAAGGGGGACTCCTTTCCAATGCTTTCGTTATAATCAGTTAGGGCGTAGGGTGGATGAGTGTACCATACCACCTTTCCCAGTACAGTCTCCTAGAGCATTGTCACCCAGGGCCAAGTTAAATGAGAAGGCTCGCTCAGCAACAGATCGCTCTAAGCCGCCCACTCCCACACCATCCAGCCATCCTCGTACTCAGCTGCTGGTAAAAAAGAAGTCTGAGGGGGACTCCACTCCACAGGTGGATGAAAGTGATGACAGCATGATGGAGGATCCTATGGTAAGCGCTCCTGTGCGGCCTTTTTTCATACCTGTGGTGTTGCAAAATATAAGGTCGGCCAAACAAGCACATCATGGGGCGTTGATTGATTCGGGATGTACCCAGTGTCTGATGTGTAAAGACATAGTGGATGACCTAGGGCTCCAGCTCAGCCTTTTAAAGTCCCCCATTCAGTTTGAGCAAATAGATGGGTCTTTGCTGGGAGGGTCTCTAGCTCATTATGTTACGGAACTGGTGGAGTTGCAGGTAGGAGAACATAAAGAACAGCTGCGGTTTATAGTTGTCGATCATATGATTGAACCATTGATATTAGGGTTAGTATGGTTGGACAAATGGCAGCCGGTCATTTGGTGGGAGGATGGTTTTCGTAAATTACATTTACGAGTTGGTCCCGACCCTGTCCATTTTGTACAAAGTCAAGAATGTGAGGGAACAATAAGTGATAACCAGCCCACTCGCCAACTGGTTTTCCCGACGTGTATCAGGACCTTGCAGCTGTGTTCGCAGAGGAAGAATGCGAAGTTCTACCTCCCCACAAGGCCATTGACTGTGCCATAGAGTTAATACCTGGAACAACCTTACCCAAACCACGCATGTATACGATGACAAAACCGGAATTGGAGGAACTCAGGCATTACATAGATAAGAATCTAGCCCGGGGTTTCATCCAGCCCAGCTGTTCACACATGGTGGCTCCCATATTGTTTAGAAAGAAGAAAGATGGCGGCCTTTGTTTATGTGTGGATTTCCGGGATCTAAATGCAGTGTGTGTAGAACATCTATACCCCTTACCTCTCATGAAAGATCTTCTGGCCGCTTTGTCAATGGAAAAAATATTCACGAAGCTAGATTTGAGGGAAGCATATTACCGGGTCAGAATACGTCCTGGAGATGAGTGGAAAACTAAATTCAATTGTCCTCTAGGCAGCTTTAAGTTTTGTGTGATGCCTTTTGGGTTACAGGGAGCAGCCGCCATATTCATGCAGGTCATTAATGAGGTACTGCATGAACATTTATATCGAGGGGTTTTGGTTTACCTGGATGACATATTAATTTATTCTGAGAATATGGACAAGCACATAAAGTTGGTATGGACTGTATTAGAGAAGTTGTTGAAGGCAAAATTGTTTGTTAAATTGTCAAAATGTGAATTCCATCATAACACGTTGGATTACCTGGTGTATCGTATATCTGGAGCAGGCATGGAGATGGATCCTAAAAAGGTCACAGCAGTTATGGAGTGGCAAGCTCCTCGAACAAGAAAGCAACTACAAAGTTTTTTGGGGTTTGCTAATTTTTATCACCACTTTATTCCTTCGTTCGCCTGTGTGGCCCTTCCCTTAACGGATTTGTTAAAGACGAGACACATGATGAGTCCGGTAAGACCCAATCATCCATTGGATTGGATGCCTGAGTGTCAACGCTCATTCGAACAATTAAAAGAGTTGTTCTCACAGGAGCTGATACTCAAACACCCCAATCCAGATCTCCAATTTATTGTATAGGCAGATACGAGTGACGTCGCTGTAGGTGCCGTACTATTACAGCGAGCTCCAGATGGACAATTACATCCTTGTGCTTATACCTTAAGAAAGTTAATACCCACAGAGCGAGGTTGGGCAGTCTGGGAGAAGGAGGCGTTTGCTGTCCGGTGGGCACTTCTTACCTGGCGACATTTACTAGAGGGGGCCCCTAAAAAGTTTGAAGTTTGGACAGATCACAAAAATTTAGAAGCTCTTCAAACTCCAAGGAGGTTATCTCCAAAACAAGTGAGGTGGGCTCAGTATTTTCACCATTTCCATTTTGATCTTAAGTACGTCCCTCGAGGGGAAAATTTCCTAGCCAATGCATTATCCCAAATGCCGCCATTTAACAGCAAAAGAGAGGAGGTGGTCCAGACAATTATGCCAAACTCCCAACAGACGGCTCGGCTTAGGTGTCATCCCGTAGATTCATCATGGAAGGAAGAGGTCCGACGGGAAGTGAGTTGAGATCCATGGATAAAGGAGCATAGAAGCTCGGTGACCCCTAGGGATGGCTTAGCATGGATGGGCTCAAAAATGTACATTCCTAGATCCTTGCAAATAGCAGTATTAGAACGGTGCCATGATGCAAAACCAGCAGGCCATTTTGGCTTTTTAAAAACATTGCACCTAGTCAGGCGACAATTCTGGTGGCCGTGGTTGCGGAGGGAGGTGGAACAGTATACCAAAAGTTGTAAGATATGTGCAATGATGAAGGCAAGAACCAGCAAACCACCCGGTTTATTACAAAGATTGCTGAGCTGAAGAGACCGTGGGAGGACATAGGAATGGATTTCATTGTTGATCTCCCTGACAGTAGAGCTTATACGGTTATATGGACAGTGATCGATCTATTTTCTAAGCAGGCTCATTTCATACCATGTCGAGGCCTACCATCTGCTAAGAAACTGGCACGTATGTTCATAAAGCATATATATCGTTTGCATGGAGTTCCTAGCCGGATCATCTCCGATAGAGGAGTACAATTTACCGCTCAGTTTTGGCGGGAATTCATCGCCCTGATAGGGTCATCTCAGGCCTTGAGCTCTGCGTTCCACCCTAGTACTAATGGTGCTGCAGAGAGAGCTAACTCCATGGTAGAAAAATACCTAAGATGTTATGTATCGTATCAACAATCCAATTGGTCAGATCTGATCCCTTTTGCCGAAGTCGCATATAACAACGCCGTTCATCGTAGCACTGGCGCTACCCCTTTCCAGATAATTCATGGTCAGGAATTCAAGGCTATCCTCAAACTCGATAACAACACAACCACTGTGGCCCCCAAAGAGTGGAGTCTACGAATAGGGAAAACCTGTCCACAAATTAAGGAGGCATTACAAAAAGCGGATGAAGAGTATAAAGTACAGGCCAATAAGAAACGACAAGACTATAAACCATTCCATGTAGGGGATCAGGTGTATGTGTCAACAAAATATATTAAACTAAGACTCCCCGGTAAGAAATTGGGACCCAAGTTCTTGGGGCCATTTGAAATTGTAAAGGTAATAAACCCAGTGACTGTCAAACTCAAACTCCCGCCCTTATTAGGAAAAGTCCATCCAGTATTTCATTGTAGTTTACTTAAGGTAGTAGAAGAGACCCGAGAACCTTCCACCAGACCCGGACCCCTAACCAACACAAGATAACCAATACAAGATAACCAATACAACCAATACAAGATAACCAATACAAGATAACCAATACAAGATTGAGGACATATTAGATTCCAAGTTAAGAAGGGGGAGGCTTTTTTATTTGATAAAGGGTATCCTTTAGAGGAGGCATCATGGATCCCAGTCGAGAATGTCTCTGCCAACAGGTTGCTTCAACGGTACCATAGGAGACATCCCTTTAAGCCGGGGGTAGTGGGTAGTGGAACAAACCCGGGTTAACCTTTCCCGCTTATATTTTCCAGGAGGACACCTGGTAGGGGGAGCTGCCTGTCGAGAGCATCTCTGCTTGACATTCCAGGGTGATTGCAGGCGGACGCGTTAGGGAATTATACTTTCACAGATTGAAACCACAACTGAAGTAATCAGGGTTACTTAGCCTGTCAGCGCAGCTGATTGGAGGGCCGTTTAGTATGGCTATTTAAGGGGGTGGATGGGGAGAATGCCAAACGTGACTTTGTGTGATCAATATCTTGAACTCAGTGTTTTCCGCAGCTACCAGAGAGACCGAAATAAAGCCTTGACCTGATTAATCGTCTTCTGACTGCAGCGAGGTTTATTGGAGTGCCTGAGAGCATTGTGAGGTCTGACACAGTGTGTCATCTGGGTACAAATGTCTTGTGCAATAACAATTGAAATTTACAGCCATATTCATTATTTATCTATTCTTAAACTTAATATTGATATACATTGCATGTCTAATTCTGTAACAATTCTCTTATCCTATTTAATTCTATTAGCATATTTTTTGTATTTTACTAATCTACTTTTATTCCTAGCTTTCATATTTATTCTCTAAAAAGGTAAAGGTAAAGGTGGCCCTTGCACATATGTGCTAGTCATTCCCGACTTTAGGTGGTGGTGCTCATCTCTGTTTCAAAGCCAAAGAGCCAGCACTGCCCAAAGATGTCTCCATGGTCATGTGGCCGACATGACTAAATGCCAAAGGCGCACGGAACGCTGTTACCTTCACACCAAAGATGGTTCCTATTTTTCTACTTGCATTTTTTATGTGCTTTTGGTTGGCAGAAGCTGGGACAACTAACGGGAACTCACCCCGTTACATGGCACTAGAGATTCAAACTGCTGAACTGTCAACCTTTTGATTGACAAGCTCAGCATCTTAGCCTCTGAGCCACCACATCCCTTATTTATTCTCTAGCCATTGATAAAATAGTTTGCATACATTATAATATTCAGTTTGTTCCTTCTCTTTAATTGCAAGTGTTAACCTATTCATTTCTGCACATTCTAATATTTTCCTAATCACATTCTCATCTGTAGGAATCTCTTCATATTTCCAGTTTTGTGCAAATACAATCCTAGTTGCAGTTATTACATGAATAAGCAAATATACATTCTCTTTCTTATAAGTTTCTGGTAAAATCCCCAACAAAAATATTTCGGGTTTCAAATCAATATGTTGTATCTTCTCCAACCACATATGTATTATCGTCCAGCAATTTATGGCTTCTGTGCATTTCTACCACATATGATAATACAACCCAGGTGGTGGTGACATTTCCAACATTTAGCTGATTTGTCTTTAAACATCTTTGCCAGTCTTGCCGGTGGAAAGTGCCATCTTTAAAATATCTGATGCAAGCTTTCTTTATACTTGGATGACATTGTTAATTTGTAGCTTCTATCCCATAGTTGCTGCCATTTTTCTAATTCTATTCTATAACCAAAATTTTTTGTCCATGCTATCATAGTCTCCTTCACTTGTTCTTCTTCTAATTTGATACTCAATAAATAACTATACATTTTCTTCATCATCTTTTCTTCTGTTCCTGTTAATATCTTATCCAGTTCTGTCAATTCCATATAAAAACCATATAATTTAACACTTCATGCGATCTTGATTTTATCCCTCTGTTTATGCAGCCTAGAACTGGGTTGGCTTTTTTGGCAGCTGCTGCACACTGCTGGGTCATATTTAAATGGTTGTCCACTAGCACTCCAAGATCTCTTTCACAGCTGTGACATAAGGAATGGCTCAGGTGTTAGAAGAAATTCCTTAATATTATGCCTGCAAGTAAGATAGTGATTTTATAGTTTTCTCTGTTGATCTGCAGCAAGTGAACTTTGAAAAACAAGGCCAGTTGCCTCAGAGCTTTCCTTAATCTTATTATGGTGAGATTATTGCTTTTATAGAGCTAGGTTTCAAGATCAAAATCCCCTTATTTTTTGTTTAGATTATTAGCAATTTTTAAATATTAAAACTTTATACCTGGCAGTATTTTGTACTTTGTACCATCTTTATTCAACAAATGGTTCCCTTGTACACTTCCATTGGTTACATAACATTTGTGTATAAAAATCCATGACTAGCTGTATGGGAGTGACTGTGACAGCATCACAGAAACTACCAAATCTGTTATTTCCAGTACCATTTTATTGTGATTCAGGTAGATTTTTCTTTCTTCCTTTTTATAATAGACTGCAGAACAATATTGTATCTATTTTTTTACATTTTTATATTCACACAGTTGTACAGCAGATTATCTGCATAATGAAAATCTAAACTTTAACTGCAGTCATGTCCCAGTGAAAGTATCAAATAGCACATAATGCGGAAAGAATGCAGAGGTAGACACTCTGGGGGAACAGCTGGATGGATGATGCCATAGCTTTCTCATGAACAAAAGGCAAAATATTTTTTTCCCAAATAAAGTTCTTTAACAGACTTTAAGATGATGTGTCATAACTTCATGCATGCTCAGATGTAGGAGATTTTCAGCATTCTTGCAATGTCTAATCTTTCTGCAAGCAGGGAAAATCAAGACAGAGAATGCATCTGAGAATTAGAAGACATCCAATCTCTGGATCTCCTATGATAGTGGCATCCAACCTTTGGGCATCAGGGATCAGTTCTGTAGAAAGAGGTTTTGCCTCTTGCAGATCAGAGGGGGCATGGTTTCAAGTGTTGCCTGCATCCCACAGATGTGGTTTCACTTGTTTGTGTGCCTGGTTTCTGGCATGCTGTGGCTCAGTGCTGGTCTATGAACCAGGGGTTGGGGAACCCTTTCCTATGAGACTGGTAGGCAAAAAGGATTGCTTTCCTATTTTTATCTCTATGAAATGTAAATGGTTTAATAAATAATAATATAATTGGAACATGAAATTGCAGGACTCCCAAACCCCTAAAAGTTTTGCTTTTTTTATTTTGGTGAGGAATGAGTGTGCCTTATGCCTTATAGTGAACCAATAGATATTTAAGATTGCATACTGAGCAACAATTATATTTTAGGAAACTTAGTTGAATAATTTCCTTTATTTTATCTCAACAAACTTGTGAGGTAGATTGGACTGAGAAAGAGAAAAGCACCCTTGAATTAGGTCACCACATCTGGATCCAACTCTACTATATCACACTGGAATGTGTTTGACTGCTGTGTCTCCAAGGCCAAAATTAGTGGGGTTTTTGTGTGTGTGTGTGTGTAAAGCTAGTTGGAAAGGTTTTTATACTGAACAAATGACTTTATAATCAGTATGCATTAACAGGAGAAGTCATTTTCTATTGCTGAGAGAGAAAATAGACATCTACTAGATGATTTGGCTGTTCTGTATAGTAACAATATGTTTCCATCAAACCAATTTATTTTATCTGAGGCTTTACTTCTATTCATTACCTTTTGATAGGATGGTATTGAAGCAGACAAAGGCAATCCTTGGAAGTTGCTTAACAGAAACTCCAATTATATTTGGACTTAATAAGCAGAATTCACAACTGAACCTTATTTAAGAAGTATGAGTGATGTAATAGAGAAAAGACAAGCTGTGAATAATCATTATTAACATCAAGGGAAAGTAAAGTCATGAGGCAGAATGTTGAAAACATGACATGAATGTTCTTGTAAGGGCTAAGAGGATAATATTTTTTCATTCAGAAAATGGCAGCCTTGATGAGCATCATCAATTACAAGGCAAAGACTCTCTCTAACTCCAGTTTATATTGGTCTTTGTCTATGTAACTGGACAATTGGAAATTAAGAAATGAAAAGAAATGAAAAGAGAAGGGGAAAGAAGAGTGAGGCTGTACTCTCCCTAGTGAAGTATGAGATAGTCCTGGGAATTCCAACTCTAAAGTTTTCTATTTGCTTTCTTCATTGTTTACTCATAAACTTTAACATATTTTTATTTCATTGTCTCTCTTTTCCAAGTTTAGTGGGATTAAACTGTCTTCTTTCTTTGCTTTATCTCATGAATGAACATTGGCCTTAGGACCTAATCTTGTCATATTATAAGGGCAACTGAATCAATCTTTAATTTCTCCATGCTGTATTTTGCTGCAGCTGAGTCACCTGACCTGCCTCTACAGATTTAGTCCTTCAGATTTCTGCATGACTATATGGAGAAAATGCATTTTAGCAAAGCAAGAGCAAATAAAACACTTGGTGCACAAACCCTGACTTCAAAACATTTTATATCAGGGGGGAGATTCATCCAGTCAATGAGTTTCTAGTGAAATTCAAAGGAATGCTGGATTAATCAGAAGTGATTGTTAAAAAACAAAAATTTTCTCCCAGCCCAGAAAAAAATTAAGTCATCTTATAAAATGAGAACATTCATTGGTTAATGCCCCAAATATTTCTGGGGTATTAGAGCAAAATGTATGCATGGAAGAACTCTTCTCCTTTGAACATTTTACTAGATTGAACCATTTCTGGGTTACTTTGTTCCTTATGAGCAAAAATACAACAGATTCCTTAGTAGAACTGACTTATGAAAGCAATAGGATACAGTACTAGCCAGTCCTGTCTGGACTTAAAAACTAAATAAGGTGGCCCTCATTACTATTTGAATAGGAGACTTCCAGAGAATACCAAGTTGTTAGGGTAGATTGTCAGGTCAAAACAATACTTCAGTAGAAAGTAACAAAAAATATCTATCACACGCGCACACACACTCTTACACATACATACATACCAGGGGTAAAATCTAAAAATTTTTGCTACCGGTTCTGTGGCCATGGCTTAATTAGTGGGCAGGGCTTGGTGGTAGGCAACTGAGTGGGCATGACTTGTTGGTCAGGCAGGCGTTGCCAAGTCGACATCACTTCTTTGCCCCTTTTTTTTATTGAAAAGCTTTACAAACAAAGAATAACATTTCCCCCCCATCCCCCTTCCCCCCTCCCCTTACCCCCCCTTCCCCTCCTCCTCCCTCCCCCCCTCCCAACTTCCCAGAGCAGAATACAAGGTATTAGAGAAAAAAGAAAAGCAGTTACAAACTAAATTAACCTACCCATCCATAAACTAAACCCCCCCAAAAGAAACCTTAACTCCCTTATAGACAACCCAAGTTATCGTTACACTCATGCATATGCAATTTGATATCTTCTTGTCTTGTATTTGTTTTGAACATAGTCTATTCATTTTTTCCACTCCAAAATATATTTCTCCTGCGTATGATCCTTCAAATATGCTGAGATCTTCGCCATTTTAGCTAAGTGTGATACTTTCAATGTCCATTCTTCTATAGTAGGCACAAAGTCTTTCTTCCAATATTGAGCTACCAGCAGCCTAGCTGCTGATATAAAGTTTAAAATCAATTTAGTTTCTAGTACTGTACAATCAGTTATTATACCCAATAAGAACAGCTATGGAGTAAATTTCAATCTTTTTTTTTAAATATTTTGAATTACCCACCAAACTTTTATCCAAAATGCTTTGATCTTCTTACAAGTCCACCATATATGATAATAAGTTGCTTCATCAGAATCACATCTCCACATCTCTTTAGGTTGCATATTTGGGTACATACATGACAATTTCTTGGGATCTAAATGCCATCTATAAAACATTTTATAGAAATTTTCCCTTATATTTTGCGCTTGCGTAAATTTAACAAATCTTTCCCATGTGTCCATCATTATTGGTTCCGGAAAATTTTGCGCCCATTTAATCATACAATCTTTAACCAGTTCTATTTCAGAATCTATTTACAATAAAGAATTATACAATCTCTTAATATGCATTTGAGTCTGGTCTCTAATCTGTTTTACCAAATTTTCCTCACTTCGCATAAAACCAATTTTTTGATCTTCCCTCCATCTAGCTTGGAGTTGACCATACTGAAACCAGGTATAAAGTATCCTTTCATCTTTCAATACCTCTAAAGACTTCAGTTGTAGATTACCCCTTTCATTAAACAAAAGCTCTTTATAAGTAATCACCTCCATTTTATGTTCTATACTTATATTTTCTATTGCATGTCTAGGGTTTGCCCATATAGGTATCTTATAATTTAACTTATATTGGTACTTTTTCCAAACTCTTAACAAGGCATTCCTTAATATATGACTTTTAAAAGTCTTATCCAATTTTTCCTCATACAATAAATAAGCATGCCATCCATATAACAAATCATATCCTTCTATATTTAATATCCTTTCTTCAGTTAAGTTAAACCAATCAGTAATTTGTACTAACACCGATGCTTCATAATACAGCCTTAATACAGCCTTAGGCATTTTCAAACCCCCTCTTTCACGAACATCCTGTATAATTTTTAACTTTACTCTAGGTTTTTTTCCCAGACCAAATAAAAGTATTAACCCCTTTCTGCCATTCTTTCAAGTTCCCATCTTTCTTAAGCACTGGTATCATTTGAAACAAAAATAAAAACGTAGGTAATACATTCATCTTTATTGCTGTTATTCTTCCCAATAAAAATAATTGCATAATAATCTTTGCCCTTTTTTAACCTACAAAACACAACACAATACAACTGGCTCACCCACAATATAAAAGCAGCTGTACTAATCCCAAATGGCTCCTGCAACAAGCAGGAACCTCACCCAGCCACAAAAAGCCCAAAAAACCAACTTTCACACTTTACACACACACACAACACAACACAACTGGCTCACCCACAATGCAAAAGCAGCTGTGCCAGACCCAAAATGACCCCTGCAACAAGCAGGAATCTCACACAGCCACAAAAAGCCCAAAAAACCAACTTTCACACTTTACACGCACACAACCCAACACACTTTACACACACAAAATTCCACATATAGCTTTGAGATTTTGTGTGTTTGTGTAGTTAGAGTGAAACACTACAGAAACACACAAAATCTCAGAAAGCTGCACAAATATTATTTTATTTTATTTTATTTTTATATAAAAGCAGCTAAATTTAAAACTTCCTAAACTTTAAATGGCTAGGTCTAACAAAAGAACAACTAAGAAATCTCTCAATTAACTATTTTTTTAAAATCTCCCAAAGGGGGAAAAAACTTACCCAATTAAAGGGAGATAGGCAGGCAGGCAGATAGAGCTGCTCACTGATGAGCTTGGTTGCAGACAGGGAGATTCAGTTGCTTACTGATGCAATGGATTGCAGGGATTACAGCAAGCAAAACAATGCAGGTGTTGTGACCAGCGGCTCAGGATTCGGTCCGAAGAGTGAAGGTAAGCAAGCTGAAGGCTGGGGGGGAGGAAGGTGGGTGGTTAGCTAGGCTGCTTAGCCAGGCCAGGCAGGCAGGCATGGGGACCCGGGGACCAGGGGGCTAGCATGAGGCCCGCAAACAATCCCTGGCGGCTGTGTGAACTACGCTAACCCAGGGATTGGGGGGAGGGGGGGAAATGCTAGCCCATAACCAGCAAAGCTTATCTTTTTGAGTGAGCAGCAGTCAGCGAGGCATCTAAGCGAGGCAAGGTGAGATCCGAGCAACCAGGCGAACGTCTGGGTGAAGTAGCTGGGCAGTATAGAAAGCGAAATTTATATAGGCCAGGGGTGGGCTGGGTGGGCTGGAAGGAAGCGCCAAGTGACTGGAAAAGCGACTGGTGCTCAGTGGCGGGAAAAGTGAGTGAGCGGTCAAGCAGGCAAGCAGGTGACTGGGCGATCGGGTGGGCATGAGCGGGGAGGGGGGCAGGGATTTTTGCTACCGGTTTTCCGAACTGCCTGCCACCATCGCTACCTACTCGGCCGAGCCGGTCCGAACCGGGAGCATTTCACCCGATACATAAATACATACATACATACTTACATACATACATACATACAAGCTGCTCAGTGGTGGGTTTCTACCAGTTTGCTCTGGTTCAACTGAACCAGTAGCAGTGGGAGGCTCCGCCTGGATATCAGCATGGATGCTCTGTGCATGCACAGAAGCACTGCACGCTAGCGAAGTGAGCACATGTGCATGCACCGAACAAAGTGAGCATTTGCACATGCGCACGTGCACTCACAGTTCCGAACTGGTAGCGAAGGTAAGTGAAACCCATTACTGAAGTTGCTCCATAAATATAACCATTGAAGTCACCGGGAGGCTTTCTTTTTTCAGAAAACATATTTTAAATGATTAGAATTGCTATGCAATCACTGCTATCACTAAATTCATGACTTTTGCATATAGAGATCCCTGGAAAGTTAATAGCAATAGCAATAGTACTTAGATTTATATACTGCTTCTCAGTGCTTTACAGCCCTTTCTAAGCAGATTTTAGAGTCAGCATATTGCTGACTCTAAAATGGGTCCTCATTTTACCAACCTCAGATGGATGGAAGGCTGAATCAACCTTGAACTGATGAGAATCAAACTGCTGGCAATCAGCAGAATTAGCCTGCAATATTGCATTCTAATCATTGTACACGATGGCTCAGTTTAAGATTATGCTATGAGAATAAATCTCTGGGACTGTGGGGATTGTTTATTTTCCAACTTGTAATTGAAGAAGATATTTTCTATCAATGAATTTCCAACTATTAAGGGAAAAAAACTAACACAATTAAAGATTATCTTTCGCAAGTCTTTGGCAAGGGTGGTTAAGACATCTTTCTTGTCTATGTTTTGTTATCTTTTTGACATCTTTTATTCTTATTTTATTGTAATATTTTATTATTTCTAATGTTTTTATTCCGGAAATATCTAAAGTTACTGGTATTTATTAGCAGTTTAAAAAATTAATATATCTTCATAATCATCATTCCATACACTATGTAGGTTATATGCAGTGAGACACTGTATCTGTCTAGGGAATGATTTACATATAATTCATTGGAAATGTGACTTAGCTCCTTGGCATTATATAAAATGAATGAATAAAGACATGCTTCTCACTAACATTTTGTAAGTTAGTAATCAGACATGGAAAGAAGCACAATTTTTTGCAATGGAGCAGATATTCAGCTTAACCTCTGAGTTAGAGTTCAGGTGGATTGATGCCAGGAGTACTAACAAATTTGATGAGGGGGTGGGCTGCTGGGAATTCAGAGGGGTTTGGGAGAACCTCTAGCTGAGATTCTGTGCAGTTTGGAGAACCCCCAAATCCCACTCCTGGCTGGCCTCGCCCACTCTTCCCCTTCCCTCCCAGGAGTTCCCACACAGCCCGTTTTGGAAGCAGGTAAGTGCAGGCCGCACACGGAAGCTCGGAGAGGGTGAAAAACAGGAAGTTCAGGAAGTGCATGTGTGTGAGTGAAGCGAGCGTGCAGCTGCGCTGCGAACCAGTAGTAAAGGTAAATAGAACCCAACCCTGGGCAGGTTCCTCTCTCTTCCTCCCGAAGTCCAACACCATCTCCTTAGTCTTGCTGATGTTCAGGTGCAGGTTGTTTTTTAAGCACCATGTGGAAAGTTTTTGAACCTCCCCCTTTTTGCTGTTTTGTCTCCACCTGTAATAAGACCCAGTATAGTGTGTCATCTGCAAACTTAATGATCACAGTAGATGGGTCTGACAGTACACAATCATGTGTGTACAATGAATACAGGTAGGGACTGAGCACACAGCCCTGTGGGGAGCCAGTGCTAAGCTTCGGGGAGGGGGGGGTGGATATGACAGACCCAACACTCACTGTTTGTGGCCGGTCCCTCAGAAAATCTTTGATCCAGTCGCAGATAGAAGATGGAAGGTCCAAGTCAGTCAGCTTTTCGATACTGATGCTCAGCAGAATGGTGTTGAAGGCCAAGCTATAGTCTATGAAAAGCATCCTGACATAGTTCCCAGGTTTCTCCAGATGGCTCGCTACAGAATGTAAAGTAATAGTTATGGTGTTGTCTGTCGACCTATTCTCCCTGCGGGCAAACTGATATTTGTCGAAGTCCAGTGGGAGGCATGTCCTAAGGTGTTGGAGAACCAATCTCTTGAAGAATTTCATCACTACAGACATTAGTGTGAAATGTCCTTAAATCAGAGCAAACATTGCACAGGTTGAGGAGATGTTCTTTCCTTTACAGAATAATTAATAAACTGCTGGAGTTTTCCTGTAAGGAAGTAAAGTTTTTCTTTAAAAAAAAACTCCTTTCATACTATAACAGAAAAAAATCTGGAAATTTGCAGTGAAATTGAGGTAAACAAAGGCTGGTGTTCATAATCATTTCTAGTAGCCCTATTATGGAAGTAGGGCAAATAGATGGTAAGGATAAAGCTTCTAGAATGAATTAAATTGGAGCAAATGCATGCATTTGTATGTGCTTCTATGTGTATACATGTATATGAGAGAATGAAACGAAATACAGGATCTATAAAGTAGAGAAAATGGATCCCCTTTCTAGCAAGGAGAAACACATGCAAATTAATTACAGAACACGGTGCATGACTTTTTATTGTTTTATTGATTCAGTGCAGTTTCTTGGAAAGGCATCTTCCACTCCTATTAGATAATGTATTATCAAAATAATGAAATGCAAAAATAACTTTGGAATCATGTGCATTGCTCCTCAATTAATTGTCCCCTCTTATATCCTGTCTCTGATTTGGATCTTCTCTTCTTTTGCAGCTAATATTTACAAAAGAGAGGAGAGAGCCCAGTACAGATCTCTTTCATCTCATCTAATTAGGAAACTACTTCAGGGAATCACTCCAAAATCATTATTAGGCTTTAAGCAAGTGCCAACAAGCACAATTTCATTCTGCATGTGCCTTTGTATACAGGCTTCCAACACAGAAGTAGCCCCAGCTGTGGCTGAGTTCTTAGAAGACAGAGTGGATGTTTCTGGTTAATGGTTCTTTTTCTCTGTATGTTTTAATTAAAGATGTAGAGTACAAGCTAATAAGTGTGGAGCGTATTCTGGGTCCTCCCACCAATAATTATCTCTCACGCAAATATTTTTAATTCCATGTTTTACTTTATGCTGTTCCCTGCATAAACAACATTACAGTTATTACAGCAAAATATTCTTTGTTAGTTCCTCCACTCAACCCCAAAACTCTAATTCCCAGAACTATCTGAGAATGAAAGTTATACTAATATAAACAGTGTAGATATTTGTTCCCAATGTATATCTACCCAAGTGTCAAAAGATTAAGTTATTTATTCTGATGCAAACCTTCATGGCATAAAGTTATACAAATATTTAATTACAATGACACAGTATTTAAGATGTCAGAATTCCAGGCACATAGTCAGCCCAGTTGAAATGAGAAAACTTCAAACATTTGATGAAAATAATGCAGGAAGGATGTGGCAACACTTGGAGGTTAGTAATCATGTTTCATCTTTGAATGATGTGCTGCGAGCTTTTAAAGTTTACATTGGAGCAAAATAAACAAGCAAGCAGAACCAATAAAATAAAGCAAATGTAAATTTAAAAGAATTCAAATTCCTCATGTATATATAATTTCCTCTCAAATTGCACTAAAAAATACAATTTATTTATTTAAAATCACCCAACATAAAACATAACTCTGATGTTTCACATAAGAATAAAACTGCAAACCAGAAAGGCAAACATTGTATTTTATGCCTTTGCTCATTCAACACTATGTTGCGAGCAGGAAAGCCTTTCTATGCACAGGTGAACTCACATGAAATTTCACATAAGGTTGGAATTTGCACTATATCAGAGACCATTGTACATAAGCTTGTGAACACTTTTTCCTCATGTAGATATTCTATCTATCCTATCTTAAGCCACACACTGACAAACACACACAAATTCACTGAGAAGATTGTGTAGCACATAAGTAAGTCGCAGGGGTATGTGAGTACAAGCACATGCAAGCATGTCCCCCCCACACAAAATCAAATCCCCCAAAATCCAGCAAGCTTGCCTTGAGAGATATGCAAGTCCAAAACAGCAGGCCCGTAAGTGGCCAAAGAGGTCTAGAGGTTCAAAGAGAAGAGTTGTAGAAGAGTTGTAGAAGAGTTGTCGGCCAGAGTCAGAATCATGCAGTTTCAAGTTGGGAGTCAAGGGATACAAAGTCTGAATAAATGAATGGATGTTATTAATGGAGAAGTCAGAGCTTGCTGTTCTTCTTAAATAGAGGCAATTTCTTTGATGCTAATTTGGAAGGATGGGGTTCCTTTCTTGCAAGGAAAATTGCATAATTCCTTTGCTCTCCTTTCCTCTCAACATTGCAAACCCTTGTCCTGGAAGAGGGTGACAACTAAGATACCTCATCTTCGGATGATAGCTATGTCTTCTGCTGGAGAAAATAAGTATAGCACCATAGAACCAGTTCACTGTCAATTAGTTTGTCAGGGCCCAAGTTGACCATGACACTATTCCTTCCCCACTCAGAAGCCTCCCTTCCTGCAGATTGAATCTGGGCCTTCTTTAGATATTACTAATGAAAAATGTATATGAGGCAGTGAGCATGAACACTATCTGTATCTTTCCAGTCCATAAAATTCCAGTCCACCACATACTGGAATTTTCCTGGAAACATGGAATGATGGAATACAGGACGAACACAGTAACTTTAAATAGTTTTATCAATACACAAATAAAATTGGATAAGCCTAAATGAATTGGGCTTATTGAACTCTTCCAACAGTCAGACAAAGTTGTAAGAATAATGGGAATAATTAGAGAGGAACATTTGAATATTTCATCCAGCTTTTTAAGCAATCATCAAAGCCTGCATCATATTTAAATATAATCAGACTACCTTGTGTCTGATACATACCAAATAAACACAGAAGTGGTTCTTCACAAATTGTCTATAAGGCCAGGCTTGGAATTTATACTACTCAGATTGTAGTTATTGTATGCATATAATTTATTTGATAAATAAATGCTGCAAATTGGGTTACAGATACTTTCAGAATAAACAAAATCCTTATTTCAATAGTTCAATATTCAATATTTCAATATTCTATATTGAAAAATAAAAGGAGGAGAGATTTCCCCCCCCCCCTCCCCTATTATTTGGCTACTATCCTCCATATGTTGTAGGGTGAAACTCCATAAGAAGCCTGGTCTATTTATGTAGACTTCCCACTTGAATTAAACACCCTAAAGTCTGGTTTCTCATTATAGAACAGTGATGGCTAACCTTTTTGCCATCGTGTGCCAGGACCCGATGGGCGGGGGAGAATCGCATGTGCATGTGCCCACGCGCATGTGTGTGCAACCCCTCCCCCACTCCACGCTCCTGGCACATGATGGTCAGGTAGGCCCGTTTTTCTTTCTTACCTGGTTCCAGATCGTCTCTATTTATGTGGGAACGGTGAAAACAGCCTTTCCCCCTCCCTTGGAGGCCCTACGGAGGCTGAAAGGGCCCATTTCCCAACTCCCGGTGGGACAGGAAGTGACTTTTTTTGCTGTCCCCAGCCTCCAGAACCTCTCTAGGAGTCTCTAGGATCCATCTCTGGAGGATGTGGACAGCAAAAAAGTCACTTCCTGTCCCAATGGGAAATGGGTCCTTTCAGCTTCCGTAGAGCGTCCAAGGGAGTGGGAAAGGCTGTTTTTGCCCTTCTCAGATAAATAGAGAGGATCTGGAGCCACATAAGAAAGAAAAACAGGCCTTCCCTACCCCTCCCCTGCCCTTCAGAGGCAGGAAACAACCTGTTTCCCTACTTCTGGTGGGCCCAGAAGGCCTGAAAATCAGCTGGCTGGTACGCACATGCGCCCCAGAGCTGAGCTGGTGTGCCCAGTAATATGGCTCCCTGTGCCACCTGCGGTACGCGTGCCATAGGTTCGCCATCACGGTTATAGAAAGACACTGAACATACTGCACAAGGCCTGGTTTTGCCTTAGACAAGAAAACTAACACAAGCTTTTCATATAGGGGTGTACAACTTTTTCTTGTCAGAAAAAGAAAAGTAGCATCAGCTCTTGGAGTGGTGGACTGAAAGCATGCTCTCCAAACAGAGGGCAGGGATAGCGCAAAATCCATATTGGATTTCATTTACATTTATCTGAAATAAATATCCAGTCGTGTATTACTTACTTTCTCCTTTTTCTATGAAGAACATCAATAGGAACTTAACTGAAAATTTTGAAGGTCTATGGGACAATCCCACTTAAGCCTTCAAGGGGCCATAAAGTTGTGTCCCTAGGTAAGACAAAAGGCTTCAGAGTCTGATGGCCATTATACTTTAGGACAAAAATCTAAACTTCTGTAGGTCTAGCACTGTCTCTCCAGTGTAACTCAAATTCTGAAGTATCTATTTGACTCTTCTTTTTTTAAAAAAAAGACCTGCACCACAGTGACCTAAGACATTAGTTATAAACTTTGCCATGAAATTAACATCTTAGAATTATATTGGAATGACAACATTGCCCCAGTAGGGTCCTCCTCCCAGTAGAGAATCATTTCCAAATCCCTGGGAATTGTGCCAAGTAGCATGCCAGGGAAAGGCCTGCTCTAGGAGTGGCAGGAGAATTTTGTAACCCCCAACTGAGCCATATGTTAGCAGGAATGTAGAAGCAGTGCCAGGGTGAGGAGGGGCAGCAGACCTTAGAATAACTGGACAGCCATCAAACACTGGGTGCTTTAAATACCTACAGGGCCAGCCCTGCAGATTCAGCAGCACTTAGTGGTTATCTTGACATGTCTTCTACATGTATTTCAGAAGAGTAAAAAGGAAGAAAAGAAAAAAATCTTTAGCCTGTGTGTTAATTAGATCCAATAAATGCCACTTAGTGTCAGCTTCTTACTTTCTACTTACAGAATCACATTTTCAATACAATTTTAAATGACAGTTGTTATAATCTCATTTCTTAATTTTGCCCACAGGAATTCCCAGTGTCTGTTTCAAATGTCTCTGCCAAGTAGCTCTGCACTGTCCAAAGAGGCTGGAAAACAGGGATACCCTGGATTCACATTGTGCTAGTATGCCACAAAAAGAGAGGAGCCGGAACTGGAATTCTTTGAGCAGCTACCAGCTTGATGAGGTGTTAATGCTGAATCAAAATGAGGGATATACTACTGAACACTAAATATCCAGTAGCATCCCAGCTTACTGACTTGTTATAAGCAAGTCATTGACATGATATGATTTGTATGGTTGGTTTAGGACATTACCTCTATCCAAGCAATTAAAAAAGCCAAATCTTAGCCAACATCCCAACCTACATAACAGGATTGTTTTATAGATATTATTGAGATATCTTTTACAAATATTGTCCTGAGCTTTTGGAAGACCAAGTGGGATAAGAATGTGATTTTTAAAATTAAATAAATTTCAATATTTGTAATTTTGACTAAAGCAACATTTCATTACAAAATTACTTTCAGTAATTTGCTATTATAATCATCTTTGTCCTGATGATTCATATTAGTTGCGTTATACCTAATTCTTCTACACTTTAGTTTAGGAAAAACTTATCCTAGGAGAAATGATTGGACTCTACACTCTTAATAATAGCAAGAGGAATAAATGTAGAATAAACAATTTTGGATTTAAAAAAACCATATTTTAGATGTTTTCTGATTATTACTTGAAGACAAGCAGTTTGCTGATCCAATGTATTCTGTTAGATTATACTCAGAATAAAGGATTATTATTTTTTTCCTATTCACCTCCAAATACACTTCTGATTCATATTTCATCTGAAGCTGCATTCCACCTACAGCACATTTTGTTAATTCTCAGGCTGTCACTCTTAGAAAGAATGATTCATTTATTTTCATATGTTGTTATTTTTAATCCTTCTGTTTTTAAGGCAGAACTGGAGAATGCAACAGGTAATGGAAAGATCTATACAGAAGAAAACAAATGCACATCTTCAGTGAGATGGATGGCATCTGTTGACAGTTCCAACAAGCAATGTGAAAGGTATACAATTTTTTCCAAAAGACATCAAAGGCTGTATTACAGATAATGTATTTCCATGCACAAATGGGGCATGGCAGCCTCACATTTTGCTATCCTCCATGAAACTGTCTTGCTTATGCTTATTCAAAAAGAATTCTATTTTGCTCGGTGAAGGATAAAGGTCTTATGAAAGCTTCCTTCAGATTGTTATGTGGTGAATCAGATACCTCACATTGCCACTATTCTTGTTTCTGCATTCCTGTAATATTAAAATAACAATTATATACTATATTGCAAGTGTGTGCAAATTCACATTGAAAACACTTAAATCATTAATATCATTAAGATGACAAATCTAAAATTGAATTATATTCTGAAAATACTTAATCATTAATACCACCAAAATAGATGTAAAGTGGAGTTTTTGTCTGCTGTCTTGTTTTTATACCCATCTATTTCAGGGTCAATGATGTTACATAACTATCTCCTATCTCTAATATTCCCTTTTTAGAGAAAAATTTGAAGAAAATTGGTTGGCTGCAACTCGTGGAGGAAATAAATTCTCTTAATGCACTTCTATTGGAGTACAGGATTACTCTTGTAGTTGACCTCGGATGACAATTGAATAGAAAGAGTGCAGTATCTGGTCTGTTTAGATCTCTAAACGGTGTTTGTGATCTCCTCCAAGACCACTTGAAACAGTTGGGAATTGGTGGCATTGTTCTGCAGTTTTTCATTTCCTTTTACCTGGGTAGTTCAAGTCAATTATTATAGATGTATAATAGTTGATTCATGGTTGCTTCAATATGAGATGTAACAGAATCGGGTACTCTTTCCCCTGGTAATTAATATCTATATAAAACTGCTGGGTGATGTCATCCTTTAGTCTGCAATGAAGTACCTTCAATATACTTCAACTAGTGCATAGAGTTGCTGCATGTATGCTGGTAGATGAGATTTACCATAGCAATGTTATACCAATATTAGAGGTGCTAGATTTACTACTGGGATATTTCCAAGTAAAATTCAAGGTGGTGATTATTCCTTATATAGCTCTATATGGCTTAGGTCTAAGATAATTACAATCATTTTCTTGCATTTAGTGTTCATGAAGGGATGCTCTCAGTTCTCCTCTCTACCCACTTTCAACAGATCAAATGGTAGAGGATATCCAGAAAGAGGAATTTTTGAAAGGTGTCTTTTTTCTGTGAACTGTCTTGTCCCATGAAATCAGTCTCCATCCTCTGCTCAGTCTTTTCACTGGGCAACAAAGATCGGGCTCTATAAGCGAGCATTTGGAAATTAAGAGTTATACCACACATTGACAGGCATTTCTGTCATTCATTTTAAAAGTATTATTATTGTTAATTTCAGTTGAGAGTCAGCATGGTTTAGTGGCTATGATGTTAGACTAAATCAAAAAGACACAGGTTCTAGTCCTTCCCTAGATATGGGAACCAGCTAAGTGACCTTAGGTCATCACACTATCAGCCCTAAGGCTACAAAAGTTTCTTGTTATATCTTGCATTAATATTTTGCTCTAAGGCAATGATGGCTAACCTTTTTGCCATCGTGTGCCAGGAGAGGGGGGGCTGGGGAGGGTTGCGCGTGAACGTGCCCATGCGCATGTGGTGCACAACAACACCACCACCCTCCGCTCTGGCACATGATGGCCTGGTAGGCCTGTTTTTCTTTTTTTACCTGGTTCCAAATCCTCTCTATTTATCTGGGAAGGGCAAAAACAGGCCTTCCCCACTCCTCCCCTGCCCTCCAGAGGCAGGAAACAGCCTGTTTCCCTACTTCTGGTGGGCCCAGAAGGCCCGAAAATCAGCTGGCCCCAGAGCTGAGCTGGCATGCTCACTAATATGGCTCCGCGTGCCACCTGTGGCACACATGTCATAGTTCGCCATCACGGCTCTAAGGACTAGGTGAAATCATTGTGAAACAAGCAGGCATGTAACTAAGTAGGACTAATATTAATAACTTTATTATATATATGATACTGTATATCAGATCACTATTGCATGCATTTTCTTTGTATGAAAGTTACCCAGAATGTCTGGAACTGGCTGAGATATAAATGTCAATACCATCAAACTTCAACATTGACTGTCAGAGAGTTCCCTTCAGCCAGTTATGCGAAAAAGGAAAAAATAAATAATCAGTTTCAATTAAGATATTTCTTTTGTGTTCTTGGACGACTATAGTGGGAACTTTTTCAGTTCTTAATCATAGCCTCTCTGTGAACTGGTAATAAGTGAGGATTGGCCGGTAATAGGAATTTCTCTCAGGGCCTAAAGGTATCATACATACATTTGCCAGAAACACTTCAGGGCCGGCCTGATTCTGAGCTCTGGCCTGGAACACAAAGCCTCTATGTCTAAAACTGAATATTAGTTTAGCTTGTTTTCATAGCTTCTCTGGAAATAAGGAATATCAACTAGGAAATATTTAGCACAATAGCATAATAGTCTAGTGTTTCAGCAAGAGTCCAACCAGAAAACACCAGTGAGTTCATTAAGAATTTCAGTGTTTTCAAGATGCTTGTAAATTCCTGCTACAATGCAGGGAAGAAACTAGAATTCTAAAATTTCTTTTAGAAATTCTATTTCCTAAAAGTGGCTAATCATTATCAATATAAGCACAACAAACAAACAGTTATAATTCTAAAAATTAAGTAGGTGAATGGGATGCTTTCTATGTTGCAACTAACAACATTCCACTAATTAAAGTAAATTAAAACTAATTAAAACCACTATTTTGTCAAGACTTGCATATTAGTGCCAAGGTGGTTAAGAGTCTGGGGTGGAAGTTGAATGTGCTTTTCCATAAAATCTAACAAGGTAGGCATGCTCCAGGAACCTTCTATCAAACAATGTTATCTAGCAGGATTCAGGAAATGTGCTTTCTTTGTTGCACTGCCTACTCTGGAACAGCCTAGTCTTTCTCCCTATGGAGATTTGGAAAGACCGGATCCTGTTGGCCTTCAAAACCTGGTTTTCCCAGACATAGGATTCAAGTAGTGGATGAGCCAATCTGTAATGGTTGATATGGAATAATTGTGGGCTGAACTTGATTATGACATGCTTTTAGATTTACTTTGTGTTGACATTTGTGTTCGATATCAAACTTATGGCAACTTGATCAGAGTCACAATCTATAACCAGGTAGTCATAATACTGTAAGTGATTAAATGAATGATTTAAATCAAATGACATGCTTGAATAATCTCATCTTGAATAGAATATGGACAGATTGTTCATTCATTCAATTTGTATGGATGTCCACCTCAAACAAGTGAAGAATCATAAAATCAAGAATTGATCTTCAGCAATTATTTTCCCACAATTCTGTGAAGCTCTCAACAATAATTTGTTACACAAATTAGCAAAGGTACTTTGTTCCAGAGATGTATCTTTGGGACGACCATGACTTGTATGACTGAGAATCTCTACAGACTTTTAGCTATACAATTTGGGATGAACACTGTCTTCGAGCGATTGCGTGCCCCGGTCCCCCAAGCCATTCCCGTTCCCCGGGTTGTTTAGAGTCTCAGGACCCGAAGCTCCGGCTGTTGTTATGCAACGCGAGGTCCGTTGTCAATAAGGCCCCCCTCATATGTGACCTTCTTCAAGAGGGGGGTGCGGACCTGGCCGGCATTACTGAGACCTGGTTGGGCCACGAGGGGGGGGTTCCCCTCGTGGAGATGTGCCCACCAGGTTTCCTTGCATTCCACTAGCCGAGAGCTCAGGGGAGGGGTGGGGGAGTAGCGGTCATTATTAAGGAAGGTCTGAGTCCGAGGGAGACCACTGTACCTCAGATAGCCGGGTGTGAGTCCATCTTCGTGAGGTGGGGTTGTGGTGGGCAGATGGGTCTGTTAGTCACGTACCTGGCTCCCTGCCACGTGGCAACGACCCTGCCCGAGCTTCTCAATGTTGTTGCCGAGGTGGCGGTTGATACCCCTAGGCTTATGGTCATGGGGGATTTCAACCTGCCATCTATCGGTGAAACATCTGAGTTAGCCCGGGAGTTCATGGCTTCCATGATGGCCATGGACCTGACCCAGGTAATTCAGGGCCCGACCCACGTTGGTGGACACACCCTGGATCTAGTTTTTGTCTCTGGTCAGTGGTTGAGTGGTCTAGATATTGGGGATATAGTTGTGGAGCCCTTGTCATGGACGGACCACTCGCTCCTTCGACTCGACTTTCAGACCGCTGCACCTCACCGCAGGGAGGCGGAACCGACCAGGTGGTTCCGCCCCAGGCGCCTGATGGATCCTGATAGGTTCCAGACGGAGCTTGGGCCATTTCCTGAGACACTGACACACGACTCGGCTGAGGATCTGGTGGCTGCCTGGAATAGGGCAGCCGGTGGGGCCTTGGACCGCGTCGTGCCTTCGCGGCCTCTGACCTGGCGCCGAACTCACTTATCTCCTTGGTTTACCGAGGAGCTGAGGGAGATGAAACGCCGGAGAAGACGCCTAGAGAGCAGTTGGAGGGCCAGTCGCTCTGAATCTGACTTGACACTAGTAAGAGCTCACATTAAGACTTACTTAGTGGCGATAAAAGCGGCAAAATCTAATTATTTTGCCGCCCTTATCGCGTCATCAGATAATCGCCCAGCCGCCCTGTTTAGGGTGACCCGCTCCCTCCTTCATCCGGGAGCACGGGAGGATCCCTTGCAGGGTCGTGCTGAGGATTTTGTTCAATATCTGGATAACAAAATAACTCAGATTCGGGATGACTTGGCCGCCGACTGGGTTAGTTCAGGCGAGGTGACTGAGGCAGGTCTTGAGAGTGTTATCTGGGCTGAGTTCGATCCTGTGGCTCCCGAGGACGTGGACAGGACCTTGGGGAGACTGAACGCAACCACATGTTTATTGGACCCGTGTCCCTCCTGGTTGGTGCTGGCCTCCCGGGAGGTTACACGAGGCTGGCTCCAGGAGATCATAAATGCTTCTTTGAGTGAGGGTGCCCTACCGGCCGCCTTGAAGGAGGCGGTGGTGAGGCCCCTCCTCAAGAAGCCCTCCCTGGACTATTTTGGCTAACTACCGTCCAGTCTCCAACCTTCCCTTTTTAGCGAAGGTTGTTGAGAGTGTGGTTGCGTGGCAGCTCCCTCGGTACCTGGATGAAGCTGTCTATTTAGACCCGCTCCAGTCCGGCTTCAGGTCTGGATACAGCACCGAAACGGCATTGGTCGCGTTGGTGGATGATCTCTGGCGGGCCCGGGGTAGGGGTTATTCCTCTATCCTGGTGTTATTAGACCTCTCAGCGGCTTTTGATACCATCGACCATGGTATCATGTTGCGCCGGTTGGAGGGACTGGGGGTGGGAGGCACTGTCTTACGGTGGTTCTCCTCCTACCTCTCCGACCAGTCGTAATCTGTGTTGACAGGGGGGCAGCGGTCGACCCCGAGGCACCTGGTGTGTGGGGTGCCGCAGGGATCGGTCCTCTTGCCCCTCCTGTTCAACATTTATGTAAAGCCGCTGGGTGAGATCATACGTGGTTTTGGGGTGGAGTTCCATCAGTACGCTGATGATACGCAGCTGTACATTTCCACCCCAGACCACCCCAATGATGCCGTGGAAGTGATGTCCCAGTGCCTTGAAGCCGTGCGGGCCTGGATGGGGAGAAACAGGCTTCGACTCAACCCCTCCAAGACCGAGTGGCTGTGGCTGCCGGCGTCCCGATATAGCCAGCTGACACCATCGCTGGTTATTGGGGGTGAATCATTGGCCCCCACGGAAAGGGTGCGCAACTTGGGTGTCCTCCTGGATCCACAGCTGTCTTTGGAGGATCACACGACAGCTGTGGCCAGGGGAGCTTTTTATCAGGTTCGCCTGATACGCCAGTTGCGGCCCTTTCTAGATCGGGACTCCCTACGCACAGTCACTCAGGCACTTGTCACCTCTCGCCTGGACTACTGCAATGCTCTCTACATGGGGCTCCCCTTGGGGTGCACCCGGAGGCTCCAACTAGTGCAGAATGTGGCCGCGCGGGGATTATGGGAGCGACGGGGCGCTCCCACGTGACACCTCTCCTGCGTGAGCTGCATTGGCTACCGGTGGACTTCCGGGTGCGTTTCAAGGTGTTGGTGACCACCTTTAAAGCGCTCCATGGCTTAGGACCAGGGTACATACGGGACCGCCTTCTGCCACCAATAGCCTCCCACCGTCCGGTGCGCTCCCACAGAGAGGGTCTCCTCAGGGTGCCGTCAGCCAGAAAATGTCGGCTGGCGACCCCCAGGGGGAGGGCTTTCTCTGTGGCAGCCCCTACCCTCTGGAACAATCTTCCTCCAGAACTGAGAAAAATTCCCGACCTCCGGACTTTTCGTCGGGCCCTGAAAACCCATCTCTTTCAGCTTGCTGGTCTAGCCTGACCCCGCTGAATTTTTTAAGATTTGTATTATATGGTTGGGTATTTTAATATTTAATGGTTTTAATTTTTAGCCAAAGTTATATGCCTTTTTAAGAAATTTTTAACTTTTGTGTACCGTTTTTTATTTGGCTGTTCACCGCCCTGAGTCCGCAAGGAGAAGGGCGGTATACAAATCTAAACAATAAATAAATACAATAAATAAATAAATAAACACTCTTTGAATGATGTGGGAGTACGGATGGATTTCCAGAAGAAAAAAATTGCAGATTACAGGAACCAGGAGCACTGAGGAATATAACTGGTGCAATGAAGACATTACTGGAAGGGTAATTGGAATCTGTGAGTGGGAGGCTGTTGTTTGATTGTTTGTTTGTTTAGACAAAATTAGTGCTTTGCAGAGGTACTCGTTCTAATCTTTAATTTCCCCCAAAATGTGAAAAATTCAGTCTACTGAACCAAAATATCACTTGAAGTCAACAAACAAGAAACATTAAATATCCCTTTAGGCCTTTCTGTCGTCATTCCTTCATCCTTTCAGTGTTTTTAAGGCCTCTCCTTTAATCATATGCACTAGAATCTCTGTAAGATTCAAACCTATAGTCTAGTAATGTGATATACCGTATTTTCCGGCGTATAAGACGACTGGGCGTATAAGACGACCCCTGACTTTTCCTGTAAAAATATAGTGTTTGGGCTATACTTGCTGTATAAGACGGCCTCTCTTCCAACACACACCAAATAAAAATTTAAAAAAATCAACTGGCTCACCCACAATGTAAAAGCAGCTATGCTAGACCCAAAATGGCCCCTGCAACAAGCAGGGACCTCACACAGCCACAAAAAGCCCAAAAAAACAACTTTCACACTTTACACACACAAAATTCCACGTACAGCTTTGTGATATTTTGTGTGTTTGTGTAGTTAGAGTGAAATACTACAGAAACACACTAAATCTCAGAAAGCTGCACAAATATTATTTTATTTTTATTTTTATTATTTTTATTTTTATTATTTTTATTTTTATATGAAAGCTAAATTTAAAACTTCCTAGCCTAAAACTTAGATCTAGCCTTTAAATGGCTAGGTTTAAAAAAGAACAACTAACCCCCCCACCCCCAATTAACTATTTTTTTTAAAGCTCCCAAAGGGGAAAAAACCTTACCCAATAGAACAGCGGTCTGCAACTTTGGCAACTTTAAGACTTGTAGACTTCAACTCCCAGAATTCCTCAGCCAGCTTTGTTTTGCTGGCTGAGTAATTCTGGGAGTTGAAGTCCACAACTCCCTGCCTGCTTGATTGCAGGCAGGGAGATTTAGTTGCTTGCTGATGCAATGGATTGCAGGCAAGGCAAGCCAAGCGTTGCAGCTAGCAGCTAAGGTAAGCAAGCTGGAGGGGGGGGGATTTTTGCTACGTACCAATTAGCAAGCAAAAATTAGCAGCTGGGATGGCCAGTGTTGTGTAAAAGGGAAGTTTTTCCCTTTTACACGGGGCTTGGCCATCCAAGCTCTGGCGATCCCAGCTGCACCAGCGTTGTGTAAAAGGGACGTTTTTCCCTTTTAAACGGGGCTTGCCCATCCAAGCTCTGGCGATCCCAGCTCAGTTGCCTGCTAATCAGGAAACTCAGCTGGGATGGCCAGCCTTGTGTAAAAGTGAAGTTTTTCCCTTTTACACGGGGCTTGGTCATCCAAGCTCTGGCGATCCCAGCTGCACCAGAGTTGTGTAAAAGGGACGTTTTTCCCTTTTAAACGGGGCTTGGCCATCCAAGCTCTGGCGATCCCAGCTCAGTTGCCTGCTAATCAGGAAACTCAGCTGGGATGGCCAGCCTTGTGTAAAAGGGAAGTTTTTCCCTTTTACACGGGGCTTGGCCATCCAAGCTCTGGCGATCCCAGCTGCACCAGAGTTGTGTAAAAGGGACGTTTTTCCCTTTTAAACGGGGCTTGGCCATCCAAGCTCTGGCGATCCCAGCTCAGTTGCCTGCTAATCAGGAAACTCAGCTGGGATGGCCAGCCTTGTGTAAAAGGGAAGTTTTTCCCTTTTACACGGGGCTTGGCCATCCAAGCTCTGGCGATCCCAGCTGCACCAGCGTTGTGTAAAAGGGAAGTTTTTCCCTTTTACAGGGGGCTTGCGTGTAACTCAGCTGATTAGCGGCAACTCAGCAGGCAATTCAGCTTGGCTCCTTGGAGCCATTTAAGGCTCATCAAAGCCTTTCTGGCTGGTCTGCCTGGTTACAGGAGACCGACACCCGGCGTATAAGACGACCCCCAACTTTTGAGAAGATTTTTGCGTGTTAGAAAGTCGTCTTATACCCCGGAAAATACCGTATTTTTCTTTCTCTCTGCATAATTTTCAGTTCTCTTTGCTATCAAGTGATGTTCTGATTGAAACTGATTTTGTTCCTTGACTTGTTCCTTTTGCATTTGCTGACTTTCCAGCCTTTGTGATCTGAGTTTTCCAAAATGTCTTGTGATTATCATTCACTAGCACTAAATGTTCACAGTCAAGAATACCTTGGCTACCTAGAGTGACTCAACTAGAGCTATTTTGCAAGAAATTTATTTTAAAAATATACCAATATACTACCAATATACTATTCTACAACAAATTCCACCAATTGCTCGCTGTCCTCTGATGATTGGACCTTCAATTATTTTCACAACTGGTAGGATGATTTTAATGCCTGCAAAAAGCAATGGATATAGACAGAAATTTAAGATTTCAACTGTGTCTACCCTATGTATATCACTCAGACTTCTCTTTGCCTGTCAGATTATTAATAGCCATTTTCTTCTATTCTGGTCTCAAGACATGCAGCATATAAAGCTTGTGTATTATGGCTGAACAAGGCTTTAGATTCAGTCCCCAATGCCTCTCCCAAAGTGCTTTGAAATGTGTAATGGAGCAAGCACCACATTCATCTATAGCATTTTAAAATAGTGACATCTTGTCTAAGGGTTGATTGCCAAACTTTGGGGGGGGGGGAAGGTGACAGGTTTGAAGAATTCTTATAATCTTTCTTTGCATCTTTCTCCCTGTCTAGAGTTCAGTGGCTCCAGAAAGCCAACATGCAACCGCCTCCTCTTTTTTTATTTCTTAAAGGATTCTCAGCATGCTTTATTTTCATTCAGAAGAGGAGGGCGAACTGTGTAAAACTAAATCAATTTTATTGATTGTGAAATCTGTACTGGAAGTTGGTTCCAACATATTTTTTGGAAGTATATCATTACTCTGGATAATATGAGAACACAATCTCAAATCTTCTATTGTGCTTCAGTTCAGAACCTGAACTGAGGAATAGAGAAATAGTCCCAAATGAGTTGTTCACTTTCCAGCTTCATTCATTGGAAAAGTTATTTGAGGTGCAAAATAGCTTCAAAAATGTCTAGCGAACTTGCTTCCTAAACAGAGTTTCTGGAGCAGGTATCTATCATGATGAACAGATAAGCTGCCTCTTCTATCTGCTTACAATATGGGTGGAATTGACACAGATACATACTCATTTGTCATTTTGTTCTAAGTGCCAGTAACCAGCAGTGTCCTAAATAACCTTTGCTTGTCCTAATGATTTTTTGCAGGAGATGCTGATCTTAAGTGGCCATATATTTTCCAGTAAATTTTTTAACCTGAAGATATTCTTCCATATTAATATGATATTTTTGTACCAAAATCTCTTTGTACATCATTCACTTTAAATTCAAGTCGCTTGAGAACTCTATGTTATATTAGACCCTGATTTTTTATGTCATTGCATAATTGAATGTCTTCCTTTATTTACTGAAACAGGAGCAAAGTCATCAGTCAAGGAGATGAAGTACGGGTGGACCTCGACTTATAACCACAATAGAGCCGAAAATTTCTGTTGTTAAGTGAGACATTTGTTAAGTGAGTTTTACCCCATTTTACAACCTTTCTTGCCACAGTTGTTAAGTGAATCACTGCAGTTGTTAAATTAGTAATCCGATTGTTAAGTGAATCTGACTTCATTCACTTCACTTATCAAAAGATTGCAAAAGTTGATCAGATGACTTTGGGACACAGCAACAGTCATAAGTATGAACCAAGCATCTGAATTTTGGTCACATGATCATCAGGATGCTGCAAAGGTTGTAACTGTGAAAACAGTTGTAAGTAACTTTTTTCAGTGCTGTTGTAACTTTGAACATCACTAAATGAACTATTGTAAATTGAGGATTATCTGTATCAAAAGCCACCAGGATTACAAATATAAATGCTTAATTCTATATGTAGTTAAAATAGGTGCAGAATCACAAGGAATATTATTGTAAGAAAAATCTTCCAGAGCCTATATGAGCAACATGAGCCACAGGTAGCTTCTTCCTGGCATTTCTGTTTCCTTCCAATGCTAAAAGAAATGAAGTCTGGCTTCCCAGGATGCACTTGTTTTGGGATTGAGTGTTTGTAAATTGATGTCTCTTAAAGGGGTGGGTCAGCTTCCCAACAATACAGATTGATATTTGGCACCAGCCACTAAATGGAGCTAGAGAACAACAATATATACACAAATTATGTGATGGGGCATGACAATAGCCATTTATTTGCTTTTATTTTATTATTGCATTTGCTATGTTGCCCTTTTTCTACAGGTAAAACCTCTTTTCTTATTTAATCCAAACAATAATTCTATGAAGAAGGTAGGCTGAAAGAGAGTGACTGGTCATTCAAATATTCAAATTAGCTTTGAGTATGGTTTTTGGATTCCAGTTTCACACTCAGCATACTTGCTCTTCACTTTAAAAAGTATTGGGTGACAGAAGATGGATGTTGAAGTCCTTGACAACAGCAATGGTTCTTCTGAACCATTGAAAATACCCAAAAAAGTGTACCACATGTCCTACTGTGCAACCTAGGAACAGTTGTTATGAAAGATGATTTCCATACCACTTCTGGGGGAAAAACATTAGCTAATTCAAGAATTCCCAATTAAAAGCTGATGGTGTCAACTATGCAAGATTTTTGGGAACTAAGAAAAAAATCCTGTTTCTGCCATATGATTATTTCTTCCTGCTATCCAACTTAGTCGAATGACTATTTCTATCAAAACTAGACACTGCTTCTTGGGAAAATAAAATGAATGCCTATGAACAGATCCAAAGTTCATTTAGTGAGGCCATGTCTGTAAAGCAAAGCAGTAAATCACTTTGACTGAACAGTTTCCACAATTTCTCCTCCTCCCCAACCTGCTGCAGTTACAAAATGTAATAAGAACAACTCAAGATGACCCCCCTAGTGATAGGTTATGTTGTAGGGGAACTGCCTGAACACCTGCCACTGATCCTTTATTGACTGCTTTCATTTTCTGTTGATTTATAATAGACATCCCCAAGGCTTTATTTAGGCTGCTGCTAATTTAAATTAGATCCAAAGTAGAAGGCCTCCCTGGACAAAGACTAAATGTGAAGTCATTAATTACTATTGTTGATGGTACAACAACAACAACCAGTTGGGCAATTTAAAAGCTGATCTGGGGGCAATTGTATATGCAAGCTAAAAAAAAATTCTGACATATTAAAGTGATAACTGATGGCAAATCAAAAACTACAATAAACTGAAATGTTTTAATTAACTTCTCACTGTAGCCAGAAACAAAGTCTGCAACAAAGCAACAGAAATGATAGTTAGTGAACAAGAAAAACACCAAAGATAGTTAGTGAAGAACACCAAAGATATGAGATGTACCCCATGGGCACAGCTAGAACACAGCTAAGTCATAGGATCAGTTACAATTCTTTCTAAAAGGCCTATGGTAGACATATCACTACAGATTTCTATTTCTGACAAATTCTGAATTGAACTTTGGAAATTTTAAATTTTAGAAATATCCCAAGAAGTATGTGGAGGAAATTACTTTGAAGCAGGGGTGAAATGCTCCCAGTTTGGACCGGATTGCCCAATCTGGTAGTGATGGAGGTGGGTGGTTCGAAGAACCGGTAGCAAAAATCCCTGCCCATCCATCCCCATTGACCAGCTGAGCCACGCAATCATCAGAGGCTTTTTTTTTATTTTTAAAAGCATTTTTTCTACAACCTCTTTGGCTGAAGAGGTTATAGAAAAAATGCTTTTAAAAGTAAAAACAAAGCCTCTGCCAATCAGGCAAGTCAGCTAGGATCATCAGAGGCTTTAAAAAGGAGAAAAACCTCTTCAGCCAAAGAGGTTGTAGAAAAATGGTTTTACTTTTAAAAGTAAAAAAAAAAAAGTTGGCCACGCCCACTCAGTCATATTATCCCCCCACCAAGCCACGCCATAGAACCGGTAGTAACAAAATTTACATTTCACCACTACTTTGAAGCCTCATTTAGCCTAAGCCGGGGTGTCAAACTTGCAGCCCGCAGGCTAAATGCATTGGCCACACCCACACCTGGTTTAGGGGATGTGTTGCAATTGTCATCGTGAGTTTGACAACCCTGGCCTAAGCCCTCTGTCTTGTATAACACCAATGCTCAACAGGGATGTAGAATTATTTCTTCCCATTATAGAAATACCAACAGGAACAACATATGATATAATTTTTAGCTGGCAGAGCTTTTTGGCATATTGCAACTCAGTATTCTGAATAGAGATACGGCTTGATTACTCAAGAAATTTAATCTCCCATCCCTGTTCTGGTACCTCTGGTGTTGGGTTCCAGCTTCCATCATTAATAGTCATGATGACTAGGAATGCTATGAGTTATTGATATACTGCTATACTGGAAGGCATCAGTAAGGGAAAGCTGTCCTCTATGAATACCTAGTGTTCAGCAAGCTTGGGGAAATCATAGACTAGTCAATTACAAACAAGATGGAGAAGGCGCTTTGATCTGAAATATTAGAGATTTTTTATTCCTACCAATGAGTGAAGCACTACTATTCTTAGCAAAATCAGGTTTACATAAGATGTATCATTTGTAATGTTGACATGTATTTGTTGATTCCTTTCCTCAATATACCTTGTGTTCACATTTGTAAGTTAATCTCTTCAGCATGGAAGCATGAATAAATTGAAGTGGCTAGGGAAACACATCATAGCTGTGAGATTAAACTATCTGAAAATAATTGGCCAAGGAAGCAAGTCAGTTTGGTCAGCAGCATAATTATCCCAAATAACCTTTCTGGTCAACAAGCTATGATTATGAATTCAAATAAAATATCTTAAACTAACCATGTATGTCTGTGAAAACTTGATCTCCAATTTGAAGCGCTCATTCAAATCAGAACACGTTACAGCAATGAACAGCACACAACAACATTGAGGAATCAATTGCACTTTTATCCATCTCTCACAACTGAAATCTTCTTTGTCCTTTCTACTGATTTCCAGGAAAGAGTTACTTCTTGTGCTTCATACACAAGAATATCATGCATATAGAAGAGAGGTGAGATATTCCCTGCCGCTGAAAATATAACTGTGTTGGCAGGGAAACAGTGAAACAAACCTGCATCCATATTCAGATAAATACATTTTGGAATCCTGATTGGAAGAAAGCATGTGATGGCAGGATGGGCCATTGCACATATCCTCATGTGTTTTTTGGTAAACATCAAGAAAACAAAAATATTGCATATTCAATGAGCAATGTTCTTTACAGCAACAATAACAACAAAAAAAACCACATTTTCTTTATCTGATTTTAATTACAAGTCAGTGATATTTACCTCCAAATAGGTAACCTGTAGCCTCTTCATTGCAGTTCTCAGAGTTTCCTGAAACTATCAATAAAAGAAGATTCACTTTCCCACCATTTCTTGTGCTGAATAAAAACCTCCTCCTCCTCAATAAATGCAAAGCCTTAATAAACTGGCAATAAAACTGGTTTTGATTGGTTTCTGAGTAGCAATGCATTGCCTGTACTAGTTGTTTAGTCTATTAAGACCATGCTGGTTTAGTAGTTTCAAAAGGAGTAAAGTTTGCATTTTTGGTGCTGATAGAAATATTCTTCCTTCTGATAAATATTAGAAATAGGGCAATGTATTTTTTTTAATTAACGGCCATTCCAAACAAACACACAGTGTGGATGAAAAAATTACAGTTCATTTGCCATGGTTCCAGTCCTTCCTTAAAAGAAAATCAATTATCCAAGGGCAAACCATGTGCCAGTTATCACATCTACTCCAATCAATAGCTCCCAGAGCTAGAGCTGTGTATATTAGTAACATTCTTAATCGAACCATATCTAGATAAGCAATCAGCTTCCTTTGCAAAATTTATTTTTGTGCCTTCGGACTTATAGCCCTTCTGATGTTTAAAAAAATCTTTTTTTAAAAAAGTGAATGCTATATAGATAGGTATCAGGTAAGTATCCCTGTTATTTTAAAGAATGCTTCTCTGCCCCATATAGATCCCAAACACATTTTTTAAACATTGGAGTGATAGATAACTACAGCTTAATCATGCTTAAAAAGCGGTTCACTTGTCCAGAAAAAGGACAATGGTAAGTTTAGAGAAGAAACACACGTATTACTAAACAATCTGCTTTAAAGTAAAAATCACGACATTTATTCCACTTTTAAAATTTTAAACTTTAAAACTATTCAGCAATTTTTGAGAAAATAAGGCATTAAAAAGATCTTAAAAACACAGAGCAGAGCTAATATATTTTTATTTTGAACATCAGAGTGAAGGGTTCATACTGGATATCTAAATTGAATAAAACTGTTTCAACAAGTCGTCTAAAATTAAACACAGAAGGAATTTGTCTAAAAATACTAGGTAGACAATTTCACAATTGGAGTACCATTACAAAGAAATTTGTGTTCTTATCCATATTGATGTGGAAAGAGCAGCCTTTTAAATAGTTCTACTCCTAAGCAATCTTGGTTTTTGTGAAGATCATGTGATGAAGTACATAGAGAGGTATGAGGATCTGATTGACGGGGGATCTTATGATGAAACCGTAAATAATATTTTTGGACACAGACTGGGTTTATATTTATTCTATATTATGGGTACATCTAACACTATTTTTTGAAATCTATATTAATTTTAACATACTGTCAGAAGGAAGTTCTGAGTTTAAATCATAGTCATGAATGAACATGGGATAACTGCTTGAAAATGAGTATAATTTATTTGACAGCATAATATGCAAGATAGTTCTCAAAGGTGGCCATGAATGAAAAGGTTAGGGACAGTAATATTTATAGTGAGGTTGAGATGTGTAAATGTGTGAAGTTGAGGTGTGCAAACATGTTGACTGAAATGAATGTTTTGAGGGAATGTGTGAAATCTTGCAGGGACAAATCCCCCCCCCCTCCGAGTGTGATAATTGTCTAGTTGTTCTGTGAAGGTGAGGGGAACTGTATTGTGTGTCTATCAGATTTTCGTATCTTGAGGGGATTTGCATGTGTATAATTAAGTTACTATATTTACTGATTTTTTTGAGGGAAAGCATGCTTCATCAGTTTCAGCCTATATATATCACTGTAGGCTAAAAGGCTTATGTGGCAGTATTTTGAAATGTTGTTTCTTTTATAATATCAATCGTGGGTTGCCCCCAGTTCACACCGGTTCTATAGAACCGGTAGTAAAACCGACGGGAGGCTCTGCCCACCGACCCCAAGATCATTAAAACGCTTCTGCACATGCGCAGAAGAATGTGTGCATGCACGAGTGAAATGAGTCCATGGGTGCAGCCCCGCTGCGAACTGGTAGTAAAGGTCAGTAGAACACACCCCTGTATAATACCACTAGTGGGTTCACTAGTGGATGAGGGAAAGCCTATGCTAATATATGGATAGTAAAGAGGGGAATGGATGGCATATTGGATGGCATATTTACACCCCAATGCTAAAAGAAAAAAAGCCATTCAAATCTTAAGTCGTGTTCTTCTAATTCTAACATTCTCTTTTGTCAACAGCACCCACTCTTTCTTCTAAAGAGTTTCTTAACCTTAGCTGTTTGAAATTGTGTGGACTTCAACTCCCAGAATTCCCCAGCCAACATAGCATAACATAGCTGGCTAGGGAATTCTGGAAGCTGAAGTCCACTTATCTTCAAATTGTCAAGGTTGAGAAACACTGATCTAATCCAAACCATGGACAGCAAAATACCATTTTCCCTTTTTCTGATTTTCTTACCTTTTGTCATCTTCAACAACAATAAGTTTTTTATTGGTGATAATTCAAAGGTTTCCTGGCATCTCCTCAGTAGAATTTTTCATGAAGAATTTTTCATTTTCACAGTTGACCAAAAATCTTGATCATGCACTAATTCTAATTGATTTTATTAACCCTACTGGGTTTTGCTACTTGTTTCTATATACTGGCAGTGTCTAAGTTCTTTTCAGCTAGTTTTGCTGCTAGCTCTTCCACTTCCACCATTCATCTTCTTCCCTGAATCCTCTTTACTGGAATTTAAGACTCTATTTTTAATGCCAGCTAGGATCTGTGACTGGTACCTACTTTCAGATGCTGCTTATCTTACAATAACCTTCTTTTGAGAATCTGAACTAATTTCTACATTCAACTTCTTATCATCAAAGCAAGTAAATATCAACGGTTATGTTTCATTGATTGCATGGATGCATGGAAGTCAGTAAGATGCTATAGAAAGTATCAGGATCATCACAGAAGGTATATTTATAATAAGCTATGATTTGAAATAGTTGGCAAAAGACTAGTGCAATTAATTTGAAAATAGATTAATAGGGTGAAAAACATCCAATAGTAAGCTGTCTGTTAGTGTGCATTAGATAAATCTAAACATAAATTGATTAAAGCACGAATTACTCTGGAAAGAGTGCAGGAGATGCTCAGCTGAAGCTGAGCAAAAGCTGCCCTTTGTCATAGCAGTGGTCTAAACTTACAGGAGCTGTTTGAGATCTAGAATCACTTCTAAGATGATTCAATTTTTGATCTCTTCCTAAATAGGATATAACCAGTGGTGGGCTGCAACCAGTTTAACAACTGGTTCTGTGAGCATACACTTCACATTCAAAATACAGCAATTTGAAGTTTAGCTGTTTACCTTTTAAGGCAGCCACGGTAAGTAGAACAATTGAAGCACAGAAATCAGCTATGTCGCGCGAATCAGCTGAGCCAGAAAGAAGGAAATAGAGGACAGGATAGCGTAGGGGCGGGGGGGGGGGGCAGCTGATCATCAGAACTACTGGTTCACCAGAACCGGCACCAGCCCACCACTGGATATAACCAATCTCAGATTGATTTATCTTTTTTATGAATGCTTTTGAATTAGAATTGACTCCAAGTGACTTTCTAGACTAGTCCCTGCAATTTTCTTGGCATGATTTAAGAACTGGTTAGCCACTGGCTCCTTGCTGAGAGTGAGTAACTGGCCCAAGACCATTCAGCTGTCTTCATATTTAAGACAAAAGAACTCATCGTCTTTTGGTTTCTAGGCTAATCCCTTATCATTACACCAAACAGCTCTCTTAGTTTATCTACTAATTCCTAAACAAAATCATAAAACTTTCCATATTTCCATTGGAATAGAGTTCATTATAATTATTTTATTCTTTATTAGAACCTCACTTTTACAAAAATAAAACAAAACAAAACGAAGGACCACTTAATTAACAAACTTCCAAATTTAATCAGATTTATTAGATAAAAGCATTATATATGATAGAGCTCCCTCTCAGTGGACTACTTCATTTAAAGCTTCATGTAAACTCCAAGCATCCATGGTATGGATTTACCAAGTTCTGGTAAAGATATCTGGTTTAAGCTGTGTAAATCTTCAACAGTAATGGTTTACCATTGACATTTGGGATATTCTTCAAGAACATTCAATGTAGCTTTTGCTGAGTTATTGATTTCCAGGTCTAGCCTCTTTATTTTAATATTGACTAACTAAAAGCTTCTGGAATTTTCATATACATGCTTTTGTTTCCAAAATCTAGCACTCAGTTATACAGTAGATTTGTGATTACTTTCTCCCATATGAGATATATTAAAGGGACATATATCCATATACTTGCCACCTGTGTGAATAGATGTTGAAGATCCATAACTGATTATGTGCTAAGTTGTTTACTCTTCACAACCACATAGATTTTCTTGATGATCTGTCCTTAATCTGATCTTCAATTCTTCCAATGACACCTTCATCAATACTGAAACTGAATTTATCAGTTTCTGCTGCTCATCTTTTTTCTCTTTCCCTCCATTTTTCACAATATTAGAACCTTCTCTAAAGAGCAAGGTGTTCACATAATCTGTCCAAAGTAGGATAAATTGAGCTAGTCATTTGTGCCTTGAGTAAGAACTCTGGGATGATTTGTTTGATGAGTCATTTATTTGTGGAGTGGGGTGGGTTTTTTTTATTGGTTATCCATGATATTCTTGGGAATCCTCTGCAACACCAACATTAAAAAATGTCAATATTCCTCCCACCTTGCTTTTTCAAAGTCGTTATTTGCTTCTATAGAGTGTTACAGAGAATATAATGGCTTGCATAATTCTGATCTTTTGTAGTACACTGTAAGTAGGAACTGCAATAAAGCAGAATTCCTACAATGCCAGGAGTTATAACCCATAGTTCAAAATCTTCTGCTAGATGAATAGCTTGTATAGTATGTATGCTTGCCCATATACCCTATTCAATTTGTCTTTTCATACGCTTCAGATGTATTCATATGTAGGGCTATTTCTTGAGAAGCATTGAATAGCAATTTACCTGACAAGCCCTTCTTTCCTGAGAAAGGAAATGGAAGATATTAAATTATAGAGATTATCTGTATCTGGCAGCAGTTGTTCAGATAGACCACATCCTGTTCTTAAAAAGCTTAAGAATACTGGATGATATTTAGGGATAAAGCTTGGGATGGACTGGAGAAGGAACCTTTTTCTCATGGAGGGATAAATTATAAATAATTGGACCATTCTTATACATTCTAGGAAACAGAGATTTAGAATGGTACCAGCTGGCAGATGGACTGCTGAAATTTTACCATCCTGGCTCTATATTACATTAACCTCAAAACCATTATGAAGTTGGGGCCATATTTACCCACACTTGCATGATGTGGGTTTCTGTCTCTAGGCTCTGATGTTTGGATACGACTTTTTGTGGGCAGATTGCTGGTAATGCAAGTAGGACAAAGTTTTAATAAAATAAGAAGAGCTGGATTGTGAAGAAAGACAAGAGGTTTGGGAATCATACTTTTTGAAGGTGACAGGTACATATGCTATGTAAAGTCCTCTTCTGACTGCTGGGATCAGTTGTAGAAAGGGATATTCTGCCATGGGCTCCAGATTGGACTATTCTTTCAAATATCCCTGAATTCCTTTATTGACAGATTTGTCTGACTATTGCAAAAGCAGTATTTGAGAAGGGCAACAAATTATAAAAGGGGGTAGGCGAATCAAACAATTAAAAACCAGTAGCAGAATAAAATAAAAAGAAAGAATCCAAGAGTAGCAAAACAATATGCAAAGGACAGAAGTACCTCATTCCATTTGCTGAGGGCTTAGTTGAGCAAAATAATTTTAAATGGAACCCAGGACAGAAAAAGCCAGAAGGCGAGACAATATATTTATAGGCAGAAACTGATTGATGGGGCGTATCTGAATTATTAGATGAAGCTGTTTCTGGGTTTTACTATACCAGTAAATCATACAGATTAATTACAATTAAAACCTAGACACTCACAGAGTAGATGTCAAGTTGCAACCCTATCACTATGATAGATCACAATCCCTATCACCTGTAAACAGAATACTTCATCACCTTGGCTAAAGTGCCAAACAGATTGCTGGCAAAGGATGATGGGTTGTAGTCACTTAGATTTAGGTGGTTAATTCCCGAGAGTTATTCAAAGATTTATTTTGTATCATTCAGATGGTAAGTGCAATTTTTGCCACCTACCCATTTCTATCTTCTGCATATGCTAGTAGAGATTAAAAATAACTTTTCTAGTAGTTCTGTTTTGTAGCAAATATTGGCAGGAACAAATACCAGTTAGCGTATATGTTCCTGGGGGACGGGGGGAAGGGGGGAATCCATTTATGGAGTGCACAGAAATTTCAAGTGCTTTCTAAAAGAAAAAACATGAAGCTTATTTTTAAAAAAACTTTATAGCCCTTGCTATTTACAGATTGGAAGCTTTTTGGAAAAGAGCCCAATACTGATGCAAGGATTCCGGATTTTTTAAAAATGAAATAAGATACTTTGGCTATCTTACATATTTGGACAAAATAAATTATTTTTTTCTGTGCTCTAATATATTTGACAAAGATTCCTATATTAAAAATATATAGATAAGATTAGAGATCTGCCTCTCATAAGCAGATAAAACGAAGCCGATTGACTTCGTCGATCCAGCCCTAGATTTTATTGGAAATTAACTTTCAGTTGTACTGACCCTTTAGTAGTTCATACTCTACTGACCACAATGGCAGTGGCCTGTAAATGGAAAATAACTCATTTCTTTCTTTGTCTATGAAATTTCTAATGTTGGTGATTTTCCCATGCAGATTTTGCTGTCTGTCTGATGTAGTTAACTATGAACTGCATAGGTTTTGCCTATTCCTGAACGTATTTCCTTAAATAGACCTTACTTCTGCTAGAGTTAGTCCTTGCTGAGGCTAGATTCTCACTCTCAGAAAAGATCAGCCATATACATATATACTTTCTCTAACAGATGTTTCTGTGAGCATGGCTTGGTGGGTATGGAGTGGCTTGGTGGGTATGGCAGGGGAAGGATACTGCAAAATCTCCATTCCCACCCCTCTAGGGCCAGCCAGAGGAAGTATTTGCTGGTTCTCCGAACTACTCAAAATGTCCACTACCGGTTCTCCAGAACCTGTCAGAATTGCTGGATTTCACCCCTGATGTATGTATGTACATATATGTACATGCATGTCAATTTTGTAATTATACTTTTTTCTTCTTCTGTTTAATTAATTATAATTTCCCACACTATTGAAAAAAACCCAAAAATTGCTAGTGAATACTATAGGTTAACACAAAGTAAGGTTAAGTGTTTAATTGTAAAAGCATTACTGCAATATGCCTGGTCAACCTGAATAATGAATATTTTACAAACATAATAAACATTACATATCTATTGGATACCTTTGCAAAATTGTTTTTCTGTGAATTAGACTGATTTCTTAAAAGCAATAGTGATTATATACAGAAGTTTTACAGTTTGAAATATGTAAAAACTTTACTGAAGTAGATGAAGAGAACACTGATATTATCCTTAAGGAAAGTAATGTAAGTATATTTATATATTAATTTGTTTGAATGAATCGGTGTTTGTCAAACTGTAATTCAGAATAATACTATTTAATTCATATCTTATTTCCAGAATAAGTCACAATTGCTATTAGTCTCCAACTACATACTTCGAACATGCAGAATCAAAGATATTTCATTTCAAGCACATTAAAATGAGGCACAAATTACAAAACAAATTGTCATTTTTGCTTTTTTTTTGGATGCCAGTTTTCTCATCAGTTGGAAACCTCATAGAGAGAAAGGAAACTGGCATTTTGAAAGAAGAAAATCACAATTATTTTGGTATCTTAGAAGAGAATAAATTATGACATAGCAAGCTATTCAAACTGTTGAAGAATTGCTTGATGAAAAAAATTATGGTGAAATTTATTATTTCATAAAAATTGTAGGTAAGGAAACATGTTGGTTGAAATTGTCCATTGTCCATTGATATCCTCTAGATTTGCTTGCAACCTTGGGGAAGATTTGGTCAGAGAAGCCAAAGTGGAATTATCAATCACATAATCAGTTTTATCTCTTTGGCAATAGTTAGAATCCTCTATTAGTGCTTTATTTAATTAATATATAAATATTTCCATATATGTCTACAATTAAGAGGTGATGGAATTTTAGTTTGATGCCAGGATTTCGATTTATTACAGCTGTTCTTTTAAACATTTTATAATTTAAATTCTAACTTTTAAAAACCAAAGCAAATCATGTTAGCTGCTTTTTATTAAGAAAACTTCTATGTAAATGGGAGTGGAACAATTTTCCAATGCCAACAAAGTGAATTTAACTTTCTCAGCAGACTGTAGACAAGCAGTCAAGAAAACTTGTATCAGATGCAGGTAATGGTTTTCTTGTTTGCTAATGATCTTACGTTAGCTGCTTTGGGAGTCTTTTAGCCATCAAATGATTTAAAATGCTATAAATAAATAAAAAATATAGAGTATTACAGCTTTTAAAAATAATGAGTGATTTTTTATTAAGCCAGGAGAATACCTGCAGTTTCAATGAGCTGTTGAGTTAGCAGATAAAAAAGTATCACACTGTAGGGTGTGCTTATATTAGAAATATATAAGTTGGGTGCTGCTGGGCCCTGGGGCTGAGGGAAGAGTAACAATTGCTCCTGGCTCAATAGATAGCTTGGGAGCAGGCTGAGGTTTGTTCCCAGCGACAAGGAAAATCCTGGGTGCCTCAGATGGAGGCATGGAGGATGGCGGCATTGGGATGGCAGCATGGATGGAGAAGGCATTGGGAAGCCCAGGCCAGGTTTCCAAAGGCCTCTCCCATGCCTGTGTACCCCATGCTCCACTTAATGATCCACATGTTACATTGGAAGAGTAGGGATGGGGTGTCATTAAGGGAAATGTTGGCAGGCTCCATTATGGTCATAACTTGAGGACTACCTATAGTATCCTTGTGATGATTTATTTTATGAACAACTCAGGAACTCTCACTTCACAGAGAATTTTAAATTAACAGTTTGGAGATTGCAAACAATAAAAGGTCTATAAAATATCCTGATCTGTAACAATTTAATGATCCAATTCAGAAGCATTATTAGTAGGTAAGTCATCAATATTTTACAATTTGCAAATGCATATAATTTGAAGATAAGTAGAAATCAAATCCAGAATCTCCTGATCCAAGAAAATGGAATGGAATCAGCCTTCAGAAAATTCTCCTTCCTTTTGCAATAAACCAGAAACAGCCTCCCAATTACTGCATCACAAAATACAGAAAATTGTATATTGAAATGTATAAATTTCAATGAAGTTATTATAAAATAAACATGTTTTTAATAATCAGGAGTCAAGGTGGGCATGGGAGTGTAAAACATGTCACCTAATGATCTCCCCATTCCTGCTCTTCCCAATGAAACATTAAATGAACATGCAGGTAATTAAGTGGAGCATGGGGTGCCTCCTGGGTGGGGGAGGCTATTAGAGGCCTAGTACAGGCCCAGGCCTGTCTGCCCTAGCCTCCCAAGGCCTCCCCTACCCCAAACTGCCAGTACACCCCTTCCCAATCCCACCAGGTCCTCCCAGTCCTTAGACCCGATTCCCATCCAAACACCCTTCTCTACACTTACCTTTTAAAGAGCTCTGAGACATCCAGAACACTGGAATGACTTCCTCTTTTACATACAGAGGTGGGATTCACTTACTTTCCCTACTGGTTTGCAAATGTGAGTGTTTTGCTTGCATGCACCACCTCTGCGCATGTGCAGAGTCTTCTGCACATGATCTTTGCTCACGCATTACGTCGGGTGGGTGGGCGGAGCCTCCTGCAGTTGCCACTACTGGTTTACCCAAACCGGACAGAACCAGCTGAATCCCACCACTGGGCACATGGAATGATTCCTAAAGTGGCTGCCATTTTGAACTGCCCGCAAAATGGCAGCCTCATCTAGATCACTCCCACTTTGCCAGGAAACAAAATACTTTGTTCTACTATCTTAACAAAGTCTACACGTACTGTAGAAGTTTTCTGCACCACTCTCTAAGGCAGTAAAAAACGAAACAGTCATCTGGCCATCATTTTGTCCCCACATTCAGATTACTAACAGGCTTCAACTGAATCCTAACAAAATTGTAACTCTGGATTCAAGGGCTCTTCTGGATTTGGGACACTACCATTATTTATATTGGATGAAGTGGCACTGCCCCAGACAGACCCAGTATGTAATTTGGGGGTTCTTCTTGATTCATGACTCCTTCTTGACTAGCAGGTGAGGATCATGACTAACGGGATCTTTATGTTTGCATCAATTACCCTCCTACTGAACCACACTTATGTCCTAGACACTTCCAGAGTAATTCCTAAGTACTCTACTTGGGCTGTCCTGAAAAGTATCTGAAAGCTTCAGATGTGTGCTGCTGGGATGGTGAATTCCTGCTTGCCTTCTGTAAGGCCCTTAAAACGTATTTTTTTTCCTATCAAAATAAGCCTGCAATCAGGCTGTGTAATGGGAAGTGACTGTTGCTCTTCCATAATCTTGGAGTTTTATATCATCTATTTTATTTATGCTTGACTATTTTTATTGTCATTATGCCACCAAAAGTCATGTTTCATGACATGGCTGGATATATAAATTTGCTAAACAAAGAAATAGTTGATTTTTAGTATTTCTTTCTGTTTAGTTTGAAGAAAAATCAGTTGTTCAGTTCTGTAAATCTCAGTATTGATAGTTTATAGTCTTAATGTATACTAAAAATGCTTTCAAAGTAAAATTCTCATTGATTATAGTTAGTTGTGAACAAGAAATTTTAACAAATGTATAAACTTTGACATAGAGATACATGATGCATATTGTACAAGTAGACTTCTGCTTACAACTATTCATTTAGTGAAGCTAAAATGGCCCTGAAAAAAGTGAATTTTAACTGTTACAGCATCTGTATGGTCACACATCAAAATTAAAGCACTTTCTACTGATATTTATGACAGGTGCGCTATCCTAGGGTCATGTGATCACAATTTGTAAACTTCTCAATTGATTTCCAAGAGGGAAGCCAGAGTCGCTTAACAACCATATGATTCACTTAATAACTGCAGTGATTCTTTTAACAACTGTGGCAAAACAAGTCGTAAAATGGTGTGCAATTCACATAACAAATGTCTTGCTTAGCAACAGAAATTTTGGGCTCAATCGTCATAAGTCAAGGACTACCTGTACACAAATTTATCAAACTGTAGTAGACACTGTGCTCAGATATTTTTCAAAAAAGAGAAGCCAATAAAGCTTGTCTTAGTATGTCAGTGGCTAAAATACAATCTGTCACTCAGTAAAGCAAGTTTGTCAATTAATTGCTGTTAATTAATTAATTCTCCATTCAATTCTTGATATTTTTCATGACATCTTTTAAAATAAGTCTGTCTTGAAAAGTTAAGATTCTTTAGAATCAGAACTGAACCTGTACATTAAATCTTAATGCTTGAAGATCAAAGAATGAAGTAATTAGTATCTTAAAAATAACTTAGAAATATATTTAGTATAAATATTTATCATCTCTATTTTAAGTCAAATGGAAAATACTTTATATAATATATATTACATATCTATTACTGGATTAGAAGCATTTATTATAAAGTAGGATTATTATGGAAAATGTTATATTGCTGCTTCTCTACTCAGTTCTTAATGCATATTTTTAATGTGCATCTGTCTAGATATCTACAGTTTGCTACTACTTTCTATTATTTTGAAGTACTACATTTCATATCAGGAAACTTGGTTATAATACATATTACTGTGATGCAGGGTCTACTGCTATTCTATATCCTTGGCAGAAATATTTATAAAAACTGACATGTTTTATATATGTATATATATGGGAAAAGTGTTCCAACAAATTTAGAAAGGCAAAGCTGGATTTAAATAATTTGTATATTACACAAAGTACACAATGGGAAATAGTTATAAAACATGCATTAGAAAAGACATTAACTTGCAAAAAATATGGAACAGATCAGTCTGAGATTTATTTGATTATAAATGGGATGAAAAGAAATAGTATAGGTCACAAATAAGAAATGATACAGAGTGAATTTTTATGGAAGTAACTGAAATAAAAGGCAATTGCAAGGTACAAGGATATTTCTATCTTGCTACCATGCTCAAGCTGAAGAAATCACTGTAAAACAGTGAAAAGCAAATGATGGCATTAGGTTACAAGCAGCTGTAAACCTTTTTTTAAAAATCTCTATAACCTTGGGACAAGACCAATGATTGTGGGCCCAACTAGTAAAATGAATAACATGATTTCCCACTATTTTCAGTTAGAAAACATATGATCAATTTTTGCATAAACTTTAAAATACGTTTATATCCTCTTCCTCAAACAAAAACAACTGGAGGAAAAACAAAAGAAAATCCCAGTGTATGATCAGCCTACCACTCTGTATTATCTTCTCTGTTATGGCTGTCAGACACTTATTGCTGCTCTTCTAACACCAGCAAGAATATCATTCCCTTTCCTGGATTCGGTACAGTATGAACTACGTAAAAGTTGCTGTCCTTCACATTTGATGCTGTTTCCACGATTAAGCCAGCTAATGAATCATCTGCATTAGGATGAATGAATTCTCCTATAAAGTGTCCACTTTTGGCATCTAGTTGCAAATATGTGATCTTATCATTTCACACCAGAAGATAGCAAGATATAGATGTCTTTTTATTTATGGCTGTTAAAATTATTGTAAAAGATATATATCTCTTGCTGAATATTGTATTTCTTTAAACAATAGAAAAATAAAAATTAGGAAATTTATATATATTAGTGTAATATATCAGTCAGATTCATATATCTGTATTTTTATGTAGATCATCCTACATAAAAATCCTTTTATCTATGTCACCCTACATTACAGCTAAAAAGGTGTGGGTCTTTAATTGTGTGGCTCTTGCCACCATTTTTATTTTCATTCCCACCTCATCTATCAGGAGCCTGGATAGCTTAGCAGACTAAAGCCTGTTATTAACATTCAGCTGTCTGCAATTATTGTAAGTTCAAATCTCACCAGGCTCAAGGTTGACTCAGCCTTCCATCCTTTCTAAGGTAGGTAAATTGAGGACCCAGTTTGTGGGGGCAATAAGCTGATTTTGTATAAAATATACAAAAGTATGAAGGCTATTGCTTAATGCATTGTAAGCCGCCCTGAGTCTCCGGAGAAGGGCGGCAAATAAATCTTATTTAAAAAAAACAAAAACAAAAACAAAAAAACAAAAAACCACCATTGGTTCTATCTCTTCAATCTGAAACTCAAGCAAAATGAAGTTTACATTAAAAGAATAACTGCAATAAGTAATAGCTATCAAAATAATAATTCTCAACACTTTATTTATTTAATCAATAAATATTTTCAAGTATTAATTTGTGTAGCATATTAAAAACTATAGAAAAAAGTCATTATTGCTGCTGTAACTATATTAAATTAAAAACGGTATAGCAGTTCAATTGCATTAAAAATCATTTTTTATTTTTTCCTGCTGACTCTTGAAAACATAATTGTAAGAAAATATAGACAAAAATAATTAGAAACTGTCTCAACTTCAGTGTCTGGAATGATTGTTCTTGGTGGAATGTTTTGTTTTCATTAGATGATATTTTAAATTAAAAGTCACATTAAAAGTGAATGCAAATGTTTGACTTTCCAATGATTTTGGTAGCCTGATATTCTAAAACTAAAAAGATGCCATACTTTTACTTTTATTCCCAAGATGGTAAATGCTGAGTTTTGAAGGTTATCTGTATAATTACAGACAGTTTTTAAAAAGTAATCAACATGCTTTATTATTTGAAATTTCAAAATGTGTAATCATACTCTCATATGGTTCCCATTTCAAAGGTAATTACAAATGGTACTATCAGATTTAGTATTAATTTACAAGCATTTGGTCTATCCTAAGAGCATTAAAAAATTGGAAGGAAATTTATACAACTACAAAGACTGTGATATCAGTAGTGACAGGAAGCAAAGTTTCTTTGAAATTTACAGAATGCCTTTTACATTTGAAAAGCTGCCCCTTCTGTTTTCTGTAGTTTGAAGAACCACATGTAAATCTGCATGGCTTAATTTGGTACAGGACAGAATCTAGGTATAAAAAACTGTGAGGGATAGACACTTTGGATCTTCAAGCAGATTCTTCAAGCAGATTCTTGGGTAACCAGTTTCTATCAATTTAAGCAAAACGAATTTGACATGACTCAGAGCTATCAATTCCTTAATTATTAAGAATCACTTTTGAGGCAATGCAGTCTGAGCAGAATTTGGCCTGTTTTTAATTTTTGACTGCTCAATTCAGTGGTTGTAGGCAGCAGCAAGACAGACTGTGATTGTGGCTTTGTGATTGAAATCTACCTCTTTTGTATGTGTGCCAATATCTGATACATGAAGAAAGGGGTGGGTTTTTTATCATGATTCTGTGGATGACATCTTGACTCCCTCCCCCTTTGCAACTGTCACTGTATTATTTATTATTTTTTCTATGAAATTTTGTTATCTATCAATATCATTCAGAACTAATACAGTTTTCACATGAAATTTCTTGAATAAAATTGTTATGTAAAAATATTTGCCACCATGAACCATGCACTGCTTGGTTCTATTGCTTTTATTGTGGTAAACAAGCAAAATGCAAAGAAGGTCCATAGCCCCTAAAACACACTGTACATACATATAGAACCTAGCCAATCTCTGAATCATGCAGTCTTACTGAAAATTTCAGTATGTGCATCATTACCAACTTTAGCACCTAACTGTAGAAGAAATATGTGTGAAATATTACTGCCTTTTAAAAGTGACAAATGGCAACACTAGATGGTATTTTTGCTTTGTGATATTTTGTTGCAGTTTTCTTATTTTGATTTCAAATGTTCTTTTTCGTTTATCTCAAATCCATTTTATCATTTATAGAAGATTAAGATATGTTAGAACAGGCAAATCTGAACATATTTTTTCCTCTATGTCTCCCTCAACTAAATATGGTATGCTATATTAAGTAATATGCTCCCTAGTAATTTAAATTACTGTAAGCGTGTAACTTCAAAAATATTGTTAACGTACATATACATTACATTTTATGTAAACAACAGTGTGACTACCAACAGATATAGTTGGTAGAATTGATTTCCTTTTCTTTCAATCCCCTAACACAATGTTTGATGTTACCCTTCACCTTACACATCCAAGGATTAAAGCCTATAATAAAATTTTAAAACATATTCTCATTTTAAAAAGTCAATCGAATTTGGAAATATTACATCCAATCTATAACATTTACATCACTGTTGATAACCATACATTTACTAAACTGAGGATGTAGTAAAGCTGAAAATATGTCAAAGGTAAAGAAATGTCCAGATAACAATAATGTGTGCATTACTATTTTACAAACATTTTTCAGAAAGATTTTCAGCTTTTCAAAAGTGCAATGTTTGCTACATATCTAATTAGCAATAATAATTAGAGTATTTAATATAAATATAACTGTACATGTTTATCTGTGGCTTTACATCTATATCTAGACTAGATATTGATATTTACCTATTTATAGAATCTAAGCATGTTCCATGCTCTAATCTTTGGATTTAACAAATGTTAGAAATTGTGAAAGTTGTAAATACTGTCTATATCAATTTGCAGCATAAATCCCAACTATTTCAAGTAATTAAAGCAGTATTTGGAATGCTCATTTCTGATTCCCAAGCAATTTTTGATTCTAATATAGCTAGATTTTGTCCTTTCCTTAGACATTCCGAATTGCTCTCTGTCCAAAAATATATTCTATTATAAAAAAATAGATTCTCTGATATTAAGAAATCTGTAAAAACTGAGATTTCTAATAAACCTGAGTATTGAACAGGCCATTCCAAAAATCAAGAATGGGCTGAAGAACTGTGCATTGTCAACTTAGTCAAAGTACTTGGAAGAAAGTTTATATTTTGCATAAACCATATCTTGACATCAAAACTATATTGCATATATCTACTGCCAGAGATATGTACTAGAGTTCTACTGCTTGATGATTCTTTGTAAGCTACATGGAAGACCTGAATGATTTCTATTTTCTGGGTGTTTCCTTTTGTCCTGTGCTTTATGCAGTGTTTCCCTTTAGCAGTGGGAAAATAACAGCTAAAGTCGAGACATTTAGACATTAGTAGAAAATCTGCCAATGCAATCAAATTCCAGGTGCTCATCTTCTGGCTGGATGATTTCTTGCTCCCCATGGATAGTACTGATACCTAAAAAAGATTTAAGAGCTTTAATTATTTGTTTAATGGAATAAAAAAAATTAATAGCATTTCCATCTTGAATTAGATTAAATCTCTGCTACCAAACTGGAATATACAAGACTGCGTCAACATAGGCAGGTTGTCATCTGAGATATAATAGCACTGTCCAGTTTATTGAAAATTAGTTGAAAGTGTAGACAGGCATTCTACATCTCTGTTTTGGTTACAGAGTTCAATACGCAGCAACATTTTCTAAACAAAATCTTAAGAATTAGACATCCAAAAATGCTTTTTCTATCCCACAAAAGTGTGAGTCATGAGCTTTCGGATATATGTAAAATAAAACAAGAGAGATATTCAGTTTTACTATGTAAATGACAATTTGATTACTAGACATTTTGTTGTTTATATTTTAGTTACATTGGAGAGAAAAGATAGCTAATTCTAAAGTATATCAATTCCAAGCAGATTGTCTCATGCATAGCACCTGCAGTTAAAAAGTTAATTTTGATTGACATCTCAAGCTCTGATCTTTGAGAGCTTCTGCCAGGCAGAAACCACAATTTCAGATTCATTGGATCAGTGGCATTGATTCTGTATCTAGAGTTTTGATCATTAACTGTGATTCATTTTAATATGATTAATAAGATTTAATTGATTAATAAGATTTTCTGATTAACTTCTAGCATACACTAATCCTAATGTGAAGTCAGCAGTTGTAGAAGTTATCAGGAATGGGTGGAGAAGTGTAACACTTGGTGAAATCAAAATGACAGGTTCATGCCAGATTTTTCCAAATAGTTTCATTTTATATCCTTTTGCTTTCTTATGCTTTCAAATATTCCAACTAGATTAATGTATTTTTCAGAAAGTTTTGCTTTTGTTTAAAAAAGATTGTTTACTGATAAAAAGTCTTTTTACTGATGGGCTTTACAGAGAAAGAAGAAACGAGAGGAAACTATAGTGAAGTATTGTGCTATTTTCCTGTGGAACTATAATCCAAATCTTACATATCAGTTGAACCTACCACTTATCTGTATTCAATTAAATGATGTATTCTATTAAGCTTAATAAGGGGACACAATGGCTCAATGGTTAAAGATGCAGAGCTTGTCAGCTGGAGAGCTGACAGCCTGAATTCGAGACTTGAGTTCTGTGCATTGGGTTACTCCCGTTACTTGCCCCAGTTCTTGCCCACATAACAGTTTGAAAGCATGCAAATGCAAGTAGGTACCACTTTGGTGGAAAGGTAACAGCAATCTTTGGGCCTTAAACATATAGCCATGCTGACCACATGAACATGAAGACTGTCTTTGGACTATGCTGGCTCCCTCAACCAAGAAAGGGAGCTAGGCACTATGCCAGTCAGACATGACTGACAAGGAAACCTTTATCTTATTAAACTTAATATGACCTGTCATTAGAAAAAGAATTAATATTTGCATTCAATAACTTCATCTACTTTAAAATTTCCTTTTGAAATGGAACTCACCTGCTTGAGGTAAAATTGTAATATCCACATTCCTCCAGAACCTCTTCAATTACGGTCTAAAAATGAAATATACTAAGTTTTATTATACATTTTTCAAAAGATTTAAAAATTGCTTACAACAATACCAGAAACAAACTCTAACCTGCATTTGTTCATATGTCATTCCTTCATCCATGTCAAAAGTGCCAAGAAGACCTATAAGTATTTAAATTATAAAGTTGGATAATTGAAAAGATATTTATATAATTTATATAAAAATAAAAACAATTCAGCAGAAAAAGCTTTTTTTAAAATAGAACTTAATGGAATAAGGTAGAAATAATAATAAAACATTGGATTTTACAAATTGATAAGATATAGATATATTTTTAGATACAGATCTTCTCTAGGATTAAGAGGCCCAAATGTATGCTCATCTCAATAGCATTAGTTTAGATGTTTTAAATACTTCCTTTCATTTTAATTAATAGCAATTTTTCTTACTGTAACAGTTGTGTGTCTTGTCCCAGGGTGGTTGTTTGATCTCTTTTTATAGTTACAAAAGTGTAACTATCATGTCTCCACTAGTCTTTTTTTTCAGTTTCTGCAACAGTTCTTCATATTTTTTAGCTTCCAGTCCCCTAATCATCTTTGTTGCTCTTCCCTGCACTCTTTCTAGAGTCTCAACATCGTTTTTACATTGTGGCAACCAAAACTGAATGCAGTATTCCAAGTGTGGCCTTACCAAGCATTATAAAGTGGTATTAACACTTCATGTGATCTTGATTCTATCCCTGTTTATGCAGCCTAGAACTGTGTTGGCTTTTTTGGCAGCTGCTGCACACTGCTGACTCATATTTAAATGAGTCCACTAGGACTCCAAGATCCCTCTCACAGTTATTACTACTGAGCAAGGTACCACATATATTGTACCTGTGCATTTTTTTCTTGCCTAAATGAGGAACCTTACTTTTTCACCAATGAATTTCATTTTGTTTAGATAGCGCCCAATGTGTCAAGATCCTTCTGTATCTTAAGCCTATCTTCTGGAGTGTTGGCTATTCCTGCCAGCTTGGTGTCATCTGCAAATTTGATGAGTTCCCCATCTATCCCTTGTCCAAGTCATTGATGAAGATGTTGAAGAGTACTGGGCCTAAAACAGAGCCTTGGGGTACTCCACTGCATACTTCCCTCCATGTAGGTGCAGTTCCATTGATGACTACACATTGAGTGTGGTTGGTCAGCCAGCTACGAATCCATCTGGTGGTGATGCTGTCTAACCCACATTTTTCTACTTTATCGAGTAGTAAGTTATGATCTACTTTATCAAATGCCTTATTGAAGTCCAAGTAAATTATATTGGCAATACTCCTCTGGTTCACTAATTAGCAAAAAAAGTTTTAAATACAAATTTAAGAATTTAGAAATATATATACAGTACTGTATACATTTAAATAAACAATAAACGGGTGATTAAAGCTTTAGAAAGTTGCAAATGGATTAAAGATTGAAATGATTGAAATCTAAAGGATATGGGTAAATTTGAAATTAATTATAAAGAATCTTTCTCATGAGAAGTGTTGCATTTAAACATTGAAAGCAACCTGTTTAGTAGTTACAATAAGATACTAAGTTAGAAACCAGGAGACCGTGAATTCTAATTCTACCTTAAATATGAAAGCTGGCTGGGAAATTGGGCAAGCCAGTCTTTCCAGCCCACAACGTCATGCTTAGGCAACAAGCTGGTCATTCGATTCTTTCAGAACCAATAGATTATCACTTCACATTGATTTAAAAAAAAAAGCAGACTTAAACTTGCAAGAATAGTACTAGGAAAAAGAAGTCTGGACACTAGAGCATGGGTGTCAAACTTGCGGTATTACTTTGCTGTCACTTAGCATTTTGCAACGTTTTTTCCTTCGTGGAGCACGGGTGGGCGTGGCCTACGCATGATGCATCCAGCCTGTGGGCAGCCAGTTTGACACCCCTGCGCTAAAGGGAACTAAATATTTCCATTAAAGAAAAACATGCAAATTTGACTAAGGGTGCAGTATGGCACAAAATATTCTAATACTGGAATTATTGGAGGACACTTTTGAAAAATGGATCCAAAAGTTCATGTTAACAATGTCAACAGCAATATCAGCTTCTGTGGATAGACTATATCTAAAAGGTGTTATAGAAGAGGAATATGTTTTATCTGATAAGACAGAGACTAAGCTGAAAGTGGATTTACAAATGACAAGCTATAAGAATGAAATGCAAAAGGAAGTTATACTGGACATACAAAAGGAAAAATGCTGATGTTTAATAATTAAAAGATACATACAAATAATACACCAAGAATGAGACCTGTATAATTTTTCTATATCAACCCACAAAAGAAACTTTAAAGCTGTAAAAAATCTTGTGAGGAAGAAACGGTCAGGTTATTATTAGTTTTTCCATACAAGAAGCACACCCAATAAACAAATCTTACTTTATTATAAAGTTACATTAACAGAATCTTGTAAGAATGAAAGTACTTCTATTCTTTCTTTTAGTCTCCAGAAAATGAGATACTTCTGAAATGCTTTTCTCCTTCTGTGCACTGAGGTGTCTATTCTCAGACAGTTGCCTAAACTATGGGTTTCACCCTTCTCCCAAGATCATTCCTATATAACTTCTTGTTGCTCTCCCTAAAACCAAAATTTCAAAAAAATGACACAACTCTTAAATTTGCTATCTACTAGCACATTCTTTTGTACAATATCACACCGCAGTACCATTTTTAGTTTTTGTTACTTTACTTTTCTGACCCATTTTGTGAATAAATTATCAGATGACTGCCTGGGATAGAAGCCACTTTTGGCATGCCTCCCTTGACGACATAGGGGCAACAAAAAAGGGAAGAATTTATTAGTATTCATAGCATAGGCAGCCAGATATTCAGACTGGATTTGATATTTTTATCTACCTATCAAGTCGTTCCCAAGGATCTTGTAGACAAATAGTGATGTTTGATGATGTTAAAGGTATTGTGGCAAGATTTCAGTTATTCTGAGTAAAACTGATGATTTTGTCAACGCTGACGGTATTCAAGTGCCCCAGATCTTTTGGGATTGCATCCAAGTCATATTACTACCTTGATACTACCTTTGCGTTCTTTAGACACAGTTGTTCTATTTCTATTTGCAGGTCTTTGTATTTTGGTGTCTTTTTCTCTAGTTCCTTCTTTCCTATTCAGCTACCTCCAGGTATTGCCACATCCACAATCCGTACTTTTTTGTTTTTCTTATCGACAATTGCTTTATTTGGGGTGTTACATGGAATGTTCCTGTCTGTTTGAATTCTAAAGTTCTAGAGCACTTTAGCTTCTTCATTTTCTCTATTTTATTTCTTGCTTGCAGGCAAATGATAGTTCTTGCAAATCTTCCAATGCATCATTGTTCTATTTTGTCATGGCATTGTTTGTAGTCAGTCTATATGATTTTCTTCAATCAGGTGATGCATTGTTTCCTTCAATTTCTTTGCAGAGGCAGCATTTGGTGTCTTCTCAATTCTGGCTTTGAATGCATTCATTCTTAAGGCTTGGTCTTGTGCAGCTAGAATTAGCTCTTCAGTCTCTTTCTTTCCTGCTCTTAACCATTGCCAGGTTATTATCTGCTTTGCCTGCTAATTATTATTGTTATTAAATTTATTTACCAAATATTTTGCAATCTCAGATGGCTGAGTGGCACAGGTATTTTATGAAAATTAGAAGGAATTAGAGAGCCTCCCAATAACAATATTCAAATATTGTTCTAATTTTATAATTTCATTTCTTCTCATTCTATGTTTATATTAACAATAAGTATATTTACTTGAAAATAAGTTCAATTGAGTTCATTTCTATTGTCCAAAAATATAGGCTTAAAAGAATAAGAAAAAAAATACTTGGACTTTTCAATCAACATCTGCTTCAATTTTTTAGGCTGCTATCTGAAGATATGAAACTGAGATTAGAAAAAGCTAATGCAATGTTTCAAAATTGGTTAGTGCCAAATCTTTATTGTTTCCTTAAAATAATGAGTTGAATAAACTTTAGGGGTAAAAATAAAAATTTGGGTAGGTGGCCCATTATGATTGCTGAACCATGTCTACAATTATACTTTCCAGCTTTACGGATATTCAGATACAGATTAACAGAGTTGGAAGAGACCTTGTAGGTCATCTAGTCCAACCACCCCGCCCAAGCAGGAGATCCTACACTATTTCTGATTTTAAAAAATGGCAGTCCATATTCCTTATGTATTTATGAAACATAATCTTTTATATTTCTAAAACTCTAAAAGTATCAGATATAGTATTACACTTGTTCTTAACCAAAAGACTGAGGTTAGAATTATCCAGATGCAAATATTTCCTTGGTTATTCTTTTTTTTAAAAAATGTATTTATTTGTTTATAATAACACAATATGACAAACCCAAAGCATATATATACAGTATATATATATATATATATATATATATATATATATATATATATATATATGTATGTATGTATGTATGTATGTATGTATGTATGTATGTATGTATGTATGTATATATATGTATATGTATATGTATATGTATATGTATATGTATATGTATATGTATATGTATGTATGTATGTAGGTCTTTGGTTATTCGGGTCTTCTCCCATGTAGAATTGGAAGTATCTTGGCGACGTTTCGACGAAGTCTCATTCATCATCTTCAGGCATTTGGAAACCCGCCCTTATTGACAAACAAGTCCCTAACACAAGGAATGACATCAGGCACACACTTATGAGGGCCACACAGGATGTCACCACCACATATGCACGTGGAAAGCAGACTCAAACCCACACCAATGATGAGGCATGACCACAGACCAGAAGCCAAACCACAGCTGCATCATTAGCCACTTTAAACCCCTCCAATCCATACATGAAGCAGACTGACACCCACCATGAAGATGTGCCATGACTACAAACGCAAAGCCAAACAAAAGCAATGCATCTCACCAGCTCAAATTCCCCTGCAACTCAGACTAACCGGAGCAAACCCAACTCCCACGCAAACCGAACAGACCCTCATCCAATCAGAGCACAGCCAACCCCCATCCAATCAGAGCACAGCCAAGTCCCCAACCAATCAGAACACACCTCCACCCAATCAGAACACAGCTAAGCTCCCACCCAATCAGTTTACATCCCCACTAGCAGTTAAAAGGAAGAACAGCTGAGATCACACATTGCTTCTAGAAGCACGAAGCCGAAAACATCAGTCTGAAGATGACAAATGAGACTTCGTCGAAACGTCGCCAAGACACTTCCAATTTTACACAGGAGAAAACCCGAATAACCAAAGACCTACATACAAACATCTGCGAAAACCTCAGAAAACAAATACACACACACATACACACACAAAATTTATATTTTGCTGATAAAGAAATAAAGGGAGACTAATATAGATCTATTTCAAGCTTTTTAGCTTTAATCAGCTAGTAATACCCTTACTTGAATTTGAATTTGGGCTTCCTGCATGTTAGACAGTTGAATTAACCTTCTGAGCCACAAGTTTTCCTCCCTTCATCAGCTTGAGCCACGGAAAAGATTAAGTGTTTTTCTATCAAGACACCTGGTTTATCCCAACATGTGGGAGGGGGTGAAAGGGAGCAGATAAATGGTGTCCAATCTCTTTCTTAAAGTCTCCAGTGATGGAGCACCCATAATTTTTGAAGGCAAGCTATTCCATTGATTGACTTTTCTCTCCTTTAGGAAATTTCTCCTTAGTTCTAGGTTGCTTTTCTCCTTGGTTAGTTTCCATTCATTGCTCGTCTTGCCTTTTGGTGCTTTGGAAAATCGTTTGACCCTCACATCTGAGTGTAGGAGCCACTCAAATATTGAAATACTGCTATCATGTTTCCCCTAGCCCTTCTTTTCCTTAGACTAGACATACCCAATTCCTGTAACCATTCTTTGTATGTTTAACCCTCCAGCCCCCTAATCATTCTTACTGCTCTTTTCTCCACTCTTTCCAGCATCTCAACATCTTTTTAATATTGTGGTGAATAGAACTGCATGCAGTATTCCAAGTGTTGTCTTACTAAGGCTTTGTAAAGCGGTACTAGAATTTCACATCCTTAAAATATTCCTAAAAACCAAGTTTAAAAGGTGCATTTTAACATTGCTCTAAAAGCTAAAAGAATGGCGAGTCAGTCATACTGTTCTGAAAGGAAAGCATCTTGCAAGAAAACAATCCAGGAGAAAACTCTTTGCTCTTTCAGGCCTAGTGACTCCTGAAAGTCCCCTAGACTCTTAACTGTTCAGGATTCTTGCAGACAAAAGTTAACATGATACTTGAACACAGAAAGCAACTATAAACAGGAGAGGCCTTTCTGCTACTTTTCTTATCTCCCATAGGTGCAATAAAATGCTGGGTCAGCACATTTAGTTTTATTTATTTATATATAAATTGTATGTATGTTTAGGTGCGTCCACAGAACATTTCAAATTGTAAACTGCCCAGAATAGCTGTTGTATCAGTAACATGGGCAGCATAAAAATTAAATAAAGAAAAATATATTAACTAACTTAAACAGGTTCATAATAACAGTGTTTATTTTCTGGTGTTTCCAACTGTGATATTTCTCTGCTCTTGATGTTTGAAAGTATTCCTCATAAGATTATGCATTTAATAGTTATTTCTGTTGCTACATTTTATACTTTTACCCATTCATTAAGTATTTTTTATAAATGCTCCAGATTATATCCCATCTTTCACAACTGCAGTTATTTTCCATGCTTTTCATTTTTTTTTGTTGCAATTTTTGCTGTCCTGCTCTCTACGAAGCAAGATGGTTTGTTCTTGTCCAACGTTTTTTTTCATATTAAACTTCTGTTACTCCATTCTGACATCTATTTAAGCTTCTTAACATCCAATCTGATTATATTACTGTAATTTTTGTGTTTATATCACTCTCAGCCTAATACTAAACTCTAATGCTTTGTAAAGGATGCTTTGAGAAGGAACTGCACAGAAAGTGACTGTTTTTCTTTAAGTTTGACTGCTGATCGCTAGTGTATAAAAATAGGATTTTATGATGTTTATTTTTATATTTTTATTATTGGTAATTTACAGATGGGCCTACTGATTACGTACCTGGCTCCCTGCCACGTAACAGCGGCCCTGCCTGAGCTGCTCGATGTTATAGCCGGGGTGGCGGTGGAAACCCCCAGACTTATTGTTATGGGGGATTTTAACCTTCCATCTGCTGGTGAAATGTCGGAGTAAGCTTGGGAGTTCATGGCTTCCATGGACCTAACCCAGGTAGTTAAAGGCCCCACCCACTTGGGGAATCACACTCTGGACTTGATTTTTGTCTCGGACCAGTGGCTGAATGATCTTAAATTAGGGGATATAGACATCATGCCCTTATCATGGTCTGATCATTCTCTCCTTCACATGGACTTTCAAGTCACTTCTACCCATAGCAGGGAGACGGAACCAACCAAATGGTTCCGTCCCAGGCGCCTGATGGACCCCGAGAGGTTCCTGATGGAGCTTGGGCCATTTCCTGAGACTCTGGCTCACGACTCAACTGAGGACCTAGTGGTCGCCTGGGACAGGGCGGCTACTGGGGCCTTGGACCGCGTTGTGCCTTTGCGGCCTCTGACCCGATGCCGATCTCGACTAGCTCCTTGGTTTTCCAAGGACCTGAGAGAGATGAAGCGTCGGAAAAGACGCCTGGAGAGCGATTGGAGGACAAGCTGATCTGAATCTGACCAAACACAGGTGAGATCCTATATTAAGACCTACTTAGTGGCGATAAAAACGGCGAAGTCTAACTACTTCTCCGCTCTTATTGCATCTGCAGAGAACCGCCCAGCCACGCTGTTTAGTGTGACCCGCTCCCTACTTCAGGTGGGGATGCAGGAAGATCCCTTACAGGGACGAGCTGAGGATTTTGTGCAATTCTTGCATGATAAAGTTGCTCAGATTTGGGATGGCTTGGACTCCGATTGGGTAGATCCAGGGGAGGAGACCGGGGTAGGTCTTGAGAGCGTTATCTGGGAGGAGTTTGACTCTGTAGCTCCTGAGGACGTGGACAGGATTCTGGGAAAGCTTAATGCTGCCACATGTTTATTGGACCTGTGTCCCTCCTGGTTCGTACTGGCCTCCCGGGAGGTTACACGAGGCTGGCTTCAGGGGATTATAAATGCTTCTCTGAGTGACGGTTTCTTTCCTGCCGCGTTGAAAGAGGCGGTTGTGAAGCCCTTCCTCAAGAGGCCTTCCCCGGATCCGGCTTTATTATCAAACTGTTGTCCAGTCTCCAATCTTTGCTTCGTTGCGAAGGTTGTTGAGAGTGTGGTGGCGCGACAACTACCCCGATACCTGGATGAAGATGTCTACCTGGATCCGTTCCAGTCAGGATTCATGTCACGATACAGCACAGAAACGGCATCGGTTGTGTTGGTTGATGATCTCTGGAGGGCCCAGGACAGAGGTTGCTCCTCTATCCTGGTCCTATTAGATCTCTCAACGACTTTTGATACCATCGACCATGGTATCCTACCGCACCGGCTGGAGAGGTTAGGAATAAGGAGCACTGTGCTTCGGTGGTTCTCCTCCTTTCTCTGTGACAGTTCGCAGTTTGTGTTGGCAGGGGGGCAGAGGTTGACCTCGAGGCACCTTATTTGTGGGGTGCCGCAAGGGTCAGTCCTCTCACCCCTTCTGTTCAACATTTATGTAAAACCGCTAGGCGAGATCATCCGTGGTTTCAGGGTGAATGTTCATCAGTATGCTGATGACACTCAGCTATACATCTCCACTCCAGACCACCCCAACGATGCCCTTACTGTGATGTCCCATTGCTTGGAGGCTGTACGGATCTGGATGGGGAGAAACAAACTCAGACTCAACCCCTCCAAGACTGAGTGGCTGTGGCTTCCAGCATCCCGGTATAGTCAGCTGGTACCATCACTGACAATTGGGGATGAGACCTTGCTCCCCACAGAGAGGACCCGCAATTTGGGTGTCCTTCTGGCCTCACGGCTATCTTTAGAAGACCATTTGATGGCCGTGGCCAGGGGGGCCTTTTATCAGGTTCGCCTGATCCGCCAGTTGCGTCCCTTTCTGGATTGGGATGCCTTGCACACAGTCACTCATGCCCTAGTCACCTCCTGTATAGACTACTGCAATGCTCTCTACATGGGGCTCCCCTTGAAAAGCACCCGGAGGCTCCAACCGGTCCAGAATGTAGCCGCGCAGGTGATTATGGGTGCATCTCATTGCGCCCATGTAACACCTCTCCTACGCGAGCTGCACTGGCTCCCGGTGGTCTTCCGGGTGCGATTCAAGGTGTTAGTTATCACCTTTAAAGCGCTCCATGGCTTAGGGCCTGGGTACTTACGAGACCGTCTTTTGCCACCAATAGCCTCCCACCAATCAGTTCGTTCTCACAGGGAGGGACTACTCAGGGTACCGTCAGTCAAATTGTGCCGACTGGCGACTCCCAGGGGGAGGGCCTTCTCTGTAAGGGCTCCAACCCTTTGGAATGAACTGCCCCCTGATATACGAAACATCCCTAATCTCCGTGCTTTCTGCTGTGCCCTCAAGACCCTGATGTCCAATCAGGCAGGGCTAAGCACATTAACTGGGAATGATTAAAATATTATATAATTCTGGGTTTTATTTATTTGGGCTAAACTATGCTATAATTTTAATTATCAATTTTATGATGTTTATGTATCTTTTATTTTTTCTTGACTGTACACCGCCTTGAGTCCTGTGGGAGAAAGGCGGTATAGAAATATAATTAATAAATAAATAAATAAATAAATAAATAAATAAATTTACAACACATATATGCTGCCCTCTGATATAGTTCCTACAGTGATTTATATATGAAGAAAAACTTTATGTATAAAATAAAGTAATAAAATGTTTAATCAAAAGCAATATGGAATATGAGAAAAAAGCTTCTCAGATTCCTTAAATGAATACATATAGTAAAGGTTAATCCCAGCACCATGCTACACTATGTTCAGAGATGGAGTTACTGCTGAGGGAAATGGCATGCTGAAACAGTGAAGTGTTGTTTTCTCTCTGCCAACAAACATCTGATCCTGCTGCCAAAGCCGACTCTTTGGCAATATGGGCTCCCTAGATTTGGACTAACTAGGACTCACCATGACAATTCCTGGATGACCATATACATGCCTGAGAAGACAAATCTAGATGATTGCAACTGATTGTAGCCAGAGATTTGAGACTCCATTTTTTCTTGCAGCTGTTTTATATTGTTCAACACATCTCTGTTTTTTAAATCATTTTTTGAAGATTAATTGTTAATAGCCTGGCTGAATGCTTATTTGGATATCTCTTTTGCTTCATTACAAATGTAAACCTTCATCATCTTATTTCATAGTTTTCAAATACTTTCTCTTTTGCCACAAGAAAGTCAGCAACATGACAGGTTTCTGGGTTTTTTCTTTCTTTGTTTTTTTGCATTGAAAGTGATTTAATCTAATTTATACCAGATTTTTTACTCTAGGGATTTTGTATTTTATTCATTTTTCTAAAATAACTCCCTTGCTTCATTTTATTTTTGTATCTATTCTTGTCTTTTTATTTTAAAGGTGGGATGGGAATCCCCCCCCCACTTTTTTTATTCTCTGCTGTAAGAATCTTTGTCTTAGCTTCCTCTGTTAATTTGTTATGGAACATCTACCCTTTTTTACCTTGAAAAAGAATTGTTTACATTCTGTTTTGAATATTTGGTTATAAAAGAGATTTGAATTATATTAAGCCCACAGCAATAATAAATTAAGAACTTTGAATATTATAATATTATACATTAATCAAGGAGAGAAGGAACCTAGAACTAAGGAGAGATTTCCTGACATAACAATTAATCAGTGTAATGACTTGCCTCCAGAAGTTGTGGATGCTCCAATACTGGAAGATTTTAAGAACAGATTGGACAACATTTTGCTTAAATGGTATGAAGTTTCGTGCCTGAGCAGGGGTTGGATTAGAAGACCTTCACTGTCTCTTCCAACTCTGTTATATGTTCTACAATGCATCCCACCACCACTACCACCAAAAGAGATATAAAAGAGAGATGGGACTCAAATGAGTTTAAAATTAAAGCCTTCTTGAAAATTTTTGAAAAAAAAAAGTTTGTCAATTTACAAGTTTTAAATGGAAAATTAGATAAAAGGTTTGTGAATTTGTCACACATTTCAAATCATCCTAAAGAAGACATCCGGAAACAGGCAACAGTAGATAAATCAGTTATACAACTGGATGGATTGGAATTCATTATTAACAGATTTGCCTGAATCCTGAAGATTTGCTAAGGGGGCTAAAGGGGGTATTAATGAATAGAACGTTCTTAGGAAAGTTCATGAAGTCAGTGGAATAGAGCCATCACGTTTAACTAGAAGACAGCTGTCAAGACACATGGTGTTGCAATTTGAAGGAAAAATTTACTAAAGAAGAAGTGTTATGGAGATATCTTCAATAGAGACCTACATTTTTTGGGAGTGAGAAGTAGCTGCTTGGAAAGATTCCATTTATAATTTTAAAGAAAAGCAAAGAGAAGGAGTTGTTTTTCTTTTCTTTTCTTTTCTTTTCTTTTCTTTTCTTTTCTTTTCTTTTCTTTCTTTTCTTTCAGTGAGAACAATCAAGCAATAAAACTGCTTGCCTTTGGAAGTTGTGGGAGCTTCATCACTGAAGCTTTCAAGAAGAGATTGGACTTCCTGTGGCTCTGCCGGCGCCGAAGCACGCTCCTTTGTGAGCACCAGCCCCGGGCTCCATAAGAGCCGCTAGAACAGCGAAAAATCAGCTGTCTAGTGGCTTGAAAACTTTCCCCCGGGTGAAGGGGGGAAAAAGAGCCGACGGGTGTGGGTAGAGCTCCCCAAGAGCCCCAGGTTTTTTTTAAAAAATCTGGGGCTTAAAGGGTGAGAGCTCCCCGGAAAGCCCATCATTGCTCTGGACCCGGGATGTTTCTGCTTTAAGCAGAACTAGATGCCGCGACCACCCCAGCAATTTAACTTTAAAAAAAGGGATCCTAGATCTAAAAGCTGGCAGAGCAATCACAGGAGAAACTAAATTGCAAGTACTATACTTTAACTCCGGAAAGTTTATTACTTCACTCTGAATTCTTATGGAAGAAAGGGAATGTAAGTTGGCATTTAGCTTTAATGGGCGTGAAGAAACGAAACTTAGATACAAAGTATTATGCTGTGCTGAGAGCCTCTGCTTAAAAGAAGAGGATATTTTAAAAGGAGAAGGACTTAAAAATTATTTTTAGGAAAAAAAAAAGACTTGTACCACTTAAGGATTGGAATAATTGAATTAGTTGCTGGGAAAGTATAAAGTGAAAGTTTTACTGAAAGAAAAAAAGGCTGGTTTTTCTGAAAGGGACGAAGGCTTACCATTATACACATCAGCAAATACACAAATACTGACTGTGAATCTCTTTAAAGAAATGCTAGAATCATTTACCTCCTCGTTAATGGAAAGACTGAAAGGGCGTTTTGAGAAGATTTTTACTCAAATTTGCAACAAAGTTACAAGGGGAGATACTGTATTGGTATCCCAGATGCCAAATAATATTGAGATGCTGAATGAAGAGGAGGGAGAAACAACTCATTAAAGTGCCTGTGGAAAATGGAGTGGATGTTCTTCAAATTAAGAAGGGGAAGCTGAGAGGCTTGAAGGAGTCTAACCAGGAAATATTAGAGAGATCTTTCCAGAGGTTCTCATGCAGTCAAATGGAAAATTGTCAGGAGACGTTGGGATTTTTAATATAAGAAGAAGGATTCGAAATGGAACATCACAATTTCTTTACAAAAATGGACTCTCAATTCTAGTTAAAGAGGTGTGCTTATTAAAAGGAAACTACTTTGCAAAGTGAACAAGACTGTAAGGTTCAACAAGAGGGAAAATATGTGTAAAAATTTTAAAAACTTTTTAATAAAAAGAAGAAGAAGAAGAGATTGGACTTCCATTTGTCAGAAATGGTGTAGGGTCTCCTGCTTGGATGGAGGGTTGGACTAGATGACCTATAAGATCTCTTCCAACTCTGTTTATACTAATCTAGACCAAGATCCAAATGTTGAAGGACAGCAAAGTCAATTCCCTGGGTGTTGAACTATCTTCCCCAGCATTACTTTTTGGACATGTCCTGACATGAAGGACCACAACCACAACAGAAACACACTTGAGTGAGTGTCTGTAATTTTTCACTAATCTGCTTTTCTCCAGCCTCTTCTCTGCACATGGACCCCAGAAAAAGTTCAGGATCCCAAGAGGAGAAGTTGCTTCTCTCTGTAATGATGACTATTTGGATCTTTGAGACCTTTGATGCTATTTCTCCAGTTATTGACTTTGATGTAGACATCAGATTAAAGCCATATGCAAAGGATCTTGTATTATTATCAAGAATCAGTCAATGGTATTTAATCCTGGATGGATCAGAGACAATGGCTGCAGTGGGTTTATAAGAAACTAGAGGCTATTTCTAAAAGTTAAATACAATAATAAATTGTTGAAGTTTACCTTTGATGTTGGGACTATCTGTTTTTTTTTTATAATGGATATGTGATAGGTCAAATTGGTTGATTGATAATAGATTACTATATTTGTGATATTTTTAATACTATTTAGCAATTCTTCAAATGTAAATGAAGAAATTCATAACTTGTGGGCCTGTTTTGCAAGGCGTGAGGGGTGGTGGTAAGAGAACAATTATTATTGCTGAAATATATTTATCAGTATTTAACCAAGGGGAACATTTTATATGTATGTTTAATATTTTGTTCTATAAACTCTTTTTTGGTCTTTGTTTTTATCTTGTATTTTTTTCTTTTTCTTGTTTGATGCTGTATTTTAAATTTTAAAAAGATAAACAATGGAATTAGTGTTGCTGACAAAATATAAACTAATCAACATACATATATGTGCTTTACTTTCAAATTAGATGATTTAAAATGGGATATTACTACCAGACTTTTGATGATTATGGTCAACTGCAGCTGCTATATAAAGGATAGAAAAAAAATACTGCCTTGGTCTACAGAAGACACTTGAACCCCTGTTGGTCTAAATGAGCTTTTATTAATAATTATTAATATTTTCTTGATATTATCAACATAAATAAATACTAACAATGTGGTTTTTTTTTCTAGACTTACCAGGTCTGTCGTCTAGGACTAAAGTACTTCCACTTGAAGAGTGAAGCAGCAAATGACATTCTGAAGTCAAAAAATTAGGCTCAATCAATTCTGGGGAACCTTGAAGTACCTAAAAAAAGATTAAACACAAATGAAAACTTTATTTTCTCCATTTCATAAATGTTTTACTAGACAATAATTAGCACTAGAGATATGTTCTAAAATGGAAGTCAAGCTGCACATACATAATAAAAATAATTTGAATTCTAACATAGACATGATATGGTTTAACTCCAAGCATAACACAATTCTGCTGAATGACCAACAACCTAATTTCCATATAGCTTCATGCTAGATTAGTGGAATTGTTCTGATTTAGGAAGAGCGACCATTTTAGCAATGTTTCTTTTTAAAAGATTTTAACAAGAGTCACAAATATCCTCCTCATGTAATAAAACTGTAAATTCTCCTTTGCACAGATGCTTGCACAAAGCATAATATTCTGTCTCTCAAAAGAAATATTAACTAATAAAAAAGAATCCAAAGGTTCTGGAGTTCACACTTCCAGATTGCCAGAGAATGGGGGTCAAGACCGAGTTCAAAATGATCAAATGGTAAATACAAAATAATGCATATTTGGCATAGAGAAATTCTCTATTCCATTTTTAATACAGATTTATTTATCCAATCTTCAAATGGAAAAATATGATTTTAAATTTATTTATATTTATTAATGAAATTTATATGCTACTGATCTAACTGACTGAAGCAACTCTGCGTGGCTTACAATGTAATAATATACATTATTACATTTCAATTTCAAATCTTTATTGTCAGTGCCCAACATGTACAAACAATGAAATTGGTTGAGCTCCCTCAGTGCACCCCCACAACACAATACAAGTCACAGTGAAGACAGAAAAATCCCTAACCCAATAAATTATATTAACAAAACACTCAGTCCTATTGTACCCTATATTATATTACATATTAAAATAATATATATTTTATAAATATAATATATAAAATTAAAATTAACAAGAAGCAAATAAAAAACTATTAACCTAGAGTATGAACGATATAGAGGTGGAATCTTCTCTCTCACTCATAGCAATCTCCAGCATGGAGCATATCCATTAAGACCCCAAGCCAATAAGCAGAGCCAAGATGCACAACACTTTGTTGCATGAAGTGCAACACTTTGTTGCACTTTCCTTTGGAATCCATGCAGATTCCTCAGTTTCTGAGGATGGATCATTTGAATGGGTCCCATCTCCCTGCAAGGGATGAGGGCACCATAATAATGACAGAAGGGATAATACCAAATCACCCTCCATATCACATTGACAGTGACTCCATATCACTGATTTGACAAGATTGTATCTTGTCAAATGTGTGACTATTGTCCAATTCAGGCCATGGATGACCTGAGATAGAGCCATAACAATGGTGATGATCCAAAAACTCTAAGCCACTTCTCAGACCATCCTCAATCTCATTGTTCTGAGATTGAAGTCCCTCAGAACAATGAGTTAGGAGAAATCCAGTACCCAAACCTAAGATGGCCTCCAGCAAACACAGGCAGAAAAGTTGCTATGCATTAGGGAGACTGGTAAAGCAGCAACAGTCCCAATTGATCCTGTGAGTCCAGCTTCAGGATCAGGGATTCACATGCAGAAATTCAAGGACCATGGCCTATTGTTCAGAGATTTCTGAATGATAACTACTACTCTCCTTCCCTGCTCTGAGGTCTCAGATGGTGCCAAAATATAATTCTTGCTGGATATACCACCAAGAGGGAAACTTCTTCCTCTGGTGACAGCCAAGTCTTGGGGATACACATTAGGTTAGCTTACTCCTCCCTAATAAGGTGACAAGTCAGGAACCCTGATATTAACCAACCTAGCATTCATCAGCAGCAACCAGAAACCTAGATCTATGATAGTTTGCTGTGTAGAATCTGGACCTGACCTTAGAGAGCCAGAACATTAGGGTTTCAGAGTATTAAATTGTGAGTTAGTAAAAAAAATATGAATTACAAATATTACTTAAAATTTCAAATATACAATATTCAGAAATGAACAGATTTGGAAACTATAATTATCCTAAGTAAAACAAACCTTGGGGGAAAAGAAATAAATAGGTCAAAATTGAATTATTTAAAAATTTCCACAGCAAAATTAAAAAATTAACATTTTAAAAATGATCTTAAAAGTCAAAACAGGAAAACGAAAGAAATGCCTAACTTTTCTTAAACGTATCCTGAAATTTTGATTATTTATTTACTATGTGTTTGTTTGTTTGTTTGTTTGTTTAATTTTTATGCTGCCTATTTCTCCTGTCAGGTGACTCTGGGCATTCTAAAAGGATCAGATGAAAAAAATCATTTTTTGCTATTTAGCAAAACTAAATAGTGAATAGAGAGTAGCAAAGCTCATGAAACTCAAATTCTGACAACCAATCAGGAGGACCAGGAATGTTTCCGCTTTCTCAGATGAGCTTTTAAAAGAGAAGGAGGTGCTCTAATTTGTGTCCTTTTGCCTTCCATGCCTGATGATGGCTGGTTTCCTGGGTAAGAAATGTGTCCTATCTGGAGAAATGTTAGAAAATCAGTGCAAGAAAATCAGAAAGAAACAGCAACCTATGTAAATGTGAATTAAAATATTTAGGCAAATGATTTTAAAAATTCAACTGAACCATTCCCCCTGTATCATATTTGATTTTGTCTATACTATGTGGCTATGTATTTCTTCCTGGAAGATTAGCAGTGAGTTTAAGCTGAACGTATTAGCTTCTTAGCATTGATTTATGTTTAGAAACGTATTTTCTTCTGAGACCAGTAGTGTTACAAGATCTAGAATGCATGCTGGCTATTCTGCCAGCAATAGAAAGGCAAAAACTAGGGAAGTTTCCATATCTCTTTTCATTTTATAAAGGTAGAGGCAGATTTTTTTCTGTAAAAAAAATGGGTATTGGCATTATTCATGAGACTGTAGGATGTAAAGAAAAAGTTCAGAGATTCTTTCCTGAGGGAAGAACTAATTCAGTATATCACACATCTGAATATGAAAATAATTGAAATTAAAAGAGGACTAACCCGTGTTAAGAAAAAAATCAAGAATGAAAACTTGGCTATATGCTTCACAAAAAGCTGTAGACTAGAAATACTTCCAAATGATTTTTTTTCTATATGAAGTCATATAATAACTCTTTTTCTTCTTTATATTTGGCATGCAATAGCAATAATTTCAGCCAATTCAGCAGCCAAGAAAGCCACACATAGTTCTTCAGAAGAAATGCCCTGAATTCAAAAAAGCTACTGGTGAGGGATAGCAAATTAACATTCTAAGGAAAGTGGAAGATATTATAATGAAAGACAGATAGATGTTGGAGCTTGGACTGTTGAAAATTCTCTCCTGATCTTAAGAATACATTGTATGCATTTGGATAGTTCTTTCCCTTCCTTCCTTCCTTCCTTCCTTCCTTCCTTCCTTCCTTCCTTCCTTCCTTCCTTTTAAGTAAATGGTAGAAACATATGTTTTAGTAGTCTTTTGGAAACAACTGGGAGTTGTCATATTCCATTGAGTTCAGAGCTATTAATGTAGCCTTTTATAAACTCAAGGTCAACCAACCTAATCTTTTAAAATCACTTTGGAGTTTACTTTTTAAAGTTCTTTGTTAAAGTTTGAAAGTTTGCAAAACTACAAGTCTGGTTTTATTTGTTGGGTGAGTCCTCCTTCAATTTAAGAAAAAAAATAAAGTTGTGTTAATTTTCTTTTTGCAATATACAAAACTTTGATTACAGTGTTGATTTAAAAAGTTTTAAATGAACTAAAAGTTCAAATACATTTAATTAAAGGAAGAGTCAGAAATTAATTAAAAGGATCCTTTCTCATTGGAAAATTCCTTTTGTTTATACTTTAACTTTGAAGTATGCTAAGAGGCATCAGATGGTTATGTTAAAAGAAATGATGGATAAGTAAGTGTAGGAGCTTTTGAGCTATTTAACTCTGTAATGGATTAGAAGGTGTTAATGAAGAAGAAAAAGCCTTAGTGAATAAAACTGAAATGGATTTAAAAATTACAGCCTACAAGAAAGAGGTGGAAATAACAGATTTACAAATGAAATCATCAGATGATTCAATTTTTTAAAAGATATGTGACTAGTAAATTAGAAGAGCAATGTGGATTATTTTCATATATTGAGTTTGCAAAAGGGATTAACTAGAGTGGCCACACAGGAATTACAAAATGGTCCAGATAATGAAGACATCAATTTGAAGAAAAGAGATAAAGAGTATGAGAGAGCAGACGTTAGAACAAGAATTTAAATACAAAATTGGTTTATTTGATTAATGTTAAAACAATGGCTTATTATTTTTGGAAAAAAGTTTTTTTACTAGAACTGACTATTTAAAGAGAAGAAATGGGAGAAATTGTTTAAATAGAAATAGAGATATAAATATATAAGGAAGGATTAAATTGGTTGTAATGTAGTTTGTAATGCTTACGTTGTTTTTTTATAACAAATAATGGGTTGTTATTTTGGTGATGTTTAATTATGGTTATTTTTGGCAATGTTTAAATTTTTTTTTACTAGGATTTGAATTTGATTATTTGAAGAGAGAAAATTTGTTTAAATAGAAAAGTAGATGTAAATATAAAAGGAAGGAACAGAAGTGGGTATAATAGTTTATTACATAGTACTTATTTCTGATAAGTTTCTACTGATTTTTTGCTGAATAATATGGAAAAATGAAGATTTAGAATCAGACTCCAAACTTTAATATGGCTTAGCTCACGAAACAGTAATTAAGTCCCGTTTAAGCATCATATTAAATGTTTGTTATAAATAGCTACATATATATTAAACTTCAGTCATTCTTAAAATAATGATTTGAGTACTCACTTATTATGAATAAAATATGAAGAGTTTTAAACACTGAATATCTTAAACTTTGAAAACAAGTCGTCTGAATATAAGGCCCAAATTTCAAATAGGGAAAAAATTCCATAATTGTAGAAGTGTCCTTTTGAATACTATACCTTCTTAATCTCAGACTTCAAATTACATGGATTACTCTGCTGACTGAATAAAGATTTCTTGAATCTCTCGACAATCCTTCTGTTCAAATTGCAATGTAGAGTTGGTGGCAGCTGTTTGAAAATGCAGAAAACTTATATGTTAATGAAAAACTGCATAATTAATCATTCTTAACTAGCAAAGTAACAAGAAAAACAGCAAGTAATTTTTATTGTTGGAAAATATATTTTATAGTATTTAGCATGTATTTACCTCCCTATTACTGCTAATTTATTAAGCACCTTGGACTGTTTAAAGCAATTCATATTTATAAGGTCACTAATCCCACGAAGTATTGCAAGTTATGTATCTTAGTATCAATGCCCTTATTTTACTGTGATCGATTGGACTAAGCAACATGGTTCATGGTTGCCTAATAAAACTGGATTTTCAGACAACTATAAAATTTACGAAGTACAAAAGTACTTCAAATGCAAAATATCCAATGTACAAACTGATACAAGAAATTAAACTCTCTTATAACTTTTAGTGAACCATATGTAGTAGTGCTAAATAAGTGATAGCTGACAAAAAATTAAACAAATTATACTGTCTTGCACATCTTGCCTTCTTTCGTAGCTCTCATAGCCTTCTATTATCAGATAAAATTACATTTTGCCTTCTGAAAGACATTATTTTCCTTTGTTCATAAAATTTCCCTTTCTTTTTATACCTCTATATCAGGTGGGATTCACTTACCTTCCCTACCAGTTCACAAATGTGAGCTTGCATGCATGCTCGCTTTGCTCACACGTGCCATCTCTGCAGATGAGCAGTAGTCATACATTACATCCGGGCAGGTGGGCGGACCCTTCTGCAGTTGCGGCTACTGGTTCGCGTGATTCGGAGAGAACCAACTGAATCCCACTACTGCTCTATATCCTCATTCATTATCTTTCTAATCAACAGCAAGTCAAATTAACCATTTCAGAATCAATTCCAACTGAAAAAGACACCTGTAATAGTATACTAAAATATTGTTTCTGGCTCTTACAAGATGTCGGTTTCAACATAGGCTAATATGGATGTGCACACTCCTCTTCAAGGGCAGTGTATACATGGGGCCCATAGCTAGTTAGTTCATCAGAGAAGAAAGACAGGTTACTAATGTGTATATTAATAACAATGCTTTTAAGGTTCCCTAAAACCCTATTAGTTTTTAATAGTTGTTTTTCTCCCTCTACTGTCTACATGTATACTACAGCTTCTTGAAATAGAAACCCTTTATTTATTTGTTTATATTATCAATTAAAATCAGTGTACGTTCATATTTTGTCATAGTCATCTTAAAACTTTAGGCTAACTTCCTTAGCTTACATATAGCTTCAATTATTTTTTTAAAAAAATATGTATGAGAATTGGAAAGCCCAGAAGATTCAAGAGGAAATGCATGATCTGGACATTTTTCAGTTAGGTTTCAGGCCAAGATATGGGACCAAAACTGCTTTGATAACACTCATGGATGATCTCTGGCAGGAGCAGTATGGACATGCAAACATCCAAAGTCAGAGAGAACCAAGGACTCCACAGTTCAACTTTGAGCTACATGTACTATATTCTTTTCTATTGTGTTTATAATGTCCTAGGGATCTAAGATTTGAAGCACTTTCAATATAAAAATTACCGTTTGAGGTCAAACTTGATCTCAAAGTTGAAAATTGAAGCTTTATTTATGCTAAAACTCAGTGCTGGTGTGTTTGTTTTCAATGCCAGTGCTAAATTCAAGAAAACGTAATACAGGAAATAACTGGTTCATAGTTATGCTAATTAGTTTCATTTATAATAAGAATAAGGGGGTTTAAGTATATATAATTTATGAAGAGATTCTTGTTCCTATATTTTGGATTACAAGCTGCCTCTTTTAACAATTGTTCAAGGTTATTTATCAAATGCTGAACATATAACATACAAAACATAATGTTGTGGCAAAGGCATAATGTTTTCATAGGGACATTTCAGAGTAAATAAGGGGTTCAGGAGGATTGCTTCCCTCTGATGAAATTGAGTAAAGTTGTCTTAGTGACTGGATTTTAATTCCTGTTTTGTTTTCAAAGATTTAGATGAGTGAAAATAAGGTAAGAGGTTTATATTATTTTTTTAAAAAAAAGCTTGCATGATTTCTCTCAGGTCTGAATGAAACCTGTTACCATGGAGACAGAATGGAGAAAGGATGCTAGAAGTCCAGAAATGACAATGAGAATTCTCCTCTTAGGCACTCCATCTTAGCTTGTCAGAAAAGGTCCAGAACTGATTGCTTTGTTTATCAGAGAGCCTATAGAAAACAATGTGAGGAAGTATTTGAAGACTGTGGCACTTGGTCAGCAATCTTTCAGAACTCTCTAAAGAAATCTGCCTATACTGGGAATAAAAAAAGACTGGTTGCTTTCCCTTCACTTAAATATATGGTAGAATCTATTAGGTTGCAGAAGAATTTCAACATTTTTCCCATGAAGCTTCCATTGACGCACTTCTGTTCAATCATATCCATCTACAAAGTTGGCAGATGTTTTTCCTACCCCTTAGGTAGGAAAAACATCTGCTAATATCCAAAATCCTTCAGTGGAGTTTTGCATCAGACATTACCCTGAAGACCAAATACAAAACTGAGCACCCAATATGGTTTTTGTTTCTATTTGAGTGAGAAAAAAATCAGGGTGATGAATACAAACTTCCTTATAGCAGTACTTCATTATAGCAGTAGTGCAGAGATTATATGAAAAGGCTACATTTCTGCATACTGGATGGTTAAATCTATTGTTGGAAATAGCAACAACCGGAAAAATTGGTCTCATTTGAGTACTTGGGAAAAAATAATATTTTAAAAATCAGCAATATACTATACCAGAATTTCTCTGCATATTTTCATAAATTTAATGCACTGCTTCACTCCTTTTATTTTTCACTTGTGAAGTTTTACTAATCAAAGAACAAGATTTTCATTTCTCAGATTCAATACCATTTTTCATGGATTAATGAGTAGCACATTTTTCTAAATGGAATTGATATATTTGACTTTTTTTTAGTTAAAGGATGTTAATTCTAACTATTTTGGAAGGTATGGAATACTCCTCCTTCTATGACCTCTCTTCATTTTCACTTAACAGGATACATATATGTCCATTCAATCTCTTTATTTTGCTTTACCCTCATGATAAAGTCTTATGCTTATCTATACTCCCTGAATAAGATAACCTTAAGTCATCCTTGCTTATTTTGATTTTTCCCTTAAATTGGCAGCATTCTGACGCAGTTTCAATATTTGTGGAATCTGATACACTCTGCCAATTGTTCTGATGCTGGTCTAGTCAGGTGAACCGGAGGAGTAGGGGCAGCCTCTTTGTTCATTTCAGGTTGTTGCAGGCATTCTCTATACTCTCAGGCAAGTTAGCCCAATTGAGACATGTTCCATTCAGTAAAGGAGTTGCCTAGTTCAGTTGTATAAAATAACTTGGTTTATTGAGCGGTCTTCAGCCAATATTAACTGTTGGCTGGGCTGCTTTTGATAACAGGTATAACAATCTTTTAGAAGAAGCATGTGGCAAAGCATACCAGATGTTTTAGAGGTGGAATAGCTTTCAGAAATGGGTATAGAAAAGTTTATGCAGATACAGTTTCCTATTGTTAACTAAACTTACATGTTAATAATGTTATAGATCAACGTATAGCATAGCATTATGTCTGATTTTGCAAATGAAGCTTTTAATTTATATATATATATAATTTCATTTTTCGTTTTATTGGATTTATATACCGCCCTACTCCCAAAGGACTCAGGGTGGTGAACAGCCACAAAATAAAACACATAAATACAAAAATTTAAAATAGAATAAAACTGAATTAAATAAATTGGCTGAGACAAATTTAAAAACCTCAATAATTTTAAAAACAATTAAAATTTACAATTAAAATTTACATCTAAAAGGGGAAAAAGATTTAGGCCTGGCCGGCTTGATGAAATAAAAAAGTCTTGAGCGCACGATGGAAGGTGCGCAGATCTGGGATCCTCCGTATCTCCAGGGAGAGCTCATTCCAGATAGTAGGTGCCCTCACAGAGAAGGCTCTCCCCCTGGGGACCGCCAATCGACATTGTTTGGCCGACGGCACCCAGAGGAGCCCCTCTCTATGGGAACGTACTGGCTGGTGGGAGGCTATTGGTGGTAGCAGGCGGTCCCGTAAATAACCAGGTCCTAAGCCACGGAGCGCTCTAAAGGTGATAACCAAAACCTTGAAGCGCATCCAGAAAACCATCGGGAGCTAGTGCAGCTCGCACAGGAGAGGTGTTACATGGGAATGCCACATCGCTCCCATAACCACTCGCGCGGCCGCACTCTGCGCCAGTTGGAGCCTCCGAGTGCTCCTCAAAGGGAGCCCTATATAGAAAGCGTTACAGTAGTCCAGACGGGAGGTGACGAGGGCATGGGTAACTATGCGTAAGGCGTCCCAATCTAGAAAGGGACGCAACTGGCGGATCAGGCAAACCTGATGAAAAATCCTCCCGGTCACAGCCGTCAAGTGCTCTTCTAAAGACAGCTGTGAATCCAGGAGGACGCCCAAGTTGCGAGCTCTCTCCGTGGGGGCCAGTGATTCGCCCCCAATAGTCAGCGATGGCACCAGCTGACTATATCGGGACATCGGAAACCACAGCCACTTGGTCTTGGATGGGTTGAGCCTGAGCCTGATTCTCCCCATCCAGATCCATATGGCCTCTAGGCACCGGGACATCACTTCAAGGGCATCGTTGGGTCTGGGGTGGAGATATACAGCTGGGTGTCATCAGCGTACTGGTACTTCACCCCGAAACCACGGATGATCTCGCCCAGCGGCTTTACATAAATGTTGAACAAAACGGGGCAAAAGGACCGACCTTGTGGCACCCCACATATGAAGGGCCTCGGGGTCGACCTCTGCCCCCCTGCCAACACAGACTCCCACCAGTCGGAGAGAAAGGAGAACCACCATAATACGGTGTCTCCCACCCCCAACTCTTCCAACCGGTGCAGCATGATACCATGGTCGATGGTATCAAAAGTCGCTGAGAGATCTAACAGGACCAGGATAGAGGAGCAACCCCTGTCCCGAGCCCTCCAGAGATCATCAACCAACGCGATCAATGCCGTTTCCATGCTGTACCCAGTCCTGAAGCCCGACTGGAACGGATCCAGATACATTGTTTCATCCAGGTACTGGGGGAGCTGTCGCACACAACCACACTCTCAACAACCTTCGCCACGAAGCGAAGGTTGGAGACTGGACGATAATTAGCCAATATTGCCGGATCCAGGGAAGACTTCTTGAGGAGAGGCCTCACCACCCCCTCTTTCAGGGTGGCAGGGAAGACACCCTCACCCAATGAAGCATTTATAATCCCCTGGAGCCAGCCTCGCGTCACCTCCCAGGAAGCCAGCACTAACCAGGAGGGACACGGTCCAACAAACATGTGGTCATGTTCAGTCTGCCCAGAATCCTGTCCACATCATCAGGAGTCACAGGATCAAACTCATCCCAGATAACGTTCTCAAGACCTGCCTCAGTCATTCCCCCTGGATCTACCTAGTTGGAGTCCAGATCTTCCTGAATCTGAGTGATTTTATCATACAGATATTGAACAAAATCCTCAGCGCTTCATCTCCCTTAGCTCCTCGGTGAACCAAGGAGCCAGGTGAGATCGGCGCCCGGTCAGAGGCCGCAAAGGTACGACTTGATCCAGAGGTCCAGTGGCCGCCCTATCTCAGGCAGCCACTAGGTCTCCAGTCGAGGCGTGAGTCAGAACCTCAGGGATTGGCCCAAGCTCCATCTGGAACCTGTCGGGTTCCATCAGACGCCTGGGTCGGTATCATCTTGTCGGTTCCACCTCCTTGTGGCGGGGTGTAGCGGTTTGAAGATCAAGACGAAGGAGAGCGTGATCTGACCATGACAAGGGCTCTATGACTATATCTCCTATCTCAAGATCACTCAGCCACTGTCCAGAGACAAAAACCAAGTCCAGCGTGTTTCCCCTCGTGTGAATAGGGCCATCAATTAGCTGGGTCAGGTCCATAGCTGTCATGGAAGCCATGAACTCCCAAGCCACCTCCAATGCCTCACCCACGGACGGCAGGTTAAAATCCCCCATGACCATGAATCTGGGGGTGTCAACCGCCACCATGGCAATAACACTGAGTAGCTCGGGCAGGGCTGCTGCCACATGGCAGGGAGCCAGGTACGTGATCAGCAAACCCATCTGAACTCCATGACCCCACTTCACAAGGAGGGACTCACAGCCGGCCATCTGAGGAACAGAGGCCTCCCTCGGCCTAAGGCCTTCTCTAATAATAACCGCTACTCCCCCTCCCCTCCCCTGTGACCTCAGCTGATGGAATGCGTGGAAGCCTGGTGGGCACATTTCTACAAGAGGGACCCCTCCCTCCGGATCCAACCAGGTCTCCATAATACCCACCAGGTCCACTCCCCCCTCCTGAACAAGATCCCAAATGAGGGGGGCTACATTTACTACAGAACTGGCGTTGCACAACATCAGCTGAAGGCCCGGGCCCTGAGGGTCTGTGCAACCTGGAAAACAAGTGGAGCCTTGGGGACTGGAGCGCGCCACCGCTCAAAGACAGTGAGTGCGTGCTCCCTTAACATTATATGGCCCCCTACTCCCGCCATATCTACCCCTCCCACTCACAGTACTGATGGTAAAAACACAATCTGGACGAGCTTGACCCTCCCATTAACCCCAGGTCCCCCACCTCCCCGCCGTGCATCATGGCTAGGCCTGACCCTCCCCTAGGTGGGTTAACCCCCATACCCACTGCCCTAATTCCAATCCTCCCCTCCTCCCCGGGACCCCTTAAAAGTTTAACCAAAAATTTACGTAAGAAACCCCTCAAGCCCCTCTTCTGGGTACCAAAACCCATCATTGAGGTAGGCCCTCGATAATGTGGAGGGCCAGGCCTGTGAGAGGGGGGAGTCTCACAGCGCAAGAAGCTGAGACCTTAAGTACATCTAAAGCTCTGAGGTAGTAATAAGGTATGGCCAAGGGCTCCGCTATGATAGTTCCAAATGTCCTGGAAAGCAAGGCAGGTTGACCATAAACGGGAGAATCTCCACTGTCCTCTCAGGGCAGTGGCGGAGTCCAATGTTCCAACCAACTGAGGGGTAATCCTCCAAACCAGCCTCTCACGATGGTTGGCCACCTGGCCATGGGGAAGTGGTACATCCCATCGGTGGTGAAACAATGATAGAAACCGGCTCTGTTCATCCTCCCGTAAGCTGCCATCTTCCATACAGCCAGTATGCTGGATAACAAACAGAGCCAGGTCTAAAGTCTCCAGAAGGGAATAAACTGTCCACAGTGTTCATACAGGCAAGCGTGTCAGAGAGGGAATAGATAGAAAAACAGGTGGGGGGCCACCTCCATCGAGCAGAAACCGGCAGGGTGAGCATGATGGTCATGGGGCCCAAACTAGAGAGGGGGGAGGGTTGTCCGAGGCGACACAGTAACCACTCCGTCAGCCTCTCACCCCTCCTTAGCCCCCCCCCCGGTCTTCCAATTTCCCTACCTATGCCCAATCTTTGCCTCCCAAGATGTTTATAAAGGAGGCTTCACCATAGGGAATTACCCCAAGGCCCTATGGCGGCCCGGAATTCCCAAAGTTTAAAATTCAACGATGGAGGCTCCCACCTCTTGATGTTCTTTCTCGGTTATTAATACACAACTCCAGCCATCCCACCAGCTAGCTGCTGCAATGGCGTCGGCGGAGGCAGTATAATTCTTTTTACATATAAGAATTTTGTTTTTTATTAAAAAACAGCATATTATTAAATATTATTAAATAAAAAATCACGTTTTATCCATTCAAAAGAGGGAAGTTGATAAAATCTGCTAAAATAGCAAACAGATTTTAGGTAGAAATAGGGAAAGTAAGAAATCTTGCAACATGTGATAAGATGCCTGAGCAATGAAGAGGTCATTAATAAAAGAAAGTGGAAGAATACTGAGTAAGCTGATCACAAGATGTCAAATGGGAAGTGTCTAAATGGAAAGTAAAAAATAAAGACGGAAAGCGTAAATATAAGATGCCAATAAATATAGAGACACTACTTAATTTTGATTATTGGAAGACAATTTAGACCACAATTCAGTGCATCTTTACTAAATGCTCACTATGCTAAATGAAATTTACCTTCAAAGTTAATTCAAAACTGCAGTCAAACAGAGTAACAGAGGTGTGCCAGAATAAAAAGAATTATATACAAGAGACATAGCAGAATATACTAGCAATAAATGTATATATCAATTTCAAATTATTCTGATTTCTCTTTTTTAGATTTGTAAGGTTCTGAAGAATTAAAAAGGGTATGTAAGGAAACTGTATATATAATTTCTTCACAAACTTGTTTTTGTTTGTAAACTTCTATTAAAAACAAGCACCCTTTGAAAAAAGTTCAATTCCTGATGTCATCATGAATATACTGATATAATATTCTGCCTCTCTAAGCAGTTTACAGAGTCAGTATATTGCCCCCAACAATCTGGTCCTCATTTTATTGACCTTGCAAGATTGGAAGGCTGAGTCAACCTTGAGCCGGTCAGGATTGAGGCAATCAAACTCCTGGCAATGTGAGCAGAGTTAGGCTGCAAATTCCATGATCCAATAATTTGTAAATTTGTAATGCATTCATGTGGAGGATACTACTCATGTGGAGAAAACTGCCCTTTTCACGAGCTGGTATTATAATTCATAAAATAAAAAAGTAGCATTCACACAAAGAAATACTCTGCGCCAAACTAGTCAATCAAAAATAAGTGAGCTTCTTGGATAATACAAGAAATGTGGAGATAAGAAAAAGAAATAAGAAAAACTGCCCTGCACAATTACAATTATTATGGAGAAAAGTAGATTAGTTATAAAGAAATACAAATAGTGAGATTGGAAATATATTTTTCCAGAAAATATTTGGAATGTAAAAAAGAATATATAGGAATATAAAGGAATGTACAATTGTCAAATCAAATCTAGCACAGTTTGAATAGTTTTGAAGAGCAATATGGATGGGCCAATGGGAGGAGGATCCAGTGAAACTAAGATATCTAAAAGATTTATAAGGCTCCTGACAAAGACTGGAGAACTCTTCAGATTCCCCTGATATCTATTGATATCAACTTTAAAAGGTTCTTTAATCTTACAGAACAAATTTAGACTGCATGCATAGAGAAAAATGACAATTTATTTTGCTACTCCTGTTGGTGAAAGGAAATTGTAGTAACCTATTAGGAAGAATATTTATATTTCACTTTAGCACTTGCTAATACTAAATTAGGTAGACATGTGCCTAAAAGTTATAGTGGTTTCTGCATGCCTAGGTATTCCAAATGGCTTGATAAGGATGGGAAATTCCAGCAGCTTTCAGGAATCATGAACTTTTGAAAACTCTGCATAACTGCTTAAATTACTAACTATTCAAAGAATCCTTCAGGATTATTCTGACAGCTTGGTTTCCTGTTGGCTGTTCATATATCCATATAAAACCCAAAGGCAAGTACTGTATGCTGATAAGAAGAAGTTGGAAATAGAACACAGTTTATTTTCCCATACAGCAATAGCACTTAGACTTATATACTGCTCTACAGTGCTTTACAGCACTCTCTGAGCGGTTTACAATGTCAGAATGTTGCCCTCAACAATCCTTATTTAAATGATCTTGGAATGATAGAAGGATAGGTCAACCTCAAGCCTGGCAGGGTCCAATTCCAGGTTGTGGGATAATTTAGCCTGCAATATACATTCTAAACACTGCACCATTAGAACTCTATATAGAAATTATTTTAATTTTTTAAATTTTATTTATTTATTTTGTCAAGCACATATAAGATAACAGGTAAAAGTATAAACATAATTTGAATACATGAAAAAAATAAGTAAAAAGAAATATAAGGACAGGAACAATAGGCACACTGGTGCACTTATGCACAGCCCTTACAGATCTCTTAGGAATGGGATGAGGTCAACAGTGGAGAGTTCAAGATTAAAGTTTTGGGGGTTTGGGGAAGAAACTACAGAGTCAGGTAGTGCATTCTAAGCATTGACCACTCTGTACAGTCTGTACTGTACTGTACTGTAGTCATATTTTCTGCAATAGAGTTTGGAGCAGCTTACCTTGAGTTTGTATCTATTATTTGCTCGTGTATTGTCATGGTTGAAGCTGAAATAGTCATTGACAAGTAGGACATTGTGGCAGATAATATTATGTACTATGCTTAGATCAGACTGAAGTCAGCATATGTCAGTCTCCACTCTTTCATTGCTTACTTGTTCGGCTGCCATGAAACAGGGGGAGGGAGAGCTCTTGGGATTCTTGGGAAGGGAAGCGAGCTGGAGGAAAAGGAAAGTAAATCTTTGCTGCAGCGTTTTCTTTGAAGCTGATAACGTCTCAAGATCAATGGTCATGGCATAGCAAAAGGATGACACTGCCAGACGTTTGCTCCCACATGACCCCTGGAGAACCTGTGGATTGGATGATTTATGCTGGACAGTTGGGGGGTAATGCTTTCTATATGTGATTTTCGCACTTTTGTTTCAGACTTTGCTTTTCTTTGACTACATTTAGTTCTTATCCAGTAAAAGTTATCTTTCTCTATGAAAATGGAGTCGTGGTTTTTCTTTCTTGGATAATGAAAGGAGGCCGTCCTGACATTAAGCAAGGTCTGCTTTTAACAGCCATCCCGAAAATTACCGAGGGGACTGAACAAACAATGTCTGATCAAGACAGTGATCAGGACCAGATGGGAGCTGCCGGATCAACAACTTTGTCATTCCACCCGGGGAAGGTGGGGGGGGGAGCTTCGGACTGGATGGCAAATTTACGGCTGGAAGAAGAACCAGAGCAAGCCAGATGGTCATTGGAAGTGGGGAGGCTACCGGAGCTGGAAAAGATCCCCCCCCCCCCGGAGTAACAAGCACCAGACCCCGAAAGGGAGAATCTGCCTGGATGCAGGAGCAGAGAGAAAGCCTCCTGGTAAAACAGGCCCTGCAACTTCTGAAAGAAGCTGAGAAGAACCGTAAAAGCCGGGAGAGGTATGTCTACCCTGCTGAGAAGTGGGGGGGGGGGGAATCGCTCCAGGGATGAACCAGAGGCTGCTGCTTGTGGGAAAGAGAGACAGCAAGCTGGGGAAGGAACAGCTCAAGCCTCTGGAACTCAGGCAGGAGAGGCAGCAGTCCAGGGGACCCCGGCAATACAGGCACCACCCCGGAGGCAAAGAAAGCCAAAAATTCCCCCCATATCAGAAATGTTCAGAGGAGATCCAAAGAAATTGGGATTTTTCCTGACCCAAGTGTGGAACCATATGCAGGACTGGGGGGAGGACTTCCTCTCCATCCTTTCTAAGGTAGGTAAATTGAGGACCCAGTTTGTGGGGGCAATAAGCTGACTTGTATAAAACATACACAAGTATAAAGACTATTGCTTAACGCATTGTAAGCCACCCTGAGTCTCCAGAGAAGTGCAGCATATAAATCAAATTTAAAAAAAAAAGATGCCACACAAGTGAGTTGCGTTACCAAAGCCCTAGAGGGAGTAGCAGCTGAATGGATGGTGGGACTCCACAATAATAACTCCCCCTTGCCGAGAAATTATGATCAATTTATGAGAGCCCTGAGAATGTGTTTTGAGGATCCCTTAGCTAAGCAAAAAGCGAGAATCAGAATGAAGGGCATTCAACAGGGCTGGAGATTGGTGGCGGAATATACCCAAGAGTTCCGCAAGTTGGCACCCAACATGAGAGGGTGGTCAGAAGTGGCCCTACTAGAGAATTATAAAGATGGGTTGAATGAGGACGTCTACAAAGATTGCTGTTCACGGGGGGTCCCTGAAGACCTGCAGAGCTGGTACGTGGTGGCAGCGGACATGGAGATTGACCTGGCCCGAAGCCAGCTCCATGGTGGGCACTCTTGGGATCAGCCACCCCCTTATTCCACAAGGGGGCGCCAAAGGCAGCAGTGGGGAAGATAGGGCCCAAGTCAAAGTCCTCCGCATGTTTCAAATGCGGGAAGGAGGGGCACCAAGCCACTGAGTGTTTCTCCAAACCAGCGCCCAAGGTGACATTTACCGGATGAATGAAGGCTGATAAAGCACCCGCGAAAGCCCGCAGGGCTGCCCTGGAAGGAGAAGTAGTTGAGTTCGCTCCCTAAAACAGGGTGAGTTGGGAACTCTGACCACCACTGATGACAGCGAGACCGACACCGAATCTGATGACTATGACCTGGTGAGTCACAATGGGGGCCCCATGACCATCCCAGTAGAACTAAGGGTACCATCCACCAGGGGCCCATGGCCAGATGCCAGTCCTCCTAGACTCTGGATGCACCAGGTGGGTAATCAGCCCAGACATGGTTGAAAAGATGAGCCTAAGACTAAAAGCAATGAAAGGCCCATCACATTCTGTCAGCTAGACAGATTGGTGGCAGGAGGGGGCCCAGCCAATTTTGTGATCAAGCCAATCAAGATGCAAATGGGGGATCACCTTGAGACTCTTAGCTTTATAGTGGCCCCGCGCATGGAACGGCCTCTCATATTTGGACTGTCTTGGCTCTGTAAATAGAACTGGAGAACAGGAGTTTTGCGCATTCATTCCAAAAAGACAGGGAAGGAAGGGGAGGAACCCCATTTGGTGGACAGTATGGAAAATGAGGGGACGGCAACGGCAACAGACCACATTGCGGGAGAGGAAAAGATTCCAAAAGAGTATTGGGACTTCCGGGAGGTATTCAGAGAGAAGGCCTCAGATGTGCTGTCCCCCACCGGTCCACGGACTGTACCATTGCAATACTCCCTGGAGTAAAACTTCCTAAGCCAAAAATCTAACCCATGACCCCTGGGAACTAGGGGAACTACAAGACTTAAAGCGGGGTTTTATCCAACCGGCTAGGCTGAGGATGGCAGCGCTGGTACTTTTCCGGGTGAAGAAGGATGGGTCCTTTCGCTTGGTGGTTGACTACAAAAATCTTAACGCCATTTGCGTAGAAAATGTCTACCCCCTGCCGCTCATGAAGGACATGCTAGTCCACTTAGGCAAGGGGAAAATTTTCACCAAACTGGAGTTACGGGAGGCCTACTATAGAGTCGGATTAAGGAAGGGGATGAATGGAAAACGGCTTTTAACTGCCCACTGGGATGTTTCCAGCTTCGGGTGCTCCCTTTCGGATTGCTAGGAGCCTCTTCTGTGTTCATGCAATTAATTAACGAAGTACTGCATGAACACCTGTAGAAGGGAGTACTGGTCTACCTGAATGACATTCTTATCTACACCGAGAACATGGACGACCATGTAAAGTTGGTGAGGACCGTCCTGAAAAAACCCAGGGCTGCTGAACTGTATGCCAAACTATCAAAGTGCGAATTCCACCAAACCAAAATTGACTATCTAGAGTACCACATCTCACATGAGGAAATAGAGATGGAACTGGAGAAGGTCCAGGCAGACTTGGAATAGGCCCCACCACGCACCCACAAACAACTACAGAGTTTCCTGGGATTTGCTAACTCCTATAGACAGTTCATCCCCTCGTTTGCCAAAATCGCATTACCAATTACAAATCTTCTGAAAATAAAAGAACTGAAACCAAAGCCCTCCTGTCCTCTTGAATGGACTATGGACTGTCAAGCAGCCTTTGAGAAACTAAAATGGCTGTTTGCTGCCGAACCGGTCCTTAAACATCTGGACATGAAAGCCCCTTTTGTTGTACAGGCTGACGCCAGCGACGTAGCAGTGCGGGCAGTGTTACTACAAGTGAACGCAGAAGGAAAACTGCAACCCTGTGCCTATACCTCTCATAAGGGGACGGAGACCAAGAGAAGATGGGCCATATGGGAGAAGGAGGCTTTTGTGGTTCATTGGGCACTGCTGACATGGAGACAATTCCTTGAAGGAGTTAAACACCCATTTGAGGTGTGGACCGACCACAAAAACTTAGAAGCTTTGAAGACGCCACGTAAACTGTCCCCTAAAAAATTCTGCTGGGCTCAACACTTCAAACGATTTAATTTCTCCCTGCGCTACCTTCCTGGTGGGAAGAACTTTATGGCGGATGCCCTTTCTAGTCTGCTGTAATACAATAGTGTTAAGCAAGAAGTGATTCGTCCAATTATCCCCTCAATACAACTGGCGGCACCAGTAGTTACTAGAGCCCAGGCGAAAGCAGATCCAACTTTGTCGGATGACTTGATTAAGCAGCTATAAGAAGCTCTAACGAGCAACGAGTGGTTTCTGGCCCATTCAAATGGGTGTACACTTTGGGAAGGACTTGCTTGGGTGGGAGCCAAACTGTATGTTCCCGCCAGTCTGAGAGTGATAGTTTTACAGCACGCCCATGAAACCAAAGCTGCTGGGCATTTGGGATTTGTGAAAACATTACTTCTAGTTAAGCTTGCACTCAAGAAGGACATAGAGACATATGTGGCCATATGTGTGCTTCGACCAAGAGGCCTCCTGGAAAGCCACCTGGGCTGCTTCAAAGTATTGCCAGACCGGGTGCCCCATGGAAGGAAATCTCCATGGATTTTATTGTAGAATTGCCCGAAAGTGGGGGGAACACAGTTATTTGGGTGGTTACTGATTTGTTTTCCAAACAAATACATTTCATCCCATATACCAAGATCCCTTCCACAAAAACACTTGCAAAAATGTTCGTTCAACTTGTATACAGATTACATGGTGCTCCAGAACATATTATTTCGAATAGAGGAGTTCAATTTACCTCCCATTTTTGGAAAGAGTTCCTAGGGTTGATAGGCTCCTCCCAAGGGCTAAGCTTCGCCATCACACCCAGACAAATGGCGCTTGTGAAAGAACCAATTCCATATTAGAACAATATCTGAGATGTTACATAAATTATCAGCAAGATAACTGGGCAGATTTACTGCCGTTTATGGAAGTGGCCTACAATAACTCCATACATAGCAGCACAGGTTTACCCCTTTCAAAGTGACCTCTGGCCAAGATTTTGTGCCCATTCCAGAGTTGCCTCAGGAGAAACCACAAATACCTTCCTTGGTTGATTGGATCAAACAGTTACGGGGCACTTGGGCTATAACTTGCAAGGCACTGGATGAAGCACATCGGGCTCATAAATCCAAGCCGATAAGAAAAGGGTTCAACCACGGACTTATAAAGTTATTGATATGGTTTACTTTTCCACCAAATACCTGAAAACTACCCAAAAGTCTAAGAAGACTTTTGGGTAGTTTGCATACTTAGAACCCAAGTATGTGGGTTCTTTTCTGGTAGTTTGGATCATTAACCCAGACACAGTACAATTGGAGTTACCAAAAAATTTGAGATGGATTCATCTGGTGTTTCATGTAAGTTTGTTAAAACCGGAGCATTCGTCCCCTTTGCGTCCAGACCAAGAACCTCCTCCTGTCCCCGTAGTGATTGAAGGGGAACAGCATTTTGAGGTCAATGAGATCTTAAGACTCCAGAAAGCATCGTGGTAAGGTGCAGTATTTGGTGGCCTGGAAACATTTCCCTTTATCTAAGGTTGAATGGGTGAATAAGTGAGATGTTCGTGCTCCAAAGAAAGTGCAATTGTTTCACTCCAAATATCCTGATAAACCTTAATCTGTTTTATCTCTTGCTCTATTTGTAAGATTATGTTTTTATGTCATTTTTTTTTCTTGTAGGAATAATGTCTCTTCAGCAGGGGGGCCGAATGTCAGCCTCCACTCTTTCATTGCTTACTTGCTTGACTGCCATGAAACGGGGGGAGGGGGGAGTTCTTGGGATTCTTGGGAGGGAGAAGCGAGCTGGAGGAAAAGGAAAGTAAATCTTTGCTGCAGCATTTTCTTTGAAGCTGATAACATCTCAAGGTCAACGGTCGTGGCATAGCAAGAGGATGACACTTCAGGGGTCATGTTTGCTCCCACATGACCCCTGGAGAACCTGTGGATTGGATGATTTACGCTGGACAGTTGGGGGGGGATGCTTTCTATATGTGATTTTCATGCCTTTGCTTCAGACTTTGCTTTTCTTTGACTGCATTCAGTTCTTATCCAGTAAAAGTTACCTTTCTCTATGAAAATGGAGTCAGGGGTTTTCTTTCTTGGATAATGAAAGGAGGCTGTCCTGACAACGTAGTTCTAAATTGTCTAAGCCCAAAATTTGGAATCTGGTGGCTTAAGGTATTTTATTGTGGGTAGAGGAATGGAGGACTCTTCTCGTAAAATATTTCTTGATTGTATTTATGTCCAATATGCAGTGCGGGTTCCAGACAGATGAGCTGTATTCAAGAATTAGTCTAGCAAATGTTTGTATGCTCTAGTTAGCAGTACAATATTACCAGAGAAGAAGCTACGCAAGATTAACTTAACAACTCTTAATGCCTTTTTGGCAATGTTGTTACAGTGGGCTCTGGCACTTAGATCTTTAGAAATTAGTACTCCAAGTTCCTTGACCGAGCAGGGGTGAAATGTTCCCAGTTTGGACTGGATCTCCTGATCTGGTAGCGATGGTGGCGAGTGGTTCGGAGAACCAGTAGCAAAAATCCCTGGATGACCCCTCCATGCCCAGCTGAGCCGTGTGATCATCAGAGACTTTTTTTTTTACTTTTAAAAGCATTTTTTCTACCTCTTCAGCTGGAAAAAGCTTTTAAAAGTTAAAAAAAAAGCCTCTGATGATCGCACAGCTCAGCTGGGATCATCAGAGGCTTTTAAAAGCATTTTTTTCTGCAACCTCTTTGGCTGATCCCAGCGGAGTTGCCTGATCGTCAGAGACTTTTAAAAGCATTTTTTAACAACCTCTTCGGCTGAAGAGGTTGTAGAAAAAATGGTTTTAAAAGTCTCTGACAATCCCAGCTGAGTTGCCTGATTGTCAGAGGCTTTTAAAAGCATTTTTTGACAACCTCTTCAGCCGGAGAGGTTGTAGAAAAAATGCTTTTAAAAGGAAAAAAGTGGCAAATTACAGGATAATTTTTTTCTGAAACAAAATTGTTTGTTGGAAAGTAGATTGTTTGTCTCTAGGTGGATGGTAATAGATTGGCTAATGATTGATTCCATGACTTTGCAGGTGACTCAACATAAAGTGATTGGTCTGTAATTTTCAACTAGGCTAGGGTCTCCCTTTTTCAAGATAGGAATGACCTTAGCTTGTGACCTTTGATAGGGTAAGGAGCTGATACTGAAAAGTTTTTCAAAAATTATGTAATTGTATACAATTATACAAATAGAAATGTGGTATTTAAGGACAGGTCGCAGACGATGGTCTCAGGAAGAGCAAGTTCCTGTGTAAGTTGAATATTTTTTAGATGTAGGGACATAGAAGATGTAGAAGATAGCAACCCCACCTCCTTTAAGGATTTCACAATCTGACCGGTAAACGTGATAGTCTCTTACTGTAGTAATGGAGTCAGAGAAAGATGTATTCAGCCAAGTTTCATAGGCAAATATAATGTCGAATAAAGCTGTATTTAGTAAGAATATAGTGTATTTAGTATTCTCCTATTGAAAGTATTTGTAAGGAGAGGGGTGGGGATGAGGTTGACTGGGCTTCCACTAGAGATATCATAAATTACCAGAGAAACTAGGATAGGTTTCTGAAAGTTGAAGAGCTCTTATTTTAAATCTGAGTTGGATTGAACAGAATTTACACTCCTGAAGACTTGTTAACTGGAGAGTGAATGAAAGTCTTCCAAGTAGAATTTGACAAGCATAGGAAAGCTTGTTAAAAGTGAAGAGGAAGAAACACTGCAAGACTAAGTTATTCAACATAGATTGCCCTACTAAGAATCAAAGATTATGAAAATTTTCATCAGTCTAAGAAGCCTGTCAGCCTAACTCACAGATGCAAAATGACCAACAGTACTTGCTTTAAGTCTAAATGATAATCTAAGTATAGTTAAGAAACAGATCGATATACCTATGTGCTCATACCAGAAGCTGGTAGAAGAGATAAACATAAAAATTCATGGCTTGAAAAGAATGGAGTCGGAAAGAGAAAGGAACAACTCCCACCACCCTATATTGCTATTCTTCTGGAAGTGTGATATCTATTCTGACTGTTTACCCTGGCTCCTCAAAATAATGGTCCTGGACCCCACATCACATTTGCAGAAGCAAATATTACATGCAAGTTTAAACAATATATATATTGGCTGGGAGCAGAGAAATTATTGTTATACCTATCAAGCAATACAATTGGTCTGTATTAAAATAACATCAGCAAAAAGTACCTGAGTGATGTAAATAATTTTGTGCAGCTGAACTAGAATCTGTTGAATAGGATCACTGATCTGACGCACCTTCCGTTGTGATACAGCAATCCCAGCTGATGCTAGAGAAGATAATGTTACAGTCAGCAATGAAAATCAATTTGCTGGTTTAAGTATTTCTCTCAAAGACAGATGCAGAAGCCAGGAAAGAGGGAAAAATAGCAGAAAGGCATTTGGATCTTGTAAATTATAAAGAAATCTAGAATTTTCCTTCTTGTAACAACACTATTAATAGAGAGTTATTGAATTTTAAATATAAAACATTTCCCATACTTTAGCTGAGCTGTGGCAGTTGTGCCTTGTGCTGTGCTACTGGAGTGATTGGCTTCTTGGCGTGCTGTGGCTTTCTGCTATGCTGTTTGGATGGATGGTGCAGTTTTATGATGCATTGTTAGGCCAACTGGGGCTTCCAGGGAAAGCTGAGGCTTCTTGCTGCAGCTCAGAGGCTTTTTGCAGTCTCAGAGCCACAGTGCACCAAGAGGCCCCTGAGCTGCAGCATGGTAAACAGCCCCAGAATTACACAGTTCTGGGATGCTTGCTGCAATACAGGATTCAGGGCAGCTAAAAGGTAGCAATGGGTAGGGGACATTAAACAATTACCTACTGTTCCTATCTCAATTTTTCCTTTGTCCATTCCATTTTTTTCTTGGACTGCTCCAATTAAACTCTTTATCCCATTTTTTTCTATACTGTTAAGATTCCAGGTGTCTAAGAAGTTGGATCTTTTTTTAGTGTTCCACGTAATGTTATTTATGTAAAACTTTTTCTTTAATACAGCATCTCACTATTTATAACTTTTCTATAAATCTATGTTCTATTCATAACTTGCTTAATGGTGAAGTGATATTTTAAGTACTACCATGATCTTTCAGATTGCGCAGAATCACAGCAGGAAGGCTATGGGATTTCCACCCTGTCACTAACGAATCCTCTATTTTCTTAACGTGGGCCCTGAACATGAACGAAGGCATTTTCAGAAGCAGATCAAGGGGCAGCAAAGCTGAAGAAATAAAAGAAAAACTGTGAAACTAACAGCATGTGAAGCATGTGAAACTAACACAATTTAAAAATAAGATTAGAAGACCTTCAAGATGGGAAACCTTTCAAAAATAGCAGCAGAAGTGAAATTACCGGGTCTTGGTCTGAATCCTGGAATTCCAGTGTAATCTCTGCAAACACAGAAAGTGTAGCAAGAATAATCTTTCAAAAAATAATTGTGTGAAAAATTTAGCATATAAATTGTATCAATGCCTAGAAAGAAAGTCACCTGGGAATCTTATATATAATGACTCCAATTTTATCAGAAGTTTACAAAAAAGCACACATACATTAAAAAGTCCTTATCCATCTTTCTTATCGTGCAGTATTACTAGATGCTATGGCTGCACATCTTCAAAGACTGTCTGAAAGAAATATTCTGGTCCTTGTACAGCACATCCAAAGCATTTAGAACCTCTCTGCTATTCCTTAAAATAGCCCTTCTTTTTTCCTGCTCCTGAGCAAATCTAAAAAAGGCAGTTGCTTCAAGAGATTAAGTTTTCTGTACCAAACCTATGCAGTTTTCTGTAGAATGCTGATGCCAAAAGATGCTTGTTCATAATATTTAACATTTTAGTTAGCACCACTTAGCTTGAGGCCTTGCTGTTTCTAAAAGCTTTAGATATGGCAATAATGTTTAGTAAAAAAAAATTCTGATAAAAGGAGAACAGCTTAAAATACACATTTGGGGAGTTATCATTTTAACTATATTTACTTTTAGTTTAGTTTAAATGCAAATTAGATCAGATTTAGTTGCCTCCTAGGAGCAGACAGTACTTTGAAAAGTGTGTTTTCCAGTGTGATGCTCAAAACTAGGGGTGGCCCTTGGACAATAAAATGTTGTATACTCCTATTCTGAATGGACCTTGAAAAAGAATATGAAAAATATTTTTGCAATGAATAAAATATATATCACAATTACCATAATAAAATGTTATAATAACAATTTCTGCTTCTATTCTGCCAACTTATTTTAAGACATTTATACCACTGAAACAATAAAAAATAAACCTGACTGGGATTTGTTTTGTGAAGGATTTTTTAAATGTGAGCATTATTTTATACATTGTACATAATTTTATATGTTGCTAAACTGCTAATGTGTTTCACGTATTTTGAAAATTATATTCTTTGAAAATTTCAATATTGCTGTACTACAGATTCAAGATGAATTCAAAATAAGAGAGGCAAACAATTTACATTTGTAAAGTAAGATTTCAAACTTGCCTTGCCTGAGGCTGTCTTTCATAAGCACTTAAGCTGCGTTTTATGCCTGTAACAAAAGTATTGAATGTATACGAGTCTGCAAACATTTTAAATTCATAAAATATTTTTCTTCTAACATTTGCATCCTACCATACTAATTTTTAAAAATATATTCTGGCAGTAAAAAACAACTCTAAATACAAAAAGTGTCAACATGTAAACAGAGCATCATGATTCATACTTATCTAAATATTACATTTTAATCGTACTTGATAAAGCATAGGAATATTCTATTTGCTGGCCATGTAATTTGTTAGAGGGTATGTGGTGGCCTAGTGATTAAGATTCGGGCTCATCAATGGGAAAGTTGGCCGTTCAAGACCCAAGTACCATGTGACAGGGTGGCTCTTGTTTTTGCCCCAGTTCCTGCCAACTAGTAGTTTGAAACCATGCAAATGTGAATAGATAAATAGGTACCATTTTGATGGGAATGTAACAGTGTTTCATGTGCCTCAGCATATAGTCATGCCAACTACATGACCGCAGAAGCATATTCAGACAAAACTGTTTCCCTCTGCTAGGAAATGGAGATAAGCACTGCCCCTCAGAATCAGACATGACTTTACTTTTACAATCTATCAGATCAATAATTGTATCTAATTTCTTTTTACTGCATTTTTACTGTGCATACCATACATTTAAGAAAGTAGACTATTTTCTTGTCTGTTATATATGTTTTCTGAGCTCAAAGTAGGCAAATCAACCTTTATTCAGAATAAAAAAGAAAAAAAATCACATGCTTTCCATTCCAATTTTTCTATTAGCCTTGTTATTAGGAATTAGCTTAAGAAAGAATAAATTATAATATTAAATGAGTTAAAGCTGATTTTTTCAAACTTTGTATGATGGTTATGAAACAAATCACTTGTTAATGAATCATGTGGTCACTAAGAGAATCCACTTTGGTTGTTAGAAATATGCTGGGAAGATTGCAAATGGCAATCACATGATCCCAGGACACTGTTACTGTTGTAAATACATACCGGTTGCCAAGCACTCTAATTCTGATCACATGACTGTGCACCTGCTGCTAAAGTTGTAAGACTGAAGACCAGGTGTAAATCACTTTTTTTCAGTAATCGTTGCTAAGAACATATTGTTCTTTTTTGTTACCATTTTCCAGCATTAACATGTAACACGCGTAATAAACTTCTATTGTGTTTTAACTGGAAAAAATCTAAAAGGCTAGACATCTATTAATGTGGTAGGTTATAAAATGCTCAGATTGAAAAGTTTTTCACAGGACATATATCCCTATTCAAAATATTATTTGAATCTTCTCAAAATAAATTAAGATTAAATGTTCAAATCTTACAAATCCCCTACAGCAGTGGTTCTCAACCTTCCTAATGCCGCGACCCTTTAATACAGTTCCTCATGTTGTGGTGACCCCCAACCATAAAATCATTTTCGCTGCTACTTCATAACTGTAGTTTTTTACTACCGGTTCTGTGGGCGTGGCTTATTTTGTTGGCGTGGCTTGGAGGTCATGTGACTAGGTGGGCATGGCTATGTGTATAGGAACTACTAAGAGGGCTGAAAAAAGTCATTTCTGACAGATCCTCATGCTTTTGATTGGTCCTCACACTTATGACCATCCTCACATTTATGCCCGTGCAGCATTCTTAACAACCATGTCACTCATTTCACAACAGCTTCTCTTCCCCATGGTGATAAGATGGAGCAAAAACATAAAATGTGAGGACAGTCATAAGTTCGAGGACTGGTCAAAAGTGCAAGGACCAGTCAAAAATAACTTTTTCAGCCCTCTGAGTAGTCCATGCGCATGAAAGGACTACCCACAGGGCTGAAAAAAGTGATTTCTGACAGGCCCTCGCACTGTTGACCAGTCTTCGCACTTATGACTGGTCATCATTTATGCCCATTGTAGCATTCTTAACATGTGATCAGGTGGGCATGGCTATGTATATAGGGACTACTCAGAGGGCTGAAAAAAGTCATTTCTGACAGATCCTTGCACCTTTGACTGGTCCTCACACTTATGACCATCCTCACATTTATGCCGGTGCAGCATTCTTAATAACCATGTCACTCATTTCACAATTGCTTCTCTTCACCATGGTGACCAGATAGGGCAAAAACGTAAAATGTGAGGACAGTCGTAAGTTTGAGGACTGGTCAAAAGTGCGAGGACCAGTCAAAAATAACTTTTTCAGCCCTCTGAGTAGTCTATATGCATAAAAGGATACAGCAATAGAGAGGGATGAAGGAAGAGAAGGGAAAAGGGTAGGAGTGAGGGTAAGAGAGGGAGGAAGAGAGGAGGAGAAGGAGAAAGGAAGAGGAAGTAGGGAGGAGAAGAAGGGGGGAGAGAAAGTAAAAAGGAAAGAAAAGAGAGAGGTGGTAGGTTTGAGGAGAAAGATTGCTGTACAATAAAAGAGATGAAAGGGAAAAAAACCAACCCCAAATAAATACAAAGATATTAAAATAAAGAATGGTTTATTAAACTTTAAAGAATAAAAGAGAACAAATATAAATAAATAGCAATAATTAGAAACACACATACAAACATGCAATGTCTTTTCTTTGAACAGAGTATTTGGGCGGTTCACAAATTTAAACAGTGTTTAGTCATTTCAATTAAATTTACAATTTCTATATTTCCTTTTTGCCATATTTATTACTCATTTATTTTTTTAAAAAACCAATATTACCCTTCATCCTCATCTCTAATCTTAATGAAATTCAGTTTTTCCCTTTTCTTATATATTATACCCCTTCCCATTGTCATCTATTTTAATACCCATCCTCACATTGGTTAATTATGTAATTATGTAATACAGTTGTTTAATACAAATTCAACATTTTAATATAAATCAATTAGATATATAACTATCTTTTTGTATATTAATCAATATGAACATGAATATTCCAATTATTTCCATGCAATCCAATTTCTTACATAATGATAATATAATAATCAATTAATTATATTTACCAATAATAATAAACCAAATAATTTCCCCCATATATTCCTCCAAATTACAATTTAACCATTTCTGCTTTCAACACAATATACAATTAATAGTATCTCAATTATTACAATTCCCTAGTTAAATAGAGCTTTTTCTTTTGTGTTTTAAAATCTTGAACCTCCTCTTTTGCCCTAAATTTCCCATTGTTTCTACCTACCTTTTTTGGTGAGGAAAAAGAAAAAGAAATCTCTCTGCCTGCCTCATTTTGTCATCTTGCACCAGAGCCTGCTTTACTTTCAGTTTCGTTTCAGCTGGGGAAAAAAAACTTCTCCAGCACGCTTTGCAGCAGAGAGTTTGCAAAAGAGCCTGCACAAAGAGCCTTGAGAACAAGGAGGCTGATCAAATCAATTTATGGTAATTAACCTATGCTGAAGCTGAAAGAGGCTGGGTTTTTTTATTTTTGCAAGCATGGTCTACTCATTTATTTTCTTTTAACACGGATCAGCTGTAGGGAGGCCTTTTGAAGCCCCGCTGCAAGAATTTAAACAGGTTTTTTCCCTCTAGCCATCAACTGGGACTCAGGAGGCAGCAATAGATTGGGAGTGGGCGGAGTAAGCGAATGGGACCGGCGATCGAACAGAGGGTGAGGGTGAGTGAAGAAGTGGGGGGGGGGGCGAGAGAGGGCTTTGGCGACCCCTGTGAAATGGCTGTTCGACCCCCAAAGGGGTCGCGACCCCCAGGTTGAGAACCACTGCCCCACAGGAATTAATATTTCCAATATATATAACCAGCTGAATACCAATGCTCTGCTACAGAACTATGTGATCGGGCTTGATAAATCGACACTTATAGCTTGAAAATTAATGAGTACTTACAATCGGCCTCTCCTCTCCCCTTCTCTTCCTCATCCTTGCCCCGCAGAAGCCTTCCCTATCTTATTCCCTTCTCTCCCTCAGCCTTGCCATACAGAAACTTCCCCTATCCTATCTCTTTCTCTCCCTCATCCTTGTCCCACAGAAGCCTATGCTATGCTATCTCCCTTCTCTCCCTCAGGCTTGCCTCATCATAGAAGTCTCCTCTATCCTATCCCCTGCTTGCTGCTGTGAAAGTAAAACTGAAACTGAAACTCCTCTGTTCTACTTGTGTTTTGCATTTGGAACAAATTTGTTTTCAGGTGGGAAGGGGGAGTAGAACTCCTTAGCATCAGAACGTTTAATAATAATATAGGAAATACTAATGCTCTGTTGGTAATTTCGGAAAAATCCTTTCTTAGTGAGCACATAGTTAAGAAATGGCCTAACTCATTGCCTAACTAGTTGGGCCAGGTAATATATAAGCCAACATTATGTGTTTATAGTATGAATATGTATAATATAACTTTAAGAGTATTGCTGAGTCATTCTGCATCCTGATTGGATGAGCTCTGCAGCAGCTGTATTAAAAGAGAGCTTGATTGTGATCAGTGTGGACATTACACCATATTGTTACCTGCTGCTATGTTGTAGATATCTTTGATCTCTTTACATGGTCAGTTTGATCATGGTTTATTTATTACTGCTTTTATGAACTGTTTTTATACTGTTCCTGAATGATTCATGTATTGTTCTACGAACCTGTACAAAGTTTTGTATCTCTGGATTGATTATGCATGGCTAAGACTTGGATTGGTAAAAGACTATGTATTTGCTTTGCTCTATAAGTAAACTACTTTAAAAACCAGTTTGTATGCAATTTATTCACAATTACTCACAGCATCATTTCCGTGCGCAAGAACTCTATGCTCTGCTTCATAACCATTCCTGGTTATCTCACAACTATATCCTTAACATTGGTTATGGACCCAGAGCCAACAAGAACTAACCAGAATTGCTCAGAGCTAAACAGTTATCTAGAGAACTGAGAGTTAATGTGAATAATACAGACAACTGTGTTTGTTATATATAATCCAAGTGAACATGGCACAAGAACAGGCCTCCAGTATTTCCATGATAACCCGGTTGGATGGAACAAACTATGTTTCCTGGTCTACTAAATGTAACCTACTTTTGCGTAGGAAGGACTATGGGATGTAGTTAACAATCCACTGATGTAACAGCATGGAATCCTGATGATGATGAAGATGAGAGGAAATTAATCAAATTCAACCAAGATAATGAACGAGCTCTTTGCATAATTGGACTGACACTAAGTGACCAGCAGCTTGTCCATATTCGTGGTGAAGATTCCGCTGCTAGGTGTTGGAACAAGCTGAAGAGCCTATATATTTTCGTGATAGTATGGGTGCTCAAATACATCTTATATGTAAATTGTTTAAACAACGCCTTCTTAAAAGAGGTGATATGATGGCTTGTTTGGAGTTCATGACAAGAACTTTTCAAGAGCTGCATGAGAAGGAACTTATTTTTTCAGAACTGCAACAAGTTTACATAATCCTTTCTTCTTTGGATGAGAGACTATGTTTCTTCACTGGAAGTTTTGACCAGAGATCAACTAACATTGACTGGCATAACCGGCAGGTTGTTGGAAGAGTCCAGAAGAAGATTAGAAAGAGACCAATTGAGAGAGAAGCAACCAAAAGAAAAGAAGTATATTCAATTGCCTATTTTGTAAAAAGATGTTTTTCTTGTGGGGCTCAGGGTCATATAGCCAAATATTGTATTAAGAATAAGAAAATGACTGTTGGTAATAAAAAGAGACCCAAGAAGGTTTGTACTTTGGCTATATTGAGTACTAAAAATGTTAATCATGATTTGTGGGTGGTTGATAGTGGTGCATTGCAATCCATCACTAGGAATAGAAAATTTTTTGTTGAACTGAGTAAGAGCAACCAACATGTTACATTAGCCAATGGTTGGAAGATGAAAGTTGCTGGGGAGGGTATTGCACGTTGGTCATTAACTGATGAAAAATTACCAATGCTGTATATACCTGGATTGAAATTCAATTTGCTATCTGTGAAATCATTATTGCAAATTGGATTTGTGGAAACATTTTCAAGGGGATAAGTGTTTAATTGAAAAAGAGGGTAAATGTGTTACCACAATATTAGACCATGATTTATTTGTGTTAAGAGATAATCCAGCATTAGTGGCTAATTCTAAGTCAGTTTATGGAAACCATAAATCACGATGAATGTATTCATCTACCTCATCGAAGATTGGGACATATAAATTTCAGTATGTTAAAAAAGACAGTAGAGTTATCTGAAGGGATACAGCTAAAACCATGTAGTAAATATTTGAACTGCAATGCCTGTAATCAGGAGAAAAATAAAGTAACCCCTGCAAATCGAATCAACGGGTTTAAAACCAAGAAGCCATTAGAAGTAGTATTTGTTGACCTAATAGGACCCAAACAACCCAGTATAGGGGAAGCCTGCTATATACTCAGCATCGGAGATCATTACTCTAGATATGGTTTTTGCTACTTAATGAAAACAAAATCTGAAACATTTCAGCGTATTAACAACTGGCTAAGATTTGTAGAGAGGAAGTAGAAAAATAGAGCAATTTGCTTGGTTACCGATACCGGTACCGAGTTCACTCAATCAAAGGTTAGAGATGATGTTGCAAGAGGCAAGTATTCAGCATTAAAGTTTTGCTCCGTATTGGCCACAGCACAACGCTTACGTTGAATGAAGAGGCCAAGAGAAACATATGTGGCAAACAATAAAAACAATTTTTAAAAAGCAGTAAGAAAACCTAAAAAAAAACAGAAATAACATTTCAGAGTTTATATATATAGATTAGATAGAAAAACAGATAGATTTAGATATAACGAGTAATCATGAATAGTTGAAGTCATAAAGCTTCTACTCTTCTTATGATTTAAGTCAGGGATCAAATGTACCGTATTTTCTGGCGTATAAGACAACTTTCTAACACATGAAAATCTTCTCAAAAGTCGGGGTCATCTTATACGCCAGGTGTTGTTCTCCTGTAACCAGGCAGACCAGCCCGAAAGGCTCTAACGAGCCTTAAATGGCTCTAACAATCCCAGCTAAGTTTCCTGCTAATCAGGCAACTCAGTTTGGATTGCCAGAGCCATGTAAAAGGAAAAAATTTTTTTCTTTTACATGGCTCTGGCAATCCAAGCTCTGACCATCCCAGCTGAGTTTCCTGCCAATCAGGCAACTCAGTTTGGATCGCCAGAGCCATGTAAAAGGAAAAAACATTTTTCTTTTACATGGCTCTGACAATCCAAGCTCTGACCATCCCAGCCGAGTTGCCTGCTAAAATCCCCTCCCCACTCCAGCTTGCTTACCTTAGCTGCTAGCCGCAACACTTGCCTTGCTTCGCTTGCCTGCAATCCATTGCATCAGCAAGCAACTGAATCTCCCTGCCCGCAATCAAGCAGGCAGGGAGTTTTGGACTTCAACTCCCAGAATTCCTCAGCAGCAAAGCAAAGCTGGCTGAGGAATTCTGGGAGTTGAAGTCTACAAGTCTTAAGGTTGCCAAGGTTGGAGACCCCTGTTCTATTGGGTAAGGTTTTTTTCCCCTTTGGGAGCTTTAAAAAAAAAGTTAATTGGGGGTTTTTTAGTTGTTCTTTTTTAGACCTAGCCATTTAAAGTTTAGGAAGTTTTACATTTAGCTTTCATATAAAAATAAAAGTAAAATAAAATAAAATAATATTTGTGCAGCTTTCTGAGATTTAGTGTGTTTCTGTAGTGTTTCATTCTAACTACACAAACACACAAAACCTCACAAAGCTGTATGTGGAATTTTGTGTATGTAAAGTGTGAAAGTTGGGCTGTTGGGCTTTTTGTGGCTTTGTGAGTTTCCTGCTTGTTGCAGGGACCATTTTGGGTCTAGCACAGCTGCTTTTACATTGTGGGTGAGCCAGTTGTGTTGTGTTGTGTGTGTGTAAAGTATGAAAGTTGTTTTTTGGGGCTTTTCGTGGCTGTGTGAGGTTCCTGCTTGTTGCAGGGGCCATTTTGGGTCTAGTACAGCTGCTTTTACATTGTGGGTGAGCCAGTTGATGTTTTTTAATTTTTATTTGGTGTGTGTTGGAAGAGGGGTAGTCTTATACAGCGAGTATAGCCTAAACCCTATATTTTAACAGGAAAAGTCGGGGGTCATCTTATACACCCAGTCGTCTTATATGCCGGAAAATACAGTAACTGTTCTTTGATATTAATTTCATTTGTAAGAATTTATTTCATACAATTATTCATTCTTGAAAAATATAACGGACATCAAGGATAAACATATTGTATACTATCACAGTAAAGATACATATCAAATGTATATTTACTATGGAAAAAGTGTGAAGAAGAGAAACTAAGATGATTAAGGACCTGGAGGCAAAAGCATATGAATGGTTGCAAGAATTGGGTATGGCCAGTCTAGAGAAAAGAAACGCTAACAATAACATAATAGCAGTATTCCTTAATTGAGGGGCTGCCACAAAGAAGAGGAGGTCAATTTATTTTCTAAAGTACCAGAAGGCAAGACAAGAAACAATGGATGGAAACTAATCAAGGAGAGAAGAGTCTAAAACTAAGGAGAAACTTCTTAACAGCGAGGACAATTAACCAGTGGAACTGTTTGCCTTCAGAAGTTGTAGATGCTTTATCACTGGAGGTTTTTAAGAAAAGACTGGAGAGCTACCTACCTGAAATGATATAGGGTCTCCTGCTTTAGCAGGGGGGTTGACCTTCAAGGTCTCTTCCAGCTCTATTCTGATTGATTAAAAGAATCACTTATCTCAATGCTCAGCTTTATTTTTTACAACACGGATCATGCTTTTTAAAACATAAAAATCCTTTAAATTTGATACTCATTCAGTTTATTTATGCCATTTTTATAAAGACTGGATAAGAAATAAAATATTGTAAATATTGCTTTTATATTTCATATTGTAGATCAGTTTATTTACAGCTTAACACATAAGCATGAAGATTGCTCATGGGACAGATTTTGCAACAATCAACATCTCCCAGCTTCACTTAAAGCAGATAGAAGATCATTTATCAAATATGCACTAGTTAAATCTGGAACTTCTTACACCACATTAATTTGATTATGAATGATTTTTAGCTAAATCTCTGATTTTTAAATCAAGCTCTTCTTTTATTTTATTTTATTTGGTCTTTCCAAATTTATTCTGAAACTGCAAGATCATCATTATGTTTTCATTCATGATTCACATGTGCTATCTTATTACTGCTCAGATATTATAGAAAAGTGTTTGTCATCACTAACAGCTTCCAGTTAACACTATCAACAATTCAAAAATATTCTTAAAGGAACTTACCAAATGCTGACTCTTTAAGGGGACTTGAACTAGAACTGCTAGAATGATCTGCAATATCCAATTCATCATCAAATTCAGAGAAGACATCTTTGTAAAAATAAAAGCAGAAATTAACCCTTCTCTGCAATTCTGATCAGGAGTACTAAACATTTCTTGTTTAATTTTACCTTTTTCTGTATTTTCTAAAATGCAGTTATCATCTGACAGGGTTTCATCTTTCTCTTCATCTTTTCCAGAAAACTGGTGGAGGTTTTCAGATAGAATATCAGTATTTTCATAAAATTCACTTTTTAAACTAGCTGCTCCACTACTACTGCTGCTGAAACTTGACTTTTCATAACGATCCTGCAAAATAATAGAAACAATTCTTTAAGAATATAAATAATTTGCTCTGACAATATTAGTCTGTGAAGTTCATGCTAAGTGGTATCATAAAATTTCATAGATATTTCAATTATTGTAATCAAGCTTCTTTCTACTGTGGAGCTGGCAGCAGAGTCAGACAGTGATGAGGCTGGGGAAGAACATGGGTCAGTCCTGGAGTCTGGGGAAGGCCCAGACGAGGGCTCTGCATTGGAGGCAGAGACGGGAACAGGGCCATCTGTGAGTGATGTGCAGACTCCGTAGCCCCCAGACAGCAGGGAGGCAGAGGAACAGGAGGAGCCTTTTCCTAGTGCATGCATGTGCAGAACGGCCAAAAGGCAAGAGCAGCTAAAGTAAAAGGGATGACTCAGGAGTAAGGCCAGGATATGATTAGCCCCTCCTATAAGGCTTTAAAGAGAAACAAAGGCACTTGGGCCTTTTGCAGGAAAACAATGTTGCTTACTCTGTTTCCAGTCGGCATCTCTTGTTTGTTTCTGAACTTCATGGGGCGTTGCCAAGTAAGGCCTTTGGCAGGGGTTCAAAGAAGATAAAGGTTGATGATTATGCCTAAAGACTTCTTCCAAAGGACTTGTTTTACAACTAATTGGGACTCAGCTGGGAATGAACATAATTCTCAGCTGTTACAATAAAATAGGTTTCTTTGGGACTAATTGTGTATTGTAATGACTCAGTAAGTCTAGGTCACAACACCAGCTGGGCAAGATAGTGTCATGAATACATTTTCAAAGAAACAAATTCTAATAAGAATTATGAAATCATTATGAAAGAAATTGGTCAGTTTTATGTCAAATTCAAGGCCAGTTTATAGTAAACCAAAGTTCAAATTTTGCTTCTCTTTCTCCTACTTGTTTGTGGCAATGGCCTTTATGCCATTCTCTTTGGAGTGTACAGTTTCTATTTCTCATTTTTAAACACATTTCAAGCAGTGCTGGAAGTTCTATATGATTAAATCATATGTTCAGGTCAGGGGTGGGTTCTAAAATTTTTTACTACTGGCTCTGTGGGCATGGCTTATTTTGGCTTGAGGGTCATGTGACAATTCTTTAGGATTTAACAGAGGTACTGGTCTACTAGGCTTTTAACTGCTTGCAGAACTGTACCGATCTACTCATTTGTTTCTGGAGGGACTGGTCTACCCATTTATTTTTGCAGGTACCGGTCTACTCATTTGTTTTTGGAGGCACTGATCTACCCATTTATTTTTGAGGCACTGGTCTACTCATTTGTTTTTGCAGGCACTGGTCTACTTACTTGTTTTTGCAGGCACCGGTCTACCACCACACTGCCTTTTAACACTGATCAGCTATAGGGTGGCCCTTTGAAGCCCCATAGCAAGAGTTTAAACAGTTTTTTTCTTTCTAGCTGATCAGCTGGGACTCAGGAGGCAGCAATAGATCGGGGGTGGGGCCAAATAAAAGGCAAGAATAATGGGGGGACGGGGGGGGGCAGAACCGGTTCGGTGACGTCATATCATCACCGCTATCTGCTCGGCCGATTTAGGCCAAACTGGGAGGAACCCACCACTGGTTCAGGTGATGACTAATTTTTTAGTAATGGTTGTGATGCCATCTGCCTTGGAAGAGCTAGTGATACACCCTCCCCTGAAGAAACTATCATTTATTTGAAAATTTTTATCTATGCTCCAATCTTTTTTTTTATTAAAGGTTGTTGAGAAAGTGATGCAGATTAAATTCCAGACAATCCTAAAGGAAGCAGATTTTCTAGATCCATTTCACTTGGAGCTGAAACCTATTATGGTTTGGGTGCTTCATTGTGCGATATTACAGTGTTTGTTCCATCACATTAGTATCTATAGGAAGTCATATGAAGAGGTCATTCAATGCTTTAGGGTGAACTATCATCAGTATGTTGATAACAATCAGCTGTATATCACCACTGATACAGATAAGAGAGGGCTGAAGATGCTTTGGAGGTCTTGAACTAGTGCCTGGAGGCTGTTAGAAGCTCAGTGGGGTGAAACAATCTCAGACTAAACCTTATCAAATCAGAGTTGCTATTGCTCATTAAATACCATGATTTTCTAGATCAATAAATCAGCTTCAGTAATTGCTCCTGATATGGTTGTGCTTTTCTGAAAAAGTTAGTGTGTGATTTGGAGTTCATCCTGGACTTTTGTCAAATAAGCAGATACAAGCTGTTGCCAAATAAGCCTTGGCCCAACTCTTTAGGAACATCAATTATGGCCATACCATGACCATGAAGTCTTCGTGACTGATATAATAAAATGTATGCATTACCTTGGGGGATGAGGGGAAGAGATACTTCTTAGGATATCGGACAATGGTTTAATTGGTCAAGCAGTTAAAAGTTGCAGTGGGAAGTTTATACAGTCAGACTTGCAAGATTATGTTAATGTAACCTTACAATAAAATAGAATTATTTCATCTTAGTCATGTTTCCTGTCTAGTTAACTTGGAAGGGCTGACCCTTGGACATTTCTTATTTAAAAAAAAAACCTGCAATGTATTTTATCTAGAGTTGACTTGAAGATTTCACTAGCTGCAATATCTGGCAGCCAGATTATTAATCAGGACAGATATTCTTGAAAAATAACACTTATTTTGAATCAATTCACTGGCTTCCAAGCCCAATTCACATGCTGTTTATAACCTATAAAATCACATATGTTGTGGGACTATTTTACCAAGAATTATTCTGTAGTTTTCACCTGCTGGAAACAATAGCATGATGATCTATCTATCTATTCCTAACCTATACTTTCAAGTTTTTCAATTCTACACCAGTTATATTTTAACTAAATTCATCTGCCTTTGTTGTTAGTCCCTTCTTCTCTATCCTTATACTTTACCCAGCATTAGAACTATGTATTTCTAAGTATTGATCCACAAACTGTGGAGCATGCTACTTCAAAGATATAGGTGCCCAGTGGCCAAACCTCTGTTTTCTGGAAAGTCTTTAAAATACTTGTTTCGTCCTAAAGAGAGACTGCTCATTTTACAGCTCTGCAAGTCAAGTAATTTACAAGTTAATTGTAAATCACAAAACACAATTAGTGAATAAAGCCTCACATCTCACAAAAGTCCATCCCACATTCAGAAAGGAACCCTAGCAACTGAAGTATCATAGTTATAAAATGCTCTTCCAAGATTCAGTTATTTGAACCGGCTGATTCATTATGACAGCCAGGTCTAATGATGGGTTATTTAATTCTAATACTGGAGCAAGATGTTAATGATCTGGTCAACAGTTATCAGTATGGCACTATGTTCTGGATTTAGAATCTCGAATTCCTATGCAGTGGTAGTAAAGGAGTAATTGGAATTATTGCCAAGATTCTCTCAAACAGATAGGAAAGAAACTGGCACAAATAATTATCATGGCCCAAGCTCTGAGAAAGAGATTTAGTGTAGAAAAGCTTTGCAATAATTACAAAATAATTTCAATATGCTGAACATCGGACCGGAAGCTGACATCGCGGTGAGAAAGACAGGGAATTTCTGGGCCTCCAGAATTCCCACTGAAAACTCCGCTGCTGGACGGTCCATTTTGGACCCCACAGTCTAGTTTTGACTGTGGTAGTGGAGAGCACATCCTGTGGAATACCAGGGACAATGCAAAGTACCTGGTTGACCCAGGAAAGCTCTTTTTCCAGCGGTGGAGCAGCAGCCCTTGCGGCTGCTGGGGCTGGGACAGTTTCAGGAAGAGAGAACGACAGTGAATCTGATTGGTGAAAGTTTTACTTTTTTAAATGATATGAAGAATACCCTAAAGAGGAAAAGATTTGGACATTTGAGACTAGGAGTAAGAGAGGAGAAGCAGCAAATTGAATTGAATAGCCTTTTTTTTAACCCAATTATTCAATTTGAAAGACTTAAGTGTTTTACTTTCTCTATTGACCAGGACTGGATTGAAAATGAGAAGATTAGCATTGTTAATTTTTTAAACTCTCCCTTTTAAAAAGAAAATAACTGAAGAAATTAGTTTGATTATTTGATGGAAGCTTTATTCTTTTTTCTCCCTCTTTTTTTTGTAATTTTGTTTTAATTTTAAATGGAAAAGTTTCGGATTTTAAAGTAGGAAAGATCGGAGAGTGTTTAACACTGCCACCTGCTGGTAAAGATATTCTGTTTCGATTTTTTTTCAAGTAACAGCCTAGAGATACTTTGTAGCTATAAACAAGTGGCTCTGTGCTGGCATTCTGATAAGAGTGGAGAACATCTGAGAAAGTGGATCCATATTGTTTATACAGGTCTCTCTTTTGTACTTGTGTGGAGTAGGAGCCTAGAAATATTGTTGATGGCTTTTGTTCTCTTTTGAGCTGCTACTTGCTTTCCCTTTATTCTTCTTTAACTTTTGGCTTTTAAGAAATCACTCTCTAAATGCTTTCCAGATATAAAAGTGCCTGAAGGATTTTCTTTTTTAAAATTTTTCTTTATCTTTTTGTTGTTTATATTTCTCTTGATATTTTGTATTTTCATTGTTTTGGGGATTTTTTTACAACAGCATTGGATTAAAGTATTCAAGAGCCTGAAGATTTTGCTTTTTGTTATATTTTTTTCTTTTTTTTTCTTTTTTTTTCCTTTTTATTTTTTGTCCTTTTTTCTCTCTCTTGGGATTTATGTTTAAAGGATTAGGGTTCGAAAGAATCTGAAGTTTTTGATTTTTGATTTTTCTGTCTTTTTTCTTTATTATTTGTTTGGCTTTTTCTTTTTTAAACTTTGGAAGGTGCCTTGGTTGGATATTTTACGAAATGAGTAGAAAAGTAGCAACAGTTGGAATTGCTGCAACCACGCCGTCTTCCTCACCATCTGGACAAAGATCTATCCAAGCAATGTTGCAGCAAGAGAAGGAGAAAGAGAAAGATCAATCACTACAAAAGATTTTCCAAACAGTTTTAAAAATGGAACAACAACTATTTAAGACAGATGAGAAAGTCCAAAGAATGGAACAACAATTACTTAAAAAGGATGAAAAAGTAGCTAGTATTCAGCAAACAATGTCAAAATATGAAGAAAGAATGCAAAATTTGGACAAGAAAGATGATCAAAAAGAAGAAAAAATTAAAGGAATAGAGAACAGATTGGGAGAGGTCAAACAAGAAACAAGTGCTTTCATTGGATGGGAGATGGATAAAGCAGAATTTTATTTAAGATTTCAAAATGTGGAGGAAGGAAAAGGAGAAAATTTGGCAGATATTATGATTGGAATGCTGGCCGAGGCACTAGAAATTACTAAAGAGAAGATGATAGACGGAATTGATGAAATTTATTGAGTTTATATTAGATATGCTATGAGCAACAAACTGCCAAGAGAAATACATATAAGATTTACTAAGAAATAGATGAAAGCACAAATACTTCAGGCAGCTAGAGAAAAAACCCTGAAGTATAAGGAGAAAGAAATGGTTATTTGAAATAAATACCAAGAAAAGTTAGAGAGTTGAGAAGAGAATTTCAATTTTTGAGAAAAATTCTGATCCAAAAAGGAATTATCTATAGATGGCTGGTTCCAGAAGGATTAATTCTTCAATGGCAGCTCCAAAGATATAGGTTGAATACAATTGAGAAAGCAAGAGCTTTTTATGAAGAATTCCTTAAAGAAAAAGAAGTAGTAATGGAAGTTAAAACACAAATTGCAGTGGTTCCAATTAAATTCACAGAAGAATTGGCAATGCTTGAATCAAAAGAAGGTGCTGTCAGTGGGGTCTTGGAACAAAAGGAACAACAAGAAGTAAGATCAATTAGAGCAACAAAATCTATATATAAAGTATGAATATGGAAGAAAGGAAATTAATCTCAATAAATGCAAATGGATTAAATTTGGCTATCAAAAGAAGGAAAGTACTTCATAAATTAGAGAAATTAAAATTTGACATAATTTACTTACAAGAAGTGCATATTAAAAAACAGCATGAACAACTACTGATACAATCAAAACTCGGAAAAACTTTTTTATCACAAATGCAATATCAGCGGAGCAAAAATATGCAGATGAAGAAAGGAGAATTCTGATGGTGGAATTAATTGACAACAATATGAAAACTTTTTTAGTAGCAATTTATGCTCCAAATGACAATCAAAGGGACTTTTATAGAAAATTACATAATAAAATAATTGAAATGGAATATAATAATATATGTATGATGGGAGACTTTAATGGAATTGTGGATGTAAGTTTGGAATATAAAACACATAAAACAACAAGACATAATAGAAAGATACTACCGAAAACCTTCAAGATGATAGAGGAAATAAATATGAAAGATGTATGGAGGGAGAGAAATGGAAAAAATAGACAATATACTTTTTACTCTGATAGACATTCATCTTGGTCCAGACTAGATATAATATGGACTACAATGGATTTGATGTTGAATATAGAACATGTGGAAATAAAACCTAATTTATGGGCAGATCACAATCCGGTGATAGTTATATGGAAAGGGCGGAAAAGAAGATCTAGATGGACTTTAAATACTACAATATTGAAAGAGAAAGACTTTGTACAGAAAATGGAGAGAGTTGGACTTTTTCTTTAAAGAAAAAAAACACAACAAATAAAAAATTATAGGCCTATTTCCCTGCTAAATTCAGATTATAAAATTTTTGCTTCAATATTGGCAGAAAGATTCAAGAGATACCTGAGTAAGTTTATACATGCAGATCAGAATGGATTTCTCCCAAAAAGACAAATTAGAGATAATATAAGAATAATTCTGGACACATTAGAATATTACAAAGCACATCCAAAAAGCAGATGGCTTTGATATTTTTAGATGCACAAAAAGCTTTTGATAACGTTAACTGGCGATTTATGATACTTCAAATGGAAGAGATGGGCTTTGGTAGGAAAGTTAATCAGACAATTGAAGCTATATATTTTAAACAGACAACAAAAGTAATGTTAAATGGTGAATTGACTGATTCTATCGAAATAGAAAAAGGTACTAGACAAGGATGTCTGTTGTCTTCATTGTTGTTTATATTGACTTTAGAAGTTTTAAACAGAAATATCAGAGAAGAAAAAAAGATAAAAGGTATGAAAATACGAAAAGAAAAATATAAACTATAAGTTTTTGCAGATAACCTGGTCTTTATTATTGAAGAACCACTAACAACAATAAATAAATTGACAGAAACTATTGGAGAGTTTGGGAAAGTAGCTGGTTTGAAAATTAATAAAGATAAAACGAAGATAATGACTAAAAATATGCTGAAAAAGCAAAAAGAGGAATTGATGGGGATTTTAAAGATGCAGGTCACAAACAAGGTAAAATTTTGGGGGATATATTTGACAGCAAGGTGTAGCACACCTAAAGAAAATAAGTATAATAAGCTCAAAAAACAAATAGGGCAAGATTTAATGAAATGGGGAAATTTGTAGTTATCTTTGATTGGTAAGATCTCAACTATTAAGATGAATATCTTGCCTAGAATTTTGTACTTATTTCAGACAATTCCAATTAAGTTGGGGAAGGAATTCTTTGTAGATTTGAATAAAATGATATCGAAATATATTTGGCAGAGAAAGAAGGCGAAAATAAAGTTAAAGTTGTTACAAGATGCTAAAATGAGGGATGGTTTTGGCCTGCTTAAACCAAGCAGCAAGTTTAATGTGGATTAAACCAAGCAGCAAGTTTAATGTGGATTAAAGAATGGATAACTTTAAGAAATACTAGATTATTGAATTTGGAGGGACATGATTTGTTGATGGGATGACATACCTTTTTATGGTATAAAGGAACAAAAATACAGGGGTATTTTAGAAGACACCAGATACATGAAGTTTTGTGGTTGAACTGGGAGAAGGTTAAAAAACATCATTATTTGAAGATTCCTGTCTAAGTATCTACAATTGAACTTTTTCATATCCAGTAATATTTAAAGGAGAACGAATTATAATATAAAGTGAGTTATTGGATGAAAAGGGTGAACTTAAATTAAAGCAAGTTCTAGAAGATCAGGGATTGGTTTTCAATTCAAGAATGGATTGGTTGCAAATATTTTCTAGATATTGAGAAGATCTCAAACAAGAAGGCTTTTATAATATTTTGACTAATTTAGATAAGATATTAATGGGATGATTATGTAATTAAAAAGTTATATGGATATTTGTTGGAGGTAAAATTGGAAGAACAACAAGTTAAAGAATCAATGATAGCGTGGGCGAAAAATTTTGGTTATGGTATTGATTTAGAGAAATGGCAAAAATTGTAGTCACATAATTATAAAATGACAATGTCTACAGCATATAAGGAGAATTTGTACAAGATGTTTTACAGGTGGCATCTACCCCCGACGAGGATAGCCATAATGTTCAAGCATAAATTGGAGAAATGTTGGAAGTGTAACCAGACCCCAGGATCATATCACCATATGTGGTGGGCATGCATAGAAGCAAGGAGATATTGGACTAAGATACACATGTGGTTGGAAAAAATGACGAAAAGACATATTGATTTTAAACCAGAGTTATTTTTATTAGGGATCTTACCAGAGACATTTAATATTTATTATTTATTTATTTATTACATGTATTTATATGCCGCCCTTCTCCCGAAGGACTCAGGGCGGCGAACACAAGTTAAGAAACATGTACAATAAAATCGTATTTTAAATCAAATAACTAATTAATGATAAATAATAAACCCAGAATCAGAGTCAGCCTATTTGCTTGAACAGCCAAGTCTTCAGCTCCCGACGAAAGGAGCGGAGATCAAGAGCCATCCAGAGCTCGGTAGGTAATTCATTCCAGGGGGTGGGAGCACCCACAGAGAATGCCCTACCCCTGGGCACCGCTAGATGACATTGGCTTGCCGTCAAGACCCTGAGGAGAGCGGCCCTATGTGAGCAAACAGGACGGTGGGAAGCAGGCAGGAGAAGGTCCTGTAAATATCCTGGACCTAAATCATGTAGGGCCTTATAGGTGAGAACTAGTACCTTGAAGCGGACTCGGAGAACCACTGGTAACCAGTGCAGCTGACGCAGGAGGGGTGTTATATGGGAGTAACGAGGGGCTCCTGTAACAACCCATGCGGCTGCATTCTGGATCAGCTGGAGTCTCCGGATGCATCTCAGGGGCAGGCCCATGTAGAGGGAATTGCAGTAATCCAAGCGGGAAGTAACCAGGGCATGAATGACTGTGCGAAGGTCATCTCAGTCCAGGAAAGGGCGCAACTGGCACACCAGGCGAAGCTGTGAGAAGGCCCCCCTGGTCACAGCCATTAGATGGTCTTCTAGGGACAACTGAGCATCAAGGAAGACACCCAAGTTGCGAGCCCTATCAACGGGGGCAAGTTTTTCTCCATCCATCAAAAGTGATGGGGTTTCTGAAATCCGAGATGCCGGCATCCACAGCCACTCAGTCTTGGAGGGATTGAGTTTGAGTCTGTTTCTACCCATCCAGGCCTGTACCGCCTCCAGGCAACGGGACATCATGGAAAGAATTGCAATATTTAATTGTGAATATTTTAACAGCGGCTAGAATTGTATTTGCTAAAAACTGGAGAGAAGATACCTACTGATGAAGAAATTATTAAGAAATGTTGGACTGTGCTGAAATGAGTAAACTGATATTTGAAGTAAGAGAACAGGAAGATAAACATTATTATTTGATATGGGAGTTATTTTATCAATGGATAGACAATAAAACATGGAAATGAAATATGATATATGAAATAAAATTAAGATAAAACATGTAAACACTTGTGTTCTTTTAGGGGAAAAGAACATGTGTCATAAATTGATATATTGACGAAGAACAAAAGAATTTCAACCAACCAAAACACTGTGTGTAATTGTTTGAAAAGATGTTTTTATGTTGTTTTTGTTTGAAAATTTTAAAAAAATTATATAAGAACAATATGCTGAATATCACATAGCTTTATTTAATGTGAAATTAAAGTTTAAATTCTAAAATTTGTTTTTTCCAGGTATGTAGTACAATAGATTTGAAGCCACTCTTTTCTGATGTAAAGGACAATTTCCCTTACTTTTGTTTTGTTAAAGTATACCTTGGAAAGCATTATATAATAAACTGATATGTTTGAATTTGTAAATTAATAGCCAATAATCTTGAAGCATAAAATTACTTTTATTACTGGCTTATTTTTGTCTCTCCAATGACTTCTAAATCATGTTTTCATGAGACAATGATTTGCTTTTAATTTTCTAGTTATATGCCCTAATTTTGTTGAATTTTCAAAATTTTAGCCTTATGATATTAGATCCAATATTTAATCTTTCAGAAATGCAAATTGGGAGCATTAAAATGTATATGCTACCATCTCAGTCCTTTTCAAATGTAAAGACAACATAGCATTTGATGATGTTACAAATGCTGTTTTTATTTTCCAGCTTCAGCAACCAATTATTCACATTATTGTAGGTATACAGCTGTTTGCTTGGTAATGTGGTGCAAACTTTATAAGTGTGAGAGCAGGTTAATATTGTATTATATATACTCATTGACAACTTGGAACAAATAACGGAGAATGTAATGTAGCCTTGGTAACGAAATAACTACCAGTATATATGTTTAACTTACCTGAGATAACACAGCAAGTTGATGGTGACATTTTATTGCATTCCTATTGGCCTCCATGAAATATCTCTGAGTACGTTTTCTTTCACGTTCCAATTTCTTCTCCAAGACAAGCTGGGAATTTGATAATCCATCTAAATACTTCATCATAACATCTGAAATCATTGAACTGACCTCTATTATATCAGGACGGATCTCTGCATCAGGGGTCAAACATCTGCGGGGAAAAATCTCTTTGTTATTTAGGAGATGACAACCAATATTTACATGAAACTAGCTCTCATAAAATCAATGATTGGTACATCTTTTTACATGAAGAGAGAAACAGCCCTTACCAAATATTGCCTTGTTCATAAAGTTTTACACAACCAAAGGTTTTAAAAATCCCAATAGAAATAAACCAAATTTATGTGAATATCACAGGCATGCTTATTTTGTTATGTATAATATTAGGTCTCTATTATTCAACTGAAATCAAGTTTAAATGGATGCTAGAAAAATATTTACCAATGTATTCTTGATTATATTTTCCTGGAAGTACAGCCTTGATGGAAACCATAGTTGGTGATGAGATACTTTAACTTAGTTATTTACTGCACCAGAGTAGAAGCTTGTAAAACTTAGACTATATGAAGAATTTAACTGAAACATGTTAATTTTGTTTTATCTCATAAGTTCTAATGCAGAGATAAAATGTGTAGCCCTAAAATATTGTTGTAACACAATTTCTGTCATCCCTCCCTACTCCTCATGCATACTATAATGATAAGAGTTTAAGATCACATACACAACCATATATTGTTCATTCTTGCTCAAATGAGTGAAGAAAAATATTTTAGCAATATAACATCTAGGCAGAAAGCATTGTTATATAGCTATTAAAACAAAGCACACACAAGAACTAGGTCATGTTTGGGTCTATGTATTGTTATCAGAACATTATGTGAAACAGAGTCAAAAAATTGTTATAACAAAAGGCAGAAAAGTTTCCAAGGACCGTGGCTCACAAAACTTTAAAAATTTGAAGTTGAAAACTAAGCTGAGTTTGGATGCATTGGCAAAATCTAGAAACACATTTATTATTAATTAATTAATTAATTAATTAATTATTTATTTATTTATTTATTATTTATTTATTTATTTATTTATTTAATCAAATTTGTATGCCGCCCTTCTCCTATTGGACTTGGGGCAGCTCACAGAATAAAAACAACATGACAATAAAATAGTGCTAAAACAAACTAATTTAAAATTCCCAGACAATTAAAACCTCGCAGAAGATCAGAGAATTTGCTGAAAAAGCCATGTCTTCAGTGTTGAAGCGTGAATCAGCCTTGTTCCCCACCTGGGGAAATTGTAATTAATTAGAGGTGAATGGATCTTTTTTTCCATGGTATATACTCTCAAAGAAAGAAAACCCAAAGTATATATACCAAGAAAACATTTTTATTATAAAAATAAAAAACCTAGCTAACTACATCTTACTGGCAGTTTATCACACAGACGGACAAAGGAAAAGTAAATCAGGAAGTTAGAAAGAAAGAATGTAGACATGCGCAGTAGCTCAAAAAATCATAAGACAGTCTTACCTTCAAAGATAAAGTTCTCTGGCAAGCTACCGTAATGTTCAGAATGGAAGCTCAGCTGGCAAATACAAATAACGCAGTGACATTCAGGTAGGCGTGGAAAGTGTGACAGTCGGGGGCCGTCCGGAGCCAGGTGGGTAACCCATTCCAGAGGGTCGGTGCGACCACAGAGAACACCCTCATCCTGGGGTTGCCAGCCAACATTGTCTGGCCGATGGCACCCGGAGGAGGGCAGTCCTATGTGAGCGCACTGGGTGGTGGGGGGCCGGTAGGAGGTGGTCTTGCAAGTACCCCGGGCCCATGCCATGAAAGGCTTTATAGGTAAGTACCAGGACCTTGAAGTGGATCCAAAGAGCACCAGCAGCCATTAGCATACTGATGATACCTCATCCCGAAATGAATAATCTCACCCAGCGGCTTCATGTAGATGTTAAAGAACAGGGGGGAGAAAACTGACCCCTGTGGCACCCCACAATTGAGGAGCCTCGGAGAGGATCTCTGACCCCCCCCCCACCCAAACAAACTGCGTATGGCCCAAGAGGTAGGAGGAGAACCACTGTAAAACAGTGCTTTCCATCCCCAACCCCCAGAGCCGTCGCAGTAAAATAGCATGGTTGATGGTATCGAAAGCCGCTGAGAGGTCAAGTAACACCAGAATGGAGGAATAACCCCCATCCCAGGCCCACCAGAGATCATTCACCAGGGCAAACAATGCCGTTTCCGTGCTATGTCCGCGCCTGAAACCCGATTGGTACGGGTCTAGATAATCCGTTTCCTCCAGGAATTGTGGAAGTTGGGATGCCACCACAGAATCAACAACCTTCGCTATGAAGCGAAGGTTGGAGACGAGACGAAAGTTGTTCAGGGAGGCCGGATCCAGAGCAGGCTTCTTGAGAAGGGGATGAACCACCGCCTCCTTAAGTACGGTGGGGAAGACCCCATCCCTCAATCCAGTCTCCAGCCCCCTCTCTGGATGCCACAACAAGCCAGGAGGGACATGGATCCAACAGACATGTGGAGGCCCCCAATCTACCCACAATCCTGTCCACTTCATCTATGGAAAGAGGGTTAAAGTCAACTCAGATGTTACCTTCAAAACTTGCTTCCACCTCATCAGATCCTGCCCAGTCAGAGTCTAAACCTGTCTGAACGACTTTGTCTTGCAGGAATTGTGCAAAGTCCTTAGCACTTCCTTGTAAGGGGTCCTCCTTCGCTCCCTGATTGAGAAGGGAGCGGGTCACTCGGAACAAGACTGCTGGGCAGTTTTCTTCAGACGCAATGAGAGCAGCGAAATAGTCACATTTCGCCGCTTCCATCGCCACAAGGCAAGACCAAATATGGGTTCTTAACTGTGTTCGATCAGGTTCGGAATGGGAAGATCTCCAACAGCCCTCTAGGCGTCTCTTCTGACGCTTCATCTCCCGGAGCTCCACAGAAAACCATGGAGCTGCCCAGGATCCCTGTTGGAGGAGAGGCCGCAAAGGGGCGATTCGATCCAGTGCCCCAGTGGCAGCCCATTCCCAGGCATCCACCAGGGCCTCTGACAAATCGCAGGATAGGTCAGTGGGAAATGTCCCAAACTCCGTTAGGAACCTATCAGGGTCCATCAGGCCTGGGGAGGAACCAATGAGACTGGAGGCTAAAGCATATGAAGAACGGTTGCAGGAACTGGGTATGTCTAGTTTAATGAAAAGAAGGACTAGGGGAGACATAATAGCAGTATTCCAATATCTCAGGCCATACACAAGAGGGAGCAAAGATATTCTCCAAGGCACCTGAGGGTAGGACAAGAAGCAATGGGTGGAAACTAATCAATGAGAGAAGCAACTTAGAACTAAGGAGAAATTTCCTGACAGTTAGAACAATTAATCGTGGAACAACTTGCCTCCAGAAGTTGTGAATGCTGGAAGTTTTTAAGATGTTGGATAACCACTTGTCTGAAGTGGTATAGAGTTTTCTGCCTAAGCAGGGGTTCGACTAGAAGACTACTAAGGTCCCTTCCAACCCTGATATTATATTATATTATTATATTATTATATTATTATATTATTATATTATATTATATTATATTATATTATATTATATTATATTATATTATATTATATTATATTATATTATACTATACTATACTATACTATACTATACTATACTATACTATATTATATTATATTATATTATATTAATTATATTATATTATATTATATTATATTATTATTATATTATAATATTATATTATATTTATATTATTATATTATATTATATTATATTATATTATATTATATTATATTATATTATATTATATTATATTATATTATATTATATTATATTATTATATTATATTATATTATATTTTTATTATATTTATTATATACCATAGGCTTGAAGTGAGGACTGATTACAATCAATATTTCTATGTCGTATTTAAATAAATTAACTTGTAAAGAATTTTATGGTTATGGAGAAGCTATAATGAGATATTAATATCATATTTCAGACGTATCAATTCCTAATGGCTATTTTCTTTGTGTTTTTCTCTTTTCTCTTTAAATATAATCATTCATTTTGTATCTTCACGTTTCTTTTTTTTTTCAACTAATCAGAACTCTGGAATGTATCTATGCACTAAAAATGTAGCATGGGAATGCTAAACTACTCTTAGAAATTAAGTGTCATATAATTGTTTTGAGAAAAAAAATATCCATTTGGCCTTATAGCTTTCAAACAGGATGAAGCAACACAAAATGCATTATAATGCAATTTCAATTTTGAAGAGGGATTTTTTTGTGTACACTTCTTTTTTCTCAACAAATATTGCTATTTATTTGAGTGTTCTTTATTTTCCATACAAGATATTCATATAGCTACTCCTCAAATTATGACCATTCATTCAGTGACAGTTCAAAATTATAGTGGCATTGAACAAATGGACAATTAGTGTTCAAAATTCCAACTACTGCAACACTCCTATGATCATATGAACACATTTGAGTGCTTGGCAACCAGCTTGAATTGGTTGAAGAGTTCTGCAGTCACATGTAATCATTTTTGTGACCTTCCCTGATGTGTCCCCACAAGCAAAGTTAATGGGAAGTTAATGAAAAGTAGCTAGATGCTCAAATAAGTTTCTCCTAACATCAGGCTTTCTTTGCTTGCCCTCCCACAGTGCCCTCTCCCCCACTTCGCTAATGCAAACCCCATGCCCTCTTTCACTAGCCTCACTATGCTCACACACATTTATTTTTGGGATAAACTAGAAAGAGTTATTTTAATTTTTAAGAAGCAAAGGTTTCACCTTAATTCAATCTGAAAAGTGGGAGAATTCCTTGACAGATTGAAAAAAGAATTGGAGAAGATGCAAGTGGCTACAAAGAAATGAGCTCTGCAGCAAATGAAGCAGGAAGAACACTTTAAGAAGAAGAAGAAACTAATGTATTGAGTGCTACAGTTGTAGACTTTTCAACTTTTCCAGCATAAATATGGATTGAATTGCATAATAAGGAATATAAATTGGTCAACTCCCTGCAAAAAATAAAAATAAAAAGAGTGGTAGAGTGGTAGTAGTTAAGGTGTTGACCTACAAATTCAGGGATTGGGAATCCTGCCTTAGTTATGAAAGCTGGTTAGGTCTAGTCACTCTCTCTCAGTCCAACTTATATCACAGGTTTGTTGTTGGAAAAATAGGAAGGTGAACAGTGGTTGGTTGCCCCTGGTTCGCACCGGTTCTATAGAACCGGTGGTAAAAACGGTGGGAGGCTCCACCCACCGACTCCAACGTCATCAGAACACTTCTGCGCATGCGCAGAAGAGCGCATGTGCAGCCCCATTGCAAAGCGGTAGTAAAGGTAAGTAGAACCCACCCTTGAGGGGGAAGTATGTTTCCATTTTTGTATATGGTAAAAAAAATGTGGGATAAAATATTCTAAAAGCCTATCTCATTATTGAAAAAGTTAAAACAAGTAGTAATTTGTTTAAAGGAAAATATACAGTACATAAGAAAAAATATTGAATGTACAAACATTGGGACAAGAATTAATCTCAGGGGGGGCTTCCAGTCGGGGTCTCCGCCGTTGTTGGGCGGTTTTTTATGACCGCCGGTTTCGTTGTCTGTTAGAGCCACCCCAACAACTGTGAGGCGGCTCGGAAAGTCTGTACTCCATACGGAAAGTCAGATAGAGCCGACGAGACGGGGTAGAGCCCCCTGAGGAGTCCCCAGGATTGTTTTTTTTTTTTTTGTCCTGGGGTGGACTCAGGGAAAAAATAGGCTCCCCTTTCAATTCGCCAGGGCTCCGGACAGCGGAGGATCTCTGCCTTGCAGAGCAAGACTGCGTGAGTAACACCTTCCAAAATAACAGAAGTTTGCAGTAGATGAAATAAGGTGAAATCCGGACTTCAGAGCCTCCAAATTGCAAGTATTTTACTTTTCTAAAAAAGGACTCAAACGGGAGAAAAGAGAAACAAAGTAATATAAAACAGCGACTGGCTCGAACAAAAGAAGGGAGAGTTGAAAGCGAAAGTGAGAAAGTTTGCCTGTTTGTAGCATTTAATTGGGACATTTCAAAAATTTAAAAAGATAGATTCAATTTTTGCCTCCACAAAACTGGGTAGAAAAGCTGGAAAAGGAGGAAAATCCTCTTTTTTGGAGAAGCTAAGATTCTGTGGAGACATGGCTTCGAAACAAACTAAACAAACAGGGAGGGGCTCCCCTACCCATCAGACAAAGGAAAAATCAGAAAAGCCTCAAATGCAGCTCCAGAGAACTGGAAATGAGGATTTGAAAGAGTTTATAACTAAGACTTTAGGAAATGTTGTTGAAAAAATGGAAAGATCAATGGAAAGATCCTAAAAGGAAGTAAAAGAGTTGGTACAGGAAAAATATGATAAATTGAACCAAAACATCATTAAAGTAGTTTCTGGTCTTTCAGATGCAGTGGTGGAAATTGAGAAAAAAGTGGGTGGACTCAGCACAGAAGTTGAATCTAAGATGAGAGTAACAGAAGAGAAATTTTTTAATGTTGATGTTAGAACCCAAAGGATTGAAAATGATGTGGCAATGATCCAATTCAGAGCTATGGAGTTTGCCATAAGACTGAGAGGTATAAGAGAGAACACCAGAGAAGATTTAAGAACAGTCTGTGCTGAGGCATTAGCTGTGTTGTTAAAGGTAGAATCTGATCAAATTTTTAGTAGGATTGATAAAGCTTACAGGGTGAACTCAGGTGTGGCCAGACAAAGGAATTTGCCTAGAAATGTTGTTGTTTATTTTACTGACAGAAGACTGAAGAATGATATTCTGCAGAAGTCCTACCTGGCCACCATTCAGGTGGAAGGAAATCAGATTGGTGTATATAAAGAGTTACCACCTAAGATGCTAAGAGACAGAAAGGATTTTGGATTTTTGGTGACTGAATTGAAAAGACGCCAGATTCCATTTAGATGGGATGCCCCAGTTGGTATAATTTTGAGATATGAAGATGTGAGATATCGTTTAAACACTATTGAAAAAGCAGAAAACTTTTACTACAATATTTTTAAAAGACCTGCTATATCTCCACGTTCATCCACGTTGCTACCTATAGAAGAAGGTACTAAAGATAAAGAATTGGAAAGAGAGACTGAGGAATACTGCAAGCAGATGGAATTAGAAACTCAAAGAGCAATAGAAGAAACTCAAGGAGCAGTAGGTGGTTTTTCAGATGATCTTCTCATGGATTTCCCAGAGCCTAAAATAAAACACCCCAGAAGTACAAGAGAGGTGGCATTGGACCTTGAACTGTTGGCGGAGGAACCGAAATATAAACGTATAACTCGAGCAGCTGAGAAGCAAATGTTAGAGAAGCAAAAACAGCAGAGGTCCAGTACACCACAAGAGGAGAAGGGGGACAATGGTAAATCACAGATATCAGAAGCCATGGGAGGAGCTAGACCGAAGACTACTGCTCTGCAACAGAATCTTCGGCAATTGCTCGATTAGCTTCATGAAACTTCAAATGACAGTTAAATTCCTATCCTGGAATGTGAATGAACTGAATTCTCCACAAAAAAGAAGGAAAATATTTCATTATTTGAGACAATTTAAAAATGATGTTGTTTGCCTGCAAGAAACTCGTATTAGAACTCAGGATCAGAAATATTTGATAAACTCTAAATTAGGAACACATTTTCTATCTTCAAGCCCGGAAAAAAGGAATGGAGTAGTGTTGTATATCTCCAAAAGAATACCAACTAAAATTGTAGAAACAGATAATAATGGAAGATATATTGCAATTGAAATAAATTTACAGAATGATCCATTGCTTTTGATTGGAATTTATGCCCCCAACCTAGAGCAGGAAAATTTTTATAAATTATAATATGCTAAAATATTACAATGGAATTACAAATCTATTTTGATTATGGGGGACTGGAATGGGGTGACTGACATTAAAACTGATAAAGAGAGTTTGGCAAAATCAGGGATTAAATTACCAGACTTTTTTTGCTATGAAAGAGGACCTGGAATTAAAAGATGTATGGAGAGTTCAGAACCCGAAGGAATTGGATTTTACATTTTTTTCAGATCGACATAGATCCTTTTCAAGAATTGATTTTATCCTGGTTACACCTGATTTACTTACTAAAACAACAAAGACCAAAATATTTCCTAGAATGCTAACGGATCATAGTCTGATACGGATAGAAATAGAATTGGAGAAGAAAGAGAGAAGATCTTGCAGATTGAATGAGAATTTGTTTAGATATGAAAAGAATATATCTGATCTTAAAAAACATGTGAAGGAATTTTTTCAAATGAATTTGAATAAAGGTACACCCATTGAAATCGTCTGAGATGCGAGTAAGGCATATATGAGAGGTGTATTGATTTATATGAATTCTAAGCATAGGCTACTTCAACAAAGGAAAAGAACAGAACTGGAATCAGAGATAAAGAAAAAGGAACAACTACACATTAAAAATCCTTTAGATAATAAATTGCAAGAATCCATAAAACTTCTGAAAGACCAATTCCAAATGCTTATAGCAGAACAAACGGCAACCAATTTACAATATGCAAAACATAATACGTTCTGTAATGCTAACAAACCGGACAGATGGTTGGCATATACATTGAGAAAACAGCGATGCTCTCGAATTATTGATACTATTGAATATGGAGGAAAAGAAGTTTTTCAACAAAATTTAATAAAACAAGCATTTCTAGATTATTATTCTAAATTATACCATAAAGATAACATAAACAATGAGCTTATAGATGAGTATCTTGAAAGAACTAGAATTACAAAAATTTCTAGTATACAAAAGGAAAGACTGAACCAAGTAATAACCTCTGAAGAGATTATATTTGCAATTAAACAATTGAAAACAGCTAAAGCTCCTGGGACGGATGGTTTGACAGCAGTGTATTACAAAATTTTACAAACAGAATTGATTGAGCATCTTAAGGATTTATTCTGCAGTATACAACGGGGGGAAAAATACCCCCATCGTGGAAAACGGCCTTTATTTCATTGATACCTAAGGAGGATGGTTCTACAAAACCAGAAAACTTCAGACCAATATCTCTTTTGAATACGGATTATAAAATCTTTGCAAAAGTATTAGCCAACAGATTGATGCCAGTTAATCAAGAGGTGATTCATCATGATCAAGCTGGATTTATAGAGGTCAGATACATGAAGGATAACGTAACTCATAGACTTATTGGAATATCTTGAGAAAAGTAAACAGATCCCTGCAGTGCTGGTGTTTTTGGATGCGGAAAAGGCCTTTGATCGAGTTAATTGGAATTTTCTACTAAAGACTTTGTCTAAAATGAATTTTGGGGACCAGTTTGTACAGGCGATATCAGCAATTTATCAAGAGCAAACTGCGCAAATTATTATCAATGGACGTTTAACAACAAATTTTAATATACATAGTATAATTTACGGTTATACTATGAGGCAGCAGCGTGTGAGTGATTGGTTTAGAATAACAAAGACTGAAATTTTGAATATAGAAGGCCACGATTTGGAATTTGGTTGGCATGCATACCTATTTTATGACAACAAAGTGGATACTGTTTTCAGCAGTCATACACTCAGAAATTCCTTGTTGAGAGTTTGGAAGAAGCACCAGTCTAACTTGGATTACAAAATACCTTTGTGGTTGGATCTTGGGCATATTACAAATATAAAGTCACTCGGGGGGATTTTATATAAAGAGATACTTTTTACTGATGGGGGCAGCTGGAACTTGAAGTCATCAAAAACTCTGTTGGAAGAAGGGGTTGATTTAACTTGGTTACAGTATAGTCAACTTCAATCAAGATGGAGAGAAGATTACAAAACTGGTCTGATGTTGCATGAAGAAGATTTGGTGACGCAGATAAAACAGAAAGGGCCAATGCATATTAAAAGGGTTTATAATAGATTGTTAGAAAGAGATTCAGAGAGTGAATTGGTTAAAGATTGTATGATAAAATGGGCACAAAATTTTGCAGAACCAGTTATGTTGGAAACATGGGAAAAGATATGGGTTCAGAATGTTAAATTTACTCAGGCTCAGAATTTGAGGGACAATTTTTATAAAATGTTTTATAGGTGGCATTTAGATCCTAAGAAATTGTCATGCATGTACCCTAACGTTCAACCAAGATGTTGGAGATGTGACTCTTTAGATGCCACATATTATCATATATGGTGGACTTGCAGAAAAGTGAAAGCTTTTTGGATTAAACTCTGATGGGTTATGCAGAATGTTTTGAAGAAGAAGCTTCAATTTTCTCCACAATTGTTCTTATTGGGTATAGTTAAGAATTTCCCAACGAACGAAACAAGATTGATATTATATATGATCACTGAAGCCAGGTTACTTATAGGGCAATATTGGAAAAAAGACACTTTACCTCCTATTGAAGAATGGACTTTGAAAATGGCTAGTTTTGCAGAAATGGCAAAGATCTCGGCCTATTTGAAAGATAGGTCTCAAGAAATTTTTGCTAGGGAATGGAAGAAATGGATAGATTATGTGCAGAATAAATACCAAACAAAGAAGTATCAGTTAGTATTTAGTTGAAGAAGGTCAGGTTGTTTAGAGGGTGTAGAGCATGCAATGGAAAGAGTAAGTGGAGGTAATTAAAATTAGAATAGAGATTGACATATTGATATAGAATTTTACTTGATATATGTGATTTTATTATATATTACATTATATCACATTTTATTATTATTAAATTAGAGAAATGTTTGATATCTTTATTTTGATTTAACTATTATAATACTATTATATGAGAGAAATGTTTGATATGTTTTACTTGGAGTATAAATGAAGGCAATTATTATTATTACTTGGATGTTAATTTTAGAAAAATACTATTATTAATAGTTGGATTTGATATGTTTTCTTATTCGGATTCCACCGTATTCTTTTTGTTTAATATATGTAGACTGTATAAAATAATATTTTTTGTAAGGGAAGCCAAGGGGGGGATGGGGGGGATATGGGGTTGGGAGGGGTAATTGGGGGGAGAGAAAAATGAAAAATTTGTATTTGTAAAACTTTTCTAATAAAAAAGAAGAATTAATCTCAGGGGGGAAAACTAAGAAAAATTGAATTGTTTTGTATATAAACCCACAACTAGATACATGGTAGATACATAGAGATGAAAATAAATCTGAATGATATCAGGATTATATTAGGAATGTATACTCCAAATGATAACAAAGCTACATTTGTTTAAGGAATCTATGGAAATATTAATGTATATGAAAACTGTTTATTGGGAGACTGGAATGGAATAATTTGCCCACAGAAATATGAATCTCTATGAAAGGAATTAAAACAATACAAGAAAAATTACCTAGAATATTTTTTGAAATTTTGAACAACTATGAGTTTACAAATGAATGACAACATAAAAATAGTGATTCTAAAAAATATACTTATTTCTTAGAGATCTTACAGATCTTTTTCAGGTATAGATATAGTGTGGATTTCTAAAAATCCTGTCATATGTGTTAACAAAGTGGAAATAGTGTTAAAGACTTTTACAGATCAAAAAACAATGACTTTTAACATATAATAGAAGAATTAGAACGTATAGAGATGGTGGCTAATTTTGTTACAAAAATGAATCAACGATGGAAAATTATAAAAAGAATATGAATTTTTTTTTGAGAATAACCTTAATAAAGACCCAGATATAAGGGCAATATAGAATGCTAGTAAAGGTTTTATAAGAAAGCAATTTACTAAAAAAGCGAATTGAAGAGACAAAGCCAAGAGAAAATAGAAAATATTATAATGAAAATTCTGCCCATATTTACAATCCACTCCTTGATGATGGATATTTCAGTGTTTTTGCACCTTTGTGCATATAGTCTTGATGCAATTACCATACACAAAACCAATATCTCATAAGTCCTCCTAGCTGTTTATCCATAAAACCCAGTTCAAAAAGTTCTAACTTTATCTGTATGTTAATCTTTAAAATTGTGTGCAGCATCATGCGTATTTGTATCCAACTCTTTTTCGCTTTTTTGCAAGGCCATGATACATGGTAAAATATCCCTTCATGTTTTTCACATTTCCAACATTGATTTATTGATTCTAACATTTATGCATCTTAGATAATTTATTTGATGTCACACAGCACTGGTACATCAGTTTTAAACATTATCTCTTAAATTATAAAACAATGAAGTTCAGCCGTTTTAGCCACATTCTCTTCCATTGATCCATCTATTGTAATCAAAATTCTTATCCCATTTTATCCTGCATTTTTAACTTGTTCTTATTCCATTTCAAATCTCAATGTAGTTTAAACATTTTAGCAATCATGTTCATCCTTATACATAATTCAATTCCAAATTCCATTTTATAGTAGTTCAATTCCCTACATTTTATCTATAATAAATCACTCTCTTAACTATGCATATGAAAACTATTGAAAAATAAACCCCTCTGCAATTAATTGTTCTCTTGACTTCATATTAAATTCTCCATAATTTTGCTATGTTAATCACTTCCCTTTGCTCATGGCTTTTTTATATATGCTGAAACCAATACAGGTGTTTTGGGCACATAGTTTGTGTTCTTTTAATCTAACTATTCTCCTATTTCTCAACTGTTTTATACAAGCCAAACAGCTTGTATAAAACAATATACAAAATACAAAATACAATTTGGAATCTAGCAATACTCCTCTTTCTTTTGCATCTTGGAGAACTGTACATATAACCCTTGATTTCTTCCATTGCTAAATAAATCTAGATATATCTTACTTGAAAGATACACATTTGTCAAAATAGATATTATAAGATTTAATTTAAAATTTAATTTTCTGGGAGGTATTTTTCTTTCCTAGAAATCTCCTTAATTTTTCTCTGTCATATGTACATAGGCAGATATCTTAGCCTTTCCTTCTGCTGAAAAAAAATTAGCCTTTTCAAACAAGAAATTATCTGTAGACCAAGAGTGAAAAAAGTAAGATTTTCATTTTTTAGCAATCTTTGATTAATGGACAACCTTCCCAAAAGTTGAAGAAATCTAGGTATTTGAAGGTAAGGAAACATCTTTTTCAGGACTCTTATATTTCTGTGGAAATAGACAAAGTATGATGAAATCTATTTTATTTATAAATTTGTGCTAAGTTTGAACTCTCTTTGCATTTGAATGCTAAAGCCTCATTTTTGTCTTTTTATTTCCATTTATAACTTATAAAATTAATTATTCAATTTCAGCCCTTATTCTTTCCTCCAGAGGAGTTCAGACACTATTTTAATTTTAGAATCTACTTGTGATTTGTAATAATAATAATACCTGGAAATCTTTCTCCCCAGTGTCTTTCTGTAGATTCTTGGAGGACTTTTTATTTGTGGTCAACCAAGCATTTTTTATGATCCATATGGAGCACTGACTTATTTATATATTACCAGCTGCTTCCCCCATCGTTTCCAAAACCAAATCAATGTGTTTTGTAAAGCTTTTATTACTTTATTATTTTTATAAACAACTCAAGGCAGTGAGCATACTTAATATACTTCCTCTTCCTTGTCCTTAAACAATTTTAATACTTAAACAGCTTTATTATAGCTTTTTAAAGTATAGATTTTTTCTTTTATCTTTTGTGAGACTGGTTCATATCTCAGGAGAAAAGCTCTGAATCTTATAGACATCATCACCCCACAGGCATCTGTTTTCTAAGCTACATTGTTATAGATAATACTATAAATAAAATTCAAGTTTCTCATTTTTATTTTTTAATCATTAGAAAGTCAGCAAGAAGTGTTATCACCCTAGGTTACTGGAATTAGAAGACAGATGCCTGTGGGGTACTGCTTAGAACAGGAGTGTCAAACTCAAGGTCCGGGTGCCGGATTCAACCTCCAGGGTGCTTAGATCTGGCCTGTGCAGCCGCTTTGGAAACAGTGAAGGACCGGCCTGCAGTGTCTCTGCTGGCAAAAACAGAACTTGGGAGGGTTGTGTTTTTGCTGGCAAAGCGCTCAGCCGAAAATGGAGATTGGGAGTCTGTTTTCACTGGCAGAGTGCTCAGGCCATCACAGGCACCCCTGACATGAATGATGTCAAGCTGGCCAAGCCCACCCCATCCCCCCAAAGTCAAACACAACCTTGATGCATCCCTCAATGAAACTGAGTTTGACACCCCTGGCTTAGAAGATAGGTGATGGCAGCAGGAGCTGCCATTGTCACTTCAAAACAGGAGATGGAACCAAGGAATAAAGCTTCTAAAAGCTATAGCTTCTAAAAGAAGATATTTGGGATCTCCTTCTATCCTATATGACTCAGCAAGTCTTCCACTGCTAATCCTATGTGCAATAAAAGATTTCTATTTATTGAACTGTTCTGGAAAGATTGATTAGAGGATCTCAAAGAAATCATAGAATTAGAACAAATTCTCCTTACCAATGTTGATTAGAAATTAGAAAATAAAGCATACTATTTTGTTTTACTTTAAATTCAATTTTGAGAAATAAGAGATACTCCTCTGATTAGGAACTTGTGACTTCTGGATTGGCCTTGGTAATATGTGTCTGTTGCTTATATGATACATATTGTTTAATTTTATTTGATTTAGTTAGTTATATTTTGTTAATGTGATATAAGGTCTAGTTTATTATTTTTATTGGAAAGAAATTATTGATTACTAATTCCTTACAGTTATAATAGCTAGGTTATAATAGCTAAGTTTTAACCTAATTACTTTGATTTATTGTATATTCAAATTCAATTGATATTCCTTTACAGGTAGTTTTTAACTTGTGATTAGTCACTTCACAGCTATTCAAAGACCTGACCCCCCAAAAGGCTATATATACACAACCCTGTTCAAACTTACAGCAGCTGCAGTGCTTTCACAGTCATTCACCTTTACAACCTATCACAGGGATTCTGCAATAGCCTTTCACCTCTGCCTCCATTCCATCCTGATGGGACCCCAGTTTTTAAGTGCAATATAAATAAATGTTTTGGTTTGTCACACAGCCAGCCAGAAGTTAGACTGGAATTGGCATTTTTGTCTACTTACCAAGTCCTTTCCAAGGAATTAGGATAGGTAGTTGTGGATGTTTGATATTGTTATAGAGATCATCATGGGATATAAGGTGTTCTACGTAAAACTGCCTTTTGCAGTTGGCTGATAAATGAATGTTATTATTATAAATAAATATTATTAAATAATTTATTAAATTATTTTATTATTTAATAAAATAAATAGGCAAATACTGAATGCTGTTCAAATCAAATAAGTTTGTTAATAATACGTACTTTTTTATGACAGCTGATATCTTTGTAGTATATATACCTTCTGGTACTGGCTCATAAACAGCTTCCACTATCTACAAAATAAATAGTTGCTGTCATTTTTAAAGTGATTTTTATATTGTAATTTTCCATTTGATTTGCATGGCAAACTTCACATAATTAGCTTCCTCTTATAGCTATCACTTACAAATTATAAAACAGATATGTGTACAGTTTTTACATCTGATTAAATATAAATAAATTGCTTTATGAATGTGATATCCATATAAGTAACGCATTCAAAAATAATTAATAATATCAATAATGATTCATATTTCTTCTTCATTATTATCATCATCAACATTTTAGCCATTGTCTATCCACTGTGAGATGAAGGCCTCTTCCACATGATTCCAACCAATATGGTTGTGACATTTCTTTTGACAACAATTTCATCTGAATAAATGCAGTTATTTAATTTATGTCATCTTTCTATTCAATCAAGTATTCAAAATTGCTAACCATAATTAACATATAAAGTGGAACTTAAAATGAATAATTGAAATAAGGCAAAAATACTTAGCAGTGAGAAGCCTTGTGGAATAAATAATTTCTTGGCTAGTTTTCAAAAGGTAAAACTAATAAAGTCTCATACAAATAAATCCTGGGGAAGGCATAACCTGGGACAGATGTGTGATACAGGAGCAATATAAGAAATACATTCCAGATTTTAATGTCCAGACAGATTTATAATAAGAGATACAGTCCCTCAATCATGCTTTATCTATTTAGAGATTTATAGATTAACACCAATGCTCCAAAGGTATGTTCCTCCATGAGGCATTTTGTGCAAAATAGTTTATTTTTGGATGAAGCTTCTTGGATGAGAAGCGAAATGTCTTCAAAGAAAAAAAAGAGAGTCCAGTTGTCTCTTGAAAAAGCACTTTTGGGACAGTCATGACCTAGATGATTGAGAATCTCCATAGATATTTAGCTATGCACTTTGGGATGAACACCCTTTGAATGGTGCAGGAGTATGAACGGATTTCCAAAAATTGCAGACTACAGGAACCATTTGCACTTCAGTTTGAGATGCAGACAACACAGACTCATCCCAACAGCCTGTGCCCATGTTCAACAGTGAAGAGACAGAGAGCAGAAAACAGCTCCATAACAGCCTTTTTAGCAGTTCCAAGAAGGCTCCATACCCATTTGAACTATTCAGGTGACCCTGAGGTCACAGATAAATGTCCAAGTGGCCTCAACATCTCTCTAAAAGAATACAAATGACCAGCTGCCCTCAAGGAATAAATTCCTTCCATTCCCCACCTTACTATAAGAGGTGAAGCAGCTTCTTGGATGGACAACTGAAATGTCTTCAAAGAAAAACAAGAAAGTCCAGTTGCCTTTTGAAAAAGTACCTTTAGGACAAGATCAATGTTAAAGGACTGAAGGCAAATAGGTCCATTATGCACTGCAGAGTATTATTTATTTCCAAACCATGTTAATGTTAACATGTTTACATTTTGCTATTGAAATGTGAAATCTGGAAAGCTCCAAGAGTTGTAAAAAGCCAAGATGTACAAAAATGTGTCTGGGCAGTGCCTGAAGCCCATGGGTTGCCAGTCCTATTTTAATTAATTCTGAGTAATACCTCAGTAACAGAAAGTAATAAAAACAATACCATGTGAATCACAATTCATACCTAAAAATAAGGAAGTATCCATAAAAGAGAATATTTGTAGCTCAGGTTGAACTGTGGGGTCCTTGGTGCTCCCTGAACTTGGCAGATTTCTTGCAGAGGTTTCATTACTAAATTAGGCTGATGATGTTGCCTAGTTTAGTAATAAGGTGTCTCCCAGAAAAACACTAAGGAAAAACACCTCATAAATAAAGAAGAGAGGGGAAGTTAAGGAGGTTGATTTCTAAAATTAAAAAATGAGCTGTCAGCCTTTTAAACCCAAAGTCATCAAAGCTTTTAATCCAGTACTTAATTTAGGGCATCTGGAGAACCTCTCTCTCTCTGTCTGTCTCTCTCTCACACACACACATACACACATAAAATTTGTAATTTTATTAGAAAACATATTGGACATTTACACAACATACTACATAAAAATAACACCATATTTAAGCATTGTTTCTTCTTCCTCCTTATCTTAATCTATTACTCCATCTTCTTTCCCACCTTTTCCTCCCCACTTTTTCCTTTTTCCTCTATAGAGAACTGTACATTTTAGTTATCTCTTTCCTATTATACATTTCTACCTTCATATTATATACATTTTTATTCCACTCTGCACATATGATACATCTCTATTTTGTACTTCTATTTTTCTCTCCTAATAGTTATTACTCTTTATTGTTAGTCTTAAGCCAATTATACCATTTATTCCATATTCTATAATATTCTGTCTCTTTTTTTCCCTTAATTTCTTTTGTTAATCTGTCCATCTCAGCTCATTCTAAGATCTTATCTATTAGTTCTTCCTCTGTTGGAGTTCTTTCCTGTTTCCAGTTTTTTGCATACGTTATTCGTGCTGCTGTTAAAATGTGTAGCATCAAATTTTTATTTCTTTGGAATATGGTTTTATAAAAATTCCTAACAAGAATGTTTCTGGCTTCTTTTCTATTTGTTGTTCTGTTATTTGTTCTATCCATTCTTAATGTTTGACCAAATTTTTTTGGTGCCGGACACATCCACCATAAATGATAATATGTTCCTTGGGATTTCTTACATTTCCAACAAATTGCACTGTTGTTCGGGTGTATCTTTGTTAGTCTTGTCAGTGACAGATGCCATCTGTAAAACATCTTCAACTGATTTTCCTTGTATGCTGCTGATAGTGTTAATTTTGCCACATTGCCACATTGTTTCCCACTTCTCCAAATCTATTGTGTAATTAAAATTCTGTGCCCATTTGATCATTGTATTCTTCAGTTTCCTCCTCCATTTTATATAGTAATAAAAATTTATAAATGTTGCTAATTAGTTTTTCTTCTGATTCTAATATAATTTTATCTAATTCTTGTTTCTCTCTGAATTTCATGTGTTTTGTTATGTTCCTTATATTTAGATTGAATTTGTGAGTAAGTCCACCAATCAATTTCTCTATTCAGGTCTGTTTCCAATTGTTGTTTTGGTTTCAATCTACCTTGTTGTTCAATTAAATCTTTATAACTTATTACTTGTTTTTTTAATTTTTAACCAGGTTTGTAATAGTGAGTTCCTTATTGTATGTCTTTTGAAATTGGTATGTGTTTTGTATTTTCCATCCCAGAGGAATGAGTGCCCACCCACTTGTATTTCACATCCTTCCATTCTTAGTATTCTATTATTTTTTAATTCCATTCATTCTTTTACCCAGGATAACCTGGGTAACCTGGGTTTTTTGTGTCCTGTAGTAATTTAAGTTTAATTTGTGGGCGCTTCCCCTGCCATATAAATTTGAATGTTATTTTATTCAATGTTTCAAAAAAGTTTTTTTCCAAATTTATTGGTATGACCTGAAATTAAAATAAAATTTTTGGTAAAGTATTCATTTTAATGGTAGAATCCTTCCCATTAGTGATATCTGTAAATTTCTCCAGTTGTTTAAGTCTTTCTTTATCTGTATTATTAATTTATTGTAATTATTTTCTTTTATTGCTGAACTTCTTGCCCATAGCCAAATCCCTAGGTATTTTATTTTCTTAGTTGTTTGAATTTGTATAATCTTCTCCAATTCTCTTTCTTGTTCCTTTGTGAGATTTTTTGTTTTTAATTTTGATTTGTTTTTATTTATTTTTAATCCTGCCACTTCTCCAAATTCTTCTAATTTTTTAAACAGTTTTGGTGCTGATTCTAGTGGTTCTTCTACTATAAAAACTAGGTCATCAGCGAAGGCCTGAACCTTGTATTCTCCTCTCCTTATCCTTAACCCTTTAATTTCTTGGTCTTCTCTGACCTTTTTTAGAAGGATCTCCAACGTTAAAATATACAATAGTGGAGAAAGTGGGCATCTCTGCCTAACCCCTTTTGTTATGCCAAATTGATCTGTGGTATCATTATTCATAATTATTCTTGCTGTTTGTTTTGTATAAATTTCCCCTATAATTTTTTCAATTTTTGTCCCGAATTGCATAATTTTTAGTTGTTCGATTAGAAATTTCCAATTTAGATGCTTTTGGGGCATCAAGGAAAACCAGTGAAGCTTGCTTTTCCAGATGTGATTCGTAGTACTCTAGTGTGTTTATTATTATCCTCATATTATTCTTCTAGAATGGAGTAGAAATCCATTTTGATCCGAGTGTATATGATTATTTAATACTTTTTTGATTCTTTCCGCTATAATTGCTGCAAATACCTTGTAATCTGTATTTAGTAGGGAGATTGGTCTGTAATTTTGAATTAACAGGTGGTCCGTATCTTCTTTGGGTCATGATAGTAATTATTGCTTCTGTCCAGGCTGTTGGAATTTTTGCCTTTTCCAAAGCCTCGTCATATAGTTCTAACATGGTTTCTTCCAATATTTCCTGTACGTTTTTGTATAGTTCCACCGGTAGCCCATCTGGTCCCAGTGTTTTATTGTTTTATTGTTTTTTCAGTGCCAATTCCAATTTGAGTTTAGTTATCGGTCTGTTTAATATTTCTCTTTGTTCTTCTGTGATTATTGCCATTTCTGATCCTTCTATATATGGTTTTACTTTTTCTCTTCTACTTCTTGTTTGTATAAATTTGAAAAGAATGTCTAGATAGTTTCCTTTTTGGCTTCTCTTCTATATTGAGTTTCCTCTTTTTCATCTCTGAGTTGGTATATCATTCTTTTATCTTTTTCTTTTTTCAGTTTATATGCTAACCATCTGTCTGTTTATTCGCAAAGTCAAAATAGTTTTGTTTTGCCATTTTTATTTTCTGGGCTATTTCTTTTTGATGTATCAGATTTAGTTTATCTTTAATTATATTCCATTCCTCTTTCATTTTTTTATTTTGGGGACATATTTGTAATTTATGTTCTGTGTTTTTTAATTCTTCGTATAGTTTCTCTAACTGTTGTCTCCTCTCTTTATTTTTCTTCCCTATATATGCAATCGTCAGCCGTATTATGTATGCTTTTGTTGTATCCCAAGTATTCTATAAGGAAGTATCCTCTTTTTTGTTTATCTTTAAAAATAGTTCTAATTCCTTTTCTAAAATTTGTTTAAATCCTTTTTCTTTACATATTTTTTGATTCATTGTCTATCTCCTAAATCTTTTTTCCCCTTCCATTTTATAAATATTGGGTTGTTATCTGCCCATTCATTTATTCCTATTTCTATTTTCTCTACCCCTGTCCTAATATCCGCGGACATCCAAGTCATATTGATTCTAGACCAGGATTGGTGTGGGTGGGAGTAATATGTATATTGATTCTCTAGTTCATGTGTTTCCCTCCAACCATCTCTCAAATTTAATTCTGCAGCCATATTAAAGAATTCTTTTGGAAGTGTTTATTTTTTACCACTTTTATAATCTTTTTTGGCATCTACTATAGTGTTATAATCTCCGATTAGGCAGATATCTTCATATTCTAATTCTAATATTTTTTTGTGTATTTCTTTGAAAAATTTCTGTTGATTTTTGTTAGGTGCATACAGTGGGGCAAAGAAGTATTTAGTCAGCCAGAAAATGAGGCAAATGAGGAAACAAATCCAGACAATCACATCGTCTGACTTGGAAGGAATTTATTTGCAAATTATGGTGAAAAATAAGTATTTGGTCAATATCAAAAGTTCATCTCAAAACTTTGTTATATATCCTTTGTTAGCAATGACAGAGGTCAAATGTTTTCTGTAAGTCTTCACAAGGTTGGCACACACTGTTGCTGGTATGTTGGCCCATTCCTCCATGCAGATCTCCTCTAGAGCAGTGATGTTTTGGGGCTGTCACTGAGCAACATGGACTTTCAACTCCGTCCAAAGGTTTTCTATGGGGTTGAGATCTGGAGACTGGCTAGGCCACTCCAGGACCTTGAAATCCTTCTTACGAAGCCACTCCTTTGTTGCCCAGGCAGTGTGTTTGGGATCATTGTCATGCTGAAAGACCCAGCCACGTTTCATCTTCAATGCCCTTGCTGATGGAAAGAGGTTTGCATTCAAAATCTCACGATACATGGCCCCATTCATTCTTTCTCTATCCTCCAAACATGATGAGTTGTACTTCTACAAACAGTTCTACTTTGGTTTCAAGTGACCATATGACATTCTTCCAATCCTCTTCTGGATCATCCAAATGCTCTCTAGCAAACTTCAGACGGGCCTGGACATGTAGTGGCTTAAGCAGGGGGAGATGTCTGGCACTGCAGGATTTGAGTCCCTGGCAGCATAGTGTGTTACTGATGGTAGCCTTTGCTACGTTGGTCCCAGCTCTCTGCAGGTCATTCACTAGGTCCCCCGTGTGGTTCTGGGATTTTTGCTCACCGTTCTTGTGATCATTTTGACTCCACGAGGTAAGATCTTGCGTTGGAGCCCCAGATCAAGGGAGATTATCAGTGATCTTGTATGTCTTCCATTTTCTAATTATTGCTCACACAGTTGATTTCTTCACATCAAGCTGCTTGCCAATTACAGATTCGGTCTTCCCAGCCTAGTGCATGTCTACAATTTTGTTTCTGGTGTCCTTCAACAGCTCTTTGGTCTTCACCATAGTGGAGTTAGGAGTGTGACTGTTTGAGGTTGTGGACAGGTGTCTTTTATACTGATAACAAGTTCAAACAGGTGCCATTAATGCAGGTAATGAGTGGAGGACAGAGGAGCCTTTTAAAGAAGTTACAGGTTTGTGAGAGCCAGAAATCTTGCTTGTTTGTAGGTAACCAAATACTTATTTTCCACCATAATTTGCAAATAAATTATTTCCAAAGCAGACAATGTGATTGCCTGGATTTGTTTTCTCATTTTATCTCTCATAGTTGAGGTCTACCTATGATGTCAATTACAGGCCTCTCTCATCTTTTTAAGTGGGAGAACTTACACAATTGGTGGCTGATTAAATACTTTTATGCCCCACTGTATATTACTACTAATAATGATTTTTTCTTTTCTTCTTCTAACTTGACCATCACCGTTCTTCCTTTCTTGTCTGCATATATTAATTTCGATTCTATCCTTTCTTTTACATAGACCACTACTCCTCTTTTTTGTTCTTTTTTTCTTTTCTTTTTTGGTAGCAGCAATGTATATAATTTTGCTAATTTTGGGTTTTCCATTAGTTTTTGGTATCCTTTTTTGATGCGTACCTCCTGGAGGCATATCTCATCTGCTTCTGATTTTTGTAATTTTGTAAATGTTTGAGTTCTTTTCTTTGGTGCATTTAATCCATTTATGTTTACCGAGAGAAGTTTGATTGTCTCTTCCATTGCCTAATGTTATTTGGTGTATCTTGTCTCCATCCGTCTTTTTGCTTTTGCATCTTCTTTTTCCTCTTGTTCTTTTTCTTGACTCTTTCTTACTTCTTTCTCTTGCTCCACATCTTCTATTTGTTCTTTCTCTTGACTTCGCCTTTCTGTTTCTTTATTTTCCTGTTCCTCTTCCTATGTAAAGTGCAAGTTAAAGTATTCTCGTGCTTTCTCTAACGTGTCTATTTTATATTTTTGTCTTGCCATGTGATTAAGATCCCGTCCGGTGTTAGCCATCTAAACATTATTTTACATCTGATCAATTGAGTTGTTAAGAACTGATATTGTTGGCGTTGGTTTCTAATTCTTTGAGGTATTTGTTTTAAAATTATGATTTCCTTACTCTTGTATGTCAAAGTTTCTTCTCTTAACTTTCTGTATACTTCATCTCCAATTGTTCGTTTTGAGAATCTAACGTGCACTTTCCTCGCCAGACAATGTCTTCTTATGTAATTTGTATATACCCAATATATTTTGTCCAAATGCCCTCTTATTTCTGATTTGTCTCTTTGTATTATTTCTGATACTATCTCATTTTTTCTCCCAAATCTTCATCTGTTTGTTCTATTATATTTTGAAAGCACAAAAAGTATGAAGCTTTCTCCATCTCAAGCATCGCTATTGAGTCAGACAGTTCCTTATTTAGTTGAAATGCTTTTTGCTCCATTGCCTCCACTTGGTCTATTTTGTTTCTGTTTTTTTAATTCTTTATTCGTTTTCTGTTATTGTTTGTTGGATATCTCCAATTTTATCATTCACGTTTTTAATATCCTCCTTAACCTCTCCTATTTCGTTTTTGACTTCTGAATGGAACATTTTCATTTCTTTGTGATTATCTGCAATTTCTTTTTGTGTTTTTAATACTGTTTCTTGAATCATTTGTAACATATTCTGCATAGCATTTAGTGTTATTTCCGGCTTTTATTTTTCTTTTCCTATCATGGTATCTATTGTTCTTTGCTGTAGTGGTGATGCCACTGTTGTTATAGAATTTACAGTTGGTTTTTTTTCCTGTTTTCACTATAGTGATTATAGTTGACATTTTTAATGCTTGTGTGAAGTTTTCCCACACTAACATATAAATATTTATCGTTGATCTTTCTCCTCCTATACACACACCTTTATCTTTATCTTTTATATATTTTCAGTTATTCTATTTATGTAAATATACACTATAATATAATACTATGATACACTAACAGTATCACACTATCACAGTATTATTATCTTGCAAATCAATGTAATTATAGTTAATTTACTTATTTTTTCTTTTATATTCTGTAATTATAAAATTAATAAATATCTTTTTCCAATGCAATAAACGATTATAACTGTAACACAATTCCTCTTTCCTCCCTTACTTTACTGTTATATATATCTATATATCTATATCTATATCTATATCTATATCTATATCTATATCTATATCTATATCTATATCTATATCTATATCTATATCTATATAGGAGCACGAAGCCGAGAACACCAGCCTGAAGATGAAGAATGAGACTTCGTCGAAACGTCGCCAAGATACTTCCAATTCTACGCGGGAGAAGACCCGAATAACCAAAGACCTACATACAAACACCCGTGAAAACCTCAGAAAACATACATATACATATACATATACATATACATATACATATGTATATGTATGTGTATATATGTACGTATATATATATATATGTACGTATGTGTGAATATATATTTGTATATAGGAATAAGAGTATATATTTATTCTTTCCTTGTTATTTGATGCTCCTTTTCTTCTTCAATTTGCTTGTAGTTATAATTATAATTATTTTCTATCGTACAATAACATCAGTCCTCTTTCCAATCTCAGTCTCTCAACTTCAGTCCATTACAGTCACCGATCACAGTTTAAATCCCACAAATTTTCCAAGTTTCTTATTTTCTTCTTTATCTTTTAGAGTATTTAGAGTATTTAAAGTTATTTGATTTCTCAGATTTTCCACTCTCTCCAGTTCTCTCTGTCTCTTTGTCTGTCTCTTAACTGTGTCTCTTTTCCGAAACTGCTTACTCACTCCCTGGGTTCCTCCTTCTCTCTTGCTGTTAACTTCCTCTGCTGCTGGCTTTAATTGCCACTTGTTAGTCCGTCCTTTTTGCACCCACCTCACTCCGCGCTTCTCCGTGTTTTACTGTTATTCCTTCTGGGTCTATTTCTGCCACTCGAAACTGCTGTTTTCACTCTTTGCTTCCCTCTAGGCAGCCGCCATTGGTCCTATCTGCCTTAAAGGCCACTTCCTCTCCACCAGCTTTAAAGGGGTTTTTCCTTTATCCTCCCTGGCAATAGCGCATCGCCCAGGCACTTCGGAACCTCCCCTTTTATTTCCCGATCCCTACAGGCTCGAGAGTGCCCTGTAAGAGCTTCTAACAGAGAGTTAGAACTTATTATGAAATGCAGGATTGCTCCCTGCAGAACATTTCCAGTGTGGTATAACACATATGGGATTTAAAAGACAATTAAATGAAACAAATATGCAAAGGTAAATGGTATAATCTCATTTAGCAAACCTGCATACTTTAGTTGCTAAGGAGAGCATGTTGGCACTATAAAATGGAGGGTTGAGTGTTGCCATCTGATATAAAACACATCCTGCAGCCCATACATCAGCCTTCTCACCATATGGCTCACTCTTTACAACTTCAGGGCTGCATAAACAAAAACAAAATACAGTATGCAATACAAAAAGGACAGGGGAGAAGTCATCAAATATACATTACCATGAAAATCCAGAAGTTTATAAAAAATCTGTATAAAAATACAAACAAATTAGAGTTTATGTAGAAAGATAATGGCTATTCAATTTCCCAACCTAGCCTATAAAAATTACTTGGTGTAGAATTCATTCTGATAACATTAGTGTGATTTCCCATTTTGTAGCACAAAAGTATGCTACTATAATTCTGACAGCCAAGCTGGTGCTAATCTTCCAGTTTTGATATAGGATGATTTAAGGAAAGTGACTGTTGAATTTCCCGCTAGTGGGAAAAAATCGCCAATTACTATCCGTAACATGGATTAGGAAGGAGGCAAATTTTAGCAGATTCCTAGATCCATAAGTTTGGATATCTGTCAAAACCTCATCTCTGAGAGGGGTGGATTGTTCTGTGGTAAAGCAGGAGGGTTTATTTTCTATACCACCAAGATCCCCAAATACAGGTAGTCCTCAACTTACAACAGTTCATTTAGTGACTGTTCAAAATTACAATGGCATTAAAAAATGTGACTGGTTTTCACAATTACAATCTTGCATCATCCCCATGACCATGTGATCAAAATTCAGATGCTTGGCAACTAGTTCATATTTATGACCATTGCTGTGTCTCAAAGTCATGTGATTATTCTTTGCAACCTTCTGACGAAGGGGAAGCCAGATTCACTTAACAACCCGGTTACTGATTTATCAGCTGCAAGGATTCATTTAACAACCATGGCAAGAAAATTTGCAAAATGGGGCAAAACTCATTTAACAAATGTCTCACTTAACAATAGAAATTTTGGGCTAAATTGTAGTCGTAAATTGAGGACTATCTGTATTTCACAGAACTCTAGATTATCTCAATCAACCTGTCAATCATTCTCTCTTCTTTGCTTTTATTATTCTTGTTCTCATTTTCACCCAAATTTTCCTTGTTATTTCTTTTTTGCTTACTCATTCCTCATATTTAATAATAATCTATATGATTAAAGTCTAAAAACAGCTAATTGGAGCTGCTGCCAGGTATCACTCCTGTCACCCCTGGAGTCCTGGCATTGTAGCATCGTTGCTCCAGCTGTCAGAATCATAATCAAAACCTGCAGCACTAGTAACTTTACAAAAGGCAGCAAACAGGTTTGCAATTACTTTAGCTTCTTATTGGTATCTATCAATAACAAAGATTTTAAGGAAATCATTTAATAATTGCCTTTTCAGATTTCTAAGACAATTGTCTGCAATGTAATCAGATTTCCCTTCCATTTTTAGGAGCTTCAGTGATTGTGACCAGTTTTCATTCATTGGTTCTAAAATGCTGGATTAATACCCTCCTCCACTTAGAACTTTAATTTAACATTTAATTTAAATATTTAAACATTTAACATTTAAAATTTTTACAACTGCTTTGTAAAACTGTAGCAAACAGTCTAGATAATAAATGAAATAAATCTATTCATTTTTGTATCATGTCAGCAGCTGTTTAATCTTACATTAATCCAGAGGCTAAACTGAGCTAGCATTAGTTAGCATTTGGATGATAGACCTGCAGTGGCTAAAGAATAGCCTGGGAAGATATAAAAGCATTCCAGAAGAAGGCAAAGGCAACCATTTGTATTTCATTGTCAAGGAAATACCATGAACTCAACACAATTTGATTTGATTCAAATTTATAAAAGGAACTTATTCATAAACATCAATATCTGTTTTACCTTTCAGTCATATATCTAATCAAGAAGAAAAATCACAGTACCTTGGTTACAATAGTTATTGTCTAGCCTAACTTTTTTCAAATTTATGCTTTCTTTTTATATTTAAATAGGTTTATTTAATTATATAATAAATAATTAATTTTGATAATTTGGAAATGGTAAGATTTGCATTCCCAGAGCAATGCATTACATTCTGTCTGATAAAAAAAAAAGTAAGAAAATGACAGCAAGTTTGGTGTAATGGTTAAGATATTGGCCTAGAAACCAGATCACTGTGAATTCTAGTCCTGCCTTAGGTTCAAAAAACTAGGTAATTACTTTAGGTCAGTCATTCCTTCTCAATTTAACTCATCTAAAATAGTTATTTTAAATACAGTTAATTAATGTATTGGTTAGCCTCAAAAATGAAAAGTCTTCAAAGTTAGCTTCAAAAGAAACTCTAGCATACATTATGATCAATTTGAATTTATTACCATTTCAGCTACAGAATGAGAAAGGGCACAGAACAAAAAGTAAATTTATTTATTTATTTCATTTTTTAACCCCACTTCATTATTTTGATAACTAATACAAGGCAGTGAACATATCTAATATTTCTTTTTCCTCCTAGTTTGTTCAGAACAATAATCTTATGAAGTGGATTGACTTGTGAGTGAGTTACTAACTAACTACATTACTATGCATTACAAACTGTGACCCATCAAATTTAGTCCTGGGGCCCTCTTTTTTTCATTCCCATAAACCCTGCAAGTACTATCTTATTATAGCATCAAAGCATCAAAAATTACATAAGAAAAAATGTAAACTATTGTTCAATAAAATATAACAAATAACAGTTGTGTTAAACCTGACAAAATAAATTATTCCTATTGACAAAAAATATAAATTCTCAGACTGTATAATAATATTAAGAGCTCTAGTCCTGCTCTCTTTGATGAAGTTATCATGTCATTTCCTACCTATTGTAAAAAGGATGCTTCCTTATTTAGGCGTATAGATAATTCCTTCCATTTGCATTGAGAACACTGAGGTCAAGATTAAATATAATTGCTTGTAAACACACTGTTTATCATTGTTTATTTATTATATTAAAAAGCTAATTTAAAAACAATTTGTATGCATAGTATATAAAAGTGATCTAAGCAATACAAAAATAAAAGTAATTTATTTAAAAGATTAATATTAATTGTAATTAATGTGTAAAGAAGGTCAATATTGACACCTGCTGATTCATATAGAAATCAATACATACAGCATGCATTATTGCAGAGATGTTCTATTTTTGGTCATCACGGGATCAGTTACAGGAATTTGGGTGATCATATTTTTTTATATGTCCTTATGACATTGTATTCATCTCCCACCCTACATCTGAGACAGCTTTTTTTTCCCAATCGAAGTTTTTTTATATTATATTATTTGTACATATCAATGCATGAATGGTGTGCTATCTGAGTTTCATACATTTCAATAAAAATAAACACCATGTTATTACACACAATTATTATATTTCATTTTTATTGTTTCAAATTATTTGCACATATCATTTACTTCAGTTCTAAACCTTCTTACTTACTCTTCCATCTATCTTCATATATTGGTATATATGTACTATAATATATATATATATATCAAATTTATATTTCACTGATAAAGAAATAAAGGGAGACTGGAATAGATTTTTTTCAAGCTATTTAGCTCTCATCAGCTAGCCATACCCTTACTTGGAACTTGGACTGCCTGCGTGTTAGGCAGTTGCATTAACCTCTGACCACAAATTCTCCTCCCTTCATCAGCTTGAGCCAGGGGAGCGATTAAGTGTTTTTCTATTGAGGCACCTGGTCTACCCCAGCATGTGGGAGGGAGCATACTGCAACCCTTTAGCCTTTCAGCTCCAGAAACTTGGTTTCTGTGGATCAGAGGTTAATTCAACTGCCTAACATGCAGGCAGCCCAAGTTCGAATCCAAGTAAGGGTATGGCTAACTGATGCAAGCTAAATAGCTTGAAATAGATCTATCCTAGTCTCCCTTTATTTCTTTATCAGCGAAATATAAATTTGGTATAAAATGGTTTGTCGTAAATGTGACTCCTTGAGGGCTCCTGGATTGTAGTTGAAAGGCAAAAGGGATGCAGTATGCTCCCTCCCACCGGGAGGGGTAGACCAGTCTGTCTCCTCCATTTCTTCTAGGAGCGCCATTTCTTCCTCATTGTCCTGTTCCTTGCTCATTGTTCCTTTTATTCTATTTTCCAATTTTTGGTCTATGCAATCAAGTATTTCTATCATCTCCTTATGTTGTTCTTTTATGAAATCCTTAATGTTTTGATACATCAGCTCCATTTCATTATCTCCACTTGCTTCCATCTTACATTATGTCTTTGCTTAACAACTCTCCTTTTGGGCCAATTGTCCATAAATTATTAAAATCACAATTTTAAATGTCTAATCAAGTCAATCCAATTTCACAAAACCAGTGAGTTATCCACACTTCTTCCAATCACTTTTATTTATTCAACAATGTTCAGGGATCTCTTGATTAACGATCATTTAATGTCCAATGGTTTTAAAGTAAATACTTGTAATCCAGCAAATGTAGATGATTATTCCCAAGATTGCACAGTTCTCCTTTTAGCAGCAAATGGCGCTCTAACTTCAACTTGCTGTAGCCTCTCTGCGTTATTGCTGTCAATTCTGATTTTAATTATTTAAAATTGATAAGCGGGCAGTATTAATAGAAAAATGGTTCCAAAGTTTTAAATGCCTTTTCAATACCACACCTTGCACTTTGAACGTTCATATTTCTTTTTCTTGTTGTTTTTTTTAAAATTCTCTTCTTAAATTCTCTGTATTTTTTTTAACATTCTTATTCGCTGCTGGCAAATGGTTCTAAATATGCTCCCCCTTGAATTTCTTGTGGTCATTTTCCAATAAAAAGTATTCACTCACCCAGTTCACACATCACACACTTTCTCCACTCCAGCATTGTCTTAGGTATTCAGACTGTCTTTGGCTTTATGGCAGCCATGTTTACTGCCGTTGCTCCAAGTCTTCGTGAGGGGGCTTTCCTAGTTAGGAAGGAGAGATGCGGCTCTCTCTCGACCTGCCAGGTGGTCCCTCCAGGATAGCTCTGGCTCCATTTTGAGTCTTCCAACGAGTATAGATTGGAGCAGGGATGCAGAGGTCGTCATCCAGCTTCCGAAGGTGCCGGAAATACAACCAGAAATGAGCTGAGACAGTTTTTAACTGTTTTTTAATATTTTTAACTGTTCCAGTTTTAAAGTGTTTGCCTTTCTTCTCTGATTCCTCTTGCTTTACTTGTGATCTAGTATTTGGCAAATGATGATCAGAGGTCAGGATTTATTGGCTAATTTAGACTGTTTCCCCTGGGAACTCTTAGAAATTTAAGTTCTGCACGTGCACATCAGATTTCATGAGAACAGGCATCTGAATTGAGTATAATAACTGAAGTAGTTGTTCTGTCCCCATCTCACACACATAAACAAAGATAAGTCCACAAGCCTTCTGATAAGGCAGAGCTTCAGCAATACAAGAATTAATCCGAATGCAGTCCGCTTAAGCAGGCACAGTTTCAGCAACACAAAGTCCATGGATGACTTCTAGTTTTGCTCATCACAAACTGAGCCGGCCACCACACCCACATTTATACCCTGTCCAGTGACTCAGTTAATCTCTGGCATGCCTTGTCCTCTGCTGCGCACGCTTCTCCCTGCGCCGCTGTTGAGGAGCCAGCCAGCACTTATCTCCTTCATCGCTGTCCACCTGTGGTTACGTGGACATGCTTGGCTCTGGGCCTATCCCTTGGCCTTCGGTGTCCTCTGGAGGCATTGCCAGAGAGGCGAGTCCTGGAGAGGGAGGCCTTGCCAATTCCTATCCCTCACTCTCAGAGTCTGTCTCTGCTGATGACACAGCCTCAGGCAATGGAGCCACAACAGTAGTTTATAAGTATCATGAAAAGGAAATTTATTTATAGGAATGTGTTATAGGAATAGGCAAAGCCTAACCCCTACTAATTACATCCTTCTATGAAAAAAACTCCCAAAATATGTACTATGTGAATATGCCTGTACCAGCCTTAAATATTATCTGTATTTTCAAAAACATTTCAGGGTCACATACAGAACCTGAAGCCATTCTGAAAAACTAAAAGGTGAACAAAATGTTTTGTTTTGAAATTTGATCTATCCACTAGAAGAAATTACAAAAGATAGCTTGGCCAATACTTCTGTATAGTGGTTAAGTCATCATGTCAGGAAATTATGAGCTACTCTACCTTAGGCATGAAAGCTGGCTGTGGTGGGACTTTGGCCAGGCATTCTCTCAGCCCAATCTACCTCACAGGATTATTGTTGTGCAGAAAGTAGGAAGAGAAAGTAATATTAGGTATGCTTGCCACCTTGAATTATTTATAATAAATGTTAAAGTCAAGATATAAGTAAAAACAAACTTAGACTAGAGGTATTTTGTAAAAAGTGGTATCCACTAGACCAGCCATTTTTTGAGTGCCTGTAACTTTCTCAAACTTCCAAATGTGTCCTTGCCCTAAGCCAAAACACAGTTTAGAAACATATGAACTTTGTTAGTAACTGATAGTTAATTCCCATGAGCAGCAGGAATAGGACAAGACTCAACCTCAAAAAAGCTACCAGCAAGCACAAGCATAACCATTTTAATCACACTTGGCCTATAAGAATTCTATTCTATTCTATTCTATTCTATTCTATTCTATTCTATTCTATTCTATTCTATTCTATTCTATTCTATTCTATTCTATTCTATTCTATTCTATTCTATTCTATTCTATTCTTTGTCTGCTACTCGTCATCTCTTGGTACATTCATAAGAAGTAATTACACTTTAGAAAAAAGACGTCCAAACTGTAAACCTAATATTCTCTTACCAGGAATACAGAATAGTTCCAACAACTGAAGTGAGTTTGCTGTTCTCCTGTTTTTGCTTTGCAAGACCAAAGTCAGCTGGAAATATAGAAGAAAAGCAAATTATGTTTCTTATAGAAGGTTCACTGTTTCAAGAATAATAAAAGTTCATGTAAAAGAATATTTTTCTCTGTCCTTTTATACCACTAGCTCTTGATTCATTCAATTTGCTCATCTTCTACATTTGCCTTTGAAATGTATTTGAATCAGATGTAACAATTTTGAGGCAGTTGCATGCCACAATTCTAAATTACATTGCCATTCATTCTGATACCCTGTGCCAGCAGCATAGAAATGAAAAACTGTTTAAATATGTATAAAAACCCATTTATGAAGATTAAAACTGAACAAATGCCAAACCCCAAAACACACCAACAAAATAAATACTTAAATTCCCCCCCCCCCCCTCAAAACCATATCAGTTAGCAATCTTGGCAATACTGTAACTGAAGAACAGTAATTTTGAGAGAATCAAAATTGGAGAAAAAAACAATACACCTTTTATTCAAATATGCATAAATCATGGTCAAGAATTGACATGATATGGATGTCATCGGAATTGGAAGAGAATATACAAAAAGTAGAAGTGGAATCAAGCATTTGGGCAGACCACAATTCAATAAAAGCTAAGTGGAAAGGACAAATAAGAAAATCAAGATGGACATTAAACCAGTCAGCACTGAAAGATAAAGAGTTTATACATGGAGAAGGAAATATATTTACTTTTTAAAAAGAATAATAATGGAGAAAGAAACATCCCTGCAAAATGTACGGGATATGGCCAAAGCATACTTTAGGGGATTAGCAATCTCCTATATAGGAAGGAAAAATAAGGAGAAGAAAAAAGACAAAAGGGATTAAAAGAAAAATATAAAAGACTTGAATTGGAATTAAATAGCAAAAGCCAAACATGAATTAAACATCTTAAAGAAAGAGGAATTGGCTCAAAAACATAAAGCAGCCAAACAGAACTTCTTCGAAAATGCAAAGAAGCCAGGGAGATGGCTGGCATTCAGACTTAAAAAAGAGAAAGAAATCAATACGTATAGTGTGAGACATGACGGGTACAAGTTGACACAAAAATGAAGACAAGAAAAAAAAATACTAAAAGAATTTTCTAAAAAATTATACAGCAAAGAAAACATACGAAAGATAAAATTAAACAATATTTGGAAGAAGCCAACTTACCTAAAGTGTCAGAAGAAGTAAAAACAATGTTGACGGAAAGAATAACAATGATGGAGTTAACGGAAGCAATTAAGAGGCAAAAAAACCAGGATCAGATGCTTACCAGAAGAATTCTATAAATACTTACAACACATCTTAGGTCCATTTATACTTGAAGTCTACAACAAACCATTATTTGAAGCAAAGATTCCTAAAGCATGGACAGAGGCAATTATAACATTGCCTCTTATACCTAAAGAAGACTTTGATTTACTACAAATAAAAACCTATAGATCAGTTCTGTGGGCATGGCCTAGCAGTCATGTGACCGGGTGGGTATGACAAACATGACCTCACATCACTTTCTTTCTTTCTCTCTCTCTCCCTTCCTCTTTCTTTTTCTTTCTTTCTTCTCTCTCTCTCCCTCTCTCTCTCTCTCTCTCACACACACACACACACACACACATACTCCCACTCCCCCCAATCACTTCTGAAAGACGCGAGAGGAGTTTCAGGCAAAGGTAGCAGCTGCTGCGTCTTCCCCGAGAGTGTGGGGGTTAGGGTTAGTTGGATACCGACCTTGGAAGGCAAGCGGGTGTGGGAGACTTTGGGAAAACCAGCGTGAAAGACAGGCAAGCATGGCAGGGCTGTGGGGAAGGGAATAGGCTGCTAGCTCCCTTCCCCACAGTGGCACAGCCCTGCCATGCTTGCCTGCCTTCCACGTGGCCTTCCGCTTGCCTACCTTCACAAGCTGGCCACGGGTATGCCAGGAAGGCTGCATGGAAAGCAGGGAGGCATAGCAGGACTGCAAACTGTGGACCTTTCGGGGATGTGGCTAGCCAGCAGTTGCTATCAGTTCAGCGAACCAGCCGCAATCTCCGCTACCTGTTTATCCGAACCAGTCCAAACCGGTAGGATTTCACCCCTGCAATAGATCAATATCATTGTTAAATGTAGACTATAAAAGTTATGTCTCAATAATTGCAAGTAGACTGAAAAGATTTCTGAATGACTTCATACATGTAGGTCAGAAAGGATTTTTACCCAAAAGACAAATTACAAACAATATGCAGATGATCCTGAATACATTGGAATAGTACAAGACTCACTTTGGAAAGCAGATGGCATTGATTTTTCTTGATGCACAGAAAGCTTTTGACAAATTGAGTTGGCAGATTATGTTCTTACAATTAAAACAGATGGACTTCAGAGAGACTTTTATTAGTATGATTAAGACACTATATCATAAACAAACAGCAAAGGTGATTATAAACGGTGATATGACTGAGAACTTTAGTATAACAAAAGATACAAGGCAAGGCTGCCCTCTATCCCGATTGTTATTTAAATTAACCTTAGAGGTGTTAGCTAAAAATGTTAGACAAGATAGGGACATAAAAGGCATGATAATAAAAAAGGAAGAGTATAAGTTACAGGCGTTCACGGAAGACGGTGTTCATTCTAAAAGATCCACAAGAAACAGGACCTAAATTAATTGCAAAAATAGAATAATATGGTGCAGTTGCAGAACTAAAAATAAACGAAGAGAAAATGAAAATATTGGTTAAAATCTTTACAGATAAACAGAAGAGAAAATTTACAAGACTGATGAACATGCAGATAGTAAAAGAAGTTAAATATTTAGGAGTCTAATTAACAGCAAGATGTGTATCTCTCAAAGAAGATAACTATGATAAACTGAAAGCACACATTAAAAAGAACTTGGAAAACTAGAAAAACCTACAATTGTCCCTATTGGGTAGAATAGCTACAGTTAACATGAATATTCTGCCAAGATAATTATTAGCTGTTTCCCAATAAAACAGTACAAATATTTTGAAGAATTAAATAATATTATATTAAAATTTATATGGCAAGGTAAAAAAGTGAGAATAAAATCAAAAATACTACAAGATGTTAAGAGTAGAGGAGGCTTTAGCCTTCTGGATTGGGAGTTATACTACTAAGCATCAGCACTTTGTGGGAGAAGGAGTGGATTAATTTGAGGAATACAAGATTACTAACACTGGAGGGTCATGACTTGCAATTGGGATGACATGCTTTCTATGTTACAAGAAGGGTGAAATACATAACTACTTTCAGAGGCACCACATTAGGAAGACATTACTACTAATATGGACTAAAATCAAAGAGCAACATTACCTGAAAATACCAGTTTGCTTATCTACAATGGAGGCTGTGATACACCCAAATGTCATAAATATGGGGAAAAAATGTAAGATATAAGGACATACTAAATGAAAGGCGAGAACTAAAAACTAAACAAGAACTAAACAGATCAGGGATTGACCTATCATGGTGGCCACAATTACAGATACAATCTAGAAACGAAAAAGACAGAAAGGCCTATGGGTTTTAAAAAGAGCCAAATGAGCTAGATCAGATGCTGTTGGGAGCAGTTGAAAAATTAATTAAGAGGATATATAATTTATTTAATAACAATTAAACTGGAGGAAGAACAAGTAAAAGAAACTATGATAATTTAGGCTAAGAATTTGGCTATACAATCAAATTAGACAAATGGCAGAAATTATGGAATAGAAACTACAAGCTTACAATGTCAACAGCATATAGAAAATCTCTATAAAATACAGATGGCCCTGGCCACCTGCAAGAATAGCAAATATGTACAAAGATAAATCAGTCAAATGTTGGAAATATAACCAAATACCAGGTTCATATTATACATGTGGTGGACATGCCCCAAACCAAAAAAATATTGGAGGAAAATTCACACATGGCTAGAAGCTATGATAAAACAACACAGACTTGAAACCTGAGATATTCCTGCTGGGCATGCTACCAGAAAAGTATAATAAGGGAAATACATATTTAATTTTACATATTTTAACAGCAGCCAGGATTGTATATGCACAATATTGGAAAAATGATCAAACCCCCACAGATAGAATATAATCAAAAAAATAATGGAATGTGCAGAAATGGATAGTTAATGCTAAAAATTAAAGAAAAAGAAGATTCTGAATATTTTATGACATGGGAACCTTTTTACAAATGGTTAATCAATAGATACAAAGATAGATGGATGGGTTTATATGAAATATGGATTATATGAGAAAGAAAATTTGATTAGTAAACATTTTGATGCTATATAATTGATGTTAATATATAAGATACCATGTTTTCCCAAAAATAAGACATCCCCTAATAATAATTCCAATTGGGCTTTTGAGCACATGAGCTAAAATATGCCCCTCCCCTGAAAATAAGCCCTCCCTAAAAGTATTTAAATGCATGTGCAGCTGGTCCCCGCCATTTCCTCTGGTTAGGGTTAGGCTAGAACCCTAGCCTAAAAAGCTAGAAATCAGGTAAAACAGCAAGAGGAGCCCCGTCGTGTGCCACATGCTCCAAAATAATAAGACCTCTCCAAAAATAAAGCCAAGCACTTATTTCGGGATTCAAAAAATACAAGACAGGGTCTTATTTTGGGGGAAACATGGTAATACACTTTATAACAATGATTGATAGTATCCACTATATAGTTGTATGTTGATATGATCATAAGGATTATAAGGATGTTTACATTTTAACACTTTTGTTACCTAGAAAATACACTGTTCAATTTAAAAATGGGATTTGTGATATAAAAACAATAAAAATAATATTTAAAAAACCCAGTAATTTCTTGAAGTCAAATGCAATAGTAAGAGTAATCTTTTAAAAAGTTCCTTAAAATAGTTTAATTTCTTGGGCTATCATGTTTCAATTCTTTTCTCAAGTATTATATTAGCTCTTACCAATTACTTACTCTTTAGCCAGAATAGTACCCTTTAACTATGTACAAATATAGGAATGGCATCTTCATTTAAAGACCCCAGGTATTGTTTAAAGGCAAACTAGCTGTGTAACACAGCACATTTTAAGATGGAAATGCATATATCATTTCTATATAGCATCAGAATAAATTACTTTATCTCTTAAGCAGTCTAATAATGCACTGATATCAGAGCACTTTATTTTTTCCAAATCCCTGGTGAAGTATAAATAAAGACAGAAAGATATTTTTGTCTGTTATCTTCTTGAGTTGTTATTGTACTGGACAATTCCCCTCTTAGCTGATCTACATATTTTTCTAGTAGGCACAGAGGGGTGAAATTCAAATTATTTGGAATCTCACTACCTGTGAAACGTATTTCTGCCTAATTCTTCACTTGCCTGCTTTTGTAATTTTCTTAACCACATAAAGAATGTCAGAGCTTAACAGAAGGCCGGATCTGTTGTAGGAACAATTCCAAGCTCAATGCTTTCTCCAGGCTTAGAAGAGAAATCAAAAGAACAGAATGGCCCCTGAAATGTCATTCTGGACTCTGTAAATTAAGACTAAAATTCTAGATAAACTTTAGAAATAACCAACAAGATCAACCTTACAAGAAAGAAAAATGTCTGAGAAAAGTGATAAAATATCCAATGTTAAAAATAAATAAAATATCATTTGACATAGCTAATAGTTAAGTACTGCTCCATGTTCTCCAAATGATGCCAAAGCTCTCAAAAGAGACTTCTCTTTAATGCTATTAATTAACTCAAACTTCAAACTTATAGGGTGTCATTTTAGGCCGAGCCACGTTTAGTGACAGACTTATTCAGATTTTAAATGACAAGCCCAAGCCCAAGTACCAGAAGTCATATTTTTGTTGTTTTTAATGATAATCAAGACGGCAGAAAAACAATATTACCTTGAGAAATGACTGTCAGAAATTACAGCTTCACATTAATCATCATAACAGGCATAGTCCACTCAATGTTTAACATATGGCAAAATTTGAATTCTATTAACATTGCTATTCTGTTTGTGATTCTGCCTTTTGTGACCTTGTCTAGCTCACAATTAATATTAATCAGCAATACCATATGCACTAATGATAATAGTTCTAATTGTTTCTCAATTCTCAGTATTCAATATTAAACATATTTTTAAAGGAAAGAGAAAGGATGAGAGATGAAAAAGACCTCAGAATGTAAATCACCTGTGAGTATTTCAAAGAGGTCACTCTATAAAACAAGCGCTCATTATTTCTCAATGCAAATTTAATGTTATTAACCGCTGCAAAACTTCATGCCTATAATCCTTCTGACTAGTCTTTCTCTGCATTCACAGTGTGATTATATTACAATTTCTTGGAAAAGCTGAATCAAAAGCTATATATCACTTTGTCTTGGCTGCTTTGATGAAAAATGGATACAGCTATCAAGTGTTTTTTTTTATTTGGCATTAATAAAGAATTTTTTTTCCACATTGTCTTACTGTCTCTGTCAGCTTATGTCTATTAATTCAATTATAACAGTTGATAGGCATGTGGTATACTTTTCTCATGAAACTGCTAAGGATCACACAACAGTTTCTGATTTTTTTATTCCTTCAAAATAGTAATATCTCCCCCAGCAGGACGATTCTGACTTGGTTTGATTTCAAATATTTAACCGCATGGAATAAAATAATATGTCATTAATATTTAGATAAATTATTTTAGAGACCAAAATACACTTCAAGAGTTACTCAGGCCATATCAGAGAATCACAGAAATAGAATCTATGTGAGAATGAGAGCCATAAATTAAAATAAATAAATGACTTCCCATATGTTATGTGTTTTACTAAAAAAAAAATTCAATGTAGGTCTTTTGTTCACAATTTCTGCTAAACATTCTGTATTTGTGTAATGTAACCACAGAGTAACAGTTGACATGTATTTCTCTAAGTCTTCCAGTTGGTTTGATGACAGTTGAAGTTATTGAAATGATTTTTCTTCCATTTGAATCAATGCAACTATTTACTTACCATTAACTCCTTTTTGTGTAATTGATAATTTCCTTAATCTAGATTAATTTGATCAATTATCAGCCCCAAATCAAGAATACAGAGAAAATAGGAATTACTATGAGAAAAAACAACTTCTCAAATTATGAAATAAACACTGTGGCTATGACTATTTCTAACCCACAACAGAAGAACCTACAACAGAACCAATTAGACACAAACATAGTTTTTTTCCGAATGTCGTCAGTCTGTTAAACACCTAATTCCCACAGCACTGTCTTATGCCTAAAGATATTGACCCATGTAGTATGGCTATTTTGCTATTATCCTTCTCATCTTGTCATATTTCCCATCTTCTCCTCTTTTCTACAAATAGTCCTAAAAATTGAGCCTGAAATTTATGTTGCTAAGTGAGAAATTTGTTAAGTGAGTTTTGCCCCATTTAACTATTTTCCCATTTGCCCATTTGCCCCATTTGTTAAGTTAATCACTGCGGTTGTTAAACTAGTAACACGGTTGTTAAGTGAATGGGGCTTCCTCATTGGCTTTGTCAGAAGATTGCAAAAGGTGATAATAGGACCCTGGGACACTGCAACCATCATAAACGTGAATCAGTTGTCAAGTAGTTGGCTGTAAATCACATGACCATAAAGATGCTGCAATGGGAGATGATTGAAAGCATCACGGTGCAACAGTGGGGGAAATAGCGGGCTCCAACGAGTTCTGTGAAAACCCAGGCTGACAAGCTGATGCTGAGGGGTCTTTGGACGGAGAAGGAGAGGCACCTCGAGACTAAGAGGAATAGGTAAGTTCCTCATAGGTCAGAGGAAATTCTCTCCGATTCGGCAGCAGGGGCAGTGGCCAATCCGGCTGCTAAGAAGCTGGGGCAACCAGACCATGTATTGAGCAGGAGCAGTGATTTGAATGGAGCTTTGATGCTGGATGAGTGATTGCCAAATCATAGGCAAAAAAAAAGGAAAAGGAAAAATTGGTTAAAAGTGCCCCAGTGGAGTAACAGCAGCTAATGGGCAGGGGGGAAAGGAAGGGAGAAGATTAAAGCAGTAATTTAAAGTGACAAGACCCCCCCAAAAAACCTGACTTTTGGATAAAAATATTTGGACAACTTTAAAAAGCAAAAGAAATAAAACCCCACAAATGTGCAGAGGATTGGAAAGAAAGTAGGTAGATCCTTTTTGAATGTTGGAGAAAAAATTGAAAGAGAAACTGAAAATTAAGCCCTGTAATAGACATTTTGTACCAAAAAAAAGGCGGGGGGGAAACAGACTTTGTAATTTGGATTGAACTTTAAACTGATTTGGTGTATATAAAGGCAAAAAGAAGAAAAGGGAAAAATTAGCAATTGTTAATGTGGATTACAAATAAAATGGATACTTTTTCAGGCTGCTGATTGGAATTGTGGATTGTAGAGAGACATCTTCAGGAGAAATAAGATCATTACAACGTTGAACTTTTGTTTTGGAAAAAATCTTGAATTTGGATAGTGATAACAGCTGTGAGAACTTCTGAGAACAGTTTGTTTGTCTGTAAGCGGCGTGACTTTGATGATTAAAAATGAGGATTACAACGCAACTTTAAATTGGAATAATACTAACCCAGAAAGAATAAAATGGGGCAGGGACTTATGGAAATGATAAAAATGATGCATCTATCACCGAAAATGGAAGTAACAGAAAAAATTACAATGTTGCATAGAAAACCAAAACGTGGTGATTCAAAAATGTATTAGAATACACTCAAGTTAACAAGGAAATAACAAATGAGAAGCAAGAAATAGAAATAGAAAATAAAGAGGAAGACAAAGACAATGAGACTATGAAAAATTAAATGATCATGTGGGTAGTAACAATAAAAAGGAGAATTTTAAAAATTACATTGAGATTAACAATGAAATAAATAGAAAGGGTGGAAAGAGACAAAGAGGGAAGAAAGAGTGGGACAGAAAGAATATAAAAAATTGAAATGATTACACTGGGGTTAAGAGTGGGAAAACAAGAAAGAGGAAAAAGGGATAGAAGCAGCGGGAAATACAGGGCAAAATAGAACAGTCCAGGATTTTAAAATACAAAATGATTATCCTGGGATTAACAGTGAAGAAATTTAAAAAAGGAAAAACAGATGGGAAATAATGGGAAATACAGGGCAAAATAAGAGAGTTCAGGATTTTAAAGCACAAAAGAAAAGAAAGAGGAAGAAAAATAAAAAAATAAAGTAAAGGGAGAAAGGGAGAAAGAAATGAAGAGATATATGGTGTATACATTTAGAATTGAAATATGAATTGAAGTAAGATTTGTTAGAAAAAGATGAGATTGTGATATTAATTAAATAGTATAAAATAATGGAAAATTATATGAATGAATTGAAATAAATTTTAGAATATGAATAAGTTGGTAATAGTTCGAATATATTCTACTTAAAATTAGGGAAATTGTAATTATTAATTGGAATATTTTAAATTGCATTGTTGGAACTAACAGTTGGAATATTTTTAAATTTAAGGGAAACTGTAACAACTGGAATATCTTTAATTGCATATTTGGAATCTAATTAAAAAAGAAAAATGAAATGATATTGCATTATGAATTAACTAGGTTGTGGTGAAAGTAGAAATGATTAAGATGTTGTTTGAAGAGGTATAAATACATATTTTTGACAAAGTATTTGAAAATTAGAGACAAGATTCAAGGAAAGCAATTTGATTTATGATTACTATAGAGAGAGAAAAGATTGTTATAGAATTAACTGATTTCTACTAAGATGGTGGATTTTATCATTTGGAATAAGATTTAAGGAAATGCACGCTATAAAACAATTTGGTTTATTATTCTTATAAGAAATGTATGATTGTAATACTATATAATTAATTGACTTTTATTAAGATGCTGGGTTTTATTATATTGAAATAGTTGATAAATTGAAAATACTAGTGATTATAATAAGGGAATATAAAGAAATATTAGGAATCGCATTATGTGGTGAGATTTGAAATTGAAGGGGTTTAATATAGAGATGAAGGGAAAAATTGAATTTGGTTAACATTACAGGTTAGGATGAAGGGTAATATTGGTCTATAAAAAAGCTAGAGAGAATAAATACTATGGCAAAAGGGAACATATAAATTATGTTGAAATTATGTTGAAACACTGTTCAAAAAATACACTGTACGTTTGTGTAAAAAATAAAAAAAACTTTTATAAAAAAAGGATGCTGCAATGGTCATAAGTGTGAAAAATGGTCATAACTCATTTTTTCAGTGCCGTTGTAACTTTAAACAGTCACTAAGTGAACTATTGTAAGTTGAGGACTACCTGTACCTTCTCTTATTAGTATCTTATGAATTATCACTTGTTTTTTGTATGTTATGATTTATAATCTATGACTTAACACTTCGTTGTTTGTATATACACTGAGAGCTTTTGCATTGAAGACAAATTCCTTATGTGTCCAATCACACTTGGCCAATAAAGAATATTCCAATTCCAATGTTCCAATGAAGTAGCAGAGAGAAAAAAGCTATGTAAGATTATAAATCATTTTAAAATACCTTCTCCATTTAAACAGATAAAAACATTTTGGAGTGGAAACAGAAATGTGATGCATTGGAAGTAAAAAATGGTTGAATTAAAAAATTAAGGACTGATTTACATGAAACAAAAGTTAATGGGGTTAAAATTTTTGATAAATAATATAAAAGTTGAAAGTGCTGAATATGTCAGAATTTGTTGCAGAAATCAAATCCAGAAAGCACACAGGTAACTGATTCAGCAGGATTCATTAACTCCTCTTTATATATAATAACACATGAAATAAACATACAATACCAATAGCAGATTCTCCAACGTGGTAGTAGTTACAATCATAACATAAGTAGAGGAAAGAACAGTTTTGGTTTCAAATCTCAGCACAGCACTCAGAGCTAAGCACAGCTAAGCCACGCCCAGGCTCCTTACTGTCTCAGCTCCCATTTCCTGACCTTCTTACTAAGCCCTATTAATTGGCTGACCTTGTTACCATGTTTCTGCCAGTCATGAATACATCGACTGAATATTAATAAAACTGAATTTGAAGTAGTCTATTTAAAGTATACTTTTTGGATACTTTATAATTTCTACAACCATTAATGTGCTGATTATAATGCAGTTTAATCCACATGTCTTTCTGGAAAAAAAATATATGTGCAGGTTTTGTAATCGTAGGCAGAATACAAGCTTTAAATCAAATCTGCTAATCATGTAAATGTTCATTTCCATTCTGTTAAAAACACAAAAATAATAATTGAGACACTATCTTAACATTGGGCTTGTGTATTCTGAGGAAGAAAGAAACTATGCCAAAGGTTCAAACATACTGGACTGGTCTCATCAGAGGAGCTAGACAAAAAATACCTCTTCCATAAACAACATTGTGAGACGTAATTTCCAGAAACTCATACCAGATTGGTCATCCCCTATGTCAACAAGAACCATGCAAGTGTTTGTATTCCTGGATATCTGATGGCAAATAGACTACAGGATTCAAGATGGTTGGCTGAGCAACCAGCATGAGCAGGTGCAGGATTAGTGGAAGAAAAGATGTTTACTTTTCACAAATATACAAGGATTGAAAACAAGGAAATAATTATCTCATACTACAAATCAATCCCAACGAGAACATCTAAAAAGAATGCACATTGTGGAAAAAACATCCAGAATCAGGAATAGAATTAGAACAGAGACTAGCATATTACTATCAATTTATAATATGAAATGAAGCGCTCAAACAAGCAGAATTGGAATAACTGCAAAGATCTACACAGGACAAAGAAATTGAAGCCTTGCCAGAGGTAGCTCAAACTGTAGAGGCAAGCCTGGGGGAATAGAGTAGATGGCAGTAGAGGAAGCTAGCATAGTATTGAACCCGGCAATTTCTCCTTTACCTGCTCCTCAGAAAGAACAAAGCCATCAGAGAACAAAATCAACAAAGCCAAAGAATAAAACAAGAAGAATGACTAAGCAGTAAAAGGAGTGGCCGAACCTGGTGGCAGAGTCTAAAGTTGAATCAGCAGTTTTTTCTGTAGACATAAGCTGACTAAATCCAACTCTTCTTGAATTTTGTTGACCCTTATCTAATTCCAAAATAGTTTTAACAGTTAGTTGAGTAGATTCTTGGATATAGATGTGATTAATAATAAAACAGTTTAATTGGAACTTCACATGTAGTACTGATCTTTCACACGTGACAACAATCTACTCAATTCACTGAAAACAGACTATAACAAAAAACACCAGAATGGTATCTGATCCACATATTGGGGTAGTGGCTGAGAAAGCTACATTGGACTCTGTTCTGCGGTGAATGGAAACCAAAGTACACAGTATGTCAGCTACAATGCTCCAGCTTATCCAACAAATGAGGAATTCAACCTCAACCCCCACTGTCCATAACCCCAGCACCTGCACCAGCAGTTCTGACCATTTTACAGGGAACAACTTGTCAGAAAAATTTGAAGGAGAATCAGAATGGATGGGAACTTTCCAAGCACCATGTGAGTTGTTTATGGGAATTCAAACAGCAGAATTACTGACTGACCAGTTGTGAACCTGCTTTGTATTAAGTCTCCTAACAGTATCAGCATTGCAATGGGTCTTCCACATCATCAATTTGACAGTACTGTTAACTATCAGAAACTCATGGCAAACTTCAGGGGCCACCTCAGGGATATAGTAGGAGAGAATAGGACTGAATTCATGAGCTTCAACAAGGTGAGAGAAAAAAAGTACAGCAGTCCATAACAGAATTAAATTTGGGTGAAGCAGATTTGGATTGCTATGAAGCAGCTCTCATGGTTCAGTTGAGATGGGGTTCAAGTGACCGAACTGCTGGTGAATTCATCAGGCAAGGAATTCCAGAGACTCTAGACCAAACTACCAGATTTGCATTAATATTGATTCACATTTGGAAGAGATTCATGCCTGCAGCCAGCAACTCAGCCTCACTATTCAACCTTTGTTCTAATGATGCCAACAGGGAACAGAGGGCCCATGTAAATAGGGGTAGCTAAACAGTCACTGATCACAGAAGAAAGGCAGAGGGACAGAGTGGCACTCAGTTTTTATGGTGGAAAATCTGGGCATATGATTAGAAAGTGCCCTTTTACAGTTTCCCAGAGAGGAGAAAGTCTCTTCAACCAGTGAGATCTGTCCTGGACACAAATTTCAAGGCCAAGGAAATAACAGGGAAATAAGCAACTCTTTCAAGAGCTTGCTGGAGAGGATATTCAAGCATTAGAGAGCTCACTACTATCTCCATCAAGATATGCTGTTAAATATTTACAGTATATTGTTTTGTCCCTACCCCATGAGTGGGAGTAAACCATTGTAATGTTAGTGGATTCAGGAGCACCATCCAACTTAATAATCTTCCAAATGGGTAAGGCACTACACTTCCCTACAGTCTTGTTGAGCACTTCAATGTAAGCAAAGGGAAAAGATGGTCAGTCTTTGAAAGCAGGTTAGGTTACAACTGCCCCAACCCCTGCCCCGCCCCAGTGAATAAATATAGCCCAAAAAACTGAGCTGTTAACTCTTTATGTCATGAGCCACCTCCACTTTCTGATTGTATTGAGATCAGAGTGGCTAAACCTTCACCTTACACCCCAATAGGGGAACGAACTCTGTTTCAGATAACTGATAACTTTGTGGGGTTTTATCTGAATGATATTCTAATCTACTCAGCAGACAAAACCCAGCACAAGTGTGAGAAGTTTTCAGTAGGGAAGAATTCATCTTTTTGCTAAATTTTTAAAAAAGTGCTTTTGATCTGAAATAGATGGATTTCTTGGGCTACTACATTTCAACTATGATACATAACCCATTAAGCAATTCCAGATGATAGGGACTGCTCAATCGCACCAGAATTTAAATCACCAGAAACAAGGTACAGCAACCTATAGAGCAATTCTCATTGGCCCAGATGGATGACTTCCAGGAAGACACACCTGATACTATGTCTCCATTTGCAATGGAGGAAGGGGATTTGAAATACAAGAGCAGGACTATTGTTCCTCCTCCAATGAGGCTTGAGGGAGTGTTCAAAATGCTGCAGAGAACATTAAGACACTTCTGGTGACCTAAAATGGCAGTGGACATTAATGGTGAATGGTGTGGGAGTGGGAATGGATTGTTTAAAAGTTTGGATGGTGTCACTGTTCGTCAATGTTTCTTGTTTTGCCTGGGATCTGGTGACTACTTTAGCGGCTAGTTGATTGTTTTGTACTATGGGTTTGATTACATCTGACTTTGCACTATTGTATTGCAGTTTTCTGGATAGCGAATCTGCTAGAAAGTCCCTCCCGCCCCGGGAGGTATTTTAGAGTAATATCAAACCATTTAAAGTACTGAGCCCAATGTACCTGTTTTGGGGAGTTTTCTTGGGGTCTTTAGGGCTTCTAGATTTTTATGATCAGTCCAGACTTCAAAAGGGGTCTTACTGGCTTCTAGGAAGTGCCTCCAGGTTAACAATGCCCAACGAACTGCATAAGCCTCTTTCTCCCAAATGGCCCACCTTTGCTCAGTCTCATTCAAGTTTTTGGATGTGTAAGCGCATGGTTGTAGTTGGTCTTGCTCATTCTTTCTGAAGCAGGACCGCTCCTATTGCCACATCGATAGCATCTGCTAGTATGACAAATGGTTTCTCCGTGTCCAGATGTTTTATAATTGGTTCTGCCAAGAACAGTCGTTTCAGTTTTTCAAATGCTGCCTGACATTCCATAGTCCAGTTCAACGGCTGCTTCAGGTTAGGGTTGCCCTCCCCCTTTGTTTTTAAGAGCTTGGTGATGGGGAGGGTAATCTGAGCAAAAGCAGGGATAAACTGGCGGTAAAAGTTGGCAAAACCCAGGAAGCTCTGTAACTGTTTACACGTGCGTGGAGGGTCCCAATCAAGTACAGCCTGCACTTTTAGAGGATCCCTCTCAACCCCCTGGTGTGAAATAGTCAATCTTCTCTTGGTGGAATTCACATTTGGAAAGTTTAGCATAAAGTTTGGCAGGGCGGAGTTTGTTTAAAACTGCCCTGACTAGTTTTACATATTCTGCTTTGGTCTCGGTATAGATTAAAATGTCGTCCAAATAGACCAGGACCCCCTTATATAAATGCTGATGCAACACTGCATTTATTAACTGAGTAAACACTGCAGGGGGTCCTTATAACCCAAAGGGAAGCACCTTGAATTGGTAGCAGCCAAGGGGGGTGTTAAATGCTGTTTTCCACTCGTCCCCCTCCTTAATTCTGACACGGTAGTAAGCCTCCCTTAAGTCCAGCTTTGAAATTTTTTCCCCCTTTAGCGAGGTGTGTTACCGTATCTTTCATAAGGGCGAGGGGATACATGTTCCCTGCACTGATCATATTCAGATTTCTAAAATCAACACATAGATGTTTTTTCTCTCTAAATAGCACTGGAGCTGCGATTTTTGGTCGGGCTGGCTCGATGAAACCCCTTGCTAGGTTTTTCTCAATAAATGTTCTCAGCTCTTCCAACTCCCTCGGTGACATGCTGTACATCTTGGGTTTAGGGAGGTTTGCGCCGCATAAGATTTCTATCGCACAGTCGGTGGCGCGATGGGGGTGAGCTTGTCTGAGGCTTTTTCACTAAAAACCTCAGCCAAATCCTTGTACTCTATGAGTATGTCCTCAGTTGGTATGGCGCGACCAGGCATGGCTGTTTCTCGATTCTCTGCCCCCTCAGTTCCTTTATGTGGACTCTCAGCAAAAGTCACATTCATCTGCAATTTTATGATGCCTTGTTTCCAATTGATTTTTGGGTTGATAGGCCCATGCAAGGAATCAACAGCCCATGCAGAATCAACAGCCATTCCATGCCAGGTGCCACTATAAACGTAAGCATTTCCTCGTGGCTTCCAATGCCTATATGTAGAGGCTCAGTGGCAAAAAAAAAGCTGGCTCCCTTTCTGCTATTGACTCATCCAGTTGGCAGAAAGCGATGGGGTTTCCCTACTAGGATTGGGCTGATCAAACAACGGGTGCACCCTGAATCCACTAGAGTGGAGATATTTATCTCCCTGTCCTGGTTTGGGATAAATAGTCTTAAGGGAAGGGTAACCGGTTTAATTGGTTTGCTTACCATTAGTTCATCGTCTGGATCACTTCCAAATGAGTGTGATTCCTCCTGTTCGGATGCCAGGGTTTCCTACCCAAAGAGGGGACAGGATGGAACTTCTACGGTCTCCCTGCTCCTCAGGGCAGTGTCCTTCCCACACTGATCCGGTTTTGCAGAGTTCTCCCCCGGTGGATGGTTCCGGGAGGGTGTTTGCGAATGATACTCTGCAGCTTGGTGCCCCTCTTTTCCACACTTGAAGCAGGCTGAAGATCTTGGAAAGAATGCGGTTTGTGGTTTGAGGGGCTCTTGCTTCCATTCGGGTGGGATATCTTCCATGCTCTCCCTGCTCAATACTAGTTTCTAGCCATATAGATCTCAGCTTCTTCGGTGGTGACGTACCATTCATGTAGGTTATTTGGTGCACCTCTGGCCACACAGGCATTGTATAGATCATCACTCAGCCCATCCTTGAAACAGCTCACCAAAATATCTTCCAGCCAACATGTGAGGTCCAGGAATTCTTCAGTATATTCTGCTATTGGCTTGCCCCTGCCTCACCACCTAAAAGTGGTTGTGTGCTTTGCGATCTGCCAGTGGGTCCTCAAACTGATGTCACAGGGCCATCATGAAACGGTCGAAATCCCATAGTTCTGGTGCATTGGCGTTATGCAGGGTCACCATCCATCTGGCAGTGGCACCCTCTAGGGTTAGGGTCACAACTTGCACTCAGGATCCTTGGGTCTGGAAATCACTCCCATACTCTTGCATGTAGGTTAGCACATGTGCCACAAAGACTCCTAATTGTTGTGGATTCCCATCAAACTTCACCCCAAGGGAAGGAGTTTTTCTTTCCAGTTGCGGGACTCGGGGCTGGTTGGGAATGGGCACCGGTGTGCGTGCGGCCTGGGGGGGAGGGTTTGCTGGGTCTTCTCCTGCTGCTGCTGCGCCATCTGCTTGATAGGTAGGCTCCAGAAGGGGGTTGCCTCCTGTGGCATCATTCCCGACTGCTGCCCTTTCTGCGCCCTTTGGTTGTTGTCCTGACTCCCTTCGGATGTTGAGATTTTCCAAAGTTTCCATCACCAATTGGGTTATATGCCTCTTCAGATAATCCTTTCTCAGTGGTGCTTCAGTCAGTCCCCCCTGGTCAGCAAGGGCTCCTAGTACCAGTTTCCACCCCGGTTTTCAGTTGCCACGGCTGAGCATGACTCCTCTGGTTCTCTCATCCCAGCTATCTTTCTTCCTGGTGCCAACTGACCAGCGGGGCTTTTCAGGATTATCCAGGGTCATCCTCTCCGATAGGGTGTACGAAACAGGCATCCGATTGGGTGGCAGTTGCTGTCTCCCTTAGCAATCAGTTTCTCCCATTCTCTCTGCTTCATTCAGACATTCAGTAGAGCGAAGATTGCTTCTCTGGGTTGACCGTTTTGCAGATCATGCTTTGTGCAAGGATTGCCTCTCCTTCCAAATTAAGAAAGTAAGCACCCTTGAAACGTGGTTGTTCAAAAGGATTCTTTTATTAAGCAGAAGTGAAAGCCATCCAGTTAAAGCACAATCTGAATACCCTTAGGCAAAACAAGTAGGATTAAAGCAGTAGAGACCCCTCCCTTTAAATCAGAATGCAGATTTTAGCCAATACACAAGTGTGAAGATGTTTTCTTTCTTAGCTTCCCTGAGAACCCGAACAAACATGCACTCCCACTGTTACCCTTTAAAGTAAAATAACCCACATGACTATCATAAAAATTCCTCCAGGTAAAGAGGATCTCAGGGCTCTTTGGCGCCAGGATATAGGTTCTAAAATATCTCTTGACACAGGCAGTGCTAATAAATCGAATCCAAGTCTCCCCCATCCTCCAATTGAATGGCAGTATGACTTTTAGGGATCTGACACAAAGTTCAGTTCTATACCAAGTTTTTGCTTTCTAAAAGGGCATCTTCATCCCTTACATTTCTGGGGGGGGGGGATTGCCCAAAAAAGCAGCTCAACTTTTTGCATACCATGTCTTTCGCTAGATAGGAATGGGCGTCCAGACTAATTTCTGTCAGAGGCAGCGATAGATGCAAAATTTGTGGGGCCCTTCGGGTTCGTCCAACAAATCAATCGCACAGCATTTTGACTGCAATTGCCTTCCTCCATAAAGATGCATCCAGACATTCACTGTTCACTGTTATTCAAAGAAAAGCTTCTATCTTCTTGCACTCCCATCTCCCACTCCCACTGGTGATAATAGAAAGACAGAATACAAAGTGCAAGAAATACTGGATTCTAGGCAAAAGATCAAAAGCATATAATATCTTATTCATTGGAAAGTCTATCCAGTATCTGAAGACTTGGGAGAATTCCAGATACTGTACATCCATGTCCCCAGATTAATTTGGCAATTTCACCAATGTTTCTCTAAGAAAGTATGACCGACCAAGCTCTCAGCCTCCCAACCTGTGCCACCTGAGGAATCCATAGCTGAATAAGTTAAGCAACCTCTGCAGACACATCGGGGGGATGCAGGGAAGCCTATTATGCTCAGCTTTCTATTTATGGCCTTTTTGCTCCAAGTCTAGGGGGCAGAGATATATTAATGCTTCAAATGCTTTCTAGCTGGCAAAATAGTCAATTCTAAAGTGGGGAGGAAGCTTCCTTTGGGACAGCTTCACTGCTTCCTCTGCAAAGTTTCCATGAAAACCAGATTCCCAAAAGGCCATGCTGAAAGGGTACAATTACAAAGATGCTATGGAAGGAGGAGGGGCAGTTAAAAGAGGAAGTGGTGTAGGAGAATGAATAGCAGAACACTGAAGCAGGGTCAAAAGAGAAATGAGCCTAGAGTCTCTGTTGTTTTTAGTTGCAAAGTCGTGTCCAACCCATTGCGACCTCATGGACAACTTTCCTCCAGGCCTTCCTGGCCTCTACCATCCCCTGGAGACCATTTAAGCTCACGCCAACTGCTTCAGTGACTCCATCCAGCCATCTCATTCTCTGTCATCCCCTTCTTCTTTTGCCCTCAATCTTTCCCAGCATTAGGCTCTTCTCCAGTGAGTCCTTCTTCTCATTAAGTGACCAAAGAATTTCAGTTTCATCTCCCTTCTAAAGAGCAGTTAGAGTTGATCTCCTCTAGGACTGACTGCCTTGCAGTCCAAGGGACTCGCAGGAGTCTTCTCCAGCACCATAGTTCAAAGGCCTAAATTCTTTGGCACTCAGCCTTCCTTATGGTCCAACTTTCACAGCCATACATTACAACTGGGAAAAACATAGCCTTGAGTATACACACTTTTGTTGGCAAGATGATGTCTCTGCTTTTTAGTATGCTAAAAAGTTTTCTTCCCCAAGAACAAGAGTTTTTTTAATTTCTTGGCTGTAGTCCCTATGTGCGGTGATCTTGGAGCCCAGGAAAATAAAATCTGTCACTACCTCCATTTCTTCCCCATCTATTTGACAGGAATTGAGAGGGCCAGGAGCCATGATCTTAAGTTTTCTTAATGTTGAATTTCAAGCCAACTTTTGCACTCTCCTCCTTCACCCAGAAGGTTCTTTAGTTCCTCTTCACTTCCTGCCATTAGAGAGGTCTCTTCTGCATATCTGAGGTTGTTGATATTTCTCCCGGCAATCTTAATTTCAATTTGTGATTCATCTAGTCCCGCCTTTCTCATGATGTCCTCTGCATATAAATTAAATAGGCAGGGAAACACTATACAGTCTTGCTGAATTCCTTTCTCAATTTTGAACCAATCAGTGGTTCCGTGTCCAGTTCTCACTGTTCATTTTTGATCCACATATAGGTTGTCTCAAGAGACAAATAAGATGGTCTGGTACTTCCATATCTTTAGGAACTTGCTACAATTTGTTGTAATCCACACAATCAAAGGCTTTAGCATAGTCAATGAAGCAAGAGTAGATGTTTTTCTGGAACTCCCTAGCTTTCTCCATGATCCAACATATGTTGGCAATTTGAACTCTAGTTCCTCTGCCTCTTCAAAATCCTGCCTGCACTTCTGTTAGTTCTTGGTCTACATACTGCTGGATCCTAGCTTGTAAGATTTTGAGCATAACATTGCTAGCATGTGAAGTGAGTGCAATGGTGTGGTAGTATGAGCATTCTTTGGCATTGCCCTTCTTTGGAATTGGAATGTAAGCTGACCTTTTCCAATCCTGTGGCCACTTTCTTGCATTTCTTTTTCTTTGGATTTGGTTTCTACCTCTTGTACAATGTTGCAAACCTCCGTCCATCAGGCACTCTGTCTATCAGATCTAATTCCTTAAATCTATTTGTCACCTCTACTGTATATTCATCAGAGATATGATTTAGTTCATACTTGAATGGCCTAGTGCTTTTCCCTACTCTCTTCAACTGAAGGCTAAATTTTGCCACGAGAAGCTCGTGATCTGAGCCACAGTCAGCTCCTGGTCTTGTTTTTTCTGATTGTATAAAACTTCTCCATTTTTGGCTGCAGAGCACATAATCAATCTGATTTCTGTGTTGACCATCTGTTGATGTCCATGTGTAGAGTCTAAGTAGCCATAAATGGACTAAATTCCATCCCTCTTGAATTCCATTGACCCTTATTTAATGCTGGGATAGTGCTGTTGGTTGAATAGATTTTTGTGAATAGGTGTGATTAGTAGTAAACAGTTTATGGAATTTCATATGTGGTCCTGATCTTTCACATATGACACAAGCAGGACAGCAGATAAATAACAGAATAAAATTGCCTGCACTGAAACTTTTTAATGGCTTTGATGATTTCCCTTTGCTTTCCCAGGCAGCTTATCACCTCCTCATTTGTGATTTTGTTAACCCAGTGTATAGGTAACAGCCATCTGTAAATCCACATTTCAAATGCTTCTAGTTTCTTCAAGTGGTTTTCTGTCAGAGACCAGCTCTCTACTCCGTAGAGCAGGACAGAAAAGATGTAATATCTGACAAGCCTGATTTTCAATCCTAGGCTTATGTTGTGCCTGCAGAAGACACTTTTCATTTTGAAGAAAGCTGTTTGAGCTTTCCCTATCCTTTTCTTCACTTCACTGATCATGCCCCAGCTTTCATGTAAATTAAAACCGAGGTACATGATACTTACAACTTTTTTTAGTGCTATTCCTTCCGAATTTATCAGTGGTAAATTAATGGATTGTTTGCTGATGACCATGATCTTGGTTTTTGAGGTGTTAAGCTTCAAGCATATTTTTCAGATATTTCTGAGAGTCTGTTGATGAGAAGCTGAAGGTCTTCATGCTTACTGGCAAGCAGAACTGTATCATCAGCATATCTTAAATTGTTGATCTGAACACCATGAGACTAGCATCAATGTTTTCCACTGCTTCATTGAAAATTGACTCAGAGTAGATATTAAACAACAGCAGAGACAGAATACAACCTTGTCTGACCCCTCTTTGTATTTCCACATCATCTGAGTATTTTTGGTCTAATCTCACATTTGCTACCTGATGCCAATATAGATTTTTTATGATTCGGATCCCTTTGTCATCTAGTCCCACTTGTTTCAGGATTTGAGATAGTTTGTTGTGTCTTATTTTATCAAATGCTTTTTCAAAATTGATGAAGCACATGTAAACACTGTGACTGACATCTCTACAGCGCTTTACAAGAACTTGAATGCTGAATAGGGCATCTCAGATACCAAGATTGTTTCTGAAATCAAACTGTGTGTTACATAGACACTTCTCAATTTTGTTGTATATTCTTGTGTAAATTATCAGAAATATTTTCAGGACATGACTCATTAAGCTTATTGTTTTGTATTCAGTACACTTCTTTGCATTTATTTTTTGGGGGATTGTTACAAAGATTGACTTTAGTCAATCATTTGGTATCTTTCCCATTTCATATATTTGATTGAAGAGCTGCAGTAAAAATTTCTTCCATTGTCTTCCAGCAATTTGGGTTATCATCAGGACCTGTGGCCTTTCTTGTTTCTGCTATTTTTACTGCATGTTCAACCTCCTCCATAGTGATGTTCGGTCCAGTTGTTACACTTCCCATATCAATATTACCCCTAGTGTCCTCAAAAAATTCTTCATATATTCCTTCCATCTTTTTAGTTTTTCATCCTCATCAAGATTATTTTCCCCTCCTTGTCAACTAAGTTGTTGGTTTTCTTTTTGTAGACACCTGCTGCTTCTTTCACTTTTTTGTGTAAGTTGAAATTATCATGAATACTTTCTGCCTCTTCTATTTCTTTGCATTAATTTCTTTGAGATTAGTATACTAAGATTAAATGTAAACAAACTACAACAGCTTAAAGAAAATAATCTGATCAAAAGTATCACTTACAGACAAGGAAGTTCCAGGAAGTACTAGAAACAATAATGCAACAAATAGCCATAGCCAAGAAAATCCACAAACCTGAAGCTCAAATTACTCATTACAAGAATTCCCAACTTTAGCCAAATCAGAAATATTCTAGCAATCCAGTAAGAGAGAAACTACAATGACACAGCCAAACCTGGCAAAGAAATAATGTAGTTCTGGGCACAGCTATGTGACAACCCAAAGAAATACAACAGGAATGCAGCTTGGATAAAGGAACAACCATTTCTAATAACATAATTTATTAAACTTGTGTGTTATGTGACAAAAGAGCATCTGAAATGGAGTAGTTGTTCAACATTATCTGAATATACAGTCAAGATATTGCAAATGGCACTTGAACTGGTTAAATATGTCCATCCATTATCATCAACAGAGAAAAATAGTGAAAACTAAAGGAATCAAGATGCCCTATGAAAATAACATCAAGAGTATAACAGAATAACATAGTTGGAAGGGACCTTGGAGATTTTCCGGTCCAACCCATCCCCCACCCAAATACTGGAACGCTACTATATAAGTCTAAGTGCTATTGTTATTGCTATCATGTCACCCCTAGTCCTTTTTTTCACTAGACTAGGCACACCTAATTCCTGCAACCATCTTCCTGTGTTTTAGCCTCCAGCCTCCTAATCATCTTTGTTATTTTTTTTTTCACTCTTTTCAGAGGCTCAACATCTTTTTTATAATATGGTAACCCAAACTGGATGCAACATTCTAAGTGTGGTCTTATTAAGTTTATAAAGAGTACTTATACTTCATACGATCTTTATTCTTTCCTTCTAAAAATCTAATAAATGAATGAAATGTTAATGCAATCTAAGATTACATTGGCTCTTTTGACTGCTGCTACACACTGCTGGTTTATATTTAAATAATTCTCCACTAGAGCTTCAAGATCCCTCTCAATAGTTACTGCTATTGAAACCTTGCTCAATATAGTAACTGTAAGGAAGGGCATGGATGACATTGTGGTGATATGACGTGTCTCATGGGGCTCCGTGGGATCAGGCCAAAATCCAAGCCGAGAGCTCTGGAGGGATCTAAATCGCCTCGGAGAGATGGTGAATAAAGAGAGCACACTCCACTGATCTCAGGAAACCCAGAATCTCCCTGATTGATCTGGAGAAGGCTCTCAAACGCGACTGGAAGGAAGCCGGTCATTATGTACTGGACCAAAGCTGTAACAGCCACCGGAAAAGAAGTGTGAAAGATTGAATGACAGTGTGATTGATCTAGGTGAGGGACTTTTAACTTCTAACTTTAATTGAAGGAAAGCTTAAGAGCCATTTTTAAAACAGGAAGTTAAACTAAAGAACTTTTTTTTAAAAAAGAGTGAAAAAACTTTGCAACTATGAAGCAGGACTGGATACCTCAAACACAATACTCATTAATCTAGAAGCTTTTGGATACTACAAAATTTGGATATACAGAATTTTCTTTTTTATTCTATTTTTATAAAATTTGAACCGGAGTATATTATACAAAAGGAGGAAGAAAGAGAGAAGCTGAGCTACAGTGCCACCTACAGGCACAAGTGGAAGTGAAGCTGGGAGGTACAAAGAAGAAAGAGGAAAAAGCATACAAAATACATAACCTTGAAAGACTGTGAGACTGAAGATAAGAACTTCCTACTTGATAAATAATTATTGTGCTATAAGTTGTTTAGACAACTATTGACATAGTGAGCGAAACACTGAGACTTTCTATTCTTAAACAGTGTGGCTCTTGGAACTCAAATGGAAATATAACAGTTAAAGCAGAATAGAAGCTGACAACAGTAAAGCACTTCCCTTTCTTTTATTTTTCTTCTGCTCTGTGAACTCTCTATTTGTGGATAAAAAAATAACTGGTTAAATTCTAGGGATTGGTGGGTCTATGTGGACTACAATTTACCAATTTATCATCTGTTATTTTTATTTATTTATTTATTTTGTAATTAAATTAATGTCAATATAAATAGACTGAATTCAACAATAAAAAGGAAAAGGACTTTTAGTAAACTAGAAAAACTAAAGTTAAATATAATCTGTTTGCAAGAAGTTTACATTAAAAAAACAACACAATAAAATATTGGAATCAGGGCTGTGGAGTCGGGAGATAAGTAGGAGTCGGAGTCGGTGCATTGTTTGCCGACTCCGACTCCGACTCCAGGTACCCAAAATTTCCTCCGACTCCGACTCCACAGCACTGATTGAAATACCCCAAAATTGGGAAGCTATACACTTCTCTACCACAACAAAAGAAGCGGGGAATAGGTCTTTATGTAAAAGAGACAATAAACACTAAACAAATTTTCACGGGTGAGGAAGGGAAGATTTTGATGGTGGAGATAATGAACTATAAGCAGATGCTCCTAGTAGCAATTTATGCACCAAATAGCAACCAAGAGTATTTTTATGGTAAACTTCATAAGAAAATAATAGAAGTGGAGTATGAAAACATATGTATAGTAGGAAACTTTAATGCAATTGTGGATGCGGAATTAGACTACAAAACTAGATAAGTAAACAAAAAAGCTTGGAAAACACTTCCAAAGGCTTTTTTCGAAATGGCCAAAAAATTAGGTATCCAAGATGTATGGCGAGAGATACATCCCAAGGAAAATCAATATTCATTTTACTCAAACAGACATATGTCTTGGTCAAGAATAGACATGATATGGATGTCAGCAGAGTTAAAATCCAATATACAAGAAATAAATATAGAAACAAGCAATTGGGTGGATCACAATCAGATAAAAGATATATGGAAGGGGGGAAAAAGCAAATTAAGATGGTTGTTGAACCAATCAATATTAAAAGAAAAGGAATTTATTCAATTTATGGAAAGAGAATTGGACTTTTTTCTTAAAGAGAATAGGAAAGAGGAAACGTCATTACAAAACGTATGGGATACAGCCAAGGCATATATTAGAGGATTAACTATAGCATATACAGGAAAGAAAAACAAAAAGAAGATACAAAATCAAAAGATATTAGAAGAAGAATATGATACTAGAGATAGAATTATAGAATTAAGATCCACAAAAAAAAAGAATATAAAAAACCAAATGGAACTGAAAAAACACAAGTTGGATTTAATAGAGAAAAAACAACTAGCACAAAAAATTAAAAGTGCTAAACAAAATGCAAATAAACCAGGAAGATGACTGGCATATAAAATGAAAAAGGAGAAAGAAAAGAAGTTGATACCTCAACTAATGTATGAAAGAACTCTTCACCATCAAAATAAAGACAAAAAGAAAGTGATTCAAAATTACTATGAAAAATTATACGATGGAGAGACAATTTCAGAAGATAAAATAAAACAATACTTAGCAAAAGAAGAATTACTGTTTCAGTACCTGAAACAGTGAAAGCAATGCTAGATGAACGCATAACAATGATGGGGTTAACAGAAGCAATTAAGAGACAAAAGAATGGCAAAACACCAAGTCCGGATGAACTACCAGCAGAACTATATAAAGACTTACAAAATATTTGAAGTATTTCAGTGTTGGAAGTATTCAATTAACTATTGTTAGAAGCAAAGATACCAAACACATGGATGGAAGCATACATTACTCTCATACCAAAAGAAGACTCAGACCTACAACAGATAAAAAACTATAGACTAATATCTCTACTGAATAAATTATATGAATTATTTGAATTATAAATTATATTATAATTTTATGATTATAAAATATTCGCTTCAATAATTGCAGAAAGACTAAAAAGATTCTTAAATTAATTTATACATCCAGATCAAAATGGTTTTTTTACCTAAGAGACAAATTAAAGACAATATGAGAAAAATCTTAAATATATTAGAGTATTATGAAGCACATCCAGAGAAGCAAATGGTGCTGATATTCCTAGATGCACAGAAAACATTTGATAATGTGAACTGGTAATTTATGCTAGCACAATTAAAAGACATGGAGTTGGGGAGATATTTATTAATATGATTAAGGCAATATATTACAAGTAAAGTGCAAAGGTGAGGGTAAATGGAGATAGGACTGAGAAGGTCAGCATTAAGGAAGACAACGATGTCCCTTGTCTTCCCTATTATTTGTATTGATACTGGAAGTATTAAATAGAAATATTAGACAAGATACAGAGATAAAAGGTATGGAAATAAAACAGGGAAAGTATAAACTACAGGTATTTGCAGATAATTTGGTTTTTATTTTGAAAGATCCACAAGAAACAGTGCCTAAATTAATAAAAAAGAATAGAAGAATATGGAGAAGTGGCAGGACTGAAAATAAATAAAGAGAAAACTAAGATTTTAGTGAAAAAACTTACAGATAAACAGAAGAAAAAGTTAATGAAGAAAATAGATATTCAGATTACTAAAAAAATTAAATACTTAGGAATTCAGCTGACAACAAGATGTGTAATGATTAAGGAAGATAATTATTATAAACTGATGCAACAAATTAAAATAGATCTGGATAAATGGAAAAATCTGCAATTATCTTTGATAGGAAGAATAGCTACGATTAAAATGAATATATTGCCGAGATTATTGTATTTATTCCAAACAATTCCGATAAAACTGGGAAAAATATATTTTGATGTATTTTCGGGGAAACACAGTATTATATTTAACAAAATAATACTGTGTTGCCCCAAAAAATAAGATCCTGTCTTATATTTTTTGAACCCTGAAATAAGCGCTTAGCCTTATTGCCATGCACTCAAAAGCCCAATTGGTGTTATTATCAGGGGATGTCTTATTTTGGATGTCGTACTCAAATATATCTGGCAAGAGAAAAAAGCAAGAATTAGCCTAAAAATGTTGCAGTATGAAAAAAGTAGAGGAGATTTTGGATTACGAAATTGGGAATTGTATTACCAAGCTGCGACAATAGCATGGATGAAATAATGGATTGTATTGAGTAATATAAGATTATTGACTTTGGAAGGACACAACTGGTAAGTGGAATGGCATGCCTTCTTGTGCTTTGGGAAAGATACATGGCTACTTTCAAAGACAGTACATAAGGAATGTATTACTATTAGTATGGGAGAAAATTAGAGAGCAACACTATTTGAGAATACCAGTTTGGCTTTCAACAATGGAAGCTCAGATTCATCCTAACATTATTAACATGGGAAATATTGTTAGATATAAAGACATTCTGAACGAAAAGGGAGAGCTCAAAACTAAAAAAGAATTGAGTGATCGAGGGATCAATATGGCATGGTATTCACAAGTGCAGATACATTCTAGATATGAGAAAGATGCTAAATCATATTGTTTCTATAAAGAATTTACAGAATTAGATAAGATATTAGCAGGGACAGAAGAAACATTGATAAAGAAATTGTATAGCTATTTATTGGGCATCAAGCTGGAAGATGAACAAGTGAAAGAGATAATGATAGCATGGGCAAAAAAATTTGGTTACACAATAGAATTAGATAAATGGCAGAAACGGTGGGACAGAAACTATAAATTAACAATGTCAACCACATATAAAGAAACTTTGTGTAAGATGTTTTACAGATGGCACTTTGCACCAGCAAGGTTGGCAAAGATGTTTAAAGATAAGTCAGCTAAATGTTGGAAATGCCACTACCTGGGTCTTATTATCATATATGGTGGACATGTGTAGAAGGAAAAAAAATACATAATGGCTGGAAAAGATGATAAAGCAGCACACTGATTTAAAACCAGAAATAATTTTGTTGGGGAATTTACCTGAAACTTATAGTAAAGGGAATGCATATTTAATTATTCATGCATTAACTGCAGCTAGAATTGTATTGGCACAAAACTGGAAAAGTGAAGAGATCCCGAATGACAAGAATGTGATTAGGAAAATATTAGAATGTGCAGTAATGAATAGATTAACACTTGCAACTAAAGAGAAAGAATAAACTGAATATTATATGACATGGGAATTATTTTATCAATGGTTAGAGAATAAAAATGGAAGTTAGAAACAAAAGATTAGTGAAATGTAGAAAATGTGTTAAGATAGAGATGTAAACAATATGATGATTGCTATTATTATGGCTATTAGGATTATTATGTTTAATATTATTATTATATTCTTATCTGAAGATATGTGAAGAGGAGGAAATGAATATATTTATTATGCTTATATTACTACTGTAAGATCAGAGAATTATTATCAATGTAATGACACTGTTGTAAATTTTGATGATTATTGCACAGAGATATTTGTACCCAAACGAGACACTGCTGAATGGAAGATGGAATGTTTATATTAAAATAAAAATAATAAAAAATAACAGTAACTGTAAGAGGGATCTTAGAGTCCTAGCACACAATCACTTAAATATGAGCCAGAAGTGTGCAGCAGTAGCTAAAAAAGCCAATTAACAGAGGAAGAGAATAAAGATCACGTGAAGTATGGATGATTTTAAGCAATCTGAAATCAAGAAGATTACTACTGAATTTATCAGAAGAATGAAGAAGATTGTAAGTCCAAACTTAATGCCAGAAATACCATCAAGGTGATTAACACCTGGGCAATTCCAGATATTAGAGATATAGAACTAGAAGCCCTAGAGATCCTAGAACATCCGAAAAATATTGACAATGAATCAAAACATTTAGCCATGCAGGAATGATGATAGACTCCATCAGATTTTAAATACTAATTACATTAAGAAGCATTTGGTCAATTTGTGTGTGTTTGACTTATCCCACCTCCCCAAAATGTACAGCCACTTCTTTGTCAAAAAACCCCCCATTTTAGAACTATCTGGTTTCATTAAAACAATCACGGAAAACTTTGGCCTAACAATACTTGTAGAGCAAGCTACTTAAACATATATTGCAGGGGTAGTGTTCACTTATCTTCACTACAGGTTCGAAATGGGAGCATATGCGCCGTCTCAGCACACGCGCAGGACCTTCTGTGCATGCACAAAGCATCAAAAATGGGATGTGATGACGTCCAGGCAGGTGGGCGGAGCCTACTGCAGCTGCTGTTACCGGTTCACCCAAATTGGATAGAACTGGCTGAATAGCACTACTGATATACTGGGAATAAATTCCACATTTATTAGTACTGATAATGTTACCTAGTTATGTAATGAAAACTCTGTAAGCAAACAACCAATTTCAGAGAGTACCAAGGATTTCACTGATAGAATATTATCAATCTAAACAGTGAAAAAATCTCATTCTAGTTCCTTCCATATTTCCATTATATTTCATACTAAGATTTTCCGATAATTATTTTAAACACATTATATAGCAGATGCTATTCCAATCCTCTACTGAAATAGGTTAAATGGGCAAAAGGAGAGATCTCCAATTGTAATGCATGAGCACCATTTAGTGGCTATCTCTTTAAGTACATCATAGCTCCTGATCTAACTACTTTCTAGAAAATACAAAAATGCAAGAATATATTTATACAAAGCTGCTATGATTCTCTGATACACTTTTCAAAGAGTTTTGTATTAGGTTTAGTTATTTAAACATATGCTCAGAAAATCATAATCACAGAACATTATTACTCATGAAACCTAAATGATAAATGGAAACATTAAGAAAGCTCTTCTGTTTTAAAGGAAACAAAGCCAATGTTTCCTCACCACCACTCCATGATATTTATTTATTCTTCATATATAAAACACATCATTATTACAACCTACTAAATTTAATTGCCTTCCTTATTTCAGAGGCATGGCCTATCACAAACAATACATTAATTAATTGAATGAACAATTATTAAATTTGTGTTGCAGCAATACTGATATTTTCTTCATTCTCTTCTTTGTTTAAGTAAATGTTTTCTTGCAGGCAGTGTCCAATTGAAGATAAAAATAGAGAAGCCAGTGCATTCAAGGCAGTCAGGTTGCACAGTGTTCGTATTAACAGTTGTGCTACATAAACTATTCACCACTAGTAATAAGCTCATATTTGCAGCTGTTCACGCAACAGAAAATACACATACGTCCAATTAGGCCCTAGTCATGATAACATTTATAAAAGGATCGGAGAAATTCCAGATGCTTTAGAGTTTTACTGATGGTGTCCCATGAAGAATCCAGGGACACCGTGGATTCAACTGTGTCCAGGGAACAGTTTTTCCAGCTGAGGGGTTTGGACAGGAGCTCTCAAGTCTTAAGAATTCTCCCAAGACAGGGAGAGTCCCAGAAATCACACACACCCGAGATCTTCCAGAAAGCAAGAATTTGCAAGAGGACTCTGAAGATGGGAAATGGGCCCAGAAGCTCATTTGCAGTGGAAAGGCTGACATTTTTAAACATTTAGCTTTTAAATAACAGAATAACAGAATTGAAAGGGACGTTGGAGGTCTTTTAGCCCAACCCTCTGCCAAGCCGGAAATCCTGTAACGTTTCAGACAAATGGTTGTCCGATTTCTCCTTAAAAATCTCCAGTGTTGAAGCACCCATAATTTCTGGAAGCAAACTGTTCCACTGATTCCAACCATTTCAATGGTTCTAATTGTCAGGAAATTGCTACTTACTTCTAGGTTGGATGTCTCCTTGGTTAGTTTCCATTCATTGCTTCTTGTTCTGCCTTCAGATGCTTTGGAGAATAGTTTGACCCCCTCTTCTTTATGGCAGCCTCACAGATATTGGAATGCTGCTATCATGTCACCCCTAGTGCTTCTTTTCATTAAACCAGACATACTCAATTCCTGCAAACATTCTTTATATGTTTTAGCCTCCAGTCCCCTAATCAACTTTGTTGCTCTACTCTGCACTCTTTCTAGAGTCTCAACATCTTTTTATATCATAGTAACCAAAACTGGATGCAATATTACAAGTGTGCTTTTACCAGGACATTATAAAGTGGTACTAACATTACAGATGATCTTGATTCTACTGTTCTGTTAATGCATCCTAGGTTTGGCTTTTTTGGCAGCTGGAGCAGAGGTGTATTTCAGCAGCTTGTGACCAGTACTGGAGAACCAGTAGAATTTTGAGTAGTTCGGAGAACCGGTAGTAAAAATTCTGACTGGCCCCGCCCCCATCTATTCTCTGCCTCCTGAGTCCCAGCTGATCGGGAGGAAATGGGGATTTTGCAGTAACCTTTCCATGGATCAGGGAGGGAATGGAGATTTTACAGTATCCTTCCCATGCCTGACCACCAAGCCACACCCACCAAACCACACCCACAGAACCAGCAGTAAAAAATTTTAAAACCCACCACTGACTGCTGCAGCACATTGCTGGCTTGTTTTTCCTTATATAAATGTAGAACCTTACTTTTCTCAATAATGAATTTCTTTTGGTTAGATAGGGCATAGTGTTTAAATCTGTCAAGATCCTTAGTCTATCTTCTGGAGTGTTGGCTATTCCTGCCTGCTTGGACAATAAGACATACCTTCTATTTCTTAATCACTTTAGGTATTTGCCTTTATTGATGCAAAAGAGTCTCTTTTCGGTTGTAGTGCTATTTAGAAATACTATGAATGCTAAACAGTGGAGGGGGAAATAAAGAAGCTTGGAATATTTTCTTTCTTTAATTGGTCTTTGACAAACATAAGCAATTAAAATTTTAAAGTATAATTTGTCTTTTTCTATGAATCTGCCATGATCACTTGATAATGTATTTACTACTAGTAACTAGTGAGGATACTTATTATGGGAAAGTAAAAGTTTCTGATTTTAACTAAACCTAATTAACTAAGATAGAACTTCAGTCTTCCACGTGTACTACCTATAAACACATTTCAAAAAAGTTATAAATTGATTTTCGTTTTAATGAGTGAAATAAGTATTTGATCCCCTATCAACCAGCAAGACTTCTGGCTCCCAGATGTCTTTTATACAGGTAACAAGATGAGATTAGGAGCACTCTCCTAATCTCATCTTGTTACCTGTATAAAACACACCTGTCCACAGAAGAAATAATTAATCAGATTCCAAACTCTCCACCATGGCCAAGACCAAAGAGCTGTCCAAGAATGTCAGGGACAAGATTGTAGACCTACACAAGCCTGGAATGGGCTACAAGACTATCACTAAGGAGCTTGGTGAGAAGGTGACTATAGTTGGTGTGATTATTCGCAAATGGAAGAAACACAAACACAAAACCTTGGTCTCAGGCTCTATGCAAGATCTCACCTCATAGAGGTTCAATGATCATGAGAATGGGGAGGAATCAGCCCAGGATCTTGTCAATGATCTCAAGCTAGCTGGGACCATAGTCAGCAAGAAAACAATTGGTAACACACTACACTGTGAAGGGCTGAAATCCTGTAGCGCCCGCAAGGTCCCCCTGCTCAAGAAAGCACACGTACAGGCCTTTCTGAAGTTTGCCAATGAACATCTGAATGATTCAGAGGAGAACTGGGTGAAAGTGTTCTTGTCAGATAAGACCAAAATCGTGCTCTTTGGCATCAACTCAATTCGCCGTGTTTGGAGGAGGGGGAATGGTGCCTATGACCCCAAGAACACCATCCCCACCATCAAACATGGAGGTAGAAACGTGCTTTGGGGGTGTTTTTCCGCTAAGGAGACAGGGCAACTTCACCACATCAAATGGAGGATGCATAGGGCCATTTACCGTCATATCTTCGGTGAGAACCTCCTTCCCTCACCCAGGGCATTGAAAATGGGTCGTGGATGGGTATTCCAGTGTGACAATGACGCAAAACACACGGCCAAGGCAACAAAAGAGTGGCTCAGGAAGAAGCACATTAAGGTTCTGGAGTGGCCTAGCCAGTCTCTAGACCTTAATCCCGTAGAAAATCTGTGGATGGAGCTGAAGGTTTGAATTGCCAAACGTCAGCCTCGAAACCTTAATGACTTGGAGAGGATCTGCAAAGAGGAGTGGGACAAAATTCCTCCTGAGATGTGTGCAACCATGGTGGCCAACTACAGGAAATGTTACCTCTGTGATTGCCAATAAGGGTTTTGCCACCAAGTATTAAGTCATGTTTTGCAAAGGGATCAAATACTTATTTCATTCATTAAAATGCAAATCAATTTATAACTTTTTTGAAATGTTTTTCTGATTTTTATTTGTTTGATATTCTATCTCTTACTGTTAAAAGAAATCTACCATTAAAATTACAGACTGATTATTTCTTTGTTAAGGCAAGCTTACCAGCAGGGGATCAAATACTTTTTCCCCCTCACTGTATAAGATTTGCTCTTTGACCACAAGAGGGAGTCAAAGATTATAAAACAGTGGGAAAGCAGAATTTGATTTAATAAACAAGATGACTACCAAACTATAAAGGAGAAACTAATCCAGCTGGACCTCATGAGAAGGATTTTGGAGGAATATTCAGACAAAATAATTTAAGCAAGAGGAGTAAGAATTGATAATATAGCAATGAAGCTGAACGAAGTAACTTCTCAAACCAAAATAAGTGGCAAAAATCAAGTAAATGACAAAATTGAAATACACAGTGGACGTAAGCCTATTCATTATGAGAGTGACTTAAATACATTTGTCCTAATGGAACTAAAAGAAGAACTTCAGGTACCTTGAGCCATAACAGAATAAGGTCTGGATCTCATTTCAAATCTGAATTAAAGATTGATACACAAATAAAATTGTCCTGAAAAAAATATCTGTCAAGATTTTGAAAAAGAAAGGGTTCTGAATGTCCTTCAAATATTTTGAAAGAAAGATTTTATTTTGTTGAGACAAGTTGAAAGTGGTGACTTAGACTGAATGTGAAAGAAGAACTGGAGTTAGAAAGATAAATTTCTTACTGACATATATCTAAGTAAATGAAAGATTTAATTTGGATAAGATAAATCACCTCTTTGAACCTATAGAATTCAGTATGTAAATGTGATAAGTAGGATTTTTGCTAAGGTTTATAAAATGTTTTTGAAATTGAATATTGAAAATTATTATGTTCAATATTGCACAATTTCACCTAAAGGAAAACCTTTACAAAATGATGTATTAAAAATCTGATAGAACTGAAATTGTATGGATGTAACAACTGTAAATACTATAGTAATTGTAATTGTAAGGATGGTAATTTTTAAGAAAAAAGTTGATTTCTAAAATAGATATAAAACTGAAATCAGAAGGTTTCTCTCTACAGTTTTTGGTCACAAAGAAAGCCTGGTACTTTGTCTTTATATGTTGAAAATTCAATATGGGCAAATGAAAAGCTCTATCATTTCCCACAATGGAAGACTAGATGGAAAAAACTGTGGACTTAGCAGAGATGGCAAAACCAACTAGTAAACCAAGAGAACAATTTATCCAGTTTCATTTCCATGTGAAATTTGCTTCTGGACTTTATGTTCCATATAGAACAAAAAAACAACTGACTTTACGTTTTGAGGACTGGATTGATTTTGTAGCTATAGAAAATAGCCTTTAGTTATTTGAAATGCAAAGCAAAATTTGGCACTAAAATTGCATTCAGTATTTTGCTGAACTGAAAGGAGCCAGAAGTAACTGCTTTTTTCTTTTCCATTTCTTTTTATCCAACATCATCTTTCACACTTTTTCTGATTTTATTTTCATTTGTATTTTATATTACAATGCCATATAGTCTAATAAAATTAATAAAAGACAAGTGATTGCGTTGAAGTCAGACTAAGACATGGACCATGTGCAAAGATATAAAAGTCAAGGTTAAATATCCTTAGGAAAGAACAATTGTATGGAATAGCTGCAGGGATTACTTATATTATACTTATATACAAATAACCAATATGATGTTAAGTATGTCTTTCCTATTTCATCCATCAATGGGTGAACGTAATTTAGATTACAGAAATAGATTAAATAGAGATGATAGAGACAGAGGTAAAGAGAGATCTATTGTAGATAGACAGACTGACTGACTGACTGACTTATGCAAAATGTTTCCTTCTTAATGAAAAATATAAAACAAGTGACCTAAAAACAGTTAGAACAGGCAATAACAACTTTGAATAAACAGCATAAAAATGTAAATAATAGCATTAATTCTGGAAAATATACTATTTCCACATAGAAGGAATAATACATACATATTCAATAGATTTTGTATTTTCTGGAATGTCCATTAAAAATAGCATAATATTTTAATGTATACTGAAGTAATTCACTACTTTGCACCTTTTTAAGGTACTTACAAACAAACAAACAAAAAAGAAAATAAAAGGCCATGCTGTCTAATATCTATGTTGCCATATTCATATAATCATAAATGACATTCATCTGATCTTATTTCCCAGTAACACGTTACTATATTTAAAACGAGGAAATGTTCTTCAACTAGATGGTAACACTTATTATACTGAGATGTTTTTCAGAGTAAATGTAACATGTAGGTATTATCATTAGCTTATTATTGATATCAGTATCCTGATTATTTTTTATTAAATATAAATAAGATCATAAAAATAGAACTTACTGATTGTTACTTTATCCTTATCTCCTAGCATGATATTGTTTGGAGTGAGATCTCTATGGACAATCCTCTTGTCTTTGTGCAAATAACGAAGAGCTAAACACAGCTTTAAAATAATAATAAGAATAAGAATAAGAATAAGAATAAGAATAAGAAGAAGAAGAAGAAGAAGAACAGTAATAGTAATAACAGTAATAGTAATAACAGTAATAGTAATAATAATAAAAAACTTAATACAATACAAAGCCAGAAACATCACCACTAATTAAACAATTTTTTTAATGGAAATAAAGCTCTGAAGCGTAACAATCTGAAAGGATAATTTATGAGTGTCCTATAATAAACAAAATGGCTACCACAGTTCATTAGAAGATCAAAGTGTACTAGTCCTATTTTTTGCTTTGCAAGCAGCTGATAGGACTGTATCCAGAACAGCTGCAAAGGAGGAAAGTTTCCTCTGTTAAGTGCTGCATGTTGTTTTGCATTTCTTCTAAAAGGGAGGTATATATGAATTCTATTATTAAAGGAAAAGTGACACAGTGTTTTATTTTTGCTAGCTTCCTTGAGAGGAATTTGCCTTTGAAACACTATGATATTATGGATTATATTGTCTTGATAGACTTTTGGCAAAAAGTTTCATGATCAATTACTTTAGCAACAATTTTGTCTTATTGCAAACAAGATGAACATGGATACTTCAGAAGGAACAAAATGACGGATTCTTGTTTGATAAACATCAATATATTATTTACTATATGATCCCTACAGATGAAAAACTATGTTAGGTTATGGTTTAAAAAAAATAGGAGTAAGCTCACAAAAGTTTAGATCTTTAAAAAGTATTTATTAGTCAGAAAAGATGCTGCCACATCATTATTTTTTGCCATCATAGTCTAATCTTACATGTTTTATGTTATATATTATGAATGTATCACAAATATGTTATGAACATAGAGGGCCCGTAATACAAGCATAGTTAGCTTTTTCATAAACTCACTGGAAAACTCACGTTGCTGGAATGTGTCCTTCTGATAAGGAAAGATTCTGAGTATGTGTATGAATGATTTATTGTTGGTGAACAATAAAGCATTAATGGGTGTACGGAATGTAGTGGAGTCTTGGAATGAACAGTAAGGATGTAAAGTTCCTGACAGGGCAAGATGTACCATACACATGGTTTTTGAGTAAACAAGTTGGGTATAAAGAGAAAATTGGAATGAACACAGACCCTGAAGTTCAAGACGACTCTGGTTGGACCATGGGATGCCCTAAGTCTGCTTCCCAGCCCACTCTAATGCAGCATGATCACCTGTGTTCAGAATATATGTGAGTATTGTGTGAATGAGTAGCCTAGTTGGGCAGCAATACTTACAGCAACTTGAGTAGCCTTGTTGGGCACAGTAACCTGAATAGCCTTGTTGGATATAACGTATTGTAGTAAGATTAGTTTGAAAACAGGCAAGTATATGTACAAATATAAAGGAATTAATTAAGCTTAATTGCATGCTTGCCTTGCTTTTTGTCCAAATAACACAAGAATAAAAGAACTATTGGAAAACTTTGAGTGGCTTGAAATTAATATTATGACACTAACATTGTTTTCAGACTTTTCAGACTCCTGATGACCAGAAAATATGTAGTAATGAAGGCAACTTCAGGTTCTTACTTGAATGAATATATTCCATATTCTCTCTTCTGTAAATTGTTGTTGTTTTTCCTTCAAAGAATGAAAATGTTCTCCAAGGGGTGCTCCTTCTATGAGCTCCATTACAATATACAGTCTATCATCTATATGTAATGAAATAAAAAAATAGTAACAATAATAATTTATTTCTGTAAACAATAGTTATGCAAGGAAAATCAAGCAGGCATATTTCTTGGAGATTCTGAAGCATAAACGATATGTAAAGGCAAACTGATTATTCAAATGTTCTTACAGGAACACAGAATCAGATACCTATTACCTCAACAGCTATGGATTCAAACACTTAATTATATCTTTCAGAAACTGAATTGTCTAACATCAAATCTAATTCATTAATTATATGGTGTTAGTTATTTAATTGGAACAGATTCATAGTGGTAAACAAAAAAAAATTCTCTTCAACTTGGTTTATAGTTAAAAATACAAAATTTTCAGCAAGAGATAGTGTAGAGATTCTCACTCATCTAGGTCATGGCTGTCCCAAAGGTGCTTTTTCAGGAGGCAACTTGACTTTTTTTTTTCTTTGAAGATGAAAAACATGAAAGTCTAGTTGCCTCCTAAAAAAAACTTTTTGGGACAACCATGACCTAGATGACTGAGGAGCTCTATAGACTTTTAGCTATGCAATTTGGGATGAACACTCTTTGAATGGTGTGGAAGTATGAATGCAGTTCCAGAAAAACTGCAGACTATCATTAGCATTACTCAGGTGACCCTGCGGACACAAATAAACCTCCAAGTGCTTCAACAAACTTCAAAAAGGATGCAAATGACCAGGTGTCTGCAAATAATATAAATCCTTCCATTCCCCACCATCCATTCGGAGCTGAAGAAGCTTCTTGGATGAGAAAAGAAACATCTTCAAAGAAAAAAACAAGAAAGTCCAGTTGCCTCCTGAAAAAGCACCTTTGGGTGATATATATATATATATATATATGATCCAGCATGAACACCCAGACAGAAGAGAAATCAACAAGAGGAACAAAACAATGGGAAAGCCATCTTGCCCTATATAAAAGGAACAACAACATACATAACATAACAACAACAGCCCCTCAACATATATTGGACAGACCAACAGAAGAATGAGTGTGCGCATCGAGGAACATAAAAACTCAGTACAGAAGGAAGAATACACATCATCATTAGTACAACACATAAATGCCACAGGACATAATATTAACTTTAATAACACAAAAACAGTTGCAAAAATAGAACATCTCAATGGCAGAATAATCAGAGAGGCCATTGAAATAGAGAAAAGACCATATTGTATGAATAAACGTGATGACACTTCCCGTCTGCCTTCTATTTGGAAACCTGCTCTCATAGATAGACGAATCTTAACACAAAATATAAACCATACATCAAAGGTTCATCAAAAAGCCTGTGTTGCCACCATTTCCAACATAACTTATCCATCAACCCACAACCCAATCAAAATACAACTTCTACATCAGCCAATCAGAATACAACACTGTCAACCAATCAGAATAAACTTTCGCCTCTTTTCATAGAAAAACGTCAGTTAAGATCACACAGTTTGTCCATAAGCACCAAACCGAGAACATCAGCCAGAAGATGACGAATGTGATTTCGTCGAAACGTCGCTACTACCCTTCTAAAGATATGTTTACAATTACACGGGAAGAAACCTGAGATATTACCTGAACACCACACACACACACACACAGACATGTTTTTGTAGTTTTACAAAGTTTTATATTGTATGCTTCCAGAATTGCTATGGTAAGATTTGCGTTCAAATCTAAACAATTGTAGGTCTGTAGTTAATTGATTTGTACATAAAAAAACATCAAGTGTGAAATCTCCTATAATGCAGTCTGTCTTGAAGAGCAATCTTGGGCAACTTAATGTCTTTTAAACTCCATTTGACTGTAGCTGCTGAAATATGATAACAATTTCTGATTTGAGAAAGATACTAAAATGTTAATGTAAATAACTAATCTCCAAAACTCTTTATAACCATCAAGGAAAAAATAGAGAATCATGGTTCTACTCACATATAATCATTGCCCATTCACTATGTTCTTCAAACATGACTTATGACCACAACTGAGTGCAAAATTTCCACTGCTAAGGCAGTTAAGTGAATTGTGCCCTATTTTACAACCTTTCTTGCCATGGGTGTTAAGAGAATCACTACTGTTATTAAGTGAATCATGCAGTTGTTAAGCAAATCTGGTTTCTCCCATAGTCTTCGCTTGTCATAATAAAAGTTGCAAATAACAATCCAAGGACCCCAGTTGCTGAAACTATCAGTAAGTGTAGGGATACTGCAATGGTCATAAGTGTGAGTCACTTTTTCCAGTGTTGTTATAACTTTGAACAGTCATTAAACAAATGGTTGTAAGTCAAGGACTATATGTATTCCCCCATACATACACATCTAAATGCAACTCCTAGCTACTCACAGCTACTCCTGCTACCTAGAAACCTCAGCTCTTAAAAAGAAAAAACTAACTTTGTTAGCTTTTTTAAAGCTAACATAATGCTACCTGTTCAAACTTGTAATTTCTGCTTCCAATACTTTTCCTTTCTTCCTTTGTCTTTTAAGTACCGTATTTTCCGGCGTATAAGACGACTGGGCGTATAAGACGACCCTCCTCAGAGCCATTTAAGGCTCGTCAGAGCCTTATGGGCTGGTCTGCCTGGTTACAGGAGAATGAGACCCGGCGTATAAGACGACCCCCAACTTTTGAGATTTTTGTGTGTTAGAAAGTAGTCTTATACGCAGGAAAATACAGTAACAATTTAATACTTTTCAAAAAAAAAACACAAAATAATCTTCTTGAAGATGTCAAAAGTAAACATTCCTGATATATTCCCTACTCGGTTTTTTTTAAAAAAATATGAAAGTAATACACTGTGGATTGCCACTTTGTAGACTTATACTTACTTTCTAAAAAGGTTCTGTGGTATCGTACAACATTGGGATGATAAAGCTAAAATAAAAATGTACAAATGTTAGATTAGATGTGGGCAGTCTGTGATACGCTGGATATAAGCCAGTTCTCCAATGTTATTTTCTTTTTTCAAAAAATAAGAGTCTGAAAGGAAGCACAAAGTACCTTCATACCTACCTTTAATCTGTTTATCAACTGTACCATTGAAATTTTGTGGCAAATCAGAACAATGATTTCAGTCTGAATGGCTTGGAAGTGAGAGAACTTTAGGAAGGGAAACACACCCATTGCTACCATCAATCCCCACCGCCACCCCCTTCCTCCAAGACAAAATGGACAAAAAATATTAAACCTACTCATTCAGAAGCAGTACAACATTAAAAGTGATATTCCTCTAAATGGTAATTATGGCAAGTTAGGGTTTGAATATTAAAATGTCTTTTGGCATTTGGATAGTGTTAATGCTTATTTGAAGGGATTGCACCAACCACAGATAAAACAATACCATCAATATCACAATGCCTCTGTTATGTTTTTAGAGCTTATTACTAATTTCACTTTTTTTCTTGATTAGTCTTCAACTGCAAATATATGAATGACTTGAAACAAGTTAGGAAGGCATGTGCACTATAGCAGTTCCCATGTCCCCTACAAACTTACTAGGGATGAATAGGAAGTAGCAGGCAATGAAAAGCCTAAGCAGGAGAATAAAAGTAGGAGGCCAACACATACTCAGGATAGCAATTAAAATAATTTCACTTTAACTGGCATCTAAACTGTAATTGAAAGACTTCCCCCAACAATTTCTCTGAAACTTACTTTTGTTTAGTCTTACCTGTTCTTTAATTATGGTTAATTCAGAGACAATGTTCTTTACACTGCTCTCTCGATCTTTTTTATCTTTTCCAAATGCTGGATTATGTAAATTAATTTCTTTCATTGCTAGAAAGTTTTGGCCACTATGTTTTCTAACCTACAGCAAGAAGAAAAAATGATATGAACAGATAGTATAGAGTAGAAATTGCAATGTAGTTCTCAAGTTCCCATTTTACAATGAGAATATTTTTGGATGATATATGTGTATTTGAATGTCCTAACAGATTTGAGTAGAAAGTCAGAATTTCTGAAAACTGGCCAGGTCACATTGTGAGCACTATTAATTATTATTTATATAGCTATGTATAAATTATTTAAAGGACTTGAGATATATTATCTTAGAAATGTTTACATTAATAAAATAGTATTTGCTACAAATAGGCAAGTTCTCAAAATGTAAAAAACTTTTAATGTTAATGGAGTCCAAGCCTGAAAGATTCTGTTTCAATGAATTTACTGGAAATGTTCTATTTACAAAAATGCTAAGTCAAATCAACATATTGCTTTCCTTTGTCAATAAAGATAAATAACATATATTTGCAATCAAGTGTGAGAATTATTGAAAGGAGTATGAAAACAAATCAAAGGCAGTTTTACCTTATAAACGCTTCCAAATGCTCCACTGCCAAGATGATCCAAAACTGCATAATTGCCTATGTATTTCATTGGTGCTTTATTCTGATTAATATTTTCAATATTTTCAGCAATTTGCTTAACTTCATCCTCCTGGTTACAAAAGTTACTTTATTGATGTAATTTTAGACAATGATTTTAATTTATAAAAGTCCTACTTTCCCCTTAAAAACCATCTTCACCCATTTTTTCATCTCAATCAAGAATACTTCAACTATTCCATTCTTAAATGAAATTTATGCAGCTAGAGCACATGAAAAGAAGTGTAGTGTCTTAAGGTTATCACAAAGCATACTACAATAACATTATAGAACTATCTCTTGTACAAAAGCCGTTTTCAAAGTTCTCTTTCAAAAACTTGCAATATTTTATTCAAAGATGACATTTAAAAACCAGAGTAAGCTGAAACATTTTGGCAGGGACTGAATTCATTTGAATAAGGAAAAACATATGCTACCCACCAGTAACGCATTTAATTTCAGTACTAGTTCTTCATAGGCACTGATCTCACGAATATAATGCCCAACATCTATGAAGCTTTCAAACAAGTCTGTGGGAAAGAGCCTATAAAAATATAATTGTAAATACTTATGGAATACTGAATCAGCTTTATATCCATTTTCATTTCTCACATTTTAAAAATTTCTTTCTTTTATAATTTGTGTCTGACAAATGTACTAAGGACAAAATAGTTCTACCTTTACACATGTGAGTAACACATCAGAACTTTCTTGCTAAAGGAAAGTTGATTCAATCTCTTTCCTTCATAAAATTCCATATTTATTGGAAAGAATTTTTTTTATTAATTTAAGATAAATCTGCCCCATGGACACAAACAAAAAGGAAAACTAAAATTAGAAAATGGTTATAATGCCCAGCTTCCCTATCTTGTCAATCTAGTAACACCATTTGACACAATGCAGGAAATCCCCCCATCCAGTGGTGGGGGGATTTCAAATTTTTTTACTACCGGTTCTGTAGGTGTAGCTTGGTGGGCATGGCATGGCTTGGTGGGCATGGCAGGGGAAGGATACTGTAAAATCTCAGTTCCCACCTCACTCCGGGGGACGGTTACTGCAAAATCCCCATTTCCTCCCGATCAGCTGGGACTTGGGAGGCAGAGAATAGATGGGGGTGGGGCCAGTCAGAATTTTTACTACTGGTTCTCCGAACTACTCAAAATTTCTGCTACCTGTTCTCCAGGACTGGTCAGAACCTGCTGAAACCCACCAAAATGTTTAGTGTGTGTGTGTCTGTACATAAATAAACAAATAGCAAACTTAAAAATTAGGACAAAAAAAAGAGTACCGTACAATCTGTATTACTATTAATTAAAATTACCAGTAAAATAAGTCCCCTTTTTGTAAAATTAATTTATCTGCAACTGCATATATACTTTATAATTTTATTTCAAATTACATATACATGGCTGGAAAAAAAGGGAATTAGGGAAGGGGATACTGTGATAGAAGATATGAGTTGCATTTTGAAGGAAAGAGAAGAACAAAACCTGATGGAGACAAAAGCAAAGGAAGCAGACAGACAGTGCAAAAGAAGAAAGGAAGCACAACAGACGTATTCAGCAGGTTCTGACCAGTCTTGTAGAACCGGTAGCAGAAATTTTGAGTAGTTCGGAGAATTGGCAAATACCACCTCTGACAGGCCTGTCCCCATCTATTCTCTGCCTCCCGAGTCCTAGCTGATCGGGAGGAAATGGGGATTTTGCAGTAACCTTCCCCTGGATGGGGAGGGAATGGAGATTTTATAATATCCTTCCCTGCCACGCTCACCAAGCCAGGCTCACAGAACCTTTTCACAGTAGTAAAAAAATTTTAATCGCACCACTGAAGCACAACAGTGATTTTGCTGAACTCAACAAAATCAATTTTATCCATTCATATTTTGTAGTAAATCTCATCAAATGTAATAATTCTTACTCTCATGTAAATTCTGTTTAATCCTTACAAAATTCTGCAGATTTGTTCTATAAAAAATAGAGCAAGATTAAAGTATGCTAGCTTGATTCCTTTACTTGATCCCTCCATGTGTTTAAGTTGGAAAATTTCCTATGATATTGGATAAGGTAAAAAGTTGCCACCATCTCTTCTATGGCACTGAATATGAGATCTCTTTAAAAAAATTCCTCTGGATGTTTCACATTTATTTCCTAAAAGGTTTTGGGTGACTCTGAAATGAATTGTTCAGGGCTACAATAACGAAGCAGTAAAAATGTGGATAACACCAAAAACATACATAAAACTAAACCTCTGCTACCATCTAGCAGTTGTTCAGATTCTTGCATCCTAGAATGAATATCTAATGAAACTAAAAACAAATGGACATAAAATATTTGAAAACTGCTTCCACCATCAAAATTCTTCCATCTAAGTCTGAGTATTTACATATCGCCAAAATTGTTTTTTAAATATATATTACAACTCCTATTTTTTTGTTTTGGGCTAGTGATGAAAACATTTTCCCCAATTTTGGTTGTGTCAATAGGTATTCATGCTGTTTTTTAATATGTACTTCTTGTAAACATATTATATCTGCTTTTAATTTCTCTAATTTGTGGAATACTGTCTTTCTTTTAGTAGCCGAATTGAGTCCGTTTATATTTATTGAGATTAATTTTCTCTCTTCCATCTTCATACTTTATATATAGATTTTATTGCTCTATTTGATGTTATCTCACGTTGTTCTCTTGGTTCAGTGTTTCCACCAACTGCACCTTCAGTCAATTCAAGGAATATCAGTTCTTCCTCAATAAGTTTTAATGGGACTACCAGTTGAGGTTCAACTTGAGTTTCCGTGCCTTTCCCTTGAAAGAACCGATCATAAAATGCTCTTGCTTTATCAACTGTATTCAACCTGTATCTTTGAGATTGCCATGCAACTACCAATCCTTCTGGGGTCAGCCATCTAAAATTAATTTCTTTCTGAATCAAAATTTTTGTCAAGAATTGATATTTTCTTCTCAACTCTCTGATTTTCCTTAGTATCTGTCTCAAGACCACAACTTCTTTTTCTTTGTATTTCAAGGTTTTATCCCTTGCTGCTTGTAAAAAATTTGTGTTCTAATTCATTTTTTATTAAATCTTATGTGTACCTCTCTTGGCAGCAGTGCTGTGGAGTCAGAGTCGGAGTCGGGGTCGAGGAGCCAGAGTTGGAGGAAATTTTGGGTACCTGGAGTCGGAGTCGGCAAACAATGCACCGACTCCGACTCCTACTAAATTTAGATTGGAATTTTTTAAAAAAGCAAGTTTAAAATAATATTTATCTCCCGACTCCACAGTCCTGCTTGGCAGTTTATTGTGCATAGCGTATTTGGTGTAAACCCGATTAATCTCATCAACTCCCTCCAACACCTTCTCTTTAGAAATTTCTAAAACTTCAGCCAGCAATCCAGTCATCACATCTGCCAGGTCTTCTCCTTTCTCTTCTTGCACGTTTTGAAATCTTAAGTAAAATTCAGCTTTATGTATTTCCCAGCTGACTATCCCGCCGGCTTCAAGTTCAACGTCCCCCAATCTATATTCAATTTCTTTCAGTTTCTTTTCGTTTTGATCTTCTTTCTTCTCTAATTAGGAAGTCTCTCATCATATTTCACCATTGCTTGTTGAATGTTATCCACCTTTTCATCTGTTTTGAGTAGCTGCTGCTCCATCCTTTGCACTTTTTCATCTGTCTTAGACAGATGAAAATAATAGAAAAAATTTTTAATAGATAATTCGATAATAGAAACATTCTCTTAATAGCAATCTACGCTCCGAATGAAAACTAAAGTGACTTTTATAGAAGACTACACAATAAAGTAATTGAAATGGATTATGACAACATATGCATGATGGGACATTTTAATGGAATTGTGAAGGAAAATTGGGACTACAAAATGAATAAAGCAACAAAACACAGTAGGAAAATACTTTTATACTAGTCCTTTTTTAAGATGATGAAGGAAATGAATATGAAAGATGTATGGAGAAAAAGAAATAAAGGAAAGAAACAATATACATTTTATTCTGATAGACATTTATCGTGGTCTAGGCTAGACATGGTATGGTTAACAATGGAACTGTTGTTGAATATAGAACATGTGAAAACAGAAACTAATCTATGGGTAGATCATAATCTGGTGATGATGACTTGGAAAGAACAAAAAAAAAAAAGAGATAGATGGACCCTAAATAATATAATATTAAAAGAGCAAGAGTTTGTGCAGAAGATGGAAAGAGAATTGGCCTTCTTTTTTAAAGAAAACAAGAAAGATGAGACATCTATACAAATCCGCTGGGATACAATGAAGACATTTGCTAGAGGATTAATTATAGACTATACAAGAAAAAAGAATGTTAAAAAAGATTGACACTGAAAACACTGACTGACGATTCCAAGACACTTGAGAAAGAACTCCAGAATGATCCACATAAGAAGATTGTCAAAATTAAAATGAATATAGTAAAACATAAAATGGATCTATTGGTGAAGGAAGAACTGGCTCAGAAGGTAAGAAACGCTAAACAAAATTATTTTGAAAATGTGAATAAACCAGACAGATTGTTAGCACATAAACTGAAAAAGGAAAGAGAGTTGAGGAACATAACACACCTTACTGATGAACAAGGAGAAAGCAAATTTGGACATAAAGAAATGGGAAAGATTATACATGAGTTTTACAGAAAACTATATTAAAGAGAGGCAATAGAAAAGGAAGAAGTGTTTAAGTACATACAGCATGCCAAGTTACCTCAGATCAGTAAAGATATTGAGGAGATGTTGGAAAGAAACGTAACGGTGGAGTTAATAGAAGCAATTAAAAAACAAAATAAGGGCAAAGCAGCAGGGCCCGATGGCCTACCAGCTGAATATTATAAGACAGTACAAGAACCTCTGACCATCCCATTATTGGAGGTGATGAATGAAGTAATGATAAAGAAGGAAATACCCAAATCATGGACAGAGGCATATATTACTTTGATTCATAAAGAAGATACAGACCCACAACAAATCAAAAACTATAACCCTATATCTTTGTTAAACTCGGATTATAAAATTTTTGCCTCAATACTGGCAGAGAGATTTAAGAGATATTTAATAATTTCATACATTCAGATCAAAAAGGATCTCTCCCAAAAAGACAAATTAGGGACAATATAAGAAGCATATCCTGAAAAGCAGATGGCTTTGGGTATTTTAGATGCGCAAAAAGCCTTTGACAATGTTAACTAGCAGTTTATGACTCTTCAAATGGAAAGAATGGGCTTTAGGAGGAAATATGTACAGGCCATCGAAACTATTTACTCGAAACAAACAGCAAGAGTAATAATAAATGGAGAACTGATGTATGCAATTGAAATAGAAAAAGGCACGAGACAAGGATGTCCTTTATTCCCATTGTTATTTATATTGATATTAGAAGTTTTAAATAGGTGTGTTAGAGGAGAAAAAGAGATAAAGGGCATGAAGATTCTCAAGAAAGAATACAAGCTCCAAGCTTTTGCACATGATTTAGTCTTTATTATTGAAGAACCATTAACAACAATAAGTAAATTAATAGAAATTATTGGAGATTTTGGAAAAGTAGCTGGTTTGGAAATTAACAGAGATAAAATGAAAGTAATGACTAAAATATGTTGAAAAAACAGAAAGAAGAATTGATGGAGATATCAAAAATGCAGATTACAAATAAAGTGAAATATCTGGGAATACACTTAACATCAAGATGTAGTGCTTTGAAAGAAAGCAATTATAACAAGCTTAAACAACAGATAGGACAAGATTTGTTGAAATGGGGCAATTTGCAATTGTCTTTGATTGGTAGGATTTCAACCATTAAGATGAATGTCTTGCCTAGAATCCTATACTTATTTCAGACAATTCCAATTAAATATGATAAAGATTTTTTTATAGACTTAGATAAAATGATAATGAGATATATATGGCAAAGGAAAAAGGCGAGAATAAAGTTAAAGTTGTTACAAGATGCTAAATCAAGGGAGGGCTTTCGTCTGCCCAATTTTGAATGGTACTATCAAGCTGCAAGTTTAATGTGGATAAAAGAATGGATAACTCTGAGGAATACTAGACTATTAAATTTGGAGGGACATGATTTGTTGATGGGTTGGCATGCTTTTTTATAGTATAAAGGAACTAAAATACAAGGGTATTTTAGAAGACATCAAATACGAGAAGCTTTATGGTTGAATTGGGAGAAGGTTAAAAAACTTCACTATTTGAAAATACCTGTTTGGGTATCCACAGCAGAGGCTTTTTCATATCCCGTAATATTTAGAAAGGAACAAACTATTAGGTTTAGTGAATTATTGGATGAAAAGGGTGAACTCAAATTAAAACAGGAACTAGAGGATCAGGGATTTAAGATGGATTGGTTTTCATATATGCAAATATTTACTAGGTATTGAGAAGATTATAAGCAAGAAGGGTTTTACAATGCTTTGACTAATTTGGATAAGATTTTAATGGGTACTTATGATCACATTAATAAAAAGCTGTATAGGTTTTTGCTAGAGTTAAGAAGAACAAGTTAAACAAACAATGGGGGAAAAATTTTGGTTATGGGATTGATTTAGAAAAATGGCAAAAACTGTGGTCTCATAATTATAAAATGATAATGTCTACAGCATATAAGGAAAATTTGTATAAGATGTTTTACAGGTGGCACTTATCCCCATCGAGAATTGCTAGAATGTTCCAGAATAAATCAGAGAAGTGCTGGAAATGTAATCAGACCCCAGGATCCTATTAGCACATGTGGTGGACATGCCTAGAAGCAAGGAGATATTGGTCTAAGATACACATGTGGTTGGAAACAATGATCAAAAGATACATAGACTTTAAACCAGAGTTATTTTTATTAGGGATTTTACCAGAAATATATAACAAAGAATTGCAATATTTAATTGTGAATCTTCTCACAGCAGCTAGAATTGTATTTGCTAAAAATTAGAAAGAAGAAATGATAGCTTTGGTTGAAGAAATTATTAGGAAAATGTTGGACTGTGCCGAAATGAGCAAATTGACATTTGAAATAAGAGAACAGGAAGGAAAAAAAATATTATTTGATATAGGATTTATTTTACCACTGGGTAGATAACAAAAAATGGTGATATGTAAGGAAATGTTGAAATACTTAAATGATGATACAACTGATATATTTTATGTAAGATTAAATTTTGGATATATAGTAATATTATGAAAAGAGGAGAAGGCACTAGGGATGCAAACTGACCGATGTACTGTCTGAACCTGATTGAATGAATGATGTCCTTTTTTTTTTAACTTTTTTTAAAAATAAAAAAATGATTTGGCAAAAAAAATATATTTGAAAACTGGCAGCCTATGAATAGTCCTGATCTTGTGAAGAATGTCTATCATGTATCCACTTATAAGCAAAATAAATACAGTTTTGGATTATTAGTGTTTCCTAAAGCCATGTTATGGAGTACAGATTTCTTTTTCTGAATTAAGATTAGAGAAACACTTCAAACGTATATACAGTACTTACTGTTTTTGATCAATTCCCACAAAAATAGTGTAAGCACAGTTAATCATTTATTGTGTCATGTCATCCCCAGGCAATAACAGTATAATCACAATTATGTAATTTGGACAACAGGAATGGTTCAGGAATTACATCTGGACCACTCATTATAGCACAGAGATGTCACACAGTTCCAGTGCCTCCCAAAGTATTCTGTTATTAAATATGTGAATATATTGTGCAATTTTATTCCCTTTATAGACTATATAGACTTTGGAAACAGGTTTTTATTGGAAATCAGTGTTTTAAGCAAAGTTTGACAGGTAAATCCATACATACACATATTCACACATACAATAAAAGTAAGGTAAAGTAAAGGTAAAGGTTCCCCTCGCACATATGTGCTAGTCGTTCTTGACTCTAGGGGACAGTGCTCATCTCCATTTCAAAGCCGAAGAGCCAGCACTGTCCAAAGACGTCTCTGTGGTCATGTGACTGATATGATTAAATGCTGAAGGCACACGGAACGCTGTTACCTTCCCACCAAAGCTGTCCCCTATTTTTCTACTTGCATTTTTACATGCTTTTGAACTGTTAGGTTGGCAGAAGCTGGGACAAGTAACAGGAGCTCACTCCGTTACATGGTGCTAGGGATTCGAACCGACAAACTGCCAACCTTTCTGACTGACAAACTCATCTTAGCGAGTGAGCTACCGCGTCCCTAAAAGTAAGGTATAGTACCTTATATACACACATTTATTCAAAGGAAAATAATTTTGGAATATAGCTTGTCTTCAGCATACCTTTTAAAAAGATGTCGATTCCTTTCCATACTGAAAAGAAATCTCAGGGCTCTGAATGCATAACACTAGAATGAGAAAAAGGCATAGAAATAATTCCATACAGGATTGGAAGCCACATTTGATTTCCCTTGTCTAAAGATTCAATGCCAGTAACAAGCTAAAAGCCTGAGCAATTTTTACATTAATAGAGTAAAACATTTAATACTAGAAGAATATCAGTTTTAGTATTTAGTATTGCAGAATGGTTTATGAAACTATTAGCAGTTTGTTGGCTTTTCTGGTCTTATATATTCTTATTAATCTTAAAATTAATTACATTAAACTTATCAAACTGCCTTAGAAGGCATAGGGAGAGAGGGAGGGAAGGACGGTGGAATTTTTGGTGATTATCTTGCTCTTTATTCAAAAGGCAATAAAAAAATTCATAATAAACCACATTATTTCTGTTTCAAAACTGCAACTATTTGCGGTGAAAATCCATAAATAAATAAAAAGGATTACCTGTAATAAATTAGCCTTTGCTATGTTCCTTTGCTTATTAGGTAAAAGCAGCTTTGCTATTGTATATACCCCATTTTCCTAAAAAGTATATATGGAGGAATAATATTTTAGAGAACAATCAAACATTTACTAGTCTGTCAGATTCACATGAGGAATTTATTGTCTATTGCAAAATTATCAGCGAAGACAGGTACTTTTCATTTTGCAGCATGACCTGCAACTTAAACAGGCTTTAGTTGACACATTTGCTCTTTAAGATACATTCTTGTTCTCTATATAACAGTTAGCCATGAGGTAGCCATGCTGAGGCAGATATCAATAGCATGCCTTCAGCAATTCAAATTACATACAGTACTTAATTATAAAAATATAAAGTGACAAATATAGGCCCTCCAGTCCTTATATGAGTAGAGAGCATATTTTTAACCAATACTAGTTCTGTTCCAAGAAATGTGCATTATATAAGTACAAATAAAAAATTTAATCTCAAAGGCATTTAAAGACTTCTCACCTGTACTACTTGATGGGCATTGGTGTCATTAAGGACCAATTCAGTAACTGCAGCACAACAGGCTAAAATAAATCACCAAAAAATTATCTCACATTGCTCCTATACATGAAGGTATTTATCACTTGTATGCTTTTTGGGTTTTTAAAAACATTTTAAATTAATTCATTAATCCATTCACATTTAACACTTTATGTAATCTGTGGAAAACTACAGACTGAGGAAAATAAAATATCTGTGGCTTCATATCCCCCTTGCTCTATAGGACAATCAGCATACGTATATCTGTACAGAACCTACTGAATTTACTATTTAATTGATCCATCAGTCTTTGATTACCATTTAATGCATTGTTCAGGCACAAATAACTTCATTGATATAAATCATCATAGTACTACTGTACCTGCTTGAAGAGAAAATGTACTTTCTTGTATTTCATGTGGGGTTAACTCTTCTGATAAATGAAGCTTCTGGATTCTCCCAGCTAGGTTTGCACTAGATAAACTCCCAATGGAAGAACGATCCAAAAACAGGCTTCGTTCCCTAGAAAAGTACAAGAAACAGTCTGCATACAGTATATCTCTAAGATGATCCGCAATTAGAATCATGAATGTATATGTTCTATGCATCCTTCTACATTATGAGTCAGTGTGATGTAGTGGTTAAGGTATTGAATTAATACTGGCAAGTTCATGGTTCAAGTCCCTAGTCAGCTACGAAAGCTCATAGGGTGTGTTAGGACCAGAGAGGGCAGCTAATAAGGTTTATCATCCCTGCATGAATTGGAAAGGCAAGAAACAGAAGAATGATGAGCCTGGAGAGGTTGTCATATGGGCTGAGCACCATTTTTTAAAGTTTTTTAAAAATTTAAAGAATTTTTAAAGTTAACTTCAGAAACCAGCAGGAGCAGCACATGAGGCAAGTAGCTTAATCTACTGTGGGAATTATCCTAGAAATCCTTCTCCAAAGCAAGACTAACCATGGAATCCATGGGACTGTAGGCCTCTCAAAACAGATATCCTGAGTTAAAAACAGCAATTCTAAAGAACAGAGGAGTTGAACCTATAGAATAAGATCTAGTTACATATGTATGGCAAGTCCAAATATAGAATTAAATTGGTCAGATACTGTCTCCTATTTGTTTGTATAAATAATGAACATTCTGTACAGATTTATTTAATGAGTTGATACATTAATCTCTTCTTCCTAAAGGAATTTCTATATTGATATTTCATGAAAGTTATATCTGCATTTTTATAACATGAATCTCAGAAAATCTTTCTATAAAACAATATCATTCAAAGACAAACTTATTTTAATAGGAATTGATTTTCACATGAAATCAATCTGAATGCATTGAGAAAAAAGTAGTTTGAAAGTTTGTATGCAAGTATACACATTCTCTCTGCTGTTACTATAGATAAATTCAGAGCTCTACCCTTGCAAAATATGAAGGAGCTGTTTTATTCCACCCCAAATTCGAATTTCAACACTGGTATCAGGATCTTCGCAAATCTGTACAAGAATCCAAACTACACTCCAGAGTAGTTTTAGATGATCAGAATGGAGAAGGCTAAGCAGAATAGGCACCCCCTCATATAACTTGATTTGTTCCTTGACTTGTGATTCCACACAAAGGAGGCGGAGTAATTCTGCTGTCAATCTGCAAAAAAAAAGAGCAAACATTCTTAATTCAATAGTTACATTTAGCATGCTTGCTAAATTATATATATACTCAAATTTGACCTTCTTTCTCAATGTAACATAGAGTGATGTGTTTTTATTTAGCATCCTAAGAATGGGAGTCACACGTATCTTGGGAGGATATTGTTCAGGAGAGCAGGTATTGCAACACAGTAAACTAGTTTCTGTGTTCCGTAAGATAATACTATTTAATAGATGGAACTAAGAGAACCTCCTGATTGTATCAGATGGAAAGAAAAAGCTAAGATAAATGATCTCTCAAATAGCCAGACTCTATATTAAGGATGTCAAATTCACGTCGTCACGGTAGCGTCACATGATATATCAGGACTTTTTCCCTTTCATTAAAATGGGTGTGGGCATGACAAGCGTGTGATGCATCTGGCGCATGGGCCAGGAGTTTGACATTCCTGCTCTATATCATGAAGAATTTAACAATAATAACCAGCACCTTTAATTGCATTCAGAAACCACTGGTAATTAATAAAACTACTCCAGAGACCTTGGGAAGGGTAGTCATGGGCTCCCCTTTAGTTACATTTTGTTTTAAAACTAAGTATCTTGTTCTTCCAGTTTACCAACATTTCTCTTTATACGTACTATTTTTTTTAATCTGTAAACCATACCGAGTAGCTAAGGAATCAGGTAGTTCATAAGTGAATGGATGGATAGATGGATGGATGAATATAGATAGATATACATAACAGAAAGAGAGAGAGAGAAGGAGAGAGAGTCCATCTGTTTTTTTCTCTAATATGACTATAACTGGGACCAGAATCTCTGTTGTTAAACGAAGTGGTTGTTAAGCAAGTTGTGCCTAATTTTACAACTTTTTTTGCCACAGTTATTAAATAAATCACATTTTTGTTAAGCAAATCCAGCTTTACCCACTGAGTTTGCTTTTCAGAAGCTGGCTGGGAAAGTTGCAATCACATGATCCCATTTGCAACAACTGTTGTAAATACAGATGCAAATTACCAAGCAGCTGAATTTTGATCTTGTGATGTGGGGATGCTGCAACGATCAAGTGTGGAGTGCAAGTTATAAATAACTTTTTTCAGGGCCATTATAATTCAGAATGGTCGCTAAATATAAATCAAGGACTACCTGTAAAGAAATCAATCTTAAAATACTTTAAATTAACCTATTCTTCAAATAGCCAGCTCAGTAACTGCTTGTTAAAATGCTTAACTGAAACAACTCTATGCTGTTTTAAGCACTGATATAATCAGAAGCAGTCACAGGAATGGAGGATCTTGTCAAATTGATAATAGCAATCTCAGGAAGTCATTATGAAATGGTACCAGTTTTCTACATCTGTGCAGTATCACAATGCATGTACAAAAAAGGCAAAAACACAGAACATGGCTTTTGTAATTTCCTTCCTGTTTCCTGCACATGCTTGTACTAATTATCACAGAAAACATAATCCAGAGAACACTGTATCAGTGACAATAATGGTTGCCTTTCTATTTCTAAGAGAGATTAATTTTTTTGATGTCATGAATCTCTAATATTAAAAAGGAAAGCCTGAAAGCAGCACCGAGCAAAGGATGGCCTGGGCAGAGCCAAGGATCCCCTTAAAGCTGATGGTACTTAGGCTAATCTTTGAGTTCATCTAATTGTAATTATTTCCCATTATTTCTAAGATTGACTATGGTTTTCAGGTTCTTATTTACAGTAAAGACATTCAAATGTATTTATAACATTTAATTATTTACAGTAAAGGCATTCAAATGTGTGCTGGGGAAAGGTAGAAACAAGCATCAGAAGCCTTTGATAACATTTCAAGGGGAATCCAATATAAAGGATAATGCAGGAGTCCAGACCGGAAGTCAGAGGGGCTGGAGGGCTATGAGAAAAATCTCCCAGTCCAAGAATGAAAGCAACTAATGCAAATCCAAAAGTGAACATAGGCCTTTCTTGCCATGGTTGCCACCTGCTCTTCTAGTAAGAACCATGAGTCCAACAGGATTCCACATTGCAACAGAGTCTCGTTCCACCTAACTCAAGACTAAAATTGGAAAAACATTGTCACCAAAAATCCCAAATACACAAAGCCATTCAGACCTGCTTAGATTGAGTCGAAGGTCCTTGTGCCCCATTCAGGCCCATAGAGCTCTAGGCACTGGGATAAAACATCTACAAATCAAATCAAATCAAACCTTTATTGTCAATGCACAACATGTGTACAATGAAATTGAATGAGCCTCCCTTCGTGCAGCCCTCCACCCATGAAACACAAAATACATCTCAATAACTCAATAAATGAAAGAAATAGAATCCCTAAACCCAAATAACTAATAACTAATACACATTCCCATATACTTATATGTATGTAACATTATATTATATAATATCGGTATGAACATGTTGCACGTTGCACTGGCCCTGCAAGTCTATCATATTAAATTGTGGTGTTATATTGCATTCAGAATCTGACAGCCCACAAATAAAAGCTATTTTTCAGCCTGTTCATTCAGCTGGCTATACTTCTATATCTCCTGGTAGGAGAGTAAAAGAATGCTGATCAGGGTGTGAATCATCCCTAAGGATTTTCCTCACTCTGTTGAGGCAGCGGGTCCTGGCGATTTCATCCAGTGGTGTCAGGGGACAGCCCATAATTTTTTGTGCTGTGCTCGTTACCCTCTGTAATCCCTTTCTGCCCGCAGCTGTCAAGCCAGCATACCATACCATAACACAATATGTAAGGACGCTTTCTATCGTAGACCGGATACCACAAATGTCCATGATAGGATACAGCAAATGTCTAGGATAGGATAGATTCTCAATCATCCAAGTCATAGTTGTTCCAAAGGTGCTTTTTCAAGAAACTAAACCCAAGAAAGTCCAGTTGCCTTCTGAAAAGCACTTTTGAGACATCTACAGCATCACTCAAGCAGCTTAGTTTGGAAAGCTAAAGCTGGGTATCATCTGCATATTGATGATACCCACCCCAAACTGTTAGATCACTTCATCCAGTGGCCTCATGTAGATAAGACAGAAGAGATGATTGAGTTCTTGGCACCACGGGAGGTAGGAGATATGGGTTGGACCTCTGCCCCGATGCAAAGCAATTCTTGAGGAAGAAGAGAACCCTACAGCATAATCCTGCTCACCTCAACTCCCAAAGATGGTTCACCAAGTATCATGATTGATGATATTGAAGGGCACTGAGAGATCATGAAAATAAAGGATAGATGCATTATCCCCAGCCTTTTCCCACCAAAGGTCACCCAAGAGCACAACAAATAGTGTCTCAATCCCATAAATATCTTGACTGAAGGAATCCAAACAATCCATTTCAACTAGGATCTTCTGAAGCTGCCATGTTACAAGTCTCTCCAGAACCTCCCATAATAAAGAGAAGTTTATTTATTTATTTATTTATTTATTTATTTATTGAATTTCTATACCGCCCTTCTCCCAAAGGACTCAGGGCGGTGAACAGATTAAGATTTTATATACATATAAATATATTTTATAAACAGTAAATAATAAATTAAGTCAACTTGGTGTATCTACTAAGACCTTGGTATAGAATTTTGATGTTTATGCTAGCCCTGCTTGTTGAAATAGAAAGGTCTTCAGGGCACATTGGAAAGTGCGAAGATCTGGGATTATTCATATTCCAGGTGGTATTTTGTTCCAAAGCGTAGGTGCCCCCACAGAGAAGGCCCTCTCCCTTGGAACCACCAGACGACATTGTTTTAATGATGGTACCATGAGTAGGCCTACTCTGTGAGAGCGTATTGGTTGGTGGGAGGTTATCGGTTGCAGCAGGTGGTCTCGTAAGTACTCAGGTCCTAAGCCATGGAGCACTTTAAAGGTAAGAACCAACACCTTGAAGCGCACTCGGAAGGCCATCGGAAGCCAGTGCAGCTCGCGTAGAAGAGGTGTTACATGCGAGCACCATGTTGCTCCCATAATTACTCGCGCAGCTGCATTCTGGACCAGTTGGAGCTTCCGGGTGCATTTCAAGGGGAGCCCCATGTAGAGAGCATTGCAGTAGTCAAGTCGGGAAATGACGAGGGCTTGAGTGACTGTGCGTAATGAGTCTAGAAAGGGACGCAATTGGCGAATCAGGCGAACCTGATAGAAAGCTCCTCTGGCCACGGCTGTTATATGATCTTCTAAAGACAGTCGTGCATCCAGGAGGATGCCTAAATTGCGAGCTTTCTCTGTGGGGGTCAATGACTCATCCCCAATAGTTAGTGATGGGACTAACTGGCTGTACCGGGACGCCGGTAGCCACAGCCACTCAGTCTTGGAAGGGTTGAGTCGAAGCCTGTTTCTCCCCATCCAGACCCGTACGGCCTCAAGGCACCGGGACATCACTTCAAGGGCATCATTGGGGTGGTTTGTGGTGGAGATGTACAGCTGAGTATCATCAGCGTACAGATGACATCGCACCCCAAAACCATGGATGATCTCCCCCAACGGCTTCACATAAATGTTGAACAAGAGAGGCGAGAGGACCGACTCCTGTGGCACCCCGCAAGTAAGGGGCCTCGAGGTCGATCTCTGTCCACCTGTCAACACTGACTGCGACCTGTCAGAGAGGTAGGACGAGAACCATCGTAATACGGTGCCTCCCATTCCCAGCCCCTCCAACCGGTGCAGCATGATACCATGATCAATGGTATCAAAAGCCGCTGAGATATCTAATAGGACCAGGATAGAGGAACATCCCTTATCCCGAGCCCTCCAGAGATCATCAACCAATGCGACCAATGCTGTTTCTGTGCTGTATCCAGGCCTGAAGCTGGACTGGAACGAGTCTAGATAGACAGCTTCATCCAGATACTGTGGGAGCTGTCGTGCCACCACACTTTCGACAACCTTCGCTAAAAAGCAAAGGTTGGAGACTGGACGGTAGTTTGCTAAAACAGCCGGATCCAGAGAGGGCTTCTTAAGGAGAGGTCTCACCACCGCCTCTTTCAAGGCGGGAGGTAAGAATCCCTCGCTCAGAGAAGCGTTAATAATTCTCTGGAGCCAGCTACGTGTAACCTCCCGGGTAGCCAGCACTAGCCAGGAAGGGCACGGGTCCAATAAACATGTGGTCGCATTCAGCTTCCCCAGTAACCTGTCCACGTCCTCAGGAGTCACAGTATCAAACTCATCCCAGATAATGTTCTCAAGATCTGCCCTCATCATTTCATCCGAATTAACCCAGTTAGAGTCCAAGCCTTCCCGAATCTGAGCGATTTTATCGTGCAGATATTGTGCAAAATCCTCAGCTCGTCCTTGCAGAGGATCTTCCCGGGCTCTCAGCTGGAGTAGAGAGCGGGTAACCCTAAACAAGGCAGCTGGGCGATTATCTGCCGATGCAATAAGAGCGGAAAAATAGTTACATTTTGCTGCTTTTATCGCTACTAAGTAGGTCTTAATGTAAGATCTCACTAGTGTTCGGTCGGATTCAGAATGGCTGGTCCTCCACCTGCTCTCTAGGCGTCTTTTCCGGTGTTTCATCCCCCTCAGCTCATCAGAGAACCAAGGAGCTGGGTAGGTTCGACGCCGAGTCAGAGGCCACAAAGGCACGACCCGGTCTAAAGCACCAGCGGCCATCCTATCCCAGGACGCCACTAGGTCTTCAGCCGAGTCATGAGCCAAGGTCTTAGGAAATGGCCCAAGCTCCATCTGGAACCTATCAGGATCCATCAGGCGCCTGGGGCGGAACCATTTAATTGATTCCGCCTCCCTGCGGTGGGTTGTAGTGGTCAGAAGGTCAAGCCTAAGGAGAGAATGGTCTGACCATGACAAGGGTTCGATGACTATATCCCCTATATCTAGACCATTCAGCCACTGGTCAGAGATAAAGATCAAATCCAGAGTGTGTCCCCCCGTGTGAGTACAGCCATTAACTAATTGGGTCAGGTCCATGGCCGTCATGGAAGCCATAAACTCCTGAGCCCCTTCAGATGTTTCACCAATGGATGGCAGGTTGAAATCTCCCATAACCAGTAGCTTAGGAGTCTCAACTGCCACCTCGGCTATTACATTGAGGAGCTCAGGCAGGGCTGCTGATACGTGGCAGGGAGCCAGGTACGCAATCAACAGACCCATCTGTAAGTTGAAGACTAAATGAAAACTATTCAAATTAGTTGGATTTAGTGATGGCATTTTGAGAAGAGGGCATCCTATCATCTCCTTCCTCAAAGAAAAATTAACCAGATCCAAGGCATCCTCACCCAGGAAGCCTTGACCAACCACAAGGGATGCAGAAATAACAGAAAAGAGGCCAAACTAGCAGCTTCAACAATCCTTCTGCACCTTCAACAGAATCAAAGTTCCCCCAGGTAATTGCACAATTCAGCCACTATAATTTCCACTGGTTCTGCCCAAAGGCTGGAATCCAATGAGGAGAGACTATGAGATATACAGGATATTCCTCACAGCAATCCTATAGGTGGATCCCAGTATTACTCCTTCAAAGAAGGGACAGGGTCACTTGAAACAAGACTTCTAGGCAGTTGTATGCAGATTCTATAGTGAATGGGGAAATAATAAAATGTTACCACCTTTAACATCATGAAGTAGACTCCAATAATAACTTTAGATCATGTTTTAATTGTTTTACTCCTTGTTGTTTGCCAGTGACATCCTAGGCATCTCTTAACCCTTAACTCTTCTGTATAGCATAGAGAGTTCTATTAACTATGAATGCTGAGAGGTTGCTTAAATGCAATTTAGTCCAAAGCCAGAACTATTCTCCCATTCCAAGCAGCTATCAAGACTTTGGTTGGATTATATAGCAGACATTCTAGAGCAATCCCAAGCTCCCTCTGATAATCAAATCCATTTGTCCTCTGGGGTGGACCAATCTAATAGGCCCAGTCTCTCTGCAGAGGTGGGTTGCTCCAGAGAATGATAGGAAATAACAGGAGAGAAAACATTTTCCCCAAATCCAGAGCATCCTGCTCTGACATAAAAAAACACATAAGGCGAATGACCTTATGTGTTTAATATTGGGCCCTGGGTGGCTTCGAATGACCTTAAATATTTAATATAGCTTGGAATATTCCTATGATTATTATGGTAGCAATAAACTTCTCAGCTATCTCAGACCCTATGCCCAGAGAAGTCAAATGAAGTCCACCCAAGACCATAAACTTAGGGAAATGCACTGCCAACCAGCCAGAGTTGAGAAGCTCAGGCAGGGAGTTGGAATATGGAAGCTAGTGCAACAATATGGAAGCTAGTACAACAACAGCAGTCCCAACTGATGCCATTAGCAAAAAGGGTTTCTCACACAATAATCTGAAAGGAAGTTCTCCTGAATGCCTCCCAAGTATCTGGGATGACCACTGCCACTTCATTGCTTCTACCCTGGGGTTTTGGCTGGTGTCACACCTGGAATACAGCTGGATATTCAGAAACTGAAATCTGCCTCTTTTATCCCATCCAGGTCTCGATAACAAGTTGGTCTTTTCACCAACAATCAAGTTGTGAATGAGGGTGGCCTTATTGTAGACCAATTTGGTGTTCAGCAGCACCAACAATGCAGGGCATTCAAGGTCTGCCATCTAAGGGGTTGGAATGGACTATAGGAACAAAAATATTTTATTTATTACACTGAAATTCTAACATTCAGTTAGGAGTTTACAGCACTGCATTTAATATTCCTTTCTTCTGTTTTTTCTCATAATAATCCTATGAAATTTTGGGAGTTAGGAACTATTCCAAATCACTCAGTGACTTGCTAGGGTTAATGGCATATTTGAAACCAGATCTTCACATTATCAGTTTAACTCAGTCACTTTCATGGTTAATACTTCCACTAAATACTTCCACTAAATAAGGTATACTATATCTTACTACAATATCAGATTTGGGGATTCTCTCATATTATACTTCAAAAGTTTTAAGTGAACAACTTCAGAGATTTGACTGTATATTAGCTAAAAATCTGAAAATCATCAACACAAAAGTAAATTGACATATGAAAATGACATATCCTACCTTTTAGAGAGCAAATCGTATTCGTGCAATATCATCAATAAATTTTCGACAACATTCAGCTCACTTATTTTCTCACGACATTCAGGGCTACAATAAAAACATTAGGGAGATTATTTTTTAAAACTGAATTGAATTTGAATATTATCCTAAGTATGTTACTGAGTGTATGATTTCTGAAGTTTCAGAATCAATAATATATAATTTGCTTTCCTTTAGAGAAATGAAAACTTGGAGCCACTGAACCCCAACTTCAGCAATTTTCACATCATTTCCTGGGTGTGAATGAATGAATGAATGAAATTGGGAAAACTACCATATTTTTCGCAGTATAAGATGCGCTCCCACCCCCAAAAAACAGGATGGAAATGTTAGTCTGTTTTATACACCAAATGTAGCCATTTTTGGCCTCCTGAAGCCCCGCCCCGCTTGTCCCATTTTTGTGAAAAACAGGCCTGTTTTTGCAAAAAAATGGGGTGTGCAGAGGGTTTGGGAGGTCTGCAGAGTGCTCCTGGGACTGGGGGAAGGCAAAAAATTATTTTTTTCTTACTTACCTTTTCAAAATCTTGGTGTGTCTTATACACCGGTGCATCTTGTAGTCCGAAAAATACAGTACATGCTATCTAATTCTGGAGCAGCTTCTCCAGAATTACCTTGTAATTTATACATATTGAATCACTAATATGATTAAAATTGGGACTCCTGGTCATAGGTAGAGCCCATAAATTGAATGTTTCAGAAAGCAGGTTGCATTAAGTCACTGACTACTACAATAATCAAAAAACACAAGAGAGTTGGTAAAGCATACCTGGTAATGATAGCCTCTCCCTTTTAAAAGCAAATATATTAGAATACACAAACACACCCACATCTGTTGCTTTTAAGTATGAATCACTGGCTGTGACATTGTGACAACCTGTCCTAGCTGAAAGACAAGGTAGCTAATCCAGAAGTTGGCTTGACTGGCACCTCAATTTTACTTCAACATTAGTGATAGAACATTATTCTAGTTCATCTGGAGGCTAGTATGAGAAGCTATGAAATAGTTATAGCCTGTCTTTCTCTGTCTTTCATTTTTCTTTTATTAAATAAAATACTTTTATTTTTTTGACTTTTCAACCAATTTTTACCAACTCTGAGTCATAAGGATAATATCCCTGCAGTCACATGATTGCATTTTGAACACTTTGCAACTAGTTCACACATACGACTGATTGTAGTCATGTGACCATGATTTGCAATGTTTTTTATGCTGGTTTGTAGTGGTTTTTATCAGTTTTTAGTGTTTTTGCTGCTTTTCTGAAAAAAATGTGCATTTGGGAGAATGGATTGAGGCTTACAATCATGTAATTTGCTTAGCAACCACTTAATTCAGACTGCTGCATGATTTGCTTAACAGCTACCATAAAAAACAGTCATTAAATTGTGTCCAGTTAAATGTGTGATTTGACTTATAATTGTCACAATTTATGATTGAAATTCCAGTCGCAAATGCAGTCATAAGTTGTATCTTACTTAAACAGTATAGTTAGACCAATACAAATACGTAATTAAGTAAATAAGTAAACAAACAAACAAACAAATGCCCCTCACAGTACACTAGTTCAATCATGCATCTTAATAAAGTAATTCTAATTTGTTTCAAATAAACTGGTGCATTTTAGAACATATATATACTAGATTTCCTAGAGTTATCTAAGGACTTATTCAACTGCATTATTACAATTTGAAGTATGACACAAGTACATAATTAATATAAACATTATATTCCCTTCGCTCCACATTATGGAGCGAAGGGGATATATGTATAGTGCAGAACATTATGTATAGTGCAGAAGCAAAATTAAAAATAGAAATTAAAAGAAATTAAAAGGCAAAGTGAACATAGCTTACACCAGTAATATTTAAAAGCATATATACCAAACCATTCTCTATACCTTTCTACACTTTCTATTCTTCAAGTCATCATTCTATTACATTTTTCCACTACTTCATACATTAACTTTCATTCTTTAAAATTCTCATGTCTTTCTTCTCTCAGGAACTTTTTTCTGTTCCTTTTGACCTATTCATTTTTCTATCATTTATTCATTTTGCAATTCAGTCCTAATGGATACCGGAATTTCTATCTTAAGTCATGATCATCATAAGTCAAGACATCCACATAACTGACCCAATTTTATTACTTTATTTACAGAGGTCATTAAGCAAATGGGCATAGTTATTAAGTGAATGCAGTATTGTTACATGAACGCTGCAGTAGTTAAGCAAATCCATGTATTCCTATGGCCATTTTTTTTGCTAGAAACAATCTAGAAAGGCCAGAAATCAGCAAAAATCACAGTAAATCATAGAAAGGGTTGCCACCCAAATACAGTCATGTGACTATGGGGGGGGAGGTATATGCAGCTCACCAAACTCCTGAAATAGGTAGCTTTTGAGGGGTCTGTCGTAACTTATTGACTAGTCGCTAAGTGACTGTCTGTAAAGCTTGTGGTGAGTCCTCTCCTTAAGAAACCTGCCTTGGATCCAACCATACCGGATAATTTTCGTCGCGAAGGTTGTTGAGAGCATTGTGGCACGGCAGTTCCGTTGGCCCTGGAGGATACAGTCTACCTGGATCCATACCAATCGGGTTTCAAGCCGGGGTATAGCACGGAGAAGGCATTGGTTGCGCTGGGTGATGATCTTTGAAGGGCTCGGGACAGGGGATTATCCTTGGTTCTGGTCCTCTTGGATCTTTCGGTGGCCTTTGATACCATCGACCATGGTATCTTGCTGCGACGGCTCAAGGGACTGGGAGTGGGAGGCACTGTTCTATTGTGGTTCTCCTCCTATCTCTCGGACCATATGTAAGCAGTGTTGGCAGGGGGGCAGAGGTCGGCTATGAGGCCGCTCACTTGTGGGGTGCCTCAGGGGTTGGTCCTCTCGCCTCTCCTGTTCAACATCTATATGAAGCCGCTTGGGAAGATCACCTGTGGTTTTCGGGTGCGGTATCATCAGTACACTGATGATACCCAGCTTTTTATATCCACCCCAAACCAGCCCAGTGATGCCCTCGATGTGATGTTCCGCTGCCTGGAAGCGGTACGGACCTGGATGGGGAAGAACAGGCTTTGACTCAACCATGCCAAGACAGAGTGGCTGTGGGTACTGGCATCTGAGTCCGATTGAGATACTCCATCATTGACCATCGGGGGTGAGCTGTTACCCCTGTGAATAGGGCTCGCAACTTGGGTGTCCTCCTGGATTCACGGTTCTCTCTGGAAGATCATGTCACAACCGTGACCCGGGGGGCATTCACCCAGGTTCGCCAGGTGCGCCAGTTGCAGCCTTACTTGGAGGCCTTACTCATGCGCTGGTCACCTCCTGTCTTGACTACTGTAACGCTCTCTACCTAGGGCTGCCCTTGAAAAGCACTCAAAGGCTTCACTGGTGCAAAATGCGGCTGCGCAGGTTGTGATGCGTCCCAACACTCCCATGTTACACTTCTCCTGCGCGACCTGCATTGGTTACCGGTTACCCTTTGGGTGAGCTTCAAGGTGCTGGTTATCGCCTACAAAGCCCTTCATGGCCTAGGCCTGGGATATTTGTCGGACCCACTGAGCCAGCGACAATCCCCAATCGCCCGGTGGATTCCCACAGACAAGGCCTCCTCAGGGTGCCGTCAGCCAGACAGTGTCGGCTGGCGACCCTCAGGGGGAGAGCTTTCTCTGTGGGCGCACCCACCTTCTGGAACCAACTTCCTTTGGAGCTCCAGATGGCTCCTGACCTTCACTCCTTCCGCCGTGATTTGAAGACCTGGTTGTTTTGCAGTTTGGACTGACAGGGATTTCTTAATTAATTTTAATTCACTGTTATAATGAGGGATTATGCGTTTTGATTGTTGTGAGCCGCCCTGAGTCCTCGGAGATAGAATGGCATATAAATTGCATAGATAGATGATAGATAGATAGATAGATAGATAGATAGATAGATAGATAGATAGATAGATAGATAGATAGATAGATAGATGCAAGCTGGGGTAATGTGTTTTGTGTGCATTTGTCAGCATATATTTACATACTCAGGCAAGTTAGTATCTGGAAGTACAATGTGGCACCTAACACAGCCCCCAGAGGATAAACATTGCTTCCATTATAACATCAGAAATAAACACAAAAGAAAAATGTTTTGTTTTAAATTTATTTGTCATAATCATTAAGAGGAAGATGTCATGATAAATGAAAGGAATAAAACAGCCAAGAAACTTACCTTTCTGCCAAGCTTGTGAGAGCAAGCAGTGAACCTACTAGCACATTATTTTCTCTAGTTCCTAGTAAATTAATCAAAGTCTGCAAAAGCAAGAAGCAAAAAAAATTGAAAATGTTCTTCTAGAAGCTATAATAAACATTGAACATACATATTTCTTACACAATAGCATTAGAAAAAGTTTTAAAATAATCTAGTAAACTAATTTAGGTATTTCAAGAAGTAAACCCATACCTCTGTACTGCTTTGAGTCATATTAAAAGAAAGAAAGAATACATTTCCCACACACGTAAGTAAGAATCAAATGGTATATAAAACCAAGAATTAAATGCCATCATCAGGCTTGTTCATGCTTAAATAAAACAGTATTAGATCTGCTTCCGATTACATGCTGAGATTTATTTATTTATTTATTTATTTATTTTGGCTAAGAAGTACATGGTCTTGGTGGAAGGATGGCCTACTGTTTCCCAAATACATGACCATATACATCTGATGGTACTGTATCTCAGTGCCCTCCTGAAGCTGAAATAGCCCAAAGATGGCTTCAAATGCTATGCTCTGGAAGGGGCATTTCCCCAAATATCCCATCCGAAGGCACTGTGTGCAGACCGCATAAGGCACCTTGATGTGCACTAAGGGGTGATGGCCTAAAATGACATATTTCACACTGGAAATTTTGTGGCTCTAACTGGTATTATAGATTTCCTGTGGAAGCAATTCCTTCAGTCTGTTCCCTAACCTCTTCCCACAGTTTTTTTAAGTTGCAAGGGAAGTTGGAAATCTGGCTTCCACAGGCACAATTTCCTTTTCTAAATCGTTGATTAGAAGGTGTAAAGCCAAAAGTGAAAAGTTTATGCCTGACATAAGGCATTAAATTGGAAGTGTAATTTCAAAATACTCAGCTCTTGTTCGTCTGTAGCTCATATTGTTATTTATTTATTTGTTTGTCTGTCTGTCTGTTTATCCAGTTATCTTAAAATTTGTGGCAACTTTTAGTAATGAAACATCAAAGAAATTAAAATATTTATAGTAATAACTAAATAATAATACAATTATCCATCCTGGGGTATTGTATATCCCCATAATTCTCTGTTTTCAAGCATTTCCAAAAGGCAGGAAATCTAAGTCAAGCAGAAGACTATTTCAAAGTCTAGGTTTTACAAAAGAAAACAGTCTCCATAATATATACTTTTATGGAAATGGGGAACTACTTTACAGATTCTCCTACCCAGAACAAACAAATTTTCTTCCCACTTGTTGCAGTTCACAGGAAAAAAATTTTCCCTCTCTTTGTATTATATTCTTAGAGTACTTAACAGCTTCCAAGCAATTCCCACAGCAAAATTTAAGATGGCAAGATAGGATGGCCGGGAAAAAGCAGCTTTGTGATGTCATTTAACAGGTACTTTCCCTTCTAAGTATTGCCCTCAGCCATAAAGAGTAGAATGTAAGAGTAAGAATGATACAACCTCTTTACCTATATGGTAAAGTATATAAAGCATACAAAGTATCCTGGAACAGAAATAGAAGATTTAATGGAAAGTGGCTCTGACTGAACATAATAGAAATCTGGCTTGTAATAATTCCATATTAGTGATGCCAGTTAGACCAGGGTAGACCAAATCAGAAACCAGATACAATCTGGATTGTGATGGAAAAATGAAACTTTGGTTTTAGTTTTGAGGATTAGATAGGTTTGTTGTTATAGAAATGGCTAGTATATATTACTACGTAAAAAGTAAAAAGTCGAGATTGTAATGCTATCTTCTACTGCACTAAAAGAGTTGGAAATCAACACCTTTTTTTTTCTTTTTCCCTTTCTACTTTACACTTTCTCTTTTTCCCCCTTCCCTAATTTCCCATTATTTTCAATTTTTTTTGTATTTTATATTATGATAAAATAATAAAAGATTTTGATATCCGAAGAAACAGATACAAATGCTTCTCCTAGAGATACCTTAGCACATAATGAGAACAGGTTGGTGCTCCATAGCTCTCTAAAGAACTTTAAATAGGACTGAAAGTGAAAAGACAGTACATTTCACCCAATTAAGGTAAACAAGAAACAAGAAAGTGCTGTTATTATAGCCTATATCAAAGCCTGACAGAGATTCTCTTTCTTCCCCTCTTATATTTAAGACAAATGAGATGGGGAATTTTTTTTTTTAGTTCTTTCTAGCTATCTGAGCTAAATTGATGTTTACATAAATCACTGAATTCCTTCTTCAAATATATATCTGTACTCCTTTACATTATTACAATTGGGCCTTTTCTCTGGAATTGCTAATTTTTGAAACAAGTTTCCTTGCAGCAGTATTATCAAAATCATGTGTGTTTCTTTCAGATCTGATTTTTGATTAAATGTTTAATATGCTCCAGTAATTTATTGCTAATTTCCACTATAAATAGATCAACAATATAAATAAATTTTCCTAATCTTAATTTAATAGTACAGTACTGTTCACAAATTAAGGTAAGTAAATATACGTATCCCAGGAAAATGTTGCAAGATCCAATCTGATTTGGTCACCAGGAACAGAGATTTACTCTTCCAAATGAGGACCCAGATTATTGGGGGCAATATGCTATTTAGTGTAGTGTCGATTGTTGTAAGCCGCCCAGAGTTCTCAGAGAGTGGGCAGCATAGAAATATGATTAATAGTAATAATTTAAAAATAAAGCTTTCAAGCTCATGCTGAAGTCCATCCTCAAGAAACTTCTCTCTACTGGAATATGTGCTTTGAGCTATTCTGTGAGTTATACTTATGTGGTGCCTTCTTAATGGTTGGTTGATGTGTTGACGGCCAGCAATTGGCTATTGTTTCCTTGTGCTGCCAGGTCCTCGACTCCTAAGCACCTGATAAGCTGGTGGTAAATCAGCACTCCTGTTGTCTGATAAGGGGTCAATTTTCCAGGTTTCAATCATTTTACTGGCTATCTTTGTATCTGCAGGACCAACAATCTTAGTAGCTGCAAAATCGAATGTTTGTCCCTGTTTATTAAAATGTGAAGCTACTAAGGAATTCGGCTTTTCTCATCTGACTACTCATTTGCATTCTTACAATTTGGTGGTTAGCCTCCCCATTTGTCCTACATATTCACAGGGATAATTTGTGCATGTGATCCGGCAGATTACATTAGAAGAATCTCCCACCTCCAAGCGATCTTTGCATTGCATGATTTGTCATTGTATCATAGTCACTGGGCAGTGTTCAATGCCCAAGTGCAGATCTCGGAAGCGATGTTCTACTGCTTTCAAAATGTTTTTGATACATGTGTGCCATATAGTTAATCTCTTATCATCTTTCTTCCTTTCTCTCCTTTGTGTGAGGAATGGGCTTCTTGTAATAAATGCATTCTGCCCTATTTGTTCACATAGGTACCTTCTATCCAGCTGTTTAGCTTACTGGATATTACAGTGGGTTTTCACCCTGCCATGTAGGGTGCCAGATGAGAACGATAGTAGACTAATAGAGAGAGATTCCCTGAGGATGGGCTCCAGCATGAGCCTGAAAGCTCAAAAGAGTAAACCTCTGGTCCTGGTGACCAACCCAGACCGGATCTCGTAGTAATTTTCATTTGAGAGATCCTATTTTTAATCTAAACCTAAAAAGAAAAAAATAAGTTTCAAAGAAACTGATTAGTTTCATTTCATTAATGCATATACCTTATGTGCTCCACTGGCTGTAACCCATTCTCTTTGATCTTTAACCACTGAAAGTTTTTGAATAATATCTGTGAATTAAAGAAACTGAATAAAACACATGTCTCTCATATAAAATTCTTATTCTGAATAAATTTGAAGAGAAAAATCCATCGTATATTTACAAAATAGCAATCAGTTTCAGAACTTAATAGATCCTGAGACATGATTTTGAAGATTCAATGTCAGACTAAAAATGAGATGTCTGCAGCAATTGTGGGTTGCTACCGGTTCGCACTGGTTCGGGAAAACTGGTAGCGATAAATTGGTGAGGGCCGCAGAACCAATATTAATGGCTGGCTGGCCATGCCCCAGAACCGGTCCCCTGGTCGCCACCCCACCCAGTCACTTTCTTTTCCTCTTCACCACCCGGGCGGCTTGCCTGCCTAAGCTGCCTTCCCATGTGGTGCCTGCCCTGCACCCCAATTGAGCTGCCTCTTCCTGCCTACAGGTAAGTTGCGCTAGCCCCCCTCCTCCCCCCCGGGCATGCTGTGCCACCCCCACTATTCCCACCAGGCTCGCGACCTTACCTTCCCCGCCCCTTACAGAACTCTCCCCGTGCCCCATTTTGTCTCCCAGGGGCTGCAGTGAGGTTTGCTAAGGCCGAAATGGGGCGTGGGGGGGGAGTGCCTAGCAAGACTCCCTGCAGCCCCCTGAAAGCAAAAATGGGCTGCTGGGGGGGGGGGCTTCAAGGGAGAAACAAACAAAGAAATCCTCACTGTTTAGGGAGATCCCCTTGTGCACTGAGCTTGAGTTGAGAGTTTATTGTTAAGTGGCTGCTAGCTATCCTTGCTCAGGCTAAGCTGATCAATAGTCGAGCTCTAACAATGCCAGGTGATCAATGGGCATGTTCTGAGTTTCAAAAAGTCTGGCTTTTTTCCCTCCTAACAAAGACCTTCTGGGGTTCTTCACAGGAAGGGAGAAAGGAGAAAGAGAGGGAGAAAAAAAGAAAGAGAGAGAGAGAAGAAAGAAAGATAGAAAGAAAGAAAGAGAAAAGAAAAGAAAAAGAGGAAGGAAGGAAAGGAGAGAGAGAACGCAGGTATCTCTTAATAGAGACTTAAACTTGCCTGAAATTAGATCAATCCCTATATCACTTAACCCAATGTATCAGATTAAATTTTTATTGAATTATTTTTGGTATATATACTACATTTTCTTGTGTAATTTAGTTACAGTGTAAAACTAATCCATTATGTCTCAAAATAAAAGGGAGATCAAAAATCCAATTAGTGCCATGTAAATTCTGGAATCTCCAAAGTCCTTTCCCATTGTATTTATTAAACAAATTTATATAGCTACCCAAATCATATACAGTGACTTTATCATATTCGTGTTACTTTCATGTAGTTCTCAATGTGTCAATCTCCTTGCTACTCTATTTCCTCCACCAAAATTCTATTATAAATAATATTATAATTCTATTATAATAATATTCTATTATAAATAATATTAATATTACAGCTCTAATTTTGTGTATTTGCGCCAGTAATTTTCAGAAAAAGATTTATTCCTCTTACATAGTTATTTAGAAATAGCTTCATATATCAGTTTACTTTTACTATTAAAAAATGTTTTGTTGCATTATATGACTGCAAAAGCCTTTTAGCAGTTTCATGTAACAGGAAATATCCAGTAACAATTTTGAAAGTGATTGTCATACCCACAAACACCCTCTCCCCAAGAAATAGAGAAAGAGAGAGAAAGGAGAAAGAAAGAGGAAGGAAGGGAGAGAGAGAGAGAGAACTCTGTACTATTATTTTTAATTGTTCCATTATTTATCATGTGTTAATATTTTACACTGTCCCTACACCTAGAGTGATTTTACTGCCTTTCTTTTGCCCAGGGCTACCACATATTTTTCAGGGATTTACATGCATTCAATGTCTATAGTCCAGAACATAAATATGTGTTTATTTTGAAAAACAGGTTGCATAAGTCCATCTTAATATGCTATTTGTAGTATGTGATGTTTTGTACACATACAGAGAAAGAAGCAGTCTTGTGATCTTTGACTTTGGCTTGCTGTCAAACATCAGCCATAATACTAATTAGTGTTTTGAACAATATGCACAAATGGCTATTTTATATGTAAAATTACGACTGAAATATTTCTGCACCTATATTGGTTCTCACTGTCAGGAAGTTTCTCCTTAGTTTTAGGAGAAAAACTAGCTTCTCTTTGTTCAATTTCCATCCATTGCTTCTTGTTTTGCTTTCTGGTGCTTTGGAAAATACATTGCCTATATATTCTTTCTGGCAGCTCCTTAAAAGCCTGTTGCCTATCACACACTTGGGCAAAGCATGTGAGCCATTTCCTCCTTTCAGTGGTCCATGAAAGTACATCTGTGGTATGTAGATAATAAAGTTGAAAAAAGGTGAACAACATTTTTACAGAATTATAGATACGTTGAGGCTGGGTGTGACAAGGAATGGCTGGGAGGGGAGGAGCCAGGCAAGGGACTCCTTGACGTGAGTGACATTGAGTTGGCCACGCCCACCCAGTCACATGATCATGAAACCACTCCCACTGTCACATGACCAAGCCACTCCCACAAAATAAGCCATGCCCACAGAACTAGTACTAAAAAAAATTTAGAACCCATCCCTGGTCTGCAGGGGTGGAGATGTTTAAAAAATCAAGTTGATCAAGACCCTGCAAGGACTTGCCAATTTTAAAACAAATTAGCACATTTTTAAAAAATGGATAGAAATTTAATCGAATAGCTGTAGCCTTTTCTGACTGTCGCATGTGGCTATCCTTCAAATACATTAAATCAAAAGATGAAATATGTTCAGCCATGTTTAGAAAAAGCTATTTAAAATTGTGTAACCTCATTATTCCTATTTACTTAAAAAATCTATGGTTTTATTGGGTCTGATTGAACCAGGTTTAACTTTGGTATTTCTTTAAGATGTACAGTCTCATCATGTGTTACTTGTTGTGTTAGAGCAATTTCAATATCAGAAATCTTAGAAATACTAAATATTTCAACCAACATTCAAATCATCCTATTTTATAACTTTACTACTTCATTTTACTGGAAGCTAATTACTTAAAACTTACATATCATGTTGACTAATTTGTCTATGTTATGTTGCTCCTCTCCATAGGCAAGATAATCATTTGTTACTGTTTCCATATACTGTAAATGACAACACCAAAAACAAAAAAACATTATATCAAGAGGTTATGGTAACATTTTGTAACAGATATGCTCCTAACTTGTAAATGGTGTACTTTTTTATACCACATAATAATATTACAAAAACAAAAGTTTCATTATTATGACACTGAGATTGCCAGGAAAATAAAGTATTAATACAGAACATTTGTCAGGTTTTATACAATGGCTTGGTAGTACCACCCAGAATTTCTGGGAGCCAGACAGCATTTCAATTTACCTCTTTCTGCTCTTTTATTTCCTGATACTTAGTCATTTACTCAGTTCTTAGCTTACTGTATTTTAATAGAAACTTTTAGGCATAACTCCGATGGCTTAGAAATTTTACTGCATACAAGGAATTCAAAATCTTTGAAATGTATATGGGGATATCAATAGTGCATATTTTAATGTTATTGTCTTTCCCTTCCAACTTTCTAACAATTTCTTTTTTTTAATTTTCAAAACAAACTTTATTTAACTTTCAAATGTATACAAAAACAGTTAAAAACCATATTAAAATATCCATGTCTATAAATCGTAATCTATGATGAAATTCGTTTCTACTCTCTTAAGTATCTATATATGATTACTATACATATACACATATATATACATACATTATACCGTTCATTGCTTGTCCTGTTTTCATCCACATGCCTTTTGTCAGGGAAGTCATCATGGGTACTTATATAAGGTTAACATACAAATACCTTTCCAATTTTCATTCTTAATTTAAAATTCACTAAGAGTATAATAACATATATTGCTCGTTCAAATTAGCTTTCATATTCAATTAAAAGTATCATTATCCATTTTGTCTTTGTTTGATCCAATCGTACCATCTATCCCATACCCTAGAATATTTTGAGCTTTCCTCATTTTTTAATTTCTGCGTTAATTGATCCGATTCCGCACACAATTATATCTTTTGTATTACTTGCTGATCGTTTGGCAAATATTCCTTCTTCCATACTTGTGCATTCGCTATTCTCGCCGCTGTAATTATGTGGTGTATTAAGTATATCTTTTCTTTTCTAATGTTTTGTTTATAAATTCCTAATAGAAATATCTTGGGGTCTAGTTCAATTTCTTCTACTATTTGTATTATCCACATTCTAATTTTTTCCCAGGATGCCTTAGTTTTGGGGCATAGCCACCACATATGGTAAAAAGTTCCTCTAGCTTGTTTGCACTTCCAGCATTTTGAGTCTAAGTTGGGATACATTTGTGCTAGCCTCGACGGGGGTAAGTGCCATCTATACCATATCTTATATTGGTTTTCTTTATAACTTACCGATTCTAATAAATATTTATATATTTTAGATATCGTCTTCCCTTCTTTCGTTTCCATAATTTTATCTAATTTATTTGGGTTTAACTCAACTCCTCCTTCATCCCTATCTTTTCTGTATCTATTTTGTATTTGAAGGTAGGGCCACCAATCTAATTCTGTTCCCCCATCTCTGAGTTCCTGACGCGTTTTTAATATCCCGTCTGAGTCTAATATGTCTCGGTATCGTATAATTTTTTGAAAGGATATGGTGTTTGGGTGCATGACCGCCTCCACAGTGAAAAACCACCTGGGAACTTTCTTATAACACTTTTTTTTTTATTTCCAGCCAAGTATCGATTAAGGCACTTCTAATTATATGGTTCTTAAAATGATGATAACTTTTGTTCCCTGCAGTCCACAGGAAGGCGTGCCATCCCATCATTAGATCATGCCCCTCTAATTTTAGTAAACGTTGGTTCTCTAAGTTAATCCACTCCTTTACCATAACAGGCTTGCTGCTTTGTAATATTTGTCCCACGCAGGAAACCTAAACCCTCCTCTAAATTTATCGTCTTGTAGTGTGCTCAGGCTTATTCTAGGCTTTTTACCTTCCCATACAAATTTTGTCATGATGTTACTCAAATTAATAAAAAAAAATTTCTAATTTCATTGGAATGGTTTGGAATAGATAGAGGAGCCTCGGCAGGATGTTCATCTTTAGTGCAGCTATCCTTCCCAAAAATGAAATATTTAGTCCTCCCCACCTTTCTAGATCATTTTTAATTTGGTAAACCAATTTATCATAATTGTTTTTCTTTATATCTATATTTTTATTTGTCAAATTTATTCCTAAATATTTTATTTTCTTAACTACTTTTAGTCCGGGTTGTTTCTCTAATTCCTCTGTCTGTTTTATTGTTAGGTTTTTTGTTATTATTTTTGTCTTATCCTTATTAATTTTCAGACCGGCTACTTTTCCAAATTTTTCAATTTCTTTCATTAAGTAGGGTTCAGTTGCTAAACCTTGAATTCCAGAAAGAATACAAGGTTGTCTGCAAAGGCTTGGACCTTGTATTCTTCTCCTTTTATTTTAAGCCCCCTGATATCTTCGTTAGCTCTTATCCTTTGAAGCAAATTTTCTAACGTTAAAATAAATAATAGTGGTGAAAGAGGACATCCTTGCCTTACTCCTCTACCTATTCCAAAAAAATTGGTTGCTGCTCCATTAATTAATATTCTTGCCTTTTGGTTAGTATATATCGATGAAATTAATTCTTCAAAGTTCTTTCCAAATTTCATATTTTTTATCTGTTTGGTCATAAATTCCCAATTAACCCGGTCGAATGCCTTCTGTGCATCTAGGAAGATTACGGCTGCCTGTTTTTCTGGGTGTTTATCATAATATTCAATTATATTTATAACTGTCCTCAGATTATCTTTTATTTGCCTACCTGGTAGAAATCCGTTCTGGTCTATATGTATCTGTCGATTTAATATTATCTTTATCCTGTTAGCCAGTAGACTCATAAAAATTTTATAATCCGAATTCAGCAATGAGATAGGTCTATAATTTTTTATATGGGTAGTATCCGTCTCTTCCTTGGGGATCAATGAAATATATGCTTCTCTCCAAGTCTCTGGTATTTTTGCATTTCTCAAGGCTTCATTATATACTTCCAGGAGAATTGGATTCAAAATCTCGCCTAAACTTTGATATAATTCTACTGAGATCCCGTCTGTTCCTGGTGTCTTATTATTTTTCTGTCTTTTAATTGTCTCCTGTAATTCTTCTTTAGTTATCTCTCTGTTTAACATCTTTCTATCCTTTTCCGTAATTACTGAGGTCTCATCCTCCTCCAAGTATTGTTTTATTTTCACATCTGATGTCTCCTCTTGACTGTATAGTTCCTGAAAATACTGGATTGCTATCTCCTTTTTCTGTTCGATATTTTTCTGTAAGTTTCCTTGTTTATTTTGTAATTGATGTATAGTCCTTTTCTCTTTTTCTTTTCTTAATTTGTAAGTCATCCATCTCCCTGGTTTGTTTGCATGCTCAAAATATTTTTGTTTTATATATTTCAAAGAGTTGATAGTTTTTTCCTGCTCTAACAGGTTCAATTTGTGTTTAGCTGTTATCCAATTAATTTTTATCTTTTCATCTCCTGGATGGCTACCTAATTTTTCTTCCCAGGTTCTGATTTCTTCTTGTATCTTATTATACTCCCTTTCCCTTTCTTTCTTCCTTTTACTATTGTAGGCAATAGTTATGCCTCTAATATAGGCCTTTGTGGTATCCCATAGGGTCTGTAAGGATGTTTGTTCCTTAGTATTATCTTTAAAAAACCCTTTCAGTTCTTTTTCTAACGTTTTAGTATATTCCTTCTCTTTAATTGTTCTTACGTTCATCATCCATCTTCCTTTTTTTGGTATCTGCCCTTTCCATTCTATTAATATGGGATTATGGTCCGCCCATTCATTTATTCCAATGTCTACCGCTCCAATTTCCTGAACTAAGATCTTGGAGATCCATATCATGTCGATTCTTGACCAGGATTTGTGTGGGCTAGAGTAATATGTAAATTTCTGCTCCCTTGGGTTTTGAAATCTCCAGATATCTATCAAATTTAACTCTTCTGTCAAATTGAAAAATGTCTTGGGCAATAAGTTTCTCTTCTTTATATTTTTTTGATTACTTATGTAATCTTTTCTCCAGTCAACTATTGCATTCAAGTCCCCCAGTAAGCAAACTGAATCAATATTTTGTTCAATTATTTTCTCATGCACTTTTTGGAAAAATTCTCTTTGACCATTACTTGGCGCGTATAATACTACCAACAATACTTTTCTGTTTTTAATATTTATTTCGATTAACAATACTCTTCCATCCAGATCAGCATATATCAATTTGCTTTCTACCTTCTCATTCACATACACCACTACCCCTCTCTTTTTTTCTTCAGCCGAAGATGTATAAATCTTTCCTAATTTTTTGCATTGTAAATATTTTCATCTTGCCTTCTTATATGTGTTTCTTGTATGCAAATTATGTCTAATTTTTTCCTGATTAGTTTTTTTAATATCTGGTGTCTTTTAATTGGCAAATTAAGACCATTAACATTTAGTGAGATGATTTTTATATTTGAATCCATCACCTATTTTAACTATACTTCCTATTACCTCTTGTCTTTCTTTTTTGCTTCATTCATTGCTCTTGTTGTTACTCCTTCATCCTCTGATTTTCCATTTTCTTCCTGTGTCCTCCCCTCGTGAGGTCTATCCTGTTGTTCTGTGGCTATTTTAGATCTAACATTCCCTTCTAGTTCTTCTCTTCCTCTGTTGGATCTTTCTGTCTCACTTATCTGTTCATACAAGTTTTGCGCTTTCTCTATTGTATCCACCTTTATCCTCTTTCCTTGCCACGTTACTAACACTCCTTCTGGAATAATCCATCTGAACAAGATTTGCTTCCTATTTAATATCGATGTAAGGAATCTGTATTCTCTTCTCCATTCTCTCACCCGTCTCGGAATCTGTCTCAATATTATTATTTCCTTTTGTTCATAATACAGCGATTTATCTTTTGTTATTTTATATATTGTATCTCTAACTTTTTTTCTTGCAAATCTTATATGGACCTCTTGGGGGAGTTTATGTTGTCGGGCATAATTGATGTGCACACGATATACCTCTTCAAATTCCTTCATTATCTCTTCCTTATCACACTGTAGTATATTTGCTAATATCTCTGCCATTACATTACATAAATCTTCATCCCTCTCTTCCTTAATATTTTGGAACCTCAAGTACAAGTCCACTTTTTCCATTTCCAGTTGTGCCACCGTATGCTCCAGTTCTTTATTGAGACTACCCATTTTTCCATCTATTAATTTTATTTTCTCCTCTATCTGTTCTGCTTTTCCCTCCACCTTTGTAATCCGTTGTTCATTTTTTAAAATTAACTCCTGAAATAAATCTACCTTTCCATCTAGTTTTTGGATATCATCTTTAACTGCATTTTTAATATCGTCCATATCTTTTCTCGTCTGTTCATAATTCTTTACCATGCATTCTTGCATTTTTATCATAGTTTCCTGTATCGATACTAATGTTGTCTGTACAGCCTGCATTGTCATCGTAGTGGATTGCTTTTCTGTTGGAAACATTGTATCTAGTATTTTCTGTGCTATTGGAGAGGCTGTCGTTCCACTTGGTATTGAAACAATTTTCTTTCCGGTTTTCCCTGTTGTTGTTATAGTTGATGTCATCTCTTTCAAAATTTTGTGCTGTTTCTCTAATATATTATCTATTCTTTCCCAGATTCGCATCCACTATATTCTGTATTCCAGCGGAGGCGCAGGTTGGAGCAGCACGAGGAAAGAGAGCTCTGCTTTCCCATGCTGATTTTCTGTGTTTTGGTGCCCTTAAAAAGGGCGATCGGTCCGGGGGAGGACCGTGAGAAGGAGGGCAACTTCGGAGGTCCGTTGAGGAGAGGTGCGATCTTCCATCGGACCAAGGAGAGCCCTTATTTCAGACATAGAAGAAAGAAGCCCACACGGCGGATCCAGAGACCTGACGGCCCGTGTCTTTAAGAACAGGAAGACAAGAAGGGAGTGTGGTAAGAATCAGCAGCGAGAGCAAAGATCCAGCGCCACAAAGGATTTCTTTTTTGTTTAGCATCGAGGAGCCGACGAAAAGTGGATAGGATTTTAACTCCGGAAGTAAAGCAAAAAGGAGAATTGGCACGAGAGGAAAAAAGTGGCAGCAGTAAGATTGGCCAGAGTGACTCAGCAGAATTGAACTTTGACAACTGGTGGCAGTAAGTTTAAAGCTTTCCCCCTCCGTAGGGGTGGGGAAATATATATATAAATATATTGGAAAGAGAGTTTGTCTGATTAAATAAGCTCTGTTGAAGGAGAGGGCTAGTGGGCAAGACAAAGTGCAAGTGTAAAGTGATAGAAAAGAAGAAACAGATCGTCACTGTGACTGTGCCGGAAATCTTGGAACACTGGACTAGTGGAAAATATATAAACAAAAGAAGAATTCCGTTTTAGACTTTGAAATTTTAAAGAATAAAAGGAGATAATTTGAGTAAAATCCATCTGGAGAGTGACATTTGAAAACAGCAATTGGACTTAGATTGGAACTATAAGCAATAACATATTGTTTGGAATACATAAACTACACAAATATAGTCAACTAAAAGATAGTTGGGATTATAAAAGAGAAACAACCTACAACGTTATATTTTGACCTCTGATAATTATATAAATTATATATGGTAAAAATCTCATAATCCTTTATATAGCCTTAATAGATTGATTGATTGATAAATTAATTGTAGAGGATTAAGATTATTAATTTATACTAATGAAATGATTGATTGATTAGATTGTATTGCTCTCTTGTTCTCCTTCCTTTATTTTTGTTTTTCCAATAATTATTGTTAAGAAAGATTAAGTAATTCCGTTGTAACTTTTAGCATTTTTAGCAACTTTAATAATTTGAAAGTAATTAATTATTAGGATTACCTAACTAGAGTTATATAATAATTTTAATAGCTTTTTTTCTGGAGTAATAACATTCTACTTAGGAGTAATTGATTAGAGTTACATTACAACCTTATTCTTAATATCTATAATTAATATTTAATACCTATAACTTATATTTGATCCTTATATTGTATTAATATTTTTGTTAGGTACAAAGTTTAGAGTTAGTGGATCATAAACCAGTATTAGAGTAGACACAGATATTTATATATATTAAGAACATAGGTAACAATAATTTCTTGATGGTTTGCTTGATGGCCATTATCTAGCTTAATGTAATAATTTTGTATTTTTGGCAACTGCTGATCAAGATTTAAATCCTGGCATCTGAAAAGACACTGATCTGAAAGTCTGGTCAATTGTTTGTCTGTCACTTTAGATCTTTCGTGAGTGGAGGAATTCATTTGAGAAAGCAATTATATTTGGAAGTGTTAGTAGTAAAAGGAAATCAGGCCGTCAGAGAATACAATGACTGGCCATCACCAAAGCTGTCATCATCCAGAGCAGACAAAATCTCAAAGAACTAGTGAAAGATCAGAAGACGTGGAGAGACCTGGCCCATGGAATCACCAAAGACTCAAACTTGACTGAATGGATAACATCAACTGCTAAACTTTAGATCAGGGATGGTCAATTAATTTTTCCAAGGGAAAAATGTACAAAATGTAGATATAATTTGTTTACAAGAAGTTCATGTAAAAAAGGATGAGGGTAATTGTTTAGAGTATAAAAAATTTGGTAAAACATTTACCTCGTTAGCAGAAAAAAAAAGGGGGGGATAGTAATGTATGTTAAAAAAGGGATTGAATCAGATTTAAAATATAAGGATACAAAGGGAAGAACCCTTATGATTGAAATAATGAGAGGTAATTCTAAAGTATTAGTAGTGGGCATTTATGTTCCGAACAAAAAACAGGGAAAATATTTTTAAAAACTCCACGAGCAATTCGGAAAAATGGAATACGATGAAATTTGCTTAATAGGTGATTTTAATGGAATTGTGGACCCAGACAAAGACTATAAAAGTAATAAAATAAATAAAAATAAAAGAGCAAAGTTACCAAGAGCTTTTTTTGACCTAGTTGAAGAATTGAATCTAATTGATATATGGCGAATCCTACACCCAAACGATAGACAGTACACATTTTACTCCAACCCACAAAAGTCTTGGTCGAGAATAGACATGGCTTGGGTTACCATGAAGCTTGGAGCCGAAATAGCATCAGTAGAGATTAGTCCAAACATTTGGGTGGATCACAACCCCCTGGAGATAAAATGGAAAAATACAACAAGAAGGAAACATCAGAGATGGAGATTTAATGCGAATTTACTGAACGACAAGGAGTGTATTGACAAATTGAAAGAAGAAGTAAGGTTCTTCTTTAAGGAAAATGAGAATCAAGGAACATCTCCTGAAATTGTATGGGATGCGATGAAAGCTTATTTAAGAGGGGTTGTGATATCATATAGCGCATACAAAAATAAAGAAAAAAGAAAATCCTTGGAAGAGCTTTTAAAACATCTAGGAGATGCAGAAAAAAAGCTCCAAGAAAATCCCGGAGATAAAGTTACAAAAGAAAATTGGCTGATGTGGAGACATAAATTAAATATTTTAGAACAAGAAGAATTAGCACAAAAACTAAAAAGAACAAAACAATACTATTTTGAGAATGCCAATAAGACAGGCAGGTGGTTGGCCTACAAATTATAAAAAGAAAACGAAAAAGGGACGATTCAAACACTAGAAGATTCAGAGGGTAACCTCTTAAACGAAGAAGATGATAAATTAGAAAGAGCGAGGGAGTATTATGAAACCTTATACAAAGCAGAGGAGGTCCCAGAAGAAGAAATAGAGCAATATTTGATAAATGCAGAGCTCTCACAAATAGCCGAGGAAGAGAGGGAGATGCTTAACAGGGAAATAACAATTGATGAACTTAAAACAGCCCTTTCAAAACTTAAGAATAATAAATCGCCAGGTCCTGATGGGTTCCCAGGGGAAATATACAAAAAACTTGAAGAAATTCTACATCCAAAGCTACTTGAAATTTTTAATGAGGCACTGAGGGGATCAAAAATCCCGGATTCGTGGAGGGAAGCGCATGTTACACTCTTGCCAAAAGAAGGTGCTGACCAAAAGCAAATTCAGAATTATAGGCCAATTTCTCTTCTGAACACCGACTATAAATTATTTATGACTATAATGGCGGAAAGAACCAAAAAAATACTAAATGCTTGGATATATAAAGATCAAAATGGATTCCTCCCAGGGAGACAAATAAGGGACAATTTGAGAACAATATTAGATACATTAGAGTACTATGATATTCTATGATAGGCCTTAATATTTTTGGATGCCCAAAAGGCATTCGATAATTTAAATTGGAATTTTATGATTAAACAAATTAGAATAATGGGATTTGGGATAAATTATGAAAAAATGATTAAAACTATATATGACAAACAAAGGGCGAGCATCCTGGTAAACGGAGATAGGACAAGAACATTTCAGATCAGGAAGGGGGTAAGACAGGGATGCCCCCTATCTCCGTTATTATTTATCTTGGCATTAGAACTCTTGTTACGAAAAATTAGGAAAAACGAGGAGATCAAAGGACTAAAGATTAGGAAGGAGGTTTATAAAACACAAGCATTTGCAGACGACGTGGCCTTAATATTAGAAGATCCATTAGAATCTGGATCAAAAGTATTAGAGGAACTGGACAAATATGGAGTAGTGGCAGGTTTTAAATTGAATAAAACCAAAACTAAAATATTAACTAAGAATGTAACTGAGACACAGAAACAGGAGATAGAAGGAATGCTGGGATTACAGGTTGTCAAGAAAATAAAATACCTCGGAATTTGGATAACTGCAAGGTGCTCATCCCTGAAAGATGATAATTATATCCCCCTACTCCAAAAAATAAAACAAGATCTGAACAGATGGAAGAGAATCAAATTGTCACTTATAGGTAAGATAGCTGCGATCAAAATGAACATCCTCCCCAAAATTTTATTCTTATATCAAAACATACCAGTGAATTTGGATAAAAAAATTTTCTTAGAACTAAATAAAAACATTAGGGAATTTGTATGGGAGGGCAAAAAGTCGAGGATTTCACTTAAAGTGCTACAGGGGAAAAGAAATATGGGAGGATTTGGTCTCCTGGATTGGGAAACATATTTTAGGGCCGCCAAATTAGTATGGATAAGGGAGTGGGCCACTTTGGAAAATAAAAGAATCCTAGCATTAGAAGGTCACGACTTACAGAAAGGGTGGCACTCATATTTATGGGACATAGATACAAAAAAAAGAACACATTTCCGTAGACATAAAATTAGAGATTCACTAATACAAACGTGGATTGAAATCAGACAGAGATATTACAATAAAGTTCCAAAATGGCTCTCTACGATCGAGGCCTTGATCCACCCAAACAGATGGGGGATGGAGAAAATATGTAGATATAATGACATTTTAGATGGAGGAGGAGATCTTAAATCAAATGAAGATCTGAGAGACCAAGGCATAAATCTAGATTGGTGGACATATTTACAAATAAAGTCAAGATTCCAGAAAGATAAGGAAGAATACGGTATAGAATTAGGATACAATGGGTTGGATAAAATTTTGATGGGAAGCAGAAAAAGTCTTAGCTAAATTTTACAACTATTTATTAGATCAAGATAGACCCGAGGTCATAGCCAAAAATCAACTGAGTGTGTGAGAAAAAAATATTGGATATAATTTAAATTTTAATGATTGGGAAGAGGCATGGAACAAAAATTATAAGTTGACTAGAGCCGCATCATATAAAGAGAATCACTATAAAATGCTCCATACGTGGTACTTAGCGCCTGCTAGACTATCAAAGATGTTCCCTAATATGTCCCCGAATTGTTGGAAATGTGGCCACGGTCAGGGCACCTTCTTTCACATGTGGTGGCCGTGCCCCAAAGCGAAAAAATATTGGACCATAATTGGGAGATGGTTACAGGAAATAATTAGAGAAGAAGTAGAGCTGATACCAGAATTATTTCTCCTGGGAATAGCGAAGAAGAGATTTGGAAAAACAAAGACCCACGTAACAATACATATAACTACAGCTGCCAGGTTGGCTTACGCCCAATATTGGAAGGAAAAAACCCTGCCACCAGAAGAACTCGTACTTAGGAAGGTATTAGAGTGTGCAGAGATGAGCAAATTAACCTATGAATTAAATAATGATGAAAACTCAGAGTATTATACTGTGTGGGAAAGGTGGTACAAATGGATGAATGAAAACCAAAAAACAGGAGTAAAGGGTGTGTTAAATAAATAATAACAAATGGTAAAAGTGACACCAAGCAATTTTATGTATATATGTATAAACACTGCGTATCCGATGTAAATAGAAATGAAAACTTTTTGTGTCTATAAAAAATTAATAAAGTATAATAAAAAAAAAGAAAGAGAAACTGGGATTCTGTGAAGGGCCCATGCCACTCTCCTCCTGCAGCTACGCCACCGATGCCACTGATGCTGCACTGATATTTTGCCATCCACCAGCACTGCCTACTCCTTTGCTGCTGCCCCATCCCACTGCCCTGCTCCCAGCCACCAAAGCCGCAGGGCAGAATGGAACTGTTTGCAGGCCAGAGGTGGCCTACAGGCTGTAAAATGCTATAATTTTAAACTTGACAGACCAATCCTATGGGTCTGACATTCCCAACATGAAGGTGACCACATTTTTCCCAAAGGACCTTTTTCTTTTTTACATAATATATTTATGTTTACAATATATCCAACTTTCTGTTAGTTTGAAATAATAAAATGAAATGAATGGAAATTACTCTCAGCCCAGCTGTGGTATTTGCCTGTTTGCAAGTTGCCATAATGTTCTTCAAATTCTGAAATGTTCACTTTGCATTAAAATGTTTAGTGATCTTTGCATTAGCTCAATACTGAGCTTGTCTGACTTAAACAGTCCAACAATAATATGACCCAGATCTCATCACTCTAACAGAAATATAAAAATATTGAAAACTGATGACAAAAAAAGACCTAGTGACCCAGCAAGTGTGCCCTTTAGAGTTTTTTCTTTTTATTTAATTATTAAATAAATAGCTTACGTAGTTAGAACGCTAGGTTGACAATCTTGCAAGCCTGCATTCAAGACCCAAATGCTGCTGTGTAGCAGGGTGAGCTCCCATCATTTGCTCCTGCAAACCTAGCAGTTCAAAAGCGCGCAAATGATAAATAGGTACCTCTTCTGTGGGCTCATAAAAGGGGACATGACAGGAGTCCCCAACTGGGTGTTCCCCGGGCAACAGTGATATCACTGGTTAATTCTTTCAACCCAGAAACATCTCAAAGCTTCCAAAATAAATATGAAAATTTATAATTTTTTAATTTTATTCTATTTTTAATTTTTTTCTGAATGATGATTTTGTTCATCTCAAGCATGTTTAAACTCATTTACTGATTACAAGTTAATATTAACTTATATTATACCAAATAATAGCAAAGTATATAGCAGGGATTGAACATTTTGACCCTTTGGATAGTTTGGCATTTTAAATTTCTCCTTCATTTTTTAGTGGGATATAGTCCTGGGAATAGGAAAGAGATGAACAAATAATTAAAGGAGTTTCATAAAAAATAACTCAGAGGCTTTCTAGTTTGATGTTAGTCCTTTAAGGTAGATAAGGTCCAAAAAAGAGGAACAGCAAGATTTCAAAAATGTTTCTTTATAGTTGCTGAATATCGTAACAAAATCTTGAAAGCCTTTCAGAATTTTTCTGTACTACATTTTATACCAAACAAAATTCTCCTTTAACAGTTCGTTCATCCCTTTCCCACTCCCAAGGCTACATTTAGATTTTATAAATATTTTCATCTTTGGTTATCTCAATGTTTTTTGATTATCTCAAAAGCTGAACAGCCTTTATTTAGTGATCTCCTGAAAACAGAAAATTTATTTATTTATTTTATTAAATTTATTTGCCGTTTATTTCATCATAGGGTTACTCTTTTGAAGACTATGTATATAAACAATAATTTATTTCAGAATAACTGTACCTGTGCTAAACTGTCGATTCCACCCAGACTGTGAAGAACTTCCTGAAGAAGAGAAAACAAAGGTAAGTATGTCAAATGTATTTCCAATTATATTTATTATTTCATTAGGTTTAGCAGAAAGGGTAAAATGTCTGTCCTGGCTACTAAGGAGTTCCATCTGGCAGGACTCAGACAGCATGCCTTTACTGCTGTGGCCCCTGCCTTCTGGAATATCATTTCCTCTGAGATGAGATTGATGCCATCCCTGCTTGCCCTCTGAAAAGTCCTTAAAACTAAAACATGGGGTTTTTTTCATTAGCCCTGGAGATCCCAGGATGAATAAACAAGATGGCTCTGTGATGTCAAGCGCCTGTTGTTCTGCATGGATCATGACTGCATGGATCATGACTCAGACACTGACTTTGACTTTGAAGAAGTCACTCCAGCATACCCTGTGGAGTATGAGCGTCACAAGATACAAAGCCAAAGATCAGTGAAATTATAATGATATAGGCTCTTCAAGCCCTAGCACCCAGTGAGTGCAGAGGAGAGCAGACATTCCATCAGGTATCTAGCCAAGAAGGCAATTAATACCTTGATAGTGACCGTTAGCCGCAGCCTGATTTAAGAAGCAATCCTGCAAGAAACATCCAATTCATCTATGGCTCTTTATGGCATTTGTATGGATTCTGCCTGTGAAATTATGATCTTTGGATTGGTTGATAACCATGATCTAGTTCTTAGAATCTTGGACTATTTCATACTATTCTTCTTCTACATTACTACTATCATCATCATCATCATAGTTGGAAGGGGTCTTTTAGGTTTTCTAGTCCAAACCTCTGCTTTGCAGAGATCCTATACCAGTTTGGACAAATAGATGTCCATTCTCTTCTTAAAACCCTCCAGTGATGGAGCACCGACAACTTCTGTAGGCAAGTCATTCCATTGGTTGATAGCTTCATTGTCAGGAAATGTCTCCTTAGTTCCAGGAGTAGGATGGTTCTCTACTTTATTAGTTTCCATCCATTGTTTCTTGTCTTGCCTTCTGATGCTTTGGAACCTGTGCATTTGGTTTTTCTTCCCTAAGTACAAAATCTTCCTTTTCTCAACATTGGATTTAATTAGATAGGACCTGTGTTCAAGTGTATCAAGATCTGTCTGGATCTTGGGCCTATCTTCTGGGGTTTTAGCTATTCCTGCCAATTTGGCATCATCTGCAAATTCAATGAGCTCCGCTTCTATTCCCTCATCTAAATCGTTTATGAAGATATTAATTAAAGAGTATTGGGTCTAAAACAGAACCTTGAAGTACCCCATTACTTACTTCCCTCTATGTAGGTGTAATTCCATTAACCACTGCTTGTTGAGTGGGGTTTGTCAATCAGTTATAAATCCTTCTGGCGGTGATGCTATCTATCCCACATTTTTCTAGTTTATCAAGAAATAGGTTGTGGTCCACTTTGACAAATGTCTTATTGAAATCCAAGTATGAAATCCTGTTACATGCTCCTATTAACAGTAAATCATTCAGGCAAGTGCCTGTCAGACACCGCTGTAGTTTGCATACTTTGTTATTTCATTGACCTTGCGTAAACTGTGAACTCATCTGGGGTTGAGCTGATGGAGGTAATGCATCCATTCCTGCAAGTCTTGATCTCTTGGCAACTTTTTATACCATTGACCATAGTATCTTTTGTCTGACTTAGAGAATTGAGGGTATCTGCACTGGATTCATCTCCTTCCTCTGAGGGTGATCTCAATTGGTATTGATATGAAGCAAGAGATCCAACTCACAGCCCCTGCTTTGTGGGGTGCTGCAGGGCTTGGTGTTTTGTCTGCGCCTTTTTAATATTTACATCAAACGGATGTGATCATCTGTTTCCATGGGACAAAATATCATCAGTATACTGATGACACCCAGTTATATATCTCTGTCCTGGGCTAAACGAGTGACACTGTGGAAGTTTTTTTGTGATACCTGGAGGCTGTAGGGAACAACAGACTTCAGCTGAATCCTGGTAAAACAGAGTGATTGTGGGTAGGCCCTGCATCTGGAAGTTTACCATCTTTAGTCTTGAATGGTGTTCATTACCCCAGACTGATTCAATGCATAATCTGGGGGTCCTCTTGGACTCATGCTCTAGCTCAAAAACAGTTATTAGCTGTGGCTAGGAGAGCCTTTGTTCTACTTAATGGTGTGTGCTAGTTGCACTCTTTCCTGAGTAAGGAGGCTTGCTACTCTATCACTCAGGCCCTGATCATCTCCCATTTGGACAATTGCAATGAGTTTTACATGGGGCTACCCTTGAAAAGAATCTGGAAGCTTTAGATGGTATAGAATGCAGCTGAATGAGCAGTGTTAGATGCCCAACAATGTTAGACGCACTGCATACTTTCCCTGCATAAGCTTCATTGAGTAGCATTTTGCTTCCAGGTCCAATTCAAGGTGTTGTTATGATCTTTCAAGTCCTAATGCACAGAGCCAGGTTATCTATAGAATTGTGTTCTTTCTGTTACATCAGCCCATTCCATTTGGTCAGGCAGGGAGGATAGGTTGCGGACCTTGTCAGTAAAAGAATTCCAACAGGTTGGAAGAGAAAGTTACCCCCATCCTCTGGAACATTCTCCCCCAGGGGTGACATGGGCTCTACTCTCTTGGCCTTTCAGAAAGATTTGAAAACATGTCTCTGCTGTCTTGCTTTAGGCTTTCATAGGGAGCATGCAGCCCTATGACTGGTTAGTGCCTGAAAGCCTCGGTCTGCCTTTTTATTAATTTTTAATGTTGAATTTTAATAATCTTTACCTCTTCTTAAATTTTATTATTTAAATATTTAATATTTAAAATTCATGTTTTAATATTTTTGTACAACACCTAGAGTCCCTCTATGAGAGAAATGAGTAGTTTCAAAATTTGATCAATAAATAACAAATAAATTAAATTGTGTGAGAGGCAGTATTTGAAACCAGAAGAACAAGAGTTTTTTTTATTATTTTTCTTTTTATTTGAGTCTTTCATGATTTTAAATATTATTAGGTTTGTATGCTACCTAATGTCACATGTTTTTAGAGATAATGTAAATAAATTTTCAAAGAATTGCTTGTACGACAAAATAAATTCTTGGAGAAGCGTATTACCGTGTTTCCCTGAAACTAAGTCAGAGTCTTATTTTCTTTTGATCCCTGAAATATGGCCTTGGCCTTATTATTAGAGGGTCTTATCCCTAAACCTCGGCCCCAGAGCACTGACCAGCTGTTTCGCCGGTGCCGCTCAGGCCACTGCCTCCACAATTGTGGCGGCTTTTTCGTTGCTTCCCTGCAGACAGCACAAGATGAGGAGGAGAGGCGAGGGGAGGTGGGGTGGGAACATGCCCCACATGCATCTGCTATCCACATGAATGATCTTCTCCTCCTGGGGAAGCACGTTTAGCTCCCCAAATCTGGCTTGCCGATCTTGGCCGGCAAGAGGGAGTGGCAGGTGGAGAGGAGTGGGGAAGGAAGTAAATGGAATGGTGTGTTTTGGCACTCCTCTTTCTGCCTACAATCTGATGAAGTGTGTGAGCAGGTTAGTGCATCTTCAGTAGGATTCTACTTTTTTTCTTTTTTTTCATATAAAGTGCATTGTGAACAGAACATGATCAGACTGCTCTCCCCTCTTAACTTTGGCTGGCTCCACCACACACAGGCCTGATTTCAAGGATCCTGTATCTTTCTTTCAGGATCATCTGGAGTAGTGTGGCTTTGCAAGAAAAGAAGACTCCTCCTCCTGTTCGTTGTTGATGGGGGCAGCTGGAATAAGAACTAGTTTATAAATATTGTGTCAGAAGATAGTTGTTTAACTTCAATCAAGATGAAGATGAAGAGAAGATGAAAATTGAACTGAGACAGAAAATTTATTTGATATAATTGCTGTGCATTTTGAAAGAACATGAAGTTTATAATAAATATGTTGGATACTATATTTATCAAGAGAAGATCAAGATTTGGATTATTAAGATAGAAAACGATTAGATATGATTGTTATATATTTTATTAGTATATATTAAGGGGGTTTGATTTACATAAATAATTATTAAGGTTTATTATTAAGGAAGGTAATTGGAATGTACCTAATTTTAATCAAGATGAAGGATTAAAAATTGAGTGTCTGATACAGAAAATTATTTGATATGGATGTTATATGTTGCACTTAGCGGGATTGATAGAAATGTTAACATTTTGTAGTGGGGTTTAAAGATTAAAAGAGTATTATTGATGGATAACTGAGTATTCGAGGTAAAATTGGTAATTGAGGTAAATATTCTTATTATTATTAGTTTTTTTATTATATTACTAAATGTTTCACTGTATCTTTTTTAGTTTAATATAAGTACGGGTTTTTTTTTTAAATTTGTAGCGGAAGTCAAGGTGGGGGTTGAGGGGGATTGGGGGTGTTTAAAATACTTGATAAGTTTATGGTTAGCAAATATCTGATAGAATAATTTTATATACATTTACTAACTGGAAGTCAAGGGAGGGAAGGGAGGGGAGGGAAGGGGGGTGGGAGGGGGAAAATGGGGGGGGGAATGAAAAAATTGTATTGTAAAACTTTTTCAATAAAAAAAAAGAAGACTCCTCCACATCAGGCATCTCCACGCAGCCTCCCAGCGGTTTGCAGCCTGTGTGGGGACGAAGGGCCCACTTGGCAGGCACGGCAGTCTAGGATGGAGGCCCATTTCCTGGAATGGCAATGCGAGAGATGGTCAGGTGCTCCCAATCAGAGTTCCAGGTCCAAGGGCCGCAGTGAAAGCCCACCATAGAGGCAGGGGCTCATGCCATCAAGAAAACACTTCCGGCGAGGGGCTTCAGGAGTTAAAGTCATGGCACCTTTGCAAGAACAGAGTTCCCCTTATAGAAAGAAAAGTCTGGGTCTTTCAGCGAGAAGACAAATTTGACATGTTCCTCTGCCCATGGCAAAAGGCAGCCAAAGTTAAGACAGGGGAGAGCAGTCTGATAATGTTCTGTTCACAATGCACTTTATATGAAAAAAAAAGTAGAATCCTACTGAAGATGCACTAAACTGCTCACACTTCATCGGACTGTAGGTGGAAAGAGGAGTGCCAAAGCATTCCATTTTTTTTCTTCCCCACCCCTCCCCACCTGCCACTCCCCCTCGCCAGCCGAGATCAGCAAGCCAGATTTGGGGAGCTGAACATGCTGCCGCCACCAGGGAGAAAAAGAATGTCAGAAATGGGCTCTTTCGCAGCACCTCCTTTCTCTCTTCTTCTCCCGAATGGCAGCGGTACATCCAGCTCACCGAAAAGGCCATTCCTCATGGATGGCAAGTGTGTGTGGGGGCATAGAGCATGTTCCCCCTCCCTTTCCCCCCCCCTCTCCAGCCTCGCCTCATGTCATGTTGTTTGCGAGGCAGCTGCGCATGCATCTAAGTATTGGGGGGGCTTATTTTCAGAGGGGTTTATTTTACCTATTGCGCTCGAAAGCCCAATTGGGCTTATTATCCAGACATGTCTTAGTTTTGGGGAAACATCGAAGGAATTTGTGCTAATTGGAGCAACCTTGAAGTGCTTGGTATTCAGCTTTATGAATTTTTATGACAAGATAATTGATATGCGTCAGACAATGATTCTTTCTTGGGTATGGTAACAGTAGAAGAGTGGGGAAGTAACTTTGCCAATTATGAATATTTATGCTTTCATCATCTATCACCTATGTATATGCATGATTATATAATTTTCTCCTTTCCTGAAATATATGAGTGTATAGTTTATCTGTAGGAGTCCCCCCCATTATTTTCTGGAGGGAATTCCTATTTATTTATTATTTATTAATTATTATTATTATTATTATTATTATTATTATTATTATTATTATTATTATTATTATTATTATTATTATTATTAATAATAATAATTTATTTTTTATTTATTTATTTATTTATTTATTTATTTATTTATTTAAATTTATATACCGCCCTACTCCCGAAGGACTCAGGGTGGTGAACAGGTACAAGATAAAAATTACATCATACAAAAGTTAAAAACCATTAACATTTTAAAAGTACATTAAATAATTTGGCCCAATATGAATTTAAAAAAACACTCAATTTGTATAAAACTTAAAGATTAAAAGGGAGAGTCAAGTCAGACCAGCCTGCTGGAATAAAAATGTTTTGAGGGCGCGGTGGAAATCTGGGATTCTCCGTATCTCTGGGGGGAGCTCATTCTAGATGGCAGGTGCCCCCACAGAGAAGGGTCTCCCCGTTGGGGCCGGCAGTCGACACTATTTGGCCGATGGCACCCTGAGGAGACCCCTCTCTATGGGAGTGTACTGGTCGGTGAGGGGCTACTGGTGGCAGAAGGCGGTCTCGTAAGTACCCTGGTCCTAAGCCACGGAGCGCTCTAAAGTTGGTGACCAAAACCTTGAAGTGCACCCGGAAGACCACCGGCAGCCAGTGCAGCTTGTGCAGGAGGGGAGCCACATGGGAGTGCCACGTCGCTCCCATAACCACCCGCGCAGCTGCATTCTGGACCATCTGGAGCCTCCGGGTGCTCCTCAAGGGGAGCCCCATGTAGAGAGTATTACAGTAGTCCAGGCATGAGTAACCGTACATAATGAGTCCCGATCCAGAAAGGGACGCAACTGGTGAATCAGGCGGACCTGATAAAAAGTCCTCCCGGCCACAGCTGTCAAATGCTCTTCTAAAGACAGCCGTGAATCCAGGACGACACCCAAGTTGCGAGCCCTATCCGTGGGAGCCAACGACTCGCCCCCAATCGTCAGTGATGGCACCAACTGACTATATCAGGACGTCGGAAACCACAGCCACTCAGTCTTGCATGGGTTGAGTCTGAGTCTGTTTCTCCCCATCCAGATCCGCACAGCCTCCAGGCACCGGGACATCACTTCAAGCGCATCATTGGGGTGATCCGGGGTGGAGATATACAGCTGAGTGTCATCAGCGTACTGGTGGTACTTCACCCCGAAACCACGAATGAACTCGCCCAGAGGCTTCACATAAATGTTGACCAGAAGGGGCGAGAGGACCGATTCCTGTGGCACCCCACATACAAGGGGCCTTGGGGTCGACCTCTGCCCCCCTGTCAACACAGACTGTGACAGGTTGGAGAGAAAGGAGGAGAACCACCGCAACACAGTACCTTCCACCCTCAACCCTTCCAACCGGTGCAGCATGATATCATGGTCGATGATATCAAAAGCCACTGAGAGGTCTAACAGGACCAGGACAGAGGAGCAACCCCTGTCCCGAGCCCTCCAGAGATCATCAACCAACGCGACCAATGCCATTTCCGTGCTGTACCCAGGCCTGAAGCCCGACTGGAACGGATCTAGATACGCCAATTCATCCAGGTACTGAGGCAGCTGTCACGCAACCACACTCTCAACAACCTTCGCAACAAAGAGAAGGTTGGAGACTGGACGATAATTTGCCAACACTGCCGGGTCCAGGGAAGGCTACTTGAGGAGAATCCTCACCACCGCCTCTTTCAAGGTGGTGGGGAAAACACCCTCACTCAAAGAATCATTTATAATCCCCTGGAGCCAGCCTCGTGTAACCTCCCGAGAGGCCAGTACCAACCAGGAGGGACATGGGTCCAATAAACATGTGGCTGCATTCAGTCTGCCCAGTATCCTGTCCATGCCTTCGGGAATCAGAGGACCAAAGTCTTCCCAAATAATATTCCCAAGACCTGCCTCCGTCATCCCTCCTGGATCTACCCAGTCAGTGTCAGTGTTCCCGAATCTGAGCAATTTTGTCATACAGATATTGTACAAAGTCCTCAGCCCTACCCTCAAGGGGTCCTCCCGCACCCCTGGTGACGCAGGGAGCAGGTCACTCTAAACAGGGCGGCTGGGTGATTATTTGATGACGCATTAAGAGCAGAAAAATGATTACTCTTCTCCACTTTTATCACTACCAGGTAGGTCTTAATATAAGACCTTACCAGTGTTCGGTCGGATTCAGAACAACTAGCCCTCCAACTGCTCTCTAGGCGTCTTTTCCAGCGCTTCATCTCCCTCAGCTCCTCGGTAAACCAAGGGGCCAGGTGAGACTGGTGCCGGGTCAGAGGCCGCAAAGGCACGACCCGGTCCAAAGCTATAGTGCACATTTTAAATAATTACTTCAGTAAGCCTTGATTATTGATTTTAGGGTCCTGTATTTGGGTCCATGTTGGCAAACAGAAAATTGGTTTAGACCAGGGGTGTCAAACTCAAGACCCGTGGGCCACAGGGTGCTTAGATCTGGCCCCTGGAAACAGTGAAGGACCAGCCCAAGGTGCCTCTGTCAGTGAAAACAAAATTTTGGCACATTGCCTTCCCGAACTCCATTTTCGCTGTCAGAGGATTGCAGGAGGCAGTCGCAGCTGAAAACGGAACACATGAGCCTGTTCTCACTGGTAGAGCGTTCAGACCACCACAGGCACCTCCAACATGTCGGGCTGGCCATGCCCACCCTGACCACATCCATCCCACCCATCCCCGAGATCAAACACAACCCTGATGCGCCCTCAAGAAAATTGAGTTTGATACCCCTGGTTTAGACCAATTTAACAGAACTGAAAACTATACTGTTGCTCTTTTACTGTTTTGCTGAATTAATTGTTATTTATTTATTGAATAAAGCATTAAAATGTTTTAATGCTTTAATGTTTTAATGCTTTAATGTCATTTAATAAATAACACAAAATTGTTTATTTATTGAATAAAGCTTTAAAATGTTTTAATGCTTTATTCAATTAATTCAATGTAACAAAAAAGAGATCTTTTTTATGGACATGTACAGTACCTTGCTGCAATAGTGAAAAGAATGAGTTGCTTTAAATTATTTATAGATTTAGAACAATGCTGACAAACTGAAAATGCATTCACCAGATCATTCCATATTACCATGACAATAATCAGAATATAATTTACTAACTAGATTGGACAAATGACATAACGAAATATAACTTGTTACTAGAAAAGCCACTGACTTGCATTGATAATTAACTATTAGTTACATTTGTGTTACAGAATATAATGCTGAATGTTTTAAGAGGTAAACTAAAGGCAAGCCAACCTGATAGCATGGATCTCTCATTAATAATCTTATACAAATTAAAATTCTTAGAAAATGGACAGATGAAGCTCGGTTAGCCCATTCCCTGCAACAAATAAGAAATAATACCACATATTAATAACTGTAGGCCAATATATTCGGATTATGCAACTTCATATTTTTATAGCTAATAGTCAAGACAATTACAGACAAGAAAATAGCATTTCATAAACTGGATCCATATAGATAACTTATTCCCAATAATTTAACTTATTTTTTATTAAACGTTATGCTGTTTACCATAGTATAAATTTAGAACAAAATTAAAACAAACAAACAATTTTATTGCCTTCAAGTTTTAGACTACAAACCAGCTCTTTTAATAGCAACACAGACTATGAGTGTTTAAATACAATAAAATCTCAAGCTTATAGACCTCAGTTTAATGAACTCAAGCAACCTTCATATAAAAAACAGTCAGGTTTGCCCATTATTGATGAAGAGAGACATTTTCTCTACAGTGCATCCTAAGTTTATGAAACAGAGGGATGCAGGAAACCTTCATCCAAATCAATACGAAATATGTTGATTCTAAATAGAGCATTAGTTCACTTTCTGGAATTTTTGTAATTCTATTCAAGAATCTCAATAAATCTTATTACCATGTTTCTCCAAAAACTCAACCCACCCCAATAATAAACCCAAGCCTAATTTTTGGGGAGTGGGCCTAATATTACCCCTACCCCAAAAATATGCCAAGGGGATGGGCATTGCCAGCACGAGTGGCAGCGTGGGTGCAGGGGTGCAAGCTGCAGTCTCCTGGCCCCTTGGGGCAGTGCAAATACAACTTTTGCCCTTCTCTTTCTGGGCGCAGTGCTTCTGCTTGTTGGGTCGCTTCCCTGAAGCCAGCAGCTCCATGCCTAGCTGCTTTACTTTTTCTTCCTTTTGGGGAAGGTCGCAGGAGGCTTTCTGGTGAAAATGGGGAGGGGAATTTTGCTGCCTGTCATCCATTCCTCCCAGCTCAGCACAGACTGAGGGAAGCGTGACAGGCAACAAAATCCCCTCCCCATTTTCCTCCGCTGAAGGTTCGGAATGGAGTTTTTTTGGAGAACAGGAGGAAAATGGGAAGAGGATTTTTGTTGCCTGTCATCCATTCCTCAAGGTCAGCACACACTGAGGGAAGGATGACAGGAAGCAAAATCCCCCTCCCCATTTTCCTCCCATTCGCCAAAAAGCCTCCATTCTGAACGCTGAATGTTCGGAATGGAGGCAACAGCACATCCAGCTCACCAAGTCTGGCCTGCTGCACCTCAAAAAAAGTAAGACCGCCTCAAAAGTAAGCCCAAGTGCTTATTTTATGAGAAACACTGTAAATAGAACTCTTTGAGAATTGTCCTTGTAAATGAATCATTATTAGTTTAGGCATCTGCCAAAACCTGACAGCAATGACAAAATTGAATCCAAATATCCTATCCCAAATAACGGACAAAGTCTATTAACTCAAGGTTTTATTTATATTTCTGGGAAGGAATAAGTGGGATGAGTGGAGAAGCCAGTATAAAGATTGACAGAAATAAACTGAGGAGTAGGTGTATAGATCAATAATAGCAAGAGGAAGACTAATGGATAGTACAATTTTAATCTCTTGATAGCATGCAAGCTGCATCATAATAATGTCATTATGCAAATAAATACCATATTTTTCGGAGTATAAGATGCACCGGAGTATAAGATGCACCTTAATTTTGGGGGAGGAAAACAAGAAAAAAAAGAATTCTACCCCTGCCTACCAGCATTTAAGGTGGTGCTGCTTTAGCTGCTCTCCTCCTCCTGCTGCAAGCGAGAGGTGCCTCAGAAACTCGGCTGGGAAGAGGGCATCAACTGAGAACTGAGAAGTTCTTTTCCAGAAAACTTATTGGTGTGCTCCTGCGATCCGCAGGGACTCCTCTCTTTCTCCCAGAGATCCCTCGCATACTCTGAGGGAAGGGTTCACTTCTTCAGGACAGTCTGTGGGGGGGTGGAGAATCTGCCCGGCAGCTTTGGGAAACTAGGCGGGCCTCACAGCTTGCAGCTGGTCACCCCTCTGGTCACCCAGCAGGCAGCTCAGAGCAGACAATGGTTGCGATGACTTCACTCCTCAGCAATGTGAGGAGCCGCCGCCATTATCTAAGCCCTCTCCACACCCAGGTGCTGAGCCAAGCTGAACAGGAACCCCTAAAGTGAAATATCCCTCCTTTCCAGCCACCGCTGTCCATTGGCCGAATTCCCCAATGCAATTCTCAGAGCCACGTTTCAGGCAGTCCCCTTCCCGATTCCAAACATGGGGTGTGCAGAGGCAAAAAAAGTGCATCACGTTTCAGGCGGCAGATTTGAACAGGAGGAAAGAGAAGGTGAGTCTGCTGAGAAGGAGAGTGAGGGCACATGGCTCTGCAATGTGCAGAAAAGCATTTTCAGGTGGCAGCAGTGCGATCCCCTCCCTGAATCCAAAACGGTTCCTGGTTCCCTGCTGCACATTTCAGGGAAACTGGCTACTGCCTGAAACGGGGCTTTGATAATTGCATGGCGGAATCCAGACAACGGGCAGCGGTGGCTGGAAAGGAGGGACATTTCACTTTAGGGGCTCCCGTTCGGCTTGGCTTGGCTCCTGAGCGCGGAGAGGGCTTAGGCGGAAGTGGCAGCTCCTCACATTTCTGGGGAGTGAAGTCATCATGACCATTGTTTGCCCTGAGATGCCCACTGGGTGGCCAGAGGGGTGACTAGCTACAAACTGTGGGGCCCACCTTGTTTCCCGAAGCTGCCGGGCAGATTCCCCCCCCCCCAGACTGTCCCAAAGAGGTTTGTTCCTCAGGCTGTGCCCCAACCCAGATCCCCGGCGCCTGGAACTGCCCAAAAATGTCCAAAGGGTGGGGGCTGGCGGGTGAGCGGGGCTCCATTCGGACTATAAGATTTTCACCCTCTTTTGGGGAGTAGAAAGGTATGCCTTATACTCCAAAAAATACAATAAATCACTGCAGAAAACATACTTTGACAGAGTAACAAATACTTCATGCCTCCCACGTCTCCATCCATTATTAAATCAAGATTTCAATAACTTCAACACTCAAGAAAAAAGCAAAAGCAGACTGTTTGAACTAATATGAAAAAAAAACCTCATCTTTATTTTTTTGCAACTAATTTTTTTAAAATTTTAATTTAACACCCTTTAAAATGCAAATACCTAACTATACGACTGTAAGTCACATTTCAATTTATTTTCCTCTCACTCATTCCGTCTCAGAAATAGCTGTGATTAAAATGACGGTTCAAGGTTTATGCTGGCCATCAAGTCAATTTTTAAAAATAATCTAGTAAAAAACAATGGTGGTACTGCTGTAGATGTAAATAAACTTCCCAAAATTGGATTATTTGGAGCAATCTCTCTGGGCCTATGGCTCTTTTAGAGTTTTCCTGCACAGAAAAGGATTTATTTAAACTATTTAATTTTCAGTTAATAAAGAACAAATAAATTTAATATAAAACTAAAACATAGCATGAGGCCTTTGAAATTTAGCCAAATTATCACATTATATGAAAAAATGCAATTTAAATCAGACTGACTGAACTTAAAGGGATTTATGACTGAGTTAAATCCCATACATTTAGTGAATGTGTTCTATCCCACTAATATAGAATTAAGGTACTGGACCCATGCTCAAATCCTCCTTGACCACATAGTTCACTTTCTCATCTCCAGTCTCACTGGATTGTTCTTGTTAGTTTAAAATGAAGAGAACCTTTGTATATTTCACTTTAAGACTTTGGACTCCAGAAGTAATTAAACCAGTCAAATGTCAACAAATGAACCAAACTAAATCTGAGAAATCAACCTGATTTTAGCGGTGGTTTGGGAAATGGAAGGAGAGTATTTTGCCTTTGGCAGTGTTCTGCTTCCATGTAGAAACTTCATTTCACCCAATGGGGAGAAGAAAAAAAAAGATTCTAAGATTGTTGGGGGATTGGCAACTGTGTTATTAATGGCTTCAGGGTAACCACAGGCCATGTGTTACCCATTTGTCTTAGGGAAAATACAATAATAATATAATAAAACCCTTAAAAAAACAAACAAAAGAAAGCTGATATCCATATTTTATTTAAATAGCTATTCCGATTCTATGAGAAGCAATGTACACAATTTATTGGAACATTTGAGAATATAAAAAAAATCCTTGCTTTTTACAGTTAAATTTAAATTTAATGTTATGATCTGCAAGTTGAGATTGTATATTAACATGTACTATAGGTTTTGCATTCGTAGATATGATTTTGAACATTAGCAATTTTACTAGCTACAGTAGGTCTATGATTATACTTCTTAAGGAAAAGAATAGCAGCAAGTGTAGGATCAAAACGAGTGTTCACATTCTTGGTTTTTATTTCCAAAATCATTGAATTTTGCCAAACAGATCTGCAAAAAGTTTATCATGGAATATGGTTTTATCAAATATTGACATGAAACCATTGGGTGACATCACCCACTACCATGGGATGAGGTACCATCAGTATTTAGATGAAACTCAGCTCTACATCTCCATCTCTGGTCATCAAAGTGATATTGTGGCTACCCCTTTGCAGTACTGGGAGGCTGTTGAAGCAGGAGGGAAAAATACCCTAAAATTATTAACAGAATTAGCAGAAGTTAGCTTGCTTGCTTGTATGTTGTAAGCCTTAGGAAAGTACAGGGAACTTGCTAAATGTAACTTTGTGCTTAATGACCTCTGTGTTAGATAATTCCTGTAACAGAAAACATTGCAAGAAGGGTCTACCGAACGTAATAGATGCTTTAAGAGATTACCCATATATGAAAATATAGTAAGATAACCAATAATGTAAACTTTTCCTTTTTATGTTTTGCTGTGTTAAAGCTAGATAAGAGTAACGCCTCCGGCGAGGCTGGGACTCCAAAATGTATGGGTCACACTTTGGGCGTAGCCCGGGGTTCAGAATTTGACATGTTAATGCTCTGAACCTTTGCGCAAATAAACCTATGTTCTCCAACCTTTGTGGTCTTGTCTCCTGAAATTGGTAAGAAGAGTTTCCCACAATATTTCTGGCGAGCCAGGCAGGAGCCAATGAGTCTTGGGACTTTCTGGAGGGTCACCCCTCTGCCGGGGGCCTTGTTGAGTTAGAGAGAACTTCCCAGGTACCATCGGACACTTCGTTCCGAGGGACTTACAGGTGACACAAGGCTCTGGCAGCAGTGGTCGACACCTCCAAGAACCACCTGTAAAGGGAAAGGAGACTAGGAAATTCTTCAGCCGGCCAGAGGACGTAGGACATGTCTGCAAGCAAGTATTGGGTGTGGAAAAATCTCTCCCTATAAACAGGGATGGAGGAGAGGACTGATCATCCTCTTGGAAAAAGGTCGGAGGAGTGTTGAAAGTGTGTGGTGTGAAAGGCTACTGCGGTTCCCAAGGGTGACTGTGAATGTCCAGCATCCTGGGCCAGGAGAAAGCGAGTGTTCACAGTTCTCATTGGAGATCATGGCCATCCAGCTCCCTGGGTCGGACGTGAAAGTGTGAAACAAAGTCCTTCATGTCATCACGAGAGGAAAGGACCCCTTACCTTACTCTCATATCCCTTCTCCCCATCTGTCTTGTCTGGTACCCCAAGAGGATCATGGGGAGGGTGGAAGCGTGCCCCTTACTCCGTTGGGGTGTATGTTGAAATGCAAAAGGTTAAAAGGGCCATTCCAGTCTTACCTAGTAGCCCAGCTGAACCAAAGTGTAAAACCCCACATAGGAAGGGGAAACATGGGAAGTTGCAGCTTGAGGGTGGTATATACCCCTTTAGGAAACTTGTTTGAGGCGTAAGACGAGAGGCAGATGCCTGTCCTGGCCAGCCTGAAGAAGAGAGAGGAAAACAGATGTAGGAAATGGGCTTTGCTGGGGGATGACACAGGAAAACCAATTTGGCTAAATAAAGGTCCTTAAAAGAAAAGTGGAGTTCGAACTTGCTCATGAGAGGCCTGGCCAAGTGTAAATGATGTGTGACCAAAAGTTTCTATACATTTTGGATCTTTAAAAATAGGCCAGCGCCTGCTGGGAGATCCAAGCTAGAAAGAGCTAGACAGAACATCCTCGGGGCAGAGACAATCCAGTGCTTGAGGAGATAGAACAATGGATGTAATTTTGAGTAGAAGTGAGAAGTTCACTAAAACAATTAGAAAGAATCCCAAACTGTAAATAGATCTGACTAGTCCTTAAAAGAAAAATATTTAGAAGTTGAAAAGTGCCACCATACAGTAAGATGATTCAGAGGTGGGGGCTCACCAAAGAAGATATGGTTAGTTTATGCTGTTATGTGTGGTAGGAGGAACCCAGAGGAGGAGAGAAGAAATACTGCAGTGTTACAAAAATTCTGAGAATTGACCATTCTTAAAAGAGTTAGAGAATTCTGGAAGAACTAAGACTAGAGAAGAAATTGTTTACTGTTCTTCCCACCAGGGGTTTAGCAGGTAATTAAAAAAGGTAAAAACCTGTCTAAATGGAAAGACTCAGATAATTTGAAATGATTAATTGGGTATGATTTCTGTTAAAAATTATTTTGTTAAGATATGTGCGTTCCCTAATTCAACTGAAATCTAAGGCGGGAATGACTAGTGTGTATGTCTAAGTCTTGTGTATCTTCAAGGTAACTGCAACTGTTAAATGCCTGATCTCTAGAGATATGAATTTTAAATCGTTAGAAAAGAATTGAAGGTGTTGAGAGGAAGGAAAAAGACTCACCCAGTTTGGTTAGGCCATCTAGACAGGGGTGAAGAACAGAGTTCGACTTTTCTTTCTTCTCTGTGCTCTAAGATAAGCTCAAGTTTATGAGAAAATGTTTTAAGTTCTCGTAACTTCAATACTGATATGTTGCTGTTCTTTCAAACTTTGCTGCAAGCTATCTACCCCCCCGCCCCTCTAATCCTGCAATGTCTTTCCTCACCCAGAAAGGAGGGAGGGGATCTCGTTCTCATGTCTTTTAGCCCTGAACGGATGACTCTGATCTGTGGTAGCAGAGCACATGGTTCCAGTGGAGATAAGAAGAAAGGGCAAAGTCACTTCAAAGAACGGACCCTCCCTTTCTTTCTCTTGGAGCATTGATGGACATACTGTTGAGTGAAAATGCATCTCTTCTCTGCGCACAACTTATAAAAAGACTTTGTTTGCATCTAATTGAGATCTTTGCTTAGCCACAAAAGTAACAAAACTTACTTTCCTTCTTTTTGCATCCCAAATTCCATTTGGATTTAACTGAGTAAAGTATTCTGCTCAGCAGTAAAAGGACAGAAAGAAGAAAGACAGTTCTTGTTTTAGCTAAGAAGATTGCCTGCAATGAAGGGGTCCAGGGCTGCATGTATGAATCACCCTTGCAAAGTTGTGCATGTGTTGTTTTAGACGTTTACCTCGGCAGTAAGATGAGAAAGGCCTTGTTTTAGCACAAAGCAAGCAAGCCACATGGCCTCTGTGGAAATTGAAATTGCATGATACAAGTTGCTTTCTCAGCCTAGTCAGCTCAATCTGCATTTGAAGCAAAGTTGCAAAGGCATTCTGTAAAGAAAGGAAGCCATAGGTCTGGCTGTGGTGGATGAGAGGCCTGGGTGGATGCGTTGCCATTAGCACTTTGGTCTAGGCGATGTATTCCACGTAAAAGAACTATGTGGGTGAATCAGATGGTGGGAGAATTAAATAAGCAAATACAAGAAATCCAACAATATTGTGTGTCCCTTAGCCACCATTTTTGACCACTTCTAGTTATAATATTCAAATAGTAGTAAGAAATAAATGGGAAAACATGATTGTAAAAATGAAATGAATAATAATTTGTCTTTGTATTTTTGAAATCTAGACAATGATAAGTTTTTTATTTTTTTTAGAAATATGAATAAGTATAAACTGTAACAATTGAAATACCCAAATGGTATATGGTGGTGAAAGTAAAAAGGATTAAATTGTGATTTGAAAGACTGCATGGGTAAAACACTGGAAAGGTGAAAATGTAATGCCTAGGTGGAAGGGCCCGTATACTGTGATCATGTGTTCCCCACTTGCAGTAACAATGTTAGAATTCAAGTCTTGGATTCACTGGACTCAAGTTAAGTCCACAGCTGAGGAATATTGGGAGGCAGACCAGGACCAGGCCTGACCCCTAGTGGTATGCTTGAAGAAGTACCCCCTATAACTGTCCTACCGGCCATGGGCAGGCAACATACGGGGCAGAAGAGGCCTTACTGATGTCACACCGGAAGCTGACCCTCTATGTACGGCTGAAGATTTGGAGGAGAAAGACAACATTCTATTTGTTAGAAGTAAAATATGTAAGGTTGAACATATATAGCCATAGCTACACTATCTCTTCCTTTAGGGAGCTTGCCCTTATTGTGAACTGCTGTATTGGATATTCATTTTGCTGGAATCACCTTCTCCCCAGAGAGACAGCTGCTGAACCTAAAATCATTGACTGTGACAGAGAGTAGTACGAAATTCCTGTAGATACTTAGCCAGGGAGTGGGCTATCTGTGGTGCTGCTCTAGTTCTAGGACTGTGGGTATTATATTTAACAAATAAGGAGTGGTTCTGTGGAATACCAAAGACTGATATTGCCTTCTCCCAAGTCACATATAACCCTAACCTTCTTCCAGACATGGTGATTTTGTATATTAAAGGAATTGTGATTGGGTAGGTGCTGTGTAGGGGACTATTATGAGTTTATTGCGGCTTTGGCTATTAATGGCAATGGGCTTAATGAGTGATAACACCCTGAACAGTAGTTCCCAATGTTGTGAGAATGCCCGAGTGACCCCCCCCCTTCCCTTGTGGAAGGATCTGGAAAAGTTGAGAACCCCAAAGAACAAGGCAGGAATCGGTCACAAGATGTGGACACTTTGGAGCAGGTCCACTCCCGCTAACGACGTATCATCAATAAGTGGGGTTGGTACCCTGGACCTAAGCCAACCCCAAGACCTAAAGACAAGCATCTGACAATCCCAGAACAGAGTGGGATAGAACGAAGGGAGAATAGCCCCTGCAACAATTGAGAAAAGGGAACAACATGTTAAGAATATTGGAATTGAGTCAAAGCCTAGTTAATCAGTCTGACCCTGCCCTAGGCCAAAAATGCTGGTTTTGCTGGTTGTCTGCTGGTCCTTTATCTTACAATGCTGTACAATTTAGGCAATTGTACCAAATTGCTGGAACCTTAGTTAAGGTCTAAGACCAAATAGATTCTTTGGCATCAGTGGTCTTACAAAACCGGTGTGTCATAGACCTTTTAACAGCTTAAAGATGGTTTGTATGTCTTCCTGGGAGAAGACTGTTGTTCCTACATGAATAAGTACGGTGTGGTCAGAGATTGCCAAGGATTTACAGTACCGGGCATCCATAATGGATCAGAAGTTAAATGCAACAGAAATGAGGTTTTTGTAGTTGCCTGGATCTGGCTGGATTAGACAGATGTTATTTCTGTTGTGACAGGCCTGGCTTTTATTCTTGTGCAATATCTCTGTTCCGACAACCAGCTATGAGAGCAGTGATGGGGATAAGAGTTGAGAAAGAGTTGATTTTGATGGAAAGCCTTATTGACAGTAAAATTGACTCCCATCTCTTTGAGGACATACAGTGAAATTTGGATATGAGAGTGAAATGATACAGGGTCAGCCTGGATGAACTCTGAAGGGCCCCTTTGACTTGTTATTGCAAAGAGACAGTTTCAGAGTTCAGGAAGTCAAACCACATGGATCAGCATGAATCAGCCTAAGCAATAAGAGGATGAGCCTAGCACGTAGGAGGCTGATTTCACAAACTTCCTGTTTTGCTACTATTGAAGGGTAAGAGGAGTCTGAAAATTAGTGACAGATCTAATGTTCTGTAGCCCAGGCTATGGCCTTGTGGGACTATGGAAAACTAAGCACGATAGAAGAACACCCACCGATATATGAAACTACACAGTAGTTCTTAAGATTTAGGTGAAGTTTCATAGGGGGGAATGAGGCAGGAGGGGAAAATACCCTAAAATTATTAACAGAATTAGCAGAAGTTAGCTTGCTTGCTTGTATGTTGTAAGCCTTAGGAAAGTACAGGGAACTTGCTAAATGTAACTATGTGCTTAATGACCTCTGTGTTAGATAATTCCTGTAACATTGCAAGAAGGGTCTACCGAAAGTAACAGATGCTGTAAGAGACTACCCATACATGCAAAATATAGTAAGATAACCAATAATGTAAACTTCTCCTTTTTATGTTTTGCTGTGTTAAAGCTAGATAAGAGTAACAAAATGTATAAAAGTCACACTTTGGGCATAGCCCGGGGTTCAGAATTTGACATGTTAATTCTCTGAATCCTTGCGCAAATAAACCTGTGTTCTGGAACCTTCATGGTCTTGTCTCCTGAAATTGGTAACAAGAGGTTCCTGCAACACTGTGAGGATCTGTGTGGGGAACAAGAGCTTTAATTTGAATCTTAGTAAAATGGAATGGTTATGGTTAAAGGGAATCTCAACATCTAGTTGTTTATCATCTTTAGTTCTGAATGGGTTGGACTACTCATTCAGAAGACATGGATAGCAATCTGAGGATTCTTCTAAACTCTTGCTTGAAGAGCAGAGGATAATCCTGGCATAGGAGGGCCTTTGTTCAATTTTGCAATGTGTGCCAGTTGTGCTATCTGATCATGAAGCCTGAACACATCCATGCATACTCTAAATATCTCTCAATTAGATTGCTGCAATGCCCTCTATCCTTGAAGAGTATTCACAGTATTCAGAAGCTACAGCTGGTGCAAAACAGTGTGGACAGTTCTGGAGGTCCCTAAGGTGATATATAACACCATTGTTCTTTCCTCTGCATTGGTTATCAGTCTGGTTTTAGGTCCAATTCAAAGTATTGATCATCATCTTTAAAAACCTTAATTGAATGCATCCAGGTTATCTGAAGAGCCATCTCACCCCAATAGAATTATCTTGCCCACATGGGCTTATTGTAAACCCCATCTATTAAAGAATTTCATCTGGTGTAATGCTGTATCTAATTATATAAATTTATATATTTTAGAAACCCCAAATCTCTTCAATTTTGCAGCAGTCTTTAACATATAGTCTATTTCTTACCTGCAAATAAGCCGGTTTTTAACCAAAGCTATGAAGATATCTTGAAATAACTTGTGCTGTGGATGTTGACTAAAATTTCTTTCATTCTTGTAATTCATACTAAAGACACAAAAGGCAAACCAGATATTGCAAAAGGTTCAAATCTGAGTACAAAAAGCATTATAAAAATATCAATTGCAGAAAATATATAGTCCAATTCAAACTATACCTGAAGTTAAACTTGTAAAAAAAGCCTACAATCATATTGCAGCTCAGATATGGACTCATTGCTTAGTCCCAGGGAAAACACCAGCAGTGTCACTCCCTCTTCCTTCAATATTGCAATTATCTTTAGTTGTGTATACTCCAAGAACTGCCATATATGCCTATTGGAAAATGAAATATGACTGATTCTGACTCTCACCAATGTAAGAGTTGGTAATACAACCATTCATTTGTCCCAAGACACCATTTAGCCAGCTACAGAAACGTGGTGTTTTCCTGTCAATCTTATGTCTGCTTATAACTCCGGTCCCTTGACTATCTCAGAACAAATAAAGACAATACAGGTAATTCTCAATTTATGGCCATAATGGAGTCTTTCCCCACCAACTCCTGCTCTCCAAGATGCAGTTGTTTAACAATTATGTGTGTTGCTAAGTGGAAGGGATGGGATGTATCTCATGGGTGGGGAAGGCTCTTGAGGCCTGCTGCAGGCCCAGATCTGTACCAGGCATCCCAAAGTCTCCCCCAGCCCATGACACTCTATGTTTTGCTTCCTACCACACCCACAGCCTTTGGACCTGCTTTACCTCTGGTCCCCGGTAGCTGTTTTCCCACCAGGTCCCCACATGCCTTCTTCACCAGAGTCACTGCAGGGCTTAGACTTCCTCCTCACCTCCTCATCACAATTCAATGCAGCTGTGTCAAAAGGGCAGCCACTTTCAGCTCAGCAACAAACAAATTCATTCTATTTCCCTAAGCCAAACTGTGCAATGCTGCAGAAAGCTCTGAAGCTTTTGTCAGCCTTGGAGGCCATCTTTAACTTTGGATCTTCAGGGATGCCACATTCAGTGGATGGGCATGCTGTGGGAAACAGGAGTGGGGATTGGATGGAGACAGGGTGAGATGTATAGCCATGACAACATTCTTTTCTCTGGGAGTCAAGGACGTTCAGCCTGCACCTGAAGAGGAGTGACTGGGAAACAACTCCAATTGGGACGGTGACCTGATTGGTCCATGTGATGGAAAGGTGGGTTCAGGGGAAGGGACTTTGACTTCACTTTGGGTGGGGAAAACCCAGGGCCTTTCAGATTTGGGTTTTCCCAGATGTGCCAATATGACATCTCTAATAAAATGAAACTTAGAGGAAAAGGCCTGCCTTGGAGTTTTACTTCTGTTAGGGGTGTTACTTGGAACCCTGAAAGCTTTCTGTTGTAATGCACAAACTACATCAGGAAACCAGAACAAATCTCTGTGTCCCTGGGTCATGAAGAAATGTCCCAGAAGTGCTGCCTTTCCAATGCATGACAACATTAAATAGTGGTCATTCAGAAAACAGTGGTCACTTCTCGGATCGCACTACATGGGCCAGCAAGGTAGTGGTCCATTCTGCTTTCCTACGAGGTCTGCACAGCATTCCAGAAGCCCACATCGTTGCACAGACCATAGCAGAGCAGGTTCAAGGTCTGTTGGGACAGATGAGAAGGATGTGGTGGAGAGTTAAGTGAGAGGCAACGCAGCATTCCTGTGGTCGGTGATAAGAGAAAATGACTGTGACTCCACTGTAGAATTTGTAACTGGAAACAAGTCACGAATAGCTTTTGGGGGCACTGCTATAAATATGAATGGTCATTGAGTGACTGGTAGTAAGTCAATATCTACCTGCATTAAATCTGCCTTGCTTTGTTTGTGCAGTGAGGCAGGGGCACTCTTTTATTCTTTTATTCGTAATGTGCCATTTGTAGAATACAATGAATATCATTCAAAATCAAGATCATTTTATAAATGGTCACTGAAAATATATTTTCCATATGAATTCAGCTACTATATTATCATTCTGTCAGCTGAAAGTACAAATGATTTTACCTGCCCTACTCTCCCACCTTTAAATAAGACTTCAATAGCATAACATGTGGGAGGCATTCTGCTCCCTTTTGCCTTTCAGCTCCAATCCAGGAGTCCTCAAGCAGTCGCCTTCACAACCAACCATTTTATACCAAATATATATTTTGCTGACAAAGAAATAAAGGGAAACTAGTATAGATCTATTTCAAGCTTTTTTGCTTTCATCAGCTAGCCATACCCTTACTTGGATTCAAACTTGGGCTTCCTGCATGTTAGACATGTTGGGGTAGACCAGGTGTCTCAGTAAACACTTAATCTTTCCCCTGGCTCAAACTGATGAAGGGAGGAAAACTTCTGGCTCAGAAGGTGAATTCAACTGCCTAATATGCAGCCCAAGTTCGAATCCAAGTAAGGGTATGGCTAGGTAATGAAAGCAAAAAAGCTTAAAATAGATCTATACTAGTCTCCCTTTATTTCTTTATCAGCAAAATATACATCTGATGTGTGTGTGTGTGTATGTGTGTAGTATATATTGTTCACATGACTTAAACTACAGAAATTCTACATTGTCTTCCATATATGAGGCATCAATAGATTAATACAAGAGTTATGCCTTAAATTCAGGTATCAAAAATAAGCAAACTTCAGTACATCATTGTTCTAAGAAGATCTAGAACAGAAATTCACAACATTTTCAGGCCAAAATCTCATTTGGCCTTTCTAATGGTGTGCCAAAAATAGTGGGAGCACTTAAAAAAACCAAATTGGACTTCATTAAATTAAAATTATACGTAAGTCATAATACACATGATTATTGGTATTTAATACTTTTACCTTGTGTCATACGAACAATTCTAAATTAGCAATAATTTCTGGAGGCTGATGGAAATTTTGGAAAGTTCTTTAACGGTATTCAATGCTGTACTTTAATTATAATCAAACCTTTTGTAAATCGCATCCTCAAGTTTGCATAGACACTTAAGAATAAAGTTAAAAAATACTGAAAGTAAATGCATGCAAATACAATAACCCTTAATTAATTTCAATACATTCAATAAATTATACCTGAAATGTTCCAGTTCAACAGCTTCAGTAGATTCTTCCCATTGACCTCTATATTTTTCTTTGCAGGAGTTGCTAGAATATTGTTCAGACTTGGTCATATTATTATTAATATTTTCAAAGTTAAGGGCTGGCAACTGCAAATGCGAGACAGGGTTGGCTATTAAATAAATTACTTAATATAACCAGATTAATATCAATGATTGTCACTGGAATTCCATACCAATTATGGTAATAATGATATATTTAATATATATAACTGATACAATTATTATCATTCCCCTGTATTTAAGATTAGTTACTGATATTCATTTAGATTGAAATACACAAACACACCGTTTGGATTGTTGGAGGAAAATGCCAATAATTTAGAGTATTTAATTGAAAGATCAGCAACACAAAGAGAGCAGCTTCAATAAACTTCAACTTAGAATCTTGCTTTGAAGCTGCCAATTGGCTCTGGGAGACAAAAGACTATATAGTAACATACGACCTGCTCAGTGTAGAACACTAAACAATTCTTGCCAGATGGTCTGGGCCTAATGGCCTGAAAATATGAAAGCTAAGCTGCAGCCTCTGCTTTAGACTTTCTCTATGTATAGTATTTCATAAATTTATATAGCTGCTCATCTCATACATGTGATTCTGAGTAGCATACAGTTAGAAACAAAAAACAATTCAACAAAATAATCAAAAGCATAACAAAAACCATTAAAAACCACAAGAAATATAATGGTGGGACATGCACTCAATTTCACTAGCAATACAGCCACTATGCAGGCTCCATGAACACGTTAGGTCAGACAGCAAAGCCATCTTTTCAGGCCCTTCCAGAGGATTACAAAGATCAGGGCCAATCTGAACTCAGGGGAAATGATGTTTTAAAAGGCAGATGGTATGGTAGAAAAGGCTCTTCTCCTGGGTCCCATCAGATAGCATCCTTTGTGATAAGATTCCACAACTTGCCCTTTCTGACAGACTTCATGGGATGGGTAGACGTGATTGGGGAAAGATGTTTCCTCAAATAACCTAACCTTATGCTATAGGGTTGAAATCTATAGATCATTAACAGCACCTTGAACTGAACCCAAAAATAATCTACCTATCAGTCAGTCCAGTCTTAGTATCATAAAACAGAATAGAGTAGGAGCTAACCTACACAGGTTGATCTTCCTGAACAGAAAGCTGAAAGTATGTAGAAATACTGGGGACAGTACTTTTATATAATCCCTTGTGGATATGTCAAATATTTACAGTAGGGTTCTGTTTCATTCATGGATCTATTTTACAAATCCATTTTAATCTAATCTAAGCAATACTGTCTCTTAGGATCCGATTCTAGTTCAATCAGTGTTTTTGGAATTTATACTACCTCATATTTTCAAAACTCTTAATGAAAAATGCTCTGCTAGAAATATGAAGCACTGAAACCCAAGACAGACATGGAATATTATCTAAAACTCTGAAAATCTTTGACTTATTATCAAACAAGATGCTAAAGCAACACAAAAGCAAACAGAATACAAAAAACACAAAATAATTTATTATAAAACATAAGTATTTAGAAAAGCTCATTAAGTTCTTTCTATGCAATTTATTCCATTTATTGGAGGAACTTGTATGCATATTGAAACCATGGAATTCTCTGTACAAGATTTGCTATTTTTTAAACATTGATTCAAATTATAGCAATTTGGAGAAGTACCTTTTGCTTGCTAGACTGGACATTTAGAAAGGCCAGAAGCCTTTTAAGATCAGAATAATCCCTAGGAAGAAATAAATTATATACTTGTTAACAATTCATAATTACCATATTATTATGAAATGTAATTTTATCCATACTGTTCTGTAGAAAAAAACTCTTTCTAGAGCACCTTTCTATGACCTCCTGTCTCTGTCCACATTTATATAGGCTTGTCAGCCACAGCTATTTCTGTCAAACTTGGTGGCCAGAGAAACCGTAACCGTGTAACACAATGTTCACACTACTTTATTTAACTGCTGGTGCAAATGCAGGAGATATTGCTGACATTTAGTGAAAAGTACTATACCTTTGGGACTTAGTATCTGCTACCTTTTCTCTGGTCTTCACCTTCTTGAGTTGATCAGGCATTTTATACCCTCAAGGCATCAGAATTAATTCTTAGAGGAAACAAATGTAAAAAAAAATTGGTTTGTGGATATTTGAAGAACAAGGGGAAGAGAATTTCAGCAACCGGAGGAAAAGAAACAGCTGGTTGAAAAATAAATATATAATAAAACCTATGCTAAAAATATCAGCTCATGAAATCATCTCTAAGTGGAATTTATTCTACCTTTGAATTTTAAGTAGTACATCAGGTTGTTTATTTGTTAGATTTAGATTCCACTTTTCCTTTAAGAGTAGAAGGAAACTCACATGGGGATCTTTTTTTAATTTACCAGTAATTGCCATTAACAGCAATTCTGTGAGATAGGCTGGGTTGAAAGAGATCTGCTAAAATGCTCCCAGCTTGTTTCCCTATATAAATACAGACTAAAACCTGTGCTTGTTTGGTCCTAGTCCAACAGTTTAACCATTGCATTATAGAGGCTTTCATTTTATCAGTTAATTTTAAGATACCTCTCCATTTTGGGAAGTGGTTTCTAATGTAGAGTGGCAGGGATTGCAACAAGCCCGCAAGGAATTCAGATGTGGAGAGCACAGAACTAGTTGAGCAGATCTTGTAGTTTTGAATGTAAAATCTTCTGTCATTGATTTCTGCAGAAAAAAGTCAAGAGTCTGCAGAAGATGTACATAACTATTGACCATATCTATTACATTTTTTAAAAAGGCAATGTTCTATGTACAAAGTTCCCCTCCCTCTGTAAATAAGGATAAATAAATGATTTAAATGTGTAAGTGCCCAGAGCCTTTATACATCTTAATACAACAATGTATTTTTGAACGATAAACAGAAAAATGATATTATATATTCATACATAATAGATCTCTAAAGTAATACTATACTGCTCTAATTGTATTTGTTCCTCCATATTCGTTCATGCATTTAAATTAGAAGTTCCCAGGGACAGAGAACTCTCAATGTCAAGCTTGTCTTTTGATGGTTTGATCCATCTAGTTTTTTTTAGCAGTGTTATGGAGAAGTATTGTTGTCTCCCATTATATTTGACTTCCCAGTCTGTATAACAGTCCTGGATTCACCACCTGTTTAGCTGATCCTGTTTAGCTCCTGAAATTAGTCAAGGTTAATTACTTATAGAAATAGATGTGGAATTCTAGACTGCACTGTAAGGTAGGTGACATCCAGCAAACCAAAAAAACACCGAATTGCCTTTGCATTGCTAATTTCTGAAATAATTAGATCCAGCTTCTTAGCAACACATTGCATCACCATCTTAAGTTATTTGTAAAAACAATAAAGGTAGAATACATATACATAAATTGTATAGTACTACATACATATGTGTACTATATATGATTGATTGGTTATCCGGGTTTCTCAAATCTACAGTGTAGGTCTCCTATAAATAGGTGAGAAATCTTTAAAGAATGGAGACACAGACACACCCGCCAAAATACAATATTATTATTATTAATAATAATAATTATTATTATTATTATATTATTGTATTTTGTATTACAAAATACAAAAAATACAATTCTTGATACAAAGGAATGGTAGATTGTACTCCTTACGTATTAAATTGAGGCCCTCATTTATACACAGTATACGTTTATCTTTTTTAACCTGAGCCCATCTGCATTATAATCACGGAGGACGCCGTGTGCCTTGTTTACTTGGCCGAACGGGCTCTACATAAGCTTATTATAGCTCAGTTAAGTCAGCGCTTGTTTAAAGATGCCTTAGAGCTGTTCCTGGTTTTCAGTAAAAGAAGTCACACACTCCGTCCATGAATATGCACATTTGTCTCACACGCGCCGACGCAAAATCTCAGGCAGTAAAAGGATTTTGAAGAACGGCTTTTCACAGTCTTCGCGCCTTTCACTAGGCTGATCTCAGGAGGGGGCCAGGGAGATTGAGCCCTATAGCTCCTTCCGTCTCTCCTCCCCAATTTTTGCAGAGAAGAGGGCATCGCTGCCCTTCGGCCGCTGTTCTATCACTCACCTGCTTGCAGTGTCAGTGCTCACACTATGGCAGCTCTCTTGCTTGCTATTTATTTTTGCAGTAATAATTATACCAATGTTTGTTTTTAAGCCCAATAAAAAGATCCAGTCCGCCGAGAGATCAAATCCGCAAACTCAGGAACCAATGAAAATGCGCCTTTTCCCTAAAGGCCGCTTTTTAGAACCAATGATTAAGCTCCGTACAAAAGGGCCGAGAAGGTTCCGGGAAAACGACTAACACTACCGTTGTTGTCATAGCAACAGAGAAGCCGCGCGGCTAGAATCCAAAAGACTTATTCTAGCTCAGCGGCCCTTGGGTGTGCCTAAGAACGGTGGCGTTAAACCGCGACTGAAGGGAAACTGTAAAAGGGAAGGTGATCATATTCCTCCCAAGAAGTAGAAATTGGGTGATAGATCTGTATCAGTGTTTTCAACCTTGGCAACGTTAAACTGGTTGAACTTCAACTCCCAGAATTCCATAGTCAGCTGGTAAGGAGTTCTGGGAGTTAAGTCCATTCAAGGTTGAAACACTAGTCTATTTATTGTTTGTAATAAGGCGAGCCCAGGAATATCTTATCCTTAAAGAAGTAGGTACACTCTCCAGCTTTATAAACTTTATAAACTGAGGTTGTGTCAAATTTTTCAACTTTCATTTCTAAATATTAGGGGCGCTCAAAATATGTGACATGCCTTGGGGATTGTAAAGATATTATGTTTAATATAATTTAGATGTAGGTAACTATATAATTATAACTTTTTATCTTTTTGTTTGTTTCATAAGTATATTCCTTTACAAACTTAATATTTTCCAGTCATGGATGTTTCTCCTCTGAGAATTCTCCCCTTCCACTGTTCCTGGCATATATTTGCCATTGTTTCTTTGACTTTGACTGCATATCCTGTTTTATGACATATTTCTGGCTTTTCTACAGTACTCAGTTCCTGTTTGGTCAAAAAAAAACTTTCCACATCTGCTAAGAATGTTTCCGCTGAATTATTTCTCAAGTACTGTTGCCTTCCCTGAAGTATAAAAATTATTCGACCCCTTTCTAATGTAAAATTTGATGCGATAACTAACATCATAGGGAACTTCTAGTATGTTTGTTTTTTAACTTTTAGATGATGTTTGAAACCCTTCTTTGTTTGTTCCCATAGTCTTGTATGATGGAAAGTTTTTACAGGATCTAACTATCTCAATGATATTTACTCTTCAACGTCACTGTGAGGAAGAACACACATGCACTCCCAAAGTGAAGATTTTTAGTTACTTCTGTTTTTTTTAATTTGCTTCCTAATGGAGGTTAAATAATTAAAATAAAATAACATGAAGTAATTAAAACTAGTCCTGGATGCCTTGAGTTCTAGTTCCGTCTTAGGAATTAAGCCAGCTGGATGAAATAAGCCAGCCTTAGGAAATAAGCAGTGATAAACTGCTTCCAAAATCCTGCCAAGAAAACTATAGGTGGTTCTTCAGGCAGTCACTAGGTGTCAAAACTGACTTGAAGGCATACACACAAAAAGCTATTCAGAGAAATTTTTGTTTTGAAAGGCACCATATGGAGTTTTTAAATTAAAGTTGGACAGGCCATAGGACTAGAGCCTGTCATAAATTGTACCCAAATGCCTAAAAAATATAAAGTCTTTAATCTGTATTCCACTCTCATCCACGTTTTGAGAATTTTCAGTTTTGCTTGTGTATCGCCAGACCAGCTCTTTAATCAAAATGCATTTTAGATGGAATTGTTAATCTCTTATCAAACAGCTCATTTCTTCCCGTTATTTACGCTGAGAAGTACCATGACTTATTTCCCCTCAGTATTAAACATTAGGTAATGCATATAATGTGTGAACATTTATTATATCACACAAGTAAATCACCATATGTTTTACAGGCATCATATTCTTTTTTCTATTACCAGTGTGAGTAAACATAAACTTTACCTCTAGGAATCCCCATCAATAATATTTGAAGAAGAGCATTAGTTCTTTCCCAGGGACCCTATTCTTCTTTGTAGGAATAGTGTCTATTCCAGGAATGTCATCATAGAAATGGTCTTTTGCTATTTTCTTCACAAAAATTATCCATCAATCTCACTTCTCTTACCAGAATTTTCAGGAATTAAGTTTTTCCCCTTCAAAGTAGAGGACTGGGCAAACTTCTCAACAAAGCACAAGATAATTCACACTTTCTGTATAGCACATATTTGCAAATTAATAGCTGCCTATCATTCAAATATTTTTTCTACTACCAGTCCTACTGATCATTTTTGCGACTAAATGTAATGGAACACATTTATTTCAGATTAGTGTTACTAGTGAAACATTACTAGGAACAATAGCCTATATAATTTCAATTTGCTAGTCAATTTTTAATTGCAATTAGGCATAGCTTTAAATGTAGTCTTTATTTGTCAACCACTTATTCAGCAACTGTTCAAAGTTGTGATTGCACTAAACAAATGGTAATTATAACCAGTCCTTGAAGTTCCAACCATTCTAGCACTGACATGGCATGTGATTGCAATTTAGAAGCTTGACAGCTGGCTCACATTTATGAAGTTTAATCCAATGGTCACACAATCACCATTTGCAACCTTCCCTGCCAGCTTCCTATAAGCAAAGTCAGTAAGGAAGCCAGCAGGGAACATTGCAAGTCACTCTGGTAAATCTTCCTGACTTTCTTTCACTTATGCCACACACTGTCCATCTTCTGGTCTTGTTTCCCGTTGCACCATCCATCTTCTGTCCTGCATTCTGCCAAATGACCGCTTTTAGGAAGCTGATAGGGAAGGTAGCAAATTGCAATCACATGACACGGGATACTGCAACCTTTTAAGTACAAGCCAGTTGCCAGAGGTGGGCTGCTGCCAGTTAGGACTGGTTTGCCCAAACCAGTTGTTCCGATTCAGCACAGAATTTTTCAGAGAACCGAAAAATTAGACCACCGGCTGGCCCTGCCCCCGCCCATTTTTGGACCACTTTCAGGCCATTTTTCCAGCCAAAATCAGCCCAAAACCAGCCTGAAAATGGACCAAAAATGCCCAAAAAGCTGGTCATTTTCAGGCTGTTTTCAGGGCCATTTTTCTGGCCAAAATTGGTCCAAAAAATGGCCTGAAAAAAGGCCTGAAATCAGCCAAAAAACAGCCTGAAAATGGCCCCCCAAACTGCCTGAAAACGGTCCCAAAAACTACCTGAAAACGGCCTCAAAAAGCTGGCCACAAGAGGAAGAGAAGCTAGGTGAGGCAGACCCAGGCATGCCCCGGGTCCCCTCATCCAGAATCAGCAACCTCACACACTTCCCCTCTCTGCTAGCCCACTTCTTCACATGGGATCACCCAGCAATGGAGAGGGAGAGGGAGAAGGGGGTGGCGTTTCTGTGTGCTCTCATTTCTGCATGGCACTGTCCCCTCAATGCTAGCGGCCACCGCTGCCGCCTTCTCCATCTCCACTGCTGGGCGATTCTGTGCAAAGAAGGGGGCTAGCAGAGAGAGGAGAGTGCAAGGTTGCTGCTTCTGGGATGAGGGGACCTGGGGAGTGTCTGGGTCCAGTTTACCCAGCTTCTCTTCCTCTTACAGTCATTTTCCAGTCCAGCTTTATGCATTTTTCCTCTCCCTCCCTCCCTCCCTCCCTCTCTCTCTCTCTCTCTCTCGCTCTCTCTCACACACACACACACTCACACACACACACACACACACTCAGGTTGGATCTTTCTTTCTTCACACCCCCCCCCCCACGGGAGACCGCTGGATTCCTCCCCCAACCCTCCCTGTCCCATTCAGGTACCACCACATAAATAGCATAGATTGGGCACGCACATTCAATCACATGGAACCCAGCCACACCCACCCAGCCAGTCATTCGGGCAGAGAAACGGTTTAAAAAATTTGGAGCCCAACACTGCTACTTGCCAAGTACCCAGATCATAATCATATGATTGCAGGATGCTGTGATGGCCAAAATTCCAAAAACTGATGATAACCACCACTTATTCAGAACCATTGTAGCTGAAAAAAGTAACTTTAGCCAATAAGAGAGGAATATGAATTTCAGTGTTTGTCCTGCCAGCCTTATGGTATAAGACAATATTGGGAACACATTGTGGGATTTGAAATAAATCCCTTAGGTATTTAGATTGTATTCTCTCTAAAAAGATAAATGAGCTATATGACTCCAAGCAAAAATTATATCCCAGCTGTAATTCAAAATTCTTGTAGAAGGACTACATGTTTGGCCATAGACCAAAAATTAGCAAGCAGAACCCAAATAACCTTTTATTATTGATTGGAACTACCATGTTTCCCCTAAAATAAAACCGTGTTTTATTTTCTTTTGACCCCTGAAATAATTGTTTAGCCTTATTTTCATGGAGGTCTTATTTTTTTTTCAAGGTGCAGGAGGCAGTGAACACAATCACTTCATGGCTGCTTGGCCCCTTAACCGCAGCCCATGGCTCCCGGATCAGCTGATCAAGCAAGGGCCAAAAGTTCTGTGTCTCTGGCACCTGGAGATGTTTCTGCCACATTCTTGCCACCCTAACCCTGCCAATCTGGAATTGGGGAGAGGGGAACTGGTGCCAGAGTTCCGAGCAGTGGCTGGTGCGGGCTTTATCTGCACAGCCATGAAGCAGGATTGGCGTTGCTGGTTCTTGCCCATAGCTTTGCTGGCCAGGATTGGGTCAGAGCCACTGCTGCCCAACATAAGCAGGCCAGATTAGGTGAGCCAGATGCACTGCCATCAACCGGGAGGAAAAGAGGGACAGGAGGCGCTACAAGAGAGCCCATTTATCACTTCTTCTCCTCCCAAGTGGCAGTGTATTCAGCTCACCAAATCTGGCCTGCTGATTTTGGTCAGGGAGGAGGAGGGAGAGGGGGGTGAATGAGCGACTGAGTGTGTGCTTGTCAGTTGGCTTCCAGCGCCAGAGAGGGCAAGAAAGGGAAGCAGCCAGGCTGCTGTTCGGGTGCATGGACTGATACAGGCTCCTCTTGCCATCTCTTCTCCCCCACTCACTGGGCATGGCAAGGACTTCTTGCCCCTCACTTAGGCACCCGCCCCCTTTATGGAGGAGGGTGGAAGGTGGAGCAGGGGAGAAGCGAGATGCATGGAGCAAGGCAAGGCTTCTCTTGCCATCTTTTGATCTTTATCGAGTGGGGTGGCAGATGGGGAGGGGTGGGCCGGGGGAGAAAGGGTATGGACACGACAGGGAAATCACGGAGAGAACTTTGACTGGGAAACAGCGGGATGTCGGAAAGGGCAGTCCAATTGAAGTAGTAAGTGGGAGGGGCAGATATGACGAGCACAGGGGGCCATATCATGTTCCAGGGGTGCGCATACGCTGCCTACAAGCAATTGCACACTCCGGCCTCTGATGCGCTACTCAGGTCCCAGGTTGCACAGAGCCTCAGGCCCTGGGTCCGCGGCTGATGCTGTGTAATGCCAGGTCTGTTGTTAACAAGGCCCCCCTCATTTGTGATCTTATTTTGGAGGGGGGTGCAGACCTGGCAGACATTATGGAGACCTAGTTGGGCAACAAGAGGGGGGTTCTCCTTGTTGAAATGTGCCCACCAGGTTTCCAAGCATTTCATCAGCCAAGGGCTCAGGGGAGGGGAGGGGGAGGGGCTGTGATTATTAGGGAGAGTCTTGGTCCAAGGGAGACCACCGTAACCTCAGATAGCTGGATGTGAGTCCCTCCTTATGAAGTGGGGCCATGGGGGGCAGATGGGTCTGCTGGCTACGTACCTGGCTCCCTGCCACGTGGCGGTGACCCTGCCTGAGCTGCTTGACGTTATTGCCGGGGTGGCAGTGGATACCCCCAGACTTATTGTTATGGGGGATTTCAACTTGCCATCTGCAGGTGAGGCATCAGAGGTGGCTCGGGAGTTCATGGCTTCCATGGCGTCCATGGACCTGACCCAATTAGTTCAAGGCCCCACTCACACGGGGACACACACGCTGGACTTGATTTTTTTCTCTGGTCAGTGGTTGAATGATCTTGGTAGAGGGGATCTAGACATTAAAACCTTGTCATGGACAGATCATTCTCTCCTTTGCTTGGACTTTCCTACCCCCCCCCCCCCGCCGCAAGGAGACGGAACCGATAAAATGGTTCCGTCCCAGGTGCCTGATGGAACCAGAGAGGTTTCTGACGGAGCTTGGGCCATTTCCTGAGACTCTGGCACATGACTCAACTGAAGACCTGGTGGCCGCCTGGGAGAGTGCAGCCGCTGGGGCTTTGAACCACATCGCGCCTTTGCAGCCTCTGACCCGATGCCAATCTCAATTAGCTCCTAGGTTCTCTGAGGAGCTGAGAGAGATGAAGCGTCGGAAAAGACGCCTAGAGAGCAGTTGGAGGACTAGTTGATCCAATTCCGACTGGACACAGGTGAGGTCTTATATCAAGACCTACCTAGTGGCGATAAAAGCGGCAAAATCTAACTATTTTTCTGCTCTTATTGCATCTGCAGAGAATCACCCAGCCGCCTTGTTTAGGGTGACCAAATTCCTTCTTCGGGGGGGGGGGAGTGTGGGAAGACCCCTTGCAGGGCCAAGCTGAGGATTTTGTACAATTCCTGCATGATAAAGTCGCTCGGATTCGGGAAGGCTTGGAATCCGACTGGGTGAGTCTGGGGGAGGAGATGAGGGTAGGTCTTGAGAATGTTATCTGGGAGGAGTTTGATCCTGTGGCTCCCAAGGATGTGGAAAGGGTTCTGGGTAGGATTAGTGCCGCCACATGTTTATTGGACCCGTGTCCCTCCTGATTGGTACTGGCCACCCGGGAGGTAACGCGAGGCTGGCCCCAGGGGATTATAAATGCTTCTCCGAGTGAGGGTGCCTTTCCCGCTGCCTTGAAAGAAGTGGTGGTGAGGCCCCTCCTCAAGAAGCCTTCCTTGGACCCAGCTGAATTAGCTAATTATCGTCCGGTTTCCAACCTTCGCTTTGTTGAGAGTGTGGTGGCACGACAACTACCTGGGCACCTGGATGAAGCTATCTATCTAGACCCGTACCAGTCAGGCTTCAGGCAGGGGTACAGCACAGAATCGGCATTGGTCGCGTTGGTGGATGATCTCTGGAGGGCTCGGGACAGGAGTTGCTCCTCTGTCCTGGTTCTGTTAGATCTCTCAGCAGCTTTTGATACCATCGATCATGGTATCATGCTGCAGCGGTTGAGGGGGTTAGGAATAGGGGGCACCGTTTTACGATGGTTCTCTTCCTTCCTCTCCGACCGCTTGCAGTTTGTGTTGGCAGGGGGGCAGAGGTTGATCTCTAGGCGCCTCGCATGGGGAGTGCCACAGGGGTCTGTCCTCTCGCCCCTTCTGTTCAACATTTATGTGAAGCTGCTGGGTGAGATCATCCGTGGTTTTGGGGTGAGAATCCATCTGTACACTGATGATATTGAGCTGTACATCTCCACCCCAAACCACCCCAATGATGCCTTTGATGTGATGTCTCGCTGCCTGGAGGCCGTGCGGGTCTGGATGGGGAGAAATAGGCTCAGACTCAACCCTTCCAAAACTTGAGTGGCTGTGGTTCCCGGCATCATGATATAGTCAGCTGGTGCCATCGCTGACTATTGAGGGTGAACTCTTGCCCCCCTCAGATAGGGCTCGCAATCTGGGCGTCCTCCTGGACTCACGGCTGTCTTTAGAAGAACATATGATGGCCATGGCCAGGGGGCTTTTTATCAGGTCTGCCTGATCCGCCAGTTGCGGCCCTTTCTAGATCACGATGCCTTGTGCACGGTCACTCACGCCCTTGTCTCCTCTCGATTGGACTACTGTAATGCTCTCTACATGGGGCTCCCCTTGAAAAGCACCCGGAGGCTCCAGCTGGTCCAGAATGTGGCCGCGTGGGTGGTTATGGGCGTAATCCATTGTGCCCATGTAACCTCCCTCCTGCGTGAGCTGCACTGGCTCCCAGTGGTCTTCCGGGTGCGATTCAAGGTGATGGTTACCACCTTTAAAGCGCTCCATGGCATCGGACCAGGTTACCTTCAAGACCATCTTCTGCCACCAGTAGCCTCCCACTGGCCAGTCCACTCCCACAGAGAGGGTCTCCTCAGGGTGCCATCGGCCAAATTATGTCGGCTGGCGACACCCAGGGGGAGCTCTGTGGGAGCTCCTACTCTCTGGAATGAACTGTGCCCAGAATTACGTAAGATCTCTGACCTCCATGTATTCCGCTGTGCCCTCAAAACCTTTTTGTTCCGCCAGGCCGGACTATCGATGTGAAGATTTTTAAATTGGTTTTAATCTGAGATTTTAAATTTGGGGTTTTATATTGAGCCAAATTATTTAAGATTTTTAATTTTTAAATTGTAGTTTGCCTTGTGCTTTTAATTATGCTGTGCACCGCCCCGAGTCCTTCGGGAGAGGGGCGGTATAGAAATAAAATTATTATTATTATTATTATTATTATTATTATTATTATTATTATTATTATTATTATTATTATTATTATTATTTTAATCTGTAGTGAGATTCACAGTCTTTGAGGCTGGTTAATAGCTCAGCAGTTTGAGTCCTAACCAAGGACCTAGGAACTGTTAAGGTATCGTCGGAGAATGTAAGCTGTTCCGAATAAGGTGGTTTTTTGTAGAGTCAAAATGTTCAAGTCCGGTAAATTTATATTATTATTATTATTATTATTCCCAACTCCCAGACTGACTGGCTTCTTCCTGGTAGCTCTTTCTCTGCCTTTCAGAGTCAACTGTCAAAAACTAGGATTTTCTGGGCAGAAAAGCTTGCCCCACCCACCACCACCCAGGTGCCCTCATTTCCTCCAAGTCTTTCTTTGCCTACCAAGGTACTTGATTTCCAGCTCCATCGCCTTTCTCACCGTTGTGTGCAGGGAAACAAGTTTATGGGACTACCGTAAAAAAAGTTCAATCAATTAATTCCAATTTCTCAAGAGTTTTTTTATACGGTAGTCCCACAAACTTTGACTATGACAAAGCTCGCAGCAGTGCTGCCATTTGTGCATGCAATAGCACAACAACCCTTGCAGAGTCCTGCTCCAAGAGGCTGCGGCAGCACGATGAGTCTCACAAAGACTCATTTCTAGCAGTTTGGGGAAGAGAAAGAAAGACTTCTACTGCTTCATGCAGCCGAAAGTTCGCAAAAGGGAGGAAGGTGAAATGCCAAACTCAACCCATACTCACACCTTGTGTATGGGCCAACCCTGAGAGGGCCAGGGTGGGGAGGCCATCAGAGGAGCCCCACGCAGCCCCTGCCTCCTTTAGCTTCACCTTTGCCAAAGCAGTGGGCACTAGAAGGGCGCTTCCCGAAGCCTCCCTGCCGCTTGGTTTGGGGCAGATGGTGCCCAGCAGGCCCAGATGCGGTGGATGGGCAGGCAGGTGGAGGAGAGAAGAGAAATAGCACAGAGAAAACCCTTTAAATCTTAAACGCCACCTGCTCTATAGCCACAATGTCAGCTGCGGAACAGAGGGGCCCTCGACTGCAAGGTTGCCTGGCATCGTGAGCAGAGCAGGGGCTAGCAAGAGTGTGCTGGAAAGATTTCCAGGCAGCCAGAGAGACAGAACTGATCAGCTGATCCGCGGGCCATGGTTAAGAGGCCGAACAGCCATGAGATGACCGAGGAATGGAAGGGCTGCCTCCTGTGCTGGCCATGCCCACTCCTTCATTAGGGAGTATATATTACTCCCACCTCCCAAAAAATTGAGCTAGGCCTTAATTTCTGAATAAGTTGCATTTTCAGGGAAACACAGTATCAAAACTAAACCTAGTCCTTTGGAATTAATACTTAACAATCTATAAATGAAACTAAAGTCGAGACAGGATCAAATAATTGAATAACTTTAGTGGCAATAAAGTCATTACCAGGCTTAAGTCGTTTAACAAGAGCTGCTATTTCTGAACTTGCGTTGAAAATCACTACATTAGCAGACTCATATTAATGGTCATACCTTTCCTTTTTTCCTTCCCTCCCTCCCTTCCTCCCTCCCTCCCTCAGAAACCTATTTTCTTTTGATAAGGTTTTTTATTTCTTTCAGTTGTGGCTGGTGGGCTTCTATCTTCCTTCTCAGGTTGGCTAAATACTGACTTCTAGCTATCAATTCCTAAATATTTGTTTCTTTTCAGTGTTTGGTCAGGCCTTTCAATCCTTTTCTGGTTTCCCAAAGGGCTGTTATGGAAAAGAGAAACTGGTTATAGTGATGGAGAGATGGCAGCAAGGAAACCCAATTGCTAGTTGTTCACTCTCGGAATGATAGTCCCTCATAGAACGGGTCTAATATTGAAGGGTCCTTTCCCCCCTTCATTAGAAATATTAATCCTACAGGTACAATGTCTATGGAGATTTTCAGTCAGAGCTGAAGAAGCTTCTTGGATCAGAAGCGAAACATCTTCAAAGAAAAACCAGAAAGTCCAGTTGCCTCTTGAAAAAGCACCATTGGTACAAGTACAATGAATATTAAAAAAATAACTCGAGTCTTTAAAAGCAGTGACATTTTATTGCTTTTTTTCAAACTTTTCATATATTACAAAAAATACGTCATTAAACAAATGATAAAACATTGGATTTTTTTCCAATACATACTGGAGAATTTTGTTGGCATCTTATAAAAGAATAAAATATTATCTCTACATTCAAACAGTGTAACTTTGGATATAATTCTATAAGAAAATGATGTATGATTAGAAAACCGTTATATAAATTGGAATATACTGTGGAATTACACCTCAAATCAAAGTAGATGATTTTGTTCAGGAAGCAACTGAACATTGGAAGACACTTACAAAATAAAGTATCAGTGACAAAAGGAAACTTTTCAAAGGATACATCTGCTAACCAATAAACTGCATTTATAAAAACCTGTCCATTAAATAAGTTATTCTAAGTTTGCAAAACGGTGACAATATATGCTAAATATGATTTTTTTTATTTTCACACCTATTATAACCATTTTCCTGTTCTTGATAAATTTCTAAAAAGTAATTTAAAAAATCGAAATAGTAAAATCACAGGACAACATTTTCTATTAATACAAGTATCTATGGACACTGCATACTTAAATTCATAAAATTAAAGGGTTCTTCATAGTAATTGTGCTAAGTAACACATGGAACCTATATTAATCATTCTAACAACCATTACCTTACTGACCAAAATATATCAAAAGAAAATAACATTCAATACATTTTACTAATGACCAACATGCACTATGTTGGGGACATAACACAATTCATTAACAAACTGTTTTAATCAATGAAGACTCATGAATATTTGTAATGCACCACAGTTATCCGACATTACAATTATAGTTGGAATTTTTACCAAACAACACTGTTTATAAAACTACCATACACAGAAATAAATTTAATTGAAGTAAAAGAGGAAAAATATCATATTGGATCCTAAGTAATAATATACATGCTTTGAACACTATCTTACATATTTTATCCTTGAAAAACTGAATAATTTGTTTTTAGTATAGTTAATATGAAATATGGAAACTAAGCATTTATATATGTATGTATATGTGTATATGGGTTTATGAGTTCCCACAAACGCATGAAAAAAAGTGTTTGTGTTCTGTTTATGCCATTAAACAATTTCTATGTTTACATAGAATTAAAATTCAGATACTCTGGACTGAAAATGTGTTGTTTTAAAGAACAGAAAAAGTACATTGCTCTGCAGTTATTGCCACTAAATCAGTCTGTATCTAGAAAACAGTCACTTAGTGGGACTAGTATTCTCATAATAGGAATAAACTGGCTATAACTAGATTTCACCCTCAGGTTAATCAATAATCGGTAATTTTACTCATTTATAGCTTTTAGGGCGATATTCATATCTACATACAATAAAAGCTATGTCTTTTATGGTTTGGCTTTACTACTATAATTTTATTTATGGAAAAAGAAATAATGTTTTACAACATACAATAAGCAGCAAATTATAAATTAGCCCTGGAATCTTAAATATCATATTTGGACATCTGCTATAAAAAAAAATGTGTAATAATGAATTAATAACCAGTATTTAAGCAAATAATGTAAACTACACTGCAAGTCATGTTATTTTTGTCATTAGGAATTATTTTACATAATTAGCAAATAAATAATGAATTTCAATAATTTTCAGATATTTATTTAAATTAACTTATTAACCCTTTGGCATTGAACAACAGCATTATTGAATTTCAGGCATTTGAAAACAAAGGGTTAAAATTCAAAACAATCTATTTAAGTCTTTGTAAATTTCTATACACTGAACACAAATATTTGTAATAACAAAAGACAAGCATAATTAATTTGGAATGCTGTCAATTCTAATGAACATGATTAACTTGCCTACACTAAGTAACAAATTTGAAATGTAATTTCAAAGATACAGAAATATTTATATGATATAAACAAATATGATTTTTAAATAAAGAAAAGTGCATATTAAAATAAAACCTAAGGCACAAGCTGTGCAAGCACTCAGGAATGAAAATATCATCCTGTTTCCAATATGTCATATCAACCCCAAAATATATTAATATTAATTTTATAGTTTTTAGGCATCAGATTTTCATTTTAACACACTTGCATACAAATTTAATTTTTTTTCCCCTTTCTTTGCTCAGTTTTACATTCAAGCATTTCTGAGAATGATTGGGCTGTTTTCGACAAACTGCTAATTTTATCTGCATTGCTCTCACTTGTTTCAGGTAAAATCCATAAACCAGAATTCTAGATGTTGCTAAATGAAACTACAAATCTTGCATCCATTACTTGCTGCCAAAAAATTAAGTTCAACAATATTGGGATGCTTACATATTGCAATGCCTTTTCTAAAATTAAAAAAAAAATCTTTGGTGTACTGTAAACCAGAGAATCTTCAGTTTCAGTTTGAAATTAAGTTATGTGTATTTTCAGTTACAGTTTTCACATAGCCATATTAAAATGGATGTTTACATTAAAATGTTTCGCTTCTTGATCTAAAAAACTTAAAATTTTAGAGAATCTTATTACATGTCTTATTATAAAATTAATAAACAGGTACTATTTAAGCACAATCAAACCTTACTCATTTCAGTAGCATATATGGTGTACTGAAATCTATAACGATAGAACAAAAACACGGGGTTTAAACATTAAACAGATAAAACTCAGTTGCACCCAGCAATAAAATGCTTTTATTGATCTAAGATAAATATGCTTTGGAAAACATTTTTAAAAATTTACCATAATTTTAAAACAATTCTGGTTTTATTTCCTGGAACTGAATATTAAAATGATGGATTCAATAACCTACATGAATTTATTTTCAATGTCTAGTAGCAATAAAATTTATATAAGAGAATGTAAATCCAGATGTTCTAATACATTACTACTAGAAAATTTCTATTTATGTGATATAAATTTCTTCCCTCTTGTTGAATATATTTCTAGGATGCCCTGAAGAAAATTAAAACTTATCTTACCAAAAGAGAACCATAATCATGTTTAACCTTATTGAAAGGCCGTCTAAATAAATGCCAATCTAGACCTCTGTATTAAAAAAACTTTATTCTTTTAGTATAATCTGTTCTTGTGGTTGGTGAATTAAAAAATAAAACTGAGAAATTGACTACTACATATAAGACTTATTTTTTTTAAAAAATGCAATACAATGGTGTTTAACAGTACAACAAAAAATAATTCATATACAAATACAGTTAATTAATCCATAAAATAATATGAAGTAAAAGCTGAAATACCATCATTCACTAAATTGCATATGTATGATTTGTTCTTATAAACTGGCATAACATTTGCAAAAACCCAACTAGCGAATGCCTGATAACAGGACATTTGTATTTAAAATTATATAAAAATATCACAGATACAATGCAAACCAATAATTTATAGTTCAAGATGATCTTTAACTTACTGATAACTAAAAAAGAAATTATTTTTCCTATTTAAAAATTGAAACAAACATTCCACTAAAATAAATATTTCCACAGTGATAGACATTTCTTGTTGGAAAATCTCACTGTTGTTCACATAAGTACCTAGTACTTAAAAGAAGCTGTAAAGTCACCCTCTTTCAATATATCCTATAAAATAATATCATTGTTTTACCTCTATAATGAGGTTTCAGCATCTACATACTTTACTTCAGATGTTTTTTCAATGTCTATTTTCACACAAGACTCATTTTCAGGGCTGTTAAGAAAAATTCACATAGTTAAAAACACCAAGACTAGAGTATTAATAACATATAGTGTTATAAATTAGCATATTGCCAGGAGCATAAAGCAAGATTTAACCTATAAATACCTTTTTAATTAAAATACGTTATACGTATCTTCTTTAAAGGCTAGCAAATTCAATAGAACATTATTTTAGATAAATGAATATGGATTAATAATTAAGAAGTCACAATGACTCCCACTTTGTGTATCATAGATACGTATTTAGAAATATAAATTATTTGACTTTTGTGTTATAATCTGGTATAACTATTAGAATATAACGCTCTTTGAATTATCAGAATTCAACAGGGTGGATAAAAATCAATGATTTTTTTAAAAAAATCAAAAAAATCAGATTTTTTTAATTTAAATCGATTTTTTTAATTTAAATCGGATTTTTTTAAATAAAATGCTTTTTGAGGAAAATATATTATCATCCAAAGGTTATTCCATCATGAAATAAAGATTAGTTTTTTAATTATGTAGAATAAGGCTGTATATGTTTAATTTTTTTGGTAAATAAATTCCATTAATCCATTCACAATGTCATGCTCTTCCAGAGGTTTTTGTAAGGTTATTGGGCAGTTTCTCTGCCTACAAGATATTATCACAGATGCTTGGTTTACTTTTGCAGTTCTCAAAACTGAATTTGACTCAGCAGAGATCACATGCCTCTTCTTCACAGCAAAAATGTTATAACATGAACAGAGTTGAGAAAAAGACCTTAATCCTATTGTTCTACAAACCTATGAATACAGAATCAACCCTTTCAGTGCTAAGTTTCAAGAAGTTCAGTGAATAGAATAGAAACAATATTTTTCTGATTGTTTGGAGTGGAACAGATCTGCACAAGAAGAAAGTGAAACTAAGCGTGAGGAGGAAGGGGCAAGCAGACAAGCAGTACAAAATGAAAGTGAAACTTTCTGAGCACAATACTGCATAGCCACAGACAGACAAGTCTTTGGATCTTTTTGGATCCAAAGGTCTCAGGTGTATGACCTGAAGTGTATCACATTCTGTCCTTGGAGGAAAAAACTTATAATGGCAGCAGGCCGTAAAAGAGACCCAGTTTGGCAATATTTTAATGAAGTTCCTTTATTTATCGGTAAGGCAGGCATGTGTGCAAACTGCAAACACTGCAACAAAGAAATGCAAGGCCTGGTGGCCCGAATGAGGCAACATCATGAAAAGTGCTGTGATGAAGATGACCAAAGGAACACATTTGAATAGGCAGGATCTTCAGGTTGGTAAATATTTTTATTGAATCATATTTCTAAAGATTACCTTGAACCGTCATGTTTGAGCAAAATTATATTTCTTATTATTACTGCATGTTACTGTCATTTGGTAGAGTTATGAAGAAAAGCAAATATTCCTTTTGGGGCAGTGCTGTGTACAATAAGCAGAAATTGTATAAACAATAAAATAACAGCATTGACTTTTTTGTTTAGGGGAATTCATGGATTCTGGAAACTATTCACCTTCAAGATCACTATCCTCCTGTTCTATAGTTTCTACAGTTTCAGATTATTCATCCAGGATAGTGCTTCATTAGCATCATCATCATCAGACACCCACAGCCACGTATCACTATCACCTAAAAGAAAGAAAAAACCCTTCCCTCCTGGAACCACCATAGATAAATTTGTGATAAAAACTAGCAGATTAGAAAAAGAGTTAATTGATGAAAAAATTGCCCTGTTTGTTCATGCAACGAACTCTTCTTTCCGTCTAACTGAGAACCCACATTTCATTAATATGGTTCAGTCACTGAGACCAGGATACAGTCCACCCAGCAGAGCAGATGTTGCAGAGAAACTGCTGGATAAAGTGTATGACAGAGAAATGGAGCAACAGCTCTGGAGAATAGAATTGTTAACCTAAGTATTGATGGGTGGAATAATGTCCACAATGATCCTATTGTATGTGCTTGTATAACAACAGAAGAAGGGAAAGTCTTCCTTGCACAAACAATTGATACGTCAGGAAATGCACACACAGCAGAATACTTACAAGAAGTGGCAGTAAAAGCTATAATAACATGTGAACAAAAATTCAAATGTCTAGTACACAGTTTGGTCACAGACAATGTTGCAAATGTATCCAAGATGAGAAGAAATTTAGAAGAGCAGGAAGGGAATACAAAGCTAATAATATATGGTTGCTGTGCTCATTTGCTGCACCTCTTAGCCAAAGACTTAAGTGTTCCAGAAATAAAGACTAATGTTGTTGAAATTGCTAAATACTTCTGTAACAATCATTTTGCTACAGCAGCTCTGAAAAGGATGGGTGGAACCAAGCTAATGCTCCCACAACATGTTAGATGGAACTCTTTGGTGGACTGTTTTGAGCAATATATCAAGAACTGGCCTATTCTGATGACAGTTTGTGAAAAAAATCGAGATAAAATAGATGGCACTGTCACGGCCAAAATCCTCAACATTGGCTTAAGAGAAATGTTGAACATATGCTGAGCATTCTGAGACCCATCTCTGAAGTTTTAAACAAAATTCAGAAAAATAGCTGTTTTATTGCTGATGCTGTTGAAATTTGGAAGGAACTGAGTGAACACTTAAAAACAGAACTACACATGGACAGAATTAAATTACAAGCATTAAAAAAACGAATGGGACAAGTACTGTCTCCAGCTCATTTTTTGGCAAATATTGTCAATATCCAGTATCAGGGTCAAAACTTAAGTGCTGAGGAAGAGGAGTTAGCTATGACATGGGTATCCAGCAATCATCCATCTGTAATGCCAACTATAATAAACTTCAAAGCTAAGGGGGAACTATTCAAGAAATATATGTTTGCTGAAGGTATTTTAAAGAAAGTCACACCAGTAAACTGGTGGAAGTCACTTAAGCACTTGGATTTAGAAACTGTTCAAGTAATGATTTCACTTTTAACAGCAGTAGCTTCTTCTGCAGGTGTTGAAAGAATATTCTCTTCCTTTGAACTCATTCATTCTAAATTGAGAAATCGTTTGGGACCTGATAAAGCAGGAAAGCTTGTTTTTTCTTTTCCAGATTATGAACGAAGAAGAAGATGAAGATGACGAGTGAGCTACAGAGGACAGTATTTAACTTTTTCATGTGTAGGCTGGGCTGACAGTCTAAGTTTCTTAAAATATATATATTTTGTTTAGCCAAATTAGTTAACAAACATGGATGTTTGTTTAAGCAAATAACATATGCTGTAATGTTATTGTTTCAGTTGAATAAATCTATTTAAATTGTTATTATTAAGATAATGATTATTTTTCTCCTTCCTAAGTACAACAGAAAAGTTGTCCAAATACGAATGATTAACCTATTAAACGGGGGATAAAAAAACTAATATGAAAAGTTGTTATTCTAAAAATCTTCATTTACTTGCATATTAAAGTTATACCAGCAAGAATTAGTTTTTATGTAGAAAACTATGATTTAAATCAAGCCTTACTGACTAGTGATTTAAATTGTGATTTAAATTGTGATTTAATTCAGTTTGATTTAAATCAAATCCACCCTGGAATTCAATGAAATTCAGATGGATGGATGGATGGATGGATGGATGGATGGATGGATGGATGGATGGATGGATGGATGGATGGATGGATGGATTGTAGACAGTGGTGAAATCTAAAATTTGTTACTGCCGATTCTGTGGGCATGGCTTGTGGGGGGGGGGGTTAATCTGACTGGATGGGGCATGGCCATTTTTTTTTCTTTTAAAATCATTTTTTCTATAACCTCTTCAGCGAAGAGGTTGTAAAAAAATGCTTTCAAAAGGCTCTGCCGATACCAAAAATGCTTTCAAAAGGCTCTGATCGGCAGAGGCTTTTTTTCTTTTAAAACCCTCTGCCGATCAGGCAACTTAACTTGGATCATCAGAGTCATTTGAAAGAAAAAAAGCTTCTGCCGATTAGGCAACTCAGCTTGGATCGTCAGAGGCTTTTAAAAGAAAAAAACCTTTGCCGATCAGCCAACTCAGCTTGGATCATCAGAGGCATTTAAAAGAAAAAAAAACCTCTGCTGATTAGGAAACTCAGCTTGGATCGTCAGCTGATGATCCCTTTGATGATCCCAGCTGAGCCGCGCAATCATCAGAGGCTTTTTTTTTTACTTTTAAAAGCATTTTTTCGGCCGAAGAGATTGTAGAAAAAATGCTTTTAAAAATTAAAAGAAAAAGCCTCTGATGATTGTGCGGTTCAGCTGGGCATCAGGGGAGGGGGGGCAGGGATTTTTGCTACCAGTTCTCTGAACCACCTGCCTCCATCGCTACCAGATTGATCTGAACCGGGAGCATTTCACCCCTGATTGTAGATAAGAGACAGACAGGCATATAGGGCTGCACTGCAAATACCCAGTTGCAAGTATCCAAGATGGATTTACAAGTAATTCAGAACCATGGATTCTTGTAATATCTGAATACTGAAACAAATTTGAATTTTATGAAAGAAAACTGGAATAATTTTATCAAGAAAAAGCGATGTACTAGAACCTTTTTTTTTGCAACAGAGACAACATTCACAAATAATATAACCAAAATTTGCCAGCATATCCCAGAAATATGGCAGCACAATTTGCAAAACATGTGCTTTAAGGCAGACCATTCTTCAATCAGTGACATTGCCACATCAATCTCTAAAGCTCTATATTTTTAAGGCTGAAAAAAATATTGTCACTGCCCACAAACAAAATTATCCACCATTATTTTATGTAATTTGGAGCAGAGTTCTTAATGTAAAGTCAAAGAAACCATGTTATTCTCAAGCAAAGAGCTTATATTAGTGCACATGATTATTTTCTTTCAGCAATATATTATTATTCATTTTCCAATATATTTATCATGCAACATTATGTGTTATCATTTGAGAACATTCTAGAGCACATTACCTGTCCCATTCAAAGCACTATAATAAAAATAGTGTATATCCATTTTGCTAATATGGATATTTGACTTTCAGTTTTGCTTATTTGTGGTAAAATTTATCCTCTTTTTGTTATAACCAACATTCTAAATAGCTGCTTAACATAAGCTCTTTGGTATATGTTTAGGGCAATGATTGCAAACTCATGTCATGCATGTCAAAGGTGAAACACTACGATGTTTTGGATGACATACCAGCATTCACCAACACCTGACAACAACTATTCTTAAAAGCATGCCTCATTCTTACACTACTTTTGGGGAGTGAGCAAGAATCGGGTGTACTTGGGGAACATCAAGAGAAGGCTTTTTTGAATGGCAGTAGGGCATTAGGGCTGAAATCGAGGTTTGGGACTCTACTTCAGGTCCATCCTTGGCACCACTGCTTAGGTTGGCCTATATGGGGGAGGAGAGATACATAATTGTTTCTCTTTTGGGGGGGGGGCGGAGAGATGTGTGTGACATGCAAGAAAAGTCAAGTTAAACATTTTCTGAATATTTGACACACCAAGTCCAAAAGGTTCATCAACATTAGTTCAGTATATAAATGAACAACCAGCTCCATTTCCATTCTAAACATAAAAAGCAAAAGCAAAATCATAAAGCATGATTAATCTACCTCAAGTTAGGTCTTGTTACTTTGGCATTCTCTGTGTTCATGGAAAGAGCCTTCCACTGTGCAGTTTTGGCCATTTCATCTGATATGTTTACCACAGAGGGGTCAATGCTGGGTAATAAACACACACTGATTAGTTCTACATGCCTTGCTGTATCATTAATGAGGTGTCATACTCTACCATTTTAAGCCTTGGTTATGTTTTTTGCATGGGTACTAGAAAATATTGCATTATTTCACTTTAACATTAAGAATCTCAATGTTAAAAATAAATCACATTCCAGTTCAGCGTTAGTTCTAAATTAGTCTATGAAAATAGGTAACTTCTAAAGGTAACTTTCTAAAAAGTTTTTTGAAAGAATCACTGTTACCTATTTTCTCTACCATGTATCTTTTCCTGGAATTACCATAGACTCATGGATGCCTATATACCAGCAATCATCTTCCCCTGTGAGCATCAGGCTCCATGCAATAATAAATTAAATGAGTATATCTTTACTCAGCTTCAAAGCAAAGGAGAGAAAGGTAAACTGGACATTAAGAAAGAGAGCATTTTTACAAGTGCGCCCTCTGATAAATCAGTGTTTTGTGACCGGCCATGCTAATGATGGCAGCCTTTCTGTAAATAGGCATAACTCCAAGGTGTCCATTTTGTAGATATATTCACAATATAATACTATATAGAATGTAATTGGAATTACTGCTTTAGAAAAATTAAGAAAACAGTTGTTATACAATTATATGATCAATGATATTAGCACAGGATATACTTCATAAAGTCAATTTCTTAAGTGTGTTATTTCATCCCATCTTATTTTCAACTAATAATGTAAGTGGACAGGTATTGATCCTGAATTGATTAAAAAAATTTATGAGCTTTAGTATTCCAGAAAAAATCAAATGAAATTATGTGCAATTAATGCACAATACCATTTTAACAGCTTATGTTAAGAAAGGATAGAAAACTGATAATAAGCAGTTCATAATACATATTTTTACTAACTAGAAAAATAATCCATAGTTATAACTATTTTCAGCAGAAAGTCAGAGCAACAATAAGCATTATAGCCTCCAGACTAATCACAGTTACTCACTTGATATTAATTTTTCATGAAGGGACAGTCATACTTCAAAAAAAAAATCAAATTTATTTCAGTCTAAAAATGCTAAAACAATATTGAATCCAAGCAATGGCAGATCATATAAGGCATATTAATTTTAAAAACGGTACACAGATGTTTATTTGGGGAATAACAACATTTCTAATTTGATAGCACAGCATTCCCCAAACTTTTCAACTGTGCAGACCAGCAGGTGTGGGGAGGGATGGTTCTGAGTGGTGGGCAAGAGTTCATACACAGCTCCATTTCCATAAGTGGTGGGAACAAGTGCCCGCACTCATGCAAATGGCATGCAACACGCACATTTGCTCACTGCTTGTGCAAATGGGGATACAAGTGCGTGCTCACCCATCATTTCTGTGGCCCAGTTCCAAACAATTCAAGTTCAGGTAGTGGGCCACGGCCTGGGGTTTGGGAACCCCTGTTATAGCACACAACCAATACTATTTATACATGTGAAAATGCTGTTCAGGCTTTCACTAAATGATAAAAGTCTCAGTTTAGTATCTTCAGTATCTTCCACTTAACTCCATACCAGTCAACTGGTATCTGTATGAAGAATAGATAATCCAGGACTAAAGAAAGTTGAAAAAAGTTCTTCATACAGATACCAGTTGACTGGTATGGAGTCATCTGATCTGTTCAAAAGATTCATGTAAGTAAGTAATATGTAATGCACTATGGTGATATATGCAGCTACTTTATAGTTTTCTTTGGTCCTCTTTAATACCATGTTTAATTCTAGATTATGCAAGCATCCTTCAGAATTAAATTGAATAAATTATTATATAAAATAAAATTTAAAATAATACGTAAATACTACACCTGTATTTTAGAGCTTTCATGGGAATCTGTAATACTTCACTTCTTTCATATGGAAGGTGTACAGTTTCACTGTCCACTGCCTGAAACATTCGTTCAGCTTCCTGAAAGTTATATATAATCCAATACAGGTTTAACAAATTTTGAATTATAAGAGAAATGCAAAAATGAATTTTGTATTTTGTCAACATGGACCTAAAAGCAGGCATTTTGGAAACTGCACAGTAACAGATTTCACCCAATATTTGGGGAATAAAGAATGAAGGGTTGTGAAGAATTTAGACCAAAAAATTATACTCTATTCTCCTCTTATGAAAACTCCATCCTTTGCAAACTAACAAGCCATTGTATTATGGCATTCAAATTCAGGTCTACAATAGCCACCAAAAAAAGACTTATTATTATTATTTTTTTAAATATTTGCCAAAAATCAGAGATTTGAAGATTTTTTCATTATGGACCATTTTAACTCAAAAATGGGTCATTCTGAGTACAGGAAAGCCTCATTACCTTTTTAGAGAATAAACAGAGACTAGATGAAGAGTTTTTATCGACTTTGCAAAGGGTCATCTCTCAATCAAATGGAGACATGACAAAGAGAAAAGGAAGCTGACAAACCTTTATATACAATCATCAGAATACATCAAAATACACGCGAATAATGTCCCTTGGGAATCAGTTTCAGATGTTATATAACATATTTGTAATGCAGGTTCCACCCTGGAAATTCCCCCAATTCTCAACAGAAATATTCCACAAAAACATCACTTAAGTACTTCCCCTTCTGGAACAGACAGACAGGCCCCAAACAACCTCATTTCAGTACTTTTCCCAGAACATCGGTTTCCGTCAAAACAACTACATAATACATATTTCCCATAAGGTAACCATTTCAGAAAAGCCTTATTGTGTTCCCTTTTGTCCAGTTATATAACCAGGTTATACAAGGTAAAATAAGACACTTAAAATGGCGTAACTCAGGTTACACTTTTACAGGAATAATCCTCATATTCTCTCACTTAATAAGGAAGAAATGAATGGAAAGGGTTTAAGAAGATTATGGAAAAAATGGAAAATACCATACAAGGGATGATAAGTAAAGACCAAAATGCCCAGGAAAGGGAGGAGTCAACAGAAGAAATGAAGAAGGAAGAAGACAAAGAGGAAATAACAATAGAAATAATAGTGATTGATGAATTAAACCAGGGGAAAAATATATTAAGAGAATTGGAAGATATGCTTGAAAGGAAAACAGGCACCTGAGTAGAAATTACAGAAATTAAGCAGTGGAAGAGGGTAGAGATGGGAGGAATACCTAGATTGAATATCCAAGAAGCAGACATAGAGAGAAACAAAGATTTAAGAGAGGAATTTGGGAGGAAAGCCAAAAAAAAAAAAGCATAGCTCTTAGTGTATTGAAACGGATAAGAGATGATGGATAGATGATTTTCTTTTTGTTGTTTTGATTTGCTTTTCTCTTTTCCCCCTCTTTCTTTTAAAACATAAAAATATTTTTTAAAAAAACTTTAATATTTGAAAAAGAGCATTTACATGTGACACTTATACAATATCTATGTTTAGTGTATGTTCTGTTTATGTTTGTGCTGTCATATCAATCACATTGATGCATGTTTTATAGAGCTTTAAAGTTGTATATTTAGAGGAACTAAAAACTAATTTCCACTTCTTTTATTGATAAGCTTGAATCAAATATGGAAAATGTTTTCCACTTCCCCACCAAACATTGCTTCTATATGAATACTATTCCACTTACTTCCTTTGCTTTTTTCTTTTTGTCATCTTCCTTTTTCTTCTTACTTTCTGGCATAAGATCATCAAGCCAACTGAGCTCCCGTTTGGTGAAACACAAATCCATAAGTTTGCGAATAAAAACTAAAGCTAAAACCTTTAAAACAGTTTTAAATATAAATTACTAGCAAATCAAAATGCTAATATATAGAATTGATATAAATTACAGTACACAGCATTAATTGCATAGATTTAATATTATCATTGAATTTCATATTTAGATATTTATTATTATTTATTATTTCATTATTAAAATTTATATGCCGTCCTTCTCCCATAGGACTTGGGGCGGCTCACACAATAAAAACAAGAACAATGATGACAATACAATATTAAAATCTAATCTAAAATTAAAATCCCCAATTAAAAACCCCATAATCGGTCAGGGAATTTGATGGAAAAGCCATGTCTTAAGGCCGGTGCGGAATGTGCGGAGATCAGGAGCCGTCTGGAGCTCGGTGGGTAACCCATTCCAGAGGGTCGGTGCGGCCACTGAGAATGCCCTCATCCTGGGGGCCGCCAGCTGACATTGTCTAGCCGACGGCACTCGGACGGCAGTTCTATGAGAACACACAGGACAATGGGAGGCCGGTAGGCAGTGGTCCTGCAAGTACCTCAGGCTCATGCCATGTAGGGCTTTATAGGTTAGTACCAGCACCTTGAAGCGGATCCGGAAGGCCACCGGCAGCCAGTGCAGCTCACGCAGGAGAAGTGTTGCTGGGGAGTAATGGGAGGCTCCCGTAACAACCCGCGCGGCTGCATTTTGGACCAGCTGGAGTCTCTGGGTGCACCCCAAGGGCAGCCCCTTGTAGAGGGCATTGCAGTAATCCAATCGAGAGACAATTAGAGCTTGAGTGACTGTACGAAGGGCATCCCTGTTTAGAAAAGGCCACAACTGGCGCACTAGGCGAACCTGTGGAAAAGCCCCCCTTGTCACGGCTGTTAGATGATCTACCAAAGACAGTCGTGAATCAAGGAGGACGCCAAGATTGCGAGCCTTATCAGAGGGAGTCAACAACTCCCCTCCCATCATAAGTGATGAGGTGCCTAGATCAGGGGATGCCGGAATCCACAGCCACTCAGTCTTGGAGGGGTTGAGTCGGAGCCTGTTTCTATCCATCCAGACCTGCACCACCTCCAGGCACTTCGACATCACAGAAAGGGCATCCCTGAGTTGCTTTGGGGTGGAGATATACAGTTGGGTATCATCAGCATATTGATGATACCTCACCCTGAAGCTACGAATGATCTTACCAGCAGCTTCATGTAGATGTTAAAGAGCAGGGGGGAGAGAACCAACCCCTGCGGCACCCCACATATGAGGGGCCTCAGGGAGCCTCTGATCCCCCGCACACACAAACGGCATCCGGCCCGAGAGATAGGAGGAAAACCACTGTAATACAGTGCCCCCCACTCCCAACCCCCAGAGCTGTCGCAGTAGGATACCATGGTCGATGGTATCAAACGCTGCTGAGAGGTCAAGTAGCACCAGAATGGAGGAACAACCGCCATCCCAGAAATCATTCACCAGGGCGACCAATGCCATTTCCATGCTGTGGCCGCCTATAAAGTTGTAGTAAAATATTAGCTTACCATCATAGGAAAAACAACAGCAGCAGCTGATGCTTTAATTGCCCACAAAAGAATAAGGCATGTAAGCTGAACTACTGTAAATACATGTACTTTCCATAGTGGCACGTAACGGAGATAAATCAAATCAGGTTGATGTTTGGCAGGCATACCAAACAGTTTAATACGATCAAAAAACTGTAATGAAAAGAAAAATTATTAAACCTATGCCTAAAAACAAATTTAGAAAACAAAAATAATTATAGAAATAAATTGATTACAAATTAGGCATGACACTTCTTTAGTAAAAACAATAATCTTATTAAATCTGTAATAAAGAGTTACACTATTTACTATAAACTTTTAGAATTTCTGGATTCCTGTCTATTTGTTATAATTTGCAATATTATAAAGATAGATATATTTGTAAAAATTCAAGGTGAGCCCTTTCACCAAAACTAGCATAGTTTTAAGATGAACACTACTGCTAAAACACAAGATTTGGGAATAAGTACTGAATGTGTATGCACATATGCAACATGTACTTGTGTGTACACCTTCTCACTATATAACTATTATTACTACATTTTTCCAGCATTTTGTCTCTGTCTCTGTCCCTCTCCCTCTCTCTCTCTCTCCCTCTTCCTCCCCCCCCTTAAAATGGTGAAGATACCTCATACTCCTATTTCCTATTTTCTTATGACAGCAACCCTGTGAGTTGGATTGGACTAAGAGACTGTGTCTGGCCCAAAGTCACTCAGCTGGCTTTTGTGCCTAATGAGGCCTAGAACTTAGTTTTCTGGTTTTAGGCCAGTAGCTTCATCAATACATCAAACTGGCTATTACAGCAATGAGAAATTCAGAAGCCTATACTGTATAAGTCCATCTTATATTCTTTAGAGCTCAGTATGTGACCTCCTGAACTTTATACTTTCAAGACCGTCAACAAGGCACTCAAAAGGCATCATGTATGGACTTCCGCTTGGCGCCGCGATCCTCGCTGACGACCTCTTGTTAGGTCGCCGGCTTTGAACTCCGTTAAATCGCCTTTGACAGCGAAAAACAGCTGTCTGGCGGTTTTGCAGCCCTCTCTCCGGGAAAAGGAGAAAGGCAGAGAGCCTTTTTTGGCAGGTAGAGCTGCCAAAAAAGCCCCTGGAACTAAGTTCAGAGGCTTGAAAGGTGGGCTCCCCAGGGGAACGACTCCGGATTCAAAGCGCTGCTGCATAAGCAGCATTAGAGGGACGCGACCAGCTCTGCAAGCAAATTGAAAGATTAAGTGATCTCGGCAGCAGACGGAGTGGAGCAGGAGAGCTTGCAAGAAAGTTACAGAGCTTAACTCCTGTGTACTTTGGTTTGAATGAGCCTAATTGAAAGAGGAAGTATCCAATTAAGAGTATCGGGACTGTGCTGAGAAGAGAAAGTGAGTACTGAAAAGGACTTTTTTTTCCTATTCTTAAAGAGAAACTAAGCTGCCAGAAGAGAGCAACCTGGGAAAGATATTGAAAGCAGCAATTTAAAATAATTTGGATTGAATTTAGAGACATTTAAGGCTAAGTAATTGCAAATTGGGGTGAAGAGGAAAAAAGTTTTTTTGAAATTAAAATTTATTTATTTATTTATTTTATTTATTTGTTTAGATTTGTATACCGCCCTTCTCCTTGCGTAAAATGGCTTCTAAACAAACCAAGCCAGCATCAGCCAAAGCAGGAGGGGCTTCTCCTTCAGTTTCTACTGTGACTCAAAAGACACAACTTCCGGGGGAGGTTACAAGTAGAGAGGACTTTATGAGTGAGCTTAAGGAGTTTATAACGCAAATCACGATTGCTCAAACAGCTAAAATAGAAGAGAGAATGGGGAAATTTGAGGAGGATCTGAAAGATGTAAAAGAAATCAGAAATGAAATTAAAAAGATTGTTGAAGAGAAACTTGATGAAATAAGAGAAGATATTTTGTTGGCTGTTTCTGGTTTGTCTAAAATTCTTGTGCAGCTTGATGAAAGAGTGGAAGAAATCAGTGAGGTTACTCAAGATTTGGAGGACAAGATGGGAGAATTCCAGACCAAATCGGAGAGGATGGAAGGTGATATTACTATGATACAATACAGGTCAATGGAGTTCGCCCTGAGGCTGAGAGGGTTGAAGGAGGAGGGACGGGAGAACTTAAGAGAGAAATGTGCTGAAGTGATTGCCTCAGTGGTTGGAATGAAAAAGGATGAAATAATTGGTCACCTGGACAAAGTCTACAGAGTTAACTCATGGATTGCAAGAAATAGAAATTTGCCAAGAGATGTTGTGATTTATTTTACTGAGAGAAGAATTAGAAATGATGTACTGCAAGCCTCTTACAATAATAAAGTACAAGTGTCTGGGCAGGAAATTAAGGTGTTGAAAGAGATTCCTCCTAAAATGCTCAGAGATAGAAAGAATTTTGGTTTTTTAGTGGATGAACTAAGAAGACAACAAATAGTGTACAGATGGGATGTACCAGTAGGCATAATAGTGGATTATGCTGGAGAGAGGTATCGAATGAACACCGTTGAGAAAGCAAGAGAATTTTATCGTAGTGTGTTGAAAATGGAAACCCCCCCGAAAGATGATAAAAAAGCAGGAAAAGGAAAGCAACAGTCTTTAACATATGCTGAGGCAGTGGTTGGAGAATCTAAGAATCAAGATGACCAGAACCAATCGGATGCAACATCACTTCCTTTTCCTTTAAGTCAACTGGAAGGACCATTGGAATTTGCAAAACTGGAGCAACCAAGGGCACAACGTGTGACAAGATCAACTACTAAACAATAACAACAACAACAACAACTGGATACAAAATCAGAAGCTGGGGGGGGGGCAAGTCCGAAGATCAAGGTCAAAGAGGATCTTCAAAATATGTTCCATGTGCTTCAGTCTCACAAAGATGCCAGTTAAATTTTTGTCCTGGAATGTCAATGGTTTGAACTCACCACAAAAGAGAAAGAAAATATATCATTATTTGAAACAATTTAATAACGATGTTGTATGCTTACAAGAGACACATATTAAATTATCAGATCAGAAATATTTAATTAATACTAAATTAGGGACTCACTTTGTGGCATCATCTTTGGAAAAGAGAAATGGAATAGTGGTATATATAAAAAAGAACATAACAGCAAACTTGGTAGAGGCGGATGATCAAGGAAGATATATAGCAATTGAAATGAGGACTCAAAATGGAACAATGCTTTTGATTGCAATTTATGCACCGAACCAGCAACAAGAAAATTTTTATAAATTTTTACATACCAAAATATCACAATGGGATTATAAATCAATTATTTTGATGGGTGATTGGAATGGAGTAATTGATATTTCTAAGGATAAGAAGACTATCTAAAGTTGCCTCGCGTGCCAAATTACCCAAACCTTTTTTTGAAATTATGGATGATTTAGAATTAAGGGATGTTTGGAGAGAATTGAATTCAGATGAAAAAGATTTTACTTTTTTTTCCGATAGACATCAATCTTTTTCTAGGATAGATTTTATCTTGTTAACATCTGATTTCCTTTCTAGGGTGAAGAAAGTCAAGATATTTCCAAGGACTCTAGCTGATCATAGCCCAGTTTGGTTGGAATTAGAACAGGAGAGAAAAGAAAGGAGGTCTTGGAGATTAAATGAAAATTTATTTAGATATGAAGAAAATGTTAAAGAACTTAAAAAATATATGAAGGAGTTCTCTGATAATAATATGTATAAAGGTACTTCTATGGAAATGGTTTGGGATGCAAGTAAGGCTTATATGAGGGGAGTGTTGATATACATGAATAATAAATATAGACAAAAGTAGGCAAAGAAACGGAAGGATATTGAGGAAGAAATAAAGAAGAAAGAACAATTGTTAATAGATAATCCAGAAGATAAAAGAGTAAAAGAAGCAATAGGTATATTAAGACAGCAATTTAATATGCTAATGGCTGATCAAGTTGCAACTAATTTACAATATGCCAAACATAATACATTTTGCAATGCTAATAAACCAGGCAGATGGTTAGCTTATATGTTAAGGAAAAAGCAAAGATCACGTATTATTAGTAAGATGGAATATAAAGGCAAAGAAGTTTATCAACAAAATTTGATTAAAAAAGCTTTTTTAGAATATTATGCAAAATTATATGCAGGAGATTTGATACAAGGTCAAGATATAGATAGATATCTTAAAGAGGTTGAGGTCCAGGAATTAACTTTGAATCAAAGAGAAGGTTTGAATCAACCAATAAACTCTGAAGAGATTATCTTAGCAATTAAACAGTTAAAAGTAGGTAAAACACCGGGAACGGATGGGTTGACAGCTATTTATTATAAGAACTTGCAGATGGAAATGGTGGAATGCTTTTTAATAAAATTCAATCTGGGGGAGAAACCCCACCCTCATGGAAAACAGCTTTTATATCACTGATTCCTAAAGAGGACCAAAATTGTGTTAAACCTCAAAATTTTAGACCTATCTCACTTTTAAATACTGATTATAAGATTTTTGCTAAAGTATTGGCAAATAGATTAATGCCAATTATGCAACGAATAATTCATAATGATCAATCAGGGTTTATAAAGGGGAGATATATGAAATACAATCTGAGACAAATAATAAATTTGGTTGAATATTTGGAGAAAAATAATCAGATTCCTGCAGCTTTTTTCTTTTTGGATGCAGAGAAAGCTTTTGATAGATTGAATTGGCAATTTTTATTCAAAATAATAGATAAAATGCAATTTGGGGAGCAATTTATGAGCTCAATTAAAGCAATATATAGGGAACAAAATGCACAAATAATTATTAATGGAAGTTTAACGGATAGTTTTAAGATAGAAAAGGGAACGCGGCAGGGTTGTCCACTGTCTCCCTTATTGTTTGTTTTATCTTTGGAAATTTTGTTGAAAAAGATACATGAATCTAAAGAATTAAAAGGAATAGTGATTCGACAGCAAGATTATAGATTGAGGGCTTTTGCAGATGATTTAGTTGTTACACTAACGCAACTTACAGATACAGTTTCATATATGTTGGAATTGATAGAACAATATGATAAAGTTTCGGGATTTAAAATAAATCAACATAAGACTAAGATGGTGACCAAAAATATGTCTTTTAATCAAAGAGAAGAGCTTCAACAAATATCAGGATTTGAAATAGTTAAAAAGGTTAAATATTTGGGTGTGTTTATTGCTGGGTCAAATACAAAGTTATTTAAAAACAATTATGAAGTCTTATGGTGAAAGGTACAGAAAGAAATGGAGGATTGGAAAAAGTTACAATTATCTTTATTAGGTAGAATAGCAGCAATTAAAATGAATGTATTATCTAAGTTTTTATTTTTGTTCCAAATGATACCGGTGTTGAAGAAGGATGAACAACTGAGGGAATGGCAAAAAGGTCTTAATACTTTTATATGGTCAGGTAAAAAACCTAGAGTTAAATTAAAAATTATACAAGATATTCGGGAGAGGGGTGGTTTAAAAATGCCAAATTTAAGATTATATTATGAAGCTTCGGTATTAGTTCAGATTAGTGATTGGTTTAATTTAACAGAGGACAGAATTTTGAATTTAGAAGGACATGATTTACTTTATGGATGGCATGCTTATTTATTGTATGAAAAGAAAGTGGATAAAGTTTTTAAAAGTCATATGTTTAGAAATGCCTTGTTGAGAGTCTGGAAGAAATATCAATATAAACTGGACTATAAAATACCTATTTGGGCAAATCCCAGACATGCAATAGAAAATATAAGTATAGAACAAAAGATGGAGGTGATCACATATAAAGAACTTTTATTTAGAGAAAGGGGTAAACTACAACTTAAACCCTTAGAGGTTTTGAAGAAGGAAGGGATAATTTATACCTGGTTTCAATATGGTCAGCTTCAAGCAAGATGGAGGGAGGATCAAAAAACAGGTCTTATGGAAAACGAAGAAAATTTGGTAAAGCAAATCAGGGATCAGGGTATTATGCATATTAAAAGATTATATAATGTATTATTAGAGATAGACTCTGAAACAGAGTTGGTTAAAGACTGTATGATTAAATGGGCTAGAAATTTTCAAGAACCAATAATGATGGAGACATGGGAAAAGATTTGGGTTAGAGACCCAAATCTTAGAGACCTTAGAACCTTAGAGAAAACTTTTATAAGATGTTTTATAGATGGCATTTAGATCCAAAAAAATTGTCCTGTATGTATTCTAATGTACAAGCTAAATGTTGGCGGTGTGATTGTGAAGATGCAACTTATTTTCATATTTGGTGGACCTGTAAAAAGGTTAAAGCATTTTGGATAAAGATTTGGTGGGTAATGCAAAATATTTTGAAAAAAAGGTTGGAATTTACACCGAAATTTTTTTTATTGGGTATTATAAATGAATGTACATTATTGGAGACTAAGTTGATTTTAAATTTAATAACAGCAGCTAGATTGTTGGTTGCACAACACTGGAAAAAAGACTCTTTGCCCACAGTAGAAGAATGGATTGTAAAAGTAATGAACTTAGCTGAGATGGCCAAAATCTCAGCATATTTGAAGGATCATACGCAAGAAAAATTCATTTTGGAGTGGAGGAAATGGATTGACTATGTTCGGAACAAATATCATATAAGAAGACATCAAATTGCGTATGAATGAAGAGGAACTATAGAGTTGTAAAAATTTTTTTTATTAGATTGGAGTTAAGATTTTGATAGTGTTTGTAAACTAGAAATTGGATAGGTTAATGGTTGGTTTAAAAAAATTTTTGTTGAAGAAGAGAAACCCTGCATTTCACTCTGGGAAGTCGGGGGGGGGGTTGAAGGGGGGGAGGGATGGGGGGTTTGAAGGGGGGAAGGGGGGTTATATATTTGTACTTTTATAAAACTTTTAATAAAAAAAGGCATCATGTATGGGGGCAGAGTGAGACAAGAAAACCAAATACTGCATTTTTTTCTACAGAAGCAAGATGAGTAAAATTAAAACTTGCCTGAATGCCTTTTAGTGAGGATGCTCCCATATAAAGAAAAACACCATATAAAACTGGCATTGGAATAAACTGTAAAACAACAACAACAACCAGTAAATCAAACTTTGAAATCAACAAATCAATGAATATAAAAACATAAAACATTTTTTGCAAAGATTTGACTATTTCATGCCCCCCAAAATGCACAGATTTAACAAGATGAATATTTCAGTGTATTTTTGAAAAAGGAGCCCACCTGTCAATAGAACAGAAGTGATTGGCAAGTATCTGGTTCAGATATTTGGGAGGGGAAATGGTTCAGATATATGGCATTAATTTTCATCTAGGCAGAGATGAATATACAGGTATGACTAATTTGACTAAATTATGAAAATGAAAAATATAGTGAAGGACTTGATGGTAATGAGAGATTAATTATATGGATATGGGACTACCATTTTTAGTAGTATCAATGGATCCTGGGAAAATAAATATAGAAAAGAAGGGAAAGACAGGTGAGGGGAAGGAAAGGGAGATGAGGGAAAGGAAAGGGAAGGAAAGGAAAGGAAAACAATTGTTTTAATATACTAAGTTTGTAATAGAATAAAAAAAATCTGCTTCTTACCTTTAAAACAGAGGTCATAAACACTGATAGCCCCATCAGAACAAAAATCATTAATCCTGTTACTCTTTGTTCACGGATTCCCAGGAACTTTGGTTGTTCTCCTGGAGCTGAGCACTCGGATTCCACTTTTAAACTGTTGACATGACTTATTGAAAGGACAGTTGCAGCCACAAACCAAGGCAAGCCCATGATAGAGCATACACCTAACATAATGCCAACCATGAGCAGATCCAGATGATAACCACAACCTTTCTGTGGAATCAAACATAAATGTTTTGTGCTAAAATGGTATCAAAAAGTAAACAGATAATGTTCACAATATTTAGAATGTTTATATAAAGATTTATTATAAAAATGGACTAAATTTAAAATTGTTTCACACTTCATAATGTGTCAGTGAATATACTCAACGGAATACAATGGTCAGTAAAATGGAAAAGAAGTGCAAGGTTTTAAATTAGATTTGAGATATATGATGAATACTACTCTACAAAATTACAAGGTTGGACTTTCTAGAAAACATAGAAGTGGCTAAGAATTTTTAGGATAATAAAAATATTTTATAGCTTCAGTATTTGGGAAAAATTAAATTCTTCATTGAATTGTCACAAAGAATGGAATGAGAAGAGAAGAGAACACAACACAATGCAACACTTTTTTTAATAAAGTGTATTAAGCACGCAAGGAATTTGTCTCAGATGCAGAAGTGTACATGTAAACCAGCAGAGTAATAATAATCATAATAATGGTATCAGTAAGGGCGTAATAGAGAAAATGAAAAGGATAATAATAATATTACAGCCATACAATATGGATAAATAAACTTAGACAGTATTGGGAGGATTAGGTGTTTAGCAGAGTGATGACACGATTGAAAAACTGTCCCTGTGTTTGACATGTAATGCGCTATAGCAATGTTCTGAAGGGGGGAATTGAAACAGTTTAGGTTCAAGATGTGAGAGGGCTGTACATAATTTCTCAGTCCTCCTTCTGACCCACACAATATACAGGTCTTTTATGAAAGGCAGACTGTTGCAATTGTTTTTTCTGCAGTTTTAATTATCCATTGGAGTCTACACCTTTTTGTTTAGTTGCTGTATCAAATCAGACAGTAATAGAAATATCAACAACAGACTCAAATAATTCTTCTGTAGAACTGTATCAGTAGTTCCTGGGGGAAACTGAACTTCCTAAGCTGATGCAGGAAGAACATTTTTTGTTGTGCCTTTTTAACTATGGCTAAGTGTTCATTTCAAATCCTAGGAGATTATAGAACCCCAAAATTTGAAGGATTCTACTGCTAATTATAATTCTAATTAATTCTACTGTCCGCTTCAAGGTACTAGTTCTCACCTATAAGGCCCTACATGATTTAGGTCCAGGATATTTACAGGACCTTCTCCTGCCTGCTTCCCACTGTCCTGTTCACTCACATAGGGCCGCTCTCCTCAGGGTCCCGACGGCAAGCCAATGTCATCTAGCGGTGCCCAGGGGTAGGGCATTCTCTGTGGGTGCTCCCACCCTCTGGAATGAATTACCTACCGAGCTCCGGATGGCTCTTGATCTCCGCTCCTTTCGTCGGGAGCTGAAGACTTGGCTGTTCAAGCAAATAGGCTGACTCTGATTCTGGGTTTATTATTTATCATTAATTAGTTATTTGATTTAAAATACGATTTTATTGTACATGTTTCTTAACTTGTGTTCGCCGCCCTGAGTCCTTCGGGAGAAGGGCGGCATATAAATACATGTAATAAATAAATAAATACTACTGTGCTGTTGAATATAGTAAGAGACAGCAGAATAGGAGAGTTCCTTCTAGAATCCATTCTCATCTCTGCAGTTTTAAGCATGTTCAGCTCCAGTTTGTTTCAGCTGTATCTTAGCCAGTTGTTCAACCTCCCGTCTATATGCAGATTCATTATTGTTTTGAATGGGACTAATGACTATTGTATCATCTGCAAACTTCAATATTTCAACAGAAAGATTCTTAGAGATGCAGTCATTGTTATTTAGAGAGAAGAGCAATGGAGAGAACACACAGCCCTGAAAGGAACCTATGCTAATTGTCCAGATGCACAATGAGATTTTCCCTAGCTTCACTTGTTGCTTCCTATCTGTCAAAAAGCAGTAATCCACTACAAATATGGACAGGCACAGCTAGCTGAATCAGCCAACAATTTTATATTTACATCATAAATGCTCAACACATGACTGTGCAAAACATTTGTAAGAGGTGTAAGCAAAATATGTGAGCATAAATAAAAACATTGTTCTTCAAACCATTAAAATAAGGGTCCTTTGAAAGACTTTTGCAGCTATACTGAAGGAAGTGCATGTGTGTATGTATACATGCATCCATATACAGTATACACATGCATAGGCAATATTTATGCTAGGACCACTCATTTCCAAGTTTCGGGCTTTTAATCCTGTTGCCCCTCTCTACAATCTTAGAACATCAATATTTCATTTATCATACTTTCCAGCTAAATTCCTTTACCAGTTTTTAAACAGCTTTACCAAAAATAATCCTTTTGAATGGTAGCCTTAGCAATCCTCGGTTGACTTCAACAAGCTAAGAAGGGTTGGATGTAGTTATCAGTGTGAGGCTAAGAGGAAATTACTTAGCTGTATACTGTATTAGCTTAGGAAGTTAAAAAAGGCAATAGGAAAAAAGGCAATATTGGAAAAAGGCAGTAATAAACAGATGCCAAGAAAAAATACATGTCCGTGCTATCACCAGAATCAAAATTGTTTCACATGAAGCTTTCCAAGAATAAATGATCTATGTTATATAAATAAATTATATTATAAATAATTTATCTGCTGCAAATTATTAAAGTATTTAGCTGACTACAAACATTTGACTAGTATGATTCCTGTATATAGAAAATTAATATAGTACCAGTGGTGGTATTCTGCCGGTTCTAGGCGGTTCGGTCAAACTGTTTGTTAAATTGCTGGCTCGCCCCACCTCTCTGCACCACTATTTATTGCCAATAAATAGTGGTGGGTGGGGCCAAGGGCGGGCAAGCCAGCAATTTAACAAACAGTTCAGTGTTTATTGGTCTCGCAGCACACTGAACCATTTGCTGGCTCGTCCACCCCTCATCCCGCCCCGCTTCCCATCTGCGCGGCGCCAGCCTACCCTAGCCCATCCAGTTGCTGGGGAGATGCGTGACTTTTCTCTGCCCCGGAACACTGACTGCCTAGGCTGCAGCTGAAATTCCGCATCGTAATGGGCTCCAGGGGGAGGAGGGGCGCCATCTGCCCCATTGTGAAGCTCAGTAAGAGCAATCAGAGCCGGCTGCAGGCCCAGCCAGGCAGGCGCACATGAAGTGGGGCACAGGCTTAAGGTGCCACCTCCAAGCCAAGGGGCGACCCGATGGTGCGGTAGGTGCACTGCTGCTGCCACCCGAATGGGAGAGGAGAAAAAGATGGAGAGAAAGAGAGATGGAGAGAAAGAGATGAAGGAGAGAAAGAGAGGGGGGAGAGAGATGGAGAGAAAGATGAAGGAGAGAAAGAGAGGGGGAGAAAGAGATGAAGGAGAGAAAGAGAGAGGGAAGAAAGAAAGATGGAGAGAAAGAGGGGGGAGAAAGAGAGATGGAGAAAAAAATGAAGGAGAGAAAGATGGAGAGAAAGAGGGGGGAGAAAGAGAGAGGAGAGAAAGACTTGGATCAAAAGGTGAAGGAGAGGAAAGGGGGGGGGAGAAAGAGAGATGAAGGAGAGAAAGAGAGGGGGAGAAAGAGGGGGAGGAAGAGATGGAGAGAAAGAGATGAAGGAGAGAAAGAGGGGGAAGAAAGAGGGATGGATAGAAAGAGACAGTAGTGGGATTCTGCCGGTTCTAAGGGGTTCGGCCAAACCCTTTGTTAAATTGCTGGCTCGCCCTGCCCCTTGCCCCTCCCCTCCGCACCACTATTTATTGCCAATATATAGTGGTGGGTGAGGAGCGGGCAAGCCAGCAATTTAATAAATGGTTCGGTGTTTTTTTGTAATTTTATTGGCCTCGCAGCACACTGAACCATTTGTTAAATTGCTGGCTCGCCTGCCCCTCGCCCCGCCCTGCCTCCTACCCATGTGGCGCCAGCCTACCCTAGCCAGGGGTAGGCAATTGTGGCTCTTTTACAATCTGTGGACTTCAACTTCCAGAATTCCTGAGACAGCTTGGCTGTCTCAGGAATTCTGGGAGTTGAAGGCCACAGGTTGTAAAAGAGCCACAATTGCCCACCCCTTCCCTAGCTTGAGTTCCGCTACTTGGGATCTATGTGGGCTGCCACGTGGTTCCCCACCAGTGCCAAACGGGCTCCAGTGGCTGCAGCGGCGATGGCGGCGATGGCATCCGGGCAGATCCAACAGGTGAGAGCGCAGGAGCACACATGCAGCGCAGGTGCGTCTTTGCAAAGCGGCCTCACGGCCGGCATCTCCTTTTCCCAGCCGGGGCTGCTGCACCTACGCCGCCAGGGAACCGGTGGGGGGAGTGGGGAGGGTGGGCGTGGGGGGTGGGTCCTATCCAAATGGGCTTTTGCAAAACAGGCGCGAGTTGGGGATTCTGATGCTCGATGCGCGTTTTGTGTGGCTCGCGGGAAGAGGGGAGGTAGGTGGGAATCTGAGCCCTTGGATTGGCTTGTTTGGGGAGGGGGGGGCAGCATCTCTGATGACTGGGACTTCTAGGGGATGCCCCTGGCTTTGCAGCGGAGGGGTCTTTAAGCCTGCCTTATCTGCGTTCCTTTTCTTTGCAAAGATCCCCCCCTCCCCAAAAAAGGATGGGTTGCCCAAACATTTGTGCTGCTGGCTTCCCTGTCTGTCTTGGCTCTGTCAGGGTTGGGTCTCTCTCACCTGGGGAGAGGGCCTCTTGAATATGTTTGTGTGTGTTGTGTTAGGCTAGGAAGGGAGGTGTGATTTACATGGTTGTTAAGTTAAGTGAATCCGGCTTCCCCCCCCCCCCATTGACTTTGCTTGTTGGAAAGGTTGCCCCCCACCCCATCGCCAACTCAGCCTCTCTGCCCTGCCTTAACCTTAACCTTAAACCGAGCTGCGTTTCCTCCGAAATCCAGTCTGTTTCCTCGCTGGGCGAGACGTTCCTGCCCCTGCCACTCAATTTTCAGGAGTTGTTTGTTTAGAGACAGGAAGCCTTCCAAAGTTTCTGGTGGGGGGAGGTTTGAGCTGTGGAATATCTCACTACCACACATGTGTGTCCCCCCCCTCGCCCTTTTTTGCCTTGAAAAGGCAGAAGCTTGAAGAGGTTGCAGGAAAAAAATGCGCTTAAAAGCTTCTGAGGATCAGGCAACTCAGCTTAGATCGTCAGAAAATTTTAAAGGGATTTTTTGAAGAGGTTGTAGGAAAAAAAATCCCTTTAAAAGCTTGTGACAATCCCAGCAGATTTGCCTGATTGTCAGAAGCTTCTAAAAGCATTGTTTTCTTCAACCTCTTAAGGTTGTAGAAAAAATGCTTTTAAAAGTAAAAGTTAAAAAAAAGTTGGCCACGCCCACCCAGTCACATTACCCACAGAACCGTAGTAAATGGACTACTGAGAGGGCTGAAAAAGTTATTTTTGACTGGTCCTCACACTTTTGACCAGTTCTTGAACTTACAACTATCCTCACATTTTACTTTTTGCGCCCTATCTTGTCACCGTGGTGAAGAGAAGTAGTGGTGAAATGACTGACTGTTAAGAATGCCGCAACGGGCATAAATGTGAGGATGGTCATAAGTGCGAGGACCGGTCAAAAGTGCGAGGACCAGTCAGAAATGACTTTTTTCAGCCCTCTGAGCAGTCTCTATGCACATAGCCACACCCACCCGGTCACATGACCAACTAGCCACGCCCACCCAGTCACATGATCACCAAGCCACACCTCCAACTAAGCCACACCCACAGAACCGGTTGTTTAAAAAATTGAATCCCACCACTGGAAAAAGAGATGAAGGAGAGAAAGAGTAGGGGGAGAAAGAAAGAGATGGGAGAGATGAAAGAGACACACAGAGATATCTGTTTAAAAGAAAATACTGGAAGCCACAAAATCTGGGTGGGAGTAAGTGATATGGAGTTGGCAATGCCCACCCAGGTTTAAGGTTGTGTTTAAGTGTTTACATGTGTTTACGGTTGAGTGTTTAAAGTTGCAGATCCCTGATCTACCCCATCCAATCGCTTCACCCTGCAGCCAGCCCTGTAGGTTTGTGCCCGCCTCTCACCTGGGCAGCAGCGACCTACCTACCCTGGTTGTATCACATTTCCCTGCGGCTGGCCCTAACGCCCACCTCGGACTGCCTCGGACTGCTCCAGCAGGTCATTTTTATTGAATTAATTTAATTAAGAATGCTGCAATGGGCATAAATAATGACCTGTCAGAAATAACTTTTTTCAGCCCTCTGAGTAGTCTCCATGTGCATATGGACTACTCAGAGGGCTGAAAGTTATTTTTGACCGGTCCTTGCACTTTTGACTGGTCCTCGCACTTACGACTGTCCTCACATTTTACATTTTGCGCCCTATCTTTTCACATGGTGAAGAGAACTAGTTGTGAAATGACTGACACGGTTGTTAAGAAAGCTGCAATGGGCAGAAATGTGAAGATGGTCATAAGTGTGAGGACCAGTCGAAAGTGTGAGGACCAGTCAGAAATGACATTTTTCAGCCCTCTGAGCAGTCTCTATGCACATAGCCACACCCACCCGGTCACATGACCAACTAGCCACGCCCACCCAGTCACATGATCACCAAGCCACACCTCCAACTAAGCCACACCCACAGAACCGGTTGTTTAAAAAATTGAATCCCACCACTGGAAAAAGAGATGAAGGAGAGAAAGAGTAGGGGGAGAAAGAAAGAGATGGGAGAGATGAAAGAGACACACAGAGATATCTGTTTAAAAGAAAATACTGGAAGCCACAAAATCTGGGTGGGAGTAAGTGATATGGAGTTGGCAATGCCCACCCAGGTTTAAGGTTGTGTTTAAGTGTTTACATGTGTTTACGGTTGAGTGTTTAAAGTTGCAGATCCCTGATCTACCCCATCCAATCGCTTCACCCTGCAGCCAGCCCTGTAGGTTTGTGCCCGCCTCTCACCTGGGCAGCAGCGACCTACCTACCCTGGTTGTATCACATTTCCCTGCGGCTGGCCCGAACGCCCACCTCGGACTGCCTCGGACTGCTCCAGCAGGTCATTTTTATTGAATTAATTTAATTAAGAATGCTGCAATGGGCATAAATAATGACCTGTCAGAAATAACTTTTTTCAGCCCTCTGAGTAGTCTCCATGTGCATATGGACTACTCAGAGGGCTGAAAGTTATTTTTGACCGGTCCTTGCACTTTTGACTGGTCCTCGCACTTACGACTGTCCTCACATTTTACATTTTGCGCCCTATCTTTTCACATGGTGAAGAGAACTAGTTGTGAAATGACTGACACGGTTGTTAAGAAAGCTGCAATGGGCAGAAATGTGAAGATGGTCATAAGTGTGAGGACCAGTCGAAAGTGTGAGGACCAGTCAGAAATGACATTTTTCAGCCCTCTGAGTAGTCCCTATGCACATAGCCCACCCTGTCACATGACCAACTAGCCATGCCTACCCAGTCACATGACCAGCCACATCCCCAACTAAGCCACACCCACAGAACCGGTTGTTAAAAAAATTGAATGCCACCAGTGTATAGTACTGTAATTATTTCTAATTTAACTGTTTCGTTAGTAAATGAACAAACAAAACAAATATTTACCTTGAGTTTATGCTCTTTTCTGTTTATGATAACTGCTGTAATTTGCTGATCCATAAAAATAAGGATGGTACAGAGCAAAGCAGGAACTGCAGCAACTACTAGAGTCCACCAAGGATTACTCCCTAGAGGATTGATAAGCCATCCACGATCACTCTTTGTAGGCTAAAGATACAGTTTATAAAAAAAGCCATTTAAAATTTAAATTTAAAAGATTAAATTTTGAAAAAAGATACCTTTCATATAGGATACAATTAATACAACAATACAAAACTACAACATTAGTTTAAATGAAATTGATTAATTTGGCATGATCACAAGACATTAGCATACTTCAGAGGTTCCTAACTTTACTTTTTTAGCATCTGTTATACCGCTATTAAAGCTTTGCTGACCCACCAAATAAGCAAGCTATTTAACAAATTTTAATTATAGCCTATGGCTGTCAAGAATCAAACATATATACCAGTGATGGCGTACCTTTTAGAGACCAAGTGCCCAAACTGCAACCCAAAACCCACTTATTTATCGCAATGTGCCAACATGGCAATTTAATCTGAACACTGAGGTTTTACTACCTAAAATAATGATAAACAAGGCAGAGTTCAGCTAATTGTTCTAAGAAAAACATGATAAATGCACTTTTATGCTCCTTCATTTTTTTCTGCTTTTGAAATGTTATGTTTAGCAACAATAAAAAAGAAAAAAATTGTAATACAATTTATTTGTTTTTCTCTTCATTTTCTTATCCCAATTTTCTCTGTATATTTTTACTTCTTTTCTTGTTAAAATAAAATAGTTTTAATTTCTATTATTGAAAGAGACATTGCCTTCCTCATAACTAAATACCCATCAATTATTTATTTGGAAGAAAACTGTATCACCATAAAATATCCTGTCCAGGACAGAAGAAGGGAGAGTCTGAGCCTTTAATTACAAGCCAAAAAAATCCAATTACTTTGAACAGGAAATTCAAAACAAGAAAGGGGGGAGGACAAAGGTATTGGTACATGACCTGTATCTTGCAGGAAAAGACAAGGTTAGGAATGCTTTGAATCCACTGTATGGAGACCTGATAACTTTTTTTGTTCTGCTTCTTTGTCTGAAGAGTGGTTCCAATATATTTATTGTATGAAAAGAAAGTGGATAAAGTTTTTAAAAGTCATATGCTTATTGGATTATAAAATACCTATTTGGGCAAATCCCAGACATGCAATAGAAAATATAAGTATAGAACAAAAGATGGAGGTGATCACATATAAAGAACTTTTATTTAGAGAAAGGGGTAAACTACAACTTAAACCCTTAGAGGTTTTGAAGAAGGAAGGGATAATTTATACCTGGTTTCAGTATGGTCAGCTTCAAGCAAGATGGAGGGAGGATCAAAAAACAGGTCTTATGGAAAACGAAGAAAACTTGGTAAAGCAAATTAGGGATCAGGGTATTATGCACATTAAAAGACTATATAATGTATTATTAGAGATAGATTCTGAAACAGAGTTGGTTAAAGATTGTATGATTAAATGGGCTAGAAATTTTCAAGAACCAATAATGATGGAGACATGGGAAAAGATTTGGGTTAGAAATGTTAAATTTACTCAAGCACAAAACCTTAGAGAAAACTTTTATAAAATGTTTTATAGATGGCACTTAGATCCAAAAAAGTTGTCTTGTATGTATTCTAATGTACAAGCTAAATGTTGGCGATGTGATTGTGAAGATGCAACTTATTTTCATATTTGGTGGACCTGTAAGAAGGTTAAAGCATTCTGGATAAAGATTTGGTGGGTAATGCAAAATATCTTGAAAAAAAGGTTGGAATTTACACCGAAATTCTTTTTGTTGGGTATTATAAATGAATGTACATTCTTGGAGACTAAGTTGATCTTAAACTTAATAACAGCAGCTAGACTGCTGGTTGCACAACACTGGAAAAAAGACTCTTTGCCTACAGTAGAAGAATGGATTGTAAAAGTAATGAACTTAGCTGAGATGGCCAAAATCTCAGCATATTTGAAGGATCATACGCAAGAAAAATTTATTTTGGAATGGAGGAAATGGATTGACTATGTGCGGAACAAATATCATATAAGAAGACATCAAATTGCGTATGAATGAAGAGGAACTAGAGTTTTAATTTTTTTCTCTCTCTCTCTCTCTCTTTTTTTTTAATGGAGTTAAGATTTGGATAGTGTTTGTAAACTAGAAATTTGATAGACTAATGGTTGGTTTAAAATTTTTGTTGAACAGAAACCCTGTATTTCACTCTGGGAAGTCGGGGGGGGGGGTTGAAGGGGGGGAGGGGTGGGGGGGTTGAAGGGGGGGTTTTATATGTTTGTACTTTTATAAAACTTTTAATAAAAAAAAAAAAGAGTGGTTCCAATAAAGAAATATGCATATTCCCCTCCCCCCTACCCTCCGTCGCCACCACCACCATTGCTGCTCCTTGTTTAGTGGGCGGCTTCATTGTTTTTTAGTCCACTGCAATCTGGGAGGGAAAGAAAGGCGGAGGAAAGGCCAAATACAACTGAGCACACTTGCAGCAGGAGGAGGCATGGTGAGACAGGACTGTGTTGTTTGGTGCCGACTGAGTGACTGACCGACCCAATCAAAGCTGAGCCCAACATACGGGGGAGACTGCAGGGTTGGCCAGGCAAATTACCTCCCACCCTGCTATCAAAGTGGATTCTGGGTACTGTGCTGCAATGTAGAAACAGGAAATGGAGTGGCCAGCATGAGGGTAGGAGGAGGAGCAGGGAGAAGAGAGGGAAAGTGGCCTCCTCCTTACCTCGTACTGGCTACTCCATTGCCCATTTCGCTATTGCAGCACCACAGTGCGGAGCTTGCTTCACTCAACATTGCCACCCAGATGCCCTCACTTCTCCCAATAATTTCTTTGTTTACCTGATTTCCAGATCCATCGCATTTCTCTGTTGCATTTTTCACCATCATGTGCAGGGAAACAAAAGTTTGTGGGACTAAAAAAAAAGTTCACTCAATCAAGTCCAACTTTGCGAGATCTTTTTCTTTCACGAGAAGTTGGAACTGATTGACTGATTGAACTTTTTTTTTTAGTTCTACAAACTTTTGTTTCCCTACAAACGATGGCAAGAAACGCGATAGAGGAACAGGATGAAGCTGGGCTGAGGCGACAGAGAGGGCTGGGCCTATAGAGAGGACTCTGAATGCCACCTCTGGCATGCGTGCCATAGGTTCGCCACCACTGATATATACCAAGAAGCAATTAAAAACAGATACTTTTAAATAAATAAAAATATAATTATATAAATGTATGTATCCTTTGAGGCATGACAATAATAGAGTCTGCTCATTATGGTTGCAAGTAGTGACAATTGTTAAGCAAATTGGCCTCACTTAACAACCCCCATACCCTATTTTCCTCTATGTGATTGTTAAACAAACATGCAGTTGTTAAGCAGAGCATAGGATGCCTCAGGGGTGGATAAGGCCATTAAAGGCCTAGTTCAGGCCCATCTATCCTCAACTGCCGAAAATATCTTCCAATACTCAAGGTACCCTGTGCTCTGCTCCTGGATCTCTACAGATCTTTTCACCCTCTACTGATTCCCAAAGGCCTGATTCCCACACACTATGTCCCATACCTTCTTCGTTGTTTAATTTAAAAAGATTTCTAGACTGCATGTTGGAAAAGAGGACAGGATATGTGTCCCTGAGTATATGGCAGCCTCGTGGAAATGGTTGCTATTTTGACCTTCCCATGTGCGTAGATCAAAATAATGGCCACTTCCAGGTAACCATCATGTGGCATAGAGACAAGCTGTCCCATTTTGCTTAGTACAATCTCCACATGAACATGCCAAACTGACAGATGCTTCTGCTAGGCCACCACCCAGCCCAGGAACAAACTGCTCCATTTTATTGCCATAATGTGATCTTCACAGTACTGCAGAAAGCATCTGCAGAAGCAGAAAGCTGCTTGAGTCAAAACTATAAAATATGCAATCAAATATATGAATTCCACTAATATAATTTCTCATTGAATATTATTCTATCAAGCATCTACAAAGCAAAGCATCTACTGCAGCCTATCACATTAATAGCTACTTTTTTTAAAATTAAATAATCTTGCCTGAGGATTTAATGGATAGTATTTTAGAATTTATTAAGAGAAAACTAAAAAGCATTTGCTTACCTCAAATTTTTCAGGCACATTTAATTTAGGAGAAGGAACTCCAACAAGATAATCGATGCAAACCATAATCACTATTGTCAAAAATATAGCAAAATCACTTATTGTAGAACGTACCTAAAAAAAGAAAGAAGCATAAAAGCACATTGGCACTTCAAATACTTATGTGCAATGAAATAGTTCTGAAGGACAATAACATTTATAATTATTCAAACTCTGTAATATGCTCTTAACATCTTAATTTTAGAATATTTTGAAATAGGAGTAACCTGTTCATGAAAAAAAATTTTCATGAATAAATCTAAATATTAAAACAAAATCTTACAAAATAGTTTAACAATTTAAAAACATATGTCAACAATTAAAGTATTTCTCAATACACAGAATTTAAAAATTTGAAAGCAGTTAGCAAGATTTATGCTCATTATCATCAGCAATTTTTCTGCCTAATTAAATGTAATTTAGCATTGTTCCAATTCATCATTACTTTCTCAAACTTTAATCAGATTAACTATGATCGATTTAATGCTTCACTTTAATGTTAATTAAAAAGTACTAGCAATGTATTTCATATGTATTAGCCTTTGAAAAACTTTTGTTACAATTGTTCATGTTCAGGTCTAATAAGTTTATCATCTCATATCACAGAAGCATAACATGTGCTAACTGTGCACTTGTTTAAGCTAAAACCTATGCTATTTCAAATTTTATGTATCATAACGTGTCATTCATACCACAATAAATATTATAGAAAATGATACTGAATCAGGTAGCAATCTAAAACATACACTTTCAACTGTTTAAGCCTTACCTTAATCTAAGTTCTAAAGAATGCATTTTCATTATCAAATCTATTTTTATAAAATATGCTAATTTTAATAGCACAAATATTTAGCTCAACAAAAAAATGTTAGGAAAAATTAACTAAAAACTTTCTAATGTAGAAATTTCTACATTAATATAGTTCTAATGTAATATAACATCCATGTTATAAAATTTCTGACAGGTTATATACAAAATATGTAGCCACATTCACCAGTAAAGCTGCTTTTGACAATTGACTAAGGGTGATTTTGCCAATGCTGATGGTATTCAAGTGGTACACAAATGTTGGGGTTACAATAGGTGCCTATTACTATTGTTACTACCTTTCTTTTTGTTATTATGGTTGATCATGCCATCATACAGGAATTATTATATTATTATATATATATATATATAATATTTTTTTATTATTACAAAAATAAAACCTCAGAAAAATAAAAACAAGATGGTGAAGAAGCAAACCCAAATGGAACAAAGAACAGGAATAAAAATTTTCCTCATTCTCTGGATTTCAGAAATGATTCCTTTTTGCCAACAAAAAGATCTGTTTTGCAATAAGACAAAAACATCTATATCACTTTTAGGATTATTTTCAATTCTGAGCTGATATGGAAAACTGCATTAGCCAAGGGCTTCAAGTAATCTCCAACCACTCCAACACTTCTGTTAACCTTTGCTTATGCCAGACTTCTTTAATATTAAATAATAAAAAGGGATATTAAAAGAGCTATTCAGTGCTAAAGCTTGTTTTCTCAAGTCTCTGACTTTAGAAAGCAGGATTCATTTTTTCTACAGTGCTTAGGAAATATTTTTAATTTTTGTATTGTATTACTTAGTCATAATTCATATTATATTAATTATTAATATTGTATTATAGATATTTTATTAGCTATATTCATTAATACTTAAGTATTGCAATTTTAATGTAGAATACTGTGGCCATAGGAATGAAAATGAAACAGCAGCAAAGTAATGTCTACTTGTTCTGTAGCCATGCTGCAATAGTCCGGATATGCAGATCATCTGCAAGATTTTTTGCAGCAGGAATATTGGAAAATAGGAAAATAATATATTCTTTGCCTTTAATATTACAAATCAAATTATCTTCAGCAATATACTTACTGTAAAAATCATGTAAAGTATAAAAGCTATTGCAATTACCTTAGTGGGAAAATAACGTTTGGTCTTAAACTGTTTGAGAAAAGAGGAGAGGAAAAATGTTGTAAAGAATAATATAACAGACCAAAAAAGAACATCTGGGAAATATGGACCACGGTGTCCACAAGCTGATCCAACAAATATGCCATGAAGATTATTGCATTCCTGTAAATATAACACAAATCACATGTTGCATTAAGAATATTCACATCTGAAGTTAAATTTGTATGTATTATAATTTCATCACACATGAAATTAAAAACTCAGTTGCTTGAATATAGACTAACATTTACTTGTTAATTGAAAAAAACAGTTTAATGTTTTAATATGCAAAAATACAAATCAATTTAATAATTTCTTGAACTACTCAGAATTACCATGTTTCCCTGAAAATAAGACCCAACCAGAAAATAAGCTCTAGCATGATTTTTCCAGATGCTCATAATTTAAGTCCTACTCCCAAAATAATCTCCAGTTGCCAGATGGACGCATTTTAATACCATATTTCTCAAAAATAAGACCTAACCAGAAAATAAGCCTCATGCATCTTTTGAAGTATAAATTAATATAAGACCCTGTCTTATTTTCAGGGAAACATTCTAGTTCTAACTAGAAAAGCCTAAAAGCTCCATAAATAAACAAATTTCTTCCCATGTTTAGCCTAATTTGCCCTATGTATGAAAATTGACATTTTACGGATTAGCAAAATGAAATGGACTAGGATTGGGCCCTTTCAGTTAGGAAATCATACTGTTTATTACTCAGAATATTAAGAACAAAGAAGAAAGAACGGTTTAACCAGAACAGTACTTGGCTACGATGCAATTTGTCGCAAAATATTATTAATTAGACTTTCTGGACTACTTTATGCTCCAAACACTGATGCAGAAGAGATTTTACGATCAAGTTCATAAACATGTCAAAATATGCCAAGCAAGAAGGCTAGAAGGCCAAGGTTAGAAATATTAAAGAAAATGTAGTTGGACTGTATAGTTTAGGGAACTGAAACGAAGCAGAAGACTGACTTTTCAATTTCTATCACACCAATAATTTCTTCCTAGGTAACAGGCCTTCAACAACCAAAATGCTGCCTTTATAAATAGACCAGCACCATATGGAGCCCATTGAAATTTGATTAAATATATTTTCCTATACAGAGCTCTATTATGGCATCAAAGTCATGGCAATGCAGACTGTGGAAGAGATCATAAACTGTGCAAACTTCAAGTTAAGCCTAAAGAAGAAACTAACCAGTTTCCATGATATAATCTTAAACATATACCCACCATTTTCAAGGAGAGCATCAGGGATCACTTTGAAGTCCTAACCCTCATTGATGGAGCACCAGAGAAATTTGAAATGAATTTAAAGAATTTTTGAATGTGAAAAGAGATTGCCAAAGATTAAGAAAAAGAAGAAACTGGATGTGAAAACCATAAATGAAAACTGCCAAGAAGATAAAAGAAGCCAAAGCCAAGAAAGACAAAAATTTCAGGTAGAAACTTGAAAAATAATTACAAAGAGCTGTTGAAAGAAACAAGAATCAGTGTTACAGCAACATCTACAAAGGCACTGAAATTAGAAACAAAGTAGGAAAAACAAGGAAACTCTTTCTAAATATTTCTTAGCTCAGCAGGAAGTCCCAACATTGAATTGATATTCTAAGCAATTCCAACAGATAGATAATAGTCAATTATCTTAACTGTAATTCTGTTACAAATAACAATATCAAGATAGCTTAGAATATATTCCCTACTTACAAGATATTCCCTACTTACCTTACTGTACTAGAAGATGAAATTAGATCAGCACTTTGGTTATTACAAGTTGCAAAACTATAGTAATTGATGGAATAACTACAGAAATCGATGAAGAATAAATAAAGATTTTAACCAATCTATACCAACAAATCTCGAGTACACTTATTTGAAAGAAGTCAATCTACATTCCAATATCAAAAAAGAAGACTTAATAGAGTGTGTAAATTATACAATCATCTTAATTTCCCATAATAGCAAAATAATGCTTAAGATGTTTCAAGACAGATTAGAGCCCTACATGTAAAGGGAGATGCCAGTTGTTCACACTGACTTTAAAAAAGGCCAAAGAAAATGAGACAGTATATGCTGATGCACATTGGATAACTAAGTTAATTAATACCAAAAGTAGTCATATGCTACATTGATCGTAAAAAGACCTTTCACCATGTTGAGCATATCAAATTATGTTTAGAATAATGGGACTCCCAAAACATCTCAACACCCTATGAAAAATCTACCGTATACAGGTAACCCTCAACTTATGATTGTAATGAGCCTCCCATTATGGTCAGAAGTAATAAGGGTCCTTAAGTGAGATGGCTTAAATGCCAGTGACATTTTACAAAGAAGACCACGCTTGTGGGCTAGACTTTGATACCGATCAGCTGGCAATCTCTCCTAGCTCTTACTAGGCTTTGAGGAAGAAAGGCAGCAGCTTCCGGACGAGTTTCCTAAAACATTTCCCTTGCTTTACTTCCTCCCCACTTATTTAAGCTCTTTTCCTCTAGTCTTTAGCCGCCCGATCACTTATCAAAGTAAGTAATTTATAGGTGTTGTCACCTCCTTTCCAGAGGCACCTATTGTAATACATTTAGCAAATTAAATAGTTAAAGGTGGTTAAGATAGAAGGATAGACATGCAGACTTTAGTTTTACTAAATGGGGTGGGGGGAATGGAAAGATCAAGAAGACTACCAACTTTTTATCCATTTTCTTTACTGAAAAAGTGAAAGTTAGTGGGGGAGGGAAGGGGTAAAGCAAGGAAAGATTTTGGGAAATTCATCCTAAAGCTGCTTCCTTTACATGCAGGGTACTTGCAAGGATCTGCAAACTCTAATAATAATAGTCAAGGGGCAAACTGAAAAAAAAATGAAGCTAAAATGAAATACGAAAAAGAAACTAAGTAATGACAACAGGTAGAACAACCAATCAGAGCTGATAATTTTCAAAGAGTTATATAGTTTCTGTCTTTTAGGATCAACCATTGACAATAAGAAAAGAAGCAGCTGAGAAATATATCACAGATTAACACTTGGTAGAGTAGCCATGATGGCTTGGAAAAGATAACTAAATGCTGTGACATATCCATACTGCAAAGATCAAAACAATCCAAGCAGTGGCATTCCCTATGACAGCCTATAGAAGCAAAAGTTGCACTTTGATGAAGTAAGACAGAAAGAATACTTTAAAAAACAACCTTGGTGTTGAAAAAGATCCTGGGAATATCATGACAGCAAAGAAAACAATTTATTATTGAATAAATCAACCCAGAATTTTCACTCAAGGAACAGATAAATTCAACTTATCCTACTTCAAACACATTATACAAAGTTCTGGTTCTGTAGAAAAAGCTGTAAAACTGGGAAACATAGAAGGAAAGAGAAGAAGAAGGCAACCAACAGCAAGGTACATGAATTCACATGTAGGAACCAATCAGCGCATTATTAGAAGACCTAAAGATCAAGTTCCCATGACAGATTGTCATGGGGAAAAAACTATGTGATTGTTAACAGTGGACATTGTCTTGATAGCTCATACAGTTGGTTCTCACCTTACCATCACAATTGGGACTAGAATTTCGGTCATACTTGGATGCAATCATAAGATGTCATGTGGCTTCATCACTTTATGATTGCAGTCCCAGCATTGCTATCCATTCACTGATGATCATGGATTAGCAGACAGAGTCCATGTAAGTGCTGATGATGGGTGGGGAAGGCCTTAGGAAGTCCCATACCTTTCCAAAGCCACATATTAAATGCAATTTGTTATTTTTTTTTAATCAGCACTGCAATATGAAATTTAACATCACTTTTCAAGACATTCACCTTAACTGTGAGGTTGGTCCATGGTATGGTATCCAGAGACATATTGGCTTCCATCCATAGCTCTAAAGTTTCATTACTGGGATTTGGAGGTTCAGCACATACACATCTAGCAAATTTAAAATTCAGTATTTGAATCAGTGTTTCATATTTGTATATTTTAACATTTAACTCATATTTTGAAAACAGAATAATGGAAACTAAGAAAATTTCCTATGAAACAATGAAATGACCTAAAACAGAAAATGCAGTGCATTTTCAAAACAAATTGGTTTAATAAAGAGCTGACAACTAACTCTAAAAATAAACACTCATGGTCCTCTTTTCAATGTTAGAGATAAAGACAAAAAGCAAAGAAAATGAGTGGGATGACAAGTATCCCCAAAAATAGAATATGCATTAAGAATAGTAATCAAAGAAATGATAGAACAAGAGAATAATTCTGCTGCATCTAAACTATTGGATTATTTTCTTAGATTTTTTTTAAAAATTTGATTTATATGCCGCCCTTCTCCGGAGACTCAGGGCGGCTTACAATGCGTTAAGCAATAGCCTTCATACTTTTGTATATTTATATTTATACAAAGTCAGCTTATTGCCCCCAACAAACTGGGTCCTCAATTTACCCACCTTATAAAGGATGGAAGGCTGAGTCGACCTTGAGCCTGGCTGGGATTGAACTCGCAAGTAATTGCAGGCAGCTGGATCTTAAATGCTGCCTTTGTAGGAGGCATTACTCCCCTACGCTACTCAGATGAACTATCAGCTTAATCTGGTTCTCAAAATTTCTAGGAAAGTTCAAATAAAACAATAAAAGAACATAATTTTATTTAAAAATCACACGTACGAATACAATGTCAGCTTATCAAGGTCATTGTGCATATTGAAAGGATATACTTCTCCCAAATGAAAGAGCTTTTCCAGTGCTTCGTATATAAATATTATGCAAATCAGGGCAGCAAAAGCCTCTTCAGTAAATCGAGTAATATAACACACAAGGCTGCTTGCATCAGTTGCTACTAACAGGATGCATAAAAATGATGTCCACAGACCAATACTGGTTCGTAAAGAAAGATAAGAAAGTCCATAATCTCTGTTGAGAAAGGCAACATAGAATCATATATTAGTAAAATGATTTTCACTATTGCATTCTATTACACACTTACAGTATGTTGACAAAGATATATATGCACCAACTACTATATAACAGAATTTGAGGAGGACTGAATTTTCCCATGCAAATAAACATAGCTATGGATCAATAACAAACTTTAAAATACAGATTTTTATTTTATTTCAATAGAGCAGCCACACTAGTTGTTTTGGTTTTGTTTGTTTTTAATCTCTTAATTTTGAATGACATTTCAAAAACTGAAATAATATGATTGTAAATTTTAAATTGTAGAATTTTAAATCAGGTATAGCAGATTTTAAATCAGGTATAGCAGATCTGTTGCAGAACCTGGTCTCAGGCATGGCAATTAGAACTTTTTCAATATGTATGTATCTTTAATTTCTGACATCTTTTTAAGAGCTTCTTTATAAATTCTTTGATATCATACTGTGCCCTGAGTTAGTCTGGCATAAGTCTCTCCTTCTCTCCTTCCTGACCAAGGATAGCAAGATCTCCTGCCTTGAGCAGGGCATTGGACTAAAATATCTCCAAGGTTCCTTCCAGCCCTATGGTACTATGATTCTAAGTGCAACCATGGGGAAAGCAAAATGAAAATGAAAACCCTGCAACTGTGTGGTAAAAATACTTTCTTTTTTAACATATATTGCATATTATATGTAAAAATTGTGTTTTTTGGGCATTCATGGATACCATGCTAATTTTTCTGATGCACTTCCTCCCATCACATATGTCCCTGATCTTAAAACAATTAATTCCATCTGCAGTTTGATGCACTTTAGTTTTTAATATTTATCTTTGTTTTTGTTTTTCATATTTATTTATTTAAATTGTATCAGGATAAGTACCTTGAAGATTTGCTAAGTAGTTGAGATGAAGAAGATAATTTGTAATTTCATTGCTGGCTAATCAAAAATTAATATTTGAATTGATGAATTAGTTTTGTTCTAGAATGCTTGCCTTATTTGACCTTAGTGACAACTCTAATAGTGTTTGATGATGCAATCCTGAAAACAAAATTTTTATTTCTTGCTAAATTAAGTCATGCAAATATTAGATCTGTTTGAAACTACTATGCTTCAGTGTACCTCAGAAAAACTAGTAGCTAATAGAATGTTGAATTTTTGAGAATGAAAAATTTACTTACTTGCAAAATTTAAACAATATTTTTTCAAATACTAGTACTGGTCCAGTGCTGCCCAATATTGTCAAAGGTTGCCCAGAAAAAAGTGAATAGGCAACTCCAGTTAATGATGCTCCAAATAAAGATTCTATTGCACTCTGGAGGGAGGGAAAAAGAATCCTGTGATTCACTGAAGATAAAACTAAACATTTAATAATGTGCATTTTCATATATTAGTTAATAGCATCAACAGTTAGAATATTACAAATATTATTAGCTAAATACATTTTATTTTACATAGAAGATTAGTAATAAAGTGCACAATATGAAATAGTCCAATTAAAGTGTAAATTTATACAAAAACCTAAGGAAAGATTATTTGTTTTGGCAAATTAAATGACAAAATGGATGTTATAATACCAAATCTAATTAAAGTAAGAAAACAAGGATAACTTTTCTTGTATAAAGAAAGCATGTTTGAAATGAACTTTAGCCAAACTGGGCATGAGGCTTGTATTAAAACAATTCATAGAACTCAAAAATTTATTGAATGCAACAAAGCAACGAGAATACTATTATTGAAAAGAAATAAACAGACAATACAAATTATAAGCAGATCAAATAGTTATCATCCTGTTCAGTAATGCATTTTCTCCGTTACAGTGTCCATAAATGCCCAGCAACTATCTCTCCTTTTATTTTCTATATAAGGCATTCCCAGGGAATGGGAGGACTTAAAATTATATTTCTTTGTATTTTAAAATACCAAAAGTAATTTAAAATATCCAAACAACCTCACTTTTAATTACTTTGAATTCACTGCATAGTATTTAAGATCAACAAAGACATTTTCTGGGCAAATATAAGTTGATACTGTATTCACTAAAATAATCTATCATCACAGATACATAAACATCAGTGGGATTAGAGTTAGGGTGGAACACAACCAGCCTTTAGCATATACAATCATATTCAAAGGTACACACAATTTAGTCTGAGCTGATCAGTGCATTAACTTTAGGTATTCAGAGCAAATATACTGTAGAAATGACAACTTTGGAGATATGAAAAAAAATCACATGTACTCAAACATGTTTCTTAGGTTATTAAGATTATTATTAATCTTAGGTTATTAAGGTTATTTTTAAGATTAAGCTATTTGTTTAAACACAAAAGTGCAAGAACTAACGTACTCATGCACATCAAGCCAGTGAAGGCAGCGAACAACTCCAGCCAACTAGAAAATAAAGTATCAGGTATTTTTCAATGTACATTAAAAATGGACATTTTAAAAATCAGCAGCTTGATGACATACAGTTAAAACTACTATTTTAGCACCAAAATAGTGCTAAATAGCATCTTTTTAGCTATGGGTACTAAGCAATGTATGGTAATCATAGACATTGGACATCATATTATCAGGTCATATTGTAGTATAGAAAACTAGCTCTCTCTAAGGAAATAGTAGGGAGACTTTTTTGTGTGTTTTTCAAACCACGATAATATAATATATACATGTAAAGGTGTCCAAGTATATAACAATTTTAGTAAAATTCAAAGTACTGATATTGTCCTATACAGTAAAGTTAACTTTTCAATTTATATGTAAATAGGTTTATATCCTCTTTGTGAATTTGGGGTGTATCCATTAAGCAAATGTGTTGATCAGAAGTAAGGGTCATTTATTTTGGTCCCCAAATGTGAAAAGTCCTATAGGCATAGCTCTGTTGTATGGCTGCCAAATTTCATCAAAGCAAACTGAGAATGTTCTAGAGATGACAAAAATGCAATTCAGGAAAGTAAATAATTCACAAGCCATAGGTTTTCCACTCTGTGCATGGAAGAATACATTTGCACTGGCATATTATATGCCATAACACATATGATACATCAGAACTTCTAACACATCAGAAACTAGTTTCATAAGTGCCAGCTACAAGCTAAAATGCTGAGAACAAGTAACTTATATTTAGTGATTCTATTAATGTATAAAATCAGTTAATTAATTAAGTCATTAATTTGAAAGCTAGGATAAACCAACTGTTATTATGGCTGATATACTTGAATTTATCATGAAAATATAACAGTTGACCAACTTCTTAAGAGTTCATATTCAAGTTTTCCGCAGAAATATATTTTTCCTCTGGCAATAAAAAACAAATATTTTTAAACCAAACTAGCATGTTGCATACATGCATTCAAATCCAAGTATTTCTTCTGGAGAAAAGCAGATTTAAGAGAATTACTGGTATTCTGTTTGAAGGACCAGTAAGATAAAATGTTTTACCATTTTTCTGCCATCTTTTCTCTACTGCTATATCCCCAGGAATATTCAAGCCTGGACTTGGGTAGATGGGGAAGGAAAGATAGTGGTAAATGGTTTTTACACCAAATGAAATATGATAGAGAAATTATGATAAAGATAAATAATTCTTTTCCTGGCATATCACTTTTTGAAACAGCTTTTCTCTAACAAAAAAATTAATTTGAATTTTGTTACATGCATGTGTGCATGACATTTAGTTTAGTGCAGAATGCTGAATTTTTATTTACAAAACATTTTAAAAACATAATTTTTCATTTTATTATTTTACAAAACAAACAAGATCTCTGAATTAGCATTCTGGAATATATTATGAAGATGTAACAAATATTTTTCCATTACTAAGTTAAGGCCCTTTAAAAACATACAAAGAAAGTTGTTTCTCGGACTTTGAAACAGATTCATCAAGGCAGGATAATTTTTACCTTAACTGTGCACCTCCTCCTGTTCTCCATTTTTTCCACATATTTGAGAAACATGTATTATTGGGCAGGGCTAGTCAAAAGGAGGTTGATAAAGGTCTTCAAATAAAAGTAGAAATAAAGGAGACAAATGAACACAGTCACTTGCCTCTGAAAAGCTAAAATCCTGGCTACTACCATTCTTTGTACTCACTATTCTGCCTTCTGTAGCTTCTCCAAGGAGCCCTCCAAAAGTGATTACAGGAGACATACAGGCACAGTATAGGAAAAGAATCGAGGCCAGACACTGCAGACTTAATGCATCCTTGAAGTCACTCAAGAAAAAAGATGTTTTCCTTTTGATGTCAAGTATCAAACCACCAAAAAGCCTAAATAGGTGAGATGAAACTCATCAAACTGTACTCTATAGGACTCCAGAATGTTTAAAACTATGGGACACACAAGACTGACAGTGCAGATTTTTAGCATAAATTAGCCTTATATTCCAAACCTATTGATAATACAGATGCAAACATTCCAATTTCATCTATACATTCTCTGTTGAGTGAACTGATCTTCTGATTTATGCATTTTAATGGTAAAGTATCTATTGTTAGTCTCTGGGGCTTATCTTAAATGAAAACATTTTCAGGGCATCAGCTTCTGCATTCAGTATCAAGTTTTGTGTATGTACATGGTTGTGGCGAATAATAATATATGCCTTGAATAATTTTAAAATAGACTTACATACAATTGTGGTATTTAATATTATCTACATTTTTAAAGAACTAGGGAGATACTGCAAGTATTTGCAAGCATTATTTCATTGTTTATAAGATATTGAAAAAATAATGTGATTAAAAAGTGGAAAAAAAAAACAATTTAATTTTTAAAAAAGCTGAGTTACAATGCCCATTATTTTTATTACAGTTGAGAATGAAAACAAAACAAAACAAAACAGGTATTCATCTTAAGATGAACAACTTTTGAAAGAAATTGAAATTTAAAATCTTCCATTTGTCAGGGTTATCTCTCCTTTAATAATTGTATTTAATTAAAATATAGCCCATCTTTAAATTTTAGGCAACCATATCTTCACAAGGATTTTCCATATGAAGACATTTTAGTATAATTTAACTTAACGAAGATATTATCCTTCTTAAATTATTTTTTTCTGTTGTAACTGCCAAGACTGGTAGCCTACAGGACATCTGTATAATTTTCACATGTGAGAAATCTCTATAACTGCTCTTTACTGCAATATTTTGAATATCTAGCTTCACACAAGCAATTTTTGATTTCAAACTATTTTTATCTTCATAATATGGTTTCAGATGTTGTATTAAAACTTCACTATAGTTCCTAGAATCTACTAAAGAATAGTTTTACTGTATTAAGAGACTAAAATAGACCATTAGCTAGGAATTATGTAGAAATTTTAATCCATGAGATTTTATAACTTTTTAAAGCAGCAATAATTTAGATTTTCACACTAATCTTATTATAACTGAAGTAAATTCTACACACCTTCCAGTTCTTTGTAGTTCAGGTCCAGCATGATGACCTTCTTCCTTAAGGGGTTCTCCAGGAGAAGCAGCTCCATTTGGAAATTTAGGAATCTTCCTCTTCTCCTATATTAATATTAATCTGCTAAGTAATTTTTGCCTTTAAAACATGATAAACTTATTATTCTTAGTATTTATCCCTTGGTAGCAGTCTGTTTGTTTACCTAATTAATATAGCAAAGCTACGTATGATCTGAGGAATGGTTTTGTTTTCCAGCCAGCTTGTCCCAGGTCTGACAATAATTGAGAGTCAGAAGAAATTACTAGGCCACAGTCAATGACCCAAGAAAAACTAGAACCTGCATCTCTCCATTTCTAGTCTAACATTTTAGCTATTGCACAAAGTCATACTTCAATAACAGGCAAAATATGAAGGCTTCTTCACATCTATATTAATCTTCCAGACTAACTATATAATACAGTTCCAAACCAGAGTTGGCTTTTTAAAAGGCTAATCTAATATTAACTCTCAATTCAGAAATAATTTCCAATAATTAACACAATACTGCATTAATAATAACTTGTTTAAATCAATTGTAACTAGACTATTTGTCTATGTTAGGTATAGAGACGTTTATATCACTATACCTAACTATAAATTGTAGATATGTCACATATTGAATGTGATAGTCACTGCTGTTCAATAAATTATCTAAAAGCTGTAAAATAATTTCTTTCCTTTTCTTTTTTTTCTTTTTTTTTTTTTGCTTTTGAATCTTTTTATAAGATAAAAACAATTCTATGAATTTAATCTAACCTTTCATCTATTTGTTACTTCATTGCAAATTTATTTTTCAGGTTTGTGATGCAATCTTGATTACACTTACCTTATCATAATGCATTTTAAAGGACTCTTCATTGGCAGAGGAACCTACCTGAGAAGGGACGCTCTTGGGTGGTTCAATTCTTATTGAAGGATCCCATTCGCCTGGAGGAAGAACAGTCACTTGATCTAAAAATTCATCAATTCCAGATAGTAGATCATTTCTGTCTTTGGCTTTATAAGCAACATCATGGAAAACCTTTTAAAAAAGGCATATAAGTATGTATTTGATTTCTTGATATAACTTTTTACTAAGAAGTAAAAAATATGGCTTATATAGTTGAAAGACCAGAATGAAGAATTAGTTTAACACACCTCCATTAAAATATTAAGTTATGCATACATTAGGTTTTCTGAATGAATGCCCACCAGAGATGTGGATATCTACTTGCAGAATTATCGACATGAGACATGTTAGTAACGAGATTTTGGTAAGTGAAATCTACTTTTCTGGAGGGCAACTAGATGGACCAAACAGAATTTAAATGGCCAACTAGATACCAATTTGATAATTTAGTTATAACAATATTTATTATTGGATAACTATTTTCAGAAGCTAGATCATATTAAATTTCATATTGTCTTCAACAATTTATCAACTGCTATAGATTTAAAAGCCTAAAGGAAGAATCTATAATCTATGAAGATCTCAAAGAGAAAGCATCCTGGAATTAATTTTTAAAACTAAATTATGTTAATATTGTTTCTAAAACACAGTTTAAATGTTGCAGGTAGTGCATACTTGCAAATAGTATGAAATGTACAGGCAATAAATAACACTGTGACAACTTATTTGGCATATTCCACACATTCTGAACAATTTTCATAATCTCTTATAATTGTCAGTAACAGTAGCACTATAAAGGTATACTTATCACTAATGAAGAATCTTTTTTTAAAAAAGAATGAACTTTGCTGGGCATTGTTACAAAACAAAATAATATAACAATTTCATATTTAGAAGCTTTAATCATCTTGAATAAGATGGCTAAACACATAAAGATATATTTATATACATTTAGCAAGGTCAAATTATAAGGAAATGAGCAATCAAATTCTATACACTTATTATTACTTTTATTGTATTATTAGTGCTCAAATGATGATAAGAGTTACTTCAACTTACAACTTACTACTTGTCGTTATTCTATTTCCAAAATCTGTCTTATTATAAAATTGAAAGCAAAATTTGAATATCCCTTTCTAAACAATTGTTTATATTAATTTGTATTTGTGAACAACTGTGACTATGTGTGTACAAACACTTTTGCTAAATTGCTTGTACTATTTTTTAACTAAAATATTTATTTTTGCAATCAATTTCTTCACAGGTTTAATTACACACTAGCCCCAAAGATATACAAGTAATCCTTAACTTCTGTAGCAATTGAGATCAGAATTTCCACTGCTGGATGATATGGTCATAAAGCACAACCAATCACTTAGTGACATCAATCTCATTTGCAAGTCCCAGAAAGGTTGTAAGCAAGCTGGCAGGCAGGTAAGTGTAATGTCTCCGGTAAATGATAACTCCTCCACTTCTTCGCCAGAAGCCTTGAGAGAGAATGAGATTGTTTCTGGCACATCAGAAATTATTGGCCCTTAACTGCCAGCTGAATAGGCCTCGGCTGGGGAAAGCTTGCAGGCCAGTGAGGAAGAGTGGAAAGAGCTGCATACTGCAGTGAATAACAGAGTACACAGGACAGAGAGGCAGGCTTGCCAGATTGCCCCATTCCTCTTGATGAGCTGCACAGGGAGTTACTTAGCACGGCAGAGGAAGGTGTTGCTAGAAGCAAAGTGTGGGTCATGGCCAGATGTTTGTTTGTGAGACGCTGCAGTGGATTTAGTTTAAGTTGCTGGGAGAATCTGTGTTTGTGTTTTGGACCCTGTTTCAGCAGCTGGTTATCTGTTTGATGGACTAATTGGCCATTGCCTGGAAGTTTAGTCTGGGACTTGTTCATGGCTGGCTTCCCTTGGAAACAACCCTCTAAATTCCTGTCCTGGGCTGTTCCTGTGAATTCTACTTGTAAACACTGAAGCTCTGGACTAGTTGACAAACCTGATGGAAGGCTCCAAGCCTCAGATTGGATTTTGGCTTCTCTTTTGAAACTACCCAGGTAAACCCTGTATTTCTGAGACTGTTTTGAGTTTGCCGTACGTTCATTTCTTAGTTATCTACTTGGTCTCAAGCCAAATTGCTGTTCTAATCTAGCAGTTGTGAATGAGCAGAACTGCTGGGGGGAAAGACAAAGCTCTCTCTAAACCAACAGTGACATATGGATGAGTAGGGCAGCACAGTAAGTGGATGCTACCAGGTAGTAGAAGATGAAAGGAGTGTGTGAGGAACCAGTAGGTGCAGCAAGGCTTGGGGAGGGTATACAAGGAAGTGAGGGAGGGACAATCAACCTTTCTTCCAGATTGGTTAAAAAAGACAGAAACAACTGGAAAGAGATGGTCCCATAGGTAAATTGGCCCCAAGCCATGAACATAAAACTGCTACCACCTTGAATTACACTAGAAACAAACTGGCAGCCAATACAGCAGTAGTGTAACACATGCTGAATAACTGGCACCATTAACTGTCTAGACTGCCACATTTTGAACCAGCTGAAGCTTTCTTCATCAGCAGTCCCCTGCGGAGATGTTTAGTAATTCAAATGAGAGATCACAATTACATGTTAATTTGTTTGGAAACAACCTATATCCATCAAGGAATTAGCCTCAAAACTCGATTAAAAACTAAACAGTAAAAAATAGGTTGTTGCTGCCAAATTAAATGACAATATGTTATAGTCCCCAATATACCCATCTCATTCCATGAAAGAGATTACTATTTAAAAATTGTACAAATAGTACTTAACGGTTAATCTCACTTAAGAATTTTTTTTAATTCCTGTAAGCTTAATGTAAAAATGGTTAGATACAAATAAAAACACATTATAGTTAACTTTTAAATTAACACATTATAATTAATTTTAAAATTAACATAATTGTAACTCTTCATTAATTTCATTAGACTAGCGCTACTCCTAATTTATATGATATTTTTATTTTTATACTTCTTCTGAAGTTATCTGTATAGTTTCACTAGATAACCTCTGATCTGTTAGGCCTTTCCTTTTAGGAGATATTTCCTTACCATATACTTCAATGCCTTCAACAATGATAACCTCTAGTGTATTGCCTTCATTGGAAATGATGAGATACATTCTGAGATGTATCTGCCTTAAAATCATCCATGTTGAACTGTATAGTGCACTCAAATGTCAGCACAGGAAATATTTTATGATATTTTGCATTCTTTCATAAACTGTTCTATGATAACATTTACTTCATAAAATGTTTTAGAAAATTAGCCAAATTTCAATTTTAATAGGTCTCATAGATTCCACATTTTGGCTACCTTAAGTAAGTTAGCCCATTTGAGGTACCTTGGTTCAAAAATTGTTACCCTGTGATGAACTGTTTCACCCAGTTAAAGGTTACAGGAACAAGAATTTTAGTAGTATATACATTCAGTTTATATTTTGTGTGTGTTTTACTTTATATCACCCAGAGACCTTTAGGTATTGGGATTTTTTTTTAATAAATGAATTTTAATAAAGAATACATAAAAATGATACGTATGATAGACTAATTTCCAAATCCAAAAACCAAAGTAGTTGTGTTTTACTGGGAAAAGGGAGGAACAAAGGCAAGTTATAAAGGCAAAACTGGAGCAAGTAGATAGATTTGGGTACCTTAGCAGAAAGTTCACTAAAAATAGGATAACTGATGGAGAATTTTTCAGATCTGCTAGTAGAAAAGTAATGGATAGTAATTTGTTATCTTGCAAGAATAAATACTTGTAAAAAAAAGGAAAATAACTGTTCATTATAGCATGCTTCTGTTTTATATTTATATATAAGGCATTTAAAAACTGTGTGTGATAAACAAAGTGGGATAAGGTAAGAATTAATGCACTGAACAATGCACTGAATATGAAATGAAAATTACTAGAAGAAAATACTTCGAAGTGATTTGGGCATATAGTCAAATTATATACATTGCAAAGCAAAACAATAAAAATGAATGAGTTAAATGAAAGGGATGACTAAAAACAAAAGAAAAGGATAATGTACAAAGAAGTTCATGGATGTTATAGAAACAAGGTTAGTTAATAAGGACAAAGATATGGATAGATATGAAGAACAGCATTGGTATAAATTACACACAGTTAGTCCTCAACTTACAACAGTCCATTTAGTGATTGTTCAAAGTTATAACACTGAAAAAAGCACTAACATAAGGCACTGAAAAAAGTGACTTATGACCATTTATCACACTTAAGATCATTGCAGCATCCCCATGATCATGAAATCAAAATTCAGATCCTCAGCAATTGACTCATATTTATGATGGTTGCAGTGTATCAGGATCATGTGATAACCTTTTATGACCTTCTAACAAGCAACGTCAATGGGGAAGCCAGATTCACTTAACAAATGTGTTATTAACTTAACAACTACACTGATTCACTTAACAAAAGTGGCAAGAAAGGTCATAAAATGGGGCAAAATTCACTCAACAACTGTCTCACTTAGCAACAGGAATTTTAGGCTCAATTGTCATAAATTGAGGACAATCTGTATAGTTCAATTTCTTTTCTTATTATATTCTTTTAATTTATTTGGCTTATTAATTATTATTTCCTACTGCATTTTAGGAATAAAACATTGTTTCATTCAAAGGAAATTTATTTTTATTGATCAAATTCATATCCCACTGCAATCACATGGACTCCATCTAGCTAATGAAAAGAAAATACCATCACCATAAAACACATACAATCCAACACAAAACATCAGCACCCAAATACCATTTGAAACAACTTCATTTTAAATTGCTTCTAATAATATCAGAGGTAATCCAACTTCATGCAGGGAGCCATTCCAGAGGATTGGCCCCATCATGGAGAACTAACACTTCTGGACTTTGATTTGTCTAACTTTCCAAAACTGAGGGATATCCAGCTGCTTCTCCCAATACCAACAAAGAAGTTGAACTAACTGAAATGGAGAAACAGGGTCCTGCAGATAGCACCTCATTGCTAGGGAAAGGCATAATATATATGCACTAATGAGTATGTACCTATAAATATTTGTGCATAAGATGATATATTGTATTTTACCATTATAAATTGAAGTCAATTGTAAAAATACATATTGACTCCAGTCTATTTTAAATAATTTTGGGGTATGTAATAAATGGCAGTACTCACATCATCAGTCATGAGTGTTGCTATTGATCGACCAATTTCATGATACTGAGGTGCTTTACCTGCTGGTCCCAGCAACAGAAAAAGGAAACTGTGGAATTATGAAAAAGGGTTGCAAGGTCAAATATTATACCTGGAATTCAATAACATCTGTCAATGACAATAGAAATTTTACTATTGAATATCACACATATAACAACAACTAGAAATTCTATGAGTTGCATTCCAGCCGTAGGAATGGTCGCCCCAGTATTTGCTTATACAAAATTTAATTTTATTCATAATTTTATTCATCACTTGTGTTTTTAAATGGTTCACTGCTCTGATGTTTTATATTTTGATACACATTTTATATGTTGTATTGGTAAATGTTTACGCATTATGCTGTATTCTGTTATGCCATACGAAACAGTACAACCACTATTACCATACTTGCCGCTAAAGAAAACTCAAGTATTGTAAGTATGAACTATGAAGTAAAAGAGATTTTAAACCACCATAAGATAAAATCTGCATACAAGATTTTACCCCAGGCCATCCCAACGATGCCTTTGAAGTGATGTCCTGGTGCCTGGAGGCTGTGCGGATCTGGATGGGAAGTAACAGGCTTCGACACAACCCTTCCAAGACTGAGTGGCTGTGGCTTCCGGTGTCCCGATATAGCCAGCTGGTGCCATCGCTGGATATTGGGGGTGAGTTATTGGCCCCCACGGACAGGGCTGGCAACTTGGGCGTCCTCCTGGATGCACGGCTGTCTTTAGAAGAGCATATGACAGCCGTGGCCAGGGGGGAGTTTCATCAGGTTCACCTGATTCGCCAGTTGCGTCCCTTTCTGGATCAGGACTCCTTACGCATAGTCATTCAGGCACTCATCACTTCCTGCCTGGACTACTGTAATGTTCTCTACATGTGGCTCCCCTTAAGGAGCACCCAGAGCTCCAACTGATGCAGAATGCGGCTACATGGGGGATTATGGGAATGAGAGGGCGCTCCCATATGACGCCTCTCCTGCGTGAGCTGCATCGGCTTCCAGTGGTCTTCCGGGTGCGCTTCAAGATGTTGGTTGGTGGTTGGTTACCACCTTTAAAGCGCTCCATGGCATAAGACCTGGGTATTTGCGGGACCGCCTTCTGCCGCTGATCACCTCCCACCGACCAGTATGCTCCCACAGAGAGGGACTCCTCAGGGTGTCGTCGGCCAGGTAATGTCGGCTGGTGACCCCCAGGGGGAGGGCCTTCTCTGTGGCAGCTCCTGCCCTCTGGAACAATTTACCCCCGGAGATATGAAGGATATCAGATCTCCGGGCCTTTCTCCGGGCCCTAAAAACTTTTCTCTTCCATCAAGCAGGGCTGACATAACCCCCCCCCTTTGTAGCTTTTTAAATTGTCGATGGGTTTTAGTTTGAATATTTTAAATTTTGGGCCAAAGTTATGTAATTCTTTTAAATTTTTAAATTTTGTATTGATATTTATTTATTACTTATTTATTTATGGGATTTATATGCCGCCATACTCCCCAAGGACTCAGGGCAGCTTACAAAAACAATCATGAATACAAATCACAATAAACACAATTAAAACTCTTTAAAATCCATTAAAATCATTCTAAAAAGGCTATATAACCCCACAATCGTAATGTTCTTTAAACAGCCATGTGTTTAATCCCCGGCGGAAGGAGAGGAGGTCGGGGGCTGTCCTGAGGTCGGTGGGAAGACTATTCCAGAGGGTCGGGGCTCTGACAGAGAAAGCCCTCCCCCTGGGGGCCGCCAGCCGACATTGCTTGGCTGATGGCACCCGGAGGAGGCCCACTCTATGGGAGCGCAGTGGATGGTGGGAGGAAAGCAGGAGTTGGTCCTGTAAGTACCCCGGACCTAAGCCATGTAGGGCTTTATAGGTTAAAACCAGCACCTTGAAATGAACCCGGAGAACAACCGGTAGCCAGTGCAGCCTGCAAAGGAGAGGTGTAACACGGGAGTAATGAGAAGCCCCCGTAACTACCCGCGCGGCCGCATTCTGGACTAACTGGAATCTCCGGCTATGTCCCAAGGGCAGCCCCATGTAGAGGGCGTTACAGTAATCCAACCAAGAAGTGACCAGGGCATGGGTGACCGTGGTGAGGGCATCTCGGTCCAAAAAAGGGCGCAACTGGCATACAAGATGTACTTGCGCGAAGGCCCCTCTGGTTTCGGCCGTCAGATAGTCATTCAACGATAGCCGAGAATCCAGGAGGACACCCAGATTGCGAACCCAATCGGATGGGGTGATAGTCTCCCCACCGATCACTAGAGATGGTATCTCAGGATCCCGAGATGCTGGCACCCACAGCCACTCCGTCTTGGAGGGATTCAGTCTGAGCCTGTTCTTACCCATCCAAACCCGCACCGCCTCCAAGCAGCGGGACACGCAACGGAAAGGTCATCCCCAGGGTGGCCCGGGATAGAGATGTAAAACTGGGTATCATCCGCATATTGGTGATACCTTACCCCGAAGCCACGAATGATCTCACCCAGCGGCTTCATATAGATGTTAAAGAGCAAGGGGGAGAGAACCGATCCCTGAGGCACCCCACAAGTGAGAGGCCTCTGGGAGAATCCCTGACCCCCCGCCAATACATACTGCAAGTGGCCCGAGAGGTAGGAGGAGAACCACTGCAACACAATGCCTCCTATCCCCAACCCCCTGAGTCGCTGCAGTAGGATACCATGGTCGATGGTATCGAAAGCCGCCGAGAGGTCAAGAAGGACCAGGATGGAGGAACAACCCCCATCACGGGCCCGCCACAGATTATTCACTAGGGCGACCAATGCCGTTTCCGTGCTGTGACCGCGCCTGAAGCCAGACTGGTAAGGATCAAGGTAGTCCGTTTCCTCCAGGAAATGAGGGAATTGCTGTGCCACCATGGTCTCAACAACCTTCGCTAAAAAGCGAAGGTTGGAGACAGGACGGTAGTTGTTAAATGAGTCCAGATCCAGGTTAGGCTTCTTAAGGAGGGATCGTACCACCGCCTCTTTTAACGAGGTGGGGACAAAACCCTCCCTCAACGAAGTGTTGACAACTGCCTGGATCCAGTCTCCAGTCACCTCTCTGGCTGCAGAAACGAGCCAGGAGGGACACGGGTCCAGAACACACGTGGAGGCCCCCAGCCAACCCATAATCATGTCCACTTCATCCAACGAAACTGGCTCAAACTCCTCCCAGAAAATTTCACCAAAACTAGCCCGTCTCCTCAGTGGATTCTGTCCAGTCGGAATCCAACTCGGTCCGGATCCGAGCGATTTTATCTTGCAGAAACTGTGCAAAATCCTCAGCATGACCCTGCAAGGGGTCCTCCCTCACTCCCTGGTTTAGATATGTGTTTTAGTTCTGGCTGTGCGCCTGAGTCCACTAGGAGAAGGGCGGTATACAAATTGAATAAAATAAATAAAATAAATAAATAAACAGGCATGATAAACTCACAACAAAGAGACAGCAGCCTCTTTTTTCTTTCTAAGAAGAAAAAAATTGTTCAAACGCATAATATAGAGAAAAATTATAAAGAGAATTAAAGTTTTACTACATTATATTTTTATTTTACCGTGTAGGAACAGGAACCTCTGTGAGACCAGTGAGAAGCACAGCTGGAGATAGCCTCACAAAAGCAATAATTGGTCTCTCCAAAAAATCCACTTCTCCAACAAGCACATTTGATGCTTCTGCACCTATTGGAATCTTCCTCATAAAGTTCATATCCACCTATTTTCAAAGAATGATTAATAGTATATTAAAATATTCTAAAGCATTTTGAAACTGACATTTATAAATAAGTGACAAGCAAAATATACTGTATTATTAAAGTGTGATGTATGTTATGAAGTTTAATAACATTTTAATATAACCATACGTACAAATACTGTGTTTTATAACTATGTTAAAATATACAATCACAAAAACTAAAATTATATCTTAGGAATAAGATGGTTTTATACTAAGTAACTACAAATTCCACTAAATCAATGTAATTATATACACAATTGCTTCATTTTTTAAATTCAATTTAAAAAAGAATATTAATGGAGAATTAATTCTTTATACAATAGTGTTCTTCAAATTACCCATGGGAACTGTGTATATAATTATAAAAATTCACCAACATAATATATAGCATCATACAAACTATTGGTCACATAAAAACAGAAACACAAAAATCACTGAAACTAACACACCAGTTACACAGCTATCTAGAAAAAAAAAACACTTACAGCTGGCCTCTTGAGTCCCACACCAAGTGTGCCACAACTACAGTGCCAGGAGGCAGAATCCTGCCCAACAGGAGACAAGGCAGGTGCAGAGAAGAACAGGCCAAGTAAAAATATAAAAGCTGTGACAGAGGAGCTAGAATAGTGGCATTTGCCATGGTTAACTATTATATAAATTAGTTTTCTTAAGAGAACTTTTAAGCAAAATTACATCATTTGCCTGAATTATATATTGCAACCAAAATATTGAAAGGAATAATACTATATTATAAATTATATAAATAATAACTTAATTACAAGTTAGCATTCTTTACACTAAAGCAGAGGTCCCCAACTTTTATGGTACCAGGAACCAGTTTCTTGAAGACAATTTTTCTATGGACAAGGGGAGATGGTTTCAGTTTTGCTTACTTGCCTGTTATTCACCTCCAGCTATGCAGCCCAGTTCCTAACAGGCCACAGACCAGTACTGGTCTATGGCCAGGGGTTGGTGATCCCTGCACTAAAGGAAGTAATTCTGTGTAGATTATTCAATAAAAAGGGAAACATACAAGTTTAAACTCTGTACTTGGGCCTTCAACTACAATAGTCTATTCATTTAAACTCAGAGGTTCTACCCCACTTACAGTTCTAAATGTACTTTATTCATATTATACCTGAAAGTGACAATGTTAGCTGAGGTATTCTATTCAGGATTCTGTATATACATCTAAAATGGGTTATGTCTATGCTACAACAGAGTTTCAATGATATGATAAGAACTCTTCTATAAAGCTATAAGCCAGTGGTGGGATTCAGCCAGTTTGCACCACTTCGGGAGAACCGGTTGTTAACTTTCTGAGCAGTTTAGCAAACTGGTTGTTGGAAGAAATCAGTAGGGTAGAGAACTGGTTGTTAAATTACTTGAATCCCACCACTGCTTATAGCTCACTACACTGAAGGAAAAGTCAATGATCTTAGTATTACAGAAACATACGTAGGTAGTCCTTGGCTTACAAATATTCATTCAGCAACCGTTTGACATAACAATAGCACTGAATGGACATTCAACCAGTGCTAAGTTATGGGCCATGTAATTGTGATCTGGGCCCTTGGAAACTTATTCACATTTACAATGGGTTACCAAGCCCTCTGCAATCATGTGATCACCAACAAGTCAACAGAGAAGCTGACAGGATTAGGTCACAAGCTGCTTTCTCTCTCTCTTTTACTCTAGCCCAGAGCCAGCAGGGCAACAACATGCTGCAAGAAGAAGTGAAGCTGGGACGGCTATGCTTTTCTGGACAGTGCACCTTCTCTCTGTCCTGTTCCGGACAGGAGAAAAAGATCTTCTAATTTTGTAGCTCATGCTAAGGAGTAGAGCAGCTGCCTACCCTTTTTCAGCAAGCAGCTCTTTCACTCTGCTCAACCTACCTATGCAATTGTTTAGGAGCCACATTTGAGATGACCAGGACAGCGACTATTGAGGAAGGCGATCACATTGGTGCCTTGCTTAATGACTGCAACATTTTACAACTGTGATGGGCAGACTCTATCACAGTCATAATTTGAGGACTATCTATATAATAATTTTATTATGCATCAGAATATAACTGGACAAGTCATAAATGTATTGCTCTAGTATAGGGTGTCAAACTCACATCATCACAGCATCATCATGTGACGTATCACAACTTTTTTTCCCCTTCACTAAACCGGGCATGGGCGTGGCCAGTGTGTGAAGCATCTGGGCTGCGAGTTTAACAACCCTGCTCTAGTAACTAAAATACATATACATATAGTGAATCTTTAAAATAGAAAATAACTTTACTAACACTAATTATTAACAGCAGTACCGAATATTTGAAAAAGCATTTGAAAAGTGTTTTAACCTGGAAATCTTAAGAAATCTGATAGGAATAGTTTCAATTAACAGTGTGCAAATTAAGTGGGGTTGTGATTTATTCTTATAAATTATTTTATAATAATGTTGTGGTAAGTCACCATGAATTTGGATGATTTGGTGGCATACATATTTAATCAATAACAACAACGGTAGCACAAGATTCATGGATACATTTCCACAATATGTCTCAATTTGCATTTGTTGCCACCCTAATTATGGCCCTTACATGATAATCAGGAAAAAAAGGAAGCTGCAACATAAAAGAAAAGATAATAAACCTCAATTGTGCAAGATGAGTTGTGTTTTTGCTGTTGCCTTTAACTATTATGGCTATTGAACAATAACAACAATAAATGAAATATTAAAATAGCAAATTATTTTGACATTTACAATCTTTTATAATTTTAGACTAGAGCTTTTATGATTATTTATTTATTTATTTATTTATTTATTATTATTTATTTAATTTCTATACCGCCCTTCTCCCGAAGGACTCAGGGTGGTGCACAGCCAACAATAAAACAAACCCAATACAAAATTGGGTTTGAATGAAGTGCCACATAACCATTTTATCAATTTATTTGTGATATATCCAGCCTCCTGCTTAAGACCTCAAGACAGTATGCTAGCACTCCTTCCATTATTTTCTCCTAAACAACTTAGAGATATAGGTTGGTTTGAAAGAGTATAACTGAAAATCAAAAATCACCCACTGGTTGACGGTAGACAGCTCAGAGTACACTGAGTGCTAATTCAGAATTTTTACCTAGTCAGACTTCAGATCTTTTTTCACACCTCCTCTTTGAAGAGGAACATTAGAGACTGCCTTATGTCTAGTTATCACAGAGGTGGATTCTTCTCTATATTACTACTGTCCCATTCTAGTAAGTCAACCACATCAGTCTGGAATCTTCCACTCACCAACTTAACCCTGACTCCACCTTCCTCTTCATTCTCTTTCCTCTTTCACATATCCTACTATACTCAGTAGACTCTCAGCCAGTGGTGGGATTCTGCCGGTTCTAGGGGGTTCAGCCGAACCCTTTGTTAAATTGCTGGCTCACCCCACCCCTTGCCCCGCCCCACCGCCCCACTATTTATTGCCAATAAATAGTGGTGGGTGAGAGGCGGGCAAGCCAGCAATTTAACAAAGGGTTCGGTGTTTTTTTGTAATTTTATCGGCCCGCGGAGCTTCAGCATAGGCTAATTAGCCCTTGATTAGATCGGCTCCCGACTCTCAGCTGTTTTGTTCAGGGCTCTGCTGCTTGCTGGAACTGCTTGCTGGAGCAGGGCTCTGCTTGCTGGAGCTAGCTTTTTTCCCTAGCTATGCTGAAAAAGGAAACTGAACGTAAAGCAGGCTGTTGGCTTTGCTGTTGCTGCAACGTTGGAAAATTAGATTGCTTTTGTTTTTCCTCACCAAAAACGTTAGGTGCAAACAATGGGAAATTTAGGGCAAATGAGGAGAGTTCAAGATTTTAAAACACAAAAGAAAGAAAGCTCTATTTAACTAGGGAATTGTAATAATTGAGATACTATTAATTGTATATTGTGTTGAAAGCAGAAATGGTTAAGTTGTGGTTTGGAGGAATATATGGGGGAAATTATTTGGTTTATTATTATTGGTAAATATAATTAATTGATTTGTAAGAAATTGGATTGCATGGAAATAATTGGAATATTCATGTTCGTATTGATTAATATACAAAAAAGATAGTTATATAACTAATTGATTTATATTAAAATGTTGAATTTATATTAAACAACTGTAATATTACATAATTAACCAATGTGAGGATGGATATAAAAATAGATGACAATGGGAAGGGGTATAATATAGACTAGAAGGGAAAAATTGAATTTGATTAAGATTAGAGATGAGGATGAAGGGTAATATTGGTTTTTTACAAAAATAGATGAGGAATAAATATGGCAAAAAGGAAATATAGAAATTGTAAATTTAATTGAAATGACTAATCACTGTTTAAATTTGTGAACCGGCCAAATACTCTGTTCAAAGAAAATACATTGTATGTTTGTATGTGTGTTTCTAATTATTGTTATTTATTCATATTTGTTCTCTTTTATTCTTTAAAGTTGAACAATTCATTCTTTATCTTAATATCTTTATATTTGTTTGGGGTTGGCTTTCTTCCCTTTCATCTTTTTTATTGTACAGCAATCTTTCTCCTCAAACTACCACCTCTCTCTTTTCTTTCCTTCTTACTTTCTCTTCCTCCCCCTCTTCTTCTCCTCCCTACTTCCTCTTCCTTTCTCCTTCTCCTCCTCTTCCTCCCTCTCTTACCCTCACTCCTACTCTAATTTCCCTTCCCTTTCCTTCATCCCTCTCTATTGCTGTTTCCTTTCATGCATATGGACTACTCAGAGGCCTGAAAAAGTTATTTTTGACTGGTCCTCACACTTTTGACCAGTCCTCAAACTTACGACTGTCCTCACTTTTTACATTTTTTGCCCTATCTTATCACCATGGAGTAGAGAAGCAGTTGTGAAATGATGACATGGTTGTTAAGAATGCCGCAACGGGCATAAATGTGAGGATGGTCATAAGTGCGAGGACCGGTCAAAAGTGTGAGGACCAGTCAGAAATGACTTTTTTCAGCCCTCTGAGTAGTCCCTATGCACATAGCCACGTCCACCCGGTCACATGACCAACTAGCCACGCCTACACAGTCACATGACCAACTAGCCACGCCCACCCGGTCACATGACCAGCTAGACATGCCCACCCAGTCACATGATCACCAAGCCACACCCCCAACTAAGCCACACCCACAGAACTGGTTGTTAAAAAAATTGAATCCCACCACTGCTCTCAGCTTACAATGTGTAAAATAAAATGACATGTTTAAGCAATTATGTAGAGTTTATCACATGTGATAAATAACATAACGTAACATAACGTAATGAACATAGCATAGCATAGCGTAACGTAACGTAACGTAAAAAACATAACATAACATAACATAACATAACATAACATAACATAACATAACATAACATAACATAACATAACATAACATAACATAACATAACATAACATAACATAACATAACATAACATAACATAACATAACGTAAGTGACATAGCCTATGTATGAATGTACAAATAAATGTCATCCTTGAACATTGGTGATTTACCTGGACAAACTCTTGAAGTTTTCTTAGCAATATTTTCAGAAATGTTTTGAAGTGATTACAAGGTGGTTTCATTCTTAAAGTGGAACTAGAACTTAATTCCCTGATTTATTTTGTTTTTAAGCATTATACCAAAGTATCTCTAACTGATATTCTATTTTCAGGTAATTACTAAAACATACCTGTAGTTGCTACTAATTTATTCTAGAACTTTGTTTTAGAGATTAGATTATATAATACAAGTGCAAACAAGTATATTTTGAAGAAAAAAGCAAGCTTCCATAAAATGCTCAAAGCTGTGTGTTCCTTTAAAAGCTTAAAAACTTTACCTTGCTGAAGTCAACTGTACTGTTTTCTCTACTCCCTCCTGTTCCACTAATTTTAAATTCTCCATTTTTTCCAATATCCAAATTACCAGGTGCAGATTGTGGTGATGCTAAGAGCCCTAAAATTAGAATAAAGAAGCATGTTTAAAATAACATCACCTAGAAATAGGCATGCTTACATAACAATTGTGGCAGCTTTCTAAAAGCAAATGTGAAAGTTAATAAATAAAAAATGCATTAGTACCAAAATTGCCAAACAAGTTATTTTTTCTGGAAAACAATGAAAGCATATTGAGTGTTAAAATTAGCTATTACCTAAATGATGGCCTTTTGCAAAATTCACCAAAAGGTATTATTTTTAAATTTTAAAATGTGCATCTAATCACCCATGTGGATCATGCAATTACAAGAATGTTGTAATTTTACTGGAATTCCCTGGAACAATCACGAAATAAAGAAAAATGTACTTGAGAATGCTTAAATAAATCCTATATCACAGTAAACCATTAGAAAGTTAGTAATACATCCATTAGTGCAGAAAGAAACTTTTAAAAGTAGGATCTGAGCCATGATCCAAATAATTCATTTATTTCTAAGTAAAGTTTGAATTAGGGGTGGAGGTTATTGTTTTACTCTGTATATTAGAGTTTTATATTTTGTAAGCCACCTAGAGTCATGGAAAGTGAGTCGGTGGCCATATAAATTTCATATATGAAAATTAGAAATAATAAAATTCAATTTTAAATGGTTGCTTACTTTTTATTTTAGTTTTACTTATTTGTATCCTGCCTTTCTTATTTTTATAAATAACTCAATGCAGAGAACATATCCAACACATCTTCCTCCTATTTTTCCACAACAGCAACCCTGTATAGTAAGTTAGGCCTAGAGAGAGAAAGCCCAACTGGCTTTCATGGCCAAAATAGGAAAATAATAGATATGTACATTATTCTGGAAGCAGAATGTTGCAGAGGATACCAAAATGTTGTGTTTCTCCACTGGACCATAACATTCTAGCCAAATATTAGTTTTTGGACATGTTTAGGAAAGCAAACTGTAAGTTAATCTTCAAGAGAAAAAATATTCCTTGTATTCAATATATCTATTTTGTGTAACAGATCCATGATGTATTTGTTTTACATACCAGAATGAGAAACATGACAAACTTTTTATCATTTAAAATAGGAGTAGGAAATCTGTAGTTTTCCATATATTACTCAGCTGTTGTGGCCAGCATGGCCAATGTAGATATAAGAAATATAGTTCAATATCTAAAGGCCCATGATAAAAAAAAACAAAGCATGCCAAGGAGATGCAAACCTAGCAGAGACCAATATGTAATATGGACATATATAATTTTGAGGGGATGAACTGTATATATTAAGGATTCTAAAACTTTGTGATATCATGACCTCCTAAAAAAGTAAATGAATTTATCTGATCCCTTCCTATGAATAAAACTGTTAGACTGCACTTTAGTCTGGCTCCTACTGTAAAGAGTACTTGTTCTGCCTGAGAACCTCCCAATGCTGGATGTCTGGACCAGTGTCAATAGCTCAGAATGCTCACTTGTCCAGGCAGAGAAAGAGCAAGTACCCCCATAGTATATACCCTCTTTAAAAGTATTAAATAAATATAAACATTCTCAGCTATCTACTTCAGTGTGTTTCTGGCTTGATTTTAGAGCTAATAACTTTGATATAATTCATTCTTGATAAATGAATTACAGCACAGATAAAACAGAATCTTCTGAAATTCTGTAATAATTTTGTAATGCTGCTTTGATCTCTTAAAAGAAATATGAGATATTATCTAAATATCAACTGATCTGGAAAAGAATTTATCAAGGCTCATAAGCATTTTAATTTCATCATACTCAGATTACTAAAATAAACTTCACCTTGTTCAGTACTAGAAGTTTGACTAAGGCCAATAATTTAATAGTTGGTATACTATTACTTTATGAATGACCTATTTTCAAATCCATTTCTAGGTAATAGCTGTTTGTTAATATAACAAACAAACAGCTATTATGTTTGTTTGTTAACATAACATAACAAACATATCTATAAAAGGTAGGATATTAAAAGATATATTTCTTGCCAGTACAATTAACACTCTTAAGAAAAGCAAGAGATTAGTTTTCTAGTACAGGTAGTCCTTGACTTACAACCACAATTGAATCCAAAATCTCTGTTGTTAAGTGAGATATTTGTTAAGTGAGTTTTGTCCCATTTTAGACCTTTCTTGCCTCACTGAATTACTGCAGTTAGTTAGTATATTAGTTGTTAAGTGAACCTGTCTTTCCCATTAATTTTGTTTATCAAAAAGTTGCAAAAGAGAATCACATGACCTTGGGACACAGCAAGTCATAAATATGAACCAGTTGCCAAGCATCTGAATGTTGATCACATGATCATGGGGATGCTGCAAAGGTTGTAACTGATAAAATTGTAGTGGTCATAAGTCACTGCTGTTGTAACTTTGAACTGCTGTAAATGAACTGTTGTAAGTCAAGAGCCTGTGTAGCGTAGGGGGCTAATGCCTCCTACTAAAGGCAGCAATTAACACCAGCTGCCTGTAATTTCTGTGAGTTCAATCCTACCCAGGCTCAAGGTCGACTCAGCCTTCCATCCTTTCTAAGGTGGGTAAATTGAGGACCCAGTTTGTGGGGGCAATAAGCTGACTTTGTATAAATATACAAAAGTATGAAGGCTATCGCTTAACGCATTGTAAGCCGCCCTGAGTCTCCTGAGAAGGGCGGCATATAAATATAAATTAAAAAAAATAAATAATAATAAATAAATAATAAATAAGAACTACTTGTAATAGGTCATTGACTTTCTTCCTTAGGCACATGTAAATTTCCTTTTGTAGTTCAGTTTCTAATGGATAGTTAACATTTTTAGTTTTCCTATTTTTCATACTCGTTTTAAATGATTTGGTCATTTCAGAATCACTTAAAAAGAATGCACTGAAATTATTATTTTGATAGTTGGCACACAAGATCACAATCTACAGCTGATGTTGAACAAATTCTCTGAAGCTGCTATGCTATTTGGCCTGACTATAAGCCTGAACTGAAAAACTGAAATACTTCACCAGCCCATGCCAAATACCAAACCAACAGAACCAAAAATCACTGCTGATGACACCCATCTGACAAATGTAAACAACTTCAAATACTTAGGAAACATCATCTTGGCTGATGAATCTTTAGAGAAAGAAATCAACTCTAAGATCAGTAAGATCAGTAAGGTCAGCTAAGCATTGATGCTGGTGTGTACTAGATCAATTCAATCAACACAAGATCCACATCAGAGACAGAAAGAAAGAGAGAAAGAGAGAGAGGGAAAAGAGAGAGAGGGGGGGAGAGGGAGAAAGACAGAAACAGAGGGAGAGAAAAAAAAGAGATAGAGTGCCAAAGATTTATAGAATATTTTCAGCAAAATATGCTTAGGAGAATCAAGGTCATAATTTTTAATTACAAAATAAACATGGGTAATTTTATAAAAATTGCAAATTGTAAATTCCAGAAGCAGAATGACAGCTTCATAAATAAAGGATGATTTCAACTTCCAGTTGACGTCGTAGCACTATCTGACATGAAAAGCGGGACTCCGCAAACTTGCACAAAATCCTTTCGTTGGAGGGCCCCATAAGGGGCTAAAGTCACCCTGACTTTGTCATCAGGGTGACATCCCGATGAAGACTGGAGGGGTGCCCTGCAGGTCGTGGAGAGTGGTGGCTCTTCTGCTTGATCCAGGGCTAATTGCCTCTCATCTGACAATGAAGCGGAGAGGCAGCCATTATTGCTGGCATGAAGCTGGTGCAGCCAAAGAAATAAAGATTGTTCTGGAACGGTATGGATGAACAGTGACTGGAAATGGGTGAGGTGACTTTTTTTTTTACCTGAAACCTAGAGGGTCCCTTTTCCAGAGTTTATTTACCCTCTGGAAAAGGGTCCCTTTTCCAGAGTTTATTTACCTAAAGAAAATAAACTCTGGAAAAGGGACCTTTTGAAGAGTTTGATTAAGCAGCAAATAATTACAGAGAGAAAATCATATTTATTTATTTATTTTATTAGATTTATATACCGCCCTACTCCTGAGGGACTGAGGGCAGTGAACAGCCTCAAGGTAAAATACATCATACAAAAGTTAAAAACTATTAAAAATACATTAAATAATTTAGGCTCAAAAACAAATATAAAACACCCAATTTGTATAAAACTTAAAAGCCAATTTAAAAGGGAGAGTCAAGCCAGACCAGCCTGCTGAAATAAAAGTGTTTTGAGGGTGCGGCGGAAAGTGTGTAGATCTGGGATCCTCCGTATCTCCGGGGGGAGCTCATTCCAGATGGCAGGTGCCCCCACAGAGAAGGATCTCCCCCTGGGGGCCGCCAGTTGATATTGTTTGGCCGACGGCACCCTGAGGAGCCCCTCTCTATGGGAGTGTACTGGTCGGTGAGAGGCTACTGGTGGTAGAAGGCGGTCTCGTATGTACCTTGGTCCTAAGCCATGGAGCGCTCTGAAGGTGGTAACCAAGATCTTGAAGCGCACCCAGAAGACCACCGGCAGCCAGTGCAGCTCATGCAGGAGGGGGGGTCACATGGGAGCACCACTTTGCTCCCATAACCACCTGCGCAGCCGCATTCTGAACCAGTTGGAGCCTCCGGGTGCTCCTCAAGGGGAGCCCCATGTAGAAAGCATTACAATAGTCCAGATGTGAGGTGACGAGGGCATGAGTGACCATGCGTAACGAGTCCTGATTCAGAAAGGGATGCAACTGGAGAATCAGGCAAACCTGATAAAAAGTCCTCCCGGCCACAGTCATCAAATGGTCTTCTAAGGACAGCCGTGAGTCCAGGAGGACACCTAAGTTGCGAACCCCATCCATGGGGGCCAGCAACTTGCCTCCAATAGTCAGTGATGGCACCAACTGACTATATTGGGACGTCGGAAACCACAGCCACTCGGTCTTGGATGGGTTGAACTTGAGTCTGTTTCTCCCCATCCAGATCCGCACAGCCTCCAGGCACCGGGACATCACTTCGAGGGCATCATTGGGGTGGTCCGGGGTGGAGATGTACAGCTGGGTGTCATCAGTGTACTGGTGGTACTTCACCCCAAAACCATGGATGATCTAGCCCAGCGGCTTCACATAAATGTTGAACAGAAGGGGCGAGAGGACGGATCCTTGCGGCACCCCACATACAAGGGACCTCAGGGTCAACCTCTGCCCCCCTGTCAACACAGACTGTGACCGGTCGGAGAGAAAGGAAGAGAACCGCCGTAACACGGTGCCTCCCACCCCCAACCCTTCCAACCGGTGCAGCATTCAACAAGTGACGCTGAAATATGAAGAGAGATTGCAAAAGTTTGAAAAAAATGAAGAGCAAAAGGAGGAAAAAATCAAAGATATGGATACAAGATTGGGAGCAGTTGAGCAAGATAGGAGTGGACTGATTGGATGGAAGATGGATGGATCAGAATTCTATCTCAGATTTCAAAATGTGGAAGAAGAAAAGGGAGAGAATTTGGCTGGAATTATGATAGGAATACTGCTGAAGCACTAGAAATCACCAAGAGATGATGGAAGACGTGGATGAGATATATCAAATGTATACCAGATATACAATGCGTAATAAGTTACCATGAGAAGTACACATAAGATTTACTAAGAAATCAACTAAAGCACAAATACTTCAGATTGCCAGAGAAAACCTTGAAATATAAGGAGAAAGAAATTATGGTTTTGAAACAAATATCAAGAAAAGTGAGAGAGATGAGAAGAGAATATCAATTTCTGACCAAAATACTACTACAAAAAGGTATGAATTACAGATGGCTAGTACCAGAAGGGTTAGTCTTAACGTGGCAACTTCAAAGATATAGCCTGGATATAACTGAGAAAACGAAAGCATTTTATGAAGATTTTTTGAAAGAGAAGGAAATGGAAATGGAAATGGAAACCCAAACAAAAGTTGTTCCAGTAGAATTCCGAGAAGAGGAGTTGGCAATGATTGAAGCAGTAGAAGGCACAGGAATTGGTATTGTGGAATATAAGGAACAACGGGAAGCTAGATCAACTAGAGCAGGAAAACCCACATATAAAGTATGAATATGGAAGAAAGAAAATTAATTTCAATAAATATAAATGGACTTAACTCAGCAATTAAAAGAAGAAAGGTCTTTCATAAATTTGAGAAACTAAAATTTGATATAATCTGTCTACAAGAAGTACATATTAAAAAAACAATATGAACAATTATTGATACAACCTAAACTTGGAAAAAATTTTACATCATTGCCACAATGTAAAAAAAGAGGAGTGGTTTTATATATTAGAAATACAATTCCAGCTGAGCAAATATATGCAGATGAAGAAGGTAGATTCTACCGAAGTCCTTTTTTAAGATGACAGAGAAAATAAATTTAAAAGATGCATGGGGAGATAAAAATGGAAAAAGTAGGCAATATACTTTTTATTCAGACAGACATTCATCTTGGTCTAGACTAGATATGATATGGACAAAAATGGAATTGCCTTTGAATATAGAACAAATAGAGATAGAAACAAACATATGGGCAGATCACAATCCTGTGATGGTTATTTGGAAAGGATGGAAAAGAAGATTTAGATGGACTTTAAATAATACGATTTTAAAAGAGAAAGATTTTGTACAGAAAATGGAAGGGAGCTAGCTTTTTTCTTCAAGGAGAATAAGAAAGAAGACACATCAACACAAAATCTTTGGGACACAATGAAGGTCTATGAAAAAGATTTAATAATGGACTATACAAGGAAGAGAAATTTGAAGAAAAGACAAACATATAAATTATTGGTAGATGATTATAAGGGATTTGAAAAGGAACTCCAGAATTGCCCACATAAAAAAGAAGTTAAAGTGAAAATGGATACTATAAAGCATAAAATGGATTTACTGGAGAAAGAAGAATTAGCCCCAAAAATTAGAAGTACAAAACAAAATTATTTTGAGAATGCAAACAAAGGAAGATGATTAGCATACAAGTTGAAAAAAGAAAGAGAGTCAAGAAAAATAGCACAGTTAATTGATGACTGGGACAAAGCAAATTTGCAAATAAAGAGATGGGAAAAATAATACAGGAATATTTAGACAACTTTATGAAAGAGAAAAGATAGATGAAGGAAGTGTGACAAGTTATTTACAAAAAGCAAATTTACCTTGGATTCCCAAAGATGTGGAAGAGATGTTAGAGGGGAACATAACGATGATGGAGTTAATAGAAGCAATTAAGAAACAGAAAAATGGAAAGGGACCAGGCCAGATGGTTTGCCTGTATAATACTATAGGATATTAAAAGATTCTTTAAGTGTCCCATTATTAGAAGTTATGAATGAAGTGATGACAAAAAAGAAAATACCCAAATCATGGACTGACGCATATATTACATTGATTCACAAAGACACAGACCCACAACAAATCAAAAACTATAGGCCTATATCCCTGCTAAATTCAGATTATAAAATTTTTGCTTCAATATTGTCAGAAAGACTTAAAAGATATTTAAATAACTTTATACACTCAGACTAAAATGGATTCCTTCCAAAAAAGACAAATTAGAGATAATATTAGAATAATTTTGGATACTCTGGAATACTATGAAGCCCATCCTGAAAAACAGATGGCTTTGATATTTTTAGATGCACAAAAAGCTTTTGATAATGTGAATTGGCGATTTATGCTGCTTCAAATGGAACAGATGGGCTTTGGCAGAAAATGTATTCAGGCAATAGAAACAATATACCATAAACAAATGGCAAAAGTAATGATAAACGGAGAATTGACTGATTCTATTGAGACAGAAAAAGGTACCAGACAAGGATGTCCACTGTCCCCACTATTGTTTATATTGACATTAGAAGTCTTAAATAGAATTTTTTTAAAAAAAAATTAATTTATATGCCGCCCTTCTCTGGAGACTCAGGGTGACTTACAATGCGTTAAGCAATAGCCTTCATACTTTTGTATATACCTGCTTAGTAGGGCTTTTGCCCCCCCCCCCCAAGTGGTGTTCTTTTTTATACAAAGTCATCTTATTACCTCCACAATCTGGGTCCTTATTTTACCTACCTTGAAAGAATGGAAGGCTGAGTCAACCTTGAGCCTGGTGAGATTCGAACTTTAGCACCACTTTAGCACCACTTAAGCTGCTATGCCACTAAGGCTCTTATTAGATTAGATAAGATAAGAAAAAGATATAAAAGGAATGAAAATTCGAAAAGAAGAATACAAATTGCAAGCATTTGTTGATAACCTGGTCTTTATTATTGAAGAACCATTAATATCAATAAATACATTAATAGAGAATACTGGAGAGTTTGGGAAAGTAGCTGGTTTGAAAATTAATAAATGAAGATTTTCACGAAAAATATGTTGACACAGCAAAAAGAAGAATTGATGGAGATATCAAGGATGCAGATCACTCATAAAGTTAAATATTTGGGGATATATTTGACAGCAAGGTGTAATACACTTAAAGAAAATAACTATAATAAACTTATTAACAGATGGGGGCAGACTTGGCAAAATGGGAAAATTTGCAGCTTTCCTTGATTGATAGGATATCAACTATTAAGATGAATATTTTGCCTACAAACTTTCTGATAAGAAAGATAAGATTTTAATGAATTCTGATGACTATGTGATTAAAAAATTATATGGATATTTGTTAGAGGTAAAATGAAAGAAGAATAAGTTAAACAGTCAATGATAGCATGGGGGGAAAACTTTGGTCATGGTACTGATTTAGAGAAATGGCAAAAATTGTGGTCGCAGAATTATAAAATTGCAATGTCTACAGCATATAAGGAGAATTTGTATAAGATGTTTTACAGGTGGCACCTACCCCCGACAAGGATAGCCAGAATGTTCAAGAATAAATCAGAGAAATGTTGGAAATGTCATCAGACTCCAGGATCATATTACCACATGTGGTGGACATGTGTAGAAGCTAAAAGATATTGGACTAAGATACACATGTGGTTGGAAAAAATGACAAAGAAACATATTGACTTTAAACCAGAGATATTTTTATTGGGGATTTTACCAGAAAGATATAACAGAGAATTGCATTATTTCATTGTGAACGTTTTAACAGCGACTAGAATCGTATTTGCTAAAAATTGGAAAGGAGAGAAGTTACTTACTGATGATAAGATTATTACAAAAATTATGGAATGTGCTGAAATGAGAAAATTGACATTTGAAATTTGAGAACAGGAAGATAAACAATATTATTTGATATGGGATTTGTTTTATCAATGGATAGATAATAAATCATGGAATTAAAGTATGAAATATGGGGTTGATGTAAAGATAAAATATCTGATGTTCTTTTTCATAAAAGATATGTTTTTGTTATAAATTGGTATTTTAGAAATGGATTTATGCACAAAAGAATATGAACTGTTTGACTGTCTGTAATTGGAATGATTATAGTTTTATGTTTTGTTTTGTTTTAAAATAAAAATTTTTTTTAAAAAATGCCATTCCATTTATTAGAGATGTCATATTGGCACATCTGGGAAAACCCAAATCTGAAAGTTTCCATGTTTTCCCCATCCATAGAAAACTCCAAGTCCCTGCCCAGTACCTACATGTCCATCACATGGCCCAATCAATGCACTATCCCAACTGGAGATGCCTCTCAGTCACACCACTCCAAGTGTACCAGGTGCAGGGCAAGCTGTCCTTGACTCTCAGAGAAAGGAATGTCATTATGGCTATATATCACCCCTGCTCCATACAGTCCCCCTCCCAGTTTCCCACAGCACTAAATGTGGCAGGCCTGAAGATCCAATGCAAAAGATGGTTTCCAGGCCTGACACTAACTGTGGAACATAAAGAACCATATTACTGTATTTCCAGAGGAGCAACATCAGGATTGTGTAAATGGTTTCCAGATCGGCTTTCTGAGGGCAAAAATAATTGAGACTCTGGGACAATGATAGAACATTGACAGACTACTGAGCGATATTTGGATTTATCAAAAATCAGGAATAACATAAATGGGAAGTTTGAAAATGCTCCACAAGGAATAATGACTAATGATCCAAAAGCCCAGGAAATAGAGGAGACAATGGAGAGACCAGGGGAAAAGACAGACACTAACTGTGGAACATAAAGAACCATATTACTGTATTTCCAGAGGAGCAACATCAGGATTGTGTAAATGGTTTCCAGATCGGCTTTCTGAGGGCAAAAATAATTGAGACTCTGGGACAATGATAGAACATTGACAGACTACTGAGCGATATTTGGATTTATCAAAAATCAGGAATAACATAAATGGGAAGTTTGAAAATGCTCCACAAGGAATAATGACTAATGATCCAAAAGCCCAGGAAATAGAGGAGACAATGGAGAGACCAGGGGAAAAGACAGACACTAACTGTGGAACATAAAGAACCATATTACTGTATTTCCAGAGGAGCAACATCAGGATTGTGTAAATGGTTTCCAGATCGGCTTTCTGAGGGCAAAAATAATTGAGACTCTGGGACAATGATAGAACATTGACAGACTACTGAGCGATATTTGGATTTATCAAAAATCAGGAATAACATAAATGGGAAGTTTGAAAATGCTCCACAAGGAATAATGACTAATGATCCAAAAGCCCAGGAAATAGAGGAGACAATGGAGAGACCAGGGGAAAAGACAGAACTAAATAAACAAACAAAACAAGAAGATAAGAGGGAGAAGGTAATAAAAAGTTACAAAGCATAAGGGAAAATACATGCTAAAAGACCAAAAAATGATACTAGATAAACAGAAAGATATCTTTGAAAAGAAAATGGAGAATTGGGTAGATCCTCTGGAGGTTTGGCAACAAAAGATAGTAGAGATGGAAGAAATACTTAAATTAAATAGGAAAGATGTAGATAGAGAAGAAGACCCAAAGGAGGAATTTGGGAGGCAAGTCAACAAAATAAATAAGAATTTAAATATTAAACCGGACAAGAGATGACAGATGGAGGAAATGTTTTGTAACACAAGATTGGCTTTACTAGGAGCTAGAATAGAGGTAGACATAAGAAATAGGGGGAATATTATTATGCATATTTTTATATAATATATTAAAAGTAATAGCTAGATATAAAATTAGGGGTTGAAAGATGGTGATACTATGTATGTTCTAACTATAATGTTATTGTTATTAGAATGGGGGACTAAAATGTTGAACAATTAAATAATGAAGGCTTATATTTTAATACAAATAAGTATAAGAATACTATTACAATTACATAAGTATGAATTAAATAACAATTAATAATACTATCATTACTTCTTGTATTCAAATGAATGATACCCAGATGCCTCATAGTTTATGTATTGATATTGATGTATATTCAAAAAATAAAATAAAATAAAAACATAAAGGATGCTTTGATTTTTAAAAAACATTGTTTTTAAGTCAAAGCATATATAACATAATACTATATGTTTTGTATGGTAGTGAAACAGGGAGATAGAATGAAGTAGAACCAAAATAATTTGGATTTATAAGTTGGAATTAATAATTGGCTTGAAAAATGTACTATACTACCCATGTAACAAGGAAAAATGGAAAACATAGAAGGAACAGAACTGGGAAATGGAAGCATCATGAAAGCATTAGCAAAGGATGCCGGTTACAAATATCTAGGCATATTGGAAGTAGATAACATCTTGAATGGAATAGTCAAAGAGCCAACACAAAAGGAATACATCAGGAGGGTCTGCAAAACATTAAAATCAAAACTGAATGCTGGAAACATAATTAAAGCCATTAATACATGGACAGTTCCAGTGATATGCTACCCAGCTGAAATCATCAACCGGACTGTGGCTGAATTGGAAAACTTGGACTAGAAAATACATTTTGAATATGTACCACACTTTATATCCATGAAGTGACATCGACAGATTTTACTTGCCAAGAAGAATAGGGGGCAAAGGGCTACTGCAAATCCATCGAACTGTAGAAGAAGAAAAACGAAGTTTGAATGATTATGTGAACCAAAGTATAGAAAGATTGTTGCAAGCTGTGAAAACAGAGAACATTATAAAAACAACAGAAACAAATGTAAGGAAAAATAGCTGGATGAGAGATTAAATGGATGGAAAACCAAAGCTTTGAATGGACAGCACTTGGAAAAACATTGAAGGAAAATATGATAACAACTTGACATGGGTATGGCTTAAGAGCGGAACCATCAAGAAAGAAACAGAAGATTTAATACTTGCTGCTCAAGAACAAGCACTACAAACTAATGCCATGAAAGCGAAGATACAAAAGGCCACTGACAATCCAAACTGCCAACTTTGCAATGACAAAGTTGAAACTGTTTCATACTTAATATCTGAGTGCAGCAAAATCACACAAACTGATTACAAAGCTAGACATGATCAGTTGCTAAATTAATCCACTGGTCATTATGTTAAAAAAAAAACAACTACCTTTGTCCGAAAAGTCATGGGAACATAAAGTGGAAAAAGTTGCCGAAAATGAGATGGTGAAGATCTTGTGGGACTTTCAAATACAGACAGATCATCATTTGGAACACAACATGCCAGATATCACGGTTATCGAAGGCTGAAGCATATAGTTTACTGATATTACTGTATTAGGAGATGGCAGAGTCGAAGAAAAAGAACTGGAAAAAAATCATGAAATATCGCGACCTGGCCATCAAAACTACACGGTTATGGATGAAACATGTAACAGTGATACCCATTGTCATGGGGGCACTTGGTACCATGTCCAAGAATTTTACAAAACACTTCAAAAAATTGCAGCTTCCTGCAATAACACAAGTGGAACTGCAAAAAACTGCGGTACTTGGAACATCGTATATTTTAAGAAGTTACTTGGTTGATACCTAGGATACTGGCAGAAACCCATATCAGTCATTAGCACCAGTCAATGGTATTTGTGACACATTTTTAAATGTTCAGTTGACGAGTTTCATGTTTAATGAATAAAAGTTTATAATAATAATACTAATAATAAGTATCTGCAATGGACATACTTTTCCATAAGTTAATAGAAACCTCAAAGCCCAAATGAATGTGAAACATTAAATGTTTCAAATGATAGAACTCATTCAGGATAAAAACGAAAAAGTAAAAAAAGAAAGTAAATGGTTTCATCTTAATATGCTTGGGAGTCTAATAACAATAAATAGCAAATCCACAATCAAACTTCAAGTACATATACAAACCTTAAATCACACTTTATAAAGCATATCATAAGAAATGTGAAAGAGATGGAACTTCCAGCACTTAAAGGCATACAGTAGTAATCAAGTTTCCCTATCAATTCCTGGTGCATGGGCTTGGCAGGTTTCACCATGATCTAACTAGTACTTGTCATGCAACAGCGAAGTATCCTAGTATAAACAGAGACAAATGCCAAAGTGTCTCTGCAAACATCATATAAAGGTAAAAATTTCCTCTGTCCAGTCATGTCCTGGACAACCCCTTTAGGGGCTGGTATTCATCTCCATTTCAGATGAGGAAGCCAGCACTGTCCAAAGACACTTCTATGCTCAGGTGACTAGCATGTCTATATGCTATAAGTGTACAGAATAATGTTACCTTCCCACTAAAATGGTACCTATTTATCTACTCACATCTGCATGCTTTCAAACTGCTAAATTGGCAGGAGGCAGAAGCATTTGAGGCTTAATGAAGAATGGTGGGAGGTTTAATGGCTTTCCCCTGAGATAAAACAAATAAAGTGAGCTGTTTCAGGAGGCAACTAGACTTTCTTGCTTTTTCTTTTTAAGAGTACTGGGCCTAAGACAGAACCTTGTGGTACCCCACCGCTTTCTTCCCTCCATGCAGACATACTACTGTTAAGAACTACTCATTGAGTACAATTTGTCATCCAGTTACAAATTCATCTGATACTGATGCCATCTATCCCACTTTTTTCTAGCTTACAAAGAAGTAGGCTATGGTCTACCTTATTAAATGCCCTGCTGAAGTCTAAGTATACTATGTCCATAGCATTTTGCTGGTCTACTAATTTAGTCACCATGTCAAAAAATGAAATAAGATTGGTTTGGCATGATCTATTTTTAATAAACCTGTGTTGACTTCTAGTTATTACTTTATTTGTTTCTATATGTTTACAGATCTGTTTTCTTATTATTATCTTTTCCAGATTATCTTTTCCAATAACCCTAGGAAGGTCCATTATAATTTCAAGCAGTTGCCAAGCAACTGGTCACAGGTCATTAAGTGTGCATGCATGTGTGTGTATGTTAAAGATTGGAAAAATAATTCAGTATCAATTAAAGAGAACACTGTAGATGTGTAGAAATATATTTCTGGTTGAAATATAATTGCAATGTAATAATTATGAAAATGCATACCCTAAAAAACTTCTGCTCAAAAGATACAAACTGTTTCCTGTGTTTTAGCAATTGTAAGCAACTTATATTACTTCATTATTCCTACATAATTTTTATAGCCTAATTATAATCATGATAACAAGGACAGTGTTCATCTTTCAAAACTACTCTGAAGGCTTCTTTAGCTAAAGGATAAAATGTTTTATATAACTAAGCAAATGAAGAAAGGGTAACTTGAAACTGAATCAATGATTATGGTTAGATAGTCACATTTTAGTCAGGGTATTATTCTCTGGAGTTAACAAATATCTATGTATGAAAAGTACAGGAAATCCAAGAAAGAAGCATCATGCAAGAATTGTCCACACCATATTCATACTATAAGAATTGGCTCATCACACGATTTATTTTTTTAGAGCCTAAGTGGACTTGCAGGGTTCTCTTTCTATTTAAATATTTCTTAAATATCTAATTGTTGTATCACATAGTATAAAATATTCTGTATTCCTATTCAGAATCTCATGTAATGCGCAAAGTAGCATTAATAATTACTAGTATACTACTATACTATTGAAATTAGATAGAAATTTCACAACAGAAATCACGGTATTTGGGTTCTTAGTGTATCTTCTCTATGGGAATTAGGAATTTTGAAAATGAGAAAAAGGCCACCATTTTGTAGTTTATAAATGTGTAATTTATCCCCCCCCCACACACACACATACACACAAACCTTTTTTATCTTTTAAAGCAGGAGCACTTGCTGAATGAATACATTTTGTTAAGAAATAAAAAAAAGTATGGAGAAATGTTCACACATGTAATTGCTTTCAATGCATTAATATTTATGTTAATATTAAGGATCAAATCTTTTATCTATTTCAAAATACCAAATAAAGTTCTCCTAGAAAATATCACGCAAAAATAATGAAGCATGCAAACAAATAGCAGACTGATGTACAATTTATGGGTGCTAAAGCTGTGTGATTAAAATTTTGCAGTGGGAGTGATTCAGCTGCAGTAAGCACCACACATGGATAATTTGAGTTCAAATAGTTGCCTGGTGTTATGTCACTATTTTCCTCTGTCCTCTTCTTGCCTTCCTGAGCTTCTAAATCTTCCTCAGGTGGATGAATTACTACTTTAGGGATATCATCATTAGAAGGAGACACCTGATGCTCGGTTGGCTGGAAATTTGTGGTTTCCTTAGAATCACACCTAGGACTGGAAGGTGGAGTGCTTTGTGGGGTAGGTAAAGGGGTTGTACTCCTTGAGGTTGTTGGAGATCCAGGAAGTAGGTAATTGAGAAGAAGGGACAAACGATTCTCTCCTCTCAGGGAAATATTTGAGGCAGAGAGACCTGCTCGTAAAGAATGGCGGGAGGCTGAAAGGCCTTCCCCTGAGATAAAACAAAGTGAGGAAAATATTCAGCAGAAACATAACATCATATCATCTGATACTAGACAAGATTTTAAAGGCATTATTTCATAGGTGAGATAAGCAAAATATTGAGTGCTAAGCAGAATTTTAGATGTTAAAAAAGTCAGCATACAGTATTTTTATACATAATGAACATTTAAAAGCCATATATAAATATAGATATAGATACAGATATAAATTGTGATTAATTCAGTTCAACAGGTTTGAAGAAAATATCAACATTATAAACCATTCACAGGATTGATTTATGAATGGAATTAATCGTCCTACAAATCACAGAATGTTAATAATTTTTACAGCGTAACCAGAATGCTATGCTTATAATAGAAATCTATTTTGAATATGCAATAAAATATTAATATTCTTTCTTAATGCAAATTTCAGAAAATATGCAGTGAACAAAAACATGCATGTCTATATGAATGAGTAATAAATTGATAACCAGTATCCTTACCACAACTATAAAAATGCATACGACAGTTCCAAACAGATGTAACCTCACAACAGAATAAAGGATAAATACTTACATGAGCATCTTTTAAAAACCTGCATTTATTACTAGTTTTTAACTATAATGAACAATTCACTGGAAAGCTATTCGATTTCTGGTTAGCAATTTAGATCTTTAGACATTTTACACTAAATTAAGTAATCTGAGAAAAGTAAATTCTTCAAACGCCATCAAAGTTGCAGTAATCAGAATGAAAAATTCAAATAACACAATTAAAATGAAAATTACCTGAAAAGATGACAGACTTCCAGAATATCAGAAATTACTCCAATTGTGACAGATAGGAGCAATCAGTGAATAAAGAGCACATAACCTGTACATCCTATAATATTATATTTCTATAATAAATCATATATTTGAGATATATAATATTCACAATTGCAAAATCAGGATATCTTTTTAGGCAAAAAACACTCCCCCCTCCCATATTTGATTGTTTAATTAGGATTAAAGGAAAGCTAACGTCAACATTGTCATTTAAAAAAAATCTGATTTTACTGAAAATGATTACAGGAAGATGCAGAAACCAAGGAGAAATAAACACCACACATGTAACAAAATAGTCACAGCTTTTCTTTTACATATATCATGCTTTAGGGTATTAGAAAGACAAAACTATGAGTTCAGTGATGCAATAATTGCCCTAAACTTTCCAAGTTCAAAAGGTATAAATATAATTTTATTTTCTGCACAACTGTTCTTACAATTGTTATTTGCTGGGAAAGAATTCTGATCTTATTTTTGCATGTGCTGACTTTTCTCACATCTCTGCATTATAGTATTAAACCATAAAACAACTGGATGCCACAACTTATCTCACCATTTCTTTCAAGCAAGAGAGGGTCAGAATGTTTCTTGCCTATATCTGCAAAGGATCGGACGAGGGGAATCCGATTACTAAATTTTTTTTCATTCTGATGATGATGTCTTTTCAGAAGGGCTTCTCTAACATTTTCTCTCATTGACTCATCAAGGTGGCCAGAAGCTATCATGTTGTCCAATACCATGTCTACAAAGGAGAAATGAAATTTAAAATAAATATGAAAGATTGATATAACTGAGAAACATCTTCAAACCTTGGATATGTAGGAAATGTTTAATAAGATAGTATTAAAATGTTTAGGACTAAACCATACCAAAAGAGTACACTTATGATTATCTGTATTATTTAGCTGCTGGGATTTTGTAAACATAGATTTTCCTTAGGATATTTATTGTGTTTTGGTATTTTCAGGAAGTGAAGGGAAAAAAAAGAAGAAAGAAAAAATCCTACATAATTCAACAATGGATTGAATTATGGTTGCCGCTTGCCAAAAGTTAATTTCCAGAATTTCCAACAACAGTTAAACCACTTCAGGAATTCCATCCACCCATCTGGAACGTATCCAAATCAAGGAAAGCTACTTTGAATCATAATATTTGGTTATTATGTTTGAATCATAATATTAGGTTATTATAAACCTAAGAATATGGTGATGGTCTGTTACAATTCATAATGGAGCTTGAAAGTCACTAGAGGAATGAGCGTGTGCTAGGTTAAAAAATTACGATTTGAAAAAAGGAAAGCTTCTATCCTAAACCAAGCAGAATTAAATAATATCCTTGTCACTGCTTCCAATGAAAGCTATCTCTAAAACCATGAAAAAGATGGTAAAATACAAATGTCTGACTTAATTTATACCCTGCTGGGCTGCACCAACAGGATTTTGGAATATCATAGCAATATTGTCAATAAAAATTAAACTACAGAATTCCTTTGTTTTTTTGCAAACATAAGACACAAATATATTATAAGTACTTTACAAAACATATAAAACACATTAAAATAAAATCTTAAGTAAAATATATGTTACCTGCTATTTCATCCAGCGAACTGGCTCTCATATCTAACATGACCGTTCCATTTAAAATGCAACTTCTCAATTCAAATAGACTATGAAGAGACAGAGTAGCCACATAAGGTTTGCTCCACCGGTCACCACCATCTTCAACATCTTCTTCAAATTTTAGCCATCTGCAATATATATATATATATATAAGTATAATGAACTTGTATAGTAAGAAAAGTCTTAGTTTTTTAAATACAATCATTGTGTTCACAGTTTACATTGATATCTTAAATTTAAGCTCTTTCAGTTGTCTCAGTTTCTGAAATCTGTATTTGATCTATACTTTTCCAGGTATCCTATACAATTTAGTAACTTGCTTTTAAAAAGACTTAGAGATTAATATTTGTCTATGCAGAATTAAAGTCCAGACTTCAGTGGGTCCATGTGTAGGATTCCACTTTCATTTTAGCTTACTTTTTCAATGTTGCAAAAAGCAGTGATTTTACAAAATTGTGAAAAAACTCAACTTAGACAAAGCAGTAATAACTATAGCCAGAAGAAATATACTTAAGGGTTTTGAAACTTCAGTTACTTAATGGCATTCAAATATTCAAATGTACACCATTTCTCTTAATTTATTATTATGAATGAGAAGCAAAAGGAATTATCTTTCAAGTTACCTGGCAGTTTCTTTCCATTCATATTCTTCTCCTTCTCTAAAACAAAGTTCATCCATTTCAGTAAAAAGATCATGTGGAATGTGTTCTTCATCATCATCCTCTGTACCAAGGATAAATTGCACTCTCTGGGATGGTGTGTCTTGATGAAAATTGAATTTGAGACACTTACTCAGTAAATATCTATATTCTTATCCATAACAACACATTACCAATCATAAATTTATTTCTGAAAGAATAGGACAGAATAAGAAAGAATCCCACTCCTGGATCACCGAGAAACAATCATTCAGTTTATATCTAATAGTGCCCGGGGCTATAATTATCCTCCTGCTATAGACCAGATTAATGTTTAAAATTTTGTTTCACTTGTTACACAACATTTCTATTTGGATTATAGATGTGCAATTGCAAAAATTTGCTTGCACATACCTTACTACAGCCCAACATTTGCATTGCATTTAGAGGCAGTTCTGCTAAATACATGTGTAAAAAGAGCATATTATATTATAGCATATAAAAGGCCTTTCAATCCACTCCAAATGTTTAAGATTCAGAACACAACGTACAAGTTTTAACCGCAAGTACATTTGCTGAACAAAATGAAAGATATTATGGGTAAATGATGGCAATGGAACAATTTATTAATGCCACATAAGGGAAGCAAATACTCTGGAAGTTTTGTTCCATTACCCGTGACCAGCATGATGATGACAGAAATCTTAAGATTATGAATCACATTAGTGATTTCCAGATTTATACTACCAATTTTTGCTGTACTTTTCAAAGGCCGCAGTTGCTGAAGAAAATGTGTTAACATGTAGTGCTTTTTAGAAGTATGAGAGGAAGCTTCATTAACAAGTTACCCTTAAAAATCACAATCACCACCTCTCTATGGAAGTCAGTAGTGATTTAGGAGTAAAATCCTTGCCTATATAAACATGATAGGGAAATAGTCTGCTCTAATCAGTGCCTAATTTTCTGGAAATCATTATCTGGGGAGCATAATGAAATGAAGTCAAGAAAACTTTGGATGGGAAAGAGGTAGAAAGAAAAATGGCAGAACCCCAAGAAATGAAAATCAAAAGTCTGTCTTGTAAAGAGGACCTACTTTTCCTGTTTTTGAGATAGAGCTAATCTCAAGGCAGAGGAGTTTTTTCCCTGAAAAAGCAATAATGAGATCAAGACTCTGACAATCTGTTCCAGGAAGACAAACTGTACACCATACATTTAGGAAACTAGAAAAAAGTTGTTTTTTAACCGAATTACATTTTTTACTTTTATTTATTAAATTTTGCTGACCATCTTATCATAAGGCATACCACAAATTGGTATGCCAACAGACAAACATCAACCAATTTTAGATTAATTATAAATATAAAGTATTAACGAAGTTCTTACCATAAGAAGGAGATTCCCGCCCATCTTCTCTATCAGTCTCCTTTTCTTTTCTTCGTCTATGACGTTTATGACCATGATGTCTATGACGGCGTCGACCTTGTTTTCCAAAGGGCACATGCACACCAATATATACAGCTCTATGACCTTAACCAAAACATTATTCAATATATTAGAAATGTAAAAGAATTATTTGTTCCAAAAAAGAGAAAAACACAGAGCATACTACAGGTTTATAAAACAAATTTGAAGATCAAACAGGCAACAAAAATGATTTACCAGATCTGCTAATTTAGGATTATTTAAGTTTTTTACCTTAAGGTTTTAAAGGCAGAAATGAAAATGTTACCCAAAAGTTTCATAATGCAATTCATTGTTTTTATTATTTTATTATTAAAAATAAAACATTTATTTTTTAATGAAAATTCAGTGTCTCTGTTGTTACCGAGACCCAAGTAGTGATTACCAAACACGATTCAGTCCTGAACAAACTTATTTTATTAAAACAGTTGAGAATTAATTCATTCTCAGTTTAATCCAAAACAAATTCTTGATAACCAGTCCATCGGTCTATCACCAACCTTTGATGACTTTGGTAACCTGCCAAAGGCTTTTCTCGGCAAAAACCCCACAAAATTCAAGAGACGCTGACAAGAAGCACTGGAATCAACCTTGCTTTTCTACACTGAACCCAACAGCTTGTTGCTGCTCTTTTAAGCTTATGGGAGTGGCCACTCATCTCTGGCCATCCTAGTTGTCCTTTTTGCTTCAGCTGCTTTTGCCTTCTGGCAACTCTTCGCATGTGTGCACTAGGAACAGGCTCCTCCTGTTCCTCTACCTCTCTACTGTCTGCCTCTGGAGGTTCCAGAGTCTGTGCATCGCTCCAGGATGGCCCTGGCCCCGTCTCTGTCTCCGATGCAGAGGCCTTGTTTGGGCCTTCCCCTGACTCCAAAAGTGGCCCATTGTCCTCTCCGGCCTTCTCACTGTCCGACTCCGCTGCTAGGTCTGCAAGTTGCTGGCAGACCACAACAGTCTCTTTCCTTCAAAATTTATTTTTATATTTAATATTTCGAATTTCCCATGTGCCTCAAAGGAGGACTCTCAGTGATGTATAATAAAGTATCAAAATATAAAACACTAAAAATGAAAATGTTAAAATTTAAATTTAAAAATTATAAAAAAAAATTAAGGAGGCAAGAACCTATTAAAAATTAGTTGACAAATGCAAAGGGTGAATTCAAGTCATCCAACCAACCCCACTTTGTGCTCCTTTGGGTTTCCTATGAGGGGCCATAGGCCCATATTTTAATCCCCTTTTCAGAAGGCCCGGAATGTGGAGCTGTCTCACTTTTGGGAGAAGAATATTCCATTGGGTAAGAGCAATGGCAGAGAAGGCTCTCTCCCTAGACCCTCAGACGGGGTCTGCAACATATCTGTCTGCTTGACAGGGTGGGATGGGTTAATGTGATGGGACGAAACAGGTTCTATAAGTAGCCTAGCCCCATGCCACACAGGACTTTATGGGTCATAACCAACACTTTGAATTGGACCCAGAAGCAAATTAGCATCCAATGCAGTTTGTGGAGCAGAGGTGTCATATGTGCCTTTCTTTGGATACCCAATATAGCTCATGCAATGGCATTTTGCCCCAGCTAGAAAGTTTTCAGATGCTTTCCAAGAGTAGTCCCATGTAGAAAGCATTGTAGTAGTCTCAAACGGGAGATGACTAAGGCATAAGTGAGTAAGTGGAAAGTTTCAGTGGGGGTTGCTCCCGGTTCACACCGGTTCATAAGAACCATTAGTAAAAAATTTTAGTAGTTCGGAGAACCAGTAATAACATTGGCTGGCCTGGTTGCCGCTCGCTTACCCCACCCACTTCATCAGAGGCTTTTTTTTAAAGCATTTTTTCTCCAACCTCTTTGGCTGAAAGAATGCTTTTAAAGGTTAAAAAAAAGCTTCTGATAACCGCGTGGCCAAGCTTGGATCTCAGAGGCTTCTAAAAGCATTTTTTTCTGCAACCTCTTCAGCCGAAGAGGTTGTAGGGGGAAAAATCCCTTTAAAAGCCTCTGGCGATCCCAGCTGACTTGCCTGATCATCAGAAACTTCTAAAAGTATTTTTTTCTGCAACCTCTTAAGGTGGTAGAAAAAATCCTTTTAAAAATTAAAAAAAAAAGTTGGCCATGCCCACCCAGTCACATTACCCACCGAACAAGCCATGCCCACAAAATAAGCCATGCCTACAGAACTGGTAATAAAATTTTTTAGAACCCACCCCTGGAAAGCTTCCCTCTCCAGGAAAGGGTGTAACTGGCACACAGCATGAAGTTGAGCCCTCCTAACCATGATTACACTTGCTCTTCAAGCAGGAGCTATGACCCCAAGAGGACACCTAGTTACACATCAGATCTGTCTGGGGTAGTGTAAATCCATTCAAAACCAAAGATGATAAACTCCTGGATACAGAGGGGCTCACTCATAGCCACTCCATCTTATCAGGGTTCAGATGAAGTCTGTTGTTCCCCCTTCAGGCCCCCAAAATCTCCAGACTTTATGAAAGAACATCCAATGCATCACACACTTCACCTAGGAGGGAGATATATAATTGCGTATCATTAGCATAGTGGTGATACCTCATCCTGTAGTGATGGAGTATCTCACCTAGTGGTTTCATATAGATGTTAAAAAGGAGTGGAGAAAGCATCGAGCCCTGTGGCATCCTCCAAAGTTGGAGCTGTGAGCTGGACCTCTCACTTACTATTAACTTCAATTGGGACCAGCCTCAGAGGAAAGTGAAGTGTCAACCACCCCCAATTCCCTAAATCATCCCAAAAAGATATCAAAGCCATCAAGAAGTAAAGAACAAGGAGAGATGCCCCATCTCCATCCCATTCCTGCAGAGATCATCCAGGAGTGAAACCAATGCAGTTTTGGTTCCATGTCCAGGCCTGAACCCTGACTGGAAAGTGTCCAGATAATCAATTTCCTTCAGGGTTCTTCTCAACCATCTTTCCCAAAGAAGAAAGATGAGAGACAGAGTAAAAATTGTCCAGAATGCTAGGGTCCAGAAATATTCTTAAGTAGGGGGCACACCCTTCCAACAAGGATGAATTCATCATCACGGACCCACTCATATATCACTGGGGGCAGTGGCCTGAAACTCCTCTTCACTGCCGTGAGAGGACAGTGAAGCCCGAGGACTTGCACTGGACATTGGCGGACTCTTTCTCTCGGACCTTGTTTAAGATACGATCTGAATTCTGGCCTTATTCATTCTCCCAAGCGAAATCGAGATGTATTCCTCAGCCGAACTCTTGGCCTGCGAGATTCCCCCCTCTCGCAGACCTGGCCGTCTATATTACCGAGGGCTTACCTTAATGACGGGTTTTGGGACCCCGAGAGGTGGCATGTGGCAAGAAGGAGGGTGAGGGTTTTTTTAAAGAGGGCTTTTAGAGAATTTTTAGGGGGTCCCAGGGAGGGTGTGGGTGGGGGTAGGAACAGACCTGGGGGGGTCCTTGGAGCATCAGAATGGTGGGGCGAATCAGAGGGGCATGGTGGGAGGAGACAGGGAGGGGGTTTAGGAAAGGTGCTGGGGGATGAGGGGAAGGGCCATTCCATCTGTACAGTGAGTGGGAGAGGCAGATATGGCGGGCATAGGGGGCCATATCATGTTCGGGGAGCACGCACCCGCTATTTGCGAGCAGTGGCGTGCTCTGGCCCCCGGGGCACCTCCTGTAATCCTGGTTGTTCAGAGCCTCAGGGCTTGAGCCTTTGGCTGATGCTGTGCAACGTCAGGTCCGCTGTAACTAAAGCCCCCCTCATCCACGATCTAATTCAAGAGGGGGGTGCAGACCTTGCGGGGATTACGGAAACCTGGTTGGGCCAGGAGGGGAGGGGTTCCCCTCGTCGAGATGTGCCCACCAGGTTTCCATGCATTTCATCAGCCGAGGGCTCAGGGGAGGGGCGGAGGGGTAGCGGTGATTATTAAAGAGAGTTTAGATCTGAGGAAGGCCACTGTTCCTCAGGTAGTTGGCTGTGAGTCCCTCTTTGTGAAGTGGGGCCATGGGGTGCAGATGGGTTTGCTGATCACGTTCCTGGCTCCCTGTCACATGGCAGCAGCCCTGCCTGAGCTGCTTGACATAATAGCTGGGGTGGCAGTTGAGACCCCCAGACTTATGGTTATAGAGGATTTCAACCTGCCATCTATTGGTGAAACATCGGGGGCAGCCCAGGAGTTCATGGCTTCCATGATGGCTATGGACCTGACCCAGTTAGTTCATGCCCCCCACTCATATCGGGGGCATACGCTGGACTTGGTTTTTACCTCTGGTCAGTGGCTGAATTATCTTGATTTAGGGGAGTTAGCCATCAATCCCTTGTCATGGACAGATCATTTGCTCCTTTGGCTGGCCTTTCACACCGCTTCCCTTCATCGCAGGGAGACGGAACCAACTAGGTGGTTCTGTCCCAGGCACCTGATGGACCTGGAGAGGTTCCTAATGGAGCTTGGGCCATTCCCAGAGGCTCTGGCTCATGACTTGGCTGAAGACCTGGTAGCCACCTGGGATAGGGCGGCTGCTGGAGCTTTGGACCGCATTGTGCCTTTGCAGCCTCTGACTGGGTGCTGATCTCAATTAGCTCCTTGGTTCTCCGAGGAGCTGAGGGAGATGAAGCACCGGAAAAGACGCCTAGAGACTGATTGGAGGGCCAGCCGCACTGAATCTGACCGGACACTGGTAAGATCTCATATTAAGACTTACCTAGTGGCAATAAGAGTGGCGAAACGTAATTATTTCTCCGCTCTTATTGCATCTGCAGAGAACCGCCCAGCCGTCCTGTTTAAGGTGACCTGCTCCCTACTGCAGATGGGAGCGCAGGATGACCTCTTGCAAGTAGAGCTGAGGAATTTGTGCAGTATCTGCATGATAAAATCGCTCAGATTCGGGGCGGCCTGGACTCCAATTGGGTAGCCTCAGATGGGATGACGGGGGTGGATCTTGAGAATGTTATCTGGGAGGAGTTTGACCCTGTGGCTCCTGAGGAAGTGGACAGAATTTTGGGAAGACTAAATGCCACATGTTTATTGGATCCGTGTCCCTCCTGGTTGGTACTGGCCTCCCGGGAGGTTGCACGAGGCTGGCTCCAGGGTATTATTAATGCTTCTTTGAGTGAGGGTGTCTTCCCGGCTGCCTTGAAAGAGGTGGTTGTAAGGCCCCTCCTCAAGAAGCCTTCCCTGGACCCGGCTATATTAGCTAATTACCGTCCGGTCTCCAACCTTCGCTTTACAGCGAAGGTTGTTGAGAGTGTGGTGGCGCGACAGCTCCCTTGATACCAGGATGAAGCTGTCTATCTGGATCCATGCCAGTCAGGTTTTAGGGCAGGATACAGCATGGAAACGGCATTGATCATGTTGGTTGATGATCTCTGGAAGGCTCAGGACAGGGGCTACTCCTCAGTCCTGGTCGTCCTTGATCTCTCAGCGGCTTTTGATACCATCGATCATGGTATCATGCTGTGTCGGTTAGGGGGTTTAGGAGTGGGAGGCACTGTGATGCGGTGGTTCTCCTCCTTTCTCACTGACCGTACGCAGTCTGGGTTGATGGGGGGGCTCACTTGTGGGGTGCCGCAAGGGTTGGTTCTCTCACCCCTCTTGTTCAACATTTATGTGAAGCTGCTGGGCAAGATCATCTGTGGTTTCGGAGTGAAATGTCAACTGTATGCTAATGACATGCAGTTGTACATTTCTACCCCAAACCACCCCAATGATGCCCTTGCCGTGATGTCCCGTTGCCTGGAAGCCATACGGATCTGGATGGGGAGAAACAGGCTCAGACTCAACCCTTCCAAGACAGAGTGGCTGTGGCTTCTGGCACCCCGATATAGCCAATTGGTACCATCTTTGGTTATTGGGGATGAGATCTTACCCCCCTCAGAGAGGGCTCGCAACTTGGGTGTCCTCCTGGATGCACTGATGTCTTTAGATGATCATATGACGGCCATGGCCAGGGGGGCCTTTTATCAGGTCCGCCTGATTTCCCAGTTGTGTCCCTTTCTGGATCGGAACGCCTTATGCACAGTCACTCATGCCCTTGTCACTTCCTGTCTGGACTACTGTAATGCTCTCTACATGGGGCTCCCCTTGAGGAGCACCCGGAGGCTCCAACTGGTCCAGAATGCAGCTGCGCAAGTGATTATAGGAGCGACTCATCACTCCCGGGTAACTCCCCTCTTGCACGAGCTGCACTGGCTTCTGGTGCGTTTCAAGGTGTTGGTCACCATCTTCAAAGCGCTCCATGGCTTAGGGCCGGGTTATCTACAGGACTGCCTTCTGCCACTGAATATCTCCCACCACCCGATACGCTCTAACAGAGAGGGCCTCCTCAGGGTGCCGTCAGCCAGACAATGTCGGCGGGGGACCCCCAGGGGGAGAGCCTTCTCTGTGGGAGCTCCTGCCTTATGGAATGAACTTGCCCTGGATATAAGAAAGATTCCCGACCTCCGCACCTTCTGTCGGGCTCTGAAGACTCTGTTGTTTCACCAAGTCAGCCTGACTGAATAGATTAATTTTAGTGGGTTTTAAATTGGTTTTAACGGGGTTTTAATAAGGGGTTTTAAATAACGGCCAAATAGCTTTAACTTATTTTAGTAATTTTTAATTTTGGATTGTTTTAATATGGCTGTGAACCGCCCTGAGTCCCTCGGGAGAAGGGCGGTATAGAGATGCAATAAACTCAAACTCAAACTCAACCTCCCATGTGATTAATCATATATTTGTTAAATTTGAAATTGCATGATGAAGTTCCTTTAAATTTAAAATTTAACCCCTGAACATAGAAATATAAGTCTCTGATACGTTATCATTTGTTTTGTTTCAGATTTCATTTTTCTCTGCAATGAAGATTCTAAACTAGTCAACTAATATTTAGGAATCTTTTGCCAAAGTTAATTGTCAACTGGATTAAGTGCCTTGAGACTATGATTTATAGATGAGCCTAAGTGGAAAGCTTGACTGCCCAGTCACAGTCCTACTGTCACCGCCAAGGGATCAACAACATACCGGCTCTGACACTTCCCATATTAATCAAGTTCAGTGGTGGGTTTCTACCGGTTCGCCCCAGTTCAGGCAAACCGGTAGTGGTGGTTGCGGAAAGCTCTGCCCATCCAACCAGATGTCATCATGGAAGCAAAGCCAGCAAGTGCACATGCGTGCTCCCGGTTCCAAACCGGTAGCCAAGGTAAGTGGAACCAACTACTGATCAAGTTACCAATGTCTTCCTATAATATTAGTACCAATTACCATGTACATGGCATGTCCTGAAAATAAGGCCAAGCCTGATTTTTGGGGTGGACATAAATATACGCCTGAAAATAAGCCCTAGTGAAGGGGTGGACATGGCCAGCACAGGAGGCAGCCCTTCCCTTCCCTTCACCTCCTGGAGGTTCAGCCCCTTAATTGCTGCCCACTGATCAGCTGAATCAGTGAGGACTGTGCAACTCGGCCCAGATCTCCAGAGCACCTCCCCAGCTGCCAGCCTCCTCCCCCTTTTCCTGCCTATCTTTCATTACTTGGGAGCACAGACACACATCCCCAAAATGCTTCATCCAAAGCCTTCTGCTTTGCAATTCTGAAAGGGGCGTCTGTGTTGCGATCCCAAAGAAAGAACGGTGTGTGAGAGAGAGGGGGGGGAGAGAGAAAAGGAGAGGGGGGGGGGGGAAATTGCTGTGACATTTCTCCAAAGCAGCAACTGGCCAGAAAAGGGCACATACTCCATACAGCCAAGAATAAAAAAGCACTCCAATACAAAATTTAAAATATTAATAAAAGAATTAAATAATTTTGGCCCAATAAATTTAAAAAATAGGCAATTAAAATTTAAAACCCATAAAACTTTAAGCTTAAAAAAGAGGGGGGGGGGTTACGCCAGCCCAGCTTGACAAAATAAAAAAGTTTTTAGGGCACGGCGGAAAGCCCGGAGATCAGGTATCGTACGGATCTCCGGGGGCAAATCATTCCAGAGGGCTGGTGCTGCCACAGAGAAGGCTCTCCCCCTGGGTGTCGCCAGCCGACATTGTCTGGCTGATGGCACCCTGAGGAGTCCCTCTCTGTGGGAGCGAACTGGCCGGTGGGAGGCTATCGGTAGCAGAAGGCGGTCCCGCAAGTACCCAGGCCCTATGCCATGGAGCGCTTTAAAGGTGGTCACCAACACCTTGAAGCGCACCCGGAAGACCGCCGGAAGCCAATGCAGCTCACGCAGGAGAGGTGTCACATGGGAGCGCCCCCTTGCTCCCATAATCCCCCGCGCGGCCACATTCTGCACCAGTTGGAGCCTCCGGGTGCACCTCAAGGGGAGCCCCATGTAGAGAGCATTGCAGTAGTCCAGGCGGGAAATGACGAGTGCCTGAGTGACTGTGTGTAAGGAGTCCCGATCTAGATAGGGACGCAACTGGCGTATCAGGCGAGCCTGATAAAAAGCCCGCCTGGCCACGGCTGTCACATGCTCCTCCAAAGTCAGCCGTGCATCCAGGAGGACGCCCAAGTTGCGAGCCCTATCCGTGGGGGCCAATGACTCGCCCCCAATGGTCAGTGATGGAGTCAACTGGCCATATCGGGATGCCGGAAGCCACAGCCACTCGGTCTTGGAGGGGTTGAGTTGGAGCCTGTTGCCCCCCATCCAGATCCGCACGGCCTCCAGGCATCGGGACATCACTTCCACGGCATCGTTGGGGTGGCCTGGGGTGGAGAAGTACAGCTGAGTATCATCAGCGTACTGATGGAACTTAACCCCAAAGCCACGGATGATCTCGCCCAGCGGCTTCACATAGATGTTGAACAGAAGGGGCGAAAGGACCGACCCTTGCGGCACTCCACAAGAGAGGCGCCTCGGGGTCGACCTCTGCCCCCCTGCCAACACCGTCTGCGACCGGTCAGAGAGATAGGAGGAGAACCACCGCAAAACGGTGCCCCCCACTCCCAACCCCTCCAGCCGGCGCAGCATGATACCATGGTCGATGGTATCAAAAGCCGCTGAGAGATCTAACAGGACCAGGATAGAGGAGCAACCCCTATCCCGAGCCCTCCAGAGATCATCCACCAATGCGACCAATGCCGTTTCCGTGCTGTACCCGGGCCTGAAGCCGGACTGGAGCGGATCCAGATAGACAGCTTCATCCAGATACCCAGGAAGTTGATGCGCCACCACACTTTCAACAACCTTCGCCAAGAAGGAAAGGTTGGAGACTGGACGAAAATTTGCCAAAAGAGCCGGGTCCAGAGAAGGCTTCTTTTTTTTTTTTTTTTAATTGAAAAAGTTTTACAATAAAAAAATTTTTCCCCCTTTTTTCACCCCTACCCCCACCCCCCCCCTCCCATCCCCTCCAACCTCCCCCCAACCCCAACCCCTCCCTCCCTATCCCACCCCTGACTTCCGCTACACATTTCTTAACAAAAATTTTAACAACAAGAAAAACAAATACTATTATATGCTCAATTCTATTCTAAATTGAGAGGAAGAGAAAAGAGAGAAAGAAAAGAATTAAAAAAAGGATGAAAAAAATAAAATGAAGTAATGCAAAGAGAAACCCATAAACATGAATATCTGTCTAAAATTAACAATATTGTAGTAAAAGAAGGCACCAGAAAAAATAGCCCTTATGATATTTAAGCCAATTTAGAAACGGAAAAAAGAAAAAAAAATAAGATAAAATAAAAAAACCCTTACTAACATTACTAATCCTATACCTTACTTATTCATATTAGATAATGCCAGCTAATTTAATCCGAACTACTCCCCCTAATTCAAGAACACAAAAATCCCCCCTTCAGGGAAAAAACATGCAATATAATATAATCATACATATATTGTTATAATTTTCCATAACTCGAATTACAGTCTTCTCTTCTTCCTGATTGAAGTTAATTCTTCTTTCTTCACCTATATCCAATTGCGATACTCTTCATCTTCTGTCTGCCCCCATCAGTAAAACAAAACATTCCATATAAACCCCCCGTGTGACTTTATATGAATAACATCCAACCAAGAAGATGTTCAGTCCTGTAGGTAGAATCATTCAAACTAACGTGTTCTATTTCAGCAAAAAGAAAACTCAATGCAGCTCCACCAAGCCTTAACAAAAGAATAAAAAAAAAAAGGAAAATAGAAATCCTTGAGACTGCATCCAGATGTTCTTGTAAAAACTGTTTCAAATCCTGCCACCCTTTGTTATCCACTCTTGGTTGTAAGACGTTTACATTTCCATTCTTTCCTCTTAGATAATAATTTCCAAGAAAAAAACCATGATAGGGTAATCACAAAACACTGCTACTATATAGATAACATCCAACCACGAAGATATTCACTCCTCCAGGTAGAAACATTCAAACTAACGTATTCTATTACAGCATAAAAAAAACCCCCAATGCAGCTCCGCCAAACCTTAATGACAAAAAAAATCAAAAAGAAGAAAAAGTCCTAGCAGCTGCATTCCCAGATGTTCTTATAACAACTGTTTCAAATCCTGCCACCCTTTATTATTCACTCCTTCTGGTTGTGAGATATTTTCCTTTCCATTCCTTGCTCTTAGATTATAAGTTCCAAAAAAAACTATGATCGGATAATCACAGAACGCTGCTACCCTTGCAGCCCTCTGTTAAACTTGCTCAAGATGTTAAATCCAATTCAGAGTAAAAAAAGAAACTCCAAATCAGGATGAAGACTTTATAATCCATAAATCCAAATCCATATAAACTTTAGGAATTTTATAACCGGTATCCAAGATTGTCCAAACTTTCTGATAACAGCTGCATCTGATGAAGGACTTTACGACACTCATTAGTTACCTCTCGAATTTCCTCATTAGAATCTGGTTCCTGCTGTTCAGTATCACCATCCTTTTCTTGCGGAGCGTTGAACCTCTGCTGCTGATCATCTTGAATTGTAGTATTTTTTAAATCTTGCTCCAGCAGTTCAAGGTCCAGTGCTCCTAAACTAGTTTCACTGGTGTGGTCTATTTTCCCGTGTGAAAAATCCATAGTAAGATCCTCCAAGAAACCAGATTGCACTCCTTGTTCTTTTAACATTCTTTGGTTCATTCTTTGAGTCTCATCCTTCTGTTTACCTTTTACAAGCTCTCTTTCTTGTTTCTTATTCTTAAGGTCTTTCGAGGCTCCCTTAAAAATATTTTTATAAAAATGTTCCGCTTTTTCAATAGTATTCAAGGAATATCTCACTCCATGATATCTAAAAATTATACCGGCTGGTAAGTCCCATCTAAATGGGATATTACTTTTCTTCAATTCTTTAGTTAAGAAAGCAAATTCTTTCCTTTTCTTTAAAACCTTCGATGGTAATTCTTTAAAAATATTAATTTGTTCACCTTCTACTTGCACTCTGGCAGAATAGGACCTTTGTAAGATGTCATCTCTCAACCTTTTATCAGTAAAGTAGACAACAACATCTCTGGATAAGTTCCTTTGTTTGGCTACTCGTGAGTTGACTCTGTAAATTTTCTCTATACAACCAAGAATTATCTCATCCTCCAACTCTAGTAGTTCAGCAAAAACCTTTGCAATAGTTGCTTTTAAATCTCTCTGGTTTTCTTTAATACCTCTTACTCTAATAGCAGAGGCCATGGTTTTAATTTGAAGCATGATAATATCATTCTGTATAGTCTGATTACAAATCTCAGCTTTCACAAACCTTTCTTGTATTTCTTGAATCTGGGAGCCAATTTCACTGCTAATTTCAGTTACTTTCTCCTCCATTTCAATCACCACATTTGAAAGGTCTGAAATTACTTTAACAATAGTTTGACTTAATTGGTCATGCTTTCCAGCAATCAAATCCATAAGACTCTTCTGTGAGTTTTTAATTTTGTCAACTACACTCGATAAAGGAGTTGTTATAAGTTTTCTTTTAAGTCCCCTTCTGCCAATCCAGACAATTGCATCATCTCAGCTTTATTCTTTAACTGGCTCAAGGGGGAGCCCCCCCTTCCTTTAGTCATGTTTGTTTTACTTTAAATGGCTTTAGTATACTTTACTTCACTTTGCCATACTTTACTTTAATCCTTGTTTTTTTTTTAAAAAAAATATCCAAAAAAAAGGGAAAAAAAAATCCTTCTTACTTTAAGTGACTCTCCCATAGCAAGGCATTCATTTCAAAGCTTCCGTTTTCAATTCTTTCAATTAAGACCAGTCGCCATTTTAGAAAAAAAACTTTCTTAGAAACTTTCACTTCTCTTCCTCTCCTTCCCCCCTCCTCTCACTGCTCTTCCAGAAAATCAGTAAAAAAATCAGTTAAAAAAAAAAATCCATACTTGCTTCATTTTTGCTTCTTTCTTTTGCAGCTTGCTCCATAGACGCTGTGGTGTTGCTTCCAGCGTCTGGCTCCGCTAATTACTTAGCGGAGGACAGTCCCGTCGCGGAGCTTCTCTGGAGGTATGGACTTCCGGTGGCGCCTTCCTCGTCGGCGGCGGGCTCCTCCATGCCCGCCGGCATCCCGCCGCGTTAGAGCCGCCTCACAGCTGGCAGGCGGCTCGATCAACCTGCTCCTCAGCGGGAGGAGCAGGCAGAGCTTCTGGGGGTGAGGCAGGGCCCCCTGAGTCGCCCCAGGATCGTTTCGCTTGTCCTGGGGAGGGCTCAGAAGGATGGCCCAGAGAAGGCTTCTTGAGGAGAGGCCTCACCACCGCCTCTTTCAAGGCAACTGGCAAGACACCCTCACTCAAAGAAGCGTTAATAATCCTCTGGAGCCAGCCTCGTGTAACCTCCTGGGAGGCCGGCACCAACCAGGAGGGACACGGGTCCAATAAACATGTGGTCACGTTCAGCCGCCTCAGTATTCTGTCCACGTCCTCGGGAGCAACAGGATCGAACTCCTCCCAGATGACATCCTCAAGACCGGCCTCCGTCATCCCACCCGTATCTACCCAGTTGGAGACCAGACCATCCCGAATCTGAGTGATTTTATCGTGCAGAAACTGAACAAAATCCTCAGCACGACCCTGCAAGGGGTCCTCCTGCGCTCCCGGATGAAGGAGGGAGCGGGTCACCCTGAACAGGGCGGCTGGGCGGTTATCTGCCGATGCAATAAGAGCGGAAAAATGGTTACGTTTTGCCGCTTTTATCGCCACTAGGTAAGTCTTACTATGAGCTCTTACCAGTGTTCGGTCGGACTCGGAACGGCTGGACCTCCAACTGCTCTCTAGGCGTCTTTTCCGGCGCTTCATCTCCCTTAGCTCCTCGGAGAACCAAGGAGCCAGGTAAGCTCGGCGACGGGTCAGAGGCCGCAAAGGCACGACTCGGTCTAAAGTGTCAGCGGCCGCCCTATCCCAGGCGGCCACCAACCCTTCAGCCGAGCCATGTGTCAGATCCTCAGGAAATGGCCCAAGCTCCGTCTGGAACCTCTCCGGGTCCATCAGGCGCCTGGGGCGGAACCATCTAATCTGTTCCGCCTCCCTGCAGCGGGGTGTGGCGGTTAGAAAGTCGAGCCTAAGGAGGGAATGATCTGACCATGACAAGGGCTCAATCACTATCTCCCCTAATTCAAGATCATTTATCCACTGACCAGAGACAAAAATCAAGTCCAGAGTGTGTCCTCCCGTGTGAGTGGGTTCATGAATTAATTGGGTCAGGTCCATGGCCGTCATGGAAGCCATGAACTCCCGAGCCAACTCAGACGCCTCGCCGACGGATGGCAGGTTGAAATCCCCCATGACCATAAGCCTGGGGATTTCCACCGCCACCTCAGCAATCACGCTTAGCAGCTCGGGCAGGGCAGCCGACACGTGGCAGGGAGCCAGGTACGCAATCAGCAAACCCATCTGCCTCCCATGTCCCCACTTCACGAGGAGAGACTCACATCCAGCTATCTGAGGTACAGTGGCCTCCCTAGGGACAAGACTTTCCTTTACAAGAACCGCCACTCCCCCGCCCCTCCCCTGGGACCTTGGCCAATGGAATGCAAAGAAACCCGGTGGGCACATCTCTACGAGGGGGACCCCCCCCTCCAGGCCCAACCAGGTTTCCGTAATACCTACCAGGTCCGCACCCCCCTCCTGGGCAAGATCACAAATGAGGGGGGCTTTATTTACCATGGACCTGGCATTGCACAACATCAGCCGAAGGCCCGGGGCCTGAGAATCCGAACAACCCGGGGAGCGAGAAAGGCATTGGGGGCCGGAGCACGCGATCGCTCGCAAATAGCGAGCACGTCCTCCCTTAACACGATACGGCCCCCTGCCACCGCTATATCTGCCCCTCCCACCCACAATGCCGATGGAAGCGCCCTCCACAGTATAGAAACTAGTCCTCTCAGCGCTCCCCAATAACTGTGGGTTGCCCCCCAAACCTATCCCAGTCATACACATATCATTTTCCCTCCCACCCCTTAAAAAACGTGTTAAAAACAAATACAATGAATTTTTAAAAACCCCAACGCCTTCATGCCACCTCTCGGGATCCCAGGATCCATCCTTGAGGTATTTCTTAGCTAGGCCGGTTGGCCACATCCAGGAATGGGGGGCATTCCTTAAAGCCAATAAATCAGATCTAGAATAAAATCGTGGAGCCATAACCAGCCATAAAAAGGATGTGATGAAAATGGCCATCAGGAGATAATATTAGCAGACTAGGGACTGGGTGAGAACTCTTGCAGACATCAGAATCTCCCCACCCAGGCGTCCTCTCACAACACCTGGATGAGGCATAGTTGGTACCCGCCCATCGTCCTCTCACTACGACGGTTTCTCAAAACTTGTCTAAGAGTTCTGTTCGGCGGTCTCCTTGACAATGACAGGACTCTCACCCCTGCACAGTCAGTTCGATGTCCTAGAACCACAACTGCCCTCTCATGGCAGTGGGAAGTCCCGCCCAGAATACACCAGTTCCATAAAGAAGGAAAGACCAGAGCCATCCCGGCCGTCCAAGTCTGAGTTCAAATTCGCTTAAACCTGGGTGGGGCCCCAAAAGATCTAAAAAGGGGGCCCAGGGTCCAACACCCCCACTGGAGGTGTAGAGAGGCCTCTCAGGGTCAACCCTGAGAGGGTCTTTCATGCCTGAGGTGTGCCCAAGAAAGAACATAGGCACAGCCGATGCAACAGCAGGTATTCTCAGCGGCGACCAGCAGAGGGCAAGGTGGTCCCTTGATAGTTCATGGGTACAGCAGGTCTCAGATTCGCCGTCGGTGGCAGGAGAGGAAAAACCCAAGACAGCGAGCCCCCTCCAACTCCTTTGGCTCCGCCACTCCGGCTCTGGCTCCTCTCTTCTCCATCCAACCTGCCCGAAACCTCCCAGACTCGCCAGGAAACCCTCTCCAACATTCCAAGAGAGGGCCTGCTCCGACCATGCTCCTCGGCCTCCCAACGACCCGGCCCTCCGGCTCCGTCGCTCCAGCCTCTCCAAGGCCCCACAACTCCGCCGCCGGCCGCTGGAAATCATCGTTGGAAGCCCGGATGCTGTTTGCAGCTCGCTGAGCCCCGCTGCAGCCGTCGGTCCTATCCCTCGCCCAGGAACGGCGAAAAAGAACTCAGAAGCTCACAGCAGCCCCCCCGGCTGTCTGGTAAATCCTCTTTCCACCCATGTCGGGGGGGGGTAGTCACAAACAACCCCCCGAGGGCCCTGTTTTAGGCCAAAAACATTCACCCCCGGCAGAGACTCAATATGCAGTGGCCATTTTGAAAGCTTCATGCATTGATTTATCTATGAGGGGAAGATAACCTATAGGGCTTGGAAGTGGAAGCTGGAGCCCCAAAAGGAACGAAAGGAAGAAGGAGGATGGGAGTCCATTCTTTGAGACAAGTTGGGAAGGATCTTATGTTTATCCTCGGACTCAATAAGTAGAGGCTCAAGAGGAGGTCCAAAGAGTTGGCCACCTGAGTAAGGTGATGAAGCTAGGCGCCATTTATTTTTGGCATCTGCTTGCCACTGGGGAAGCCAGAGGAGGCAGCGGGATGTAATATTAGAGCCTATAGCCTTAGCTGCAAATTGTGAGGCAGTTAGTGTGGCGTCAGCTGAATACTCCAGGGCGGCCAAAATCGTGTTCGCATTCTGATGAGCGCTGATATCAGAAACTGGCAACCTATCCTGTAATTATGGGTGAGGGTATCCCTATTAAAGAAAAAGGCTGCAGACGATGCCCTAATGGACCAGGTGGCCGCCTGATGAGCCTTGGTAAGGGAGTGCTCAAGCCTCTTGTCCTCGGACGAAGACCTTCCTCGGGTGGACCTGTGAGTACAGAAGAAGTGAGAGCAACCACTGGGGGGTCCACCGAAGGTACCTGCAGGATAGAAGAAGTGTCAGAAGCCATATTATAGAGACGTCTGTCCAAGGTATTAGGGTTAGGGCCTGAGATCAGAGCAGACCACTGTCTCGTGATAACGTCCTTGAACAGCTTTGGACCCAGAATTTCCTCTGCCTCAAAGGAGGGTTCCTCAAATAAGGAGGCCAATGCGACTGCAACCTCCTCAGATGGGCCAGATTTAAGAGGTGAAAGGCCCAAAGCTTGGCTTTCACAAAGCTTGGCTTTGTGTAGCAGAGATCTAAAAACCTGAGGCTTGAAGAGTCCCACAAAGAAAGGCTGATCAGGGAAAGATCTTCGTTATCCCTAGTTCCCCTAGGTCATCCTCTGCTGTATATTCTTGAATGGAAGAGGCCCTGGCATACTCCTGGGCATGAGACTGCTCCAGATCTACTGACTCTTGAAAAGACTGAAGGGCCACCTGAGAACCAGCCTGATCTGAAACCCAGGAACCTGTTCTGCACTGCATTTCATTGGCAATGCCTCTCTGGCATGCTTCCTGAATAAGGAAAGCTAAGACAGGAACCATAGTGGGTTGAATCCCTGCTTCAGGTTGTACAGTCTCTGCCTGAGAGACCAGAGAAGTCTGGGGAGAAGTTAGGTCCTCCTGAACCCTCTGCTCCATAGGGGTCTCCTAGATAGGTGGAATAACCTGGGTTGGTAGTACAGGTGATGACTGAAGGGTTCCAAACAATCTAGCACTGGCCTCAGCCTGTTCAGAGCAGGAAGAGGCCGGATCCCCGTCTGGAGAAAAGTTGCTTAGGCAGCCGGAAACTGCTGGGAAGGAGCAGGGTCTGTTACAGAGATTTGGGGAACAGAAGAGGGACTAAACTCCCTTCTAGCAGCCTCTTTAATGGCCTTCTCTATGACCCGTTCCAGGGCCTTGTGCCGCTTGCTCTCCTCTCTCTGTGAGGCTTTAGATGACCTAGGAGTCTTAGTAGTGGCTTTGCTCTGTTTGGAAGGGCCCAGTAGCGAGGAGCCAGCCGGCTCAGCAGGGCAGAGGTGCGAAGATCCTCTCTTGGACGATCGGGCCAAAGAAGTAGAGGCCATTTGAAAGAACCTGTCTGAAGGACCATGAAGTGGAGACAAAATAGTGGCTAACAAAATGGTGCCCAAAAACAAAATGGTGGCTGCTGGAGAAAGTCCAGCCAAATCACTGCCTTAAAGGACCGCCAACACTCCTGCAATCCAACTAGAGGCCACGTAATTAAAACTGGCTCACCACAATTGTTGGGAATCGTCTTAGTGCCAGCAAGCAGTGGAGGCTGAATCAAAATGGTGGCTGCTGTAGAAGCCCCGGTAGGAGCCACCGCCTAAGTTCTCACTGCACATCTCCTGAAGCCCAGGGTAGTCAGAATGGGCTTACTGGGCTATAGCCAAGATTGCGGTGGAAGGCAGCAGACAACGATCTTTCCTGGCTCTGCAACGAAGCCCCTCACTGCAACCAAAATGGCGGCAGGTGGAAGCCTCCTCAAATGCCGCTGTTGTAATGGCGTATGGGTGAACGCAGGTACGCGGACAATGGTCTGCTAGCTGGCTAGACCCACCACTAACTAAGGTGGCTAAGGCCATTCACAACAGAATGGCAGGGTCTCAACCGGCAGGCCAGGAGACACCTGCTGAAACTGCCAAAGCGGTCATCAGCGGGCTGAGGCGTGAGCCCTTCACACTGGTAAAGCAGAACTCTACCAGGTCCCTGGGAGCCCTGTGAGACAATATATCACACACACACAAAAAAAAAAACCAGCCACAGAGAAAAACCTCAAAAAGGGCTGAAGAAGCTTCATTGAACTGGAAGCTAAACACTGCCAAGGCAGTCAAGAATGGGCAGCTAAAAGAACTCTGTCTGTTCAGATCAACTGAGTCTGAAATCTGGGAAGCAAGAGGAAGAGGAGGAGCTTCTCAAATTGCAGACTCAATCCAGAACAGATGATGGAGTTAACCCATTCCTGTCTGCTGGAGCCACGCTCTATAGAACCTTCACTTTATTCTGCTGCAGCCAATGACAGGTCAACCTGGCCTTGTGTTTAGGATCATTGCCATGTTGGAACATCTAAGTATGTCCCATGTGCAGTTTCTGGGCTAATAAATGCAAATTGCCCTCCAGTATCTTTCGATAACATACTGCATTCATCGTGACATCAATTCTGACCAAATTCCCTGTATCTTTGTAGCTCACACATCCCCAAAACATCAGTGATCCACCTTTGTGTTTCACAGTAAGAATGGTGTACTTTTCATTATAGGCCTTGTTGTCTCCAAATGTAGTGTTTATGGTTGTGGCCGAAAAGCTCAATTTTGGTCTCATCACTCCAAATGACTTTGTGCCAGAAGGTTGAGGCTTGTCTCTGTGCTGTTTGGCGTATTGTAAGTGGGATACTTTGTGGCATTTGCGTAGTAATGGCTTTCTTCTGGCGACTCGACCATGCAGCTCATCTTTCCTCAAGTGCCTCCTTATTATGCATCTTGCAACAGCCACACTACATGTTTTCAAAGAGCCCTGTATTTCACCTGAAGTTATTTGTGGGGTTTTCTTTGCACCCTGAACAATTTTCCTGGGAGTTGTGGCTTAAAGTTTAGTTGGTCTACCTGAACATGGTTTGGTTTCAACAGAATCTCTCATTTTTCACTTCTTGATTAGAGTTTGAACACTGTTGATTGGCATTCTCAATTCCTTGGATATCTTTTTTTATCCCTTTCCTGTTTTATATAATTCAACTACCTTTTCCTGCAGGTCCTTTGACCATTATTTTGCTTTCTCCGTGACTCAGAATCCAGAAACGACAGTGCAGCACCGGATGAAGGATGCACGGCTCTGTCAGGAGGCCAAAAACTCATTGACTTTTTATACACACACACTAATTACATGCAAACAGATCACAGGTGACAGTCATTTAACAGTCATTCACACCCCTTTGTGTCAACCTGTGTGCATGTTATCAGGCCACAATCACCAGAGTATGTAAACTTTTGATCAGAATAATTTGGGTAGTTTCTGTTGTCATTATGATTGAAAAAGAGTAAACACAGTTGATTGATAATAAATGGCTTCAGCCAAACACTAACCATGAGTGAAAGAAAGGTTTTCATGTTATCATTCATATTCTCTAAAATGGCCAGGAAATCATAAATTCTGCCAGGGTATGTACACTTATGAGCACAACTGTATATACCGCTCCATAGTGCTTTATAACAGTCTGTCAATAGTTTATAATGTCAGCATATTGCTCCCAATAATCTGGGTTCTCATTTTACTAACCTCAGAAGGATGAGGGGCTGAGTCAACTTCAAACCCTGTCAGGATCAAATTCAGACTGTGGGCAAAATTAGCCTGCAAAACTGTATTCTAACCACTGAGCCACCAGGGCTCCTAGATAGAATGTATGGTTATGCAAATATTATAAGGAGCTTTAGAGTGGTTAATCCCCTTTTGGTTTACAACAGTCTGAATTCTGATAATTGCACAAATGGCATACTTGTGTATGGCATACCAGAAAGCTAACTCTGAGGTTCCTATAACAAGCAATCTAGAAGTATCTAAAATCAAAAGGATATGAATTAATTGGGTCACAACCTGAAGATATCACTTCCAGAATAAGGTTTGAGGTGCCATGATGACACTCTAATCATTCTAATATTATGCCAGAGGCACAGGGAATGCCTATTATAGGTGAGAAGCTTACTCTTGCAAAGTTTTCAAAAGTTCAAAAGCCATTAAGATAACTATGAAGAAATGTCACTAGTATTACTACAACTTAATTAAGGAAATGAATAAAGTAAATAAATAAACAAAAAAACCAAGGTAAAATTCAATTTATTTATTAGTGACAAAGCCAAGTTTATATCTACCATAGTAAATGCCACAATGTTTTTGAAGATTTCTTTTATCAGCTTTAGACTTTTTCCAGATACATTATAATTTTTTCTCCGTTACCAAGGTAAGGGCATTTATCCTCCTCCTATTATCTGACACTACACTAACTGACAGCTTATTTTTATATCAGTTTAAGAAATATCCTAGTGTCAGATTAAATTTCTAATAACTTAATTAAACTAATATTGCTGGGAAGAAATAAGAACTGACAATGTTTTGAAAGCTGCACTAAATTTTAAAAGCCTTCAGAAAAACATGTTTTCCTTAAAGTTTTTCAGTACATTCAGAATAAAACTGTTTCTTCAAAACTAAGTTTCTTTTCCCCACAATGGATAAATGACTGCAAAAACTGATGGAGTTAGCAGAGATGGCTAAATTGACTGCTTTGATTAAAGAAAAAAAACACAAATACCTTTATTTCTACTTGGAAACCACTTCTGAACTTTGTGCTTGAGGTGGAAAAAAATGAAACTTTGATTTTGGGTTTTACAGATTAGATAGATTTGTTGTTATAGAAATGGCTAGTTTATATTATTATGAAAAAATAAAAAGTTAAAGGTAGATGTTAATACCTTATTTTACTGCACCAAAGGAATCGGAAGTCAATGCCTTTTTTTCCTTTTTCTCTTACTTTTCCCCACTATTCACTTCCCTTTTTCCTTCCCTAATTTCCCTAATATTTACTTTTTTATTCTCTTTGTATCAGGGTGAAATCTACTTACCTTCCCTACCAGTTTGGAAGTGTGCGCATCATGTGCGATTTTGGACCCTCTGTGCATGCGCAAAGCCTTCTGCACATGCGCAGAGGGTCAAAAACAGGTTACTTTCTGTTTAAAACCAGGAAGTAATGAAATCTGGGCAGGTGAGCAGAACTTTGCACTGTCACCACTACCGATTCACCAAGCCACCCCCCCACCTCCGCTACCGGTTCATACCAACCAGTGCAAACTGGTAGCATTTCACCCCTACTTTGTATGTCAATTATAAGTTAATAAAAACTATATTTAAAAAAACTAAGTTTCTTTGTTGCATGTAGCTTTTTTGTGACAAAAAGCTAAAGAACCATGTTTTAATGTATTAAGGAAATCAACTCTTTCTTTGTTTGGTTTTACAAACTGCAATATTGTACAAGTTGTTTTGCCAAATATGTCTTGTAATAAATTTTCCTATCAATTGATTTGATACTAAAAAGAAACTATTAAAGGAATAGAAATGGATAGGAATTTCTTTGGTAAGAAATTCATTACTACCACTGTTATACTGCTAAATCTAGTTTGAACAATGTCTAATATTCATTTTCTACCATAATGAATCATACAGCTTATTTTGGCAGGAACATTAAAATCTGAATGCATTCCAATTTAATTACAAATGTATCCAGCTGTCCTGTGGCCTCTTCCTGATTGTTTGGGTTCTAGAATCACTCTTTCTGTTGATGAATCAATCATTATCTTAAGAGGGGAGCTGGAATTCTTTCCTTTACATGAATCAGCATAATACACACTAAAATTTTCAGAACTCTTAACCAATTAGTCATGCTGGCTGGGCTTTAGAAAGCTATCATCCAAACCATGTGGAAGATAGCAAGGTCCCTAGTATAAAACAAAGTTAATTATTGCCTAAATTTCAGAAAGCTCACCTGCACAACAGCTGTAGCATACTGATCCCATACAAAGCCTGTTACAGTATTAGCTTAAATCACTATTTATAACAGCATTAACATAATGTAGGATACTAAATATAGAACAGATAGCTCCAGAGGTAGTTTGGCTTGAGCAGATATGACTTTATCCAAGGTCACTTGAGAAAATTTATGAAGTGTATTTAGTTTCTAAGGTCATAAACACTGAGATTTTTTAAAAAAAATTAATATTCACTACATTTATATAAATTGCACATCATACACACAAGATCATTTCAAGTCAACTGATTTTTATAAATACTTATAGAACCTAAAATAGCATATTTATATCCAATACAACAAATGCAAATGTATAAAATTCATGATATTTTAAAAAAATAACACTAAAGACATTCTTATGCTAACAATGAATTCTCTCATGCAAATAATTTTTATTCAGTTTCATTATTACTATATGTATTTGAGTTTATATATATTTTTGACAAAAGTATGTAAAATAAGGTACAATGGAGATGAAACAGTGTGCAGGGGGGAGGTTCAAAAACTATCCACATGGTACTTAAAAACAACTTGCACCTGAACATCAGCAAGACCAAGGAAATGATGTTGGACTTCCAGAGGAAGAGAGAGGAACCTGCCCCACTTTACATTGAGGGGGACTGTGTAGAGTTTTTTCCTTTAAATTCCTGAGAGTCCATCTCAGTGAAAACCTCACCTGGAAAAACAACACGATCTAGGTGGCCAGGAAGGCCCAACAGAGACTCCATTTTCTTAGGGTCTTGTGTAAAAACAAGGTAGAACAACAACTGATGACCTTTTACTGGTCCACAATAGAAAGCATCCTCACTTATTCCATCATGGTATAGCATGCCGGTTTGACAGCCACGGATAAAAAAACATTACAGAGGGTGGTGAGCACAGCACAAAACATCGTGGGCTGTCCCCTGATACCACTAAATGAGATCGCTAGGGCTTGCTGCCTTTTGAAGAGTGAAGAAAATTCTCAGGAACAACTCTCACCCTGGTCACCACTTCTTTACCCTCCTACCATCTGAAAGGAGATACAGAAGCATAGGCAGCCACACAAACAAGCTGAAGAGCAGTTTTTATCCATGGGCTGTCAGACTCCTGAATGAGAAATAACATCACAACTATGTAGTACGATGGACTTTCAGGGCCGGCGCAACGTGTAACATGTTCACACTGGTCCAATAGGATTGGATGTTTTGTTAATATGATTTATTGGGTTAGGGATTTTCGGTCTTCACTGTGAGTTGTGTTGGAGGTGTGCACTAAGAGAGCTCAACTAATCTTATTGTACATATGTTGTGCACTGACAATAAAGATTTGAAAAAAATAATTACTTCAAAATAATTGTTTTAAATTATCAGTACTATTAAATCCAAACAATTATATCTGACAAAAAAAAAATGTAAAACACAAGCTAACTGCCTCTTCCTCGTTATATATGTGCTCTGAAATTATACTGAATAAGCTGGCACAAGTCATTTTTCTCAAGGTTCTTCCATTAGCCCCATTTTAATATAAGTAAATGCTCATTCACTTCAAAAAATTTTAGCTGAAGCCTTGAACTCTTTGTGCAAATTATTTTAAATACCACAATCCTAGTTGACTCCTTCAACTATGATATAATCTTTTCTAAATAGTTATCTAATCAACTTGCTTCATTTTCTCCACAGACAACAAGCCAAAAAAGGAAAGGTTAAAAAGACAGTGAAAAGCATAGAGATAGTATGTCTATAAATTAGTACTTTAATTTTAATTTTAATTTAATTCTTTATACAATTAATTGTATGAAGAAAGTGCAGAGTATTCATATGGTTCCCTTGGGTATCTTCCTTAAACATTTTACTACAACTCCATTAACAAAATATATTAAAACCCAGGCTTACATACTATATAATATAGCTATATATTATACCGCCACTGGGGGCACCAGTATTTTTGTGTAGACTGAAATAGCCTACCAATGGGAGAGTAGAATCAGACAAGCAAGCTTTTCATAATCCTTTTAATTCCTCTGGATAAGAAAGTTGAAAAGCACACTCAGGTTTCTTGTTCAAGTATGTTTGCCCTCTGTGTAACATTCTCATCTGGAAACTGATTACCAGCCAAGAACTTTCAACTCTGTCCTTCATTTCCAGGCATATAACTCTGAAATGGAGAACTACTTAAGGGAATTCTTCATCTGTGGTGTTACTCTTGCTGCCAACTACATAAAAGTTCACTTCTACTTTCTCAAGTAGATTATTATGATGAGGGCATGGCAAAACCAAATTTTTGGTTGAAATATAAATATCTTATTAATATTATGCAATGAGATTATAGTCAGAAATTCCAAATAGTATTATAAATTATAACATTATTTTTTTTACAAAGAGGGTACTGGGATTCCTCATTTATTTCATTTATTTGTTCTTATGCTTGAAAAAAATATGTTAATATTTACTTTCTAGTTCTTCTTTCTCAAAGTTTGTGTTGATAGTAGAACTGATTTTGCCTGTATCCACAACAGCTTCTTCATCATGACCCTAGAACAAAATAAAAAAATATTTTTTTCATTCTATATAAACCATTTGGTATCCTTGATGCCATTATTATTTCTGATGCAATTTTCAGATAAACAAATTTAATCTATTAGATTTTATGATTATATATAGTTAACTTATAAATGCACTTATTAATATTTATGATAGTACACATATTTTTAATAAAACAGTTAGGTCTTTTTCCTCTTAAACTGAGCCAAACATAGTACTTAATGATTTATATTAAGGTAATGTTAAAAAGTAGCAAATAACTATATCTACAGTGCTATAGATTCTTGAAATGCACCCCTACCTGGACCGAGATGCCTTATGCACGGTCCCCCATGCACTTATCACCTCCCAGATCAACTATTGCAATGCTCTCTACATGGGGCTACCCTTGAAAACCACTCGGAGGCTTCAGCTGGTGCAGAATGCGGCCGCACAGGTAGTGATGGGAGTGTCCCAATGCTCCCATGTCACACCCCTCCTCCGTGACCTGCATTGGCTACTGGTTGCCCTCTGGGTGAGGTTCAAGGTGTTGGTTATTACCTATAAAGCCCTACATGGCTTAGGCCTGGGGTATTTGGCGGAACACCTGCAGCCAGCAACAGCTCCCAATTGCCCAGTGTGCTCATACAGAGAAGGCCTACTTGGGGTCCCATTGGCCAGGCAATGTCGGCTGACAGCCCCTAGAGAGCGAGCCTTCTCTGTAGGCGCACATACCCTCTGGAATCAGCTCCCCTTGGAGATCTGGGTAGCCCCCAACCTTTGCTCTTTCCGCCATGACCTTAAAACATGGTGGTCTTGCCAGGCCTGGACTGAATGGGGTTTCAATGGGAATTTTAGTTTTTATTGTCCAAATTTTAATCTGGGCTGGTGTTATTATTGTTGTGAGGCGCCCTGAGTCCTCGCGGAGAAAGGGCAGCATATCAGTCCGATAAAATAAATAAATAAATAAATAAGTCAAATGTTTGATAATTTATGTTCACAATACTTAAATACTCATACTTTATCAAAGCTAAAAAAATTTAATGCCAGGACTCTACATCCATTTCTTTTCTCTCACATTAAAAGCTACTCACAAAAACGTGTTGATTGTTCAATATATATACAATATAGATTTCTACAATACTGATTTTAACATTACATGTATTCCCTAGATATAAGAACTTCTACTACATCACTCTTGTCATTAGCAAATTGGAAAGCTAGAAGGATTGATAGAATGCTCATAGGTGGTTGTAACTAAGCTGCACCAGCAAATTTGGAAAACAGTGGCTAACAGATTAGAAGAGGTCAATGTACAGTCCAATACCAAAAATGAGATTTAATAGTGAGTAAAAAAGAGTATCATACAGTACTCTTAATTTCACAAACTAGTAAATTTATGCTTACCTCTGCAAGGTAAGCAGATTGGAGGCCTACATGGAAAAAGACATTTAAGCAGGCTTTACAAAATTGTTTCAACTCATTGATATTATATTGTTTCAACTCATTGATATTATAGAACAACTTTGCATAAATTAATCAGGCTGCAACACTTCAATAAAATAGAACCCACTCAGTTATACCAAAACATAAAATCTGGCTACAGACACTCTATTGTGGTTTTACTTATGTATTAAAGATAATTGTACTGCATGATTCAAGTTTAGTTAATCTTTAGTTCACAAAGCAATAACCTGACATATCCCTAGAATTTTTGTTACAATCCACTTTTCTACACTTTTGTAGAAAACACTTTTCTTCCACTTTTGTACACTTTTCTCAATCATTACAATACCTCTCTCCAAACCATAAAATCTCTACCATCGTTCATAGTTGGGATGAACTTCTTCTATTGAAATGTAGTGGTTGCCTTCTCCAAGCATAACATTTTTCATAAGTGCCCCAAAGTTCCATTTCCATCACACCTGTCCATAGTGCACTATCTGAAAGCAATTAAATCACTCAGGTAATACTTGGTAAACTTGAGATAAGTGGCAATATAGTTTCCCTCTTGTTATCTTCTCATACACATCGTTCTTGTACTGTGTTTTCCTTATAGCGGTATGATGAACAACAGATAATGCAAGAATGCAGATTCTTTGCCAACCCTACTCTGCTGAAGGGTTCTTTGTAATGTCCAGGGTAATATAAACCTTGCTTTTGTGGTGATTTATGAGGGAGGAGGAATGGCTTACCCTAGGAACTCAGCAACCGAACTCTGTTGCTTTTTCTCAATTTGCACATTATCTGTCTGTTTATAGACTGATTGAGGCAAGTTTTTGAAGATTTGCATACATTACTTTGTTTCAAATATAATTTACTTCTATACATTTATGTCATGAAGATCAGAATTTGATTTAGTAACAAATACATTCTTTTATATAGGAGCTCCCTCAAACTCACATGATTGCCATCACACTGACTAGACTACTTGACTGCTACTTTTTAACAGACTTGATTACCTTGAGTCTACTTTTTTTTCAGAATAAGACACTGTCCTGTCTGTCCATCAATCCAATTTTGAAACTGCCCACTTCTCCCACAGATGGACTCTGGGAGGTGTATAAATAAAATATTAAAGCATAAAAACAGTATATAAAAATTAAAAAGGATTAAAATTCAACTCTCTACCTCTGTTTCCCTGTACTGTTGAATTGCAGTCTGCAAAATCTTTGAATTATCTTACTATTTAAGATATATGTAACTGCTTTAAAATGTTTCCATAATGCCTTTTTTATATCCTGGTGTATAAATATCTATGTGCTTATAAACAGTCAGTAATAAAAACAAAATTATCTTGCATGATTTAAACAGTATTTCATCAACCTGTATCCCATTGGCCCCAAAATTCTTATCAAGGTGTTTAATCATGGTTGGAAATCCATGCACTGAACTGGCAGGCATATAAATTATGAAAAAAAAGAATAACTTTATACTGAAGCTTAAAGAAGAAAATACTGTATTAATGGATAATATGGCTATTTCAAAGCATTTCATCAATGTTATTCTAATTTGTATAAAGGATATGACACTTCTTTAGAGAAAGATGAAAATCTTAGAAAACAAAGTCTTATTTTCTAAACTCTAAGAAGAACAAAGACAAATTATGAATAAACTTATAACAATAAGCAAAGTTTCTAAAACTATAAAAAAGATTAAAGAGGAAAGGTGCCTTGGCGAATTATCAAGTTTGTACTGTTTTGAAAATGAACTTTTACAACTTCTACAAAATACAATGAATTCTGTCTTACAGGTATGAAGGTTACCAGGGACTTTGAAGGAAGGCAATATTCCATTAATACCTATAGAGCAGGGCTGTCAAACTCAAGGCCCGTGGGTCAAATCCGGCCTGCGATGTGGCTAAATCTAGGCCACGGGGTTGCCCTTGAGACAGTGAAGGACTGCCCGTGATGCCTCAGACCCAGGCCAGGTGCTAATGGGCCAGAACACAGTCTTTCATCTGCAGGGCCACCAGAAGCCAGCAAGAAACTGCCCAATCACCTCAACCCTGCCCTCTAGGTGCTTGCTGCCTCCTGTGCACATACCCAGGTGATGGGGCCAAGTTGGTGGGAGTAGTCTCTAGCTGGCTCCAGGACTGCCCCATGGATCTAAGGCTCACCATGTTCCAGGCTGGATGGCTGCCATCCAGTCATAGATCGCCGTGCCCAGCACCAGCGCCTTCATGGCTTGCTTGCCAGCCTAGCCTTGCAGCCCATGCAGCTACCCTTTTACTGAGACCGCCTCCACCCTGCCCCACATGGGAAAGCCATAACCACAATAAGCAGGACAACTGGCACCACTGTCAATTCTCTCTCCCTCCCCTCATCTCTTCCTGAGTGCAGAGAAAGGAAGGAGATGGGAACAAGAAGGAGGGAAACAGGGAAACTGGCCATGCCCACTTCAGCCATATCTACCTCGGCCATGCCCCCCATCCCCCCCAAAGTCAACCACAATCCTGATGCAGCCCTCAATGAAATCAAGTTTGACACCCCTGCTATAGATGAAGAACATTTGACCTTAATAAAAAAACTATAGGCTGATATCATTACTGAGTAATTTGGTCACAGTGATTCTAGCTGAAAGGCTGAAAATAATTCTGTAAGCATTTCTTCCGGAGGATCAATGTGGGTTTACCTAAAAGACAGTTAGAACTCTGTTGGAAAATTTGAAACAACATATTAAAAACAAGTTGCACCAATTTTTTATTTATTTATTTTGATGCAGAAAAGGCCTTTGATAGTTTTAAATGGACTTTCGTGTTTAGTGTTTCAGAAGATATATATTTTGAAGAGAATATTATAAAGTTGGTAACATCAATTTATACTTCACGGAAAGCATAAATAATTGTTAATAGAGATCTAAGGTATCCATTCACGATACAAAAAGGAACAAAACAAGGCTGTCCATTGTCCTCTCCTGTTTATTTTAGTTCTTAAAATACTGAATAGAAATTTAAAACAGAATGAGAGAATTGTGGGAGTAAAGATTTTTTTTTAATTTATAAGTTAGAGCTTTTCAGATGAATTGGTGTTTGTTCCAAAAGATTCTTTAAGATCTGAAATGGGTAAAATAAAAGAATTGTTGGTGTACTAACAGTTTTTAAAATTAGTAAAAATGTTAACAAAAATATGAAAACAGAAGATCAAATAAAATTGATGAATAAATTGGGTTTTGAGAAGATAAATACTTGTCAGTGTCAGTATGATAAATATGTATTGTATGTTATTTCAAAATAATTATGTTAAGACATGCAATGAACTTAAAAAATAAAATAGGATGGGGGATGGAGCTGCCCTGCTACTTACTTTTGGACAGTTGCAGCCAAGTCTTGCAGACCTCAGCCCATTTTTTCTGCAGCTGGCAAGGCTTTCCTGAAGGCCTCTGTAGCCAATAACAGAGCTCTGGATTGATTGGCTAGAGAGGCCTTCAGGAAAGCCTTGCTCTCCTTGTCAGACAAAAAAGTTCCTGAGGACCTCTGACAGCAAAAAAGAGGCTGGGGGCAATGTGCACAAGTGAGGTGAGTCAGTGGATGGCATTCCCCCCACCCCCTGAAAATAAGACTTGGTGCCTTTTTGGTGGCAAAAAAAATAAGACAATAAGAAAATAAGTCTTATTTTCAGGAAAACATGTGTGCGAGTTATAAAACTGTGTTTCCCTGAAAATAAATCCTACTTCAAAAATAAGCCGCAATGAAGATTGTCATCAGCCCAGGAACGGGGCTGATGATGTCCAGCAGGAGCCTCCGCCTGCACAGTGCAGGTGAGTTGATTACTTGTTCAAGCAGCATGCAAAGCAGAGGTGGGGGGAAGCAGGTGATCCAGACATGCTGCACAGGCCACAGGAAAGCTAAGAGTCAATGGGCCGGAACAGGTGGGTAGCTACAGGAGGCTCATCTTTGCATGTTGGCAGCAGATGGAGGCAAAGGCACACTGGGGAAGGCAGGAGATTCCAGCACTTCACACAGGTTGTACACAAGCTGAGAAACTCAAAGACAAGTTGCCCACAGCTGGCCGGCCACTCTGTCTCACCATCTCTTAGCTTGCCTGCAACTTGCGTAGTGCATCCAGACTGCGAGCCTCACCCTGCACTTCTGTCTCCATCTGCTGTCAGTGCCACCACACAAAAATGAGCCTCCTGTGGCCACCTGCCTGCTCCGGCCCAACAACTCTTGCCTTTTCTATGGCCCAGATTGCATATCTCCCCTCTGCAGCTCTGCCACCATCTGCTGCTTGGACAGGTAATCAGCTCACCTTTGCTGTGTGAGCTGTGCAGTGCCAGATTATGCCGACCAAGGGACCAGTGGGCTGCAGCTGCTGCTGGACATTGCCTCAAATGTGCTCATTGCTTTTTAATTTTTTTTTTAAAATTCATATACATCTTGAATACAGTGTATTGCCAGAGTATATCATTTATAAAAGAAAAACAAAGAAAAGACATTAAAAATATTAACACATATATTAGTAACAGTAATAATAATGTAACAGAATAGTTTAGCTAAACTTCTCTTTATATTGACTTTACAATTTTGTTAAATATATTGACATATTTATAGTTATAAACCATCTTTATCTTTAATTCATATGTTTCAATAATCTTCCTTCCTCTAATTTCTATCTCTTATTTCTAACCACTCAAATCTATTCCAAATCAAGTAATATTCTATGTCATCTTCATCTTTTATTTTTAAAGTCAGTCTGTTCATCTCAATACAGTCTAACATTTTCTGAATTACTGTATATCCTCATCTAGTGGAATATGCTTATTTTTCCAGTATTTTGCAAATGATCCTTGCTGCTGTCAATACATGAAAGACTAAATACTGTATTTTTCAGAGTATAAGACACACCTTTTTACCTCCCACAAAGGGGTGAAAATTTAGGTGCCTCTTATACACCAAATGTAGCCCTGCCCACTCACTGGTCTCCACCCTTTGGCCTTTGCCTCCCAGCAGTTACCTCCTTGCAAGCAAACATCAAGAAAAAACAGCCCCATTCAGCTTCAGTATAGGCTAATTAGCACAAGTTGATTAGATCAACCTCGGACTCTAAGCTGATTTGCTCTCAGCTGTTTTGCCCAGCTCTTTTGCAAACTCTTGTTTTGCAAGCTCTTTGCTTGCTGCAAAGAGTGCTGGAACAGATTTTTTTCCCTAGCTGAAACGAAACTGAAAGTAAAGCAGGCTCTGCTGTAACGTGACAAAATGAGGCAGGCAGAGAGATTTTTTTTTTTTGCTCACCAAAAAAGGTAGGTGCAAACAATGGGAAATTTAGAGCAAAGAGGAGAGTTCAAGATTTTAAAACACAAAAGAAAAAAAGCTCTATTTAACTAGGGAATTGTAATAATTGAGATGCTATTAATTGTATATTGTGTTGAAAGCAGAAATGGTTAAGTTATGCTTTGGAGAAATATATGGGGAAAATTATTTGGTTTATTATTATTGGTAAATATATTTAATTGATTTGTAAGAAATTGGATTGGAATATTCATGTTTATATTGATTAATATACAAAAAAGATAGTTATAACTAATTGATTTATATAAAAATGTTGAATATGTATTAAGCAAGTGTAATATTAAATAATTAACCAATATGAGGATGGATATAAAAATAGATGACAATGGGAAGGGATATAATATAGAATAGAAGGGAAAAATTGAATTTGATTAAGATTAGAGATGAGGATGAAGGGTAATATTGGTTTTTTTTAAAAAAATAGATGAGGAATAAATATGACAAAAAGGAAATATAGAAATTGTAAATTTAATTGAAATGGCTAATCACTGTTTAAATTTGTGAACCGGCCAAATACTCTGTTCAAAGAAAATACATTGTATGTTTGTATGTGTGCTTGTCTAAAAAGTTAAAAAAAACTTTAAAAAAACAATCAAAAAAGGTAGGTGCGTCTTATACTTCAGTGCATCTTATACTTCGAAAAATACAGTATGTGGTCCCTTTATCATAACTCCCCCTCCAGCATTATTCCTAACAGAAATACTTCTGGTTTCAGGTCTATATATTGCTTAATCATCTTTTCTAATCAGCTGTGTATTTTCTTCCAATATTTTGTTTTCATACAAGTACACCACATATGATAGTAAGTACAATGTTTTCCCGAAAATAAGACCCTGTCTTATATTTTTTTGAACCCTGAAATAAGTGTTTGGCCTTATTGCCATACACTCAAAAGCCCAATTGGGCTTATTATCAAGGGATGTCTTATTTGGGGGGAAACAGGATACCCAGGGTCTGATTGCATTTCCAGCATTTAGCAGGCAGATCACTAAATATTTTTGCCAGTGGCAGATGCCACCTGTAAAACATTTTATAAGGGTTTTCCTTATATGCCATAGCCATTGTCAATGTATAGTTCCTATTTCAAAGTTTTTGCCATTTGTCTAATTCTATAGCATAGCCAAAAGATTTTGCCCATCCAATCATTGTTTCTTTGACTTGTTCCTCTTCCATTTTATAACTCAATAAGTAATTATATTTTTTTTAAAATCAGTTTTTCATCTGTCCCTAGTAAAATCTTATCAAGTGTTGCTGGTTCTTTATACAAATCCCATGTTTTAATGTCTTTTTCATATCTTGAATGTATCTGCAAATATGGCCACCAAACTAAGTCCACCCCTTGATTTTGTAATTGTTGTCTAGTTTTGAGTTCCCCATTCTCACTTAAAATGTCTTTATAAGATACAATTTTTTCCAAGTTAATGAGATTTGGATATATTAATGCTTCCATTGTGGAGAGTAAGACTGGTATTTTCATATAGTTTTGTAATTTAGTTTCTTCCCATACATGAAGCAAAGCATTCCTCCCATAGTGTCTTTGAAAATATCTATTCACCGTACTCCTTCCTTACCATAGGAAAGCATGCCATCCTAGTTGGAGTTCTTGTCCCTCTAATAATAGCAATCTCTTGTGTTTCAAATTTATCCATTCTTTTATCCGTGTGAGTACCGATGTCTGATAGTATAACTCCCAACTTGGTAATCCAAAGCCCCCATTGTTTTTAGATTCCTGTAATATTTTCAAATTTATTCTTGCTTTTTTGCCTTGCCATATTTAGTTCTTCAAAATATTTTTTTTTCTAATTTTCTAATTTTGGTATTGTTCGGAAGAAAAAGAGTAATTTCGGTAGTATATTCATTTTTATGGAGACTATTCTCCCTATCAAAGGTAATTGTAAATTCTTCCATTTCTCCAGGTCCAACTTAATTTGTTGTGTTGGTTTTATATAGTTGTCATCTTTAATTGTTGCTCATCTTGCTGTTAAGTAGATGCCTAAATATTTAACCTTCTTTACTATCTGCAGATCTATTTTTTTTCTGTCAAATCTTTTTTTGTTTGTCTGTAAGATTTTTAACTATTATTTTGGTTTTATTTGCCGTCCTTTGTGTGCACACTAAGTGTGTATGCAGCTGGGCTGATCACCCTGAAATCATGTTGAGTTTACCTTTGAAAACTGGGACTAGAGAGATAGTAGGCACTATTGGTGCCTTACTTCATAGTCCCTTTTGCTGGACTGACATGACCAACAGTCATACAGTAATTGATTTATCTAGTGGTAGGATTCAAATTTTTTTACTACCGGTTCTGTGGGTGCGGCTTGATAGGAATGGCATGGCATGGCTTGGTGGGCAAGGATTGGTGGGTATGGCAGGGGAAAAATACTATAAAATCTCCATTCCCAACCCACTCCAGAGGAAGAATATTGTAAAATCTCCATTCCCTTCCCACTCCAGGGGAAGGTTACTGCAAAATCCCCATTTCCTCCCAATCAGCTGGGACTCAGGAGGCAGAGAATCGATGGGGATGGGGCAAGTCAGAGGTGGTATTTACTGGTTTTCCAAACTACTCAAAATTTTTGCTACCGGTTCTCCAGAACTGGTCAGAACCTGCTCAAACCCACCTCTGGGTATATCTGACTATGCCTGTTAACAGAACATCTCAAGGATCCAGTATAAAGATACAGCCCTGCTTATAACTCCTGATTAGACTTTCTCATGGGCCAGTAAGAAAATCTTTTCTCTATACTTTGAAGAAAAACAATTGTTCAATTTTTCTTTGGTTAATGAATGAGCACTAACCAATATAATATCCAATTTCTTTCTTTGAATATGGGTTGTTTCTCTTGGTCCTTTCCTTTGTTCCCAGTTATTTTTCCAACAGCATTTCTGTACTGGGCCAATATCTAATTCCAAGGGAAGAGGCAGATTCCTTATTGGTTGATTCCTAAACTTATTTGCCTTACATAGTGTAATGTTTCCTATTAAGTTAGGTTTGAAAGGAAGCAAAAGAGCAAGATCCCTCTTGCATCTAATATATCTACTGCCTCATGGCTTGATTTTTTTAGTGATGCCAGGCACTCCTTGTATCATATCGAAGAGCTGAAGTGGCACAGTGGTTAGAGTGCAGCACTGCAGGCTACTTCAGCTGACTGGTAGCTGCAGTTCAGATTTGCCTTTTCACCTCCCTGAGGGGCTCTCTTCATTACAAATGGGTGCAACAAGACCATTTATTGCCTATATGAAACCAAATCCTTTTTACTCATTTTCTCTTCGTGGAACCATCATTTTCCTTCATGGACGTTCTTGCAAAGCCACCGAGATGAAATCTTGGAAAGATAGTGCTTCCAGTCTCTAGCTAAGTGTCTACAACTGTGATGGCGAACCTATGGCATGAGTGCCAGAGGTGGCATGCAGAGGCCTCTCTGTAGGCATGCACGCCATCGCCCTGCCCAGTTCCATCGCAGTTCTCGCTGTTGCTGCAGGACTAAAAAATGTGTGAACCAGCATTCCACCTTCATTGCGGTGCATTTCCTGTTCTGCTTCCATGTCCTGCCCCTTGTGCAGCACTGTGAAATTTAGTGTGCTTCACAATGGGGGAGACAGGGTCCCATCCTCCTCCTGGAGCCCCTTATGTCACGGAGCCACAATGCGACCCTTCTCGCTCTAGCCTCCTGAATGTCAGTTGCTTTTCCAGCAGAGCTGCCTGTGTTGAGATGCCCTGCCTCCCCACCAGCCAGCTGAGCTTTAGCTCTTCGCCAACCCACTGAGTGTGGGTGCACTGCTCCTGGGCTCCTCAGCCTCCAGATGTCAGATTCCCACTTCCCACCAGCACCAGTTCAAGGCTTCCTTTCCCCCCCCCCCCGGGGGAGAGAGAGAAGATGAGGAAGAGAGGGAAAGAGAGGGAGGGAGGAAAAGCGAGAGAGAGAAACAGAAACAGGCAGAGAGAGAGGGAGGGAGAAAGAGAGAGAAAGAAAGGGAAGGAAAGAGAGAGGAAGGGAGAGAGACAGAGAAAGAAACAGAAAGAGGCAGCTAGAGAGGGGGAAGGAGGGAAAGAGAGAGGGAGAGAGAGAGAAAGAGAACCAGAGACAGAGATAGAGAGGGAGGGAAAGAGAGGCAGAGAGACAGGAAGGGAGGGAAAGAGGGAGAGAGAGGGAGGGAGATAGAGAGAGGGAGGGAGGGAAAGAGAGGGGGAGGGAGAGAGGGAGAGAAATAGAGAAACAGAGAGGCAGAGGGAAGAAAAGAGAGAGAAGGAGAGAGAGAACTGGGGGAAAGAGAGGGAGGGAAAGACAGAAATAATATTACAAAGGTTTTTCTTTATTGTTGCTAAACATAATATTTCAAAAGCAGAAAAAAATTAAGGGCCATAAAAGGGCATTTATCATGTTTTTCTTAGACTAATTAGCTGAACTCTGCGTTTATCATTATTTTAGGTAGTAAAACCTCATTATTCAGATTAAATTGCCATGTTGGCACTTTGTGATAAATAAGTGGGTTTTGGGTTGCAGTTTGGGCACTCGGTCTCTAAAAGGTTTGCCATCACTGGTTTAGAATCTAAATTTATTACATTTATATCATTCAGTTGTCTCTCCAACAGCCCTATTTTGTCTTTTAATCCGGGGAAAAGCCAGATATTTCTCTCAATTAATTCCTTCCTTCCTTCCTTCCTTCCTTCCTTCCTTCCTTCCTTCCTTCCTTCCTTCCTTCCTTCCAATTCTCACAGATCCATCTTTCTTAGGATCCATTTCCATGTCTTCTTTACCATTCCTAACATGGCACTACCTACTAGATAGTCTTCTGCTAAAAACGTAAGATTTATTCAGTTTCAATGTGATGTTCTTATACCAAAAAGCACAACAAGGGAGTAATATGGAGAAATTTTCCCAACATTTGCTACTTGGTTTGCTCATTAGGTCTGAATCAGTTGTTTCCCAGATCAGCTTTATTTTTACCCATCATTTTTCTCTCTTCCTCAACATTTCCCTCACACTGCCTGTCAATAAACCAGATGGGTCTGGCTTATTTTGGGGGTTGGCCTCTGCCTCCTGGAGTTGGCAAATGGGCCATTTTCAGCCTCTGGGGGGTGGGGAAGGCCATTTTCCCCCTCCACAGACTCCTAGAAAGGCTCTGGAGGCTGGGGAAAGCAAAACACTGCCCTTCCGGTCCCACCGGAAATTGGCAAATGGGCTGTTTCTGGCTTCCGGATGGCCTCTGGGGTGGGTGGGGAAGGCCATTTTCACCCTCCCCAGACTCCTAGAAAAGCTCTGGAGGCTGGGGGGGGGAGAGAAATGGGCTTTCCTCACCACCACCCCCAAGGCCCTCTGGAGGCAGGAAACAACCTGTTTCCCTACTTCTCTTTCACCTACCTCTTTACCTCTTTACCTCTTTACCTCCTTTATTCTCTTTACCTACCTCCATTTATCTTGTTTTTCCTTAGGCAATGATCATATACCTTGGTACTTATGGGGTTCATTATGAATACTATCTACTCTAACCCCACTTGCAGTGAACAACTCAGGAAGTATACCTTTATTACACCTTTCAGGTTTCCTAGATATAATTGTTTGTTTGCCTTGAGTTTTTTTTACTTACAGGATACATCCTGGACTTTGACTCCTTACAAACAGCACAATCTAAATACACATTGTATTTCTTCATCATAAATCCCTCAACTAGGTCTGGCATCTTCTGAAGTACTCTAAAATTTGCATGCCCCAATCTCCTATGCAATAAATGTACACAATTGTCATGTGTGGAAGTGTTTGTAAGTGTTCATGCACAACCATTCTCCTGCCTTCCTAGAATGTACAGACCATCCTTCTTAATCCCTCATGCACAAATTCTTCCACCTTTCCTGATGGTGTATTGTCCTCTAGCAAACAATATTTCATTCCCTTGACTATCTAATCTGGAAATACTCAACAGATTATGATCTAGGTCAGGTACATATAAGACATTGTATAATGTTTCTCCTATCTCAGGTACATAGACTGTAACAGCAGATTGTTGACCATTAGCCAAACTAACAAATATTTGCTTAGCTGGTCTTAAGTCAGAAAATGCTTGTGGATTATTAGCAATATGCTGATTTGCTCCACTGTCCAACACCCAAGTGTTCCTGGTGTTTTCAAATGTTGTTTCTGCCAGGGAAAACTATGATGGAGAACCATTCCTCATGTGTTGAGTAACCCTATGCCCTTGTTTCACTGCTCCTCTGTTTCTCCTCTCAGGGCAGCGTCTCTGGAGATGCTCTGTAGAACCACGTGTGGCAACGTTTTACTGTGAAAACCATTTCAACTGCTCTGCCGGCATCCTGGGATGTTGCAGAGGTTGGCCATTATCTCCTTCCTTTCCTAGTCACCTCTCCAGCCATTTCTGTTCTTCCTCCAACAATCAGCCAGTCAAATACATCATGGTTAAATCCGTCTCTTGCATGGACTCTAAGATAGTTACACGAATGTCCCATGAACTGTCCAATGAACTGAACACCACATAAATCTTGTGTGCCTCAGTAAATATCATTCCCCTTGTCTTTCTCTACAGGCTATGAGAATGTCTTTCTCATAGCCTGCAGATGTGTGGACATGTTCTCCCCCAGCTTCAGTTGTGCTTTATATAGTCTCCTTGTCAGCAACACCTTACTGCCCACAGCCTCTCTAACATACACACTGCGCAACACCTCCCAGTACTCTTTCGCAGATTGAGGACCCCTCATGTGTATCAGCTGATTATCCTCCAAAGCCAGAATTATGCTGGCTAATACCTTTTCAAACCCCTTACATCCTGGACATAAATTGTTTCAACTTCTACCCTCAAAACGATGCTATAGGGCATTGCACACCAGAACAATTAGACACAAGGACAGTTTTTCCCAAATGCCATCATTCTGCTAAATAACTAATTCCCACAACTGTCAAATTATTTATTAACACTGCATTATTATTATTATTCTCATCCTTCCTAGTACCTATCTCTTCCCACTTATGACTATAACCACATTGCTTGTATCTTTACAATTTATATTGTTTTATTTGTTTCCTAGTATGATTTGATCGCTTATTAGTAAGCTATGACTATTACTAAGTGTCGTATCTTATGATTCTTGATGAATGTATTTTGTTTTTCTTTATGTACACTGACAGCATATGCACCAAAGACAAATTCCTTCTGTGTCCTGTCATATTTGGGGAAAAACTCAATGCTTCTAATCCTAGTAAAGATCAGGTTACGGGAAAAAATGTTATGGAGAAAAACTATCTATATAGTTGCTAAGAGCTGACGACAATTTGATAGCAGATAAATTAAAAAACCATTGTGGCATAATGACAGAAGTTTCAGACTAGATTATGGTGGTTCTGTTCTGATCAGTATTCAGCCTTGATATTCACAACATAATCTTAGCCATAGCCAATCATGACTGCTCAGCTTAACTTTACAGAGTTGCTTTAAGGATAATTGTTTAGATCAATCTAAGCTTTTTGAAAGATGATAAAGGGTCTGTAAATATATTTTTAATCACAAACTACAATTATATATTACTTAAGAATTGGATTAAAAAAGAAAATATGAATTAAGAAGAACATGCATGTAGTCTTAAAACTGCACATTAGATGCTTCATAGTTCAATGAACTATTTCAGTACATTTTTTTATTAGTTGGGAGTTCACTTTGAATATATATTAGCCAACATTATACAATAGTTTCCAATCTCATGAAGGATAATTATCATAAGGTACTTTTAATTTTGAGAATTAGGGAAACTACTGCACTATTCAAATACTTTAAAAAGTAATAGTGAGGAAAGTTAGCTAGCAGAATGCATTCACCAATTTTTCCCAAATGTGCATATTTTCCCAACTAAATCTTTTTTCAACGTCTTAGCATAGATATATGCTATAAAGACGCTTAACTAACAGCAGACGCCTAATTTCCCTTCATATATTACTTTTTTAATATAAATACCTGAAATAATACAACACAACAAGAGTTTCCCATCTCACCAACAACAGAAAATTTGAAACAATGGTAGAACATTGGTTTTCATTTGAATGTAACATGAACCAATAACATAATTTTAATTAGTTTTTTCTAAACTGTAGGCCTTGACTTTATCACCTTTGCAAATCCAGAATTATAGAACAGTCTCAAATCATCTACCCACCCAACAGATGCAATGTTTGAAACAGGTAATTATAAGAATGATGGATCTGCAGTACTTAGTTGCAACACTTAACTGTCTGATAATAATTTACATTTAAATCTGCACTGCTGTTGATGTTTTATAAAACATGTATTTAACAAAAACAGATTTGGTATTTATTGCTTAACACTTATAAAACATTTCTAGGATTTTATAATAGTTTGCTGTGAATATCTCATCCAACAAATTAGAAACAAAGTTAACATAGCTTGAATTTTTTTCACACATAAAAAAATTGAACTAAATATACTGTGCCTTACACATTTCCCAGTGTTCAGCTGCATTACATCTGTTAAATCACTTCAGAATTTACAGTTGCAAAATATATAACATGTATTCTATAGAAATAACAATCCATGAAGTAACCAACTTCTAACCAATTTCATCATTCATAAAATTAATAAAGCTGGTTTGTAGACTAATTTCTCAATTTTAGAAATTTCCCACAGATTAGAGTTTTTTAATTGAATTTTGTATCAGTCTTTTCATCAAGTTACTTTTTCTTTTCCCTTGCATTTTCATTGATTTGCCAAGTTATACAAAACATGAGGGAATAATATAATCAAAGCTATATCTAAATCTCTTTTTAAATGCTTTCTGCAGTTTTAAACTGTTAAAAGTACTGGCATTTCTATTATCATTTTTCTTAACGTTAGGAAGAGAAGCTTTTTCAAGTGTTCCTTCCAATCTTATTCTAAAGATTCATACACGTGTTAGAAACCTGCTTTTTTCAGATTTGAAGCCATTTTTAAACCTCTTGGCTCATTTAGCAGGGTAAAGAACTGGGAGAATCAGAACTTACAAAGTCAACAATTCAAACTAATTCTGAAATCTCTATTACAGAATACTGCAACCAATATAGGATGGAGAAAACTTTTCAACATAACTGGGCCTCTATTAATTTAGGAGTGCTCTTTTTCATCCTTCCTATGTTTAAGGATCTATTATTACTTATGGATATCCACAAGTCAAAATAAGTCATTAAGAAGTAATTCAAACAAAAATAAAATGATAGAATCAGCTACTTAGGCAATCACATTTCTAGAGAATACACTCCATAAAGTTGTCATTTCTGTAGTGAGAGAGAAACTGAGGTGAAAAGATAGGAGCCCTATCCTTCTACTTGTGTTCAGAATATGAAATAGCTTTAAGGTTTATGCATCAAATTCTTCTGGGCTGAACAACTATATGTACAATAGTGTATATAACATACAAAATTGCATGTATATGCACAAAAAAATTGAACAGTTTGTGAAGACTCAGGCACCTCATTCTTTGGAGATGTCATAGAAGCTCCAATTAGTGCAGAAGATAGCAGACAGACTGCTGCTGAAACAATCCCACCACTGCAATAACACTAATTTTGAATTGGCTGCGCTCATTTTGCATTAGCTTCTAATCAACATTAGGATGATAATTATCTAATAATAAGTCATTACAGCATCAAGGAAAAAAGCAACCTAGAACTAGGGAGAAATTTCCTGACAGTTAGAACAATTAATCAGTGAACAACTTGCCTCCAGAAGTTGTGAATGCTCCAACACTGGACGTTTTAAAGAAGATATTGGATAATCATTTGTCTGAAGTGGTGTAGGGTTTCCTGCCTAAGCAGGAGTTTGGACTAGAAGACTTCCAAGGTCCCTTCTGTTATTCTATCTATTGATTGCATTGTGTCAGATACTACATTGCTATAGTTGACTCTGCTTGTCCAATCATCTCATGAAAGCCCCTCTTCCCTAGGAAATTCATGGGACCTGGATGAAATTCCATGTCTTATTTGTAGGGACCCATTCATTGTGAAACATGCTTCCCCCAAAGGCTCAATTAGTGTCCTTGCTTACATACCAGAAAATCATGTAAACCTTGTTATTTCATTAGGCTTTAAGTACTGTTTATTTGATTGATTGCATTTATCTGAGCAGTTATTATTGAATATTGTTTTTGTAACCTATCCTCCAAAATGAGTATCAGAGACTATAAGGAAGTATAATACAACCCATATTCAAAATGGATCAGAATCCATCTTAAGGGCAAAATTTGATAAATTAATTTTTTTCCAATAGTACCTTGGATATATTATCTTAGACTCTGATTCTATATAGTCACTAACACTATAGAGAGGAAGCTTTCAATTTTGTTTACAGTGTTCATCATTTGAAACTTCTGTCCCTTACTGACTACATAGTATACCTTGAAAGGTTATTTTTACTTATGTTTCAGGAAAAAATAATGGTAGCAAACAAGTATACTTTTTGTTGCTTGATCAGAATACAGCTCAAGGGATAAGCTTTTCAAAAGAAAATAGCAGAAAAGTAAATTAAAAAATACCTTCATATGTGGCATAAATTACATATTTATAAACAACTGCTGCAATACATTTATTCTGATTAAACATGTCCTTCTTTATTACCTATTGAGATAATGATGACTATTTTTATGACATCTGAATCAAATTTGTTAGTGATATAAATACTCATACAACATTTTCAATAAGAATTCAAGCTAGTGTGTTATCATACTAAAAATCATTTACAGCAAAACACACAAAATCAATAATCTTTTTATAGCATATAAAAATGAGATGTGCCAATTTTTAAGAAAGCAATTCAAAGGAAGGATGATAAAGAAATCCTAATGGAAACATATTTTAGATAAATATTCCTCTATTAATTGCTATTCAAAAAGCCACTATAATAGATATCCCTCCCCCATCCTTCACTGAAAAGATGTTAGCTAATATGCAGTACAAAAAGCATTTCATTCAAAGATTTTTAATGCACTTAACTTTCTGCATCTAAAAACAACTTGCAGTACGTCATTAAGGTTATGAAGATGAATTTGTATTTGTGAATTTCATCAGTTTGAAATTTACTATTAACATTTTGCACCATTTTTCAGATGATAAATAATTATACACATTGGGAAGGTAAACTATGAAGAATAACCTCTATGTTAGCAATGTGAAAAGATAAAAAGGAAAAAATATATTTACATACAGGTAGCAGCTCTCTGTCTAGATGCATTGCTTCCATGCTGATGCAGAAAAAGAAAATGTCCTTGTAGAAGACTGCAGTGTAATGTGCTTCAAGATATCAGACTGTACATAAACATAACCTTTTTATAACATTATATCCAACATAGATGTATACTGCTACAAAACTCACTGCTGCAGCCAATTATCTCACAGAAATACTTAATCTTTCAAGCCAGTAACTACAACCAGCACAGGGTCACAGAATAACAGAATTGAGGAACATGGCATGGCTTCAATTCCCACAGAGGGAACACCAAAAAAGGAGCTGAAACTATGTGGTTTGTGACTTAGCATTTAGCTACAGCAGTAACTAAAACAGCCTCCTAACTGAAATATTATTCTTTGAAGGCTAAAATTTCATTATTACTAACTATAGATATTTGATTCAAATTCCAAAATGTAAAAATAAAAGTTCAAGCATTAAAAATATTTAAGACAATTTCTTTGTGTCTGAAAAACATTCCCTAATGTACCATCGATTTTTAAAAAAACCATTCTTAGGGGTTTAAGAAAATTTAAGAGATTGAGATTGTCCCCATTGAAAAAGCACAACTCAACACTTATTTTTATATTTCTTAAAAGCTATTTATTTGAAATATAACCTCTGTGTGTTTTTCTTTTTAATCTTTAACTTTTCACACCTGAACATACTTCCATGTATTAGCCATTTGTGTAGCTATCAGGTCACTTTGCTTAAAAAAACAAACAAAAAAACCTCAACTGAGTTACCATATCAACTTTATAATAATAATAATAAATCATACACTTACAAATATTCAGAGTACAGTCTTTATTAAATAAATCCACTTTTTCTCAGTAAAATTGTATATATAATTTTAACAAGATTACTTCAAATAAATTCATGTTTCAAAATCTTTTTTAGATAAATTTCCTATCCTTTTTATTTAAGTAATAAAAAATATCCAGCTTTTTTTATATTATTCTGTCCAGATGATTCTAATGCACTCTAATCAGACCTATTTCTGAAAATTGGAAATTTTAAAATATGAAATTTTATCATACTGAACAGAGAATGTAATTCAGATATTTATTAATGTAATTAATTTCTTGATTTTATCTATGCCCCATTTAAACTACCAGTATTAGCTGTTAAGAGCTCCAAATAAATTTTTTTCTATTTTTGCTTTTGAGATCCATACTTTTAACATATAATTAACAATAAAAATTTCTTAAATTCATATGCTGCTTGACTCTGCTTGATAATTGTTCTAGAACAGAGATGTCAAGCTCAATTTCATTGAGGGACACATCAGGGTTGTGATTGACTGGGGGGGGTGCATGGCCAGGGTGGATATGGCCAGAGTGGGCATGGTCAGCTTCCCTGCCTCCCTTCTTCTCATTCCCATCTCCCCCCTTCCTTCCTCCCTCCCTGTCACCCTGTCCTCCCTTCTTCTCTCCTTCCCCACCCATCTCCTTGCTTCCTTTCTTCTTCCCCCTCCCTTCCCTTTCCTGGAGGAGAAGGTGACTACCCCCCCCCCCCCCAATTTTTAAATGTGGCTCATATCAAGAGCCAGGGATGCCCATTCAGATTTCTGCTGCTTGTTTTTTCCCAAAAGAAAAAGAGAAATTGTTGGCCCAGGATCGGTATCATAACTTTTAAAGGATTTAAGAAGCTCTTCTTTTAATTTTGGGGTCTCACTTCTTGGAACAACCCCATCTCTCCTCCCTATACCCCCTTTGTTTCCAAGAAAGAAGAAATCAGAGGAAGGCAGAAGAAGAAGGGGAGAAACACACACACACACACACACACACACAGAGGAGACAAATCCAAAGTCAGAGAAGGGACTCTTACAAGCCTGAGACACTGTCTCCTCCGCTCCTTCCTTCCTTGCTTGCTTCCTTCCCTCTTTTTTTTTTGAAATTTTTGAAATTTATTTTTAAAACATAAAACATAAAACACATCTTTTTTAGAGCAAGAGTTTGGTACGGTATAAAATAAGTATAAATTCCAAATTTCATCCATTAACATCTTAAAGAAGAAAAAGAAAAAAAAAGAACAAATCTAAACCCAATTCTTATCATTCAATCTAACATTTTGTTCTTGCATTTAACGTTCTACTATATATCACCCTAAATCTTAAATTTCAAATCTAAACAGCTTTTTATAATATTCATTTATCATTTTAACACTCAGTATTTCATATATTTTCCTTACTTCAAAACCCAAATCAAATCAATGTTTCTCCAAAATCACATCTAAAGACCAACATAAAATATTTTACTCCTCTCTTAAAAACATTTCAAAATCCATATACTTTAAAATTTATTCCACATTTCCACCTATAATTTATTATACCCAAAATATTTTATTTTTTTGTAGTTAAAGCTTCTTCTCCATTACAACTAATTCTAGTGTTTAAGTGGTTCATAACTTATATAGCTATTCCCCAGCAATATTTTTCTCTACTTCTATCAATTTGGCTTTGACTATTCTTCAAAAATAGCTCCTTGACTCCTCCTAGGTTTATTTTTGACTGGATTACAGTTTAGTTAGCTGGTTTCCAGGGATGATTTCCTCCACTCCTAACCTTATTTGTTGGCTGGATCAGTTTGATTTTAACTGCTCTCCAACATTTTCTCCTCCACTCCTCCTAGTTTTATTTTTGGCTGGATAACAGCTTAGTAAGTCGTTTTCCAGAGATGCTTCCCTCCACTCCTAACCTATATTTAGCTGGTTCACAGTTTAGCTTTAACTGCTCCCCAGCATTGTCTCCTCCACTCCTCCTAAATTTACTTTTAACTGGTTCACAGCTTAATTAGCTGTTTTCCAGGGATGCTTTCCTCCACTCCTTACCTTATATTTAACTGGTTCACAGTTTGGCTCTAACTGCTCTCCAGCATTATCTCCTCCACTTCTCCTAAATTTATTTTTGACTGGTTCACAGCTTATTCAGCTGTACTCCTGACCTTATATTTGACTGATTCACAATTTAACTTTAATCATCTAGTCACCAAAAGTCATACTTCTCTTCTCCTAGTTTTCATTTAATTAACTGATTCATAGCATTTTGTTTTAGCATACCTATTTAAAATAATAATGCATTTTAATGTGTATCTTCTCTCCTAACCTCTCCTGAACTATTAATTTTCTCTAAATTTCTCTCCTTTTCTATTTCTTACTTTTCTATGAAAAACAATATTTTAAATCATTTTAAAACCAGTTTACCGTCATTATAAAATCTATATGCAAGTCTTATTAGTGTTCAAAAATTCATTTCCATTCTCTTATTTACTATGAAAAAATAACATTTTAATCCACTTTAAAATCAATTTTCTGCAACCATGAAAGCTCTTAATATTTTAAAAAAAATCTTCACATTTTTTGTAGTTTTTCCATAATAACTTTTCTCGCTTTAAAAATAATCATAAAATCTACAGACAATTCCTGTTACTATTCAAAGCTTCATTCACATTTTCTTATTTTCTATAAAAAAATAATATTTAAACCCTTTTAAGCAATTTTCTGTAATCATTAAGTCTATCAACAATTCTTATTAATAATCAAAAATTCATTCATGATCTTCATGTTTTATAATTTTTCTATAATCACATTTTCCCCACTTCAATAATAATAATGGAAAGTAAAAAAGAAAAGAGAAAGGAAGAAGAAAAAAAGGATAAAAGTAAGACAAAGGAGATCAAAAAAGAAAAATTCAGAAAAAGAAAGAGGGAAAAAATAAAGAAATAAAATAAAAAAATAATAGAGAAAAAAGGAAAAAATAGAAAAGAGAGAAAAAGAAGAAGGAAATCTCACATTATTTAGACATTAATTACATAAAGAACATTTACATCCATTTTAATCGGACGGTATTTTTTTTCTTGTCTTCCTACCCAATAAATTCCAGTTTTTTCCTTTGTCCAATCTGTCCATTTTTTTTCTTTTTTCCTTTCAATTCCAATATCAGTAAGGTTATAAAGACTAAAAGATTTAGTTCTTTATATTCCATATATGGTGTTATGTCTTCTTCCGTTGCTATGCCCTTCCTTTTGTTACCACACTATTAATCAGCAATTTTCATTGTTCCAATTAATTCCTTCTTTCCAAGTAGTCCATAAGTAGTCCAGAGACAGATTAAGTACATCTAAAATCAGGCCTCCTTAATGTTTCTTCAAAATAATCCAATTGGGGAAGCAAAAGTCAAAGTTTCTCCTTTGAATAGCAAGCAATCCACAATTTGCACTTTCACTTCTTCTTAACAGGCAACCATTTTAGCTTCCTCCGCTTGTTTTTATTGCCACGACTGCTTAATCAGTTTAAATTGTTCCATCTTATTTCTTCTTTCTTTCCTTCCATAGTACCACCAATAAACAAATTAGAAATCCCCAAAATCAGGGGGATAACAATCCCCCTAGTTGTTTTCAAAATAGACCAACTTAGGTAACAAGATACATTGTGTCTGAATTAAACCAAAAGCAATCCACAAGTTTCAACTTTCACTTCTCCATGACACGACTCCATTTTAGCCAATATGGAATTCTCCGCTTCGCTCTTCCGGTTGCTTCAAAAAGTTTCTGCTAATCGCTTCCTCCCTCTTTGTCCCTCCCAAAGTAGTCCATTCCAATATCAAAAGGTTTCAAAACTTTATAACTTCCAAATAACAGTCATTCTACAACAATCAGTATTGAAGGTAATTCATAAATGGGGCTTTTCCTCCTGCAAGTAGCTTATCTAAATCTTCTTGCCCCCATAGTCTGTAGCCGCTTTTTAAGGCTAGGGGCTCTCTTGTCAAAATCAAGTACTTAAGCGCTGTTCCCATCTGGGTTAAATCACTCACTCACCCAGCTTCCAAACATTTTGCTCTATTTCTTCACTTCTTCCTCCTGCGCATTGGTTTTCCCGGTTGTCACAGCCTCGAGGCAGCCGCCATGGCTGCTGCTCAGCCGCTGCCAACACAGAGGGCAATCCTCCTGCCCCGAGGAACCTGCCCGTTCCACTCTGCCGATGAAGGGGTGCCTCTCTTACTCCTGTCCCTCCAGGACAGGGTAGGTCCATAGATCTGCCAACGGCAGCTTAACAGATGGGGTTTTCGTGGGGTTCCTTAGAGCCCGCTATTTCCCCGTCTGGGTCACCACAACACCAACTGGAAGTCGCTTGCTTCCTTCCCTCCTTGCTTCCTTCTTTCCCTGCTTCCCTCCTTCCCATTCCCATCTTGTTCCTTCCTCTGCACTCAGGAAGAGACGAATGGAGGGAGAGAGATTGGCAGCGCTGCCAGTAGTTATGCTTATCACGTCTATGGCTTTCCCATCTGGGGCAGGGCAGGGGCAGTCCCAGTGATAGGGAAGCCACATGGGCTGCAAGGCCAGACTGGCAAACAGGACATGGAGGCGCTGGTGGTGGATGCAGCGCTGATCTGTAACTGAATGGTGGCCATCCGGTCTGGAACATGGTGAGCCTTAAATCTGTGGGGCCGTGCTGGAGCCAGCTAGGGGCCATCCCCACCAATTTAGCTCTGCCACCTGAAGGTGCGCAGAGGAGGCAGCAAGGTCTCTTCAACCCTATAATTCTATTATTCTATTAAAATACAGATTAAGTAGAGGAGTCAAACCAATGATTTGCTGCCTTTTAATGGGGAAGCAGCTAGTGATATCATAAAGCTTTCCTAATATCTATCAGGTGCAAAAGCTTAATGGATAAAAAGCACTTCCTGAAAAAAATGTGGGTGTGATCAAGTAACTCCAAATTGGATGTGATCCAATTAATGTAACTATGATAATGAGATCTGAACTGATTATTGACTGAGAATTACCTAAAAATATATTACTTTGCTTCCTAGTTCCCTATCAGTAAAAATTAGGTGCAATTTTCTCTTTTTCTGAGGACAAAGCTTATATAAATTATATTAGTTTAATATCTATAATAAATTATAGAGAATTGGGAAGGGAAACATAATTATACTTTAACACTATATATGCCATTGTCTTAGCTATGTCATTTACATATAGTTAATAACAAGGTATATCTTTTAATCCGATTGTTTATTTTTCACTAAGCACTATGTTTGCAAAATATAGCTTAAGAAGCTTCTATTACAGATGGTTAATTTAGATGAATAATAAACAGATAACACAGAATATATGAAATCTGTTCAGAAAGTGAAACAAATGTATTTTATTTTTTATAGAACAAGGTCACTAAAATTTTAAGTATAGCCTTCCCTTCATCAGTAGGACAATACACTGCACCAAACTACTACCTCTTGAAATTAGGTACATAATCCGTTCAGCATAATATGTACTAATGAAAAGAAATTAGGTCAATCTCTTCTAAAGCACTACTGGTAACATATTTTGAACTCTCCCCTGAAATTACATTGCAACTCTAGGACACAAAGTATGTACACATAAATTTATGAACAAATTTAAATACACATCCTTTTTTTTCACGAATAAAATCTATGCATGAAACTAATACCGTGCTTGATAACACACAACAATTTTTAAGTGCAATTTCCTCTAACTAGGCAGAGGTCTGACAGAGCAAATCATAAATGGATATTTTAGAACAAAGTCAGCAAGAAAACCTGTTTTTTCCACCACAAAAAAAGCAAGTCTGTTGGAGGTGTATATTCCCCAAGAGACCTTCTAGCATAAGAAGAGTCCAGAAAGGAGTGCAACAATAATGTATTCTTGCCCCTTTCTTTTTTACGTATATGTCTATTCAATGGTGCACCTTTCTTTATAACTGGGACATTTATGTCCTAGACTAGCAGGATGAAACATCCCTATACTCCTCTATGTTGATGTCACCATAATTTTCACAAAACCCAGTAGGGTTGAAAAGGGAAATGGCAATAATATTTTGGTGCTGCAGACAAAATCAATTGGTTTTTAATTCTGAAAAATCTAAAATTCTCATTTTGCTAAGACAGCCATCCTGCACAGTAAAAACAGTAGAAAATAGAGCTTTTAAATACCATGGGATGGCTTTCTACTTTAAAGGCATCTAAATGCCCAGAATCATATAGTGATTAGATCTTCAAGTTTTATAAAGTTCTTCTTTTGCACAAATGAAGACCAGTGGATCACTAACACACTAAAACTTTTTCAGCTCAAATCAAATTTCATGCCCTAAATTCATTACAATGCTCAAGTGAGAATTTATGCAAAGAAGAATGCACTAGCATCAGTGTAAACAAAATTATTGTGATCAATCTTTAATACATCCAATGGAACAGAAAACATCCAGTTAAGATTTGGTCAGGAATACCCATAATCCCAGTAACAGCCTTGGGGAGCAGAATAAATTACTAGCTGAAAATCCAATTCTTTCCAACCATCTTAGTCCTTGAGTTTTAAAGGATAATGTTCAGGGTGAAATGCTACCAGTTAGGGTGAACTGGTACTAATAAAAGCTAACCATTTGTCTAAAGCGGTATTTTCGACGATCAGCTGTGCTGCATGATTTATATTCACTAGAAAGCAGGAAATCCTGCTTTCTAGCTAATCTAAATCACATGGCACAGCTGAACCCGCCCCCGCTGTTCTACTTACCTTCAAAAGGCTCCTTATTCCACACAAAGTGCATGTATACGCACAGTATGCATTTGGCATACACTGTGCATGCAGTGCAGCGCACTGGTGCATACTGCGCATGCATGGGGACATGCATTTGGTGGATGTGTGCAGCATGCATTTGGTGCGCATTACACATGCACACACACAGCATGCATTTGGTGCGCATTACACATGCACACACACAGCATGCGTTTGGCATGCACCACGCATGCGCAGGCAGTGAACTGATGGCAACCCACAGAGGATTTCACCATTGATAATTTTCTTTCTCCCTGGAAACATGGCATGGAGTTGGCATGGTGCAACCATTCCTAATTTCTTTAGGAAATAAATAATAAAAGATATTGGATTCCAAGCTATATTAATAGATTCTCCCAACATTGTAGAAATTGGATAAATAAAGTCATTTGGGTACTAATAAAATACATAATGTAACTTTTCCCAAGGCTGAGAATAGCATTTTTCAAACCAGGGATAATGTCTACCATTCACACAGGGTTGCAAAGCAAATATTCCAAAATTCAATTAAGCACACTTGCCCATGCATTAACAAAGAATAAAATTCATTCTCGCATATTATTATACTGTACATTCTATATGAATATTAGGTCTACTTACATTGCAGATAATATATAAATTCCCAGAAATGCCAGACAATTGTAGCGAATCACACTTATTCAATATTAAGATTTTACTTTTGTGCTACATATTTTTAAATTTTGTTCATTGTGGCAGATTAAACATTAACATAATTGTTGGAAATTGAAAAAAAAATCATAATACAAACCTGCACAACAGGTTTTGTCAAACAGGAATTTTCAGATATTGAATAGAAATGATGTTTTTGTTTTTCCTTCCTTTCCCTCTTCCTTCAATAGATTTCTATTTCATTTTCTGTTTTGGCAATCTGGGTGAACATAATTTAAACTGTATGCATGTTTCCAGCAAAAAATCTAGAAAATTTCAGGATAGGCAGCAATAGATTCAATTTTAAGTTTTTTATTTTTTCCAATGTAAACATACATGTTTTGTGGATAGTACATTGATTGGGTCAGGTTTTTTTTATACAATGTTAACAATAATAATACAAATAGTATGTAGAATTCTAATCTTCCAACTTCAAACAATACTAGTTTCATTTCATATTCCTTTTATATTTTTCCTTTAATTCATTTAAGCATAAATAACATTTCTTCGCACCCTGTGTTTATTGTCCCTTAGTAAATGTTGTCATTCAATGTTTTAAAAATCACTCATTATTCCACCATAACATCAATGTTCCAAATGTATAGGATTACTAATAACACCAATTATTAACAACGTTCAATCCATCATGGGATTATATCTCAAAGTCCCCACCATTTCTAATTCACAATACTTTTTAACATACTGTTAATATTAGTACTTCAGTTCAATTGTCTAATCTTAAATTACCATCTACTAACCTAAAACTTATTGGGGTCATGGTGTTTTCCCATTTTATTAATATATTTTCTCAGTATTCATCATCTCTTAGTCTTTCTAAAATTCCATCATTTATTGATTTTTTGGTCAGTCTTTTATTTCTCTCTCTCTCTCTTGGAATCTTGTACCTCTTTTTAATTTTTTTGTGTCTTCTAAACTTTCCCTTCTGGGTGCCTTTTGCCTCTTTCTGCTGTGTTTTTGAACACCCATCCACAAAACTTCCTTTTGCTTTTGTTTTTTAAAGGGGTTTTTCTCTCTTCTCTCTGTACCCTTACTAGTTGTGATGTTATATATTTGTCTTCTACTTATTAGTCTCTTCTTCTCTTTGTTCCTAACTTTTTGCTTTTCATTTTTATTCTTCCCTTCCCTGCTTTTTTTAGTTTCTCATCTACTTCTTGAATATCGTGTTCCTCTTTTTCCCCCAATTGTTGAATAGCTCTACATTCATTTCTGTATCTTTAAACAATTCCTGTGTCTCTTTGTCATTTCTTAAGTATTCATGCAGACTTTTTAACATGCACAATATTTCTTCATACATCTCTAGATCCATTTTATAGTAATTTGATACAGCTTATAAAAAGCATATTTTTATTATTCCAATATCTTAATATTTAAGAAACTTCTATTTAATCAAGTTACATCAATCCTTCAAGTTATACCTTCAAAACTGCACATTTTATTTCATAATAATTTACAGCCTTAGAGCTCCCCAATTGTCCAAATTTTAAAGTCTTATTTCCTTCTTCTCTCTTTTCCTCTGACCTTTTCTTCTTTTGCCTCTTAGAATATTCTATTAAATAACATTAATAGTCCAAATTTGTCCAGGTTACTCCACCAAGTTGTTCCAATCTTTCCAATCCATAATCCAATAGTCAATTTTAGTAAGATTTAGTTATTTGCAAATTAGTTCCTTCAAAAGGGAAAAAAATCTCTATTGAATGTTCTTGAATTTTCCCAGTCATCTTCTAACAACAGTCAAGGTCAAGTCATTCACCGGATATTGTTACATCTATTCTGTGAAATAGACTTTGTGTGTATTAGATTAGCTTTCATTAAATATACTGCGGCTATAGCGTTGTTGTAGTATTTCTCTTTCTCTAGTAGATGGTTTTCTTATGCCCCGATCCAACATAAGCAATCTGTCAAAAACAGCTGATTGTCAGATAAATCCAAGGGGTTTAGAAATTCAAATAAATAATTTCTCCCTAAAGTCATTTTCAAATTATTTGGGCTTTTTTCCACACTGTCTGTATTTTTATGGCGTCTCTTGGGCTTTTTTTTTTTTAATCTTTTCATTTCCGGTTTTTTTTCTCTGTGTGTCAATTAGCTGTTATTTTAAGCTTAGGAGTTTTCTTTTCATATTTTTTGTTATTGCAAGTCATTAAAGTAAAAGTTGGTAAGTATCTCACCCAATTTCAATGTTCTGTCCATACACTGTTCCTGCACAATCTTGGTTCTCAATTGTCCCAGCTTCGTGGCTGCCAGCAATGGCGGCCATGCCTGCTGCTGTTCAGGGAGAATTTGCCTTGGACCTAACAAGGAATTTGCAGATTCCTCATGGTCAGTGAAGCGCATCTCCTTCCTTCACAGTCCCTATAACCCCTATGACCCCTATAAGGCAGCTATGACCCCCGAAGTCTCCTGGCAGTGGTTACCAGATGGATTTTTGCGGGACTCAGCAGAGCACACTATTTTACAGCTGTTCTCACCATGGTTGTAATCAGAAGTCCAGGCAGCAATAGATTTAAAATAATGTAATGTTTTCTCAATTCTCTGAGAAAACCAAAGACAGAAAATGCAGTAATGGATGCAGAGCATAATATAGCACAGAAAAATGAATACTCAGTTTTCCAAGTCTCAGGCATCTCTATCAAGCTTCGCTAAATGTTCCTGAAGTAATGGAAATAACATCGAGTCTGGATGAAAGCAATTAGTACAAATGTGTGATCAATTATGGAATAATGGTGGTGAAGGTAGTAGTAGTGGTAGTAGCAGTGGTAGGATTCAAATAATTTAACAGGTTCTCTGCCCTAATGACCAGCTGAATGCGACTGGGTGGGCATGGCCAACTTGAATCGTCTCACCCTTAGGAAATTTCTCCTTACTCATAATAAAATAGCACAATAAAATAGCACTGTTCCAATATTTAGAATAGAATAGAATACAATAACAGAGTTGGAAGGGACCTTGGAGGTCTTCTAATCCAAACCCCTGCTTAGGCAGGAAACCAGTGGTGGGTTGCTCCCGGTTTGGACCTGATCTACCGAAAAGGTAGTAACTTTAGGAAGTAATTCTCTGAACTGATAGTAACGGCAGCCAGGCCACGCCCCTGAACCACTTCCCCAGTCGCTGCTTGCTCACCCATCCGAAGCTGACCAGAGCAAAGAAGCCTCTCAGCCACCTAGCCGCAGGGTGCCGAAAAGCCCTTTAGCTAGTGAAAGCTGTGCATGCACGAAGATGGCAGCAGCGACCAGAGGTCTTTTTGGCACTGTGCACCAGTGGCTGGATAGAAAAGAAGCCTCTCGGCTTCTGAGTTCAGCAGCAGGCTCAGTCCCTTTACACAGGGTCGCTTTTCTCCACGCCAGAGAAAGATCAAAAGGCGTGGAACAGCCTTTAATTACAAAGTCGTCTAGATGAGGTAAAAGAAAACAAACAACTGAGGGAGGAAGCCGACCAAAGCTGCCGGTGTTACAGCCGCCCCCCCACTCCCCGCAGCTTGGAGCTCCAAGTGGAAGTCGTCGGATGTTGCAAAGCGGCAGCTTTGGGTGAGCCAGACCCACTTCTTTCTCTTTGAGAGCTGCTTTGCAAACAAGCTGCAAACACCCAGAGCTGCCGCTTCTTTGCAACAGCCAAGGACAGAAGAGGAGCGACGCCAGCAAGGAAGGCAGATGGGTCAGAGGGAGGAGAGCCCAAGCTCTCTGGGACAGGTAAACAAGTGTGGAGAGGTGAAGGGGAGCGGACTTGGCCCTCCATGTGTTGCATCCCCCTCCCAGCCTTCACCCGCGCCTCCGTGCCACCAGCATCTCCCAAAGACGCCGCCGTTGGAGCTGCGATAGGGACTGAGGCAGCCCAGTAAACTGGGTGCCCGAAAATGGTGCGGAGGCACAGGGGGAAGGCTGGGAGGGGATGCAACACACAGGAGGCTCCCTGCAGTTTCTCGGCTTATTTGGGTTGCAGCTGAGTCCGCTGCCCTGAACCGGTGAAGTGGGTTGCTCCGGTTGCAACCACAAGGAAGGACCATCAGAGGTGAGAAGGGGCGCTTTTCAGCCAGGAAGGGCAGTGGAGGGAAAGCCAAGATGACCACCACCACCCCATGCATCCCGACCTGGATATGGGGCCAGAGTGTTTTAAAAAAGTTTCAAAAAGTCCCAAAAATTTTAGCCACCTTTTCGGTAGGCATGGCTTGGGAGGTCACACACAATCAGTCACATCCCCACCTAGCCACACCCACCGAACTGATAGTAAAAATTTTTAGAACCCATCCCTGCAGGAAACCCTACACCACTTCAGACAAATAGTTATCCAATCTCTTCTTTAGAACTTCCAGGGTTGGAACATTTACAACTCTGAAAACAAGTTAATTAATTGTTCTCTCAGGAAATTTAAGGGACTTCTACAAAAATGAGGGGGTCAATCTATTTTCCAAAGCACCAAAAGGCATGACAAGAAACAATGGATGGAAACTAACCAAAGAGAGAAGCAACCCAAGACTAAAAAGAAATTTCCTAAGGGTGAGACCAATCAACCAATGGAATAGCTTGCCTTCAAAAGTTGTGGGTGCTCCACAGTTACAATATAATTTGAAATTTTTACAGTCTAATACTGTAAGCTAACTCTTAAATGCTGAAAATGCAGGAACAAAATACATAAACATAGAAACAGCATTGCAACCCTATTCCAAATTAATATTCTGCTAATTAGAACATATTTAAAAAGATAAGAAACTCCTACATTGTATTAACATTTTTAAAACTCCTTTCCTGGCCTAATCCTTTACAACAAAGATTCAACCTGGAAATAAGGAGAAATTTTCTGACAGTTAGAACAATCAACCGATGGAACAGACTGCCTTTGGAAGTCGTGGAAGCTTCATCACTGGAGGCTTTCACAAAGAAATGGACGTTGTCTTGCCTGAACGTCCGTTTTCTGAGCGCTGCGGATACACTCCATAGCTGGGTTAGGTCCTCTTCTCTGACAGCAACTGAGAGAACTTTTAATCCATTATTCCTAACTCTGTGCTCTAGCCACGCCCCCCTTTTCCCATACTTCCCCGGTCTTGAACGAAGATGCTGGACACAAAGAACAAGTAACCTTTTATTAACCAATCAACAACATACCACAACCAACAGGTAGAAAAACACAACCAACCATGGGAGGGAATGGAGTGTATCCGCAGCGCTCAGAAAACGGATGTTCAGGTAAGACAACGTCCATTTTCCAGAGCGCTGCTACTACACTCCATAGCTGGGACATACCCAAGCTCAACCTCAAGGGGGGGAAGACTGACTATCACCAGATGAACCAGACACTACACTCTGCAACACCCTCCGTCCAAAAGATGCCTCCGCCGAGGCATAGGCGTCAATCCTATAGTGTCTCACGAAGGGTGACAAAGACGACCACGTGGCAGCACGGCAAAGGTCCAACACCGAGGCTTGAGTCGCCCAGGCCGCCGATGTGGCCGTGCTTTGTGTAGAGTGGGGCAGAATCTGCGCTGGAGGAGTCCTAGCCCGGTGTTCATAAGCCAAAGAGATGCAGGCCTTGAGCCAGCGACCCACTGTAGCCGACGAAACCTTCTGCCCCAACGATGCCAGGTGAAACAAAACAAGCAGCGCCTCCGTCTTCCGAAACGAAGCCGTCCGCCGGATGTAACGCCGTAGCGCCCTGCGAACGTCCAAGGTGTGCCACAGAACCTCACGATGATGCCTAGGATCGGGGCAAAAATGAGGCAGCACAATTTCTTGCGCCCTGTGAAACCACGAGTTCACCTTAGAAGTGAAAGCAGGATCCAGGCAAAGCACCACCGTATTCTCACAAAAAATGCACAGGTCCTTCCTCACCGACAGTGCCGCAAGCTCCAAAATCCTCCTGGCCGAGGTGATAGCCAGAAGAAAAGCCACCTTGAAAGACAAATACTTCAGCGAAACTGAACCCAACGGTTCAAAGGGCGGTTCCGTTTAGTTTAGTTTATTTGGATTTATATACCGCCCTTCTCCTTGCGGACTCAGGGCGGTGTACAGCCAATTAAGAACAACATACAAACATACACAAGTTAAAATTTCTTAAAATAATAATATAAATGGCCATAAAATTTAAAAATTAACATATTTAAAATACAACTCTAAAAATACTAAAATGTTATAGGGATCAGGCTAGGCCGGCGAGCTGAAAGAGATGGGTTTTTAAAGCCCGCCGAAAGGTTGGGAGGTCAGAGATTATTCTTAACTCTGGAGGCAGATCATTCCAAAGGGTGGGTGCTGCCACAGAGAAGGCTCTCCCCCTGGGGGTCGCCAGCCAGCATTGTCTGGCTGACGGCACCCTGAGGAGGCCCACTCTGTGGGAGCGAACCGGCCGGTGGGAGGCAATTGGCGGTTCCGTGAGAGCCTGCAGCACAAGGGTCAGATCCCAGGAAGGATATCGATGAACCACGGGTGGCCGCAAGTTCGTGGCCCCGTGCAGGAAGTCCCGGACCCAAGGATGGTGCGACAGGGACCTGTAGGGTGGCACCGAGAGAACTGTAGAAAGAGCCGCCACCTGTCTCCGCAACGTAGTAGGTGCCAGGCCCTTGGCTAGGCCCGACTGCAAGAACCCCAAAATGTCCTGGATCACGGCCGAGGTAGGATCCACGTGACGGTCCGCGCACCACGAGCAGAAAGCCTTCCAGGATGCCTCGTAAATCCTGGTCGTCGAAGGCCTGCGGGCCGTCTGCATAACAGCAATCACCTCATCCGGAAGACAGGCCTTCTTCAAGATGACACGTTCAAATGCCAAACGGCCAACTGCAGCCACTGGGGTTCTGGATGTACGATTGCCCCTTGACGTAGAACCAACTGATGCGGAGGGATCACCCACGGTGTCGCCACCGAAAACTCCACCAGGTCGGCGAACCAAGGCCTGCGAGGCCAATAGGGAGCCACCAACAACAACTCCGCCCGTTCCGCCACCATCTTCCGGACCACTCGAGGGACCAGCTTGACCGGAGGGAAGGCATACAACAGGCCCCGCGGCCACCTGCAACGTAGGGCATCCGAGTCTTCGGCTCCTGGAGACGGGTACCTGGAGACGAAGCAAGGCAATTGGGCATTTGCGGGACTGGCGAACAGATCAACTACCGGGTCTCCGAACCGAAGGGACAGTTCCCGAAACAGCTTTGGATGCAGTTGCCACTCAGTCTGGTCAATCCGCTCCCTGCTGAGCCAATCCGCCTGCATATTGGCTGCCCCGGAGATGTGGTCCGCCCTTATTGACAGCAGGTGTCTCTCCGCCCAGCAAAACAGCCTCTCCAACTCTGTCATCAGGGCACGCGACTTCGTGCCCCCCTCGCGATTCACATGGGCTTTCGCCGAAGTGTTGTCCGTGAGGACCAGAATGTGTCTCTCTCGAACCGCAGCCGAGAAGTGGCGCAGGGCCAGACGAATCGCCCGAAGTTCAAGGAGGTTGATGCTCAGCAGACGCTCGGAACGGGACCACTGACCCTGAGCCACCTGGATGTCCAGATGAGCCCCCCAACCGTGGAGGCTCGCATCGGTGGTAAGCACCACCCTCTCGTGCACCAGGAAAAAGCAGCCCTGCCGAAGGGCTGAAGACTTCCACCAAAGCAGGGACAGCCGGACCTGCAGGGGAATAAAAACAGATCTCCAATTGACAGCCTCCCCTCTCCTCTGGAACAGTAACAGAAACTACTGCAGCGGGCGGGACCGTCTGCGTGCCCAGGGAACGATATGAATGCACGACACCATCTTGCCGAGCAGCTGCGAGAGTGTCAAGACAGGAACTGACCTCTGGACCAGCACTTGATTCAGCAATACTCTGATGCCCCGCCTTCTTTCGGGAGACAGGAACACTTGTCCCTTGATCAAGTCTATCACCGCTCCCAGGTGCAGGATGGAATGGGACGGTAGAAGCTGACTTTTGTCCCAGTTTATGGTGAACCCATGCTCTTGGAATGTCGCCAACACTCTGTCCATGTCGTGCTTCGCCCGAGCCCGGGAGGAAGAAAGCACCAGGATGTCGTCCAGATAGCATAGTAGTCTGATCGGGACCAGTCGGAGGGTCGCCTCTATAGCCACCACCAGTTTGGTGAAGGCTCTGGGAGCCGAAGAAAGTCCAAACGGCATGGCACAGTATTGATAGTGCCTGCCCGCAAACTCGAAGCGTAGAAACTTGCGGTGACTGGGATGAACTGAAACGTGGAGATAAGCCTCGCACAAGTCCACGGACTGCATAAGATCTCCTTCTCGAACTGAGGCCAAAATTGACCGGAGCGAGTGCATTTTGAACTGTTGATAACACACTGCCCGGTTCAACTCCTTTAAGTTGAGGATGGCCTGACTCCCCCGGAACTCTTGGGAACCAAAAAGAGAACCGAGTAGAACCCAGTCGCCCACTGGTCTTCGGGCACTGTCTCGATCGCCCTGATGTCCAGTAAATGGGCTATCTCTGCGGCATCAGTCGAAGGTTCTCGGGGGACCGGGGCACGGGACAACGGATGAAGCGGCTTGGAGGGTGACTGGAGAATTCGATCTGAAGGCCATCTGCCACCGTGCGACGCACCCATGCATCTAACGCCGAGGCCGCCCATTGGCGATAGAAGGCTTGTAAACGACCGCCAACGGGACCGGCTGGCCGCGAGTCATTTGCCCCTCCTGTAGGGTCTGGACCCGGAACCACGAAAGGGGCGTCTTGCAGTCGATGACTGTCTGTTCTGATCCCGGAATCGCTGCCTGTCGGAGAAACGATCCGCAGCTGAAAACGGCTGGCGATAAGACGATGCACCCCCCTGCCCCGAAGGAGGTCGGAAGGGAGGATGATGGGAATAAGGGTGGAAACGTCTCTCTTGCCTGCGGTAAGTCGATGGCAAGATCTTTCGCTTGTCCTTGTCCTCCACCAGCACCGGGTCCAAGGCCGCCCCAAAGAGGTTGGGCGCCTTGTATTGAGCAGCGGCTAACTTCCATTTCGTTTTAATATCAGCCTTCCAAGGCTTTAGCCAGAAGAGGCGCCTTGCTGCGATAGAAGACACCATCGCTCGGGAAACAAACTTCACCGAATTCAGCGACGCATCAGCAGAATATTCAGTGGCTGCGATGATCTTATTCACGTCTTGGTGAAGGCGGGTCTCCTCAGGCGGTAGACACTCCTGCAACTGACGCAGCCAAATCAGTGAGGCACGGTTGAAGAAGGAAGTTGCCGTAGCTGTCCTGATCGCCCAGGCCTCCGCCAGGTGAGACTTGCGAAGAGCCTGCTCCATACGTCTGTCCTCCGCCTTCAGGCCATCCAAAGGGTCCGACGAGATCATCGAGTGAGACGTGAGGCTCACCACGGGCCCATCAACGACAGGTAAGTCCAGCAAGGTATCTAATTCTGGAGCCGAGCAGAAAAGCTTCTTGTCCAAATTCGTTGGCGCAGTTGCCGAACCAGGCTGGCCCCAAGGGGTCTGCAGAACATCCAGAAACAGTTGAGGACAAGGACGAAGTCCTTCTCCTGTTTGGCTTGTTTAAACAATGCATCGTGTGGGCCCGCCTCGGGTTGGGGCGTGGAAGGTTGAGCCCCAACCGACCCAAGATTGGTAGTCTGGCGGGCCTTGTGCAGGAGGGACTTGAATAAAGCTGGCCGAAAAAGACTCGTAAAGGCCGGGGTCTCGGGCACCAGCCCTTCATCTTCAGAAAACTCGAGGTCTTCCGGGTAGTCTTCCTCCTGATCCGATGCAGAAGACGGCTCCGACTCCAGAGTGTGAGAAGGACGGGTCTTGCGAAGTGGAGCAGCAGGCGGGGCCACCTGACTGGTGCTCGGGAACGTGCCCTGAGCCGCTTGCTGGGCTCCTGCAGCCATAATGGAGGCCAGAGCCGTGGAAAACATGGTTTGAAAGTCCATCTGTGACCCCGCCAGGGATGTCACCGGTGGGCGGAGGCCCGCTGCCGTGGGTGTAAAGGTAACAGTGGGAGCCCGCCTGCGGCCAGTCCGAGAGGAGGCTGTCCCAACAGTAGACACGTCTGGCAAGGACTGCGACACGCCTTTAGACAAGGCCAGAGGCACCGGCGAAGGAGATCGGGCACGGGTAGCCTCAGAGTCAGGATCCCCAGACACTGCGCCCGCAGCACGTTTGGCCTTTTCGTACTGTTTCTCGAAAGCTTTGTGCCGCCTCAAGGCACTTTATCAGCAGCAGAAGACACCTTGGAGCGATGTGAAGGGCGACTTGAGGAGCCAGACTGCTTAGCACTCTTAGACCTATGAGACCTGACTGATCTAGGAGGACTGGTCTCCTGCTCAAGGTCAGACGACAAAGAGGAGTCAGCCATTGTCACAAAATACCAGAGCCCCAGCGCAGTGGGAGCAGAATGGTAAAAGGTAGGCTTTTTAATTTATTTCCTTTTTTTAAAGCCTTTAGCAAAGCACCTTTGATTATGTATTTTTTGTTGTTTTGTTTGTTTTGTTTCTGTTGTTTTTTTTAATTTTTTAAAAAAATTTTTTATTAATTTTAATTTTTTTTGGAAAATTATGCAAATGTCCTGAATCAACATATATACATATATATATATAAATGTATCTTTTTTTCTTTTTTTTTCTTTTTTTTAACTATATATATATAGCTCTTGCATGCTTATAGGGAGGTCCTGGCCAGCAGGCTCAGGCACCAACACAGTTCAAGGTAAGAGCTGCTGCAAGGACAGACACCCTAAAAATCCAGGGATGTACAGGCCAGAAGAATAGACAGCAATGAGCTCAAATGCAAAAATAGCAGTAAGGGAGAACCTCCCTGACTAGGCAGGCACCCCCACTTTCCAAGAAGAGGCACAGGGTCGAGTGGGGCAGCTCAGATGACCCCCGCAGTGAGCCAATCACAAAAACACGTGCACTGGAGTAAAGGGGGACCCCCCTTGAGTCGGGCAGGTACCCCCCTTCTCTTTCAAAGCCGAGCCGCCACGAAGACTCCGGCGGTCGCTGAGTGATTCAAAATGGCGGGCGCGACTCATTTCTCAAACAAAATGGCGCCCGCCACGTGGAGGAGGCTGCCGATCGCAGCACTACCGGGCTGAGGCTAAGGTAAGCCTCCAACACCCCCGACACATACAGCGAAGCCAGCAGCTGCCTTTCCGACACGCTGCTGGCCGCTAAGAAGACACGCGGCGGCGCCCGCAGAGCCCTGACGGGACGGACGCCGGAAGCCTGTTAACTCGGAGTTCGGGCCTGCTCAAGCACTCAGGCAGGACCCGAAACGCTGCTCTCCTGGGGAATCCCCAGTTGTAGATTGCAGGGGGGAAGCCAGGAACGGTGGCGAACCGCCCGCTCGCTAGCCCACCCCCCCCAGCAGCAAGTAGAAGCCGGATCTGCCCCGAAGGGTCAGAATCCGGCGGCTGGCAGCGTAGCACACGCTGAGGCACAGCACGACCCTCACAGGCACGAGACTGGCAGGCCAGCAACAGGCAGAAATCAACAATAAAAGGGGAAAGTCACTTACCACTAACCGAATAGAAGGAGGAAAAAAACAAAAAGGGGGCTAATCAAAAATAAAAAAAAATCACCTAACGCAATCTATCTCCAGAGCACAGCAACTATACGTCTCAGTCTGTCAGCAACTGAGAGAAAGACTGGGGAAGTATGGGAAAAGGGGGGCGTGGCTAGAGCACAGAGTTAGGAATAATGGATTAAAAGTTCTCTCAGTTGCTGTCAGAGAAGAGGATCTAACCCAGCTATGGAGTGTAGTAGCAGCGCTCTGGAAAATTGGATTGTCATTTGTCAGAAATGGTGTAGGATCTCCTGCTTGGGCAGCGTGGGTGGGTGGGGGCTGCCCTAGATGACCTACAAATTCCCTTCCAACTCTGTTAATCTGTATGATCTGTAAATTTCTATTGTTTCTGTGCTGACTGCATTCCTGCGGTTTTGTTATCATAACTAAGTATTCACCTGTTAAATGGTTCTTGGCTGTCTGCCCAGAGCCATTAACTGAAGGGAGAGAGAAGAAAAAACACCTCTCTTTCACTTTATTCCCTCCCCTCGAATTTTAAAGGGGCTAGAATTTTTCTGCTGAGGAAATGGATATATGTTTATTTCTTCTTTTTCTTTTCCCTTTCTTTGGTTAATTACAAACAAGCAGGAACGTCTGAGGTACTGGAATCATTAGGCAGGCAGGCAGCCTTGACTATTTAGCTGGTTCACAGAACTCCACAAAGAGTTCACAAATAGTTCTCCCAAACCGGTGCGAACTGGCTTAATCCCACCAGTAGTAGCACCATCTAACTTGAAGCACAATTCTGGCCAACTTAAAACAATAAAATCACAAAACCATAAAAACTATAACATCAAAATCTGAAAACCTAGTCCCTTGGTCATTCTCGTGGGGTGATTCAGAAATCATCCAGATTCCCTTCACTCTACCCTAACACCTGGAGAAAGAGCCCAATCTTTATGACCCCCCAGAAGTCTAAAAGAATGAATTGCTGTAAGAGAATATTCCAAAAGTTAAGGCCACCATGGAACAGACATGCTTCTGGGCTCTCATTGGATGGAAACATTTCAGGGGTAAGGAACTGAGATGTGCTTTTTCTATCAACCTAGTGAGGCAAGTAGCTATCCTCACATAGCAATTAGATAATTTTAGTAACAGTAAAAGTATTACAGCAAAAATTATCAGAGAGTCTAGAATATCATTCAGAAGGCCTAGTTTTAAAACTTAAAAAGCAATCTTCTAACCAATTATAGAATCAATCAATTAGGAAACCTTATCTAAAGTAGATTGGTAGGCCATGATATATTGCTTAACACATAAATTAGGTACCAATAGTCAAAGTCATAATTAGGCAATGCTGGTTCTGAATTATTAGCCAAGTACAATTAAAAAAACTTAATTTTTTACATTTAAAAAGTGATTCATATACAGTACTTTCTAGAATTACTTATAGAAAATATACTCTTTGTGTAAAAAGAAAATTAATCCTGTTACAATTATTTGCCGCATATTAAAATAGTCAATATGCTACATGTGACTACTCAGAAGCCAGTCCCCCTGAATTCAATAGAAATTCTAGATAGTAGTTTGTAAACTTGTCATAATTGTAGTATCAGTCAATTTGCTATGTCTTCTACTATACATATTATTGTACATTCTAATCAAGACATGGGGACAGTGCCCTCTAGTGACATTGCAAAAAATACATTGTGTTTAATGTTTTTTTAAAAATATATTAAACACAAATTCACATTCATGATGTCTGATAGAAATAATACTTATGAAGTTTGTATTCAGGCATGGCTGAAACATCATAGCTGATTGGCTTTCCAGTTTTCCATTTTAAAAAAGGAGATAGAATAAATGATTGAACTATCAAGTAATGGTAGCAATTTTTTTACTTGCCTTATGCGGCATCAGAGTGTTGTCCCTAATAGAATCTAATTTGGAGCCCAGATCAAAAATCTGTTATAATAAAAAGTAATGTGGAAGTCTTCTTTTAGAAGACTATTTGGAAGTTCTTCTTTAGAAAAGGACTATTAAAATCTTTATTATCTTTGAAGAATGTTCTGTTAGTCTTAAAAATTGCTTTCCTCAGCTCTTTAAACTTTCAAAAATAACAAATTTTCTCTATTTTCCTTGTATTGTTCTACATTATATTTTGTAAACTTTTTGCTTCATCTACTCAGCTACACTTATTTCTTAGAGGAATTTTTGTTGTTATTATAACTAGATTATCTAGACTACAATTTACATTACACTAGTCCTCGATTTACAACCATTCATCTAAAGTCCATTTGAAATTACAAGTGAATCATTGCAGTTGTTAAGTGAATCATTGCCGTTGTTAAACGAATCTGGCTCCCCACACTGATCTTGCTTGTCAGAAGCCAGCTGGGAAGATTACAAATGGTGATAACATGACCCTGGGACACTGTAACTATTATAAACACATGCCAGTTGCCAACGCCCAAATTTTGATCATGTGACCATGGGCAGGCTGCAACAGTAAAAGGTGTGAAAACTGGTCATAGGTCAATTTTTTCAGTGCCATTGTAACTTCGAATGATCACTTAAGTAGTGAGTTGAGGACTACTTGTAGTGCTTTATAGCAATTCCTTAAAGCAGCAATTATTCAATGAACCCACCACAAGTAATGATCTGTAGCAATGATTTGGGAGGTAGAAAGATTTGCAGCCTAGGCAATCATCATATAAAAGGTACTGTCAGTCCAGGAAAGAAAAAGGGTTGGGAAGCATTTCAAAAGGGATCTGTCCTAGTTTTTTAGAAAGCAAAATTAAAGGAAGGGAGAAGTGTTTTCAGAGTTGCAAAGATATGTTACTGTAATCTCACAATAAAGATACAATTACTACTCTTGTTTTCACTTACAATAAAGATACAGTTACTAATCATGGTTTACACTTATTTGGACTGCCTCAAAAGGCTGACACCACACAGCTATGGTAGTCCTCAACTTACAATGATTCATTAAATGACCATTTGAAATTATAATGGCACTGAAAAAAATGATTTTTGACCACTTTTCATACCCTGTTTCCCCCCAAATAAGGCATCCCCTAATAATAGGGGAGGAGCCTGGATAGCTCAGCAGACTAAAAGCATTGTGGTTAACTCCAGCTGTCTGCAATTATTGTAAGTTTGAATCTCACCAGGCTCAAGGCTGACTCAGCCTTCCATCCTTTCTAAGGTAAGTAAATTGAGGACCCAGTTTGTGGGGGCAATAAGCTGACTTTGTATAAATATACAAAAGTATGAAGGCTATTGCTTAACGCATTGTAAGCCACCCTGAGTCTCCGGAGAAGGGTGGCATATAAATCAAATTTAATTTAAAAAAAAAAGCTCATCGGGCTTTTGAGCACATGGCAATACCAAGCGCTTATTTCAGGGTTCAAAAAAATATAAGACAGGGTCTTATTTTTGGGAAAACATGGTACTTATGATCTTTGTGGTATCTCCATAGTCAGGTGATTCAGATGCTTGGCAATTGATTCATATTTATGGTGGTTGCAATGTCCAGGGATCATGTGATCACCTTCTGCAACTTTCTGACAAGCTAAAACAATGGGGAAGCCAGATTCAATTAACAACCATGTCACTAACTGCAGTGATTCACTTAACAATTGTGGTAACAAAGGTGTAAAATTGAGCTCAATTGTCATAAATTGAGGATTACCCGATTATCTGTATCTCAGGAAAATACACATTTGAGATGGTATAAAGACAACAACAGGTTGCAGCCATGTATCATCAATATGTGACCACTTCTTTAATCTCAGATATGTATTTTCCAAAAATCTGTATGGCTACCATTGTAGTCTCAAAAAAGTTATACTCCTTTAAGGAAGTCCTAGTTAAATATAACACAGTTGCGTATTCCAAGAAACATAAATAGTTCCAAATAATGTTTACACTTAAAACACAGTTTCAAAAGAAGAGAATATATATAGTTCAGGGTCGGACTGGAGAGTTCATGAATTTGAATGGTTGTTTGCAGATCTCATATAAGCGAGTAGGTAACATTATCAGTGCTAATAACTATGGGATTGTCTCTCTGTTAGCTTGCCATTCCAGTTTTGGTGGGGGTGAATTGATGATATTACCTAGTCCAATAACTAAATGCTTGCAAATGGCCAAACATAGACAGCATCGGGGACTCCACAAGACATTGGTTTGGTTGTTTTTGTAAATTTTTCCTTAGCTATCAATTTATTGCTGTCAAGAACTTGATTTTTAATTTTTTTTCCATAGCATATCTATTCTCTAAAGGATTTCATAAATAAATTCAATCAGCAAATCAAAGCTGAATTCTTTCTATTCATTTTCACAATGCCTGTATTTGACTTACATTTTATGTAAGTAACAAATATCATACAACAAAATCTTAAAAGTAACAAGATACTGTTCCAACTTTGAAATTTATTGTATTTACCAGATGACAAAAACTGGTATCTGTCTTAAAAACAGTTTGTGAAAAGCTGGTTTTAGAGGGAAATCGATTAAGAAAATGAATTGGAGTATACATTGTGAATTCCAAAATGTAGATAGGTAATATATTGGTAGAACATAACACATATAGAAAGATATGCCAAATCATTTTTTATTGACTTCTCACAGTAAAAAGATGGAAGGTATGGTATTTCCCAAATGAAGAAAGAGATTCTAATTAATAATTGTAATTCTAAATTCTAATTAATTCACAAATTATTTGAAATTAAGGGTGAATGGTAATGCACTATTATTTAAATAAAGAATACTTTAAAACTTATTTAGGCAGTTAAGCTCTCCAAAAATATTTCCAAGACATCTCTTCACATTGGTTACTAGAAAAGACTGACTTTAATGTTTGGTTTCACGTTGGTTACTAGAAAAGACTGACCTGCTTTTTGTGTTCCAGGTATGCAGCCTTGAAAGATGGATTTAAAAAAAAAATACTGGTAGTACTAAGGGAGTAGGCTGGAGTATTTATAGGCTGCAATATGAGTTAGGCAATAGAAACAATTAAAGAATACAATGGCCATCTAAAACTACCCTATTTATTTTTAGGGTGGACTCCTTGAAATAATCAGATCTAGAGTCAGCCACAAATTTTAAGGGAAAATTATTGCATATAATTTTCCCTATTTATCTCCTTATAAATCCCACATTACAACTTCAAACTGTTTCCATAGTGTTGTGATATCTATTTATAGGTAATTGTATATAAATAATCAATAATCAACTGTATAAAACACAGTTAAGGAATACCATAATTTAATTGTGGTCAAGACCAATGGCAAGTCTTTTTGCAAGCCATGCCTTGTTTAACCAATCAACTAGAAACATTTATTTTCACTATTTAGAAACATAATTGTGTTTAGCAATCACAATTGGGATTGGCAACTCTGTTGCTAAGTGAGACTGTTGCTAAGAAGATTACATGACCATAATTGACTATAATTTTCCCATTCACCCACCCTTTAAAATGTTTGCCCCAGTGATACTGGGACATCTGGCAAGACCAATCAATTTCATGCCTTCAACTTTTGTTTCACTTCCAAACACTCTCCACCTTTGAAATGCTCACCTTGGTGTTGGGATAATTAACAAGACAGAAGTAATGTTTGCATATACATTCATTTGACAATATATATTACAAGAAACTGATCTACAGCAGGGGTCACCAACCTTTTGGAACTCAGGGACCACTAAATTCATAATTTTAAATCCTGTGGATCACTAATATGAGCTGCCTAATGACTGGCTGGGTGGTTGTGGCTAGGTGTTCATGTGACTGAGTGGGTGTGGCCAACTCAATGTCACTCATGTTGAGGGGCCCCTCACCAGCTTCTACTCATCCCTCCCCTCCCAGCCACTCCTTGCCTCCCCACCTGGGCTCCTTAGGGCCCCAACAGGAAGCAGTTGTTGCAACTAAACAGCCACCACAAGAAGGAATTGGCAAAACAGTTCGGTTCAAATTGGATCTGTCTGAGAAGATCCATCTCAGTCAGCAGGAGCATCTCATTGAGGGCTAAAGCATAGGTTTTCCAAGCAGAGAAAAGACTTGCAGGAGTGCAAGGTCAGGTACTGGCACCTGGAGGCTTAGCAGGCTGAGATGGTCAGGCAGTTCCAGGCCATGATACAATCCCACTGGAACAATGTCCTCTGCCTCTTCACCACTAGCGACACTTCCCTCCAGCCTTCGCTCAAAGACCTGCACCAGGAGGCTGAAGCAGACTCCAAATTTGAATTTCTGTCCCCCGCTAACCCACACAAAAAAACCCAAAAGGGGAAGACTCTCTGCAGCAACACAAATATTCATTGCACGTATCTGTCCCAGGGGCTGTAGTTTGAGGACCCCTGATTTAGTGCAATATAAAAAATGCAAATAATTTTTCTGCAGACCACCAAAATTTTCTCATGGACCACCGGTGGTCCATGGGCCACAAGTTGGTGACCACTGATCTATAAGGTTTAGCCCAGGGGTGAAATGTAAAATTTGTTACTCCCAGCTGTGTTGCCTGATCATCAGAGCCTTTTCAAAGCATTTTTAAAACCACCTCTTCCACGGAAGATGTTGCAGAAAAAAAATGCTTTGAAAAGCCTCTGAGATCCCAGCTGAGCCGCGCGATCATCAGAGGCTTTTTTTTACTTTTAAAAGCATTTTTTTGGCGGAAGACGTAGTAGAAAAAATGCTTTTAAAAGTAAAAAAAAAAAAGCCTCTGATGATCATGCGGCTCAGCTGGGCATAGTTGGGGGTGGGGGGTGCAGGGATTTTTGCTACCGGTTCTCTGAACCACCCATCACCATTGCTACTGAACCGGAAGCATTTCATCCCTGGTTTAGCCTATAGTTATATTTAAATTAGCTTCCAAGTAGGAATTATTAAAGGTAAAAATGTAATAAAAATATTAAACTAAAAATACATTGGGATAGTAAGAAAACAAGAACTGTAACAGATGGTTTGCATATTTAATGTGAAAACCCTCTAAAAAGAATACTATCAACAAACTTTCAAATGTATTTGTAGGCCAGGAGGAAAGCACCATAATGTTTATTTACAACAATTATATAACACCCCAATCAGATTGATTTTGGGAGATATGCAAGAAAACCAACAAACAAAATATTAGAAAGAAATGAAAAACCACACTAGTCAGTAATTACATAATATTGAAAATAGATATATGGACACATAAAATCTAAAGATCTATTGAAACAACATGAAAGGGCAGATGTGTATATGGGGGAGAGAACTAAGATAAATATGATCCTATGTGAATGATCAGAAAGAACTGATTAAGAAGCAGAAAAGAAGTAAATGAATATTCTGCTTTTAAATAAACTAAAAATAACTGGACTATTAAATAGCTGTCAGCAGTTATAGAATTGAATAAATAAACAAATGCACAAGATAGAGACATATTGCTATTTCATTATGCAAGTATTTTAATTTGCATAAATTAGTGCTTTCTTTGCTATAGACAAGAAAATGGGCCAGAGCACTTTCAACCTCATAGATCTTTAAGAATTCAAAAGATGCACTATTATCCTTCAACTATCTTTTGATCAAAAAAATCAAGTACAATGTGTCAATGAAAAATTATATTTAGCCCAATGAGACAATAGCTGAAGTAGTGGGAAAAGGATAACTAGATTCCATATAGCCAAAATCATAAGAGAACAAATAATATGATCAAACTTCTACTTCCTTCTTCTCAATATACAACATTAAAAACAATCTATCTCCTTAGACACTTAGCCTTGTAATATTTAGAAGAGTCAAAGAGGCCTTTTAAGTATTATATATACATAAAAGCAATCCAAAGACATACTACTTAAACTCTACAAAGTGAATACTAATGGGTTTCTTTTATAACTATGGTAAAATACCAGAAGAATCATACATAATTTCCTCAAAACTTTGTTAATTCCTTCTCTTCACACATTATACCATTTTAGGGAGGGGAATGAGAGAGAAGCTGATTCAAAGGGAGGCCAAAAGTCCCTTCCTTGTTTTACTACGGCCAGTATCACAAGAATATAAGGCTTGTTTCACAATAAAGTCTTGCTAATAGGCATTTCAGTCAACTTTGAAGTTGTTCATTTAAAACTTTCAGCCATATATGGACTTCAGAAGCCATCTCTACTTCTGAAGACCTCTTTATAGCTATGAAGAGGAGTTTAAATGAACCCTGCCTTGGAACCATTAGTAAACCAGCATATAAATTTTAAATGTCAATTGTTTTGAATTCAAAATGTGCATTTTGAATTCAAAGCAAATTCAAAATGAACCATAAAGCCTGTTTTGAATGCAAAACATTTTACACCTGTAGCCTGCTCAAAATAATATGCTCCAAATTCAAAACAGGCTGAATTATAAAACATTTCATGTATTTATATAGGAATTCTATGCAAATGCACCAAAGCAAATGTCAGAGAGATCTGAAAGCTCTGACTGGATATTATTTAAACTGCTTTTCTGGGCCACAGAGATGTTATTCAAAATGATTACCCACTGTCTTACATATTGAATAATGTGTATTTTGGTCAAAGCTACTGTTTAGCTTCTTTATTAATATAGTTACAGTCTGGGAAAAGTAACAGTTTAAAAAAAGCTTCTACAGCAGAGTATTTGTTTGCTTATCATTCTGTCAGGAAAGCTTTCCATTACCTAGTGCCCATTTTTACTACCCAATTAAATTAGATTAATTGCCAAACCATAGCCTCAAGAAACCTTGGCAATGAACTCATGGTTAGCATACAGATAAATGGCAAAAACTAAAAAACAAAACAAAAACAAAAAACAAATGTAAAACTTTCAGCTAAACTGAGCTCCCCACCACCACAAAAAAAATCACACTTCCCCAAAATCAAAGTGGGGAAAAAACACAATAGTTTTACTGAACAGACATGTGACTGCTTCATTTCAACTCCAGTCTCAAACGGAAGCAAAGTGAATCACTGTTATATTATCCCTTGATGACCACCTCCATAAACAGTGGCAATGAAAAGGCCCTAGAAACAGCACATCATTTCCTTGAGCTCCATATGACAGCAAGCTCTGAGGACAAAAGAACTGGTCCTGGCAAGCCATGTGTCTGCATTCCAGAGACAGTGAAATGGTAAAGAACAGGATAGCAGAGACTCACAAGCAGTCATTGCAACTGCACAAGAGATTATCTACACAGTTTTTACTCCAGCCCAGAACATACACCAGTTTGATCTTACAGTCTTCTCCTTGTCCTCCTTTACCTTATTTGACACTCTTCCATGTGTACCGCGGTGTGAAATTCTGAAATGAGCATGTGGATGGAAGAGGCTGAGGACTAGAAAGAGAGAGAGAGCGAGAGAGCGAGCGAGTGGGGAACAAAGAGACCAAGCTCTTTCTCTCTGGCCTGCCCTCACCGTATCTAGAGCTCGGCCTAAACAAAAGCAACGAAAGCAACGAACAGGAGGCTGTAAAAAAGAAAAGTCCCTCTCTCTGTCACGCATACACAGAAACAGGAAACGAGCCACCGAGGCATGAGAAGATGCTGACGAGAAATATTTCGCCCAGAGGAAAGGGAAGAATTAACACTAGAATTAAACGGAAGGCTGCCCAGATTATCCTAACCATCCACTGGATTCACGAGGCGACAGCAGTACTGTTATTTGGGGCTCTGGCTACACGCACTGTTGCCTGGAGATGAACCGAGGAAAGAAGAGCCGAGGAAGGAGGAGGGCGAAGTCTTCCATAGCCCTCCCCGCACGGCTCCTGGACTGACACCTGTGACAGAGGGAGAAGCCGACAGCAAGAAGCCGAGTTTTGGATTACGGTGGGCGTTAAAGTACCCGCCGGAGGCGCTTCCTTCACCACGGCTGCCGGGCGAGAGAAAAGACGTCGAGCTCCGCCCCCACAAAGGGAACAGCAGCGACCGCAGAGAGCCCCGGCTGGCTGGGAAGTGGGACCCTCCTGCGGTCTCCCCAACTTTTTCCCCAACCTCTGCCTCCTCGCTCTATTACCGTTGTGAGTAGTGGCCTCATCTGCTCCCCGGCCCGCTCCTCCTCCATGGCGTGCCCTAGACGGACAGCGCTGGGAGTCGAGGTCTGCGCTCGCTGCGTAGGGTGAGAGTGGGAGGGTTTGGGGGGGGAGAGGAAACGTCGCGGCTCCGGCAACAACGAGGCTTTGACTTGGACGGCCGCTTCTGCTCTTGCTAGAGCCTAGCCGGCTCGCGCCTAACCGCGCCCCTCGGCCGCCCGATTGGCAGCAGGCCTAACCAATCGCCACGACAATGCAGCTCCTCCTCTACGCGGAGAAGAGGCGCTGAGAGAAGAGGCGGAGGGTGTAAGGGACTTTCGGAGGGTAAAGGGGATTAAAACGCGACCTTTCTCCGCGCTCAAGGGGAGACGCTTCAGGTGACCGTGGCTTTCTCTCCTGCTTAGAAATAGAAGTCCCACTGACCGGGATTTTTTTTTTTTGGTCTTGTCTCGGAGCTAAACTAAACGAGAGATTTCAGGGTGCAATCGCTTTCTTTTGGAAATGGGTCTCCATTTGTGGGACAGCTTCCACGGCATTCTGCCCTAAAAGCTGTCGGACCCCCATTTTGCTCAGACTATGGATAGGTTGGTCGCTCCAAGTTTCCTAGGAGCCAGACCATTTGTTTAATTGAATAAAAGACGACTAAAGTAACCACAATTTACTCGTTGAAAAATAGCCAAAACTTTTGCATCATTAGCTCAAGATTATTGCAATCTGGATGCACCTTCGGTCCAGTTCAGATTAGTAATGATAGGGGTCTCTTCGTTTTAGCGTGGAATCGGGCACAGAATGTGGAGACTGCTCCAAAGTCACCAAGTGAGTTTGGGGAGGGTGGGCAGAGAGATGTTACAGAGTTCGCTTCCTGGCTCAAAACAATGGGAAACTTTTTTTCCTATCAACTATGGTTGGAAAAATGATGGAAACGGTCACAAAAAGATATGTTGAGATTCTCAGCTTTTGGGGGAGTAATAAATGTTGGGTTTTGTCAGATTTTCTGATATTGCTTTTTGGCAGTAACAATTGTTTCCTGAACATAATTGTAAATAAACTGTCTCAGACTGTTCTCTTAAAACAGAGTTCTTATAAAATTGAGCATTAAGTAATATGCTAACTTACATTTCAAAACTTTGAACTGGAAGAATCAGCAAATGTATGAAACTTTAGTGACTAGACCAATATTTAGTAAGATATTTAGTATATTCCACTGCTGGTTGGCGTTTATATCCAAAGAAACATGCAAAGAATTGTAGCCTTCCATTAAAATGGAGTCTTCTGTGAACATAATGTACTAGCCAGGAGCAAATATATCTTTGAATATCTATCAGTTCCATTCATAAATTAGTTTGATTAACAAATAAGATGTAAACAAGCTTAACATGGTTTCTTCCCTTGCAAATAAAACCTTATCTTTGTTTCATTAGCTGCATCTCCTCATAAACAGACTCAGTGGGCGCATGCAACTTTATGGTTTAGTGAGACATATTTGGATACTTTTAAGTAAACAATGCAAACCAATTTGCTGTAGTGATTAAGGCATCAGGCTAGAAACCCCTTGGACACCTTTGAACAAAAGAAAAAAGTATACAATATTTCAGTATGCTAGCTATTTATTTATTTATTTATTTATTTATTTATTTATTTATTTATTTAATTCAATTTGTATACTGCACAGTGCACAGCCAGAACTAAAACACATATCAATACAAAATTTTAAATTTTAAAAGAATTACATAACTTTAGCCCAAAATTTAAAACATTCAAACTAAAACCCATTGACAATTTAAAAAGCTTAAAAAGGGGGGGGGGTTACGCCAGCCCTGCTTGATGGAAGGGAAAAGTTTTTAGGGCACGGCGAAAGGCCCGGAGATCTGATATCCTTCATATCTCCAGGGGCAAATTGTTCCAGAGGGCAGGAGCTGCCACAGAGAAGGCCCTCCCCCTGGGGGTCGCCAGCCGACATTGCCTGGCCGACGGCACCCTGAGGAGTCCTTCTCTGTGGGAGCGTACTGGTTGGTGGGAGGTGATCGGTGGCAGAAGGCGATCCCGCAAATACCCAGGTCCTATGCCATGGAGCGTTTTAAAGGTGGTAACCAACACCTTGAAGCGCACCTGGAAGACCACTGGAAGCCAATGCAGCTCACGCAGGAGAGGCGTCACATTTAAAGCCTGTTCCTCTATAATGAAATTATAGAGCAATTGAAATTATAGAGAAATGAAATATGTTAGAGCAATTAATTACTCTGTCTGAAAATATCTTCAGATGTGACCAGAATCTTCTTCAGCCGTTTTTATTGCATCTTACGAATAAAAATAAAAAATATGACTGTTTATACAATGACTGTTATACATGTTCTTCAATAGCACATTATCTATCCCGTATTTGTTCTTTTCCCTTTTCAAGTATTAATTTGAATCAATGTCAGCCTTTCTTCAGGGGACAGAAGTTAAAGTGTAACTGCCAAAAAGGCTTTTTTAGATGGGGTATATGATACTAATGTACATAGGAAATAAATTAGACAACATTGTGTTATTTATAAATATTGTGAAAAAATGTAATTCAAAATGCAGCAATTAGAGCTTTATTATAAAACTATATGCAAAATAGCGAGCAAATGTAGGGTTTGCTAATTATTTTATGCCAGTTAATAAGTTACTGTTTCTAATAAATACTTCCATTATTCAATAATATCGCAGATGCTGACTTTACTTGTTTTTGGAAATACATGATCTTCATCTTAATAACAATAATTTGATGGCTTGTTGGAGGTGAATTTACACACCTATTTAAAATTACTGATCCAAGACATAATCTAGTGTTAAACTGGTAGTCTTCAATTTATACCATTCATTTAATGATCATTCGAAGTTACAACATCACAGAAAAAAATGACTTATGACTTGTTCACACGACCATTACAACATCCCCTAGTCATGTGACCAAATTCAGACTTTTGAAAAATTCTATATATTTATGATGGTTGCAGTATCTTGGGCTCATGTAATCATTGAAAAATTGTAAAATTGAAAGACAAAAAGGACTTGTATTGTAAGTGGAAAGGGGGGACAAATAACTAAGGCAGAATATCAGCAAATAGCCTGAGCTTGTAAAGATGAACTGAGAAAAGCTAAGGCTCACAATAAACAAAGGCCGGCGAAAAAAGTAAAAACAACAACAACAACAAAAAAAGCTTCTTTCAACATGTTAAAAACAAGAAAAAAGTCAAGGAAACAATTGGTCCATTGCTGGGAGAAAGTGGCAAGAAGGTGACAAGCCACAGGGAGAAAGCAGAACTACTTAACTCATTTTTTGCATCTGTCTTTACACAAAGGGAAAAAACAGTCCAACCTATCAAAAACAGCACCACAAAAAACAGATTAGGAACACAAGTTAATATAGGGAAGAAAATGGTAAATGAACACCTGTCTACCCTAGACGAGTTCAAATCACCAGGACCGGTTGGATTCACCCCAAGGTTCTGAAGGAGCTGGCAGGCGAGATCTCAGAACCACTGAACTATATCTTTAAAAGATCCTGGCGCACTAGGGAACTGTCAGAGAACTGGAAAAGAGCTGATGTAGTTCCCATCTTTAAAAAAAGGGGGGAAAATAGATCCAGGAAACGATAGACAGATCAGCCTGATCTCAATACCAAGGAAGATTCTGGAAAAGATAATCAAACAATGAATCAGTGAACACCTAGAAGCAAACAAAGTAATAACCAAAAGCCAACATGGATTTGTCAAAAAGATATCATGACAGACTAATCTTATTGCATTCTTTGACAAAGTGACAAAATTAGTGGACCAGAAGAGTACTGTCCATATAATTTAATTGGACTTCAGTAAGACATTTGATAAAGTAGATCATAAACTACTACTAGATAAAGTAGAAAAATGTGGGTTAGGCAGCATCACCACCAGATGGATTTGTAACTGGCTGACCAAATGCACTCAACATATAGTCCTCAATGAAACTGCATCTACATGGAGGGAAGTATGCAGTGGAGTACCCCAAGGCTCTGTTTTAGGCCCAATATTCTTCAACATCTTCATCAATGACTTGGACGAGGGATAGATGGGAAACTCATCAAATTTGTGGATGACACCAAGCTGGCAGGAATAGCCAACACTCTGGAAGATGGGCTTAAGATATAGAAGAATCTTGACAGAGTTTAACATTGGGTGCTATCTAACAACATGAAATTTAATGGTGAAAAAGTCAGGTTCTACATTTAGGCAAGAAAAACAAATTGCACAGGTACAGTATATGTGGTACCTCACTCAATAGTAGTGACTGTGAGAAGGATCTTGGAGTCCTAGTGAGCCTTTTTGGTGCAGCAGCTACCAAAAAAGCCAACACAGTTCTACGCTGCATAAACAGAGGGATAGAATCGAGATCACGTGAAGTGTTAATACCATTTTATAATGCCTTGGTAAGGCCACACTTGGAATACTGCATTCAGTTTTGGTTACCACGATGTAAAAAAGACGTTGAGACTCTAGAAAGAGTGCAGAGAAGAGCAACAAAGATGATTAGGGGACTGGAAGCTAAAACATATGAAGAGGGGTTGCAGGAACTGGGTATGTCTAGTTTGATGAAGAGAAGGACTAGGGGAGACATGATAGCAGTGTTCCAATATCTCAGGGGTTGCCATAAAGAAGGAGTCAAACTATTCTTCAAAGCACATGAGGGTAGGACAAGAAGCAATGGATGGACACTAATCAAGGAGAGAAGCAACTTAGAACTAAGGAGAAATTTCCTGACAGAACAATTAATCAGTGGACCAACTTCCTCCAGAAGTTGTGAATGCTCCAACACTGGAAGTTTTTAAGAAGATGTTGGATAACCATTTATCTGAAGTCGTGAAGGGTTTCCTGCCTAAGCAGGGGGTTGGACTAGAAAATCTTCAAGGTCCCTTCCAACTCTGTTATTCGTTTGACAAGTAAAGTCCATAGAAAGTCAGATTCGCTTACCAACTGTGTTACTAACTTAACAACTACAGTGATTCACTTAACAACTGTGGCAATAAAGATTGTAAAATGGGGAAAACCTCACTGAATAACTGCCTTGTTTAATCACAGAAAGTTTGGGCTCAATTGTGGTCATAAGACTCAGTGATTTTCTTGCTAGGAAGAGCTTTTCTCTGTTCCAGATGGCATCTTTTCAAGGATCTCTTGAATCAGTTCTTAAATGAACTTTATATTGTGATATTCATTAATTATTTTTTCCAGAAATTGTTGCATTCTGCAAGGTGTATCATGTACATGGAAGACATCAGAACAGTAAGTTCATTGATTAAATGGAAGTGTGGAATGGCCTGAATAGCAATAGCAATAGTAATAGCACTTAGACTTATATACCACTTTACAGGACTTTATAGTCCTCTCTAAGTGCTTTACAGAGTCAGCATATTTCCCCCAACAATTTGGGTCCTCATTTTACCCACTTCAAAAGGGTGGAAGGCTGAGTCAACCTTGAGCCTCGTGAGATTTGAACTGCCAAATTGCAGGCAGCCAACAGTCAGCATGAGCACGAGCTCGTCAAGAATCAGAGTTTGAGTGCCGCCATGTGTGCTGCGCTCCCTGGATTGGTGGACTTCGCAGGCCATTCAGAAAGGGTGTTACTTCAGGGAACCCCGCAGAGTGGTAGTAACTTCAGATGCCAGTCTGTTGGGCTGGGGCGGCCATTGTGGGTCTCAGGTAGCTCAGGGCCGTTGGTCTCATCTAGAACTCACCCAACAGATCAATTGGTTGGAGCTTTGAGCAGCTCGTCTGTCCTTGCAGGCCTTTCTTCCACAGGTGAGGGGACAGCATGTACTGCTCCTCACAGACAACACAATGACAAAAGCCCATATAAACTGACAAGGGGGGACTCGTTCCCAGCCTCTGATGCCAACTTCCACTTGTTCTTCCCATCCGTGCGCCAATGACACAGCCAAAGCATGCGTCTAGCAGTCACAGACGAGGCCATGGCCCTGGCAGAGAACCTAGCGGCTGCTAAGGTGGCATCCGCCGTATACTCAGCTGCTGCAATGAACTTGGAAAAGTCCTGATGGGCCCGGACGTCATCCGGTGCCAAATGGCCCTGCAGCTGGCGAAGCCACCAGACCAACGCTCTGGTGAGGAAGGAAGCTGCAGAGGACGCTCTCACTGCCCACGCATCAGCCTGATGTGCATGACGAAGCGCTGTCTCCTCCCGCCAATCCTCAGCCTTCAAGGCATCCTCAGCATCCGGCGGTAGAACTGAAGAAGAGGTGAGCGCCGCCACCGGGGTATCTACTTTGGGAACCTCCAACAAATTAATCATATCTGCATCAACAGTGAAAAGCTGGTTGTCAATGCTCGAGGCTCTAGGAGCCACCGCTGGGGCCGCCCACTGTCTCCGTATCATGTCCAGAAACATTCCCGGAATGGGAATGGTGTCTGCCTCCACTGCCTGTTCTGTGAACAAGTAATCATCCTGGTCCCCACCACCAAAGGTTGCCAATGAAGGGTCTGGGCCCAAACGAGCTGTAGCCCTAGCCTTAGATAAGAGAAACTTTAAAAGGGCTGGATTAAATAACCCCTTAAAGGCGGGTCTAGGGGCCTGTTCGTGTTCTGCATCAGAGAAATCACCCTCCCCTTGAAAGTTCTCAGCCTGATCAGATAGTTCAGATGGAGAAGGGGAAAGCTGGTATTCCTCTGGCACCTCCATATAGTACTGAGGCTGAACCTGTGGTTGGAAAGGAAACATCTGGGCCAAAGCTTGGGACTGCAATTGCATGCCGTCTGCAATGCCCTTTTGAATTGCCTGTTGCACCCAGGCCTTCACAAAATTGGGGACCTCTTGCTGCTCCCCTTCCCCTCGGCGGAGACCGGCTGCCGTGGGAATGAAAGTGGCTTCAGGTATTTGTGCCACCAAAGCTCATTATGTATATATAATGAAACAAAGGAGAATCCGCTTTATATCTATTTCAGTTGATAAAAGGTTATAAAATTCCTTAAATGTATTTTGGACTAGACGCCACATATAATTGCTCTTCAATTATCAAACATAGACATGTATCTTGGTTGTCCTTTAAGAGAGGAAGAACATGATTTAAAATATGAGTGGTTTTCATGATGAATTATCTCAGTAGAGAGTTGCTCCAGTTTAGAGCTTTTAAATATGCTCAAGCTGAGTCCAGGAAATTTCCCTGTGATGAAATGTATGATTGGACACAAGCCGTGTATGATCTTTTGGACACCAGCAAGTAAATAAATGGTTATATGAAATATTTTTCATTTATAAAGTTTTTAAAATAATTTTTATTATAGATAATTTTGATCACACTCATTCCAAACTTGATTTAAAGTTTCCAAAATTCAAATTTCTATCTAGCCAACTATAGACTGAAGGACTCCAAGGATCTCAGTTTTAATCCTGGATATCACCTATTTAAGGGGGGAATCCTATAGTACTGGTTTACAATATGCAATCTTACGTATGTTCTCCAGCACAGAACAAGCAAAGCCAAAACTGACAAATGCTGGGAACTGAAGTTCTACAACAGTTGGAGAGGTTTTCCAATAACTCCATTTTTTTTTACTCTCAAATTCTTGAATAACAGCTGTTTTATATATGCAGATGTCAGTTTGGTACAGTAGTTCAAGTGTGGGTCTACAAACCAGGAGACTGAGTTCTTGGTCTCCTTTAAAGCCGGTGACTATGAGTGACTATGACACACACTCTAGTCAACTCATCTCACAGGATTATTGTTGTGGAGGAATATAAGAAGCAGGAGTTTGGTTTATGTTTGCTGCCTTGGACATCAAATATAAAGAGGTTGGGATAAAATCTAATAATAAAAATAATGGCTGGATAAATAAAACATATTAAGGCAAAATTTTTAAAATGATGACTTAATCCCTTCTCTATACATGGTATGTATTCAGCTATTATAAAACTGTACTTTACATATTTCCTAAATAAGTATTTCAGGTGTTTTTTTTTAAACCCTCCAACTTCTGGATCATGAAAACGTTATTCTTCTTGTATTTATTTGCTTAGTGAAGCATAATTGCTACTAAATTCTCTCCTAAATAAAGGAGCTGCATATTACACAAGATCATTTATGTTGTATGTAAGTTCCATGGAGTTCAGTATCATGTAATTAAGTTAAATAAAATGTTAATTGAAACCATATTTAACTTATAAATCAGGTCTTTTTAATCTATTATACAATATACAATTGCATAATTTCAATGTTCCATTTATGGATAAATCTGCCAAGAGAAACCTGATCTAGGGAACTCATAAGAAAAGTTGCCCAAAAGTATGCTGGTAAATTAAGAAGACTACTCCTTAGCTTGAGGCCAGTTGCTAAGGAGGAGATTTAAAATACTCGTAATGACAACACAAAGCAGAATGAAAAACCTGTTTGTAAACCAACATGAGCTATGAGGCCTCATGCTATATACCTTTTCTCTCAAATTTCATTTCATGATATTTTAAATTTATGTTAAGCCAACAGTTTGCATTTCTAATTTTTTATATTAATTTTTATTAAAAATTAACAATTGCAACAATAAATAATGTAAACTTAAAATAAAAAAATAGAATGTGCCAAAAAGGAAAATAAGAATAAAATAAAGAAAAAGAAAAGAAATATGTAAAGAAATAATTTTCCTCTACATTACAAATATAAACATTGATACAAGTAACTTCTTATCTTCTCTTAAATAAAATAAATGATCTCGTCATCCCGTATCCCATCTCTTATCTATAAACAAATTCATAAAACCTTATCATTTCAGTCCTATGTTAGTAAAAGTCCATTAGAAGTTCTTAGAAATAATGAAATACTTATTTTAATCAGTATATTATAGACAAAATTTATATTCTTTCTTCTAACAACCTTGATCTTTAGTCACTTCAAGTAACGCCTTGAACTTGAATTATTTTCATTATTTTTTCTTTGTACATTCTCACAAAATTCTTCAAGTTTTAACAAACCTCTTTTGTAAATCCAGTACTGGAAAATTGTCCAAGTCACTCTCTTGGTTTATTCAAATATTTCTAATATTAAGACATGAGTCAGTTTCTTTTCTATCTCCAATATAACATCTCTTTTTCCTGGCATTCTTGTAATATCTTATGCCTTCTAGTTTTAAAGCCTTCCATCCTTTCTAAGGTAGGTAAATTGAGGACCCAGTTTGTGGGGGCAATAAGATGACTTTGTGTAAAATATACAAAAGTATGAAGGCTATTGCTTAACGCATTGTAAGCCACCCTGAGTGTCCGGAGAAGGGTGGCATATAAATCAAATTTAATTTTAAAAAAAAAGTGTAGTCTGTGTTCTCTGAAGAAGTATGAAATGATCTCTGGGACTAGAGTGCATGGAGAAGGACAGAAGAGATCTTTATCAATGTAAATCTAAATCATTCCAAAAACCCTGACAGCCTTGAGGCTGCAGAACAGGAAGTATATTCTGCCACAACCATGCAGAATGAAAACCTATGGATGATATACACATATATTTAATTTATGATAGGCACACTTGCCTTTTGTAATCAGATACATCAGACCAAAAGTTGGTATATCAGCTTACAGTCTATAAAATCATTTATAGACTGTAAATATTTGAGCTTGGACTTCTTTGTATACAAATATCTCTGATATGTAGAAAAATTGAATCCCTCTATAAATGATAAGTAACATCCTAGTGGAAGTTCCACTAGATTTGTATGGAACATTTTCTCTTCCTCTCTGTCTTCCATGCAACCACATGATATGTTTGTTAAGATATGTGCCTTCCCTAATTTAACTGAGATTTATGGTGGGAATGACCAGTGTGCATAAACCTGAGAGTTCAGTTTTCCTCTCTTTTTCCCCTTGCTTTCGTGTGTGTGTGTGTGTGTGTGTGTGTATGTGAAAGTCTCTTTGTTGCCTCAAGGTAAATGTAACACTTAAATGTCTCTGATCTCTAGGAGAAAATAATAATAATTAAATTGTTAGAAATAATGTTGAATTAAGCAATGAAAATGCCTTCATACTGAGCTTGCCTGGCCAGCAGAACAGGATGAAGTTTTCTTCCCTCTCTGTACTTTTAAGAACAGCCCAAGGTTATTAAGTTAATTTACAGGAAAATTTCATTCTTACGTTTACTGTATGTTTTTATTTGTCCATCCTTCTTTTGAAGCATATGAGTCCAGGTTTTTTTTCTCATCTGTGATGTCCCATTTTGTTATAACTGGGTATTATTTTTTTTCTTCCTCAAACCCTGCCTGCAAGCTATCTACCCACCCCCACTCTATCTCTCCATCTCTTATTCTCCTACAATGCATTTCCTCACCAACAAAGGGGGAGGGGACCCTGTTCTCATGTCTTTCAGCCCTGCACAGATGACTCTGCAACCTGTGGAAACAGGTAATACTGATCCAGATGCTGCCTCCAGACAAGACTTCCATCCATTTGAACTGGAATTGGGTTTGGATCCAGCCCTCCACCTGAAAGCCATCACAGCAACCAGAGTGGAGCAGATCTTCCCAAGCCTGACTGATCACCCTTACCACAAAGCCAAGCCTAATGCTAGCCAGTAGACATGAAAGAAAGGACCCTGAGATGGACAAATAAAGACTGAAAGACTCTTTTCAATCCTCAAAAGACAGTTGTAAAGACTATGGAGGGAGGGTAGAAATTCATTGTAAGGGTTTTTTCTGTGCTTCATTCATAATTTTAACTGATCAGTTAAATGGATTCTTGGAGAGATTACATTTGGGAGTGATGGATACAGCAAGTTCTGAACACCTTAGATGTCTGTCTGGTGGGAAGGAAATTTGTCCAGAATGTCTGTATTGCCTGTTTTTTAGAAGTAGCTGCATACTCATGCGTGCATACAGAGACACCCCATTCAGAATTATACTGAAACTATCCCCTTCACCTGCCTCCACACAAACATTTTTGCTCTGTGACACTAAGGCCCAAGCAGTCTTATCTTCCTTTTAATTCCATGCGGGAAGGGCATGCCCCTCAGGCAATTCCCTCACTTGAAGATAGCAGAAAAGAGATCTTCAAAGCCCAAGCCCTGATTGTGACTCACAAATGATGCTGCCCAGCTGCCCAGTAAAGCAGGATATGTTGCACTGGTGGTCTCATGAGTAGGAGTTCCAAGGCTCATTAAAAAGCAATGGCTAACCTCACTTTGGCCTCAGAAAAGTAAGAGCTAGGACAGGTTTAGTAACCATTGCTTGGAAATGGGCTTGGAAACCATGGCTGTAAAGAATTTTGGGACTTGTGCTTGCTTGAAACCTGACTGGAAGCTCACAGAAAGTGACATCAAACCTCTGAAAATAATTGACATGGAAAATTGAATACTGTAAATTTCTTTCCAGAACTTTTGTCCTGGTTGCTAGGCCTTCATCACTGAAAGTTCCCCTTTTTGGGGCCAAGGGATACTTTTCTGCTGCCTCTGTAATTGTACCCCACCCCATACCTGAGCTGCAGTTTCACCCCTCCAAAACATAATGAAAAGAGAAAACAGTTTTCCTTAATGATGGTTCAAATTGACTATGAGTATCAAATATACTGTGACTCTACCTTGGGTTTTGTACTGAGGGTGAAATAATTGGCAAAAATTTGCCCTAGCACAAAAGGGGAGATTGTAGAAGGTTAGCATCCACCCCCCTCCTAGAAGAATGAAATATTCTATATATAGGAAATAATAAAAAGGCAGAATATTATATTTCCCTAAAGAAGAAACATTTTTCTAAAGACAAACTCAGAGCCTCAGCTCCCTGCCCCCACCAGCAGATATTTTTGTGCCAACATATCTACAAGACAAAGGCTGGGCCAGATTATCTACAAAACAAAAGACATGGCCCTCAGGACATGATAGGATTATCCCTCACTCAAGATCAAAACAGGACAAAGCCATTAAGCCAAAATAGGAATTGCCCAAAGCCCCATCATTTCATCATCCCAGCAAGATTCAACAAGGCCTGGGAATCAAGACAACCTACAAAGTAACCCTGGCATGGCCCCATGGGAGTCTGACAGTCAATCAGGACCTGCCCTTTCACAGGAACAGGAAGCTCCAAGGCAGGTGATATAAATCAATCTCTCACCATGAGGCTGTCTGGAGGCCGTGTGGATCTGGATGGGGAGAAACAGGCTCAGACTCAAACCTGCCAAGACTGAGTGGCTATGGCTCCTGGCATCTTGGTATAGCCAGCTGGTTCCGTCGCTGGCTATTGGGGGTGAAATACTGGCCCCCTTGGAGAGAGCGCGCAATCTGGGTGTCCTCCTGGATGCACGGCTGTCGTTAGATGAACACATGATGGCTGTGGCCAGGGGGGCTTTTTATCAGGTTCACCTGATGCACCAGTTGCGTCCCTTTCTGGACTGAGATGCCCTGCGCATGGTCACTCACACCCTTGTCACATCCCATCTGGACTATTGCAACGCTCTCTACATGGGGCTCTCCTTGAAGAGCACCCGGAGGCTCCAGCTGGTCCAGAATGCGGCCACGCAAGTGATTATGTGTGCGACTCGACGCACCCATGTGACACCTGTGCGAGCTGCACTGGCTCCCGGTGGTCTTCTGGGTGTGGTTCAAAGTGTTGGTAACACCTTTAAAGCGCTCCATGGCTTAGGGCCTGGATACCTATGGGCCCACCTTCTGCCACCAATAGCCTCCCACCAATCAACACACTCCCACAGAGAGGAGCACCTCAGGGTGCTGTTGGCAAAACAATTTAGGCTGGTGATCCCCAGAGGGAGACCCTTCTCTGTGGGGGCACCCACCCTCTGGAATGAACTACCCTCTGGGATACATACGATTCCCGAGCTCCATATTTTTTGCTGGGCCCTCAAGACCTTGTTATTTCATCAGTGGGCCTGGCTGACTAAAATAAATTCGGACGAGGTATTTTAAATTATGGGTTTTTTAAAGGCCAAGATTTGTTTAATTTTGTTTTAAACGGGTTTTAAATTTTGTGCAGTGTATTGTCTTTTTATCATGGCTGTATACTGCCCTGAGCCCCTCAGGAGAAGGGCGGTATATAAATCTAATAAATCAAATCAAATCAAAACCCTGATGGACATTTATTGCAATAATTCCCAGATGGACATTTCTTCCAACAGGAATAAGAAATTTACTTTTTGAGCATAATTTTCTATATGATTGTTAAACCATTTATTTGGGAGTTTATTTGAGAGAAGATAGCCCTTTGCCAATAATATAAATCTTCATAAAGCATATAAAGCAAAAGTGCTGAATTAGTTATTTTTACTTAAAAGTATTGTGCAAAAGCATCACAATAATATTCCACAGAAGTCTTGATAATGGAAAATGTTATAGAGATCATTACATACAGACACAGTTTGATTTCAGCATCTCATATCATATGACACCACATATATTACCATGTATGGCCTGCAAAGACATTCCTCATCCAAATTCTAAAAACAGGACATGACTTTTAGAACATAATAAGATTTACCTACCACCATTAGAATAGTAAAAAAAGCAAGGTTTACTACATTGGTCTAGGATAGACATGGTATGGATGACAACAGAACTTAGAAAAGATATAGAAGAAGTGGAAATAATGACAAATATGTGAGCAGATCATAACCCAGTAAAAGTAATATGGAAAGGACAATGGACAAGAAAAAGATGGATGACGAACAAATGAATATTAAAAGATAAAAGATTCAATCATTCAGATGATTGAAAAAGAAATGAACGTATTCTTCAGGATAAACACAAAAGAAGAAACTTTTCTTCAAAATCTATGGGATATGGCAAAAGCATACATAAGAGATCTAACAACTGCTTATATGGCGAAGAAAAATAAAAATAAACAACAAGAATGAGACAATCTGCTAAAAGAGCTTAAAGAACGCAAATTTGACCTACAGAAGGATCCTCAAAAGAAATTGACCAAAGGAAAAATAAATTTGATAAAACATAAAATTAATTTGAACACACAAATAGAGATAGTAAGGAAAATTAAGTCAGCAAAGCAAAACCATTTTGAATGTGCGACTAAAACGGGACCTTGGTTGATGTATAAACTGAAAAAAGAAGAAGAAAAGAATGATACACCAATTACAAGATGAGAAAGGAGAGATGCATTATAGAAATGAGGATAAAAAAAATATACCAAATTTTTTTTCAAAACCTACAGTATATGCGCAAGAGGAGATATTTGAAGAAGATATTAAACAATATTTAAATAAATCAGATTTAAGAGAATTAGAAGAGACACAAAGGGAAATATTGAATAGGCCAATTAGTATGATTGAATTAATGGAGGCAAGGAAAAAACAGAAAAATAATAAAACTCCAGGTCCAGATGGCATCCCGGCAGAATCTTATAAATCTTGTTAACAACCACTAGATGAAATTATACTCGAAACTTTCAATGATGCACTTTTGAAGGCCAAAATACTCAATTCTTGGATGGAAGCCATTATCATGCTTATCCCAAAAGAGGAGACAGACCAATCCCAAATTAAAAATTATAGACCAATATCGTTATTAAACGTAGATTACAAATTATTCACATTGATTATTGCAGAAAGACTAAAAAAAGTAATAAATGAATATATTCACTCTGACCAGAACAGCTTTTTGCCAAAAAGACAAATAAAAAATAATATGAGAATAATAATTGATGTATTGGAATACTATGAAGCAAACCCAGACAAACAAATGGCACTAATATTCTTGGATGCACAAAAGGCAATTTAAATTGGAAATTTCGTACTTTACAAATATGAAATTTGGCAATAAATTTGTAAATATGATAAAGAAAATATACTCATCTCAAACAGCAAAAATAACAATAAATGGAGATATGACTGAACAATTTATAATAACAAAAGGAGTGAGAGAGGGATGCCCTTTATCCCCTTTATTGTTCATGCTATCCTTAGAGATACTGGTAAATAAAATTAGAAAAGACAAGGAAATAAAAGGACTGAAAGGTAAAAAAGAGGAATACAAACTTCAAGTCTTTGCCAATGATTTGGTCTTCATCATAGAGCAGCCAATATTGACAGATCCCAAACTATTATCACGAATAGAAGAATACGGGAAGGTAGCAGGACTCAAAATTAACAGGCAAAAAACAAAGGCTCTAATGAAAAACCTCACAAAACAACAAGAGAAAAAACTAGAAGAAAGAATGGGTATACAAATGACAAAAAAAGTAAAATATTTAGGAATATGGCTAACAAATAAAGGATCATTGATTAGAGAAGACAACTACAACAAATTAACAACACAGATAAAGAAAGATCTAGAAATCTGGAACAAACTACAGTTATCATTTCTTGGGAAGATAGCCTCAATCAAAATGAATGTGCTACCAAGAATGTTATTTTTATTCCAAGTGATACCGATAAAATTGGGGAAGATTTTTTTTTAAGATTTTAACAAATTTATAGCGAATTACATTTGGCAGGGGAAGAAAACAAGGATTAAAATAAAAGATTTACAAGACATGAGGAAGAGAGGAGGATTAGCCGTCCCAGACTGGGAAACATATTACAAAGCAACTTCATTGATATGGATTAAAGATTGGATGGAACTAAAAAACAAAAGAATACTGTCATTAGAGGGGTATGATTTACAAAGAGGATGGCATGCTTTCTTGTGGGAGGGAAAAAGTAGACAGCACAGATATTTTCAAAGACATTTGATCAGGGAAGCATTGCTACAGACATGGCAGAGGATAAAAAAGAACCATTATGATAAAATTCCAGAATGGTTATCCACTATGGAGGCACAAATCTACCCAAATGCTCTAGATATTGGTAAAATGAAAACTTACAAAGATCTCTTGAATAATCAAGGGGAATTAAGAACAATAAAGGAATTAAAAGAATTGGGTACAGACATTGATTGGTGGCCCTATATGCAAATAAAATCTAGATACAAGGCAGATTTGGCACAATTTGGATTTCAAAAGGGAACATATGAATTAGATAAAATTCTCCATGGAACAGAGGATAAATTTATTTTAAAAAACCGTATAATTATTTATTAAGATTCAAATTGGAAGAAGAGGTAGTTTATTTATTTATTTATTACATGTATTTATATGCCGCCCTTCTCCTGAAGGACTCAGGGCGGCGAACATAAGTTAAGAAACATGTACAATAAAATCGCATTTTAAATCAAATAACTAATTAATGATAAACAATAAACCCAGAATCAGAGTCAGCCTATTTGCTTGAACAGCCAAGTCTTCAGCTCCCGACGAAAAGAGCGGAGATCAGGAGCCGTCCGGAGCTCGGTAGGTAATTAATTCCAGAGGGTGGGAGCACCCACAGAGAATGCCCTACCCCTGGGCACTGCTAGATGACATTGGCTCGCCGTTGGGATCCTGAGGAAAATAGTTAAAGAAAATATGATAATTTGGGCGAAAATTTTTGGATGCAATATTTAATTAGGCAAATGGGAGAAACTATGGAATATAAATTACAAACTATGTCTGTGCCTTATAAAAAAAATATGTATAAAATATTTTATAGGTGCCATCTCCCACCTGCCGGATTGGCAAAGATGTTTCCAAATACCTCCCCGCTATGTTGGAAATGTAAACATCAAAAAGGAACTTATTATCACATGTGGTGGTCCTGCCAGAAGATAATAGAAAATGTTACAGACATCATTACACACAAACACAGTTTGATTTCAGCATCTCATATCATATGACCCCACATAGATTACCATGTATGGCCTGCAAAGAATCCAGACATTCCTCACCCAAATTCTAAAGACAGGACATGATCTTTAGGACATAATAAGATTTACCTACCATCATTAGAATAGTAAAAAACACAAGGCTCACTACATTGCATACCCTCCTGGAGCATCTCAATCACCAAACCCAGAACCCTATAAAAATCTATCCACTCACTCAGCCATTTTGTCAGCCACCCCAGAAACACGCTGCTGTCATTCAAGTTTCTGGAAACCAAATAAACAGAGACCTTCTTTCCTTGGGCCTGATAGAATTCTGGGACGAATTGTCAGGGACTGCGCTGCAGAGCTATCTGAAGTGTTCACGGATATTTTCAATCTATCCCTGTTGCAGTGCTCTATCCCTACCTGCCTGAAGACATCTATTATAGTGCCAGTCCCTAAGCAGACAGTAGTGGTATCCCTTAATGATTATAGACCAGTAGCTTTAACATCTGTTGTCATGAAATGTTCTGAGAGGCTGCTGTTGAACTATATTAAGGCTAGTCTTCCATCTACTTTGGACCCATGCTAATTTGCATATAGGGATAATAGATCAACTGATGATGCTATGTCTCTTGTTGTCCATACTGTATTGAATCACTTGGAACAACATGGGACATATGCAAGGCTGTTATTTGTGGATTATAGCTCTGCCTTTAACACCATTTTACCCAACAGGTTGTTTTTTAAAATGTCCAATTTGGGTATAAATCAGAGGATTTGCTTGTGGATAAGAGATTTTCTGACAGGTAGGACACAGTCAGTAAGGATGGGATCTTACCATTCCTCTACTCTGATATTAAGCACAGGAGCCCCCCAGAGTTTTGTGCTAAGCCCTTTCCTTTATTCCTTGTACACACATGACTGCACCCCACTGTATAACACTAACGCAATTATTAAATTTGAGGATGACACAACAGTGGTGGGGCTCATTAATAAGAACAATGAGTCTGCTTACCGGAAGGAAGTACAAGGGCTGAAATTGTGGTGTAATGAAAATAATCTCAGCCTTAACACCACAAAAACTAAAGAACTTATAATTGACTTCAGAAGGAAGAGAGAAGTACATCTACCACTGCACATAAATGGTGAGGAGGTGGAGAGGATGGGTAGTTTTAAATTTCTGGACACATATCTCGGAGGACCTCTCATGGACTATGAATGCTAACATGCTTGTGAAGAAGGCACAGAAGGGGCTGTACTTCCTGAGAATGCTCAGGAAGATAGGTCTATCTCAGCATCTACTTCTGTCCTACTATCGCAGCACCATTGAGAGTGTCCTGACATATGGCATTCTTGCATGGTATGGGAGCAGCTCTGTAGTGGACAAAAAGGCTCTACAGACAATCATTAAAACTGCCCAGAATATTATCGGACTCCAGCTACCAGCCCTGGACAACATCTTCGAATCTCGCTGTTTGAGGAAGTTGCATAACATTCTCAGAGACTCTTCCCATCCTGCTTACAATCTTTTTGAACTGTTGCCTTCTGGCAGAAGATACAGAGCAATTAAAATTCGGACCACATGTTTTCTCAATAGTTTTTATCCCAGAGCTATAATTGCACTCAACAATGAACTAAAGGGCCACCATCAGTGAGCTGTTGGACAGTATTACTTGGTCTGTTGTGTGGATGTTTGGGTGGTTTAGGGGTGGGGAATTGTGGTGGGTGGGACAGTATTTGGGAGTTGTTATGTGCGTTGGACCTGGTCTTTGGATGTCAAGTAAATTTCATTGTATGTGTATACTGTGTATACACATACAATGACAATAAAGTTTATTATTTATTTATTTTATTTATTTTATTTTATTGTTGTCAGCCTCCATTTTATTTCCAGTGTTTTTCTTCTGGAACCAGACTTGGTTTTTCTTCCAACACTTTAATTATAACTCACAACATCCCATCCCCAAAAAATTCCAAGCTAAAAGACATTTGTAGAAGGAGGTCTCTGATTAGCTCATGACAATTTCACTCTGGTTCTGTTTCATGAGTACAATAAAACACGGAGGTGTTACAAGGAAGGAAAAATAAGAGCAATAGCTCCACAGTCAAAGTAGCATGGGTTAATCTTGGATGTATTTTATACTGGAATCAGAAGAGTTGGTTGATGAAAAATCTAGAAGTGTTGATAGATCAAAAATGCTTGTTTAGGGCACAAAATTACTATATTTCGATCTGAATCTGACTTGACACTGGTAAGAGCTCATATTAAGACTTACATAGTGGCGATAAAAGCGGCAAAGTCTAATTATTTTGCCGCTCTTATCGCGTCATCAGATAATCGCCCAGCCGCCCTGTTCAGGGTGACCCGCTCCCTCCTCCATTTGGGAGCGCGGGAGGATCCCTTGCAGGGACGAGCTGAGGATTTTGTTCAATATCTGGATGATAAAATAACTCAGATTCGGGAAGATCTGGCCGCTGACTGGGTTAGTTCAGACGAGGTGACTGAGGCAGGTCCTGAGAGTGTTACCTGGGCTGAGTTTGATCCTGTGGCTCCCGAGGATGTGGACAGGATTCTGGGAAGACTGAATGCGACCACATGTTTATTGGACCCGTGTCCCTCCTTGTTGGTGCTGGCTTCCCGGGAGGTTACACGAGGCTGGTTCCAGGAGATTATTAACGCTTCTTTGAGTGAGGGCACCCTACCGGCCACCTTGAAGGAGGCAGTGGTGAGGCCCCTCCTCAAGAAGCCATCTCTGGATCCAGCTGTTTTGGCTAATTATCGTCCCGTCTCCAACCTTCGCTTCCTCATGAAGGTTGTTGAGAGTGTGGTAGCATGGCAGCTCCCCCAGTACCTGGATGAAGCTGTCTATTTAGACCTGCTCCAGTCCGGCTTCAGGTCTGGATACAGCACCGAAACGGCATTGGTCACATTGGTGGATGATCTCTGGAGGGCCCGGGGTAGGGGGTATTCCTCTCTCCTGGTCTTTTTAGATTTCTCAGCGGCTTTTGATACCATCGACCATGGTATCATGTTGCACCGGTTGGAGGGATTGCGGGTGGGGGGCACCGTTTTGCAGTGGTTCTTCTCTTATCTCTCCGACCGGTCGCAATCTGTGTTGACAGGGGGGCAGCAGTCGACCCTGAGGCGCCTAGTGTGTGGAGTGCCACAAGGGTCAGTCCTCTCGCCTCTCCTGTTCAACATTTATGTAAAGCCGCTGGGCGAGATCATCTGTGGTTTTGGGGTGGAGTTCCATCAGTACGCTGATGACACTCAGCTGTACATCTCCACCCCAGACCACCCCAACGATGCTGTGGAAGTGATGTCCCAGTGCCTTGAAACCGTGCAGGCCTGGATAGGGAGAAACAGGCTTCGACTCAACCCCTCCAAGACCGAGTGGCTGTGGCTGCTGGCATCCCGATATAGCCAGCTGACGCCATCACTGGTTATTGGGGGTGAATCATTAGCCCCCATGGAAGGGGTGCACAACTTGGGCATCCTCCTGGACCCACGGCTGTCTTTACAGGATCATACGACGGCCGTGGCCAGGGGGGCTTTTTATCAGGTTCGCCTGATATGCCAGTTGCGACCCTTTCTAGATCGGGACTCCTTACGCACAGTCACTCAAGCCCTGGTCACTTCTCGCCTGGACTATTGTAATGCTGTCTACATGGGGCTCCCCTTGGGGTGCATCTGGAGGCTCCAACTGGTGCAGAATGCAGCCGCACGGGGGATTATGGGAGTGATACCTCTCCTGCAGGAGCTGCATTGGCTACCGGTGGATTTCCGGGTGTGCTTCAAGGTGTTGGTAATCACCTTTAAAGCGCTCCATGGCTTAGGACCAGGGTACTTACGGGATCGCCTTCTGTCACCAATTGCCTCCCACCGGCTGGTTCGCTCCCACAGAGAGGGCCTCCTCAGGGTGACATTAGCCAGACAATGTCGGTTGGCGACCCCGAGGGGGAGAGCCTTCTCTGTGGTAGCTCCCACCCTCTGGAACGATCTTCCTCCAGAGTTGCGAACGATCTCCGACCTCCGGACTTTTCGTCGGGCCTTAAAAACACATTTTTTTCAACTTGACGGCTTGGTCTGATCCCTGTAAAAATTTCTTAGAATTTTTAGAGTTTTATATTAATTTTAAATTGCATTGTTTTAATTATCGGCCAAATTTATATTAGCTGCTTTTAAAATTTTAACTTTTGCGTACTTTGTTTTTATCTGGCTGTTCACCGCCCTGAGTCCGCAAGGAGAAGGGCAGTATATAAATCAAATAAATAAATAAATAAATAAATAAATAAATAAATAAATAAATAAATAAATAAATAAATAAATAAATAAATAAATAAATATTTTTGTCCTGCTAACATTAAAAACCATAACCTTTTTGGCATGGAATGCTATTTTATTAGATGGATCTTTTTAGATTTAAACTGGGAGTGACTAGCAAGATGTTTTGATGATGAATTTATAAGTAGGGATGGGTAATAGCAGGAGCTAATCTGCAGTGGTTTGTGCCTCCCTCCATTTCTAATTTTCCAGCCCTGTTACAGTATTATTCAGTAACATTACACAAAAAATAAAAGATGGGTAGCTTACAGCTCTGCAAATAGAAAGAAAGTTAATATAGACAAAGAGAAAAATGATTAGGTACTGATAGGTTCAAAAGTCTTCAGATGCCAAATATGGATATTTTAACATGTTTCCTGAATTAATATTAATGAAATATATATACATGAAATATACAAAGAGAAGAAGAAATCAGTCTCTATGTCTGCTTTTCTAAACACATGCAGAGGACAATGAAATTGACAATATCAAGAACAGAAATAGTAAATCTGGGTTTGTTATTTTCTTTACAATGCTTATATATCACTGGCTCAAAATTGATCGTAGCACACTGCAGTGCAATAATATTCAGGAATGATTTACTCTGAAAAATAATATTCAGCTTTAAAATCTGCTTCATTATTTATTTGAAACTCCAAGAATGTTAATCAAATCTGAATTCATTGAGCAAAATTAAAAATTTAAAAATCTGCTGTAATCTGAGTAGAAATCCTGCTTCATCTACTCTGTACCAGGGGGGTTCCTCCCAGTTTGGCCCGGTTCAGCCGAGCCAGTAGCAGTGACGATATGACATCACCCAACCGGTTCTGCCCCCCGCCCCCTATCCTGCATTATTCTTACCTTTTATTTGGCCCCACCCCCAATCTATTGCTGCCTCCTGAGTCCCAGCTGATTGGCTAGAAGGAAAAAAACTGTTTAAATTTTTGCCACAGGGCTTCAAAAGGCCACCCTACAGCTGATCAGTGTTAAAAGGCACTGTTAAATGTGGTGGTAGACCGGTGTCTCCAAAAACAAATGAGTAGACTGGTGCCTGCAAAAATAAATGGGAAGACCAGTGCCCCCAAAGACAAATGAGTAGACCAGTACAGATCTGCAAGCAGTTAAAAGCCTGGTAGACCAGTACCCCTGCTAAATCCTAAAGAATTATCACATGACCATCAAACCACACCCACAGAATAAGCCACGCCCACAGAACTGGTAGTAAAAAAATTTAGAACCCACCCTTGCTCTGTACTGACTGGTTGTCTATCTTTTTCCTCAAGACCTTTCAACATTCTAACTGAAGACAGAATGATGTGGAGGTCTGCCCTAATTGATTTTTAAGATGTTTCAATAAAGGAGAATATTTGTAGCTCAGGATTGAAGTTAGGGGATCCTTGGTGCTCTTCCAGTTTGGTTATTTTCTTGCAGATGTTTCATTATTCAAACTAGGTAATATCATCAGTGCTACTAAAGAGTGGAATTTGTTCTCAATTTCTATTCTAGTGGTTTGAATAGAACCACTGGGGTGCTCTTAGAGATTCTTTGGCTGGGATGCTTACGATTGGCTTGTTTGACAATTCCTTGATTGGGGTATTGTTTTCTTGAGTGTTGGTCTGATGTTAATCTTGGAGTTAATCCATGCTCATCTGGATGCTGATTGCTGTTGGGGAATTATTTTGGCCCTTTTTGGCTTGTTGATTGTCACTTTTGCCTATTATATAGATATTGTTTATATCTATATGTCTGTTTATGGCTAATTTGTCAGAATGCCAGGCTTCTAAATTCCCTGGCATTTTTGGACTTTTGGACCAAGAAGCCTGCACCAAAACACCTCCCGATCAGCAATCGTTTATAAAGCAGCTTGAAAGGGATCTTCATACAAAACTTCTTCGACACAAATCTAGCACACCCATTGTGTATCACTGAACCACACTTCATAGAAACATTGTAGCATGAAAAATTTATTTGGAGTACAGCCAAGATGATATATCACAAGCCTTTACATGTTGCAACAGCAACAATGCTTTTGTCAGAGTGCAAAAAAACCCCCCAAAACCTCTTGGTAACAGTTACAAATATTTCAGTATTGCTCAATAAAATATTTCAGACAAGAGAAAAGCAGTAATGGTTGTTTAACTTCCAGTCAAATGGAAATGTCATGTCTCACTAAAGACAAAGATGAAGAAGGAAATGGAGTTAGCTGAAGTTAGCCTGAAAAAATTTCTAATTTCAAAGTCATTTAGTAATTTCAAAGACAATTAAGTGCAGTTAAGTAGATCCTATCCATACTCTTAAACCCAATTTCACTCATGACTCTAATGGCTTTGATTCATCTGTTGTGAGAACTAATTTGTTGTGGTTTATATAGCATGTTTGGTTTAATATTTCATTTGAAGTTAGCCAGTTATGGCTAAGCAAAAAAAGAAAGAAAGAAAAAAAAAGCCATGGATTTTATTTATATATTTTTCATAGCATATTTTAATAATATTCAGCAATATTAACAATACAATACTGTAGTACATTTTTATCCTCTGTGAATTTGAATTCTTTTGAATTCTCAATTCTCTGTGAATTTGAATTTATCAATATATGTTTTGAATTCAGCAAACAAATATAGTACTATATCAAATTAAAATCACAGAGAATGGACTAGATTATTTATTTATTTATTAGAATTTGTCAAACAAAAATGACAAGAATAAAAGAATAAAAATACAATGACAGGGACAATAGGCACATTAGTGCACTTATGCACACCTCCTCTACTTTATGCAATTATGTTTAATATATTAACATTCAGGAAATCCGTTAAGACATTGCTGTTCTACATAGCCTTTGAAAGAGAAATACAAGATGTGGAGACAATCATTAGGTGGGTATTAATTTATGTAGATGGTTTTGTGTATTGATCATTTTTCTATTTTATGGTTTTAGTGTATGTTTTATGAAATGAAAGCCTCATAGTATCATTGGATGACACAACATGCAAATAAAGTAAACAATGAATACTAAACCTAAACCCAGATATTTTCTTTATGGATATAGAGTAAGGTTGCCAGAAATAGAATGAGAAACCATTCTTCGGTAGAGCATCTCAGGTTTTAATAGAACAAATCAGGAAATTCAAGGTTTGAATTCAGGATCCATCTTAGAGAGAATAGAATAGAATAGAATAGAATAGAATAGAATAGAATAGAATAGAATAGAATAGAATAGAATAGAATAGAATAGAATAGAATAGAATTCTTTAATGGCCAACTGTGATTGGACACACAAGGAATTTGTCTTTGGTGCATATGCTCGCAGTGTACGTAAAAAGACAAGATACATTCATCAAGAATCATAAGGTACAACACTTAATGATAATCATAGGGTACAAATAAGCAATCAGGAAACAATATCAATATAAATCGTAAGGATTCAAGCAGCAAAGTTACAATCATGCAGCCATAAGTGAGAGGAGATTGGTGATAGGAACAATGAGAAGACTAATAGTACTAGTAATGCAGACTTAGTGAATAGTTTGACAGGGAATAAAGGACAGAGTCTCTCAATCCATGCCCAAGCCAATTAGAGCATTGCTTGGTCTTGTGCATATGTATCTTAAATACAGTATGAGTATATGTAGTGAATCTTTCATCTCAAGGGTGTAAGAATAAGACTACGCCTTTCATGTTTCAAAAACAAAGTTTTAAGAGTCACCTTCATAACCACCATAAAAAAACATTAAGACTTGTAAATTTAATTTTGCACAGTTTTTTTTCTGGAAACATTGTTTTGCTAATTAGAACTTATAAAACTTAAGCTAGACCAATCTTAGAGTATTGTTCAACTGTTTGGAATCCCCACCATATATCTGACATCAGTACAATTGAGCAGGTTCAGAAGTACTTCACGAGAAAATTCTTGCACTCTTCTGTACATAATTCCTTATGCTAATAGGCTCAAAATTTCTGTTTGGATAACTTAGAACTGCATCACTTGCAGTCAGACCTAGTTATTGCGTACAAAATTATACATAGTAATGTTTTACTTTTTTTGTTTTAATCGCAATAATATGCGCGCTAACAACTGCTTTAAACTCAGTGTAAATTGTTCTAAACTTAACTGTAAAAATATGATTTCTATAATAGTTGTCAAAGTCTGGAATGCTCTACCTGATTCAGTTGTTTCAGCTACAAATTTTCACAGTTTCAGTCACAAATTGACTTCTGTGGACCTTATATCATACTTAAGTGGTCAGTAAAGGGGGTGTGCATAAGTGCACTGATGTGCCTATCATTCCTGTCATTGTATTTTTATTCTTTTATTCTTGTTCTCGTTTTTGTTTGACAAATTCTAATAAATAAATAAAATAAATAACTTCCCTGGCAACTGCTGCATTTAATCACTCAGCAACCTGAGATATAAAACATTAGCATGATCAACCACCCATCCATTTTCCTTTTGTTACCAGAAAAGAAATGAATATATCATCCAGAACTCTGTGAGAGTTGCAGGCCTATGTAATGAAATGCATATGGGGGGAAAAGAATCAGAAGCAAAATTTCTATTGTCTGGACAAGAAATAAAATTGATCATTCTTGTGTGGCAATTGGTTTAAACATTGTTATTAAATGGAGAAGAATTATAGTTAGTCCATGTTAATTATCATTCATTCTAGCAAATAACTGAGTATTATAATTATCTTAATAGTGCAAAAACAACAAATAAAGTATACTCAAAAAAGCATCACTGACTCAAGACACTACTCAACTTTAAGCTATCCCAAAAAGCATCAAGAACTTTTTCAAGAGAAATTATTGTATTTGTAGAGTTCTAGCGGGTAATGCCAAGTATGCCTTACTTCATATCATATTTTCTGTCACCTCAGCCAATGTAGCCCTTAATAGAGTGACTTTTTTAATTGACTTTGACCTGCTATTAGGAAGCATTGCCACTGAGGATATGATATGAAGATAGAGGATATTTTTAAGAACCCAATATTTTGTTTTGCTTAGGACTCCTATGAATTCTTTACTTTATTACTCTTACAATTATGCAGGTTTAATCAGTACATCATGATCACATAAAAAGTTGAAAAAGTTCTTGATGCTTTTTGGGATAGCTTAAAGTTGAGTAGTGTTTTGAGTCACTGATGCTTTTTTGATGCTTTTTTGAGTATACTGTATTTGTTGTTTTTGCAGTATTAAGATAATTATAATACTCTGTTACTTGCTAGAATGAGTGATAATTGACATGGACTAACTATAATTCTTCTCCATTTAATTAGAATGTTTAAACCAGTTGCCAAACTAGAATGATCTATTTTATTTCTTGTCCAGACAATAGAAATTTTGCTTCTGATTCTTTTTTCCCCATATGCTCTTCATTACATCATTGCTTAGCATGATAGGTGAATCTCAGCATGATAGGTGAATTGTAAATACAAATCTATATTCATCTAATAGATCTTAAAAAAAGAACTTCTCCTGTCCTAAAATGATTCTGAATCATAACTGAACAAAGAAAACAAGTCAATATATTCACAAAATGAATGAAAGCTTAAATGTGTTAGGGATCTGGAAAAAAGAAGAATATGGTTCATATTCCTTTAATAGTTCTGTAGAAGAGACATCTTAAATTGATGCAAGTTACTGAATATTACAGTTGTAGCTCATTTCCGGTTTCTATTATATTTGAATATATATGCATATATACATATATGTACACACACACACACACACACTGTAGCAAGGTTAAGATTGAGTGTTTTTGCAGCTTTCTCCCACACCCTCCATCAACCTATGCTTAGTTTTATGAAATCATCTGAAAATATTTCTCCTGAATTGGAGGAAATTGTTTCAAATCCTAGTTTCATGTAGAGTAGAAAAGAAAGCGGAAAGGCAGGAAGTAATACTTCTGGAAGGAAATAGAAAACAGAAAGATATTGAATAAATAGCCATATGAGTTTTAATCACATACAAGAAAAGTAATCATATTTATAAAAGTGGAAAGGTGCGGTAATTGTAAAGTTTACATGACTCATGGGGAAAAAAAATAATCCATTCATTTTTAAGGGCTAGTTGGCAACTTAACTAAATGCACATTTTAATGCACATCTGAATGTTCAACTGAATGTCTAGTACGGAAAGACTATAATTTGGAGCCAGAAGTTTACTTCTTACTCATCCCACTCCACAAATTATCATATAAAATAATATGTTTCCTTACTACCTAAATTTGAGCTGTAAAGCAAGTTATATGAAAATTATAATTAGATATTTATATCCTCCTATTGAAACCTTTCAAAGCCATATTAGGAAAGAATATATGAATATGCTTAGAAGTAAGTAAGTGTAAGTAAGTGAACTTCTCACAGTAACTATGAGAGGAATCTATGTGACCTAGTGGACAACCACTTAAGTATGAATCAGTACTGTTCTGTACTATGAAGCAAATGAGCAGAAATGCTCCACTGGGGCCATTTTAAATTTCAGTTATGTTATACTAGAGTAGTCCACAGCTCATAATTTTTTCTCATTTAAATTTATTTGTCTTATTTATTTATCTTTCTTGTTGAAACCTGAAATTGTTAAATACATTCATCATGTTTTTCAAGAGATGTCTTACATGTATTTATGTAAATTCAGTTTCAGAGAAGCTATTTTAATGGAGCACAATATATGAAGCAATAATCTAAGATCCATTTTCAATGATTTTCAAGCAATAATTGATTATGGAACTCCCTAGGTGATTTTAAGTCAGTCACTGTCTCTCAGTCCTATCTGTCACGTAGGAATAAAATGACAGTGATCGTCATACAGGTTTCTTTGCTTTCTCAGACAAGATAGATATAAAGGTTGTTACAAATGTGCTACCTCTAGAGCTATGTCCTTTCATTTTGAAGTTAACTTCCATCGCCGAAAAGCACCAGCCAACTTCCATAGCAATAAAAAAATATGGAAGCTATTGTTTAATCACATCTTGAAGAACCATACTTTTCCTTCCCAGCTCTTAGGCAGAATGAACTGGTCAGTTTTTGAAAATAAAATGTGGAACACTATCTTGTCATCTGCTTTTGGTAGCAAAATGTTTCAGTCAGGTTCTGCACCTTTGTATTCACACAACAAAAATAATTGAAATGATCAGTCCTATGGAAACTGACAGAAATTACTATAGAAAATGTTGTCAAGGAAATAATTAGCACTCGGGCAGCCAAGAAAAAAAGCCGTTTGATGTTAACAAGCCACAAATAGCCAAGGTACAGTTTCAAGTAAAAAACAAATAGAGGCCAAACACTCAGAAAATTCACTTGTCTTTCAAGGCATAGTTCTTTGCTGATGGAGTAGAAAGAGGGCCACGTGAAACTGATTATATGATTTAAAGGACTTTTAATCGGAAGGGTAATTCAAAGTACCATAAGCCTGATAATATTCTTTCAATGTTGGAAGCCTGAAGTTTTACTACCAACTTCTGTTTTGTTGTTGGGAGAGTATTTATAATGAATTAGAAGCAAGACTTGGAAAAAGATACTCAAAATAGGTACAATATCTAATTAAATACAGTGCAAATTAGTGGTAACCTTTGGAGGTCTCATTTAAAACAGTCAATAAAAGATACATTGGAAATCCTAACTACAGGTAGTTCTTGACTTATGACTACAATTGGGTCTGGAACATCTGTTGCTAAGCAAAAAAGTCGTTAAATGAATTGTGCCTTTTTTCCTGTGGTTGTTAAGCAAACCTGGCTTCCCCCTTGATTTGTCAGAAATCCCCTGGGAAGATTTCAGATCATGATTATGTGTCCCCAGGACACCACAATTATTGTAAATAAATGCTAGTTGCAAAGTACCAAATGCTAATTATGTGACTGCAGGAACACTGCAACAGTAGTAACTGCAAGACTGGTTATAAGTTACTTTTTTCAGCACAGTCGTAATTTGAACAATTGTTAAACAAATAGTCCTAAATCAAGAGCTATCTGTATGTTTCAATAAACTATTATCTTTGCACAGGCACATTTAAAGTCCATTTCTAATCATATATAGAATAATCAGAACCTCCAAACCTTGGTTTAATGAACAGTGAATCTCATGAAGGGCTGCATTGTTTTCACATGCAGAACTGTGGAACGTATAATGACTAACATTCCCAAGAAATATATTAATTGTTAAATACATTTAAGTTATCTCAAGAAGGAAGGAGTAGTGTACTTGCTTATGAACTGGGAAAAGCTTCAACCAGCACTTTCCAACAAAAATCACAGTATGTTTTGACATCTATGCAGACAGTAGATCAAGTTCCAAATCTAATAATTCAAACCCACCTGAGACCATCATCTATTAACACAAGCCACTTTGCACATTAGTCAGGAAGGAAATTTTAAACTTGCCAGTGTTTCACTTCTTGTCTATATGGTTCCATTTCAAATTCAAAAATCCTTAAATTGATCTCCCCAGGAGTAGTTGAAAATAAATCCAGATTGGTAGGCCTCTGTATCAGTTCTCCTATTTTTACTACCAATAATTCCTTATTGCTCTCTACTGAAGTTATTCCATCATACTTCCAATCTTTATAATATGCAAGCATTTGTACCTTTGAGGGTGAAGTTTTTTTTTCCAAAGCTTCTGGATTGGTTTCTAAACATTTCATTACCAGACTAGGTAATATCTTCAGCCGAATTTAAGGGATGTCAGAGTCAGTGTTCTCCTGTTTATAACCGCTTCATGTGGTCAGTAGGTCTTCTGATTGGTTAGGTGTGGGTGTGTATGTGAAAATCTTGTGATGGGTTTTGTGATGAGTTAAGTGTCAAGTGAGGGTCTTGTGATGAGTCTTGTAATGCATCAGGTGGGAGTCATCAATGGGAACCTTATGATGGGTCTTGTGATGGGGAATTTAGGGTGAGGGTCATTGGGGAACTTGCATTGGTTGGTTGAGGGTTGGTGCTGTCTCTGGTTAGCTGTGTAGTTGATTTGGATTCTGAGGAGTTCATAGGCTGGTTGTAGGTCTTTTGATGGAATTGCTTGTGGAGCGCCAAGCTTCAATGAACTCAAAAGAGTGGCAGGTGGTAGCATGGCCAATTATTTTTGTGTTGTTTCAATTGAACTGGTACTGTTTGGTGTCGATATGGGTAGAGATTAAGTTTTGGAATTGTGGCATTTGAGTGCCAGCTGGTGTCCGTGGATCCTGATTTTTAATTGACATGATGTTTGTCCCATATAGTTGTTTTATAGATTACATTGTTTCTTTCATTCTTCTGTATCTTGTCTTTGGTTCTGGATAATTCCTGGTGGAATGTGACTGTGGATTTGTGGGCTATTGCTATTCCTAGAGATTGGAGAATTTCTTATAAACAACTTCTTATAATTTGAAAATACATTCAGCAAGTCAAGAACTTTAAATATGTAGGTTTTCATTTCCAACCATGAACCTCCTGCAGTTTCCAAATAAATGAACTCTTGTTAAGAGCACAAAAGCCTCCAACAAGATTATCAGATTTACACGCCACAAATGCAATAACTGTGTGCTTGAAGCAATCAAATTATTCAGAACTTTTAATAACCCTCTCCTTACGTTTGCTGTTCAATGGTACATAATTGTGTATACACAAGAATCCTTCTGTCTTGGAAGCCATTCAGTCCATCTTTCTAAAAGCCATAATCTATGTCTTTCAATCAACCGTGAACATACTTGTCTGCATCTTTCATGATACAAATTCTAACTAACAAAAACTTATTGGATGAGTCCTTCACCTAGCTGAAATCTTGGAATAATTGTGTGTCCTCTGACAAAGCAAATAGATTATAATTTGTCTTACTATCCTCTCCAGCAATATGCTTTATGGATCCTGATTAACTTTGGCAGGAAGAGTGCTTTGGATCTAGATGTCCAAACAACAAAGAAAAAAAAATCACACCTTCACTTTTGTGAGTTTTCAGGTATTCCTTTTCTCATATCTAAATATCAAAACCTTCATACCTGTAGACAGTCAGAGAGATGACCTGAAGAAGGAATTCAGAAATCTTTAGGGAAGCACCAGGTACAGAAAAACCATGTGTAAATTCAGAAAAGCAGAAGTGTGTTATGAAAAGATTTAGACTAGCCCGCATTATCCTTCCCCTTCAACTCCCTGGAATGTAACATGGAAAGAAAGGAAGTTGCAGGCAATCCTGGCACAGTGGTTAGAATGCAGTGCTGAGTGCCATTTGATTGCAATTTGGCAGTTCGAATCTCATAGACTCAAAGTTGACTCAGCCTTCAATCCTACTGAGGTTGGTAAAATGAGGACCCACATTTTTGGGGGCAATATGCTGACTTTGTAAAGTGCTTAGAGAGGGCTGTGAAGCAGTATATAATCTAAATGCTATTGCTACTGCTATTCTATTATAGTCAATTGCTCTAAAGGTGGCTTTTGCCTTTCTATGGAATTTATTTCCTGGTCTGGTTTATCTAGTGGGGTTAATGTTCTTCTTAGACCCTCAAAAGTATTTTTTTTAAAGTGACAAAATGTGAAAATAATGGATAGAGGATTCCACAAAGCTATGCATAGAACCTTATCAACCACCATAACACTATTTTCTGCCAGTTATTTGTATCATATTGGCTTATACTATGTACATTTTGATTGTATGTTTTTTACTTCTCTTTTCATATGTTAAAAAGAGCAAGTTTAGTGCAAGGCACCAGGCTACAAACCCTGATTGTGAGTTCTAGTTCTGTCTTAGCCACAAAGTTAGCCAATTAGGCTCTCTCTCAACCCTAGGAGGGAAACAATGGCAAACCACTTATGAAAATCTTACCAAGAAAACTGCAGAGATTACTCCAAGCAGTCACCAGGAGTCAGAAACTGATTCAAAGACTCCAAAAATAACAGATGTACTTATTTCACTGTGAGTTTAAATGGATTCTTAAACATACCAAGAGAAAATGGGAAACATGGTAACAAGTTAATTTATTTCCATATTATGTTGATCTGCAGGATTTTGTTATTCCAGGATTACTGTATAACAGTCAAAGAACTAGGTGCAACTTGAACATTTTTTTTCTTTTTTGCATTTGCCTCTCTGTCATTTGGATATGGGATATGGGATATGGATTAGTTCACGGCATTTTCTACAATTGAGAGTCAGCAGAAATGATTGCTGAAGATAGATTTCAGAGGGAAAGAAAATAGAAAAAAAGAGATGTTGTGTTGCCATGTTTACCAACCCAGTGGTGGGTTCGGACCGGATCGCAAGAACTGGTAGTAAAAAAAATTAATAGTTTGGAGAACCAGTAATAAGATTGGCTGGCCACGCCCCCAAACTGGTTCCCAGCCGGTCGCCGTTTACCCCGTCCACCCCCAATCTATTGCTGCCTCCTGAGTTCCAGCTGATGGCTAGAGGGAAAAAAACTGTTTAAACTCTTGCCTGGGGGCTTCAAAGGGCCACCCTATAGTTGATCAGTATTAAAAGAAAAAAAATGAGTAGACTGGTGCCTGCAAAAATAGAAAAAAAAGCCCCTTTCAGTTTCATCATAGGTTAATTACCACAAGTTGATTATTATTATTATTATTATTATTATTATTTATTAGATTTATATACCGCCCTTCTCCTTACGGACTCAGGGTGGTGCACAGCCAATTTAAAAAACAAATACACAAAAGTTAAAAAATTTCGTAAAAGAACAATATAAATAGCCGTAGATTAAAACTAGTTCAATTAAAAGATAATAAAACATTATTTTGAATAATTAAAGATTATATTGGCCCCCCAACTCTCAGCTGATTTGCTCTCAGCTGTTTTGTGCAGGAGTCTTTTGCTAGCTGCAAAGATTATATTGGCCCCCCAACTCTCAGCTGATTTGCTCTCAGCTGTTTTGTGCAGGAGTCTTTTGCTAGCTGCAAAGAGAGCTGGAGCAGATTTTTTCCCCCCTAGCAATGCTGAAAAAGCGAAACTGAAAGTAAAGCAGGGTCTTTGCTGCAACATGACAAAATGAGGCAGAGAGAGATTTCTTTTTCTTTTTTTTTCTCACCAAAAAAGGTAGGTGCAAAACTGCAAACAATGGAAAATTTAGGGCAAAAGAGGAGAGTTCAAGATTTTAAAACACAAAAGAAAAAAAGCTCTATTCAACTAGGGAATTGTAATAATTGAGATACTATTAATTGTATATTGTGTTGAAAGCAGAAATGGTTAAGTTGTGGTTTGGAGGAATATATGGGGGAAATTTATTATTATTGGTAAATATAATTAATTGATTTGTAAGAAATTGGATTGCATGGAAATAATTGGAATATTCATGTTCATATTGATTAATATACAAAAAAGATAGTTATATAACTAATTGATTTATATTAAAATGTTGAATTTGTATTAAACAACTGTAATATTACATAATTAACCAATGTGAGGATGGATATAAAAATAAATGACAATGGGAAGGGGTATAATATAGAATAGAAGGGAAAAATTGAATTTGATTAAGATTAGAGATGAGGATGAAGAGTAATATTGGTTTTTTTAAAAAATAGATGAGGAATAAATATGACAAAAAGGAAATATAGAAATTGTAAATTTAATTGAAATGATTAAACACTGTTTAAATTTGTGAACCGGCCAAATACTCTGTTCAAAGAAAATACATTGTATGTTTATATGTGTGTTTCTAATTATTGCTATTTATTCATATTTGTTCTCTTTTATTCTTTAAAATTTAACAATTCATTCTTTATCTCAATATCTTTATATTTGTTTGGGGTTGGCTTTATTCCTTTTCATTTTTTTTATTGTACACCAATCTTTCTCCTCAAACCTACCACATCTCTCTTTTCTTTCCTTCTTACTTTCTCTTCCTCCCCCTCTTCTTCTCCTCCCTACTTCCTCTTCCTTTCTCCTTCTCCTCCTCTTTTCCTCCCTCTCTTACCCTCACTCCTACTCTAATTTCCCTTCCCTTCCTTTATCCCTCTCTATTGCTGTATCCTTTTATGCATATGGACTACTCAGAGGCCTGAAAAAGTTATTTTTGACTGGTCCTCGCACTTTTGACCAGTCCTCGAACTTACGACTGTTCTCACATTTTACGTTTTTGCCCTATCTTGTCACCATGGTGAAGAGAAGCAGTTGTGAAATGAGTGACACCGTTGTTAAGAATGCTGCAATGGGCATAAATGATGACCAGTCATAAGTGCGAAGACTGGTCAAAAGTGCGAGGACCTGTCAGAAATCACTTTTTTCAGCCCTCTGGGTAGTCCTTTTGTGCATATGGACTACTCAGACGGCTGAAAAGGTTATTTTTGACTGGTCCTCACACTTTTGACCAGTTCTCAAACTTATTTATTTATTTATTTATTTATTTATTATATGTTATATTATATAAATTAAATAAATAAATTATATTTCTATACCGCCTTTCTCCCACAGGACTCAAAGCGGTGTACAATCAAGAAAAAATAAAAGATACATAAACATCATAAAATTGATAATTAAAATTATAGCATAGTTTAGCCCAAATTTATTAAAACCCAGAATTATATAATATTTTAATCATTCCCAGTTAACATGCTTAGCCCTGCCTGATTGAACATCAGGGTCTTGAGGGCACAGCGGAAAGCACGGAGATTAGGGATGCTTCGTATATCAGGGGGCAGTTCATTCCAAAGGGTTGGAGCCCTTAAGAGAAGGCCCTCCCCCTGGGAGTCGCCAGTTGGCACAGTTTGACTGACGGTACCCTGAGTAGTCCCTCCCTGTGAGAATGAACTGGTCGGTGGGAGGCTATTGGTGGCAAAAGACGGTCTCATAAGTACCCAGGCCCTAAGCCATCGAACGCTTTAAAGGTGATAACTAACACCTTGAATCGCACCTGGAAGACCACCGGGAGCCAGTGCAGCTCGCGTAGGAGAGGTGTTACATGGGCGCAATGAGATGCACCCATAATCACCCACGCGGCTACATTCTGGAGTAGTTGGAGCCTCCGGGTGCTTTTCAAGGGGAGCCCCATGTAGAGAGCATTGCAATAGTCCATACGGGAGGTGACTAGGGCATGAGTGACTGTGCGCAAGGCATCATGATCCAGAAAGGGACACAACTGGCGGATCAGGCGAACCTGATAAAAGCCCCCTCTGGCCACGGCCGTCAAATGGTCTTCTAAAGATAGCCGTGAGTCCAGGAGGACACCCAAATTGCGGGCCCTCCCTGTGGGGAACAAGGTCTCATCCCCAATTGTCAGTGATGGTACCAGCTGACTATACCGGGATGCTGGAAGCCACAGCCACTCAGTCTTGGAGGGGTTGAGTCTGAGTTTGTTTCTCCCCATCCAGATTTGTATGGCCTCTTGGCAATGGGACATCACAGTAAGGGCATTGTTGGGGTGGTCTTGGGTGGAGATGTATAGCTGAGTGTCATCAGCATACTGATGAACATTCACCCCGAAACCACGGATGATCTCACCAAGCGGTTTTACATAAATGTTGAACAGAAGGGGTGAGAGGACCGACCCTTGTGGCACCCCACAAATAAGGTGCCTCGAGATCAACCTCTGCCCCCTGCCAACACAAACTGTGAACGGTCAGAGAGAAAGGAGGAGAACCACCGAAGCATGGTGCCCCCTATTCCTAACCTCTCCAGCCGGTGCAGTAGGATACCATGATCGATGGTATCAAAAGCCGCTGAGAGATCTAATAGGACCAGGATAGAGGAGCAACCTCTGTCCTGGGCCCTCCAGAGATCATCAACCAACACGACCAATGCTGTTTCCGTTTATGACTGTCCTCACATTTTACGTTTTTTGCCCTATCTTATTACCATTGTGAAGAGAAGCAGTTGTGAAATGAGTGACATGGTTGTTAAGAATGCTACATGGGCATAAATGTGAGGATGGACATAAGTGTGAGGACCAGTCATAAGTGCGAGGACCTATCAGAAATGATTTTTTTCAGCCCTCTGAGTAGTCCCTATACACATAGCCATGGCCACCCGGTCACATGACCAACTAGCCACGCCCACCCAGTCACATGACCTCCAAGCCATGCCCACAAAATAAGCCACGCCCACAGAACCGGTAGTAAAAAAATTTAGAACCTACCCCTGATCTTTACCCATATGTATATCCTGTTAATTTGATACATTTATGCCTATCATGTTATTCCCTTTTGGAGTAAACAAATGAATGCAGAGTGCAGCAAAAGAGGAAAAATCAGTAAATTAGTAAATTAAATCAGTAAATTAAAGTCATCAGGTAAAAGAAAATGAAACGTAGGCTCTCTCCAGAACATTTCTCTCATGTTGAAATCAAATACAGAAAGCAGAGAAGTGTTACAAAATAAATATTATGTTTTTATGTGCAATTATCTTTGATTTTCATTTGTCCACTGACATTTAAGGGCTTATCTAAATTGACATTTCCGAACATGACTGGGTCAGCATTTTAGAACCAACTCAGAAACCTAATGGAATATTAGCCATTACATCAGTATTTCTTGACTTCAACTATTTAAGATGTGTGGATTTCAACTTCCAGAATTCTGAAAGTTGAAGCTCATATATCTTAAAATGGTGGAGGGTAGTAGAAGGTTGCAACATGCAAAGGAAAGGGACATGGCTTATGTCACACTGATGTAGCATTGATTCTATAAGATTGGCTTCTTTCAGCCTTGCCTTCTGGATGCCCCTACAAGTGTTCCATATACTCCTCAAAATTGTTGTTTTTTTGTAGATATGATCTGCAATTTCAAATTTCTTTCTTTAAAAAAAATTCACCTATCTTTTGAAAAATAACAATCAGTACAAAGTTATTTAAATCCTGTGAGGAATCATGCTTGGGCCTTAAGATTAGAAAACAGGTGCGAGGAGATCCTCTGCAAATCCCTTTTGCAGCATTAAGGTAAATGGAAGAAAGAACTAGACCTCATTCCGAACTACAGTTGGGAGTGTGAATGTGTCAATTGACAGCTGAGAGAAGTAGAAAGCATCATCGTCGTGGTTCATTATAAAATAGATTTAAATTCTTGATGAATAGAAAAAAAGTCATATTGTACTAACTTCATTGTGCAGATGCTTCTAATTTATTCTGTTACTATCAAACCAATAAACAAATTGGCCCAAGAGAAAAAATTGATTTTGATTTCAATAGAACACTGACTTAGTTGTTAAATATGATCATCTTTGTATTAAAGTCACTCAGGCCCTGGATACGTTATGGTTTGCAATGTGCTTTACAAGGGGCTACCTTGAAAAGTATCTGTAAGCTTGAGCTGGTACAGAACACAGTTGTGCAAGTAATTCTTGGAGCCTCTAGAGTGGCCTAGGTGACACCACTGACTGCCAGTTTACTTCCAGATTCAATTCAAGATGTTGAATGGCATGGGGCCAGGTTGAGGAACTGTCTCAACTCAATGGGATTAACCTCCCTCAGCTGTGGTGGCAGAAGAGTCATGCTGCATAACCCAGGGGCCCCCAGCCCCTGGGCCATGTGGCCCACTACCGCACTGTGGCTTATTGTGAATTATTCAGTTCATGTGACCCAGTTCCCCTCTCCCTGCCAGCAGCCCCCCAGCAGCCCCCCCCCCAGGCAGCCAGGCCACCAAGCTGCAAAGTTTGTGGACTGTTGACATAACCCTTTGATCAAGGAATTTTGGCAGGGCAGGGGAGGGTCCAGGAAAAGATTGGACTCCAAAGAAGAGTCCCCCCCCCACATGCCTCCCTGAGGTGAGATCCACACCCACCCTTGTGGCCTTCTGAAAGGGCTTGAAGACTTGGCTCTCCCAGGTGATGGGGGGTTCCAATGTGGGGAGGCAATTTGGGGGTGATTAATAATTAGAAAGACCCCCCCTTCCCTCCATGTACACTTCCTTTCTCTCCATCTTGGTTAACTGAATTTTAACTTTATGGTCTTTATTTATTGTTTTAATGTTTTATATGGTGTTTTATTCAATGACTGTAAGTTGCCTAGAATTGGCTTGGCAAGAGTGGCAGCATTGAAGTTATAGAAATAAATATAAATAAATAAAGGCACAATTAGGCCAGAATTAGACAATTAAAAGGAGTCAAATGTTTCACACTGATAGTTCCTGGAGCTGGAGCCAAGGGCAACATATTTGAAGCTCAAAATTTCTAGAAGTTTGCCAAGTTGTCTTCCCTTGCTCTTGGCAATGCTAATAAAGAATATTGCACTGTAGTATTCTTTTGTAGAATAAAAGAGTAGGAAGTGCATATGAAAAAAATACTACAGACAGATGCCTCAGAGAGAAGTGCAATTTAGATTCTGCTCAATGGGACATACTACTTGCATTCGTTGCCTATTCATTTTCAAATATATAAACCACTCAAAATTGGACTGAGGAGGCAAAGTTAAAGCTGCAGGCTTGCCTCAACTGCACAGAGTGAAACATTTTTGAAGCTGCCTCAGTGACTTGGATGGTCTCATGGACACTGTAATACATTAGTTTTTGTGAGGAGTATGTGTGCCAACTAAAACGATTCACATCTATGGTAATAATAAATCTTGGGTCACAGCTAAGCTGAAACATCTATGCTGTGCCAAAGAGGAAGCCTACAGGAAAGGAGATAGAATGCTGTACAATCAGGCCAGGAATGTATTAACAAGGGAGATCAGGGCAGCAAAGAGAAGTACTCTGAAAAGCTGTGGAATCGGCGCTCCACAAATGAACCAGCAAATGTATGGAAAAGCCTGAAAAATATCATTGGCTATACCCGACCTCCTCCTGTGTTGAAGACAGTCAGCAACTGGCAGATGACCTGAATTTGTTCTACTGTAGATTTGAGAGGAGACCACTGTTAACTATTGTTACCATTTCCATCTTAGATACAGAACAGCTAAGTCTCCTACAGACAATTTCATCCCTCTGGGGCCCCCACTTCTGTTGATCAAGAAAAAATATGTGAGATCTACTTCACAGACAAAAGGCTAGAAAAGCACCAGGCCCAGACAGAGCAACACCTGCTTGCTTGAAAATCTGTGCTGATCAATTGGCCTCCATCTTCATCCGCATTTTTAATAAATCAGTGGACATGTGTTATGTCCCTTCTTGCTTCAAATGCTCTATTATCATCCTGGTGCCCAAGAAACCCTCCATCAAGGAACTGAATAACTACAGACTGGTTGCTCTGACATCCAAAGCTATGAAAACTTCAAAAGGTTAGTGCTGGCCCACCTGAAAACCATCTGCATCTAAACCCCTTGCAATTTTCTTACTATGCAAATAGATAGGAAGATGATGCTGTCACTGTGGCACTGCATTACATCTTATAACATCTAGAATCCCCAAAAAACTAAGTAAGGATTTTTGTAAACTTCACCTCAGAATTCAATACTATCATTCCAGAAACCCTTCTCTCTAAACTGACTCAGGTAGTTGTGCCTGATCACACTTGTCGATGGATTATAAGCTTTCTAATGAGTAGGAAGCATCAAGTAAAGCTACAGAAAGTTACATTGAATGAAAGTTACAGTTCAATTAGCACAGGAGCCCCCTAGGGATGTGTGCTCTATCCATTACTCTTGTCTCTCTATACCAATGCCTGCATCTTGAAGGATCCCTCTGTCAAAATACTGAAATTTGCAGATGATACAACATTTGTGACAATGATGAATCTGCATATAGACAAGAGGTAGATCAATTGGCCCTGTGGTGCTGCCAGAGCAAACTAGAACTGAACACTCTTAAAACTGTAGAGATTATAGTAGATTTTAGAAGCATTTCTCCATCTCTTACAGTATTAGACAACATAGTATCAATAGTAGAGATCTTCAAGTTTTTGGGTGCTATTATCTCCTAGGGCTTGAAATGGATACCTAACATTAGAACCATCATTAAAAAGGAACAATGAACAATGTTCTTCCTGCATCAACTCAGAAAGTTCAGATTGCTCAAGGAACTGCTGATATAGTTCTACAGAGCAATTACTGAGTCTGTTATTTATACCTCAATAACTATCTGATTTGGCACCAAACAGGACAGATACAGACTTCAACAGATAGGACTGTTAAAAAAATAATTGCAACCAGCCTGCTTTCCATTGGGGATCTGTATACTGCACAAACCAGAAAGAAGGCTGAGAAAATAATCTACAAACACCTCACATCCTGGTCACAATCTGTTTCAACTTCTCCCCTCAGGACACTGCTATAGGGCATTGCATGCCTAAACAACTAGACTCAAAGATACTCCCCCTCCCCCATGCCATCTCTCTGCTGAACACTTAATTTCCATAACACTGTCAGGCTTAAGAAATTTACCCATGTAGTAGGCTGCATTGGTATAATCATCATTGTCATCTTCACATCTTTCCTACCATCTTCTCCTATTGGTATCTTACGATTTATTACTTGTTGTTTGTATCTTATGATTAATGATTGTAACTATGATTTATGATATATGACCTATCACTTTTTTGTTTTATGTGTGTACACAGAGAGACAAGTGTGTCCAATCACACTTGGCCAATAAAGAATTCTGCCCTGCCCTGCCCTGCCCTGCCCTGCCCTGCCCTGCCCTGCCCTGCCCTGCCCTGCCCTGCCCTGCCCTGCCCTGCCCTGCCCTGCCCTGCCCTGCCCTATCCTATCCTATCCTATCCTATCCTATCCTATCCTATCCTATCCTATCCTATCCTATCCTATCCTATCCTATCCTATCCTATCCTATCCTATCCTATCCTATCCTATCCTATCCTATCCTATCCTATCCTATCCTGAAGATTAAAGAATTGTATGGGTTCTGATGCAAGTTCAAAAGTCCTCCAATATGGATTACTATCAAAATATATCAGAATGAATGCACCGGGGCAGAGCCTAATTAGTGATGGCTCCTTATTTTTAGATGTCTCTCCTTGAGAATTAAATCCAAATAAGTATTAGTTTTTAAATGAGGTTATTTTAAAAAAATTCTGAACAGACAGATAGCTTCATGTTCTTGCTACGTATTTACTAGATTTGTTTTCTGCATATGTTCATGTACCTGTATATATATCTGTAATTGCTGTTATACAGTTGCCAGGATAGTTTTCTTCAAAAAGATATAAATATATTAATAATATGAAAAAATTATTTAGTTCACCCTGAAAGTTTGCAGTTTTAGAACAAATATCAGGAAGAATACTGTAAGGAATGTACTAAGGAACAATGACAACGTCACCTAGTATAGATGCTTGCAGATGTGAAAAACAAGATAGTAGTTTCTCCTATTCTGTGTATAAGATGAGAAGCAATTTAATATTTTCCAGCATTGCTAAAGGGACAGCTTTCTCCACCTCACCTGATGGAAGTAGTCTGCCTTAAAGAGAACTGTATTGATGTTTCATGGTTGCAATACCTGGTTCTTGGAAAAGTACTCCCTTCCCCAGAAATCTGCATGGCCCACCCTGAGAGTGTTCAGAAGTTTCTGACAGTCTGGCTGTCAATTTAAGTATTAGATTAGGCGTTAAGACTTTATATGACTTCATTTGTTTGAGGAATTGTTTTTTTGTGTGATACATGCTTTGTGTTTCTTATTGTTTTTTTAATTATACAGTCTTATGGAGTTGGACAGCCTTCTAAATCCAATAAATAAATAAATAAAGTGTTTGTGCTGTCACCATTTCATTGAAGCATTTGTTACCTGAGACATATACCTAACTTTATCTAATGTCAGGGTAACATTGTTTAGACTTGTCCTATAAAATGAAAAGTATTTGCTATAAAATGAAAGAAATCTACTTTCTTGCCTTCTGCTCAAAAAATGGCTGTACAGCCATTGGCCTCAAATAATTTCAGTCTGGCAACTGATTATAAACTCTTCAGCTAAAGAATATATTGAACTGATTCATAGAAGAGACTAAGCAATGCCGTATTGACTTAGTGCTTATTGAATGAAACTAAGTTTCCTGGTTCATAAATTGCATTAAAACTTTTACACACACCCAACATGCTATCTCTGCCTCACCAGATCAGGGATTCCCAATCCCCAGGCTGCAGCCTATTCAGAACTGGGCTATGGAAGTTCCATTTGTGAAAGCAGTGCAAGCACAGTTTGACCTCATTATGGGGTCCTGTATACTGGTAAATTACTGATTAATGTAATTAGCCACACCCATTGTGGAAACCATTTCATGCAAGAGTAAGTCATTTTCTTTCATGGGCCACATCTCACAAAATATCACATTTTTCCACTGGGCCCTTGAAGATGGGAATTATTGCAATATGAACACAGACTCAGTGTTGGGACAAGTTTCTATCCATCCATCCTTGATTCAAAAAATGCTGTCATGAAATATGCTGCCACTATCTTGTACAGTATTTGAGTTATTACCAAATGGTAATATTAGATTTATAAGCATGTTAGTCAATTTACTCAAGGTGATTTGTTTTATCCTCTAGATTTGCAACACATTAGCCAATAGGGAAAAAAAGTATTTAAAAAGATGCTGCAAGAATTGGATGAATGCCATGTTGAGATTCTGTGCATTTTCTCTACTCTAGTTTATCTTCCTCCATTCTCATGCTTCATTTGGATATTTCTCAAAAGTCATCTGAAATATAGAACATATGAGAAGACTCTAGAGCAGAACTAGGCCCAAGTAGACAGAGGTAGGCCAAGCCAACATTTTGCAACTAGCAATAATCTGGTAAGTGAAACTGACTATTGGGTAACCTTCTTTATTACTTAAGGTGAAGGGAGTGATTGAAACTAATATTGTATGTTCAGAGTAACTAGGAAGAAATAAAAACCTATTCAACATTATTCATTATATTCTGGACACTGCTATGTGTAAGGCTGCTGAAACTTGGGATAAAAATACATTCCAGAAAATCAGAAAATATAATGATTAAGCAGTTGCAGCAACTTCTTTCTTTCTAGCAGTTTATCTCTGTTATTGAAGAATCGTTGCAATTATCATTGCAACATGTTTCCTGATGCCCAATGTTTTCTTTCCTGTAATTGGAATTCATTATCTCTTACCTTATGGAACAACTCTGAGCAATCTGTTTCCATCTTCTACACAACATTCCTTAGCTTCTTGTGTCTCTCATTAGTTCTTCTCAAGGTTAAATAAACCCAACAATTCCTCATAAATCCCCCCCCCCCCAGGCTTGTTACAATTTGTTCTCCAGTTGATGAATGTCTTTTCTTAAATAGTATTTCAGAATACTATTAAAGCAAGTTATCACCAAATTGCCCCACCAATAGAATATCAACAGAGCCTTTTATAAGCTATGGATGGCCAGATGGATTCCCTTCATAGTCACAAATGTCACTCAGTAATTATCAGGCAAGAAACCATAATGACACTGTAACCAGTACAGTCTAAAATGTAGTGATCTTTGAACTGTTTCTTATAGTGCAACTATCAACACATTTAATGGAATATTTATGTTTCACTCTGTTTAAAGATTCAGCCAGAGCATGGAATACTTTAAATTTTGACAGCATTTGTGAAACAAGATCATACTGAAATAAGGAAAATGGCAAAGGTTAGAAACCATTATTCTGCTCTAGTAAATAAATATAGTGGCAGTGTTTTTATTTCTGTGGTTTCTGTGTTATACTTTCATAGGCCTTCCAACAGTTTTATTCTTTGATCTTTTTCCATGTATTATTTGTTTGAAATCTGTAAGCCTTATTCTCAATTTTAAATAGTAATTAAAGCACGGGCTCTGCAGTAGAACACAAGTGATTAATGTTGAGCTTTCCAAACTGCTGCTAATGCTGTGACATTATGGGCACCCATGAAAGCAACCATTTCCTAATCAGTAGAATATCTGAAATTATTGATACAAACAAGCAATTGAGAGTCTGCAATATAAATATGAAAGGTTTGTTTTTGCTTTTTAAAAATGTAACTAGTTTTGGAGTAAAAGAGTCAAAACTGAGTGAGTAATTTCTTGTTTTTGAGAAAGTGTCAATTTAGATGATACCAACCCATCTCTTAGTTGCTATAGTTTATTTATATTTCAGAATTCTTGATAAAAACTGATTAATTGTAAAAGCAGCACTTGAGCATATAATTACCTTGTATCAAATCTGATTCCTTGTTGATATAGTAAAAATAATCAGCTCTAACATTTCCTGTTTTATAGAAATAATCAGCTCTAACCTTTCCCATTTTATAGAAATCACAGCTTCAAGTTTCCAGACATTAGCTCTCTGGTAACTACATAGATGTGTCCATATGATTATATGAACAACAACATGAATTGCTATGCCAGTGTCTTCTTAAGTCCTTATCAAGAGTGGAAAAACATTTCAACTGAACAATCTGCTTCTGGAATAAATGGATAGCTTATTTTTCTGCCCCTGAGACACAATTACATAGCTTATTTCCCTGCCTCTTGGGCACAGTTATATAGCTTTTTGTGCAAAAATTGTATGGCAAATTTTATTTCTATTGCTTCTTATGGAGGTTTTTAAAGTGTTTGTAGATATTTACTTTTAAATAATCATCTCTTTGGCTAATTTATCTGTAGACAGGAGGTATCAGTCAACATGGACTACAACTCCACTCAACCTACTTTTATGGTCCTAAATTAATAAACAATCGAGCAAAAGGCTTAAAGTTTCCATTATTCTCAGAGACAAAACACTGAATATATAAATAATTGCAGATTTGTCCATATCCCTATTCATCCTTTGTTACCTGAAGAAAAGGCTCATTCCTCAGAGAATATTTTCTTTGCTGAACTACTGTATATGTCTGCAAAGCATGCTGGATTGCCCACTAATACAGTCATTGTCTATAAATCATTGATTATATCATGTCAAATACTTGTCAACTCCCAGGCATGGAGGTCAAAGTGTCAACCATGAAGTGGTTGTGTAACTGAGTATTGTTTTATTTCAGACGCCAGTTATGTAATTATTTTCTGTTTCTTTGGCAGTCAGAGTTCCTTTATTGAAATGGGCAGTCATATAAATTGAAAACTATCTGAATGAATAAAAAATAAATCCTTTGTATTACCTTCAAAAACATAGATATTAATTCATTTAATACTATCAACATATACATTTTTCATATATTGTTATGTATGTTTCATATATTGAGAGCCAGCTTGGTCTAAGGATAAGGCATCAGGCTAGAAATTGAGAGATCATGAGTTCTAGTCCTAACTTAGCCATGAAAGCCAGCTGGGTGATCTTGGGCCAGTCACACTCTCTCAGCCCAATGCAGGGTTGTTGTATGATCAATAGGAGGAAGAAGGTGGCTGGATATTTTTGCCACCTTGAGTTATTTGTAAAAATAATAAAGACTGGATATTAATTAATTAATTGTAATTCCCACAGGTGCTTTTCCAAAAGGAAACTGGACTTTCTTGAAAACATTTCACTTCTAATCCAAGAAGCTTCTTCAGATCTGATCTGAACTTTACTTTTTGCTATCAAAGTCTAAAACAGAATATGATATAATAAATATGCTTGTCCTATTCAGTTTAAAATTTCTGCAAATCAATACTACCTGTTCCACTGATATAGGTTTATTAAAAGAACTATAACAAGCAACTGCAACATTTGTACATTTGGAATGTTTTTCCAAACATATTTTGCACTGCCAAAATATATTTTTCATTGCCCGCAGGACTTGGCTTTTACAAATTTCGGAGGTCTTCAGTTGACTTGGAATCTATATTCACTGTAATCAGGTTCTATTAAAAATGTAACAAATTACATAGGGCATAGCCTCATTTATTATAGATTGAATCACATATGTTGGTATTTATTAGAACTGAAGGGAGAGAAATATTCCAAGCAGTTCCTTGGGCTTTAAGATTCACAGTAAGACAGTCACTTAGACTCTATTAAAATGTTTTCATTAAAGTCTTCATGTTGAATGGTTGTTCCTTTCGTTCAGAGACAATATAACCCTTTTTCTAAAGTACTTACTCTCCAGGAATCTGATACTATATACACAGTAACATTTTACCAAGTTTCAGCTTTAACTAAATGTTCAAAATGCAAATGAGCCCAACCTGCCCCCTACTGGAGATATCATGGAAATTAACAATCAGAAGATTGTATAAATGGGGTTTTTAAATCACAAATTTGATGTACATCTTAAATAATTATAAAATAAAAACAGACAAATATTTGGTCTTAATTGAAAGTGTGGTGTGATTCAATGATCTGGCATGTACATTATGGGAATTGTTTGTTTTATCGTGGTTTATTAAATATATTTAATTATCCATATTTGCACACTACAATAAACTATCAACCACATTTTACAAATCACAGTGCCTGGATTTCCACAATATATTAGGGCTAGAGAAAACAATCAAGAAAGCTGTATCTGTTACATTTTGCATTAGCAATATATAAACAACGCAGCCCATATATGCAAGATTTTGTCTCATAATTAATCATAGAATTTAAAATGTGTATCACTCTCTTACACTGATATGAAGCAACACATGGAATACACTGTGACTTTGATGAAGAGTACATTTACATAAAGGTCAAATATGTTTTTGTCTTTTTATATGCTTATAAGCAAGGTTTAGGTCTCTTTCGTGGATGCTTTTTATCAAGTGGAATTCATTGTATATGACTATCTTGGTCCACCTGTCATCAGTTCTTCTTGCTATGCGACAAGTCTATTTCCATTTCAATTCTTTTGGTGATACATTTTTTAATCCATGTGCAGGTCTTTCTGTCTTATCTTGAAATGCCAAGCATGTATCTTTTCATGTCTCTGCATCACTCATTGTTATTGTATCAATATTTCACTGGAATGTTAGAGTAGGTAGCATACACTGATCAAAAACTTTTGTCTTCAGGCACAAGGGAAGGTTGATCTTGAAAATTATGCTTAGCTTGTCAAATGCCTGCCATTATTTAGCTTGTCAAATGCCTGCCATTTAACATTATGTTTAACATTAACATTATTCAATTTCCTTTATTGTAACTCCTTCCATTGAGATCTGTTAACCAAGGTATATGTAGTAGTCTACTATGTCTAGTTCTTCTCTAGATATAAAAGAAATTCTTTTTTTGATGTATTTATTAAACATAATCTGGCTCTTTTTCAGGTTTATTTTTAAGCCAAATGGTTCTCCTGTTTCATGCAGTTCTCTTTTGGGTTTTGTGAGAAGAGAACATCATAATCTGAAAATCTTAAGTGATTTGAATAGGGTCCATTGATTTTTATTTTATCCTTTGTCCAGTCTAGTTTGCAAAATACTTCAAGGCAGGCTGAGAAAAGGATAGGAAATATTGTATTGTTGTACACCTTGTTCTATGTTGATTTCCATTTTAAGATTATTAAGGCAAATTGTTGCCATTGTTTTTTTCATATATTAATTGTAATAAGTTTATGTAAGCAGTATCTATTCCTTGGTTGAGTAATGCTGAATTATTACTTGCTGGAATACTGAGTCAAATACCTTTTTGTTGTCAATGAAAGCCATGCACAGAGGTATGGTGTACTCGTTACGCCTTTCAATGATTTGCTGAACAACCTGGAAGTGATTCGTTTTACTGTAACCATTTCTGAACCCTGCCTGCTTTTTTGGCTGTGCATTATCTAACGTTCTTTTTTGGCTTTTAATGTTCTCATCATTCTTTTTGCTATTGTCTTGGTGAAAATCTTGTAGAAGACTGAAAGAAGGCTTATTAGGTGATAGTTCTTTAAATCATTTTGGCCCCCTTTTTTGTGTATAAGAAATACTTCAGCATTTTTCCATGCATCAGATATTTTTTCTTCTCTCTCTGTAGAACAAGACAGTATAGTTTTGCTAGTATATTGTGTAAACTGTGACCCCAGCTTTCAGTATTTCAACCATAACACAGTCATTTCCTGAAACTTTGCCATTTTTTATTGATTTTATGGCACTTGAAACTTCTTCCACTAGAATATCTGGCATTTCCTCTTTTGTGGGTATTGTTACTTTTGAGTGATCTTGATCTTTGTATAGCTCTGAATAGAATTTTCCAATTATTTCTAACATTTCCTGTTAGAAATACATTTCTAACATACAGTTATTTCTACATACAGAGCTTCACGTTTTAATGCAAAAATCTTATTTTTTGTATTTATAAGCTTGTGTTTTGTTCTATTAAAATCTCTGTTTTTTCAGTTGTCTTTTTCACAAGCTTCACATTAAACTGCTGATTGGCATGTACGCATGCGTGGCAGTAATCAGAAGACTTACTGGCTGGTGTGCATGTGTGTGCCGGAAACCAGAAATATCTTATCTGGCATGCGCATGCCCCCTAGGCAGCTCCTCTTCTTGGTTGTGGCCCTGATGAGCATGTATAAAGTGTTCCTCTTTTGGCACTTGGTTCGCCATCACTGTCCTAGAAGAATGAAATATTTTGAGAAATATTAAAAAGGAAGAATATATTTCCCTGGATGAGAAATGGAGAAACATATTTTCCTAGAGGGAGAAAGCAGCCTCCAGCTTAATAGCCCACAGCAGATGTCCCTACTTAAGAGATAAAGAGATAGATAGCTCTATTCAAAGGCAAAATTCCCTGCAGCAAGGTCTGAACAAAGGTAGAATGGGATTAGGCCTCACTCAAGATCCAAAACAGGAGGAAAGACATTAAGATGCAATAGGAATTGCCCAACATTCTTCCAGGACACAAGCCTCTTCATTACATCTCAGAGAGTCCAAACTTCAACCAAACTTCTCAGACAACCTACAGAGCTAGCTACATGGCCCCATGGGAGTCTGACAACAGCCAATAGAATACATGTTCGTGCACAGGAACAGGAACAGGAAGTTCAAGTTCAAAGCCTAAGAGAAGGTATAAAAACCCCTCACTCTCAACTCCAAGTAGTTAGCTGCTTCATCATTAAATCATCTTTCCAATTAGCCTCCATGTTTCCAGTGTCTTTCTCTCAGTTGGAACTGAACCAGATGGATAGTTCTTCTAATGCAGGCTTGAAGTTTATTTAGATATTTGTAGCATGTAGTAATTTTATTGTGATCCCGAAAAGCTTGGGAGGGACGAGACTTGAACCTGGGTCCCCTATATATTAACTTTGTTAATATGTCTCTTTAGTTTGGCATTTTTTAGCTCAAGTATGCCTGCCCACTTTCTGGAGAACTTAAATGACCTTTCTGCTAAAGGGTTTCACTTTATGAGCAAGAGTTGGCTGCTGATAGTTATCATTGCATTTTAACTATTATTTTAATTCCTCAAGGTGCTCTGGCACCATACCTGATTTGTAACTCTGGGTTGCAAGTATTGCTGATGAAAAGGAAGGTATTCTGACAGAATTGTTTAGGTTTCAATGATGGCTCTGACCGTCATTGATCTTCAGTGTGTATTCCCCAATTTTTAATCTAATGATTGGTAATTAGGGCAGCTTTTTGCAAGCAAAGAAGCTTTTTGTATTTTTGTACAGGTAATATAAAACTTACAACAGTTCAATTAGTGATCATTTAAAGTTACAATGGCACTGAAAAAAGTTACTTATGACCATTTTTCACACCTATGACCGTTGCAGCATTCCCACTGTCACAAGAGGCTGGGCAAGGTGAAGCACCCCTCGATGTAAGTGATGTCAAGTTGGCCATGCCCACCCAGTCACATGCCCACCCAGCCACGCCTACCCAGCCAATCATTAGGACAGAGAACTGATTGTTAAATTATTTGAATCCCACCACTGGGTACTATTTTAGCAACTGTCTTAATTTCTGCTGATCTCAAAACGTTGAAAAAAGAGGACAAAGATCATCACTGACCCCATTCCAAATTTCTGCAAATCCTGAAGTAACAAAAGTCGGCTGACTACCATTCTGTAAAAATGAGAGGAAGGAGGTTCCTTCCTCTCCTTCTGTCTTTTTTTTTTTGAGTTTTAAATGTATATATATATGGTTATATATTGAAATGTTATAGATAGAAAACTTTTGCTTAGTAATATTAGAACATAAGTAATACTGAAGTGTACTTCGTTTTTAGCCTTAAGATTGTTTTTATAACTTTTGTCTTTTTTATCTTTTATCTGTTTATATCAAATAAAGTTGGTTTTTAAAACTCTCCTTCTGTCTTTATTTAGCATTATTTCCAAAGGTAAGTACCTTTGCTGTACGCTAGATGGCAGCTATGCACTACTGCTTCTATGAGTGTTCAGCAAATGACAAACTATTTCCAAAGATTTCTGGAAATATTCATTGAACTTGAATTTCCAAATTCTTCAAGCCCAACAAACTGGGTTGGAATCAAAGAAAAAAGTTTTATGGAAGAGTCTAGAAACATTGAGCTTCATTGATCTAATCAAAAGTAGTGAAATCAAGAAATCAGATTAGGAAGACTTAATACACAGAGCCGGTAATATACTATATTTAGTTAGACATAAAAACTAAAATACATTTTTGATGAAATTGAAAACAGTACCTAGTAATGCTGTTAGGACAGGCATAAATTCAGGGCTCTATAGTTCAAAACCTCCCCAGATTTGGCACAGCAAATGTTACTTGAAAAAAAATTTTTTTTTAAAAAAGACCTGTTCTTCTCTCTTAGTTTACTTTATAGAAACAGATACAAACATGAACATCCAAAGCTATTTAAAGTTAAAAATACAGAAACAAGCTTTGTATTATGTTTGAGAGAAAGATAACTTCTAGAATTATTTCAATATTCAGTGAGTTTGGTCAAGTGGTCAAGGTGCTGGCCTAGAAACCAGGCGGTGAATTCTAGTTCTTTCTTAGGCATAACATCTGGCTGGGTGAATTTGGGCCAGTCAGTCTTTCTCAACACAACTTACCTTACAGGGTTGTTGTCGCAGGCAAAATAGGAGGAAGAAGGAATATTATATATATTCACTATCTAAAGTTACTTATAAAAATAGTAAAGATGGGATAAAAATAAAACATTTTTGAAAAAAAAAACCTTCTTAATATCTATGGCCAATTTCTGTTCTTTGGTTCTTATCCATATTATCTTTAGAATGTCTTTATGCTCTCTTCCATGCTGTCTTGTCCCCTTTTTCCACCATATATCTCCTTTTTATTTTTAAACTTTCATAAACTTTTGTGCAGCCATATTATTCTGATATCTCTTTTTTTCTTTATCTTTGTTTGCTGTTGTGTTTTTTTAGTATTTCTCTTTTTTAGGAACCCCCACTTATATTGAATCTTTTTCCTATTGATTTCTCTTACCATGAAATCCTACTTATTGCTGCTATTTTGAAGCTTAAAATATATTTTTATCAGACTTACCTTTACTTTTTTAAAAAAATAAATAAAAGAATAAAAGAATCCTCTTCCTTTACTGGGTCATTTTCTCTATCGTTCCTACTACTTCCTTGATAAGGTTTTAACTTTTTATATAGTCAAGAATGGCTGATTCTCCTGTGCATTCCTACACTCAGTGAAGCAAAATGTTCTCAGCAAAACAACTGAGATATTTCCCAGATATTATATTTCATGAAGTTTGTCTCCCTACAAATGTTAGGGAATGCCTAACATTTGCCACTTTTAAAGCACAATCCAATTTTGGGGAAACAGAGGATTGATAATACTAGTCACTATTTTTATATCTTCTGTCACTTATTATAACATAGATATTTTCTGCTGTAATGTCAAGTTCATCCATTTGAATTTCAGATCATAAATGGATGCTTTTAATATAAATACATTTTTCTTACTTATTTGTTTGTTTGAGTAAAATTGTGTCTTTTTTATGCCATATTCCAATCATAATACATCCTGTGAGATCTCAATTTTACTTATTAAATCACATCTGCCTTGTGTATCAGTTCATTTTTAATATTCCAAGATAATTTGAGTATTATCACATAGCAACTAACACCATAAGCCTTATGCACCAAAGATTTTCTTTTTTTCATAAGTGGTTTAATAGATCCCACAAAGTAATGCTGCCACTTCCCACTTCCTTAGAGCGCACAGGCATTTTATATGAAATCTTTTTAGGTAGTCCTTGACTTACAGCCACAATGGAGCCCAAAATTTCTGTTGCTAAGTGAGACACATAAGTGTGAAAATGGTCATAAATCATTTTTTCCAGTGCTGTTGTAAGTTCCAATGGACACTAAATGGATTATTGTAAGTCAAAGTCTACGTGGACTTTGGGATTTTCAACCCCAATTTCAAAAGGATTCACTATTTTATCAACTTCAATGCTTTGGCCAAAGACATTTTTACCAGACTTTTTAATGTGTAATCCATTCCATATCAGCAGCCCATGTCATTGTCTTAAAACCAAATCTTCCTACTGACACAATTGGCATAGCCAGGTTTCACATACTGCATTCTTCTTCCATTTTCCAGTCTTCTTTGGTCAAACTGAATGACAAATCCCATCTAGTTTTTCTTTTCTAGATCTTCAAAGGCCACAATGATATGATTACACGAGTTTGTTGCAGTATTTTTTGTCTCCATACTGCCTGATCCCTTTTGACTCCTTATGTTTCTCCTTGTGCAGAAACCCCTATCTCTGTGAGTAAAGATATAGATCTCTATTAATTTAACTTGTGCATAAAAGGAACAATTCATTTGCTTGGGTATTGCATGTCATGCCCCAGAATATAACTTTTATATAATGTTGTTGCTTTTTAGCCCCATCTAGTAGCCCAAGGGGCAAATACCAAGTATATTGTTTGAAGCTGACCCCACCTTTACCCATCAGCTTGCACTCTCAAAACAAGTGCACACTGGGAAGCCAGACTTCATTTCCTTTAGCATTTGGAGAAGGGAGAAGCACAAAGAAGAATCTATCTTAATCTGTGGCACATGGTCATCCAAGGACAAACCCACATCCCACACACAGAGCATCACTGATGAAATTTAAATTGCTTGTATTTATTAATATTGTCACTCAATATTGTCTATCTTGTATTTGGTTCTCATTGTATGTATCCCTATTTTCCCTGGTTTCACCATATCCTGTTCTTTAAATAAAACATTCAGATCTAAGCACATAGTCTGTTTTATTGGAAGATAGGTGGGTTTAGCTGCATGTTGAGCTGCACACAGAGTAATGTGTAGTGAGGACAGAACAGTGAAACAGAGGCTACGCAGCAAGTGGGATCCAGGCTAATGACTATACAGAAACTCTGCCAATGCAGCTACCTGCATATGGCCACACAGCAGCCTCTAGACAGTTAAGCACCTCCAGAAGCCACCATGTCACAGAGCTGGGCATCTTCATACAAGACAAGTTGCCAAGTCTCTAATTCTTCCAAACAGTCATCAGCCAATAGTGAACTTACTATTGCCAGTGCAAAGGCTGAAGCAGCAAAAACACAAACAGCCTTTGCTGAACAAGAAATAGAAATGAAAAAAGAGAGATCATGGTTAGAAGCTGAAAGAAGGCAACAAGAAGTATTCTGGGCAATGCAGAAAGCTCTGTTAGAAGCGAGCCTAGAGCGACTTGCCAAAGAGAAAGAAGTAGCAGCTGCCACAGCTGAAGTCAAAGCCTGAGAGAGAGCTCTATATTTTGATGACGAATGCAGTAAACATGGCAATGTGCTTGATCCAGAAGCTCAATCCTAAATTCCTCTGCAACATACTTCAGAGTATGTCTATCAGCACTCCAGGTCAAGCAGCAATGCTCAACTCAATAAGGAAGACAACTTTAAAGAAACAAGCCAAAGACGCTATTCAGCACCACTACAGGCTAGTAACAAGCCCCAAGCCTACAAACGAGAAAGCTTCAACTAAAGTTGCACTTCTGATACCAAACCCCTTCCACCCAAAGTACTTCACCCTGCAAATTATCCTACAGAATCAGCCTTAATGCCGGAGCAGCGTGAAAAGGACCAGCTGGAACCAGAGACTCTTAAAAGGTATGACTGCATAACACCTTTTCACCACAGCAATGCACAGTTGGCTAATCAAGTCATCATAGACCTTGTCAAGTTCCTTGCACTAGGGCTACTCATACAAAGACTTAAAAAGTTTAATGATCGTCCTGAAAGCTATAGAGCCTGGTAATCTTCTTTCCAAAATGCCATCAGAAGCTTAGATTTGTCATGTAGTGAGGAGATAGATTTAATAAGTAAAAGGCTCAGAATTGAAACTGCTGAGCATAGAAAGCGAATCAGGACAATAAACATAAAATACCCTGAAACAGACCTTAAAACAATCTGGGACAGACTTGATGAGTGCTATGGTTCAGCAGAAACAGTGGAGAATGCACTGTTTGAAAGACTTGATAGCTTTCCCAAAATACTTAACAGAGCCTATCAGAAACTTAGGGAAGTTAGCGACTTATTAATGGAACTTCAAGTAGTTAAGTCAGAAGCGGACTTGCAAGGACTTGCACTCCTTGACACAGCCAGAGGTGTCAAACCCATGATACAAAAGTTATCCTATAACTTACAAGAGAAGTGGCTCACACATGGTTCCAAATACAAAAGAGAGTACGATGTTCCATTTCCCCCATTCTCTGTGTTTGTGGACTTCATGTGCCAACAAACTAAAACAAGAAATGATCCTAGCTTTGACTTCACATTGTCATGTGCTGCTCTGTCAGAACATAATCCTCACAAGCCTCCAGTAGCAGCCCACAAAACTAATGTGACTCCTCCAGATTCCTTTCATAGGTCTGCCAACTCCTCTCACATAGAAACTGGTAAGCAGCATCCTCAACACTAGAGGTCATACCCTCTCCTAAAATGCAGAGCCTTCAAGGAGAAGTCCATGGAGGAACTCAAAGCTTTCCTGAAAGCACACATTTGCTACAAGTGCTGCTCATCAATCCTTTACTTTGTCAACGACTTTAAGGTCAGTATAAAAAGCATGGAATGGGGCAGCACATAGTTTTGCACCCAGGGCCAGCACCATGGACTTTACAGTGGCAGTGAGCACGGCAGGGAAGAAGAACACATCAGTATATTGTTTGAAGCTGACCAGACCCCATTACCCATCAGCCTGCACTCTCAAAACAAGCACACACTGGAAAGCCAGACTCCATTTCCTTTCGCATTTGGAAAAGGCAGAAGCACAAAGAAGAATCCATCTTAATCTATGGCACGTGGTCATCCAAGGCCAAACCACATCCCACACACAGAGCATCACTGATGAGATTTAAATTGCTTGTATGTATTAATTATTATGTTCAGCAGTAACTCAATACTGTCTATCTTGTATTTGGTTCTCATTGTATGTATCCCTATTTTCCCCAGTTTCTCCATATCCTGTTCTTTCAATAAAACATTCAGATCTACACTCACAGTTTGTTTTATTGGAGGATATGTGGGTTGAGCTGCATGTTGAGCTGCACACAGACTGTAGTGCAGCTCAACAACGTAGAACATTGCATGTGTATTTATAATGGCCCTGGATTGAACCTTAAAAGGATGTGATCCAATGTGGCATACAAAGGTAGTGTCTGATTTGCCTCTTTTATCCAAAGACAGCTTTTTGTTTTTGCAGCCATGTGTTACTTAAATTTAAGATGTTAACTCACAAACTGGCTTAAGCAAAGTCGGCACTTGTTAACCCAATGTTGTGGGTTGGCTGTGGCACCAGGTATTTTTCTGTTTTTATTTTTATTATTGTTGGTTTTTACAGTATTTTATACTGTTTTATTGGTTATAATCACTCAGAATTGTTTTGGCTATATAAATATTTTAAACAAATGAATAAATCTCCAGGTAAAATATAAATATTGTTCAGGACCAACATTTCTCAATCTTAATTTTCTGTTTAAAAAAATGCAGAATATCTCTCAGGCTATGGCTAAAGAAAACCACCATTTTCTAAAAAATACTGACAATTTCATAAACTTTTAGTGAAATAATTTGGAGGACTCTAAGAAAATTTGAGAAAAAGTAAGTAGCATAGAGAATTATTAAAAATTACCTTGTGTCCAGTGGAATTCTGCAGGGGAGGCTCTGCATTCTGCAATCAGATACAGGTCTTCTGGTGGATGATGGCTTATGCAGCCAGGCATATCTGAGAAGAACCATGGTGAGGCATCTAACCTGTTGACCAGAACTCTTGGCTAAAATTTTTCTTCTTCATTTGTCTCTCTTAAACCTAAAGGCAGGATGCAAATATGAATTTGGATTTATTTATATTAAATTATATAAATCAAAATAATCTAAATTAACGTATTGGTAGCCCTTGTTTTTTGACCACATGTAAGACTGGCAATTCAAGTCACTACGTGAAGGTCAATACTTTGTATGAACATAGTTCCATAAGGAAAAAGGGTGGGTTGTGACAGTGTTTAAAATATGGTTAACTTTTTGGGATCCTTTCATTGTATAATATATAAATGAAAATTGTCAGGAAAAATAAAGAATACATCTTTAATATGCTGAGTAATCTACTAAATAATGCAAATATTTTAAAAATTATTTGGAAACAAAGAGCATATATCATCCATCTGCTACTGTACTTCACAAATATAATAATGAACTTTATTACACACCATGTTCTATATAAATAACCTTTTTCGTGTGTGCCCTTGAGTCAGGACTGACTCTTGGTGATTCCCCGGCAAGTCTCTGCAGTTTTCATGGGAAGATTTCAGAAGTGGTTGTCTCCTTCCTAAGACTGGTAGTGTGTGAGTGCCCAAAGTTACCCAGCTGGTTTCATTCTTAAGGCTGGACTAGGAGATTTATAAAGAGATGCTTTAGTCCCTACACTGAAATGACTAATTAGTCTTTCTAAATTGCAAAGCATTTAAAAAGGCACTTTGCAGAACAAAGGAGAAAGAGTGAAAGACTAACTTTCTTTGTCTTTCTTTTTCTTTCTCTCTCTCTCTCTCTCTCCCCCTCCCTGTCTCTCTCTCTTTCTCTCTCTCACACACACACATACCAGGGGAGGGAGGAAGGGAGGGAGGGAGGGAAGGAGGGTCGGGGAGAGAGAGAAAAAAAGAAAAGAAAAATCTTCAAAGTATTTTTATGAATCTTCCAGAAATCATGGCTATTTGAACATGTCTAGAAGGGTGCTTTACTTGTGCCAACACATTTCGCAAAAATCTTCTTGTAATTGCTTTCAAGTGCTCTAATATTCATGACCCCTGATAAGTGTCAAATCGAATATACTGTATATCAAAGAACATGCATTTTCTTAAGAAATAATAACTGTAAAGACAGTTTAATTATCATATTAATTTCAGACTAGAACAAATTGGAAAGCCAGTTTGGTATAAAACAATATGCAGAGACAGTTTGTCAGGCTACAATCCAGGAGACTGTGGATTCTAATCCAGTCTTAAACACAAAACTAGCTTGCTGACCTTGGGCCAATCATTTTCTCTCAATCCTAGGAAGCAAGTAATGCAAACAACTTCAGTAATTTTATCCAGAAAGCTGGAGTTGCCCTGGAGTCAACACTGCCTTGAAAAGTCCCCACCCCTCAAAACAACAACATCAACAACATGACTGCCATTACAATGCAGTGTGCATAGGTACTTTATTGGTTTTGGTTCACAGTGAAACATCAACCGAACTACCCTGGATAATCAATCATGGCTCAGAGTGTAAAATGTTGTATGAATCTAAACAATGACTATTTAAAGACTGGAGTTTAAAAATGTAATTAATGTATGAATCTATGGTAAGACAAAGTCAAGTCTTATATCTTCCCATTCAAAGACTTACTTAGGCTCAGGTGTTTATTTAGTAGATATAGACAGCAGTGATGACATTCAATTTTTTCCCCTACTAGCTTTGTGGCCGTGGCTTGGTGGGGGAGTGTCCTATGACTGAGTGGGCATGGCCAACTTGATGTCACTTGTGGCCACACCCACTCAGTCACATGATCTCTACCACCACCAAGCCATGCCCACAGAACCCTGTAAGTAAAAATGTGTGTGTGAACACAAGAAGGGCTCATACTAAATGATGTGGCAGAGAGAATCTGAAGTTTTCTCCCTCCATTCCCAGTGGAGCTGCTGCAGCCTGTCCCTTTAAGATACTTCAACCTCTGGGAGGGAGAGGACCCGGGGGAGGGGGACCATAAAGGGACCAGCAGCCTCACTGTGAATGGAGGGAAAAGACTTCGGATTCTCTCTGCCACAGAAATCAACATTAAATGCTGCAGCAGAGAGAATCTGAACTTTTCTCCCACAGCAGTTGCGTCTCCCCCAAGGGCTGGCCACCCACCCACATGCTGGCTGGGCTGGGCCAGAAGCGGTGCACCTCTTGTCACAGGCTGGATGCATAACCCGACTTGGAAGGCAAACGGGCATGGGGGACCACCGGGAAAGCTGCATAGAGGGCAGGCAAGCATGGCAAGGCTGAGGGGAAGGGAGTAGGCTGCTAGCGAGGCCACAACTTGTAGGCTTACCTGGCAGGCAGATCAGGGTCGCTCAGTTGGGGCGCAGTGCTTCAGGCAGGCAAGCTGCAGAGCAGAGACTGTGCACAAGCGAGGACCCACACAGTAGAAGTGAGGAGTGACTGGGTGGGGCGGGGCAGATGAGTGAGCATAGAGCGGGCAGGCTAGCAAGTGGCGAGCAAGCAACCGGTTCAGGGGTGTGCCCAGCCAGCGGTCGCTACCGGTTCAGTGACCCAGGCCAAATGTCCACTATCAGTTCTCCCGAACTGTTCCAAACCAGACAGATTTCACCCCTGATAGACAGTATGCCCCATTCATACATATCTCATCTTAAACCACTCTCCCAAATTTCCCATATTCTATTCAGTTTAGAATATGTGAAATTTGGGGGTTTGTACATTTCAGATTACTTGGTATCCATATTCTGGTATAGCAGAATCAGTGGTGGGTTCCAACCAGTGTTATTACCGGTTCTCTTTGAGCATGCGCTTTGTGCACGATCGTTTTTCATAAAAAATAGAAGCATTCTTTTAATGATTTCACTTTTAATTATCAACAATAGGTTTGATAATCTTTTATTTAGGTGCTTTGATTCTATTTCCTCATAATGTAGAATTCTTACCCTTTTTTAAAAAAATAATATTTATTGAATTTTCAAACATTAAAATACACAGTACAAAAAATAGAAAAGAGCAAAAATAGAAAACCATAACACACAACAAAACAAACAAACAAAAACAAACACATCAAAACTTAAGCACTAGTAACAGCTTTTCTACATCAGTATCTCTATCTGTCCATTTCTGCGCATTCATCTATTTTTTTTAATTATAATTTGGTCTTGGGGGGGATATCTGGTTGTTTCCAATTTTGTGCTATGACAGTTCTACTAGCAGTTAATATATGTAATATGATATATTGTAATTTTTTCCCCATTTTTCCTTCCAAAATATCCAGGAGGAATAGTTCCGGTTTTTTTTCTATCTTCCGCCCAGTTATCTCTTCCAGCCATTTTTTTATCTTCCACCAAAATTTCCTAATCTTAGGCCAGGTCCATCACATATGATAAAACATCCATTGGTTATGGCTACACCTCCAACATTCCGGAGACCTGTTTGAGAACATCCTAAACAATCTCGCTGGTGGCAGGTACCATCTGTAAAACATCTTATAAAGATTTTCCTTCTAAGCAGCTGACATTGTTTATTTGTAGTTTCTCTCCCATAATATTTTGTTCTAATTTGCAAATATGGCCACCAGTCAATTTTTATTCCTTTTTTTTAAAGATCCTGTTCTGTTTTTAAATGACCAAGTTGATCTAATAATTCCGAATATCTTATAATTTTATTTAGGTCCAGCACGTTGGGATAAATTATGGCCTCCATCGTTGATATCCAAACTGGAACTTTCATATAATGATTTTTTCTTATAGTATCCCAAATATTTATCAGAGCATTTAGCACCAGATGTCTCTGGAAATATGTATGTGTCTTAATTTTTCCTTCCCAAAGAAACGCATGCCATCCCAATTGAAGGTCATGGCCTTCCAATGTTAATATTCTCTTGTTTCTTAATTGTACCCAATCTTTTAACCAAGTTATTGCAGCCACTTGATAGTATAATTCCTAATTGGGTAGGCCGAAGCTTCCTTTGATTCTGGAGTCTTGCAGAAGTTTATGTTTTATCTAGGCTTTCCCCCACAGCCAAATGAATTTACCTATCATTCTATTTAAATGTTCAAAAAATGGTTCCTCTAATCTAATGGATATCGATTGAAATAAATATAACAATTTGGGTAATGTGTTCATCTTTATTATAGCTATTCTACCTACAAAGATAGCTGTAATTTGGCCTATATATCCAAATCTTTCTGTAATTGTTGAATCAATTTATCGTAATTATTCTCCTTTACAGTAGAGCATTTTGCCATAAGTCAAATTCCTAAGTATTTCACCTTTTTGGCAATTTGAATCCCCAATTTCCTTTCCAATTCTTTCCTGTCTTTTAGTACAATTCTTCATTAACACTTTAGCTTTTTCCTTATTTATTTTAAGCCCTGCTACTTTACCAAATTCTTCAACTTTGTGCATCAAGATGGTTCCCATCTCCAAAGGATTTTCCATAATAAATACCAGATCATCTGCGAATGCTTGAACCTAAATCTTCCTATTGATTTTCATCTCTTTAATTATTTGATTTTTTCTAATTTGTGGTAATAGTATCTCCAAGGATAATATAAATAAGAGACATGACAAGGGACATTCCTGTTTTACCCCCTTAGCTGTACCAATTGGGATGAGTGATATCAATGCCTCTCTCCATGTCAGTGATAATTTCGATTGCCCTAAGGCTTCATTATATAAATTCGGCATTAACACTTCCAGAAGTCCCTGTATCTTTTTATAAAACTCAGAGGGGATGCCATGAGGTCCTGGTGTTTTATTATTTTTTTGTTTTGAATAGCCACCTTCATTTCCGTCATAGTAATTCTGCTGTTTACTTTCATTTCCTCTGGCTATAGAGTGTTTCAAAATAATTTTGGGCTATTCTCTTTTTTTCTTCTTACTGAAGGTGAATATTCCCCTCTTCGTCTTGTAGTTGTGTTATTAGCCTTTTCTTCTTATTCTTCTTTAATATATAGGGCAGCCATCTCCCCAGTTTTTTGGCATATTCGAAATATATTTGCTTTGTTGCCTTAAGTTTTTGCACCATTTCCTCCTGGGAAAGCAGATTTATTTTATATTTAATCAGATCCCTTTCCTCTCTAATTTTTTTATCCAGGAATTTCTACACTTTTTTTAAAAAAAATTGATTTATATGCCGCCCTTCTCTGGAGACTCAGGGCAGCTTACAATGCGTTAAGCAATAGCCTTCATACTTTTGTATATTTATACAAAGTCAGCTTATTGCCCCCACAACTGGGTCCTCAATTTACCCACCTTAGAAAGGATGGAAGGCTGAGTCGATCTTGAGCCTGGGGCGTTTCGAACTGGTGTAATTGCAGGCAGCTGGATGTTAAATGCTGCCTTTAGTAGAAGGCATTAGCCTCCTACGCCACTCAGGCTGTTAAAGTCTAATTTCTCCAATTTCTCCAATTAGAATTCTTACCCTTATTTTCTTCCCAATTAATAGCTAGGCTAGTCCAACAGTAATAAAAAACAGTAAAATAATCAAGCAACGAATTAGCGAACACGTAGAGGCAAAGTAATAACCAAAAGCCAACATGGGTTTGTCAAAAACAAATCATGCCAGACTAATCTTATTGCATTCTTTGACAAAGTGACAAAATTAGTGGACCAGAGGAATGCTGTCAATATAATTTACATGGACTTCAGTAAGGCATTTGATAAAGTAGACCATAACCTACTACTAGATAAAATAGAAAAATGTGGGCTAGACAGCATCATCACCAGATGGATTCGTAACTAGCTGACCAACTGCAGTCAATTTGTAGTCTTCAGTGGAACTGCATCTACATAGAGGGAACTATGCAGTGGAGTACCCTAAGTCTCTGTTTTAGGCCCAGTACTCTTCAACATCTTCATCAATGATTTGGACGAGGGATAGATGGGGAACTCATCAAATTTGCAGACGACACCAAGCTAGTAGGAATAGCCAACACTCTGGAAGATAGACTTAAGATATAGAAGGATATTGACAGACTTGAACATTGGGCACTATCTAACAAAATGAAATTCAAAGATGAAAAAAGTAAAGTTGTACATTTATGCAAGAAAAACAAAATGCACAGGTATAGTATATGTGGTACCTCGCTCAATAGTAGTTACTATGAAAGGGATCTTAGAGTCCTAGTGGACAATCATTTAAATATGAGGCAGTAGTGTGCAGCAGCTACTAAAAACACAGTTCTAGGTTGCATAAACAGAGGGATAGAATCAAGATCACGTGAAGTGTTAATACCACTTTATAATGCCTTGGTAACACCACACTTGGAATACTGCATCCAGTTTTGGTTGTCACAATGTAAAAAGGATGTTGAGACTTTAGAAAGAGTGCAGAGAAGAGCAACAAAGATGATTAGGGGACTGGAGGCTAAAACATATAAAGAACGGTTGTAGCAACTGGGTAAGTCTAGTTTAATGAAAAGAAGGACTAGGAGTGACATGATAACACTGTTCCAATATGTCAGGGCTGCCACAAAGAAGAGTGGATCAACCTATTCGCCAAACCACCTGAAGGTAGAACAAAAAACAATGGGTGGAAACTAATCAAGGAGAGAAGCAACCTAGAACTAAGGACATTTCCTGACAATTAGAACAATTAATAAGTGGAACAACTTGCCTGCAGAAGTTGTGAATGCTCCAACACTGGAAATGTTAAGAAGAGATTGGATAACTATTGGTCCGAAGTAATGTAGGGTTTCCTGCCTAAGCAGGGGGTTGGATTAAAATACCTCTGATGTTCCTTCCAACTTGGTTATTCTATTTGTTCTGTTCTGTTCTATCTCAGATAAAATTAGCAGTAGAAAAATAAATAAGCATCAATTATTTTAGGCACCAGGTTACTCGTTTTTTTACCCCCACCCCCTCCCTCTCTTTCCTTTTTTGCATGAAATGGAGTGAAATTATTTTTGTTGCCACAAATCCTGTAGCTTATCAGGCCAGGGCAGGAAATTTTCCTCCTGATTCTCAGCACCTGAATTTCATGTCAGCAGAATTAGAAACAATCACTAACAGCTTTTAAATTGCTCCTGAAGATTTTGGAAATGAAAATAATGGTATAGTCAAAGTGCCCCATGTTAGCAAGTATTTACAACACACAACATACAACTAGCTAGTTCAATTTTCACTTATTGAGGAACCTGCATATTTTACTTAAAGATGGATGGATTTCAAATAACAGCATTATATTTTAAATTTACAATTAATGCTTTTTTATTTTACAAGAAGAATCAGCAATAATTTGCTTTGTTGTTGACTGATAAAAGAGTTCTATGTGCCTACTGCATTTAGCAACTTGATTTTTAAATTAACCTTGAGTTCACCTTGCTACAATATGTCCAGAATATTTTTTTTCTTAGAGCCAGCATAGCTTTGTAACTTCTGTAGAAGAGGAAGTGAAGTATTGTAAAACATTTAGAAACTTGAGGCAATTTCTAAACATTTAAGTCCGTTTAATTTGTCTTGATATTCATCTTTGTTTAGATAAATCATTCAGGATGTTGGACTGATTCCACGGAAACATTGCTATACCCAGAGTTTTCTCTTATATTCATTGTCTTCCTGCCAGGGTCTGTCTTGTCCGGATTAGGATTTAATTGTATTCCTAGTGAGTCCCTTCTGGTTGCACTCACTCTTTCAGATGAATGTTTCATCAATATGATTAGAATCACATCTCCAGTCTAGTTTATTCACACAATCTGTTGTGACAGCTCAGAGCATAATACTCCCTCAAGGAGCCATTCAATATCTTTCCTATCATGTTATTCAAATCATAGTTTGCATTCCTCAGTGGCAGTATAATGTTCTCCCTTGGATTATATTTCATGAAATCCAAAAAGCACTAAAATCATTCCCATAAAGGTTTAGGTAAATATTCATACCTGACAACATTGTATTATTAGCATATGGGGATATTCTGCCAGGAAAAGGTAAAAAATGAGGCTTGAATGTTGCTATACTAATAATATCCAAAATTGTTCATCATAGTATTGTGGAAAAAGAAAGGAAATGAAAGAAGAAAGATCAACAGAAAAAAAATCCTAAACTTTTGCAACCTACTTTTACCCTTTATCACCAATTATCTTCCTGAACTCCAGAACAAAAAATGATTTAAAGGAGAAAGATGAAGTGATCAGTACTTTAGCTTCTCCATAATCTCCAACCACTAAAGCAACTGCTCACTGGGGGGATGTGAACTGTAATCCTATTGGGTTATGTGGACTTCGTTTGTTTAACCTCTTTTTTGCAACTAGCTTTAAATCCAACATTATGCTCTGTTAGCATTTGATGCAAATAATAATGCAGTTAATTTATTTTACTTTTCACCATGAATAATCACCATTTCCTTCAACTAAAAAGGGAGAAAATACTCAGCCATTGACAAGGATTGTGATCTACTCATAGTATGGACATAAAGGAAAATGGGGAGTCGAAGAAAATTATGTTAATTATACCAATCATGTTTTTAAACATATCCAAATTATTTTTACATGCAAAAAACTCCAAGTGGATACTTTTCTTAATAGACATGCTTAGAATTGCCCTATAACTAGCACCCTATATTATGTACGGTATATATTATTCATTTATTTGAAAATGAGTTCCAGCTTTGTGGACCAGCGGGGAGGGGGACAGGGGATGGTTGCACATGATGGATCGGCAAGCAGCATGTCCATGTGCACAAGTGGACACATGCCCGTCACATGCCCGACACATGTGCACACATGCCCGTCACTCATGTAAATGGATCTTGTGTGCACACGCTCATATGCTGCTTGCACAAGTGGGGATGCGCGTGTGCACAAGTTTGCCTGCCATTTCCATGGCCTGGTTGCAAATAGCTTACATGACCCAAAGGTTGGGGACCCCTGGTGTAACATAAAGCACAAAGTTAAACCTAAATATCCATGGAGAAAGCAAGTTAAAAGTTAACCATTTACAGACTGTGGGGTTACTACAATCATTCTATTTTCTTTTTTTAATGATCAAAGAAGAAAAGAAAAAAAAGTTCTAATGAGTAATAGAACCTACTAAAGTTTTGCTGGGTTGTTTTGTTTTTTTGTTTTCTGTTTTGTCTCTTTGGGTCAGGATAGAGTCCTAGTGACTCTGAAGTTTTCTTGGCAAGATTTCAGAAGCAGTTTATCATTGCCTGCTTTCTGGGCTGAGAGAGAATGGCCTAGGACCACCCAGCTTCTTTGGGCCTAAGGGCAGGATTAGAATTAATGGTCTCCCATTTTCAAGCGTAATGCCTTAACCATACAACAAACTGGCTTGTGTATGCTGTGTGTGTGGGGTGGGTGGGAGTGGGGGTGGGGGAGGCAAGATGTTAGTTCCTGCCATATGATAGACGCCCCACTTTTTTAAAGGTATCATCAGTCACATTAAAATGAGCAGAGCTTCAATCAACTACAATCACAGCCACCATTTTGTATATATTTTACTGTTGTTAATATTTCCAGCTTGTTGATGTCTCTTCTCCTACTTTATATGACTTAATTTCTTTGTTTGTTGATGGATGAAGAATTGAGAAATCACTTATTCTTCAGTGCGTATGTTCTTTAATTCTGATCAAGTTACTTGGCAAGGTCAGAAGTTTTTAGGAGGTGGTGAACAAATGGCTCTATATTGTTCTCTTAAAACAGAGGTGAGGAATTATGGCCCCTTTATGACTTGTGGATTTCAACTTCCAGAATTCCTGAGCCAGTATGGTTCCCCATTCCTGTCTTAGAAGCTCTCCAGTTACCCAGACTCCTATTTAAAGAGAGCTGTAGAGCTTTACAAGACCTCAAGAAAGCCAATTTAGTGTAGGGATTAAGGTATCACATTGGAAACTAGGACACTGTGTGTGTTAGTCCTGCCTCAGTCATGAAGCCAACTGTGTGATTTTGTGCCAGTCACACTTTTTCTTAGCCCTTGTAAGCCGTTTCTAAAGAAAACTGTAGGAACTTGTAGTTGTCAGAAGATAAGACTGATCTGAAAACAAGCCACTCACATGCATACACATACACCTATAGCCCGTGACAGATCTGGCCCATGGGCCAGGAGTTTGACAGCCCTGACCTATATAGACACACCTGTAATCTGGTAGGTTTATCTAAACATTGAAATTCTACCAGTGGTTGATAGAATTGGATTTGATATTGCTGGGCCTCAAGTTCCAAAACTACAAATTCTCTGGTGAAACTGACAGGTTCAATAGCCTTCAGTCAAGGGCTGAGATTCCTATATCTTTACTCCACTTGAAATTAGTTTTATTCATACTTCTCATTTCATACCTAAAAGTTTCACACTCAGGAAGCATACAGTAAAGCCCCATTTGCAAGCCATTATAGTTATTTGGATTCACATAATATATTAAACCAAAATGTGGCTTACTTAGTTTTTATTTAATGTGCTTTGTAATTCCTACTTCTGTGATTTGAAAACAAATAATGGCTTGTTGTGTTGTGTTAATTCAATCATGTTTCATTTAATAAACTGTGTTAAATTAAACTGCCTGGTGTGGCCTGGTTAAAGTGCAATATTGCAGGCAAACACGGCTGATACCTGGAGTTCAATCTTGATGGGACTCAAGGTTGACTCAGACTTCCATCCTTCCAAAATTGGTAAAATGAGGACCCAGATTGTTGGAGGCAATATATAAATAATGCTGGCATTGTAAACCTCCCAGAGGGTGCTGTAAAACATTATGTGATGGTATATAAATCTAAGTACTATTGCTATTGCTGTCTTTAAATGATGTGTGAATTTGACCAATATACATGACTGTCAGAAAATCGCAAAAGGTGATCACATGACCCTAGGACACTGCAATCATCATAAATATGAGTCAGTTGCCAAGCATCTGAATTTTGATCATATGACTATGGGGATGCCACAATGATCATAAATGTGAAAAAGTCACAAATTAAGTCACAATTTTTTTCAGTGCCATTGTAACTTCAATGAAGACTAAATGAACTGTTGTAAGTGAAGGACTACCTGTACCATGATTTTGAAATACCCTGTTGAATTTATTTGTATTACTCACTTCCTGAAAATAGAGAGACCTTAAAAATGTCCATAATGGTATTTGTTAATATGCAAGATATAGCCATAGGTTTATTTCTCAAATCAGCTTACTTACAAGGTAGGACTAACAAGGTATTACTATCTTCTCCCAGATCAGGATAGGAAACATAGTATTCCAGAGTGAATTCAATGTGCTTGTATTAATCTTAAAAATCCTATATGGCTCAATGCCCAGGAATCTGAAGATTCATCTTTATCTTCTGAACAGTTTGGTTATTAAATGATGCTCTCAGCATTTTAATTGATATGTTTTACTGGGTTTCTGAAAACTGCCACAAGATCTATGGATCCTGCAGTATACAAACAGTATAAATAAATACAATAAATACATCTTCTGGGCAATAATTTTAGATGTTACTGAATTACAATTGCCAGAACACCTTTCATTACTAACCATGCTAGCAAATACTATTGGCAGTTGTACAGTAGTCCTTGATTTATAACTATTTGTTTAGTGACTATTTGAAATTACAATAGCCCTAAAAAATGAGACTTACAACTAGGCCTTGCAATTACAACTGTCACAGCAAATGCAAGTTGGGCATTTAGCAACTAGCATGTATTTATCACAGATGTAAAGTCCTGAGGTCATATTATCACCATGTGCAATTTTTCCATCTGGCTTCCAATAAGCAAAGTCAATGAGGGAATCCAGTTTCATAGTAACAACTATGTGATTCACTTAACAGCTGTGGTTTATTGACTGCAGCAAAATAAGATTGAAAATTGGGTTAAATTAACCCACTTAACTGCTTTGTTTAGTGACAGAAGTTCTGCTCTCAGTTGTGGTTATGAGTCAAGGGCTCCCTGTAATACAATAATAACTAGAAATTCTGAATTGCCATTCTTGCTGGGGAATAATGAGAAAATTTCAGATAATTATAGTCCAGTGCAATTTAAGATTGTCATATTCAAGAACCTCTGTGTTTATCTTTGCAAATTCTTCTTGTGTTTTCATTGATCAAACATCCAATAACTGATTCTGTATAATTTGATGTGTGAACATTGTGTGCACTTCGAAAAATAAAAGCAATTCTTTGCCAAGAAATTAACTTCACTCAGTTCAGCTCATATTTACTTTTCATGAAACCTTTCTCTCTCATCACGCAAAGTTTCATTTGAGCTCATTTCCAACTTAGCATGCATGCGTATCTATTAAAAAATTAGTCTCATTAATTTAAATTGCTTTCTTCACTTGGTAGATTTCAGATAGTAATCTTAAATACAGGATTTGCAGTTGATCGCTCAAATTTATTTGAAATGAAATCTACTGAATTCAAACAGATTATTGTTTGCTAAGAATATCTGGAACTCAATTAAAAGTAAAACCCTCTAAATTCAGTAGATTTCCTTTCAACTAAATATAAACCAGCTGCAAATCATGTATTTAAATTTACTGCAAATTAACTTCAGAGTAAATTGTAGGATTCTGTTACAAATAAATCACAGATTAACACCATTTAATCTATAGCAACTTTCCTCATGAATAGTGTCACTGAGCATGTTTAGAACAGATCCACCTAAGAGCCAAAAATGTTATGCCTAACCTTACTACTACTTAGTAAGTTAGAAAAATGTAGGATAGACAGCATTATCATCAGATGGATTCATAACTGTGCTCAACATGTAGTCCTTAATGGAACTACATCTACATGGAAGAAAGGAAGCAGTGGGATACCCCAAGGCTCTGTCTTAGGCCCAATACTCTTCAATATTTTCATAAACTATTTAGATGAGGGAATAGAAGGGGAATTCATCAAATTTGCAGACAATACCAAGCTGGCAGGAATAGCCAACACCCCAAAAGATAGGCTCAAGATCTAGAAGGTTCTTGACAGACTTGAATACTGGGCCTTATCTAACAAAGAGAATCCAATGGTGAGAAAAGTTGAGTTTTACACTTACACAAGAAAAACTAAATGTATAGGTATAGAATAGCTGGATTCTGATTCAACAGCAGTAACTGCAAGAGGGTTCTTGGAGTGCTAGTAGACCAGGGTTGTCAAACTCTTGGCCCATGGCCAGATGCGTCATGTGCAGGCCACACTTACACCAGTTAATGAAGGAGGAGAAAAAGTCCCAATACATCATCTGACATCTGATGATATGAATTTGATGTATTGGGAAAAAGTCCCAATACATCACATGACACCTGATGATATGAATTTGACACCTTTGTAGTAGCCAATTATTTAAATATGAGCCAACAGTGTGCTGCAGCCAGCAAAAAAGCCAATGGAATCCTAGGTTGCATTAACAGAGTGATAGAATCAAATGTTAGTACTGCCCTTGGACTATAAGGCCCTGAAGACCTACCTATTTCAACAAGCTGGCCTAGCCCAGAGGGTTTTTTAATGGGGTTTTTTAAATTATTATTATTATTATTTATTATTTATTAAATTTCTATACCGCCCTTCTCCTGGCGGACCCAGGGCGGTGTACAGCCAATTAAAAACCAGTACATACACAATTAAAACCATCCTAAAATCAATATAAATTATGGCTGAAAGTTAAGACTCTAAAAAATTTAAAATTTAAAATGTATAAAATATATAAATATAAATATAAAATATAAAATATTTAAAAAGAAGGGATCAGGCAAGTCCGGCGAGTTGAAAGAGGTGCGCCTTTAGAGCCCGACGAAAAGTCCGGAGGTCCGCAATAGTCCTCAGTTCAGGAGGCAGATCGTTCCAGAGGGTGGGGGCTACCACAGAGAACGCTCTCCCCCTGGGGGTCGCCAGCCGGCATTGTCTGGCTGACGGCACCCTGAGGAGGCCCTCTCTGTGGGAGCGAACCGGTCGGTGGGAGGCAATTGGTGGCAGCAGGCGGTCCCGTAAGTACCCTGGTCCTAAGCCATGGAGCGCTTTAAAGGTCATTACCAACACCTTGAAACGCACCCGGAAATCAACCGGCAGCCAATGCAGCTCACGCAGGAGGGGTGTCACGTGGGAGCGCCCTGTCGCTCCCATAATCCCCCGCGCGGCCGCATTCTGCACCAGCTGAAGCCTCCGGGTGCATCCCAAGGGGAGCCCCATGTAGAGAGCATTACAGTAGTCCAGGCGAGACGTGACGAGCGCCTGAGTGACTGTGCGTAGGGAGTCCCGATCTAGAAAGGGCCGCAACTGGCGTATCAGGCGGACCTGATAAAAAGCCCCCCTGGCCACGGCTGTCGTATGATCCTCTAAAGACAGCCGTGAGTCCAGGAGGACGCCCAAGTTGCGCACCCTTTCCGTGGGGGCCAATGATTGTACAGATTGGTTTTTAAAATTGGAATTTTATGGATTTGGGGTTTTAAATTGACTAGCCAAGGATTTAATTCATTTTAGTTTTCTTATAACTTTTGTACTTTATGTTTTTTTTGGAAACTAAGCAAGGAAAGAACCAAGGAGAGAACCTAGAAGTAAGGAGAAATTTCCTGACAGTGAGAACATTTAACCAATGAAATGGCTTGCCTTCAGAAGTTGGAGTGTTACATCACAGGAGATTTTTAAGAAGATTAGATAGCTATTTGTCCAGAATAGTGTAGGGTCTCCTGCTTGTGTAGAGGGTTGCACTAGAAGATCTCCAAGCTCCCTTTCAACTCTGTTATTCAGTTATAGTTCTGTATTAACCTAAATACCAATGATTTTAGTGCATCTATAGTATACCAAGTATCAACCAAGATAGTCACCAGATGGCAGTATTTCTTAGTTGCTATCAAAATTGTTCTTTGTATTTTTGCAGCTTATTTGGTTCCAACCTATTTATAAATTTTCTTTGAAATGAAATCAAATTGCTTCATTTCTAGAGGTAGATAAAATATCAATTTTACAGGCAGGGATTGGGAATCTGCAGCCCTCTGATAACTTCAGCTCTATAGCTTCCAGTCAGCAGAGCCACTAGGGAGGATCAACTTTTGGAAGGTCAAAGGTCACCCACTCCAATAATATAATTTAATATTTTGGAGGAACTTTGAGATATAAAGGATTGAAATGATAAATAAGACCCACTTTCTCCACATTATTTCCAGAAAGGCTATTTAGAAGATAGATAACCTGACTGTCCTATGTCTAGTTGCAAGCAGGAAACAATCTGCACAGTCGGCCAGATATACTTTATATGATTTGGTTGCCTAATAGGAAATTTAAAAAAAAACATCGGGGACAAACGACCTGGAGTCATTCTTAATATAATCCGCACCAATCCAGCCTCTCCTGAAGAGAAAGGATTAGCCATACTGAGAAAGTCATGGGAATTACATTCTGATTAATGCCAGGACATTAGAACAAACTTATCCGAAAGAAAAAAAGGGGCGGAGATAGAGATATCTGCCGGGCTTCCTGATTCAATCAGCTAGTAGATAAAAGCTCTCCTATTTCTCAAGCGCCCTTGCACACGTGCTTCTTTCGTCCACTTTTTACGGAAATCCACCAGACCTGGAAATAGGTGAATCGACAAATGGCAAGATTGCTCACGCTTCGCGACAAACTCGGTTCCGCTAGCGCGCTCCAGAATTACTTTCAGCTCGGCGCCTCACCGGTCCGAGCCAAGCGATGCAGAGGCAGTGGTTATACAGCGCTCTTTTCCAGAATGGCGCCCCTGCTGGAAAATGTTTTACAACATTTTGAAGCGACGAAAAGTATGAGAGTCAATGGTTAGACTCCAGCAGTAAAGGCAGCAAGCTGCGATTTATCTGCTTTTTGCAACTCGATTTATAACTCATCCTTTGCTTTATGGACAGAAACGTCTTTCAGTAATAAAAAAGGCACTGTTCCACTGTGACTGTCAATGTATTGTCCTTTCAGGTGACAAAACAAAAACTCGTATAATTTGCCACAATGCCTTTAGGCACCCTCCCCTTCTCCCCGGGAATCTGCCAATGACTAATCAAAGCTGGGATGATGACTTGAACATGTCTTCTCCTGAAGTGTGGCGGAGTGAAGTTTATACACTGAATTTCCAACTCAGATTGATCAGGAAAAACTGTTTTCTCTGTAATTCCTCCATCCTAACCAAATATTTAGGCTGATCCAGATCTCAAAGTTGGGGGCTGTGACCTCTCCGGATGCTTAGGTAACACCCACACTTGGGTGCAGATGTCTGTGGAACTTTTCTCCCAAAAGAGGCTGCTACAAAGGGGCATAGATTTACATATTTTGGATTCAATGGCAGATCCCCAAGCATTTTTCTTTAGGGTTGAATTTCTCAAGAAAGCCTTTTATCAGTGAATAGGCTATCTGTATGTTTTAAAGCCTCTTTATCTCAGGACAGGTCCCCATCTGCAATTTACATAAGCCCTTCCACCTCTCTCTCTTGGTCATATGACACAATCTTCATCTCATTCACAACCCAAAAGCTCTACAACCTTCAGTCATGAAATACAGCTGAATCTACCCCATTACAACTCCAAAAGGTGTAAAAGCTAAAAAGCTTGGCAATGCAGTGAGGTGATCTGTTGTGTCTGTGGCGAGAAGTTGTTTTTCAAATATGAAGTGGGAGCACCATACCATGAGTTTCTGTCCTGAACAACATAAGGGATACACAAAGTAAGTTTGCAGAAAGCTGAAAGAGTACACATCACAAATGAGAAGATATTCAGAATTAAACTGTGTGTAAAGAATAAACACAAACCTCATTCTCTTCTATCTACCACTGATGATGTACCTTAATTTGGTAATGAAATATCTGGGGGGAAAACCCACCAAGCTCAGAAAGCATCAAGAACACTATCTCACAAATTGTCTCAGAATAGACAGCAGGCTGGTTGCTTCTTCCTTCTTACAGCTCTAGAATCTGAGCCCGCTTCTTCTCACCAGGTGACACTGCCAGCAAAGAATGGTGAAGAGACCATAGTGGGGCAGTGGGTGGGGCAGGAAGGTGTATTGTCATATTCACCACTGCCCAGAAGTTGTGCTGAGCAGATGGAGTCAAGAATCCCAGATAACCAGATGGCAAGGTTGTTGTTTTGACAGCAGCAGGAAGATGCAATTTAAACCACAGGTGTGGAATGTCATCTTCACCCTTCTGGAAACCTTGAACATCAGGAAAGCAGAGCCTCCGAATTTCTCTCTCTCTCTCTTTCTCCCTCCCTCCCTCAAATATAACTTGGAAGTTCAAAGAGAGAGAGCACACACTGAGAGAGTTACGAATAGATTCAGTAATAGGTATAAAACTCAGTGGGACTGCTTTGAGTTGGACTAAACTGGGCTCATTGCAGGATGTATTGCGGTGAACTACCAAACCAATCTCAGCAGAAGCCGCTCATTTTGTTTAACTTGCGGTTGGCAGCCGTTGGGAGTCCAGCTGCTGCTGTCCTACGCATTTCTCGTCTAAATCCGGATGCGCGCTTGGGGTGCTTGAAATGGGGGAAGGGTGGAGTAGGAAAATTCACATTCCATCCAGTTTGCACCAGCATCCACAAATAATACATGCGTGTATTACGGCACGCGCTCGGTCGCTGGCTTCGCCTTTTCAGTTTGCTCCCTACTGACCTGAGACCAGATTTCCTACCAGAGCATAGGTCACGATTCATTAAAACGTGCAGACCGCGAAACTGCTCAGGTCACCGCCTTTGTCCCTGGCCTCTGCCTTGAAATGCGGCAAAGTTCTTGCTATTTAGATTTTTTCACTGAGTAAAGATGAACTCATATTTATGGGATTTGTTGCGACCAATTAAGAGCAGTGCCTCCCATTGGTCGATATGGAGAGAAGACTTTTAAAAGCGTTTTTTAAAGAGAACATTACACCTTTTTTTCTTCCCTGTGTGTCAGGTTGATAGAAAACAAAAAAATATTTAGAAACTTACATTTCATTAGTGAAATTCGGCTTTCTGTAAAATGTGTTTGGATGGGAGACCACCAGTAAATCTTAAAACTATAGGCTAGATTAGGAAGTTGGAAAAATTCCCAAAAGGTTGGGAAATCACCAGGAGTCCCTCAAAGTGGCTCTTTTACAACAGCTGGATTGTCCAGTCTGTCTTCTAAACAAGTGAATGGCACAGTTAACCCATTTGTCAGAGACCTCAGAACTTGATCACTTGTGACCTATGTCCTAGTTGATTTTATATGACTTAAAACATCAGAAACAGGACATAAATCTCATGGATTTCAATGTATTTGAATTAGGTACCAAAGTAGTTATACACAGACTTGTAATTAGTGGAAGTGTTCCTGCACCTGAGTCAATAATCAGCATGCGCACATATTTCCCAGTCTTACTTCCTGCTTTCTTTCCCCATTAAAATTCCAATTTCTGCTTCCTATGGCAATCACCTTTACCTTCATTCCTTGTCTCACATTTTAGATTTGGGCAACCAAAAGCTACATCCACAAAGAGTCTCCGTCCTAGTCGTCCTATCCACTGTCTTCTGAATTGGCAATGAAATCTACTCTGAAAACCGCGGACTTCATGCAAATCGGTCTGCTGATTCAATCCCAGGGAGACCCACTTTTGCACATGGGCGCTGATGGAGTCCAGCCCATAGCGAATTATTTGAGGCTGTAATCGGCAGCTGTATCCGTAATGCTAAAGCAGAGGAGGTTTGTATGTTACGCGTGGAGGCGCGTTTACAGCACTTTTAACTTTCCTTCTGTTATTGTAAACAAATAACCTGCATCTTTCATCTCGATTTAAATATAGATTTGTTTATCACTGTCATCTTAGGCGGATTAATTAGATACATTTATTCGCAATTTGGCGTCTGGCACCCCATTTTAGGAATGCCTTATCATAAGGTGTTAATTGGGGCCAGCCAGGCACTTATAAGTTCCATTAAACAGTGTGAGGACTTTTCACGAGTTTTTTTCCCTCCTTCCTCCCACCTCCCCTTTCTTCTTTCTTTCCTCCCCACCCTTTTTTAAACACTGCATTGAAAAAATATACAGGTTGCGTGGAAACGCTACTGAGGGAGGGGAATCGCTTTGCTACTCGGCAATTGGAGCAGGACAACCAAGGAATAGAGAAAACGAGGGAGCAAATGGAAGTTGGTTAGAAAAATAATCCAAATTGGAATCATTTCGGAATTTGCCTTCGGAGGCGCCTGGATGGCACGGAACAAAAGACCACCCCCACCCCACCCCCCGCGACCGAGAAAACAGACGACCTTCGGAACATAAAGGTTTCCTTCGTGAGGAAAGGGCTAAGAAATTGGAAACTCTGCGCTTTCTGGCCGAAAATAGTTGGGTGCCGCACTTTGCCTCTCACCTCCCGGCTTAGGTCCTCTCTTTGACAGCAGCGTCTTAACGCCGAAGTGCCGGGTCTAATTCTCGGCAAGGGGAAGAATGGGAACAGAAGTCGTGCCTTTTGTGCCAAGGAGGCTTCTGAAACCAGGCGGCGGGCTGGCCCGCTCTTGATTTCAAGGAAGCTCTCGGAAGCCCCTTCTTCCGTCCAGGGAGAAAGTCAGACGCAGTAAGTCCCGCGCGCGGTAGTTATCCTCCCATCCCCCAAGCTAAAGTCTCGGCTGCAATCACTTTACAAACAAAATGGTATGTGCAGTATCTTTATCTATTTTGTGTTACAATTATTTTAATTAAAATTGCACTATACATGTATATTGATTTTAACTTCCTAAGCGACAGGATCGTTGAGCATCTGATTCAAATCAGGAAGACATTTGTGCACACAAGATTCGGCGTGATAAAAATGATTTTAAAAATCTATCCAGAAATTGGACAGAGTAGGTCTCTGGTCTTCGAATTAAGCTGCAGGCGTGACTTCCACTTGAAATTGAAACTCTTCGGTTTCAAAGAAAGTCTCTGCTGCTCGACGTGGATATGGACTGTCGCCTGGTGGTCAGAAAAGAATGGACCTACGCAAGATCTAAGGATTCCTTCTCTTCGTCCCTCACTTGAGCCTGTTGCCATTTCAGGGAAGCTCCTTGGATGAAGCGGCATTGGAGTATCGCGGAGCACATGTAAGCCTAGTCCGGACACGTCTTCCTTTGGCTACAGGCTGGAGTCCACATTTTCCCAAGCAGAGCAGAACACCTCCGTTCTCTTCAACCCCGAATTAGCTGCCGACGGTATCAAAGCGGCTATGACTCGGGATACAGTGCCTTGCTCTGCATTTGTTATGTGCGCATCGAGAACGCTAGGTGCTCCAGTGATGTCCGACTTCGCTCCTTTGGAGGAGCGCGAGGGGAGATCCAACCAATTTAAGGGCGACCTGTTCGCTTTTTGCTTATATGGACTAAGTTCTACCTCTTCCCGGGTAGGCGTTGGGGAAGTGGGGGAGAGACGGTGGTATGTTGAATAAAATTCTTGTTCACTAGGGAATCTGGGGTTTTATGGCTGGGTAAGGAGGGCCAGCCTTTTGGTTGTGCAGCAGCTAAACAGAGGAATGGGGTATAGCAACCTTCTTCTCTTCTATCCACCTTGATCAGAGCCTGCTGCCAAAATTATTTTATTTTGGAATAACAGTACCACTTGCTGCTTCAGAACAGAACAGAACCTCAATCCGGTACCCAAACCTTCATATAGCATTTGCAGTGAAAAGGAAATTTCTCAACAACTAATACAGTAAGAAGTCCTTTTCATTGTAATACATTTATTATAAATTATGTACAGATGAGCATCCCCCCCAAATAAAACTAATGCTTTGTTTTAAAGCCTTTTGTGATCTTAATATCTGATAATACTATTTACAGACTGCGCAACAGGAAGTACAACACTTTCCATGTAAAACAGTTGGAAAAAAAATACACTCACCACTTACCAATAAATAAACATTTTGACATATTCCCAGCCTTAGTGCCCATTTTTAATTTAGAATTTGTTTAAATGGAGAACTCCCAACATATCCTCTTCAACTGCACTGCCATAACTATAACTAAAGAGAGTATTTTGCCATAGCCTACAATTATGCCTAGACACAGAGCTGTACATATTATATGGAATCATTATTTGCTACTTTTGTAGGAATATTTCACTGCCATAAGATCAAAAGTCCCCCAGTCCAAAAAAAAAAAAGTTTTACTTGCTATAAACTAAGACTTTTGTTCTTGCATACATGAAGAATTGTTCTAAAGGAAAAGCCTCTAAGTATTTTTCAGACAGTCGGCAATAACAGATCCAATTTGGACTCTCTTTTTACAGAGATTTCTAAAGGAAATTTAGAATTTCCTTTCTCTAAATTGTTGGCAATGCATAAAATATAACCATTGATTGAAGTATACCTATGTATTACCCCCCCTCCTTTTTGACCATTTTGAAGGAACATCTAATTTAATTAGATGCTCTAATTTAATACTGCTTAAGCATTTTCTCTTAAATCTTGGAAATGAGCAGGAGACTATTTTTTTTTAGTGCTATCTTATTTCTTCCATTTTTTTTTCTGTGGAAGTCAGACAAAAGCTTTGGCACATTCTATAGAATTGCACAAGACCATTTCAAAAGGGTGACGATACCAAAGGTTCCTCACCAAGGGATCTCAGTACCACCACTGAACATGTACAGTTACTCAAATTTCAAGACACCAGGACTCAAACATTTAAGAACTGGTATAAAAAGCATAGTAGCCCATGCCTTTAGAAGCATCTTTGCCATAGTCCTCAGCATTAATATCCTCACACTTCATTGTTGGAGAGTTTTCATTGCTGGAGCTGTTTGGGGACAGTCGCCGCCTTTTACAAGCACCAATATAAACTCCAGAATCATTTGAATCTAGAGATTTTATGGATGGAGGTGTCTCAATCCAAGATGACCCCATTTCTTCTTTTACTTTTTCTTTTGAAAGGAGGTCTTCAGAAAAACCTGGAGGGCTTGTTCTCGAGGTCCAAGGTAAACCTGTAGACATTTTCCTTGGGTAAGAGCCTCGACTTCCCCATCCAGCCACAGAAGAAAATGTTGGATCTGGGTAATACCCCAGTGCATGGGATGTCTGAATGGGAAGGGATTTGATACCATAAGAGAGTAAGCTACTTGGAGAGTAATCAGTTTCATAGGAATTCATGTCCAATTTGTTGGCCCCAGACTGCTGGACCGGAGTGACAAACCATCTCTGTGGTGGATTAGTCACCTCTTCAGTCTGCTGTGGAGAGAGGAGGCCATTGGTCTGTGGTACAGCTCTTTCACCATTATAGAATCTAGCTGGTGGCAGGTTGTTGACAAATTGTTCCTGGAAGAAGGGTTGTACAGTGTACCGGGCTCCTGGGACAATCTGGTGGGATCTAGGAGAATCCGTAGGAGATGGAGTTAATCTGTCATTTTCTGAAGCTGTGTACATGCTACAAATATAAAAGAGAAAGGCTAAGATACTGTTCTTTGCCATTTAGAAATTTGATGTTAACATGTATGGAACCTGAATGGGCTTTTAACCACAGTTCACTGGAATGCCATCTTAGTGCTAGAGATTCTATATCTAATATATGATTTTTTATTAATGCTAATTAAAGATAATAAAGTTTTATGTTTAAATAAAGATAACTATGCTTAATTTAAATTTTTAAAAAGTTATATTCCAAACTAAATGTTTTTTCTACATATAGTAGTCTCCGCTAAGCTAACTCACACATCTATTGCAATGTGTAATGTTAAGTTCTGTCTATTTGGAAATAATTCCTTAGTTACATTAGGTACTGGTAGAGTTTTGTTATTTAACAGATTTGCTCTTTGCTCAGATGTAAAGTCAATTTTTAAAATATAAAATTCAAAGTAAGTATACTAATTAAAAGAAACATTAAGAGGTAATTGAAGTCTTTCACTTTCCTTGGCACTATGTAGAAATACACGAATCATTACTTACGAATCATAGTTGTCCCTGAAGCCTTTTGCAAAAGGGTTATGATCAATTTTAAGCTGTGTGATCTGGAAAGTAAATCAGAAAAATAGCATGACCTATTTAGAGATGTTATACCTAAAAAGACAAATAGCTTTGTATGTGTAAAAAGGAAAAAATATATTTATATGGAAAATTAAATTTTCTATATAAATATTGCAGGTTGAGTGGGTTATAGGTCCTTTCAGGCAAGGAATGTTTACAGGTAGATTCAAGGAAGCGTGCCTTGACTGCCAAGGCTCCTGTCCTCTGGAACATTCTTTCTCAGGACTGAAGATGACTCTGACCCTATTGGCCCTTTGTAAGGCCTTAAACACCTGCCTTTGTGTCCAGGTTTGGGATCCTAAAGGTATGAAGGGCCTCATTTCCTAGCTATATTGATATCTATGATTATTTTTCTCAATTGCCATGTATATTTAATTTGTATTATACTGTAATTGTTTTTAACTGCTTTATGATTGTTCACTATCTGGACTCACTTGCTTGACATTGGCAGCTATAGAGAATGAATGAATGAATGAATGAATGAAAAAATAAATTTATTTATAAATCTGCTAAATAGATTGATGGAACACAGATAGATGGAAATAGCAATTTACATGCCACTCTAATACTAAAATACTCAGCCTCACAAATCTGTTTGCTTACACGTTTTTATCATTTAATTTTAAAAAGGGCATGAGGTGAAAGAAGATGTTATGCTACAAATAAAAAACCAATTAGCATAGTGAGATTATGTTATCCTTACATCAGTGTTCTGATATGCAGTAACAGCTATGAACTGTGTTTCAGGAAAGTTGAAAGTTTGTGTTTTAGTAGAGTCATTCATATCTTCAACACCATCTTCTGTCACTTCCACAATATGGAGACGAGGCTGATATTTGTGCAGGGACTGTAGAACAATCATCTGGAAACAGTTTAGCCATCTTTTGTTATAAGACAAATATATTTAAAATCTATCAAATTTTGTACAGAATTAGGATTAGGATTCATGGCCTATTTCTCATTTACATGCCAGTTTATCTCTGTTAAAAGGCAAGTCTGAGTCAATATTAAAGACTGCTGGGCCAATTTTGTCTGATTCAGATCGCATTTAAGTACATATTTTTTTTACCTGGGTATTATTATTATTAGCCCCTTTGTTGTTAGTAAGTTTGAGTTTTCCAAAAGAGATTTCCTGTCTCATCCAGTGGGCTCCAGTATTGGGAGATTCAGGATGAACATAAACCTTGTTGCCTATTAGAAGGAGTGGGGGGAAAAATAAACAAAAATATGTTTTAGCTCCCTCCTTTGGTAGCAGAGACACTGACATAACCATACATTAGCCAAAGTATGTAGCTACTAAGTATTTTAGAAAAGAGGCACTGTTGTTCACACACTTGCACATCTAGTAATAGGCTGCCACTGGCTGTTTTAGGCTGAGGAAATGTAGCAGGCATAATAAGACTAAGAATATATCATAATAAAAAATATAATTTCCTTGCTCATCATTTGCAACATCTCTCAACTCTATGAGCCATCACTTCAGCAATTTAATCATATATACAGTTTTTTTAAAAAACTGTCTTAACTACAGTTGAAATGACTAGAAGAAACTGAAAGAGGAAATAGGTCTATACTTTCCCAGATTCTGGGCACAAGCAGAGGCCATTAATATCTCATTTAAAAAGTGGAAGAAATATTATTCTTCCTCAATGAAATTTTTGGCTACAAGGAAGACATACATGAGGCAAAAATGCATCTGTTGGTTTCCTACTCAACTACAAAAGCTAATGTTCTACACACCTCTAGGGTGAAAGAGGAAGACCAAAAAAACAAAAACAAAACAAAAACCCAATAACAAAAAAACCTTAAACAAACCCCTTCCCCACCAGCTGTAGGCATAGGCCTTACATAATAATATCCTACCTTGCATATTATTATCAGCTTTGCCACATGTCACCCATTTTCCTCCCTGGAAGCGCCAATGGTTAGGATCTGCAAGCACTACTTCCACAAAAACATTGTAATGGGCAGTAGGATTGAGGCCTGTTATGTTGAAACTCAGGAAAGGAAACATCCTCCTGAAATGGGACAGAGAAAGAGAAAGAAAAGAAGGGACTTTTAGAGAAGTAGCCTGCAGCTATTTGCCAAAAACTCCTGCAGAGTCCCTCTGGCAGCATGTTTCAGCCTTGGCTAGCACCTGGGCAAAGAAAAGGAGGCAGATGGTGGTCCCCTTGCAGGTTTTATATTTAGAGAGTCGCTAGGAGAGGGTTTGGCTCTAAATATCCTCTCTTTTGCAAGCATCAGAGTAGATGCAGAAAAGAAAAGACCTCACCATCACCTAGCAGAATCCTGCTTTGGAGAATCAACATCCTCCAGCAGTTGCTCCCCAGTTATCCTGTGTAAAACGTGCAGACCTCCATTTTCATCATCAGTTTTGAGGGTTGGAATTTTAACTTTTGAACTTCAAACCCTGATATCCTGGGACAGGTATTATTTCTGCACTGAAGCCATTCACTGTTTCTAATTATTATTCAAAACAAACCCATTGGGGAAAAGTAAGCATTCTGCTAAAATTTATCAAGGAAACCAATTTTAATTTTTAGGATGGGAAATAGAAGCTAAAGTATAGATCTTCACTTCAAGCTCCCATAATCATACCCTCTCATCGGGGTGGGGAAAGACCTGCTTGGAAAGAGTTTGCTTTTACTGAAACTGGATTATTTGGTCTTCCTGAAATCTTCGTGAAATCTTAAAATATAAAATTCAGTCACACAGATCGCTTTGCTAAGTAACATGAAAAGACAGTGGTGTAATTTCCCAGCAACTTTGATCAAATCAAACAAATGGTGCCAGAGTCAGGTTGTTACAATATATTAAAACTAAAAGGCAAATTGAGATTCATAAAATCAGAATACCAAAGGAAATTCCGTGTCTCTTTCCAAGAGGATCAGAGCTGGTGTGGATTCTAATGCACTTTAACACATAAATGTAGCACCAGTGTTTAAAATCCAGCCTGATTACAGCAGGGGGTGGGGGGGGGGGAAGCAATCTAAGAAGTGTGCAGTGGCTTCAGGAGAATGAAGAAATAGTATTTCATGAAAAAAGATTGTAGGATTGGAATTTTGAATTAGGAAAGAAATGAAACCAGGGGCAAAACCAGAACTCACTTATAAGGGTAGCCAGGATCCCAAAGTCATTTACTGCAGATTTCTTCTCTCTTTTGAGTGCAACTGGATCGATTAATTCTCTATTCCAAACCACCTTTCCAAACCTATCAGACTGGTTTCGAAGAAACGAATTTACACGTCTTTGAAACCAGATGTTTCTAGGGCAGGCGAAGCTGCTTTCACCCAAAAGTTAAATCCGGACTAGAGAGGGATGCAGCTCCGCTCTCCTTTTGCCACCCACCCTAGGATTGCCAATACTTAACGGATATGCTCCGGCAGGAAAGCTGCGCTCCGAAACGGCCACCCGTCATCAAAACCTACCTGCCCTGCTTGGTAATGATCATCTCGGTTTGATGTCGGTGGAACTTCAGCCAGAGCGGCCGATTGCAGAGGAAAACCTGGGCACGGAGCCCTCCTGTCCCGCCTGGCATCGTCAGTCCCCCTAGGCCGCCGCAGGAGCCCCCCCCTGCCGCCGCTGGCGGGTAAGGGTTATAGAGACCACCGGGAGATGCGCCTTGGCCATACTGGTAAGTGCTCGCGGCTGCAGCAAAGGGCGTCCTACCCGCTGCCGTCGAAAAGCTGCCCGGCGGCGTCAGCACAGAACCATAGGGGTAGCGAGCTCCACTGGGCGCCTGGTACATGGAGGTGGACTGCGCGCTCCCGGTCGCCCCAGAGTATGGGAAAAGCGAGCACGGACTGCCCAGCTCGGTACTAGCCTGCGGGCCGGGAGATTGCAGGTAGTACCGTTCAGGATTCAGGCCATCTAGAGAGTAGCGCGAAGGCGGGGGTGGTGGTGGTGGCGGCGGCGGCGGCAACACTTCTTCCTCAGTTGGACACGGCGAGCTCTTGCGCCCGCCTTCCGCGACCTCGACCGCCGCCTTGGACGGCATCTGGCCGGCAGTGACGAAGGGCGGTGTCTCGCCCGCCGCCTCTGCCTCACTTAACAGGCTCCCTGCCGGCACAGAGGCGCCTCCGAACTTTTTCGGCCCCTTCTCCAAGTCCAGGCGCGGCGGCGACCCAGTGTTGAGGTGTCGCGCGGTAGCGCCGGCTCTCCCGCCCGCGACTTCCAGCGGATAAAATGGGGCACCCGGCAGATTAGCAGAACTGCCTAGGAGTTGCTCCCCCAATTGCATCTCGCCAGGAGATTCCCCCCTCGCCTCCGCCTTGAAGCGCCCCTGAACTCTCGGAGAACAGCTCTAGCGAGAGCCGCAAACAGCGTACACCTCACCCCTCCCGAGGTCTACGCTTCCCAGACGTCTTAAAGAAAGAGAAAAGGTCGTTAGCCGCCCACTGTGGCGACCTATTGAAAGCCACCCACCGCCCCCGTCCCTTTAATCCCATGCCAGTGACTGCACTCAACCGCGCTCGGGAGCATGTATACATATATATAGGCGCGCGCTTCTTTCTTGTACCCGGGGAGGGGCTTGGAGGCGGTTCCACTCAGAGACGAACTTCTCTTATTCTCGTCCACCTATTGGCTGAACCAGGAGACACTAATTTAATTAGACAGTTACTAATTGAAACAAGTCATCTGTGACTCCTGGAGGGCGGTATATTTTTAAAGTCACTCCTCTCTTTGCATTGTTAAACAATTCGGTGAACCCGAAAAAAGAAAAAGTTTTCCTGTAAATAAGACGGATTTAAGTTTTTCTTCCGCGAAAACGGAACTTTTAAAATCGTTCCTCTCAACTTAAAGGAAAGCGGAGTCAGTGGGTGTCACTGATTGGTTCTTAGACTGCCAACCTCTGCAAGGCCGAAATCAACTTTCGGGGTCAAAGGAAAGAAGGGCCACTGCCTTTGAGCTCAGCGCGATCCATGAAGTCACTGTCGCCCTTCAATAGGCGAGGCCTTGGCTCGCCAGCGCCCTCAACCAAGCTGGGAGAGGAGACGCGGTGGACCCACATTTTGCCTAAAATGCGGCGGGGGGTCGCCCTCAGCATCGGCGCAGAACCTGGCCCTTGAAAAAGCGGAGCCCTCCTCGGTCTAGTGCTGCCCCGGTTTGTGTGTGTGGGAGGGGGGGAGGGCGTACTATGTGTCTAACCTTCCAGGATTTCTCAAGGCTCTGAGAGGAAGAGCGGATGAAAGGAACACAGAAACCAGGGAAGAGATTTTCCTGTTGCACTCATAGAAGGCGTCTTGTATCTGACATTAGCAAGGAGGAATTCTACTTTGCCCCTCGACCACCGGGCCTTACAATTTCAATCCTCTCTGAAGCACAGAACAGTTATCATTAATTTGAAAAGTAATACAAAGCGCTTACTTACTACCAGCTATTCTAACGTAGGCTGTTCGAGATTCAGGCAGACCAAACCTGCTGCCATCCCACGCACCTTTAGCTGAGAGGAAGATCCTCTCATGAATTCGGTTTAACTTTCAGAGGCATAAAAAGGCCTGCGCTGCCATCTATAAAACTGGAAGCTGGTCTCCTTGAATTTAATGAGCTTTAGTTCCAATGCAGCCTCAATAGAAGTAGGCTTTGAAATTGTTTGTGTGCCTGTGCTTACTGGATTTTATTTTTCGAGTACACTAGATTTTTATAGAGAATAACTCAAGTAAACCGCTGAGAAAAAGCATGAGATTGTCCACCAAATTTCAGTGAGGACGGGACCAAAAGTACTGAGCATACTTAGGGAGATCTTCGATCCCAATAGCTCTTACCTTGATTTGGAACCCTGGCTGTTCCGAAGACTGTTGGATTGGAATCGGTTACCTGCAAGCAGCACCGCAACACACGTTATTACCGGAGCTTTTGCGCAACCACTCCTGAAGCTTACGCAAGAGCACGCCCAATGGCATGACGCCGCCCGCATTAACACGTTAGTCGAGGGAATTCCGGAACATTCTCTCTCGATAACCAACAAGCTTTTCCCAAATCTGTCCTGGGACGTAGCGCAAATTTCTGCATGATTAGTTGACGTTTCCTCATTGTGTTTAGCGAAGGCCCCCTTTAAAAAAGTCGAACAAGGAGCTATGATATGGCGAGAGCTCCGACTTACTGTCAGTTCTATGTCTGGATACCGGGGGATTCTTTCCCTCGGCGTCTTCGTTATTCACCGTAACGAAAAAGCCCCAGTTAACAAACCAAACAAGGAAACTACTTTAAAACGAGATTGATCGCGGCTGTACAGTAATGTGTTTTAAAGCTTAGTGTACCCCTCTTTGTCAAGTGCCAGAGAAATTAAAATTTCATCCCTAAATAACAATATACCGGTTAAAAGCGAAACGAAGCAGGTCTTTTGGAGTGCTTGCAAGATGTGCGGAGCTCCTGCTTTTAAAAATAGGGGATCATTGGTAATAATTCTTCATACTAACAGCTTTAACCCTAACTTTTTATAAAAGAACATGGAAAATCAGAATAATGTAATTTTTTTTCTGCATGCTGGTTTCACCTTAAGTGAGTACATGTATCGATTAAATTGCATCGATTGAAAAAAACGTATAAATTAACTCTTTAAAAAAGATCTTAAGATATGTAACATACATTCCCACTTGTTTTTATGAAATGCTGGACAAAAATTCGTTGATTTTATTGAAATGTAGTTAGATATGAACATGTGAGACACGGTCTTTCTTCCTTGGTTAGTTCCTCCTTTCTATATAAATGAAGCAAGTTCTTATTGTAAATTACAGAGAATATGTCCTTTTGTGAGATAAAACTATCATGTAAGAGATAAGCTTCTCTGCTGACTATTTCAGGTTTTTTTGCTGGATTTACAGCCAGATCTTGGATAAATCCAGCCAATCTACTGGTAAATCTTAGACTGTTTAACTATGGGTAGATCATTAAAAAAAATATCTCATATTGGCTTAGTTTAAAACATAGTGTGACTCGAGTTAATACTCTGGAGGACAGCAAATTTCTACTCTTGGCAGCCAGTTTTGTAAGAAAGATCTCCATCACTTTTAATAGAAAAGTGCTACCATTTTCATATAGTCACATGATAAGTAAAACCTTACCTGGGTTTTCTTTGTACAGGATTTCAGTTCACCAAACAATTAACTTTGTCTTGTTTCATTTCAAAATTAATTTTAAATGCCCAAGAAGGTTTTCTCACTGAAAAGTAAAAACAGTGAAAGATCAACATTTCATTTTAAAAATATACAACTGAAAATGAATTATTTGGGAATAAATAGTGGTTTACCTTTAAGCAACACTAATCACAATGAGACAATGTCACTTAAAGGACAGCGTTACTGGATTCTCTCCTTTTCTCCTGAGCTAGTAGCTTTATAAAAGTTCAGATACAATTTTGCTATGCTGAGTTTAGGGAAATCCAAATAAATTAATATTTTAAGATATATCTTCCCCCCACATTACTTCTTCCTAATTTGCTTTGGAATCTTGAATCTTTGCCATCATGTATGGTTTCGAAGTCCAGACATGAAGAATTCAAGGAATTACACTTGATCAAAAGAATGTAAATCTAGCTATACACAAGAAGCTGCTATACTGGAAAAGTCTTCAGATGTAAAATGATATTCTGAAACTTTCTCATTCATAGTGGATAGAAAATTATATGTCAGTCTTAACAAATTATTCCCCACTTTCATGCAAGAACAATGATGTGTAACAAGAATTGGGATTATCATCTCAAAGTGCTGTTCCCAAACCACTTGTTTATAGATCCCGTTGAATTGGGTGGAACTTACTTCTGAGTAAGCATTTTTTAAATTATGAGATTATATATCCTTAGTCACTTTCTTCATTGATTGGTTTTAACTATCTTTTATAGCAAACACTTGTTGCTTCCACCATATTTCAAGCAAAGCAGAATGAATTATTTATGTGAGCATTCAGCACCTTGGAGAGTGGCAACACGGATTATGAACTACTTTTGTATTATTTACTAAGAAAAGTGATTTTGCTAATTACATCTCATCTTCCTTCCATTTTGCCAGTAGATTTTCAAAATGCACCCTTGCCATATTTACTATTATTTAGTATTTTCTTGCTGTCTTTGGGCAACAGTGCTATCTTCCTCACCACACACACATCAGTAAACAGCTGATTTTGACTGTGGTTTAAACTTAAACAAACCTGGCTGCATTATAAATTTAATAGCTAAATTTAGAGCTTTCAGTGCCTTTACCCTACAACAAAATCTCCCTATTGAAGTCAGAGTTTGCTTATTTAACTAACTTTTTTAAAAACAACAATTAATGTAGCCATATTAGTCTGTACGCAACCTCCTAAAATTTTAGCTGGAATTATCAAAATATCACAAAGTATGACCTAAATTTCCAGTTAACTTTTAGTTTTTTTGTGCTAAAAATGGGAGGCAAAAAGTCATGCCAATAAAAAGGATGGGACCCATGACTTCTGTGGAATTGAAATTTAACAAATTTTCAATGACAAAAATTATCATAAAACTGTTACTGACATAATACAAAATACATTTTGTATTTGTGCTATGCAATTCAACATGGGCTATTTGTCAGCCCTGGAGGCCATCTTTAACTTTGGATCTTCAGGGCTGCCATGCTCAGTGGATGGGCATGTTGTGGGAACTGGGAGCGGGGTTGGATGGAGACAGGGTGAGATGTATAGCCATAATAACATTCTTTCCCCTGGGAGTCAAGGACATTCAGCCTGCACCTGGAGAGGTGTGACTGGGAAACAACTCCAGTTGGGACAGTGACCTAATTGATCCATGTGATGAATATGTGGGTGCAGGGGAAGGGACTTTGACTTCACTTAGGGTGGGGAAAACCCGGGGCCTTTCATATTCAGGTTTTCCCAGATGTGCCAATATGACATGTCTAATAAAATGGAACTTTGAGGAAAATGCCTGCCTTAGAGTTTCACTTTTGTTGGGGGTGTTACTTGGAACCCTGACACTATTCTCAAGGCAGATACATCTCCGGATGTATCTCATCTTTTTCAGTGAAGTAGTATATAGAGGTTCTATCAATGTTGAAAACATTGAGGAATCTGATAAAGAAATAATTCTGAAAAGATGACCAATGGGACACAGTTTGTCTAGTATACTACAAAAATTGTTGTGTTTATAACCTTTAGTTAAGTGAAATGGTGCATCGTAGGGCAAAACACTCACCAAGTTACTTCAAATGGGCTGGTTTACAGAATGTATCCAAAATTTGGGACTCAGGATTATCATGGAATTGAGATTTGGCAAATTATATACAGTGCTTTATGATATAAGAAATATTGTACAACATTTTATAACATAGTACAAAATGTCATAAAACATATCATATGGTCAACTTTTGATGTTTGATTGTGCTATATAGTTCAACGTGGGTTCTTTTCAAGGCAGATACATCACTGAAGAGTTAAGACCTTTTCCAGTACATCAGCAGCTTAGCTGTTGTTGAAGACATTGAGAAAAATCTCTAAAATTACGATGCAAGGCATCATGGGTTGTCTAGTTACATATATTCCTAACTAGGTCTCCCTGACAGATGGAAGTTTTCTTAGGCTAGGGCTCAGAAGAATTATATCAATATTCACTGCAGTGAGAAGTGTGTGTGTGTGTATGTGTGTGTGTGTGTGTGTAACAGTGTCAGTGTCAAATAAATGTTTTGTCTCCATGTTTTTCAGAAGGGCCCTGAAGTTCTGTTAAATCTTTAATAAAGTTTAGAAAATAAGGATAACATCTATGAATCTTCTCTCCATCTACTACTCTGATTCCACATAATTCCAATGTAGTTTTAGTATCACTTGCTGGATCAGAATCTGCAAAAATATTAGATGGAACCCAATTCCACCAAAATGTCTTCTCTATGACTTCATTGGTTTGTTCTAAGTGTAAATAGCTTGTGACTACAGGTAGTCTTGATTTACAACCAGTCACTTAGTGGCCATTTGAAGTTCTAGCAAATTCCCTCCAATACTACTTATGGGCTGCTTTCAAAGTTCCGATGTCCCCCTTTTCCATGATTATCTGATCACATTTTGGACAGTCGGCAACCAGCCCAAATTTACAGCCATTTACAGTGCTTACAGTGATGTGATCACAGTGTACAACAATTTTACTGGAAACTGGTGTTTACTTCCAGTTTCCAGCAAACTGACCCATGGCAAACAATGGGTTCATTTAATGACAGTAACATTTGCTTAATGACTGCTGTGAGAATGGTTGTAAAATTGGGTCTAGTGCAGTGGTGATCTGCTTTATGAGCTTCATGATTTACCACCGTAATTGCTCAATTACAGTTGTAACTCGAGCACCGCCTATATCATCTTTAATAACTCTGCAACTTCTGTATTATCTGAGTATGAATCTTGTTGGATTAAGTGTCTGTTGCACACAAAAGCATAAATTCGTAGAATATGTCCTCAGCAGCAAACCATAGTGATACAAAAAATGACACATATTTTGATGTTAAGTACATAACTGCTGCAATTATGTACTTGAATGCTAATTTTTTGATGGCAGTACATAAAGCATGGCATTTATATGTTGAAATCAGCACATAAGTTTCACCATTTACCAATTTGCCTCCCGAATGATATTCATGTAAGAGCTTGAAATATGAAGGTGCTGCTTTAATGAATGGGCTGATTAAAATAGAATAGATTTAATGCAATTCTTAAGGATGCTTGTACAAAGTAAAGATACTTCTGAACCATTTTTGAAGCATGCACAACTGTAAGATGAGTATTCAATTGTTCTCTAAAACTCTACATAAAACATCCTTTCTTAAACTGGTGTCTCCAGCTGTGATGGAATGAAACATTTCAACCAGGGATTCTGGGAATTGGAATTCCCAATTGCAAAGTGATAGAATGGAGAAAGATTGAAATAATTTATTAATATATGTTATATTATTAACAATTAAATGATCCTCATTTTCCACCAATCTGGAAGAAATGTTAATTCCATTTTATATTGCAAGGCAAAAAATGCTTGGCAGCTACTAACAGCTTGATTATATTATTAATTATCACATAGTTCTGTCTCCAATGATGTGTCTTAAAGCAAAACTCTTTAAGAAGTTGAAAATTAAATGACCCCAGTCCTGTAAAATATTTGATTAACACTTTTTATTTTATGCATTATGGATTACTGCACTGAAGCAAGATACAATTTTAAATGGACAAAAGCTTTTGCAGGATTGTTTCACAGTATTTATGATATTTTTTATTCAAAGATGACACTTTAAAGTTGCAACTATAAATTAAATTTGTTTCCAATTAAAATTTGCTTGTCAAAAGCCTATTGCTTGTTTTTTAGTATTGTAGTCCCTTTTATGACTACAGATAGTTGTAACTTAATAAAACCCTAATTCTTCCAATTTAAACAGTTATAGTTTAATTCTCTACTGCATTTCCATCTTTTACATTATCTTATTTAAAACCTTCCAAAGCTATATCTTATAACTGAGTTGTATCCCCTTCTGTGAGTTTTTAATTTTACAGTAATGGAAGCTGCAGTTCTTATTCACTTACTCATGAGGGAATTCCTTTGAGCATAATATGACTTAGAATGGATAGGAATTCATTGTGCAAGGAAAGTGTTAAAAGATTTTCTCTTTCTTCTATGCTGCCATACTGAACAATAAAAATATGTGCCTGTAATAGATAATGAAAAACATTAATATAAAGATTGCCTGACAGTTGTTTTAGCTAATCAAAAATGTTTTTGTTAAAATATTTTTCCTATTGAGGGGTTTGTTCAATAGACTTCAAGACATCTTGAACTAACAAAAATATAGCTTGAACATGAATTTTATATTTTAGTTGTACATGAAATTTAATAGACCTGCATTTATTTTTTATATCATAGATGGTTGATTGTGTAGATTATGACTAAGCTGTAAGGTGGTTTGTTTTGTTTTGGTTTGGTTTAATGTGTTATATCAGTTTAGTCACTTGAATAAATCATATTTTATTCAAAAACTATTATTACATCATGTCCTAATGTGATAACTAAATTCACTTACAGCTTAGGACAGCATATCTAAACCATAGTCTTAAAGATCTATGAGTTAAACTCATTGTGCTTAGTGCAATGAATAAAAATAAAAATAAAAATAAACAGCACTAGACCCACTATAAAAAGATTTGAGCTCAATTTTGTACTGGAGGAGAAAAAAAGAAGTCCTGTAATTGTGATTTAAAAAAAATAGTCTAAAAGGATTAAATCATGTCCTACTTTGAATCCTTTGAAAATTGTGATTTGTATATTGCCAACTTAATGTGCTGCAAATATCATATTCACTTGTTAATCAGAACCATTTTCAGATAATTAAGGGCCCATGAATTTGTTCTTCTTATTTCAGAAACTTCAGAATTGATCAAAAAACAATTTGAAGGAATACAGCAACTAATGGCAATCCCCAATTTCTCTGCTAGTCCTAATTAACATTTTTAAATTTTTTAATCTAAGAGTTCTGAAGTGGTTATATACAAGCTTTTCAACTGATTTATTTTAGAAGAATTAGTTCTTTGTGCTGTTGACACATTAATCTAAATGCATATAAAATAAAGATTTAACATAGATATTGTGATATCTGAGCCATGTTGCAACTGAGGCTATCCAGTGAACCATGGTTAAAGAAACTAAGGCTTAGTGTGGAACTTGTCTAATTATATTTTAGGTACCTTTCTGATGCTGATAGTGACCCAGGGTCACTATCAAAATAGTAACTTCTGATTGCAATTCAAAGCCATGTAAATGACTCAGATTGTAGAAGGGTGGTTTATTTCATTATGGGAGACAGCAGAGCAAAAATAATTGATTGGATTTTTGTCCCTTAATTAATTGTAATTTATTAATGTTTTACATTGGATTTTTTAAATTAGTAAAACCAGTCAAACAACTATTAAGTGTTTTGGGGCAATTTTCCAGCCTAAAGTACTCGTCTTACATGACTGTATCTTAAACCAACTTCAGAAATTCCAATCTGGACTGATGGTGGATCTGGATGGTGTTAAAATTATTATAACATCTGATTTTCCTGCTGCTTGTCCTTCTTGTCCTGCAGGTAAAATAATCCTCAATGCTTGGCTCCTATGTGGATCAGTCTACCAAGGGTCTACTTTTTCCATTTAGAGTTCTTCCCTCCTCATTAGTCTCTGTGCTTTTCTTTTTGTTCCCCAGATATATGCATCTATGGATGCCTTTCCATTGCTTTCCCTGTTTCTTTTTTTCATTATGGTACCATAGTAGCTGGGATGCTATAATAATTACAGCAACAGGGGATAAGTCATTCCTTTGCTCCTCCATTCCTCTATAGGTCCATGGGAATTTTTAGTAAAGCTTTAACTCATAGTTCAGCTTCACATTTAGAAAGCTGAAACACACTTGAAAAATATTTAGAAAAAGTGCTTCAAACCTTGAACAGGCACATCACCCTCAGTGGCACTTTTAACTGCACAGCACTTTTAGTTTTTTAAATTCAGCATTTTAAATTAAAATTATTATTTTCTTTTTTTAACTCTGCGGGTGGGAAAATATTAAAGGAATGGATAGGGGTTATTCCCTTCCTCCAAAGCAATATGAAAACTATGATGCCAAATTTCAATGTTTTGCCATTAAATTTTGGTTCCGAAGATCCATAAAAATCATCACATGTAGCATAACTTTGCTAAATTAAATTAATCTATTTTAAATTTTGTCAGCTGAAAATGTGCATGGTTAATTGAGCAATATACTGCACACTTAGTGCCATTTAAAACATAAAAACACCTCCCCCCCTTTTTTTCAAACATAACAATTATACTTAGTCATCCATACCATGGATACATCCAATCCAACTGACAGCTAAAGCAATCGGGAGCAGGTAGATTGAGTTCAAACACAAAGTGGAGAATCCAGAAAGATGACATTTGTGGTGGAAGCAAAAGCTCTATAAAACACCAAGAGACCATCTTGGATGACCACTGAGAGATTTTGTCAAGGGTTTTAGTATAAATCAATTCATCCATTTTATCTGTTTTGAACATAATAGATATATGGCTAAAGATGTCATAAATGGTTAGAGTTGCTGGAAATCTTCAGGGTGTCAAGTGACAATGTTTTTAGATACAGGAAGGTTAGCATGCCAATTTCACCATGATTTGAAGAAAAGAAAATCCTAAAAACAAAAGAAATGGACTTTGCAATATTCCAGGGAATAAAAAGATCATGAGAGTGAAGCTGAGTTGAAGCAGGGTAACTCAAAATCAATATTTTGCTTTTAAACTCTTAAGGGGAGGCCCATGAGGGATACATTCATTTTGTCCTTTTTTCTTTATTATCCTCTGAGGATTGGTTGAAAAGTGTCAGAACTGTTCCATACTTAGAGGCAGCTATTCCTTTCTGACAAGCCAATTGCTCAACCGTTTTGTTGCTATTTCAAATGCCCTACATCATACCCAACAAGAGGGTTATGCAGAAAATACTATCAGGTGTGTGCATTCACATACACACATGTACACACATACATATACCACCAACAGATGGTGCTAGCACCTGTTCTTTCATTTTATTTGGCAGGTAGTTGTCATGAAGAAAATTTAATGTGTGTATTGCTTGTGTGCTTTGATTGAATTTTTGACTCCCAAAAGTATCCCTCCAATTTAAATTTATCCCTGATGACTGTGTTTACGTAGTCATCATTGGACCAAAAAATGGTCCATATGATGAACCATGAATGGCTGCTTTATGTGATGAAGAATGAAATGGATGACCTATAGCAGCAACCAGTGAGTTTCACACAAGAAATTTTGATGAGCTGATGAAGGACAATCTGTGGGTCACTCAAAGGAAACCTATTGTCAGGCCTGGCATTCACAGGAAGAAATGTAAACATCATGAACATCTTCAGTAGTGGAAGGTTAGTACAAGATGGTTCCTTGCATGCTGATGGCAAAAATTGAAATTTGCCAGCAAGTTATTGTACTATTTAAAAATGAAAATGAGGGATTTCTTTACAGCACTGTTGTAGCCAATGAAACAGGCCCAGGAATATATAATTAATCCATGGAATATTCATGAAGAACAAAATAAAATTCAAAGTCCAGTTTTCAATAGGAAAACACACAGAGACAGGATTTTTGTTTTTAAAATGCAGATGATGCAGTTTACATGGCATTCTTTGTTCTTGACACCATTATCAACTGAGAGTCCTACATTACAACATTTAAACTTAGAAAAAAATGGAAGCACAGTTCAGGATCACAAGAAGGATCTTTTGCTGTAGTGAGACAGTGAGCATGATATCACTCAAGCCACTAAAAAAGAAATGGCAAAGTCAGATCTCACTGTCACATTGTCTACCATATCATCCAGACTTGGTGCTATATAAGTTCCATTTTCCCCAAAATTGAAGAAAGACATAGGCATGTGTTAGGCTCAAAACAGGAATACCACAAATAGACAATAGTTATTCACAATTTTTTAGTTGAAGATAATATATTTCTTTTGGCCTGGTTCCACTAATTCTGAAGAACCACTATGTCTTACCATGTAAACCAAGCACATGCAAGTATAAAACTGAATTCATGCATGTGCAAAGGAAGACATCTGTCAACAATATCTTAACAATGATGTTTTAACAATAAAAAGTAATCTGTATAGAGTGATTCTTAAGTATGCTTTCTGTTTAAGAACACAACAATGGCTTGTTACATCAACCTGAGATCAATTTAGGAAAACATTTATTTTTTCTTAAGAGTGCAATCTAGCTTCTGCTTAACATCTGTAGTATTTTCCTCAGCTGACTAGGCAAAAATCTCTTGTTAACATAGTGTGATTATTTAACTCACAGGGTCTAACCAACACAATGTAGATGTTAGAAATCGTGTGCAAATTTGTTCTTCGTGGAGAGGTCAGCTGAGTGTGAGACTGTAAATTGGATATCAGATCAATCCATTAATCATGAAAGTAGACATTTTGTATGAAGTGATACCATTGTTAAACTGGGTTTTCAGAGGATTTATTTAGACAGATACAAAGTTGATTATTTGATAACATTTTTACAAATTATGCTCTTTGTGTATTAATGGGAGAGGGGATTGATTTTTTTAAAAAAATAAGTAATTAAAATTCAATGATTTTTACCCTTTTTAGCTGTGAAGACACTACAAGAAACATGGATCTGCTGTCTGTCTTGATCATTTTTACAGTTTTTAATATTTTTTAATGTCAAAGTAGTGTCACAGTTGCAATAATAAATATGGAAAAATACAAAATTAAAATGTGAATAAAGTAGAGTAAAGAATAATAAGTGAAAGGGTTTAAATAATACATCAATGTGTATTACTGTAGCTGACAACTACAGGGAAAGCGCTGGTGAATAAATAAACCCACATTCATTTCCCAATAAATAACCTGGAGGTGAGGTGGCTGGGGAAGTTGGCTAATTTGCATTGAAAGTTCATTCCTCTGGGAGGTAAGAGCAGTATAAGAATCTTCCTTATGGATTAGATTAGATGTGATCAACACTTTTGGAGAAAGAATGCATTTGACCATAGCATGTTCGGGGGGAGAACCAGTGCAAATACATTTGTGCACTCATATTACATATGCACACATACACACACCACCCTTAATGTTTCAGTGAAAATTACAAGTAGTGGGAGAAACTTTTGAAGGAGTTCTGGGACTTCATTGAAATTTTGGTGAGTTTTTTATTCTCCTTGTCCTACACTTAGTCAGTCAGAGCTTTTATTTCCTACAAGCTGTCTATGCCAAGTCTCCAAGCAGTGTTTAATGGCCACAACTTCAGATAGGTATTTGCAAAGTTATTCATTTTAATGGAAAAGGAATATTCTTACACGCTAATATGCTTGCTAATATTTTAATTGTCACCATGTTAATAGGAAAGAGTGTTTGTCAACAGCTGCAAAGTAAAATTGTTTAATTTCCCAAGAGATAATGTATGCCTGGAGATTGTACCCTATGAGGATATTTATTATTAGCATTTCATACAGGATCTGTATCTTAATAAATCTGGCATAACAATGTTCATAAGGCAGCAATGAAAAGGCCATTCAGGAGATTCCCAAAAGGCATCTGTGGCTATTTCTATGTAAGCCAGTTAATTCATCTCCCCAGCTTTCATGCCATCCATTTCTTATTTATTATATTCCTGGGCAAAGAATCCCCCCACTTCAGTCTTTAAAGTAATCTTTAAAATAGCACTAGACTCACATATGCACAAAAAATCCAAACTTTTCTTCATGTTTGGTAGAAATTAAAGCATAAAGCAACAACAACCAATAAGTGCAGCGTATAAAACTATTCTGTAGTTTTCAATTACACTTTAAGTAATTCTGGGCCAGAATCTATTTTTTAATTTCCTGAAATGTTTAATACGCTCTTTCTATTGTTTTACCTCATATTTAGAATGTGTCAGAATTCCTTTAGAATTCCTTTCAGTAGCATTTTTGACCTTACTAACTGGATAAGGGCTTCCTAGAACCTGAGTTATAGAAATAAAGGTAGCCATCTCAGTCTGAAAGACAGTCTTTTCTTGCTCATTCCCAACTCTTAAGCAAAAATTGGGAAATACGAGCCCCAGCCTCTCATTTTCAAAAATAAAAGATAGCATTGTAAGTCTTATTTTTATTAGTTATTTTATGGATTTTGAAAGAAAGAACAAGATCAGGGATAATAGCACACACCAAGTTTTGCAGAAATTGCTTCAGAGATTCTTTTCTAAAACGATCAACTCACTCAGAGCATTTTTGCATATTGTCCAAGTTCCAAGTAAAGTTTTTGCCAGTACAATTTGATTAATTGTTTGCCTCCCTCTTCCTGTTGCTCATGTTAAGTGAGGAAAAAGTGAAACTCTGCTACAAGGATAAAAGACAAAGAAGACAAATACACAGCTACATTGTTTATAGATTTAAGAAATAATGAAAAAACTATTTGAAAAGGAATTAAAAAAACAAAAACAAAATCAAGTTATTTTGTGAAAGCTGCAAATGAATCTGGGAAAAGGGCAGCTTGAAAACAAGTACAGCTAGAAAAGTTAAAGTTTAATAAAACAAAAACAGGTGCGAAGTGGAAAGTTTGATAAAGACAGTAGTTAATGGAAGATAACTTGTTGCAGAAGTTGTGAGTGCTCAAACACTGGAGGTTTTTAAGAAGAGATTGAATAACCATTTGTTTGTTTGCCTGAGCAAGGGGTTGGACTAGGCCCCTTCCAACTCTATCATTCTGTTATAAAGTAAGAATTGGAATAAGGACATTTAATTGAAGATTTATTTTATTATATAATAAACAAATTTATATAGCTGTCCAACTCACACGTAAGGGCAGCTTATAACATTTAAAAATTTAAAAGATCCATCATACAATAATAACATTAAAAAACTCTATTCCCCCACCCTACCCCATGGCAGCAACAACACAATTAGGTTAGCCACTTGATTGGGTCTGTTTTCATTTGTGGTCCACAGACCTGCTGACAAAGCCACATTTTTTAGGGCCTTTCAGAAAAGGAGCAGGATGTTGGGGAAAAATGATATTTCATAACAAAGGAGCCACCACTAAGAAATCCCTTTTTAATAGTTCCACCAGAGGACAATCCTTATCGATAAGACTCATAGCATGCTTTTCCTTCAACCATGGTAGGCCAGGTAGATGTAATAGGGAGAGGAAGTCCTTCAAATAATCAGTTGCTAAGAGCACCATTACACAGTGAATTATACCATAAGAAAAAGTGAGTGATATACAGTATATACTTTCTCTTTTTCTATTCCTTTTCCTGATCTTATTATAACTTATCTGTTTCCAAATCTATCCCTGTCAAGTCATTTTTCTGTAACAAATTTGTTTGTCCCATTTTTGGGATACTCAATGGCCTGAAATTCTAGTTATGTATTGGAGGTCAAGTTCAATGAATGATTTTTAATCAGGAATAAAATGCTATAATCTGTCTCATCTGAGTTAAAAATCAGCCCAATTCTCTCTTTCCACACTTGAGGGAAGATTAAGATGCCTTGTATCATCCTAGTTCTAGATTTTTATCATTATATGGCTTGCAGTAGTATTTGTTTTTTAATTACATGTCTCTTCCTGGCTTCTTGATTATCACCCCCCTAGAAACTAGATCTCATTAATCACTTGATACTGTATATACAACTATTACTTTCAGAATGCATCAGTGAAGTTTCTGATCTCACTTTATAAACCACTTTTTTCTTATTGGACCAGTAAGCATGAAGTGAGTGGGTAAGTGTTAGAGAGAAAAAAGATGCTTTTATCATTTTTATTTTTTATGTCATGCATCTATTAAAATAGTTATTTGCATGAAATCCCAATTCTACAATAAAGACAGTCAATCAATGGTAGGTTTCTACCGGTTAACAACGGTTTGGGTGAACCGGTAGTGGTAATTTGACCTGGGTCGCTGAACCAGTAGCGACTGCTGGCTGGCCACACCCCTGAACTGGTCAGCCGTTTGCCGCTTGTTCACCCTGCCTGCCTGCTTGACGCTCACTCGCCCCACCTGACACTCTTTTACCCTGTCCCCCACTTGCCCCACCCTGTTACTCCTGGCCATGGGAACCTTCGGGAAGGCCACATGGAAGGCAGGCAAGCATGTTGGGGCTGCACAGCCATGGGGAAGGGAGCTAGCAGCCTACTCACTATCCCATGGCATGATTGCCTGCCTTCCACATGGACTTCCCAGCAGTCCCCCATGCCTGCTTGCCTTCCGAAGTTGGGTGACACATCCAACCTGTGATGGGAGATGTGCCACTTCTGGCCTGGCCCAGCCAGTGGGTGGGCAGGCAGCCCTTTGGGGAGATGCAGCTGCTGTGCCGTGGCTGAGCGGGGCTGTGACAGTGCTGTGGGAGGGCGTGCGGATCAGTGGTGGGTTTCAATTGGTGTTACCACCAGTTCACTTCACGCACACACTTTGCATTTAATCTGTGATACAAGGTCAAGAAGGAGGAGAAGACTTGGCTAAACTTTGGAAGAGCTTTGCCCAAGACTTCTTGTATATTCAGGGGCTAGCCTACACCTCTTCCAGCAATGAGTTTGGTGGCGATATAAAGAAACGTCTTCCAGCTCTTCAAGATCGACTTTAACAGTGCCAAGAAGCTGAGAGCAAAAGTAGTGGCAATGGAGGTGACGGGCATGTGTTTGTGTCCCACTCTGCAAGGAGTGAGATGGGAGGCAGACTCCATATTCCAGAGCAGGACCAAAGCTTCATCTCTTGCTGGATCTCCTGGACATTTCTTTTGGCCCTTGTTGGTGCTCTGCGCACCTTGGTCTCTCGGGGAGACGCTTGACTTCCTCTCAGCCCCAAGACACTGGCTAGCCCATGAGATGAAAGAGAGAAAGATAATGAGAGAGAGAGAGAATCAGAGAGAGAGAATGAGAGAGAGAGAGAGAGAGAGACAAAGAGAGGGTGAGAGAGAGAGAACGAAAGAGAGAATAAAAGAGAATCAGAATGAGACACACAGAGAGAAAGAGACAGAGAATGAAAGAGAGAAAGAGAGAGAATGAAAGAGAGAGAGAATGAGAGAGAGAGACAGAATCAGAGAGAAGAGAGAGAGAGAGAGAGAGAAAGAAAGAAACAGAGAATTAGAGAGAAAATGAGAGTGAGAAAGAATGAGAGAATCAGAATGAGAGAAAATGAGAAAGAAACAGAGAATGAAAGAGAGAGAATAAGAGAGAATCAGAGAGAGACAGAGAGACAGAATGAAAGAATCAGAGAGAGAGAGAATCAGAATGAGAAAGAGAAAGCAGGGGAAAGAAAGAGATGAGCGAGAGAGAGAGAGAATAATAGAGAATGAGTGGGAGAGAGAGAGAAAGAGAGAATGAGAAAGAAAGAGTGAGTGAGAGAGAAAGAGAGAGAGAGAGAGAGGAGGAAGAGTGCCTGAAGGACCCCATCCCATCACTAGGAGACCAGGCATTTCAGCAAGCGACGCTCTGGTTTCGTATTAGTGGTCTGCAGGATTTAAAATTATGAACTTGGTGGTCCCTAAGATCCAAAAGGTTGGGGACCAGGGGTGGGTTCTACTTTCCTTTATTACCTTTAGAAGGGGACTATCTGAGGTCTTTGTAGATTCTCAAGGTGTTCTTATTTCTTTCTTTTTTTTTACAAGGAGAGAATTGATCCAACTCATCCCACAGCCTAAGTATCTTCTACTGCTGTATATCTATTCTATATGTATCTACTGTACGTATCTATATCAGAGAGATCTATCTGCCTGTCTATCTAATTTAGATATCATGCATTCTGGGAAACTTACAAACAAAAGATATAAAACTACAAAGAAATAAATTTAAAAACAGAATTAAAACAAGTTAAAAGGTCTATGCCTGCCTCTCTCTCTTTTTATATATGTATTGTGCATGTATGACTGTATGTGTGTGTGTGCATATTGAATTTCAAATAAACAAGAAGAAAAGATAAAGTAAGAAGAAAAAGAACTGAAAAAATAAAAAGTCAGAAAAAAATCAAGATGAAAGTGCAAAAAAGAAAAAAGTAAAGAAAAAAGAAAGAAAGGATATCTTCTAATTTTCTTTGGCACAGCTATAAGTAAAAAATATAACAAACTCTTATTCCAGAATTAATGAGTTGATATTATTTTCTAATCTCCTATAATTTTACTCGTCAAATCCCAAAATTAAAATTTCATTTCATCTCTTCATTTCTCACAAAATGTCTAAAGATGGTTTCCAAGTAAAAATGAAACTGGTCACAGACTATTTTTCAAAGCTGTCAATTTCACCACCTCCGCCAATTCCATCAACTTCACCATCCATTCTTCCACTGTAGATATTTGTGACTCCTTCCACCTTTGTGCATATAGAAGCTTTGCCACTTTTGTCATATATATATATAAAAAATTCTATGAGGTCTTTCAATCTGTTTATCTATTAACCCTAAAAGAAAATTGTCAAGTTTCAATTGTACATTTGTTTTTCAAATCTTCTGAAATATATACATATGCATATGATTCCAATATTTCTTACATATCCACTAAGCATGAAAATATCTATCTTCATTTGCATTCTTAACAAAAGTTTAAATTCCATTACACATTTTTAACAATTTATCTGATATCAAATACTAATGGTACACATTTCAGAAAAGTTCTCTTTAATATTCTTTATTAAGATCATCATACTAAAGATCATACTATGTACATATTCAAATGTACGTAGTATGATCTTTAACATTCATTCTCTTCCATTTTCAGTAAAAGCTTGTATATCGCAGTAATATTACTATCATTTGTATACAATTACACATAAAAAGTCAGTCTTACCATTTTCAAATTTATAATTCATCTTATCAATTTGAAATATTTATACTAGCTGAGAATATGAAAACCAAGGACATATATAATCTCCTATTCTATGTTTTTTTTGTTTTTAACTTAAAATCTCTGCAAAAAAAGTGTATCAACATAAATTAACCATTATTGTTTAATTCTCTTCTAAAATAGCTTCTTGGGGGTGATAACCATAAAGGGATTTTAGGAGACAATCTTGCTTTGTCCCCATTCCAAATTCTCAATATGGTATGTCTAATAATATGATTTTTAAAATCTACATTAACCTTATTATGCCACAAATAGCTATGCCAATCAAATTTTAAATCATATCAGTCCAGTTCGAATAACCTATTTCTCAAAGTCACCCACTCTTTCATCCATATTAAACCAAAGGGTGCAGGAACGGAACGGAACGGAACAGAATAACAGAGTTGGAAGGGACCTAGTCCAACCCCTTGCTCAGGCAGGAAATCCTATACTATTTCAAACAAATAGTTGTCTAATCTCTTCTTAAAAACTTCCAGTGTTGGAGCATTTACAACTTCTGGAAGGAAGTTGTTTCACTGATTTATTGTTCGACCAGGAAATTTCTCCTTAGTTCTAGGTTGCTTTTCTCTTTAATTAGTTTCCATCCATTGCTTCTTACTCTTCCCTCAGGTGATTTGGAGAATAGCTTGACTCCTTCTTTGTGGCAATATCTGAGATATTTCTATCATGTCACCCTAGTCATTCTTTTCATTAAACTAAACACACACAATTCCAGTAATCTTTCTTTTTATGTTTTAGCCTCCAGTCCCCTAATCATCTTTGTTGCTCTTCCCTGCACTCTTTCTAGAGTCTCAACATCTTTTTACATTTACATTGTGGCGACCAAAAACTGGATGCTGTATTCCAAGTGTGGCCTTACCAAGGCATTATAAAGTGGTATTAACACTTCATATGATCAATATAGAAATATCAAATCTAATATGATAATCTGATAATATAATATGATCAAATATGAAATATAATAATCCCAATCCACTTCTTTCTTAAGCATCCTGAAGCAATTTATATTTAATTGTCTTCTAGACAAATTCAGTGATATCTTTTTGCCATTGCTTAAATGGTACATCAGTATCAGTGTAGGTATTATCTGAAATAGAAATAATATTCTAGACAAAACATTCATCGTGGTCACCTAAATTCTTCCCAGCAATAGCAATTTCTATTCTTCCCATCTCAATGTATTTTTAAAAAACTTCATTTTATACCTTAACAAGCTTTATTTTGAGGGGGAAAGTACAATTTATATTAGCTAAAGTACACCCATATATTTAACCCTTTTCTCAATTTCAAAACAAGAAGATTTAATGAAAAAAATATTTTTTCATTAAATCTTCTTAATCTAATGGATTCGTATTTTTATCAACCTCTTTTTAAAAAATTAATCTTAAAACCTGCCAGTGCGTCAAAGTCCTCCAATTTTTTTATTATTTTTTTATTATTTATTATTTCAATTTATGAACCACCCTTCTCCTCGCGGACTCAGGGCGGTGAACAGCCAAAGTAAAACATGATATATATAAAATTTAAAACAATTTTAAAAAATATTAAATTATTTCAGCCAACAATTAAAACAATCCAATTTAAAATCAGTTCCAATTTAAAACAGAGGATGGGATCAAGTCAGTCCAGCTAGATGAAACAAGTGGGTTTTAAGGGCCCAACGAAAAGTCCGGAGGTCTGATATCCTGCGTATCTCCGGGGGTAGGTCATTCCAGAGGACGGGTGCCGCCACAGAGAAGGCTCTCCCTCTGGGGGTCGCCGGCAGACATTGTCTGGCCGATGGCACCCTGAGGAGGCCCTCTCTGTGCGAGCGTACTGGCTGGTAGGAGGTTATTGGTGGCAGAAGGAGGTCTCGCAAATATCTAGGCCCTAAGCCATGGAGCGCTTTAAAGGTGGTCACCAACACCTTGAAGTGCACCCGGAAGACCACCGGAAGCCAGTGCAGCTCGCACAGGAGAGGTGTCACATGGGAGCGCCCCGTTGCTCCCATAATCCCCCACGCGGCCACATTCTGGACCAGCTGGAGCCCCACTGGGTGCACCCCAAGGGGAGCCCCATGTAGAGAGCATTACAGTAGTCCAGGCGGGAAGTCACAAGAGCATGAGTGACCGTGCGTAAGGAGTCCTGGTCCAGAAAGGGACACAACTGGCGTATCAGGCGAACCTGATAAAAAGCTCCCCTGGCCATGGCCATCATATGCTCTTCTAAAGACAGCTGTGCATCCAGGAGGACACCCAAGTTGCGAGCCCTTTCCGTGGGGGCCAACGTCTCACCCCCAATAGTCAGCGATGGCACCAGCTGACTATGATGGGACACCGGAAGCCACAGCCACTCGGTCTTGGAGGGGTTAAGTCAGAGTCTGTTTCTCCCCATCCAGACCCGCACGGCTTCCAGGCACTGGGACATCACTTCAAGGACATCGTTGGGGTGGCCTGGGGTGGAGAAGTACAGCTGGGTGTCATCAGCGTACTGGTGGAACTCCACCCCAAAGCCATGGATCATCTCACCCAGCGGCTTTACATAAATGTTGAACAGAAGGGGCGAGAGGACCAACCCTTGCGGCACCCCACAAACAAGGTGCCTTGGAGTCAACTGCTGCCCCCCCTGTCAACACAGATTGTGACCGGTCAGAGAGATAGGAGAACCACCGTAAAATGGTGCCCCCCACCCCTAACCCCTCCAACCGGCGCAACATGATACCATGGTAGATGGTATCAAAGGCCACTGAGAGATCTAATAGGACCAGGATAGAGGAGCAGTCCCTATCCGGTGCCCTCAAGAGATCATCCACCAACATGACCAATGCCGTTTCTATGCTGTACCGAGGCCGAAACCGGACTGGAGTGGATCTAGATAGACAGCTTCATCCAGGAACTGGGGAAGCTACCATGCAACCACACTCTCAACAACCTTTGCAAAAAATCGAAGGTTGGAGACTGGACGGTAATTAGCCAAAACAGCCGGGCCCAGAGAGGGCTTCTTGAGGATGGGTCTCACAACTGCTTCTTTCAAAGCGGTCGGCAGGACACCCTCGCTCAAAGAAGCATTAATAATCTTCTGGAGCCAGCCTCATGTAACCTCCCGGGAAGCCAGCACCAACCAGGAGGGACACGGGTCCAATAAACATGTGGTTGCATTCAGCCGTCCCAGAATCCTGTCCACGTCCTCGGGAGCCACAGGATCGAACTCCTTCCAAACCACACTCTCAGGACCACTGCCTCACTCATCCCGTCCGGACTTACCTGGCTCCCTGCCACATGGCAACAGCCCTGCCTGTGCTGCTCAACGTCATAGCCAGGGTGGCGGTTGATACCCCCAGAATCTTGGTCTTGGGGGATTTCAATCTGCCATCCATCGGTGAAACGTCTGAGGTGGTTCGGGAGTTCATGGCTTCCATGACAGCCATGGACCTGACTCAGTTAATTCACGGCCCCACTCACACGGGCAGACACACACTGGACTTAATTTTTGTCTCTGGTCAGTGGTCGAGTGGTCTTGATATAGGGGATATAGTTATTGAACCCTTGTCATGGTCGGATCACTCTCTCCTTCGACTGGACTTTCTAACCGCTACACAAGGAATAGAAGTTTTTAATCAAAACTTCTATCCCTTTCAAAATCATTCTCAAAAACTGTCAACTTATTAGTCTCTTTCTAAATTTTCTTCTCATCTTGTCTGATGTCTCTATTCAAAACTTCAAAAAACAACAACAACAAAGAGGACAAAACAACCTTGTCTTGTCCCCCTCTGGATATCACATAATTTAGTTAGACCCCTGTCAACTATAATAATCAAAGCCTTCTGAGATGTGTACATTGACTTGAATTTTTGAATAAAATGTCTTACTGAACTTTAAACAAAAAAGCTCAATTCAAATTATCAAAAGCTCTCTCTGCATATAAAAAGATTAAAGTGGCTTGCTTTTTCTTATGCTGTTGTAAATATTCTATTACATCTTACACAGTTCTCACATTGTTTTTTAAAGTTGTCTTAAAGTTGTAGATAAAAATCTACACTGATTAGCATAAATATAAAATCCTGCAGATTCTTTTTTAATCAATCAGCCAAAATTATCATAAAGATTTTATAATTAGTATCTTTATTTGATTTGATTTGTATACTGCCCTACTCCCGAAGGACTCAGGGCGGTGAACAGCCAAATGATAAAAATACATAAATAACAAAATTTAAAAAACAGAATAAAATCAAATTAAACAATTTGGCCCAGACAAATTAAAACACCCTAATCATTTAAAACCAATTAAAATTTGCATAATTAAAAGAGAGAAGATTAGGCCAGGCCCGCCTGGTGAAATAAAAAAGTCTTGAGAGCATGGTAGAAGGTGCGCAGATCCAGGATCCTCCGTATTTCCGGAGGGAGCTCATTCCAGTTAGTAGGTGCCCCCACAGAAAAGGCTCTCCCCCTAGGGGCCGCCAGTCGACATTGTTTGGCTGATGGCACCCGGAGGAGCCCCTCTCTATGGGAGCATACTGGCTGGTGGGAGGCTATTGGTGGTAGTAGGTGGTCTTGTAAATAACCAGGTCCTAAGCCATGGAGTACTCTAAAGGTGGTAACCAAAACCTTGAAGCGCACCCGGAAGACCACCGGGAGCCAGTGCAGTTTGCGCAGGAGAAGTGTTGCATGGGAACGCCATGTTGCTCCCATTACCACCTGCGCGGCCGCATTCTGTGCCAGTTGGAGCCTCTGGGTGCTCTCAAGGGGAGCCCCATGTAGAGAGTGTTGCAATAGTCCAGTCAGGAGGTGACGAGGGCATGAGTGACCATGCGTAAAGAGTCCCGATCCAGAAAGGGACGCAACTGGCGAATCAGGCGAACCTGATGAAAAATCCTCCCAGTCATGCCGTCAAATGCTCTTCTAAAGATAGCCATAAATCCAGGAGGATGCCCAAGTTGCGAGCCCTCTCTGTGGGGGCCAATGATTTGCCCCCAATAGTCAGTGGTGGCACCAACTGACTATATCAGGACGTTGGAAACCACAGCCACTCGGTCTTGGAAGGGTTAAGCCTGAGCCTATTCCTCCCCATCCAGGTCTGCACGGCCTCCAGGCACTGGGACATCACTTCAAGGGCATCATTGGGGTGGCCTGGGGTGGAGATGTACAGCTGGCTGTCATCAGCGTACTGGTGGTACTTCACCCCAAAACCATGGATGATCTCGCCCAGCGGCTTCACATAAATGTTGAATAGGAGGGGCGAGAGGACCGACCCTTGCGGCACCCCACATATGAGGGGCCTCTGGGTCGACCTCTGCCCCCCTGTCAACACAGACTGCGACCGGTCAGAGAGGAAGAAGGAGAACCACTGCAACACAGTGCCTCCCACCCCTAACTCTTCCAACCGGTGCAGCATGATACCATGGTCGATGGAATCGAAAGCCGCTGAGAGATCTAACAGGACCAGGACAGAGGAGCACCCCCTGTCCCGAGCCCTCCAGAGATCATCTACCAACGCGACTAATGCCGTTTCCATGCTGTACCTGGGCCTGAAACCTGACTGGAACGGATCCAGATACGTCGCTTCATCCAGGTGCTGGGGAAACTGTTGCGCAACCACGCTCTCAACAACTTTTGCCACAAAGCGAAGATTGGAGACCGGACGATAATTTACCAACATTGCCCGCTCCAGGGAAGGCTTCTTGAGGAGAGGCCTCACCACCGCCTCTTTCAAGTGGGCAGGAAAGTCACCCTCACCCAACGAAGCACTTATAATCCCCTGGAGCCAGCATCGTGTGACCTCCCGGGAAGCCAGCACTAACCAGGACGGACACGGGTCCAACAAACACATGGTCACATTCAGTCTATCCAGAATCCTGTCCAATTCCTTGGGGTCACAGGATCAAACTCATCCCAGATAACATTCTCAAGACCTGCCTCAGTCCCTCTCTCTGAGACTACCCAGTCGGAGTCCAAATCTTCCCAAATCTGAGTGATTTTGTCATACAGATACTGAACAAAGTCCTCAGCTCTACCCTCCAAAGGGTCCTTCCGCACCTCCTGGTGGAGCAGAGAACGGGTCACCCTAAACAGGGCGGCCGGGCTGTTATCTGATGATGCAATGAGAGCAGCAAAATAGTTACATTTTGCTGCTTTTATCACCACTAGGTAATTCCTAATATGAGATCTTACCAGTGTCCGGTCCAATTCAGAAAGACTGGCCCTCCAACTACTCTCTAGGCGTCTTTTCCGGTGCTTCAACTCCCTCAGCTCCTCAGTGAACCAAGGAGCCAAATGAGATCGGCACCGGGTCAGAGGCCGCAAAGGCACAACCCGGTCCAGAGCTCCAGCAACCACCCTATCCCAGGCGGCCACTAGGTCTTCAGTCGAGGCGTGTGCCAGAGCCTCAGGAAATGGCCCAAGCTCCATCTGGAACCTATTAGGTTCCATCAGGCGCCTGGCGCAGAACCATCTCACCGGCTCCACCTCCCTGCAATGGGGTGCAGCAGTTCGAAGGTCGAGATGAAGGAGAGAGTGATCTGACCATGACAAGGGCTCAGTAACTATATCCCCTATCTCAAGGTCACTCAACCACTGTCCAGAGACAAAAACCAGGTCCAGCATTTGTCCGCCTGTGTGGGTAGGGCCATGAATTAACTGGGTCAGGAAGCCATGAACTCCTGAGCCACCTCAGATGCCTCACCCACGAACGGCAGGTTGAAGTCCCCCATGACGATAAGCCTAGGGGTATCAACCGCCACCGCGGCGATGATGATGAGTAGCTCGGCAGGGCTGCTGCCATGTGGCAGGCAGCCAGATACATGATCAGCAAACCCATCTGAACCCCATGACTCCATTTCACAAGGAGGGATTCACAGCTGGCCATCTGAGGAACAGAGGCCTCCCTCGGTCTCAGACCTTCTTTAATGATAACTGCTACCTCCCCGCCCCTACCCTGTAACCTTGGCTGATGGAATGTGCGGAAACCTGGTGGGCACATTTCAACAAGAGGGATCCCTCCTCCTGGCCCAACCAGGTTTCTGTAATACCTGCCAGGTCTGCTCCCCCCTCCTGAACAAGCTCCCGCCATATCTACCCCTCCCATGCACAGTATTGATGGTAGAAACTCTATCTGGATAAGCTTTAGTGCCCACCTCAGCCCCGGACCCCTCCACCCTCCTTGCCACGCTTCACAGCTATGTTCGGCCCAACCCTTGGTGGGTTATCCCCCATACCCACAGCCCTACTTCTAATTCAACCCTCCCCCTGGAACCCCTTAAAAATAAGCTAAAAATTTATATAAAAACCCCCTCAACCCCCTCTTCACAGCATGCCACCTCTCTGGGTTCCAAAACCCGTCATTGGTAGAAGGCCAGGCTTGCGAGAGGGGGGAGACTCGCAAGGCAAAAAGCTCAGCAGGTGAGTACATCCCTAAAAAGTCCACCTGGGGAAGATGGAATGAGGCCAGGGATGCAATGATGGTGAGTTTAAAATAAGTCCAAGAGAGACAGTCCGCCAGGGATTCAATGATGGTAAATTTAAAAAAGGTCCAGGAGAGACAGTCCGCCATTTTGGCGCTGGTCCAAACTGGGGCTCCACTTGTCCTCTCATGGCAGTGGAGAGGAGTCTCAAGCCGCTGCCCCGAAAAAGCAATGACCAAGCCACCCTCTCACGGCGACTGGTATCGGCAGGTCTTATTTGGTGGCAGCCGCAACAAGGTGACTCCCTCGGTGACCACACCCAAGCTTGAACCTCTCCTCACAGCAAGGCCTTTATAGATGTAACTAGGGTTGGTGATGTAGCCGGAACCGGGGGTCAGCTGTAGTCAGATCCAGAGTCAATAAGTCCAAATGCGGTCCAAATGCAAGTACAGGTAAGGTCCAGTTCGAATGGCAACAACCCCACCACGCCCATGACCAGGCCAAGGTGGGGAAGGGGGAAAACAAAGGTCTTCTAGTCCCCGGTCTTCAAGGGGTCACCAACCGGTCAGCCTACATTCTCCCTTCTTCCCCTCCGCAGTTGATAACAGACCCTGATTTAAAAGTCCAAAGTCGGTCTAAAAGCTGCCAGGGTAGTAACGTTCCCCTCAGCGCCGCCCTTCAATAAATTTTTTAAAAAATAATTCTTAATAGAAGTTAAATCTTGCCCTTTTCTTCCTGCAATATTGGTCTCATTTTGTGATTTTACCATTACATCTTCCTATAAAACAGAATTTATTACTTTCTAAAATATTGCAGAAATTGATATTCGAAACATTTATAATCACAACCTGATAATCCATCCAGTCCAGGTGCTTTCCTTCTTTTCTTTTCTTTTTTTATCAATTCCTATATCTCCATAATAGTTAGTGAGTTATTCATAATTTGTCACTGGGATTGTGAGTTTGGTATGCTCTGTTTTTTAAGATTCTTCTCAATCTTTTCCAAGAAAACATCTTACCTTTTATAGAAATTGGAATAAAAGTCATAAAAAGTGTTCTGTATCCTTGCATTATCCATTAATACATTATCTCTTACTGAATTTTCAATATAATTTTCTTTTCTTTTTGTCTTAAATTTTTATTTTATTCAAAAGATTAAAATACAAAATACAAAGGAAAAAAATTAACAAAGACAAAGTAAAACAAGAACATTAAAATGTGAATTAAAAGGAATTTTCAATATAATTTTTCCTTCTTTTCTTAATTTATAAGCCCACCATTAGTTTATTTCCAAACTCAAAATTAACAAAGATATTTGTAGCTGTAAATGTTTAATCTGATATATAATAGTTGAATCTTTTTTTTGTAAATCATCGTTCATTGTTCTTCTTCAACAACGCTATCTAAAACAATGATTCCATGTCTTTTTACAAGTCTTTCCCATGTTATAAATGTTTTATTTTGAAAAAAGTTTGTAGTTTAACCATATTTTAAGCAGCCTGAGTGAATGTGGATATGTTATTACTTTGACAAAGACATTATTCTGAGATAATCATCTTCAACTCATAGCACCATTTGTGTAGTTTTCTTGTGATGCACACTTGGAAAAGTTGAATATCTGTGAACAATAGATGGAAGCTGTATGGATGACATTGAATGAGGAACCTCATACTAAGAACAAATGTACTTGAGAAACAGCTTAATAGTGTGAGAATGACCTCAGCTCAATACTTTTGTTGTTGGGGGCTTCCAGTTTGACGTCGCAGCAAGAGAGTTGGGGAATTAGTGGGCTCCGATGAGCTCTGTGAAAACCCCGGCTGACGAACTGCCGCCAATGGGTCTGTGGACCAGAACCATCCTGTAGTGATGGGGAAGAAAGAGAGGCACATTGGACGACCAAGAGGAACAGGCAAGTTCCTTGAAGGTCAGAGGGAACTCTCTGTGACTTGGCAGCGGGGGATGGCAGCCATAGTGGCTGCCACGAAGCTGGGACAAGTGGACTAAGTATAGAGCTGGAGAGAAGAGAGGAACGGAACAGTCTTTTTGAAGCAAGATGAGCGACAGCCAATCCAGGCTTGAAATAACAGCAAGGGAAACATCTTTCAATTATAAGACCCCTAATGAGGAAATAGCGGCTAAGCTGCACAGGGCAAAGAAGATTTTGAAACATAACTTTAAAGAGGTAAAAACCCGATAGAAAAGTGATTTCTGAACAATTTTTTTGGAAACTTTAAACAACTACATATTGTCAAAGGATTAGAAAGAAATAAAAAGATTCTTTTCCCCCCTTTCTTTTTTAAATTTCAAGAAAAACAAAGAGAATGGACAATAAGCTTTAAAAAAAAGTGGTGTACAAAATAAAGGGAAAAAAAGGGAAAAAGAAGTGAGAAGAGCTATTTAAATTTGGACTGGACTTTAAATATGATTTGATACTTTTAAAACTAAAAAGAAAAAGAGAAGCTAAGTAAGAATGTTATGTAATTGAAACAAAATGGGTACTTGTTAAATAACTGGAAATTGTGGATTACAGAGAGATACCTTCTGGAATAAAAAGGAATATTGCAACTTGGTTTTTGTTTTGGAAAATTGTGAACTTCACAGATAACAACCGTGAGAATTTGTGGGGGATGATTTTCTTGTCTGTAAGCGGTTCGAGTTTTGGAGGGAAAAAAATTAGAAAGAAGGGAACACAATGGAACTCTTATAATTGCAATAATATTAACTTAAAAAGAAAAAAACAGCACAGGAATTAGAGAAGGAACAAATTGACTTATTTGACTTGGAAAATGGAAATAAGAGAAATAATTATAAATGTTGCACAGAGGACAAAAATTTGAGGATACAGAAGTTGAAATATTGTTAAAGATGACAAAAAATTGAACAAATTGATGACCGGATAAAGCTCTGTTCTGAAAAGATGTATTTGTGTGTTTGAAAAAAAATAAAAAAACTTTTTACAAAAAAAAATACTTTTGCTGTCCTTCAAAACCTTTATGTGGTGAAACAGAATGGAAAATTGTTATAGATATTCCAAAGTTTTATTTTTCCCATGTCATATTTCTTGAACAAAGGAGCAAATAATTCTAATCAATACTAATCCAAAACTTGAACAAAACTATCGGTAGCGCACAGGTGCACGTGCGCACTTTGCAAGTGTGTAGCGCTACTGCACATGTGCAGATTGTTTTTTTTTTAAAGTTTCTTATTAATAATTCAAATTTAAAAAACATTGGACATGGTTTGACATCTCCGGTTTCTAATATTTTCATCTAATTCAAATTAATAAATAATATATTCCTTAATCTATATACAAATTTACATATATCTTACTTCATTACATGTCAAGCTTACTACATAATTCCTCCTAAACAACTATATCCGTATCCAATAAACCTATATCTCACTCACAAGTTCAGTATACATTGACATATATATTTTTAGGCATTCACTACACATTTTTCTTCGCATTCTTCCTCTTGTCTAACCATTCATAAAATTTAGTCCAGATTTTATAATACGTTGATTTACTTTTATTTTTGAGTTCCAAAGTGAGTCTGTCCATTTCTGCACAATTGAAGATTTTACATAACACTTCTTCTGAAGGTGTTTCTTTACTCTTCCACTTCTTAGCAAATGCTATTCTTGCAGCTGTTAATATATGTAATATTAGGTAGGTTACATTTTTTTAAAAAAATAATATTTATTAAACAGTTTTTTTAAAAATAAACAAAACAAACAAAAACAGATATTTACATCTTCTTCTTTTCAACATCTTCCCATCAGTAATCCATATTTATACATTTTCTCTTTCTTATCTTAATCTACAGTATCTTCTATACATATATTTCTAGTATATCATATATGTGTGTGTGTGTGTGTGTGTGTGTGTATATATATATATATGTGTGTGTGTGTGTGTGTGTGTGTGTGTGTTTTCTGAGGTTTTCACGGGTGTTTGTATGTAGGTCTTTGGATATTCGGGTCTTCTTTCCGCGTAGAATTGGAAGTATCTTGGTGACGTTTCGACGAAGTCTCATTCGTCATCTTCAGGCAGGTGTCTTCGGCTTCATGCTTCCAGGAGCAATGTGAGATCACAGCTGTTTCTTCCTCTTAACTGCTAGTGCGGGTGTGAACTGATTGGGTGGGAGCTTGGCTGTGTTCTGATTGGGTGGAGGTGTGTTCTGATTGGTTGAGGGCTTGGCTGTGCTCTGATTGGATGGGGGTGTGTTCTGTTTGGGTGGGGGGTTGGTTGTGCTTGGGTTAGTCTGAGTTGCAGGGGGATTTGAACTGGTGAGCTGCATTGCTGTTGTTTGGCTTCGTGTTCATGGCCGCGCTACATCTTCATGGTGGGTGTCAGTCTGCTTCATGTATGGATTGGAGGAGTTTAAAGTGGCTAATGATGCACCCGCGAAAACCTCAGAATATATATATATATTCTCTCAGTCTAAATATTTTATTTACATTTAACATAAACAGTACCTAGTTTCCTTTCAACAATTTATACCTTCTCATTTGTTTCCATATTCTTCCACCTAATTTAACCATTTTTTAGTTTTCTTTTATCCCCCTTTCCCCCTCCTTTTTCTTCCAACCATTTATACCATTTCTCCCAGACTAAGTAATATTCTGTTTCATCTTTTTCTTGTATCTCTTTTGTGAGCTTATCCATTTCCGCACACTCCATCGTTTTTCTAATCACCTTCTTATAGTATGTCATTGTTTTTCCAGTTTTGGGCAAAAACTATTTGTGCTGCTGTAATTATGTGAATAATTAAGTATCTTATTTCTTTTTCATATTACCCAGTAATTATTCCCAGTAAGAAAGTTTCTGGCCTCATTTCTATTTGTTGGTTTATAATTTCTACTATTTGTGTTTTAATTGTTTGCCAAAATTGTTTTGCCTTCTGGCAGAACAATTGATAATTGATAATTGTAATTGATACATGTGATAATAAGTTTCTTTTTTATGTTACATTTTCAACATAGCAGGGAGATATTTGGAAAAATCTTTGCCAATCTGGCAGGTGGGAGATGCCACCTATAAAACATTTTATACATATTTTCTTTATAAGGCACAGACATAGTTAGTTTGTAATTTATATTCCATAGTTTCTCCCATTTGTCTAATTCAATATTGCATCCAAAAATTTTCACCCAAATTATCATATTTTCTTTAACTACCTCTTCTTCCAATTTGTATCTTAATAAATAGTTATAGCTCTTTTTAATCAATTTATCCTCTGTTCCATGAAGAATTTTACCTAATTCATATGTTCCCTCTTGAAATCCAAATTGTGCCAAATCTGTCTTGTATCTAGATTTTATTTGCATATAGGGCCACCAACCAATGCCTGTACCCAATTCTTTCAATTCCTGTCTTGTTCTTAATTCCTCTTGATTATTCAACAGATCTTTGTAAGTTTTCATTTTACCAATATCTAAAGCATTTGGGTAGATTTGTGCCTCCATAGTAGATAACCATTTCTAGGTAGGTTACATTTTTATTATATTTACTGCAATGATGGGTTGTCCCTGGTTCACACCGGTTCTATAAAACCAGTAGTAAAACCGATGGGAGGCTCCACCCACTGACCTTGATGTCATCAAGATGCTTCTGTGGATGCAGAAGTGATTGCATGAGTGTGGCCCTGTTGTGAACTGGTAGTAAAGGTAAGTAGAACCCACCCCTGATTTACTGTCTGTCATTCTCAATTTACAGTCTATCATTCCCAATAAGAAAAAAATTACAACGGCACTAGACAAAATGATTTATGACCGTTTTTCACACTTATGATCATATAATCAAAATCCAGACACTTGCAGCTGATTCCTATTTATTATGGTTGCAATGTCCCAGAGTCATGTGACAGGCAAAGCCAAAGGGGAAGCCAAATACTAACTTAACAATTGCTGTGATTCACTTAACAATGGGGCAAAAAAGGTTGCAAATTGTGGCAAACTTAACAACTGTCTCACTTAGCAACAGAAATTTTGGGCTCACCTGTATCATAAGTCGAGGATTACTGTTAGTCACTTATCTCTCCCCTCCCTCTTTCTTAAGTAATGATATATAAAATTCTACATAATATGCTGGTATCTTCTTTGAAGGGCTTTTATAAATAAAATAAATATAAAAAGACAAGTAACTTTCTCACCTAATTTACTTGCAGAACTGATAATTAAGTGTTGCTGGCTGCATCACCAGCACAAATTTGTGATACTTGATATTGTGTCTCTGCATATTTAGAGGCTAAAATCGTTTTGCTTTTTTTGCTGAGTAAAAACATCCAACATGCTTTCCACCCCCAGATAATGTCTGGCTCCTCTCTTCTAACTTTTCCTTCAAAAGAAAATTTAATATTTAGGTTAAAATTCTCCTATGTATGAGATCTTTAATTATATATACTTCTTATTTAAATCTTATTAATTTTAATTGTTTTACCATTTTGTAAGCTTCCCAGAGTCATTTTATAAGTGAGATGAGCACCATATAAATTTAATAAATTAATAATTAAATTTACTCGTTCTTGCACAGCACTGTGCTTTTTGGCTAAGGAAGAAATACAACAACAACAATAATATTACATGAATACCAAAGAAAGGTGATACAAAAGATTGTTCTGACTATAGAATCATAGCCTTGATACCACACATGAATAAAATTCTCTTGAAGATAATCCAGCAATATTTGAATCCAATCACCATAAGAGAACTGCCTGATCTACAAGCGGGATTTTGTAAAGGAAGAAGTATGTGTGGTCATATTGACATTCTGTGTTGGATGATGAAAAAAGCAAAGGAATACCAAAAAGACTTCTACATGTGCTTCATTGACTACACAAAAGCTTTTGATTGTGTTGACCATGACACCTCTGAAAGTGCCTCAAAGAACTGTGAATAACACCACACCACATCCATCTCATTTAGTCATTGTATTCTGATTAGACAGCCACTGTAAAAATGGAATATGAAGAACAAAATGGTTCAGAATTGGAAAAGGCACACAGTAAGGTTGCATCCCATCATCTATACTACTTAATGTGTACACAGAAATAGTTACAAGAAATGCACATTTGGGGGAATCTACCATTGAGGTTAAATTGGCTGTAAGAATATCAACAACCTCCAATATGCAGATGATACAACATTGCTCATGGCGAGCAAGCAAGATCTGGACTGGTTAAACTTGAGCATGAAAGATGAAAGCAAAAAAATAAATAAAAATGGGCTGTATCTTAATATCAAGAAAAGAAAGATAATAATGACTGCAGAGAACACACAGTTCAGAGTGCAGATCAACAATGAGATTATCAAAACAATAAAGGAATTCATCTTCCTGGGCTCTAAAATAAAGGAAGACACTTGTTATGACCATGGCAGATCTGAAGGATGCGAGACAGAGGAGAGTGCTAATCTGTAGAGTAAAGTCCAACATGACTGAATGACTGACAATGATGACGAATATTACATCTGCCTATCCCAGGTCCTTGAGAAAGATTTGCTAGAGAAAACTGCAAACTCCAGTTTAAACATCTGGCTGGGTGAGTCCCAGCCAGATGTTTAACAAATGTACCATCAGTCCATTTGTCAAATACTATTTCTTGGCATTGAAATAGTACCATCAGTCCATTTGTCAAATACTATTTCTTGGCATTGAGAAAATTACCATTAGTCAATTGCAAACACAGCTTTACTTGGAAAACTTACATCTTGCAATGATAGTTTTAAGATTTTAAACATCTATCACAGTCCTTTGGAAGGATTTAATAGATAGATAAAAATGTCAAATCCAGTATCCTGTCTAACTATGCAACCAATCATAACAATCTATTTTTGATTGGTGAGTTTCCATTGATATGCAATTTTTGTGAAACTGGCTTTATGGGAAAAAATAACTCAATCAGATGTTCTAAAATATAAAGTAAGGGTTATGAAAAATAAGTGTTAATTCATAAAGAGGTATTTCCTTCTACTGAACTAATAAACCATGAAACCATATCAAAATGGTCTCTTTTTTATTAACAGTTATTTTATATTTAGTTCTCTGCCTTTCAATATTTGTCCATAGGGAACTGACCTGCCACTTCCCCTTTGATATTTTCTAAGCCTTATTTGCCAAGTCAGACTTGGTAAAAAAATGAATCATTGTAATTCTTACTGAATTTTATTTCCTCAACAAGAAGAAAATCTGTATCTTTTCAGTGATGCACCAATTCCTGTAAGCATATTTCTGCAACTGAGCAATCACAATACAATGATTTTGAGTACATCATCTTTTGTGGTATTCTTATCAATATAAGAGTTTACTTGCAATTTCATGATAATCTGTTCTACAAATCATTTCATTCTCAAAAATCATGGCTTCTCATCTTTCTAATAGTATCCCCACATCATTGCTTATTCAAGCAATTTCTCCAGATCGCACCTTGATCATGCCTAATCATTGCCCAACGATTAAAACTGAAAAGGAAGAGATCTGCAATGATATCCAAGGTATCACAGAAGCATACTGTTGACGTACACCAAAACAGTTAAATAGATAATAAATGTGCAGTTAATACACATTGTCTTTTAGAAGGGGATTGTGGGGTATCTCAATTCCAAATATTTATTGTCAATAAAACATAATCAATTGGATGTGGCAAATTCCTTTCTCTCAAGTTATAGTACTATAATAAAAAATAACAGAGTTCAACCATGACATATTACTACTACTATTATTAATGGTAGTAGATTATGGATGCACGACTGTCTTTAGAAGATCATATAACAGCCGTGGCCAGAAGAGCTTTCTATCAGGTTCGCCTGATTCGCCAATTGCGTCCCTTTCTAGACCGGGACTCATTATGCACAGTCACTCAAGCCCTCGTCATTTCCTGACTTGACTACTGCAATGCTCTCTACGTGGGGCTCCCCTTAAGTGCACCCGGAAGCTCCAACTGGTCCAGAATGCGGCTGCGTGAGTAATTATGGGGGCAACATGGTGCTCGCATGTAACACCTCTTCTACGCGAGCTGCACTGGCTTCCGGTGGCCTTCAGAGTGCGCTTGCAGGTGTTGGTTCTTACCTTTAAAGTGCTTCATGGCTTAGGACCTGAGTACTTACGAGACCACCTGCTGCAACCAATAACCTCCCACCAACCAATACGCTCTCACAGAGTAGGCCTACTCATAGTTCCATCATTCAAACAATGCCATCTAGTAGTTCCAAGGGAGAGAGCCTTCTCTGTGGGGGCACCTATGCTTTGGAACAAAATACCACCTGGAATACGAATAATCCCAGATCTTCGCACTTTCCGATGTGCCCTGAAGACCTTTCTATTTCAACAAGCAGGGCTAGCATAAACATCAAAATTCTATGCCAAGGTCTTAGTAGATACACCAAGTTGACTCAATTTATTATTTACTGTTTATAAAATATATTTATATGTATATGAAATCTTAATCTGTTCACCACCCTGAGTCCTTTGGGAGAAGGGCAGTATAGAAATTCAATAAATAAATAAATAAATTAATTAATAATCATAACTTTTGTACTGTTAAACACATCTTTAACAATGTAATAAAGGTAAAAGTAAGGCAAATTTTGACTATTGGAACTGGAGGAATTCTTCTTTGGGTTGTAATAGGAGAATGGGAAACTATGTTGGCTCCTTCCGCAGACTTTTACTGCCGGGTTGACCAAATTGGTTTTAAAGTTTAACTCTCATTGTGGTCCGATATACTAACTATCTGTGTGTGTATATATGTGTGTATATATGTGTGTGTGTGTGAATCTGTTTTAGATTGATTAGAATTCAGAATTTAGTTTGTTTTAAAATAGAAGGAGTGAATTTGGGGGATTGAACTGTAGAGAATGAGAAAGCCGGGGACAAAGAATGGAGCCCCCTCTGCTGAGTGTGCAAGTAGAAGCAGATGTGGGTCCAGATATGACCCCCAGCTCGGTATGAATGAAGTGCCTTGCCTGCTGGGGAAGAGGGGGGCTGATGGGGAGGGGGCCTCTGGGGAGATGGAGAGCCGAAATATTGCGATTATGACTGGCAGAGGTAGATATGACAGGAGCTGAGGGGTAGGTCGCTTTTGGGGAACTAGGACTCGCTATGTCAAAGCGATTATGTGTTCCAGCCCCTCTGGTTTTGGTTCACAAGGCTCATCCCGTATACCTGGTGACTTGGAAAATCAGGACACTGGCCTCAGGCTGCTGCTATTTAATGCCAGGTCTGTTGTTAATAAAGCACTCCTCATTCAGGATTTAATCCTGGAGGAGAGGGCTGACCTGGCATGCATAACTGTGACCTGGCTGGGCCAGGAGGGGGGTGTTCCCCTTTCAGAGATGTGCCCAGACAGGTTTCAGATACTGCATCAGCCGCAACTCCAGGGAAGGGGTGGAGGAGTGGCAGTCATTGTCCATAAGAGTCTTTGTCCTCGCAGGATCCCTGCCCCGGAGATTGTTGGATGTGAGTCCCTCCTCTTGAGGTTGGACTCAAGGGATCAGTTGGGTCTGTTGTTGATGTACCTGCCTCCCAGCTACGTTACAACATCCCTACCTGGGCTACTAGAGGCAGTAGCCGGGTTGGCAGTGGAGTTCCCCAGGCTTATAGTGCTGGGGGACTTTAACCTGCCGTTGCTTGGCAAACCCTCAAATGTGACTCAGGAGTTCATGGCTTCCATGACAACCCTGGACATGTCCCAAGTAGTTCAGTGTCCAACCCACAGGAGAGGACACACGCTCGACTTGGTGTTTCTCTTGGGGCAGTGGAGATGTGATCTGGAATTAAGGGCTATAGATGTTTCTCCCTTGTCATAGTCAGATCATTTCCTGCTGAGGTTGGACTTTAGGACACCACTACCCCATTGCAGGGAGCAGATTAAGTGGTTCCACCCCAGGTGCCTAATGGACCCTGTAGGGTTCCAGAAGGAGCTTGGGGAGATACCTGACTCCCTCGTCCACAGCCCAGCAGAGACCCTGGTTGTTGCCTGGAATAAGGTGGCATCTGGGGCACTAGACCGGATTGTGCCTTTGCAACCTCTCAAAAGCAGTGGATCAAGGAAAGCTCCCTGGTTTACTGAGGAGCTCCAGGAGATGAAGCACCAGAAGAGACGTCTAGAGCGGCGCTGGAGGACCAGTAAATCTGAATCTGACTGAACACTCTTAAGAGCCTTTATTAGGACTTATCTAGTGGTGTTACAGTCGGCAAAATGTTTGCATTTTTCCGCACTTATTGCATCTGCTGATTCTTGTCCAGGCACACTGTTTGGGGTGACTCGCTCCCTCCTTAATGTAGAGGGAGCGGAGAAGCCCTTACAGGGTAGAGCTGGGGAATTTGTGTACTTTCTGTCGGATAAAGTCACTCAGATTCGGATGGACCTGGACTCTGATTGGGCAATTCTGACCAAGGTCACCAGGGCAGGACTTAGTCGTATTGTGTGGGATGAGTTTGAGCCTGTGACTCCTGAGGAAGTGGACAAGACTGTGGGTGCGATAAATTCCTCCACTTGTTTGCTGGACCTGTGCCCGTCCTGGCTGGTTTCGGCCAGCAGGAAGATGACATGAGGCTGGTTCCTGACTTTAGTTTTTTTTTTAAAAAAATTTATTGATTATTTAAAACAGTACAACAAAGCAAATAAACCAGAAAAAGGATCGCGACAGAGACTTTACAAAGTATTTACAACGTTTAGGTTTTAGGCAAATTTAACATACACTAATTCAAATTATCTTTGACCTTTTGAGAATTTATGATTAAACCAAATATACCATTTGTCCCAGCATTGAAAGAAAGCGGAATCTTTTTGGTCTCTCAGTGCTTTGGTTAATCTGTCTGCTTCCGCATACTCCATAATTTTCTCTAAAACAATGTCTTCCGCTGGCAGATCTTTCCCCTTCCAAAGCTGGGCTACACAAATTCTTGCTGATGTGATAATGAATATGCATAACACCATATATTTATGCCTATGTTATCTGGCCTAATATTCAATAAGTAATGTTCTGCTTTCAGAGATAGTTTGTACCCAGTAATTTCCAGAATCCATATCTGTATAGTTTTCCAGAATTCAGATATCTTAGGACAGGTCCACCACACATGAAAGTAGCTACCAAACTCCCCACACCTCCAACAGTTTGGGGAGAGATTTGGATACATTTTGGCTAGCGGGCAGGAGGGAGGTGCCATCTATATAACATCTTATATACATTTTCTTTGTACGAGGTTGCCCACAAAAGTTTAATATATTTAAGCCAGATTTCTTCCCATTTAACCAAATCGATTGAGTAGCCAATATTTCTCCCCCAGGCAATCATTGAATCTTTTATTATTTTGTCTCCTATCCAGTATTCGATCAAAAATTTATATATTCTTGATAGCAGTTTGTCTTCCTTCCCTAAAATAATATTGTCCAAGTCGTGCTTATTTAAGTTAATGCCTTCCTGATTATCTTTTTTATATTTAGAGGAGATTTGGGCATATGCCCACCAATCCAGTTGCCTTCCTTGTAATTCCAACTCTTTTCTAGTTTTCAAGTAGCCTTGAGGGTCCAGCAGTTCCCGGTAGGGGAGGTGGTTTTCATTGTTGTATAGGGGCCTATGCGTAATGGCTTCAAGTGGGACCAACCACAGAGGAATAGCAGAATAGAATTTAGACTTAATTTTCCTCCAGGAATCAATTAGTATGTTCCTCAGATAGTGCCCTGCGAAGCTCCTGTATTTTGCTATTTTATTCTGCCAAAGGAAGTAATGCCAGCCTTGGTGTAATCCCTCACCTTCCAAAATAAACAGTCTCCTGACTTTAGTTAATGCCTCCTTAAGGGAGGGGTCTTTTATGCAACCATTAAAGGAAGCAGTTGTAAGGCCCCTCCTAAAGAAGTCTTCCTTGGACCCAGCAGAATTAAAGAACTTTTGTCCAGTCTCAAACTTACCTTTTGTGGGGAAGGTTGTAGAGAAAGTGGTGGCACATCATCTCCAATGGATATTGGATGAAACAGATTATCTGGACCCTTTTCAATCTGGCTTCAGACCTGGCTACAGCATGGAAACTGCTTTGGTCGCACTGATGGACGATCTCTGGCAAGCCCATGATAGAGGTCATTTCTCTATCATGGTGCTACTTGACCTCTCAGCAGCTTTTGACACCATCGACCATCGACTACTAGTCCAACTAAGGGAGTTGGGAGTGGGAGGCACCATGTTATGGTGATTCTTCTTCTATCTCTCTGGTCGGTCACAATTGGTGTTAATAGGAGGACAGAAGTCGACCCCTAGGCCCCTCATTTGTGGGGTGCCTCAGGGCTCAGTCCTGTCTCCCCTTCTATTTAACATCTAAATGGAACTGCTGGAGGAGATCATCCGACGATACGGGGATATCAGCAGTATGCTGATGACATCCAGCTGTATATCTCCACCCCGCATCATTTCAGTGAAGCAGTGGATGTGATGTGCCAGTGCCTGGAGGCTGTGAGAGTCTGGATAGGAGTAAACAAGCTCAGGCTTAACCCAGACAAGACTGAGTGGCTGTGGTATTGCCTCCCAAGGACCATGCTGATCGTCCATCCATAGCCCTGGGGAGAGGGGGAGAAGTTGCCCCCCTCAGAATGGGTTCACAATTTGGGTGTCCTCCTTGACCCACAGCTGAGATTAGAGCAACACCCGGCAGCTCTAAGGGGACCTTTATACAGGTTCGCCTGGTACACCAATTGCAACCCTATCTGGATCACGAGGCTCTTCTCACAGTCACTCATGCCCTTGTCACCTCACAGTTGGATTATTGCAATGCGCTCTACATGGGGCTATCCCTGAAAAGTGTTCAGAGATTACAGTTGGTCCAGAATGTAGCCGCTCGAGTGGTCATGGGTGCACCTAGGTATTCCCACATTACACCAATCCTCCATGAGCTGCACTGGCTTCCTATTGGTCTCCAGTAACAATTCAAGGTGTTATTACCTTTAAAGCCCTATATGGCCAGGCTATCTTTGGGACTGTCTTCTACCGCATAGCTCCCAACGACTGGTAAAATCCCACAGAGTTGGCCTCTTCTGGGTCCTGTCAGCTAAACAATGTCTCTTGGCGTGCCCGCAGGGAGGGCCTTCTCTGTAGCTGCCCCAGCTCTCTGGAATCAGCTACCTCCTGAGGCCAGAACTGCTCCCATCCTGCTGGCCTTCCGGAAAATGGTGAAAACTTGGCTTTTCCAGCAGGCTTGGGGCCGTTGATCTCACCATTAGAATCTTGTGTGATCCGGCCATGAGCAGTGTGTATGGGTTTTTAATGTCTCTTATTGTATATTATTCATACTGTCTTTGTTGTAAGCCACCCAGAGTCCTTGGAGAGTTGGGCGGCATAGAAATATGAAAAATAAATAAATAAATAAATAAATATTTCCCCATCCAGTTGTGTCCAACTGTAGGGAGTAGTGCTCATAACCATTTCTTAGCTGAAGGAGACAGCATTGTCTGAAGACATTTCCGTGGTCATGGGCTTGCATGACTATTTGCTGAGGCACATGAAATGCTGTTACCTTCCCACCAAAATGGTACCTATTTATCTATTTACATTTGCATAGTTGGGGCAAGAATGGGAGCTCATTCCAATGCATGGTGCTCAGATCTCAAACCTGGTTGTCAGGCTTTCAGGCTGATAAGATCAGCATCTTTAATTGCTGAGTTATTGTGGCCTCTTTTATTACTATTAATGTAATAAAAAGCAGACAGAATTATGCAAAACAATTAAAACAATTAAAAACCACTAAGAAATAAAATAACAGTCTAGCCACAAAAGTGTGTTTTTCTTTAATAGAAAATAAATAGAATGAAAAACAAGCTCCAGGAGCCAAGCTGACCCAATAAGATAACTTCCATCTGCTTTACAATATTAACCAGTTCTGATTAGTGCAGAACCAATTTTTGAAGAGACAATAATAAAAATTACTAGAGCATTGTAGAGATTTACCAATCTGAATTAGGACCTTAGTCTAGAATTATAGGAACAAATAATTCAGTCCAGGTTGTTGATAATCCAAGTGAATTCTATGCTCAGAAAGCAAGGTCAGAATGGGGAGGAGGAGAGGTTCTCCCATCATATAACATGGGAAAAGTACATTTGATTTTAACTCCCCCCACCTTAGAAGAAAGAATACAATGCATGAATTTTAGAAGATCATGAAATTAACTAAAAAATATGTGCAGAAATTTATCTTTTTTTAAAAAAACCTGTTTTTGTAAATGGTTGCTATCTTATTGTTTATTTCTCATGTGATTAGGATAACAATATTGTCTTCAGGATCTTTTAAAGAGGCCCACAAGAAGAATTTTTCTCTTTTTTTGAAAACAGAAATTAATAGCTCAGTAAAAATAAATAGGGAAATTCAAAATACTGACGTAAACAGAGATCGTATTTGAAATTATTAATTTGATTGCCTTGAATGAAAAATAATGATCCATTTGATCATTTTTAAATGCTGAGATGTATCACCTCTGACAACCAGTTTCTCATCCTCTGCTAAAAAAGCATTTGATGGACTAAATGCTAGGATTGTGATGATTTCAGAATAAATCCATTCAACAGTTCCTTTCCTCATTTCCAGATCAATGATGCAAGATTGTTTGGTTCTTATCTGCATAGTCTGAAGCTCCAGACTTGCTTCTTCTGCCGCAGATTGGGAATGTAATTTTGTAGAACTAAGTAAACTTAGTTCCTATCTACTTTCCCTGCATAAGTGAAAATCTGTTCCAAATTGTTCTGTTTCATCTTGAATCTGGAAATCAGAAGAGTCCCAAACCAAAACTGAAAAACAAAACTAAGAGACAAATCAAAGTGCTCAGTGAAATGCACCAGAACTCTGAAAGATTTTATTGATTCCAGTGGCTAATTTCAATGGGTGAAATCATTTCAGGACCTGCCAAAGGAATCATTTCAGTTCTGTGACTCATCATATGAGGTACAATATGGTACACAAAGATCTGGCCATTTCCAGATGGAGTTCCTGACCATATACAAACAGCTCCTTTTGTATGACAAAGTAATTGGGATTTCAAACTCCATAAAATTCAATAGAATCAATAGAGTCATCTCACATCATCCCAACAAGGATTATGACCTCAAATTCTCTCCTAACCAAACTATTTGGAGTTTACATGCAACACGCCAGGATAAGATCCCAGTCATGACATCCCAAATTAGTTTCTATCTTCAGATATGTTTATCTGCTATGAGGTTTTTGCTATTATTTTTAATTCCAAGTGACCCCCCCCCAAATGAATTTAAGTCATTTTTGTTTGATTGCAATGACCTAGGTTTTATTATGGGGTCAGTTATTGAGTCTTAGATTCTAAAGGATTTTTTTTAAAAAAAGGCTGAAGTCTTGCAAGAAAGTTAGAGATCATGAGTTTCTTAGTTAGTGCTCATGACTTTCGCTTGAAGTCTCACAAAATATTAATGTTCTCACTTGAAATTTCATGAGGTTTAGGCACTCTTACAAGATTTTAACCTGTTTAAAAACAATTATTAATTTTGAGATTGTATGAATACCATCTGAATGGTCAGAAAAGTCATAGCATCCATGGGTGCCATGTCTCAAAGCTCAGTATAAAGATCATCTTGAGTAAGCCATGAGAGCAAACATCCAGTCTTGCCTAATTTTATTCTTCATTCTTTTATTTTATTGTAAGTCAACAAATTACAAACAACAAAGCCATTATCTTCTCATCTCACATGACATTTTTGAGGATGAATACCTTTACAGTAGATTTACTGAACTAATATTGACATAGGATATATTTTTAATTGCTTGCTAAATATTATCTTAAATTACCTCCCCCTCCACAACACATACAAATGATACCTGCTGAATTTTATAGACCACCATTCCTATTGTCCTAAAGCAGACTATTTGGAAATTATTTCCAAATAATAAATCTTATAGTCAAAAAACTCTGAATGATTATGTTAAAGCTTTCCCACCCAACAGATGGTTAAACTGGCCATACCAGAGTTTCATGTATCTTTCTGTTTGTGTGCTTAAATATTTATGTATTAGCTCAAATACACAAGAATCACACTTTCTGTTTTCATTAAATTAAACCATGGAAAATATTTGCCCTAACTAACTTAATGTTCTTTATATACATTGTTTTAGGTAGAACTTTTATGTGTGGCTGTTAGTTTAAACCAAAAAATATTTACCTAGATGCTGGGAGTGTTATGAGTTTGGCCAAAAAATATTTACCTAGATGTTGGGAGTTTATGAGTTTGGCCAAAACCTCTCCAAAAATTAATGTATTCTAAGAGTTTGAAACTAGTTTGCAAACTACATTTCAATCAACAAATCATAGTTGCGGATAAAGATTTCCTTTTGGACCACAATGTAAAGAAACAAATGAGGAAAACTACAAAGGCAGATTTTAATCCAAACATTTGCAATAGAATTTTTAATTTGGAATCTACATTAGGATTATAGAAAACCAAAGTTTGCCATGATTATAAACTAAACCACTTTGTTTGAAATTTTATCTTATTTATTCCACTTATATAACCACTATCCTTGTGAGTCTGGGTAACTTAAAATTAAAACACAAATAATACAAAAATAAACACTCCAGTATAAACTGTACAAATATTAAAATGTACGAAGGGAACACACATAGGACCAATTACAGATTTTTCATTAACTATTGCAATTGATGGTTTCAAGGTATTTATTCTTCTATCCCAGGAATAATAACTCAAAAACACTGGGCTATTTATCAAATATAAGCTCATTAATTAAAAATAAACATTTTATTGCAGTAAATTCTGGACATAAACATTCATTTTATGAACAAATAGAGCTATAGTCAGAGATGTCTGAATTATCTCCCAATTCCTGGAATGAACCAAGCATCAACCTTCCCACTACTTTTTCTACTTTACCATCTTATAAGAAGATCACCAAATAGATGACATTTATCATAACAGGCTGACCCATTCAGTTGACAATTAGAAATCCCTTACGGCTGGCACTGAGGCCTGGTATTTGTTTGTACTTTTCAGATTGTGTGTTTCTGCAATGCTTTGTTTCCATTGGTGGAAGCCAAAGGTCAACATCTAAATATACTTCAACTATATTTAGTTCAATAATGATATCTTCATAGCAGATTGAAAAAGACTTTGGCTACTAGACTTCATTGCTAGTGGAGTGTTAAAAGTTAAAAGGTAAAGGTAATATACATGACTTGGGCTAACTTGGAATGTTTGCAAATATCAATGTTATTTCATACAACCATGAAACATACCAAGAAACTAGGGTGGGAAAGGGAGAAACAGAGGAGATTAATCCCATACAGGATGTATATGTCTTCAGAGATAGCTAGAATTACATTTTACTGTATTTGTGATCCATTTTATTTTCTATTGTATTATCTTCCTATCTACATTTAGTCATCAATATGTCGCCAAATTGAATCCTTCTGGATATGCATGATTATCTTTCAAATTACAGATTGAATTCTTTAAAAAACACAACCAGGATGTGAAACATATCAAGTTATTACTGTTATCGTACACACACTACTTTCTCCAGGTATTTAAAATATCATGTTTCTAGACCACCAGAAAGTAAAAAATATAATAGCTTATTGATGAATAAGACAAAATACAGAATGAGATTGCATATACACTTATTTATTCCCACTTATCAGCACAGGTCCAGTTGTTTGACATGAAATGACTTAGTCCTGTTTTTATTTTTGGATGAAGCCTTATTAAAATGTTTCCATTCACTTCTTCATGTTTAATCACATCTGGATTTTTCTGCCTCCATCATCAACTCTCCTATGGTGGTGGGAGATACCCTATGGCAAGATCAAGACATGAGAAAAGCGCAAAGCTAATGGAACCCATTGCCACCAAGGGCAGACAAAATATCAATCCTCAAGGAAAGGCCTGAAATTAGAAATACTAGAATTAGTTCCAAACTATGAGGGAAAATCAGTAGAAACAACTAACAGAAAGACCATAGGGCAAGGAAGTGAAGACTGGAGTAGCATCTTTGGAGAACAAGTAGTATATGTTGGCATTGTTGCTTTAGGCAGGGAACCCATCCAGATGAATATGATAAATTCTAGGACCTAAACATATATAGTAGAAGTAACCTAAATTGCCTTATAGTGATCAACCTACTATTTCTCACCCAGCAGCTGCTAAAATATCTTTGGAATAGTTGGTAGTATATTAAAGAGTAAGCGTGCATCAGAATAGTTTTACCAATGATTTATCTTGGTCAGATTTGTACAGTGCAGATATTGTAGCTTGAAGGTTATCACTTTTGGTTTAAGATTACATATCAGTCCAAGCAATTTTGGCATATTGAATAAGCCATGGTTAGGTATATAGTGGTTCAGCATAGCATCTGATCCATTGCCTATTTTCATCCCAAACCATTGAGCAAAGAACAGTTAGCAAAGAATAAATCATACAATTGAGTCTGCTCATTGCATGTAGTCATCAAGATGTAATTTCCAGGCTGAAATGAAACAGACATATATGTAGCTTCATGAGCCTCTTCACTTCTATGGTGGTGTATTCTACTTAAATTATCAAAGTAATTTCCAGAATAATATACAGCATATGCATACAAATCAGTATGTTTTGTGTATATATGCATTTCTTCTTCTTTCACACAACGAACATATCTATATAGTATATGACTTCCTATTACCATAGAAAATTTCCTAGGAATCTTCTTTTTACACTATGATTTTAAATAGTTTCTTCTCTTCTTTCTGATCTCTTTGAAAGTCTTCATATTAAGCCCTCCTCTGATTTGTAGCCTTGCCTTGGCCCATAAATGTTTCAGTTTATATGATAGATCCTCATAATTCCTCAGGTAAATAGAACTTTCCTCTGCAGTCAAGGCCAGATCACTTATTTGCTCCTCTTACCATATCTATAGCCCTAAAGCAGACAAGATAATATTGCCTTATTTAACATGCAGAGATATTGTAGTGCTAAATTCTTTAGACAAACAAGGGATCAGGCAGTGTTAATGTAGGGACAAATTACCTTAGATAAAGGCTGCAGCAGCAGTCTGCATGGATGTGGAGGGAGACTTACTTATGTGGATTTGATACTCAAAATACTGCATTGAGTCTAGCTGAGTCAGTGATAAAGAAATTATGAACTCTCTTGTATATATGTGTGTAATCTTTATTGTTATAATAAAATCATAGCATTCTTTCATCAACATGTGAGAAAGTTTATATTGCTTTCCTAACTTTCCAACAGCATCTACAACATGACTGTAATTGTATAGCTGGCTATTGCCAGTAGTTTCAATTAAGGCAACTTCACTTCAGCAAAATCCCTGTAACACTATATGGCCTCCAGCCACTATTTCTATACCTTATGTGCCAAGGAGCATATGTCACATTTTAATTCCCATACAGTACTTCTAACCAGTGGTGAAATCCAAATTTTTTTATTACCGGTTCTGTGGGATGGTGTGGCTTGGCGGGCATGGCAGGAGAAGGATACTTCAAAATCTCCATTCCCATCCCACTCCAGGGGAAGGATATTGCAAAATCTCCATTCCCACCCCGCTCTGGGGCCAGCCAGAGGTAGTATTTGCCAATTGTCCGAACTACTCAAAATTTCCGCTACCGGTTCTCCAAACTGCTCAAAATTTCCACTACCAGTTCTCCAGAACATGTCAGAACCTGCTGGATTTCACCCCTACTTCTAACTATAAAAACTGCTAAAACAGCTTACTTCTTTTTATATCATGATTCCCTTCAATGATTGTGAGTTGTCCAAAAGCTGGATAGTAACCAGAATGTTGCAACAAGCATTTGGACACAGCCATTTCTAATTATATAAATTGATCCCTTATAATAGGAGTTTAATTGTGATATTTGTCGGACCCCCTGCAGCCAGTGACAATCCCCAGTCACCTGGTGTGTTCCCACAGACAAGGCCTCCTCAGGGTGCCATCGGCCAGACAGTGTCGGCTGGCGACCTCCAGGGAAAGAGAGCTTTAACTGTGGGCACACCAACCCTCTGGAACCAATTTCCTTTGGAGCTCCGGATGGCTCCTGACTTTTGCTCATTCCGCTGTGATTTGAAGACCTGGTTGTTTCACAGTTTGGATTAATTTTAATTGTTTTAAATTCAATTTTTAAATTTTACTGTTTTAATGATGGATTATGCATTCTTATTGTTGTGAGCTGCCCCGAATCCTTGGAGATAGGGTGGCATATAAACTGCATAAACAAACAAACAAACAAACAAACAAATAAATAAATAAATTGTATAGGGCAATGGAACTTTTCCAAAACTGCCACTGAGAACTTTCAAGTATGGATGCAAAATACTATAGAATTTAGCAAACATCTGTTCAGCTCCAAGAAAACATAGAGGAATCTTGTTATAAGACCCCAAGTGACATATTATTCCTTTTGCACTTTGACTGTGGACCTGCAGCTATGTTTTATTATCCTGTCTTTTTCAGTCACCTTAATTATTGGCCATTTCAATTAAGAACGATACAAACTGAGTGCAACATATCTTAGTTAGAGAAAGATGAGCCAGGAAATTAAATTGGGTCTGTTCCTTGGTCTGTGTAAACTTAATCTTTGGATATTCCTTGGGTTATATTTTTGTGTTATAATTTGGATGCACATATAACCTAAGATGCAACCTACAGGTTGCATCTTAGGTTCCAACACCTTAGATAGAATGTTAGGTTGCTTGTCTTCTTTTGTTTGATCAGGACATCTTTTTTCTTTAAAAAAAAAGAGCTCCTTCATTCATATCTGTTTTAATAGTATAGTCCTAGCATGTAATCAGACATTCACCATAAGATGAATGTCTTTTTAAAGAATAAAGTAGAAATAATGAGGAAAAATTTGGGTAAACAAATATGTATTTATAGGTGACCAATATATTGGTTCAGGATTCTCAAACTGTCAACTTCACATGTTCAGAAACAACATAATCCACAATTCCTACCCATTCTGACAAAATTCTTTCTGAGAATAATAGGTTTTATTATTCTAGCATGTAGCACAATAGAAGACACCTAAATCTGTTAGTATAATTCAGATTCCACTTGTAGTTGAATAGAGACAGCTCTAGTTACTTTAATTCTGACATTGTATGTGTATGTATATTTCTGGTAATACAACTGTGTAATTTAATAGAAAGTTGATATGACGGTTCATCTTCATTTTTAAACTATGATGCAGTTACTGATACAGTTCTACAGAGGAATTATTGAGTCTATCATCTGCACTTCTATAACTGTCTGGTTTGGTTCTGCAACCCAACAAGACAGACACAGACTTCAGAGGATAATTAGAACTGCAGAAAAAACCATTGTTACCAACCTGCCTTCCATTGAGGGCCTGTGCACTGCACTAGTCAAAAAGAGGGCTATGAAAATATTTACAGACCCTTCACATCCTGGACATAAACTGTTTCAACTCCTACCCTCAAAACGATGCTATAGAACACTACATCAGAACAACTAGACACAAGAACAGTGCCATCACTCTGCTAAACAAATAATTCCCTCAACACTGTCAAATTATTTACTAAGTCTGCACTACTATTAATCTTCTCATCATTCCCACCATCCATCTCCTTCCATTTATGACTGTATGACTGTAACTTTGTTGCTTGTATCCTTACGATTTATATTGATATTGTTTCCTAATTGCTTATTTGTACCCTATGACTATCATTAAATGTTGTACCTTATGATTCTTGATGAACCTATCTTTTCTTTTATGTACACTGAGAGCATATACACCAAGACAAATTCTTTGTGTATCCAATCACTCTTGGCCAATAAAAAAATTCTATTCTATTCTATTCTATTCTATTCTATTCTATTCTATTCTATTCTATTCTATTCTATTCTATTCTATTCTATTCTATTCTATTCTATTCTATTCTATTCTATTCTATTCCTACCTGTTGGCAGAAAGACACAAAAAAAGTAAGGGCAGTTCCAGTCTGTATATCCATTACTATCATTCTCTTTCTCTCTATCTCTCTCTCTAGCTCCCATTCAGATATATTTGAATTACCATTTTTGGAAATGCCATTCAGAGCAGACTATTTCAGATGGAGTTCAAAGTATTTTATGCTATAAGCATAGTAAAGGATTTAGGATGTGAGAAATATAACCAAAATGCCCAGGCCTGAATGGCACACATTCTCTGAATTAAAAGAAATGAGTGCAGTAAATGCTACACATTAGAATGCCAAAAGAACAGCAATCAAGCCATAATTGGTTACTCTTGCAGCCATTAATTTTGCTGGAACAATTGAATGCCATTCAGACAGTCTCAGCAGGTTTGCTGACACAGGAAGGGAGAAAAGGGAAGAAGTTGAAATAAGACAAAGTCTGTTGCAAGAGAATACACTATGTATACTTACATGCTCCCTTCAGTGACTGGTTACTTTGAAAAGAGTAATGTGTACTGGACTGATCACTGTAAAATTCAAGTTGTAAAATCCTATTGAAAATGACAACTTGTCCAAACAATTCTTTATTTCTTTTCCTCACCATCCTTTGTTTTTGAAGTATGAAAGTTCTTTCCAACAGTATCTGATTGGACTTTGTGCACATACAACCAGAGGCTGGATTTTCTGATTGCATCTTTTTCCTTTTTACTATTATTCCTAGAGAAATCATCCATACACAGAAGGGATGGAATTTTTCTTCCAGCATAACTAGCCACGTTGCTCTTAAAAGCTGCTTGTATCAGATGCACAGAGGACTTTTCCGCCTTTCATTTTCCATTTTAATTTCCTTTAGCAATTTAGCACCTCTTTGCAGCTCACACATATGAAGAACCCGGGAAATTTCTTAACACCCCTTTTGGCAAGTTGTATGACGACAAACCACTATAACATTTTTTTTATATATTTTCAAAGCCTAAAGCAAGGAAGAATAAAGATTGAGCCCAAAGGTGTACCCACTCACCCACATGCATACAAGTTTATTACAGTAACTCTTCTCTCAAGCAAATAGGCAAGCTATCAACAGGATGAAATCAGGGTCAACTTAAAAGTAATATTTGCAGGAGTGGGAAGAACTTGAATCCTTGCTAGAAGACCATAAAAATTGTAAAATATCAAAAATCTTAGAATACAATTCTAGAAAGCTTTATGTAAGTAGGTGTGGAATTTATAAATAAACAGAATGCAAAAGCATCCATTCCAAGCATATGTACATAATTCCTTTCTCATTTCTTAAAAAGAGATGGGGCTTCAATCATGCATCTGAGTTTAACTTTTTTTCATCACCCTGCTTCCCAGTCTATCCCCACAGATGCCCCTGGATGCAGCTAAATAATTTTAAACCCCTGGTTAGTCTTTTAAAAAGCCTTAAGGGAGATGAAAATTACTTCACAAGCACAAAGGAAAAAGTTTTCTTCCAATTCTCCTATTCTCTCTCATGTAAAGTCAAAAAGTAAAGGCATAATCATGAAATCCAAATAAAATGGGATAAAAAGATATTTAAACCAACAAAGGATATTGTAGAAAAAGACATAATAAAAAATAGCAATAATATTCAGATTACTTTAAGACAAGTAATTTATAGTTTTGAGAGATAGTTCAACTACAAAGCAGATCTATGATCAAGTCTTAACCTGGACAGTTAACCCAAAAATTACAGCTTCTAGTTCTCCAAGGTCTTGGAATAATCTGTGAATTAAGAAGAAAGCTAGTTAGCCAGTCAAATTCCCATTCTTAGCAACTTTGATCAGAGAATCACTATATCCACCAAAGCAACCTGGATAAACAGAAGAAGGTTCATATAACAAATGTCTACAATCTGTGCATACATTATGATAAACCATACTTTTGTGTTAGAGGTATAAATATTGGGCTCACGTGATCTTCTCCTCTAATACAGATGTAAGCCAAAGTTTCTGTCATTTTTAATTTACACTTCTTGTTGTACTGCTTTAATCTCAGACTATTGTTTCTATAATCTAGAATTAATGCTCATCACAGTTTCTGATTCAATACAACAAATCACTGAATGTGTAACATGGAAGTTCTATTTCCAGTTATTCCTGCAGATTCACTGGAAAGAATGGAATTTATAAATTTTGTGTTTCTAAATTGTTTTTCTTCATGGAAGCTTGAGTGCCAGGATCAAAACAGCTGGCAGGGAAGGAGCATCTTGGGGATGTTGTTCCACAGGCAGATGCTATGACACAGAAGACTTGCTTTCTGGATCCTACTGTTGTTAGCACTGTTTATTAGATAAACAGTCAACCCACCTGATCTTATTGGATGGGTAGAGGCAATAAAAGAGGGTCCCTAGAATAGCCAGGTCCTGTGCCAGGAAGGGTTTGTGCATTCAAACCAGCATTTTAAATGGCGTCCACAAGTGTACTGGTAACCAGTGCAGCTTGTGTAATATTTGTATTATATGTGCATACCAAGGTGTACCCATAATTACATACAGTATGCTGATGGATTCTGGATGAATTATATCTTCTAAGCGGTCTTTAAGGCATTAATGACTATGATCAGTGCTTCCTAATCCAGGAATAGATAAAATGCTACACAAGATGGATTTGTGCTAAGCAATGCTCCATATACCTCTGCAGCTCACTTGAAAGCTGTAGGGAGAGGCCTTAGTAAAATTGTGTACCATATTCTCAAGGATTTACCTACGCTCCCTCCCTTCCTAATGAAGAGCCATTAAATACCTAGGATAGACCAGCTTCCTGTGGTAAGGATTAACACAAGAGAATTCCATATTATCATTAAGTGATCTCACCATGACAAAGGATACAGGTTTATGTGCTTCAAATCAGATTACCTTTTGGCTGCCTTGAGACCTAATCAAGCTAATGTGTGACACCTCCCCACCTCCATGTGCACTGAGCCTTCAGTGAATTGGGTCAGGTCCATAGACACCATGATAGTCATGAATTTCTGAGCTGAATATTAGCAAAATCACATTATGTTCTGATTGTGAAATAGCAAGAGATATTGAGATAGTATTGAAATACTGGAGATAAATACTGGTATTTGAAATGGTACTTTCCACGAGAGACAGTACAATAAAACCAATCAATTAAAATATCCAAAGAGCCAGTTTTGAATTTCTTGTCTCATTCCTATTTATTGAGTCATTGCACTATTAAGTATTAAAAGAAACAAACAAAAAATAAAAACTGATATTTATACTGATGCAGAATTTGACAAGAAGAAAAGCAGAGGGCTCAAATTCAAATTCTCAGAATTGGAAAAACTTTCAAATTGTTTGAAAAAGGCTCCAAGATTCAGAATAATTTCTTCTCTATGAAAAAAGAGCCAAGTATAATCCTCCTTCAATACACATTACTTAATATTGCCTTAAGCAGCTAAGGCAATTTTATGTTTTTGAGCATGGGTTATACATTTGTGGAGAGAATGGGTTATACAAAGCGGAGGGAATTAATACTTCAGCTTTATTACTATCTTGTGTATGAACATAGGAGAATTTCATGTACATTTGATATTGGTTTCTTTGTGTGTATATGCGTGTATGTCTGTATCATTAACTGTTTCTTTCTTGGTATAAAATACAAATATAGAAAACATGGAAAAGGAAAGGGAATAAAGGAGATATGAGGGAGAAGAGGGGAAAAAATAAAAAAGAGACAAAAACCAGTGACTTCCATCTTGTTCTGCAAGATACGTAGTAATGTTATTGTATGAATTTTTAGTTCTGCCAAATAATAACCACTAGTTATTTCTGTAATAGTAACCCACTTAATTGTCAAAACCCAAGGAAAAATTTCATTTTTTTTCTTTCACACAATGTCCAGATGATATTGTGTTATAAGATAGACTCAGAGGTTGAATCATGCAACGAAATATGCCTAAAAACAAATTACCTCCCATTGTCCAGTACTGTACCAACTGCTTGAATAGGCAGAAATTGTACAGAGAAGGTACAAAGGTCAACAATGTGCATAAGTTAATAGAGAAGATTCCACCTCCCTATTGTTCATGCTCTTGTTTTTTATTCTTTATTTAATATTTGTTTGTTTATTCTATTTAATTCTTTATTTAACTCATTTTAATTTTTTTATTATGATTATATTGTATTGTAAGCTGCCCAGAATCAGTTTAGATAGATAGATAGATAGATAGATAGATAGATAGATAGATAGATAGATAGATAGATAGACAGATAGATAGATAGAATTAAAGTTAACAAGAGACAGTGCAAAATTATGTAAAAATGTATTTCAAACAGTAGGAAATGTTAATCTTTTGAATCAATACAGTGCCTTCAGGTAATTTAATTATATTTATTTATTTAATTATATTTATTTATTTATTTATTTCATCGAGTACATATTAGATAATATATATAAGCATAAGCATGAATTGAATACATAAAATGAATACAATTAAAGGGAACATTATAACCTGCCTGGTTGTTTAAAGTGATGGTCAGAGATGATCAAGAAAAATTAATCTGAACTGGACCAGAAGAAATCTGAAGGAAGAACAATTATACCTATCAAATGTATTTCTGTTGAATCCTGGGCACTCTCTGAGTTCAGAGAACACTAAAGACAGTTCAGCCCTGTGCTACACATATTCTCTTCCATTGAATTATATTTCTTCCCTGTATGTCTATATTCACATTATCCTTTTCTTACTTGGTTGCTTATAACTATCTTCATTCTCATCCAGCTTGAAATACCAAGTGTGTGAATTGATAACCAGAGCTTCTGAGGCAACAGTCACTGAGCAGCACAGGACCAGAACCATACAGAGAGCATTTAAAAAGTCTGTAATTAAATTAAGGAGGAAAATGCCCTTCTACCCAAGGAACTAATTATTTTGGCTTCTTCTTCCTAGTATATAATAATGTACTGGGTCTTAGAGAGCCATAAGCCAAATATGAACCTATAGTTCAGTGATGTTGAACCTTTGAGACACCAAGAGCCCAAACTGCACAGTGTGTATGCCCAAACTGAAAGGTGTGCAAACATGCATGTGCAGACATATGCGCATGCACAGCAGAGACCCAAAGACCAGCTGGCCAGCTGGAGATGGGCAGGGGTGAAATCCAGCAGGTTCTGACAGGTTCTAGAGAACCGGTAGTGGAAATTTTGGGTAGTTTGGAGAACCGGGAGAGGAAATTTTGAGTAATTTGGAGAACTGGCAAATACCACCTCTGGCTGGTCCCAGAATGGGATGGGAATGGAGATTTTGCAATATCCTTCTACCAGGAGTGGGGAGGGAATGGAGATTTTGCAGTATCCTTCCCCTGCCACTCTCATCAAGCAATGATGGGTTTCAAATTTTTTTACTACTGGTTCTGTGGGTGTGGCTTGGTGGGTGTGGCTTGATGGGCATGGCAGGGGAAGGGTACTATAAAATCTCCATTTCCTCCCCAATCCAGGGGAAGGTTACTGCAAAATTCCCATTTCCTCCTGATCAGCTGGGACTCAGGAGGCAGAGAATAGATGGAGTTGGGGCTAGTCAGAGATGGTATTTACCTGTTCTCAGAACTACTTAAAATTTCCGCTACCGGTTCTCCAGAACTGGTCAGAACCTGCTGAAACCCATCTCTGCCACCAAGCCACACCCATCAAGCCTATCAAGCCATGCCCACAGAACCAGTAGTAAAAAAAATTGGATTTCACCACTGGAGGCGGGGCATCCGAACACCAGCAGTGTGGCAAGAGGTAAGATCTTTTTCTTTCGTGAGCTTCTGTTTCGTCGTTTGCAAGAAAGAGAAGCTCATGAAAGAAACGCCAAGTAAATCTGACCTGGGCGACGGCATATATGCCAGTAGAGAGGGATCTACATACCACCTCTGGCACACATGCCATAGGTTCACCATCACGCCTATAGTCTATCAAGCTTTGTTGAGTCATGTATCTGAGGAAATTCTGCTGAGGTCTTGTCAATGAAGCTGCCTTAAATGATGAAGATGGGGATTGTAGTTCTTTATGCCTGGAAGCCTTACTTTAGATTAAAGAAAATTGATTTAGAATGGATGGTAAAAATAGTGGAACAATCTCTCCCTCTCTCTGTGGATTCATGTCAAAAGGCAGGCATTATGTTTTTGTTTTAAATTTTGAAAAGTCAATGCTTAACAGGTATTATTATTACTAGTAGCACCACCACCTATAACGCTACTTTATCAATTTTCTCTCAGCTGCATTAACAGCATAGTGTTTTATGCCCATCAAAACTGCTGCATTTTGTTACTTGAGTTTTGCAGATCCTGGAAGACTGAACAGCCTGGAGAACAATTATTAACACCTTGTGCTATAGTTAGCATTATGCAGCTGGGTGTTGCATTGTTACATATTAAATAAGCTGTGATAGCTGTCTTTGACCCTTTTCCAATTCTCCTGTATTCCATGCAGGTTCTTCAACAATACTGATCTTATGTGTATATATTGTTTTGGATTCTACTCTTTCTTTTTTAAGAATTCAGAATTATTGATTGATAAAACACATTTTAAAATTTTCTAACTACATATGTGGCTGCATGCCTATTGTAATCCATCACTTCAAGTCCTGTATTTTTTTATTTTGCAATGAGATTAATGGGGCTTCAATTGATTGTTGTATGACTGATTGATTGCATTTATATCCTACCTGTTCTATAACAGCTGAAGGTATATGTACTTGGAGGTGTATGTACAAATTATATTTTCATAACAATAATCCTCTGTGAGTTTTGTAATTCACTGGGATTTCAGTCTGGGTTTCCTGGTTTCCTTAATCACTATGCTACTGGCTGTCATAGATATGAACATAAGAAATGTAACCTATCTGAGAAGAGCGATTGCTGGCTACTGACAGTGGCCAGCAGACTTTCCAAGAATCTGACTGCTGAAGTCTCAACTGCTTCGCCTTCTATTTTTCTTTCTGTGATCTCAATTAGATACAGAGGCATCTAACACTAGGATAGCTGCACAGGCACTTTCAGAAAGACAGAAATGGCCTCAAAAAGAAACAGAGAACTCAGACATGTTTGTAATTTGCACATGCTAATTTATGTTAATTCATATTGAAATAGAATTTACCATAATTTAAGAAAAATGTAAAGTATTTCACCACAGTGGGGAAGACAGAGCACTTTTTTGACCCAGATATATCAATAAGTATGATAATTTGGAGTGTTATTCCTCAGTGTATATTGCTTTATGCCAACATTCTCAGGAGATGTTCAAGATATTTTGCTGTCAGAGACTGCAACAAATGAATCTTCTCATTATGCATGATACCCACTATTCAAGACACTTGAAGCAGAAAATACAATTCCTCCTTATTACATTGGCAGTATAGAACAAACTTTTTAAATAATTATAATTTACTGTCATTCATGACCACCCAATATCTGCCTGAAATAATGGTATCACTTTGCTTAATGTAGGGAAACTCGACTTTACTACCCAGTGGCCTCAAAAGTTTGAAGTGAGGCTCATGTAAGGAGTATTGAATTGAATTGAATACTTTATTTATCCAGTGTGATTAGACACCCAAGGGATTTCTCTCTGGTGCAGAAGCTCTCAATATACATGCAAAGCAATAGAGTGATGATGATGATGATGATCAAAAAAGCACTGTGGGAAAACCCAGTGGAACACAATAAAACTGCCTCTGGATCAAAGATATTCAACAAGAAACAACATGAAACAAAATGAAAAATATTGTAATAACAACTGACAATGTTTTGCTTGTTTTGAAACTGATGGTTGCAAAACAAGCAAAGAACGTCAAGAACTAGAGTGCACCTGGCCTGGATGAACTGCATGGATATTGGCTGAAACACCTGACCAGTCTCCATCAATGTATGGCTACTCAATTTGATCCAATGGTTCAAAATGCAACAAGTGAAGAATGGTTAATCGCTGGTCGAACATACTTGATAATGAAAGATCCAGAAAAGGGCACAGAGCCAAGCAACTATCACCCAATTACTTGTCTGCCAACAAAATTCAAACTTTTTACAAGAATACTGGCAAATTCAGCATTCAATCATCTAATGGAAAACAGTTTGTATCCAGTAGAACAAAAAGGAAATTATAAAAAATCAAGAGGAACAAAAAATCAGCTGCTCATTGACAAAATGGTACTAAAAATGCAAAATAAAGAAAAACAAATTTAAATATGGCATGAATTGATTACAAGAAGGCATTTGACTCATTACCCCACAGCTGGATTAATACCTGTCTGGAAAACTTTGGAATCAGCAAAAATATTTGTACATTTTTGAAAGCAAATAGGCAAAAATGGAAAACAGTTCTAATGGCAAATGGGGAGACGAATTGGTGAAGTCAACATCAGACGAGGAATCTTTCAGGGGGACTCACTTTCACCACTACTGTTCATCATTGCATTAATTCCATTGACAATAATCCTATGAAACACAAAACTGGAATACCAAATCTCAAGCCAACATGGCAAGATAAACCATCTACTATACATGGATGACTTAAAAATGTATGCGAAAAGCCACTGAACTTAAATCAATACTCAACACAGTTCAAATGTTCAGCAGCGACATCAAAATGAACTTTGGACTTGAAAAATGTGCTATATTATCCATGCAGCAAGGAAAAATGGAAAAAATAAAAGGAATAAAACTGGGAAATGGAAACATAGTAAAATCATTAGCAAAGGATGATGGTTACAAAAACCTAGGTGTACTGGAAGCAGATAACATCTTGAATGGAAAAATCAAAGATTCAATGCAAAAGGGATACATCAGGAGGGTCCGCAAAATGTTAAAATCAAAGCTGAATGCTGGAAACATAGAGACATTAATACATGGGCAGTTCCAGTGATATGCTACTCAGCTGGAATCATCAACTGGACTTTGGCTGAACTGGTAAACTTGGACCGGACAATGTGCAAACTTTTGAATATGGACCACGCTTTACATCCACAAAGTGACATTGACATGTTGTACCTGCCAAGAAAAATAAAGGGCAGAGAACTATTGCAAATCCATCAAACTGTAGAAGAAAAATGAAGTTTGAATGATTATGTGAATCAAAGTACAGAAAAATTGCTTCAGGCTGTGAAAACAGAGATCATTATAAAAACAACAGAAACTAAGGCAGTATATAAGGAAAAACAGCTGGATGACAGATTAAATAGATGAAAAACCAAAGCTTTGCATGGACAGCACTTGAAAAACATTGAAGGAAAATGTGATGACAACTGTACATGGGCATGGCTTAAGATGGGAACCATCAAGAAAGAAATGGAAGGTTTAATACTCGTTGTTCAAGAACAAGCACTACAAACTAATGCCATGAAAGCAAAGATTCAAAGATACTAAAGTCGAAACTGTTTCACATTTAATCTGTCAATGCAGCAAAATTGCACAAACTGATTTCAAAGATGTGACCAAGTTGCTAAATTAATCCACTGGTCATTATGTAAAAAATACGACTTACCTGTATCCAAAAAGTCATGGGAACATAAAGTGGAAAAAGTTATAGAAAATGAAAAGGTGAAGATCTCGTGGCACTTTCAAATACAGACAGATCATCACTTGGAACACAACACGCCAGATATTACAATTGTCAAAAACCAAAATGTATAATTTATTGACATTGCAGTACCAGGAGATGCCAGAGTCAAAGAAAAAGAACTGGAAAAAAATCATGAAGTATCATGACCTAGCCATTGAAACTAAACAGCTACGGATGAAACATGTAACAGAGATACCCATTGTCATCAGGGCACTTGGTACCATGTCCAAGAATTTTATAAGATACATTGACAAATTGTAGCTTCCTGCAATAACAACAGCGGAACTGCAAAAAACTGCGCTACTTGGAACATCGTACATCTTAAGAAATACTTGGCTGATATCTAGGACGCTGGCAACAACCCATATCAATCATTAGAACCAATGGTATTTGTGTTGCTTTTTTGAATGTTTAGTTGATTGAGTTTCATGTTTAATGAATAAAGCAAATAATAATAATAATACAAACTATTTCTCATTTAATATGTGAGTGCAACAAAATCACACAAACTGATTACAAAGCTAGACATGACTGGTCATTATGTAAAAAATATGACTTACCTGTATCCAAAAAGTCATGGGAACATAAAGTGGAAAAAGTAGTCAAAAATGAAAAGATGCAGTTCTTGTGCGACTTTCGAATACAGAGGAATCATCATTTGAAACACAATACATCAGATATCACAGTTACTGAAAACCAAAGCGTACAATCTATTGATATCGCTGTACCAGGAGATGCCAGAGTCGAAGAAAAGAACTGGAAAAAATCATAAAATATTGCGACCTGGCCATTGAAACTACGTGATTATGGATAAAACATGAAACAGTGATACCCATTGTCAATGTTGCACTTGATACCATGCCCAAGAATTTTACAAAATACATCAATAAATTGCAGCTTCCTGCAATAACTCCAGTGGAATTGCAAAAAACTGTGCTACGCAGAACATCATATATTTTAAGAATATTGACACTTAGGACACTGGCAGCAACCTGTATCAACCATTAGCACCAGTCACTCGTATTTGTGACACATTTTTAAATGTTCAGTTGACTGAGTTTCATGTTTAATGAATAAAAGAGATAATAATAATATCATCAATAAGAGGGAGAGTAAAAAAGATAAAGAAAACAATAACAGTACAGCCATACTACATGGGTTATATATGCCTAGATATTGGACAGTTAAAACATGAGATTTAGGTGTTCAACAGAATGATGGCATGAGAGAGGAAAAAAAAACCTGTCATGTGTCTGGTTCTTGTGGCATACAATGCCCTGTGGTGTCATCCTGAGGGGAGGAGTTGAAACAGTTTATGTTCAGGATGTGAGGGGTCTGCTGATATCTTCTCAGCCATTGTTTTGCTCTTACCCACTTTATGGCTTCCAGCACCCTATTCCAAAGAGAAGTTGGGTAGAAAGAGGCAAAAAAATTAATTGCATGGTCATGTAGGTTTTTTTTTTCATGGAATGAAAGGAAATACTATTCTCAAATGTTTTAGGCAAGGCTTGAATGGGAAGACCAATTCCCAAATATTTGCATCCCACCCCTTTTCTTGAAAATGCTGTTGGAAATCTGCATAGCATTTAATGGTTTTTACCACTCTGAAGGAGTCAAAATGCTCTGAAAATGTTGCCACTGTAGTGTTTACCTTTAATTTCAGATGAATATTTGCTATTATTGAACTCCAAACTCTACAGCTGAAGTCAAAAGTAATCATAATACAGTGCAGAAAGATCTTGGTTATTGTAATAAGTGCAAATTTACACTTGCATCTATGGAAAAGAAAGAAAGTATTTTTCAAAATAAACTATGAGAATTTTACTTAGTTTCTTTTTTCATTTTGATGCTTTTGTGATGCTGGCCCAAGCAGGGTGGAATGCCCTGCTGATTTGACAGCTAAAGGAAGTGGGGACTTCTTTTCATATTGAAGGCTGTATGTCTTTGTTTTACTTTTCACAAGTTTTCTTGATGTGGTATTTTAAAGGTTACAAATAGAAGAAATTTAGAGATAAAAATCAGCAGGTTTTATAAAGCACAAAAGAAAGTTCCAGCACTATTTCACCTAAACAAGGGAAAAACCTAAAGTAGACAAAGATTTTGAAGCAAATGAGAGATCATGAGAAAAAACCTTATGGGAACAACTGAAGTTTCATGCTTTACTTCTATTTATATTTCAATTGTGTTAATATGTTTTTAGTATCCATTCCTCCTAATATTCTTTCTGAAGAATTCTTTCTTGTCCTGGTGGCAATCAACCCATGCAGTGTAAAATATTTTAAGGCAAAAAACTGCAACACAATTTAATTTCAATCTATGTAAATGTAATTGGTCCCAGGTGAAATATCCATGTTTGTTTTTTTTAAATTCCATCTCTTATTGTCTGCTTAAACATAGTATGTCCAATCTCCAAAACTACCAACAAAATCTAGATGAAATTGGTTCCCAATTAATGGTGTGATAAATCTATTCTCCCATTTCCTTTGATCTTCCTAGGGAAGGCCAATTTGTCACTTTTCCATGCAGTACAATTTCTGCTGTTGTAAAAGATTGCAGGCTTGAACTTCAAAGAGATATATGCAATCAAATGAGTTAATTCTAAGTCCCAATTTCTTTGTAATAGATTGGCTAATTCTAAATATCTGTGGAGATTCTCAGTTATCCAGGTCATAGTTGTCTCAAAGGTGCTTTTTCAAAAGACAACCGGACTATTTTTTCCTTGAGAAAGAAGAACAAAACTCATCCAAGAAGCTTCATCAATTATGATGGGGGAAAGGGGGGAAGGATAGATACAGTTGAGACTGGATGATGGGGGGATGGAATAGTAGGTTCTAACCAGATAGTGGGGGGAGGCGATGGAAGAACTGTATTTCTTTGCAGTGGTCTGGTTGTTAGCACTCTCCCTGAGAGCTCTTGAGGTCACTTGGGAGTTTATCTTTGCCCTCAGGGTCACCTGAATCAGAGTGCAATTGGTTATGAATATTATCTAAATATTTTTGATCCAAAGTTAAAATTAAAAAAAACTAAACCAAGCATTTTACAAATTAATAAAATAAAAACCCTACAGTAAAAGTCCAATATTGATGTAAATCAAATCAAAGCACTTCATCATCCAAAAGTATGCCATGTTTTCATATGGAAAAGCCAAAGTTATTCAAGACAACATAAATTAGAAAAAGAAAAACAACAGATAAAGTCCAGCATGGGATTAGAGTAAATCAGTATAAACTGGCCCATCAACTTTTAAAGACAAAAAAGCAAAATAAAGCAATAAATTCAAAAAATTACTTGAATGAAAGTTAAAACCAGATGTGCTTAAGAAAACAAAATGCTGAAAGGAAGATGGATTTACCCAAATATTTTCTGACCACTCCCACAGGAATTGGAATCTTCAAGACTCCCCTTCCAAGGTAAGTCCACAGCCATTCAAAAGCTGATTTGGGTCATTTCTAAGTGCTCCCATTCAAATCCAGGGAGCAGAACTGTAAGAAAATCAGCTTCAGCAGTAAAATCAGCAGATGGTCAGTACGAATAAAAAAAAATGCTACCATTCAGCAGCCATCTTGGGAAGGACCTTTCTTGGAGTGGATGTCATTCTTAAGGGGAAGGCATACTGTTCTGGGACCCGAAGTATGGTATACATAAGTTCCTGTTACATGGAAATTAATATTATAAAACTAAGTTAAGAACAGCTACTAAGAATACACTATTTTTCCCTTATGCTGATCCTTTTCTTAACTCCAGTGAAGTCAAGTAATGAAACGAGCTTTGTAACTGCAAATGAGAAAACATCTTCTGAAGAAAGAGTGTGGTTTTTCAAGTGGTAAAATATAGATTTAGTACAACCTGAGGAGCCTCTATAAAGCCTGTGAAGTGTTAGAAACCCACACCCCACATTTGCTCCAGCAGCCAATTTTATATAGTCCACACATTTTCTGCCGTGAAATCAGAAAGTTCATTTGAAAGGTGCAAATTTATAGATGAATCACAGCACTTATTTTAAGATGAGTGCATTTGGGTTTTCTCTCTGTGTATGTCTATGAGTATATGAATGCATACATGTACATGCATTCTTGAAAATAATATATCTATAAACAAAACCAAATTTAAATTTACTAGATTATAAGAGAGTTTACTTAAAGCTTTGCTGTTATCACATCCTCATTAATACCACCAACTTCACTTGTAAGCAATGAAAAAAAAGCAGTGAAATGAGATAGTTCAACAATATTAAGAACATTGGATTTTTTTTTTAAAAAAGATTTGTGTTTGATGCCTGAAACTATATAAGCAACAACAGACTCCTAGAGTCTCTGGAGGCTGAGGACAGCAAAAAACATCACTTCCTGTCCAACTAGGAATTGGGAAATGAGCTGTTTCAGGCCTCTGGAGGGCCTCCGAGTGGGTGAGGAAGGCTGTTTTTGCCCTCCCCAGATAGAGGGATCTGGAGCCAGGTGAGAAAGAAAAACAGGCTTACCTACCTCCCCAGGCCCTCCGGAGGCAGGAAACAGCCTGTTTCCCTACTTCTGGTGGGCCCAGAAGGACCAAAAATCAGCTGGCTGGCATATGCATGCGAGCCAGAGATAAGATGGCGTGCCCACTGTTATGGCTACGTGTGCCACCTGTGGCATGCATGCAGAGTGGGTTCTAAAAATTTTTACTACCAGTTCTGTGGGTGTGGCTTATTTTGTGGGCAGGGCTTGATGGTCATGTGACAATTCTTTAGGATTTAGCAGAGGTACTGGTCTACCAGGCTTTTAACAGCTTGCAGAACTGTACCAGTCTACCCATTTATTTTTGCAGGCACTGATCTTCTCATGTATTTTTGCAGGCACCAGTCTAACCATGTATTTTTGCAGGCACTGATCTACTCATGAATTTTTGCAGGCACTGGTCTACTCATTTGTTTTCTTTTAACACTGATCAGCTGTAGGGCAGCCCTTTGAAGCCCCATGGCAAGAGTTTAAACAGTTTTTTTCCCTCTAGCCAGCAGCTGGGACTCAGGAGGCAGCAATAAATTGGGGATGGGGCCAAATAAAAGGTAAGAATAACACGGTGGGTGGGGGGCAGGGGGCAGCAGAACTGGTTCGGTGATGTCATATCATCACTGCTACCAGCTCGGCGGAACCGGGAGGAACCCATCACTGCATGTGTGCCATAGGTCCTAGAAGAATGAAAAATTCTAGGAAATATTAAAAAGGCAGAATATTATACCTTCCTGGATGAGAAAAGCAGAAACATGCTCTTGGAATGCAGCCCCCACATTTGTTCATAGCCCCAGAAAGACTGGTGCCAAACTATCTATAAGACAAAAGGCTGGGCTAGCTTATCTACAAAACAAAAGACTTTCACCCTCAGGATAAAATAGGATTAGCCCTCTACCCATCTCACCACATGGCACCTGGGAAGATTGCATCACTCAGCAAGGTTCAACCAAGCCTGGGATTCAAGATACCCTACAAAGTTACCCCTGCATGGCCCATGGAAGTCTGACAACTAATCAGAATACATGCCTTGCCACAGGAACAGGAAACAAGTTCAAAGCCCAAGAGGGGGTATAAATCTCTCTTTCACACACACCCATGTGCTCAATTGCCCAGGACCTCAAATCATGTGCTCCTGTCCACCATTAAACCATCTTTCCAAACCTCCATGTTTCCAGTGTCTTTCTCCCCACTTGGAACTGAACCCAGGTGGACATTTCTTCCAACAATAACCAAAAACAAGGGAAAAGGGACTGTACAGACTCATATCTGAGAAGATGTGTTATATCAAACTTTGATACATTTGATATAAAATTTGATATAAAAATGAGAAATGCTATCATGATACAAAACTTTCTCCTAGGTTGGGGGTGGGGTGGGGGGGTAGGTGGAGAAACCAAAAAAGAAAGCATGCAAGAAGTTGCATAAAGCAGCTCTGTATTTCTGCTATTATGCATATTAGCTGACTGGTCAAGGTTGTGAAAATTTCCATAGCTGATGCCGACTTGCAGCAAGAAATTTTGTATATCATGTGGAATGTGAATTAAGTGAGATACCACCAACTCAAATTAGGTAAAGGAGCTCTAACATATGGGATCCCCTTTCACAGTCATAGTGAGGAGATTTAGATGGCATGAATCAAAGTTTGTACCCATTCAGGTAAGTATATACATTTGTATATATTTGTATTAATCCATCTCATGGCACAGTGTTCTCCAGATTTGATTCACATGTGGATGTCAAGAAGACTTTACAGATTACAAGTTGTTGCTGAATGTAGGGCAGAGAATAACAGGATGAGAAAGAAGCAAACACATACAATGTCAGCACTGCTTCTCCTCCTCCTCTTCCTTTAATACGATTTATAGTCAGTGGATGATCAGTTGACTATACAGAAAGAGTTAAATAAACTTGTTGTGTTTCTTCTTTAATTATTAAAACACTAACTTTTTCAGAAATCATAAAAGAATGGTGTATTTCTCCAATAAGATGTGTTTAGCCTCAAGGCTCCCAAAGAGAACTCCATTTTATCTCCGGCTACAATGTAAGTGAATTTCAAATGGATAATTCTATGTGCTTAAAGAATCAGTTTATTTATCTTCAAAGAGGAATTATTTTGCTTCATATTTTCATTAGTTAGTTCTAAAATATCAGGGATGTAGGAGACGACATCTTCCAAAGAAGAGGGCAGAGGAAAATATATTGGTTATGCATATCACTTGGCCCTTTAAAGCCTTTTTTTCTTTTTGCTCCTGTAAAACCATTTCTTTCAGGGGAGAAAACAACTGTACAATTTTATAGAACTGCAATATTATCTATAATTTATTCTTCCAGACACATTCAATGTGCCCCATTTTTCCTTTTTAGAATCAAATTATGCTATGTTGAATAAGGGACATTTTAGTTTTTTATCATGAAGTTTTTCCATCATATAATCCTGCTAACTTCCATGATAGGCCGAAGTCATTACTGTTTGTGTGTCACAACCAAGTGACTAGTCCCTCAGACTACTCCTCATTTTTTTTTAATCCTTTAAGAAATCTCAACAGTCCTTTTGAGGTCTCCCTATTGGCAGTGTGATGGATTACATAAAGTAGGCTACCAAGGGAAGCATGCAGGCATGACATTTTGCTCTCTCATTATGCAGCTCTGTGCTATCTAAAAGATCAGCCAAGAGATGTCATCTTAGGTTTGTGCAGCAAATGTGCATTACTATACCAGCTGTCTGTATGATTTCTTTTTTGACAGAGGTGAGAAGATGTTATGGCCTCATATTCCGAGGCATCTCCTAACAAGCTGTGTATAAAAATCTCACCCTCTTAATAGCTTAGGATGCACCCTGAGAGCACGGCTAATGGTGCGCTGAAATAATGATAAAGAAAAATTGGTACTCAGAGCATGTAGATTTAATGGGGGACAGGTGAAAAATAGTCTCCTCTTCTATAAATGTTCTTACAAAAACAGCAGGTAGGTAACCCAGCCTCTTCAGTTCTAATAATGCTGCATATATTTCAGAAGATTCAGGGGATGGATGGAGCTCTTGTCATATAGTCCTTCCCATAAATGTGCCCCTCCTACAAATATCTTACTAATACCCTACAGTAAGCAGAATCAGAACAGCCAAATCTGCTAAAGGGTTACCTTGATTGTTAATGATACTTTAAAACTTTTGAAAGGTTTGCAAAACCTTTGCCTAATATTTTGCCTAAAAGGGTTTCATGGCAATATAATCAGGTAAAAGTTTGTTATATTCTACGTAGGAGCTGAATATTTTTGCTACGTTGGAACATCCTGTGGTTTTGAATATATTAGATAAAGTTTTCTTTAGAGATTGAAACAAATAGTTTAATTATATTGACACTTAATAATTTTATTAAATTTTATTAAAATAAATAAATTATTAATTTTATTAATTATTAATAAATAATTTATTTAAATAAATAAATTTAAATAAATAAATTTAAATAAATAAATAAATGATTAATATTATTAATTATTAATTTTATTAAAATAAATAAAAGGTAATTAAGAAGAAATTTTGAAAAACGAACTAGTTTTTCCTGTTTTCCCAAACCTGGTGGCCTCAGTTACTGAGGAAATCGATAAATTGAAACATGTTTCTTATTGTCTGAAATTTAGATGCATTCACCAAAAAGTTTTTTTTTCAGGCTCGTGGATTACTCAACAGTTTTTCAAAAAGAGATGGTTATCTACATTACAAAGGAGATATACAGCTGGTTCAGAATGCGGCTGCGCGGGTTGTTACGGGAGCTTCCCGCTTCCCGTAACACCTCTCTCTGTCATGAGATTTTTTAATTGTCTGGGGATTTTTAATTGACTAAGTTTAGCATTTGGTGTTGTCTTTATCGTGTGAGCCGCCCCCAATCCTATGGGAGAAGTGCGGCATATAAATTTCAAAAATAAATAAATAAAATAAATAATAACTTTGAAGGTGTAGTAGTAGTGATACTTTAATATTACAATTTAATTATCTGATATCAGTTGAAAATTCTTATCATAGTGAACCAAAATCTGGTTCACTATGTGGACCATTACTATGTGGACCAGATAGTGGAGAAAATTAACATTTAAAGATATCCTTGTGTTGTTAGTTATATACCAAAAGCACTGGAATTTATAATGAAGAATGTGGATCAACTATGCCTGGATTATTCCTACAAAGATTGTCATGTGTCCTTGGATAAGTACTTATACACCAAACAGCAAAAGTTGGCCAAACAGCAAAAGTTGATGAAACATGTTACCCTTTGTCAACAGAGTACAATGACTAAATGGTAAATGTAACGTTTAAAAATTGAACTGTAATAATTGTGATATAGTTACAATTGTTGTGTTTTGCTTTTTCTTTTACTCCTTTTTAATCTTTTTTCTTTTATTTGCATTCATATGTTTTGTGTTTCTTGTTTGTAGCTGCATAAAAATAATAAAATTAACTTTTAAAAAGATAAAAAAATCTTATTAGGTTTCTTTCTCTTCCACACTTCTTACTGATAAGCCAGTCTTAACCTAAAATAGTAAATCCTGTTCACAGAAGGCACTACAATTTGCTGAATCTAAGATAGCTACATTAGATTTTTTACTTAGTTTGTCAATATTATAATGAATATACTTGGACATCATCATGGAAATGCAGCAGTTCACATATTTTCAGAAGACATGAAGAAAAGGTGGCATTTGTATAACAATGTTATTAGATACATATTGATATAGCATCAATAATTAGCCATATCATTGTTTGCTTAATTTCTTAATTCGTCTGCCACTGGTGTGTTATGTTAAAGACGAATGCCAACCTGTCTTAAATCTAAGATTTACAAGATAACCATCCACCAGTTTCCACTGTATGGCACTGAATGCTGGGCAGCAACAACAGGGACCAAAAGCTATCCCCATGCCATGGAAATGTGAATGCTCTGTTGGATATTGGGCATCTCCCTTCTTGACCACATCACAAATGACACCATTTGACAACATTTTGGTGTGGCACCAATTATAGAGAAGATGAGAGAAGGCCGGCTCTGCTGGTATGGACATGCCCTGAGAACAGCACTTCCCACCATTGCCAAGACTGCCTACCAACTAGAGGTCAATGACCGGCAACCTTGCAGGCATCCAAAACAGAGATGGCAAGACACTATCAAGAAAAATAAGCAAGTTGTGGGCCTGCACCCTGGAAATGCAGCTGACCATGCAAAATAGCGTTCAGTGATCTGAAAAGCGGACCCTGCACTTGCAGGAATATGCTAGGAAGAAGAAGATGGTTTGCAGTTTCAGAAATCATACAAAAGGGGATTTCATTTTAGGAGATGCATAACAAAAAAAATAGGAAGGTCAAGATTAAATTTGATTTCTTGATTGTAAATGCAATTTAAAATAAAAATGGTATATTTTAACTATAGTTACTTAGCTCCCCATGTATGCTATTTTTTTTATTTTGTCAATAAAGAACCATATTTTAATAGCAATTTTGGAAGATCTAGGAAGCTACACTGCTGTGCATTTAAGCTTCTGATAGTTCACCATTGGAGCAATTGTCATCACTGGAGCAATTGTCTTGTCTTGAATTAAAGCACTGAGAAACAGCAAAACAAACAACTCAACTAGCCAAAAATCATGAATCATCTTACTGTAACTATAGTCATCAAAGGTAGATGTTGATAACATATGTATTCTTATCCATATATCTGAACTATTGGTTAACCTTTGATTATGAGCATTCCCTCCAACATACACATTGGTGTGTATTTCACTAATGCACATCCAAACAATAACAATTCACAGGGAAGCATGAACAATGAGACTTAAATGAAATATATTCTTGGACTCATAAAGGAAAATATTTGAAACTCGAGGTTCAAATGAGGATTCCCCGCTGCTCTGTCCAATAAAGGAAATGCCAAACTAACTAACAGTAAACAGCTCAACCAAAGTGCCACCAATACCACTGCCACCAACGCTGACACTAGAATATAAATTGAGAACAAACACCACTCCTTGCTAGCAATGGTGAGGTTACCTAGTTTGGGTAATGAAACATCTGTAAGAAAATAACCAAGCTCAGAGAGTTCCAAGAACTTCTCATTCTTGGGCAAATCACAAAGTATCAGCCTCCAAAACTAGATAGGAATAACAGCACCAAATTGTTGTATTGCTGCAACAACATTGTTTTCTTCAACAATTTTGGTCATGATGCGATATAACAATAGTAAAGGTAAAGGTTTCCTTGTCCAGTCATGTCCAACTCTAGGGAGCAGTGCTCATTTGTTTCTTAGCTGAGGGAGCCAGCATTGTCCAAAGACAGTTCTGTGGTCATGTGGCCAGCATGATTCTGTGCTGAGGCACATGAGATGCTGATACCTTCCCACCAAAGTGGTATCTATTTATCTGTTCACATTTATGTTTTTGAACTGCAAGGTTGGCAATTGCTACGGCAGTCTCTTTAACCACTGAGTCATCACGCCTCTTGGAATATAACAATAAATATGTTTATTGTTTGCCATTGCCTTCTTCCTAGGGCAGAGAGAAAATGATTGGACTAAAGTCCAGTCCAGTTCAGATCTCCCCCTTTTAGACCAAGACTTGTAGATCAAATTGATTTTCATTCCTAGAGTTAAGACTAGCACCAATAATCCAGCCACCATGTCTGAACAGGGTCCATCTCCTTCATCCTATGGATTACCAAAGCACAGATCCACTTAGTTAAGTGTGACCATACATGTTTCTCAGTTGAACTTCAGGATTGGCAACATATACTGGTAGTCCTTGACTTATAACATTTGTTTAGTTACTATTAAAAATTACAATGATGCTGAAAAAAGTATTCACAATAACTACTTGTACTTAACAATTGTCACAGTGCCTCCATAATCATGTGACTGTGTTTCAGGCACTTGGCAACTTCATGCATTTACAATGGTTTCAATGCCCTGGGCTTATGTCATCACTATATGCAAACTTCCCAATCAGTTTCAACTAGCAAACCTTAACTTAACAACTCCAATGATTTGCATAACAACTGTGGTAAAAAAAAGTTTTAAAATCAGGTACAGTTCATTTAACAAAGACATCATTTAGCAATGGAAACTCTAGTCCCAATTGTGATCATAAATTGAGAATTTCCAGTAACAATCAACACTGATTTAAAAAGAAAGATAGTTGTGGGAACACAATGTTTCTGCACTCAAAGTTTCATCTGCTATTTTCCTAGATAGCACACAAGCTTAGATTGTAGTTGCAAAAGTAATGAATGGGGCGGAAGAAAAGCTAAACTTAATTTGATTTACATTTAAATAACAGTAACAATTTTTTTGTTTTTACTTCTGTTACAATTCAGTAATAGTTTAGGGAGGTTTCTAGAGGCTAGTGTGATTTTTAAAAATTAAGACAATGGCTTCGATGTACATAAAATGTGCGGAGCTTCAGCCATGATCACCATCTTTTGACTTTTTTGACACATCCCTCCTCCCCTCTCTGAAACACCCGTGACTCCATTCAAGTCTTTAATGGGTCAAGGCCATAATGGGTCTTAGGGCTTGAGGGATACCTTAAGATTTGTGATTGATAGTTTCTCTGTGTAACAGATGGCTATCTGAAACCTTGCTTACCTTTTGTTATAATATACAGAAAAGTGATGTGAATCCAACAGCAGTCACCGTAGCAAAGACATTCATATTTGTTCTTTGCAATTCTAAATTTTGTTGTCATGTTGCAGCAAAAACTCTCCATGTATTCTCTTTGATCCTCAGCTTACCTTTGCTTCTCACATTCTGTCTCTCTGTAAATCTGCTTATTAACACTTCTTCTATATTGCCCTATCTTCAACACTGTCTCAGTCACACTTCTGCTGAAAGTCTTATTTGCACTTTTGTCTTCTCTAGACTTGATTATTGTAATTTTTTTTTATCCCTACAACCCTTCTTAGGAGTCTGTTCTTGTAAAAATCCTGGGATGTGATCCTACAATAGCAAATGTTCACATCAATATCTCACCTTCAAGGGAAAGGATCTCAAAAAGAGCTACAGAAACAATGAAGAGGGCACTTTGGAGACCAAAGACTGCAAAAGGACCAGAAAGGTGACTAATCATTCTAAAGAGACAGAATTTACTTTGCTAATGATAAAGATGTTAGCTTTACAATCCAAATGTTTTATTTAAAATACAGAGTGCAAGAGGCTTTTTACTTGGTAGGAGTCACATATCTTGAAAGATGTTTCAATGTGATCGTAACAGTAGGCAATTAGCAGTTTTTCATCTGTTGGCTGAACTACAACTCCCAATAGCTTCAGCTAGCAGGGGTAACAAAAGGTACTTAAAAGACTAGCAAGATCAGGAGAGCCCAGTTTCCTTATTCTGTTTAAAAAGAATCATTCCTACCTTAGAGTGATTATTAAAAGAAGACATAAATATCAATGGTTTTAAAACAATAGAAATAGTTCAAGAAACAAGGATGCAAGCCCATGTTAGCTTTCCTGAAAGTAAAATATCACTAAACTCAATGGGATTCCCAAAAACAAAAGCTCAGCATCTATCTATCAATCTATTACAACATTTCTAAACAAGCCTAATTCTTTACAATTTAAGGTATTTAACATAGAATAAAATAAAAAAAATACTAAAAAAAACCCTCTAGTGTTTGTTCATAAAAATATGCTGGAATAAGATTTTTTTTCCCAGTTGAAAAGCAACCCAAGAGTTTCTTACGTACTAGAATTCCATAAGATTCTATCCTCTGGATACCTATTAAGGAATAAGACTTTTGTAACTGTAAGGTGGGCAACTATGATCACCAAATCAATGGTCCTTGAGTTTCTTTTTTACAGCACTTAGAGATCTTGCTGCCCTTTGAGATGAGAAAGATATGAAAACTATTATGTAGTTTGAAAACAGGCATATTACAGCTAAAGTTCAAATCCTTCTATCTAGACCATTTTATTTGCAACACAAATGATGCAAACATATCATGTTGTAGCATTTCAATTGCAAAATATTAACCCTGAACCTTGGCCACCAAGAGGTTCACGCCCTTGTCCCACACTTAATAAAATTTATTTCTATTTAAATATGCTAAGGCTAGCACTAACAGACATTATTCTAGGTCAATAAATTTGAATAATACATTATTTTATTGCAATAATAAATAAGATGCTATTGAAAAGACAGCATGGTTGGTTGAGTTATTGAATATATATCCAGCATTAATTCCTATGTACTTTGATCCTAACTTTAAATACTAATATTATTATTTTATGAAGTTCTAAACTGCTAATTGAAGGTTTTGTTTTTCCTATATTGGACAATTTAATTTAATTCTAGCTATCATAAATTTTCAAGAAATAACAGTACTGTAGGAAGTAAGCACTCCCCCCTCCAAGGAAAATGAAATATTGTAGAAAATATTAAAAATATTATATTTTCCCTAAAGGAGAAATATGTTTCTAAAGACAAACTCACAGCCTCAGCATCCCTGCCTCCCCAGCAGATATTTTGGTGCCAACCTATCTACAAGACAAAGGCTGGGCCAGCTTAACTACAACACAAATGACATAGCCCTCCAGACATGATAGATTAGCCCTCACTCAAGATCCAAACCAGGACAAAGCCATGTTTTTTGCCCAGGACCTCAAACCATGTGGTCCTGTCCATCATTAAACCATCTTTCCAAGCAGCCTTTCTATGTTTCCAGTGTCTTCCTTCCCACTTGGAACCGAACCCAGATGGATATTTCTTCCAACAGTACAATCCTACGATATGAATTCCATAAGAATTACTTCAGTTTCTTATTACAAGATAAGTGGAAAAAGAACAGTTTCATTATAATGTTTTATTCTATTATCAAGTAGTATGCTTTTTGATAATAAACTAAAATGATTTAAAAAATTAAGAAATTGTAGCATGGATCTATGTTGAAAATAATAAATAAAACAACTATTTTAGTTATTTTTAGTTTTAGACTATTATTTAATATCCTTTTTATCATGCTTATAATTATAATTATAATTTAATAATTGATTATCAATAATCAGGCATTGACTGCATTCAAATATTCTACTATGATATAGTTTTCTTAATTGTAATTAGAGCTTAGTGTAATGTTATCAAAGCATAGTTTCACACCATAGTTCTTCTACTAAACCAGAAGTAATTTCTCAAACATAGGATCCTATTCAAGATATATATATGACTTTTTTGTATAGCCAAATCTGTGCTAAGATTTACAGTGGGATGCACTCTATCCTAAAGGTGTTTTTTCAAAGGACAACTGGACTTTGTTTTTCCTTGAAGATGTTTCGCTTCTCATCCAAGAACTATCTTCAGTTTTGGATTGTATTATTACTAGATTTCTTCTCTAATGCCTTTGTTATTATTATGAGCTGTGGTGGTGCAGTGGTTAGAATGCAATACCGCAGGCTACTTTGCTTACTGCCAGCTGCCAGCAGTTTGGCAGTTCTGGTTTCATCAGCTCAAGGTTGACTCAACCTTCTATCCTTCCAAAGTTGGTAAAATGAGGACCCAGCTTCATTGGTGGATTTCTACTGGTTTGCCCACCCACCTGGACGTCGTCATGGATGCTCTGTGCATGCACAGAAGGTGGTTCTGTGCATGCGCAGAAGCACTGTGCATGTGCGCTCGCTCCCAGTTGCAAACCAGTAGCAAAGGTAAGAGGAACCCAATATGCTGACTCTATAAACAGTACTCATAGAGAAGGCATGAAGCACTGTGAAGCAGTATATAAGTCTGGTCCTCGCACTTTTGAACAGTCCTCGAACTTACGACTGTTCTCACATTTTATGTTTTTTGTCCTATCTTGTCCCCATGGTGAAGAGAAGCACTTGTGAAATGAGTGACATGGTTGTTAAGAATGCTGCATGGGCATAAATGTGAGGATGGTCATAAGTGTGAGGACCAGTCAAAAGTGCAAGGACCTGTCAGAAATGACTTTTTTCAGCCCTCTGAGTAGTTCCTATACACATAGCCATGGCCACCCAGTCACATGACCAGCTAGCCACACCCACCCAGTCACATGACCTCCAAGCATGCCCACAAAATAAGCCACACCCACAGAACCGGTAGTAAAGAATTTTAGAACCCACCCCTGCTGTTAACATATCTATTATTGTAACATTTCTCTTAACTTATTTATCTTTATTATACATTACTTTCATATTTATTCTCTAACCATTGATAAAATAAATCCCATATATTACAATAATCAGATTCTCCCTTCCCTTTAATTGCAAGTGTTAATCTATTCATTTCTGCACATTCCAATATTTTCTTAATCACATTTTCATCTGTAGGAATCTCTTCACCTTTCCAATTCTGTGCAAATGCAATTCTAGCCGCAGTTATTACATGAATAATCAAATATATATTTTGTTTACTATAATTTTCTGGTAAAATCCCCAACAGAAATATTTCAGGTTTTAAATCAATATGCTGCTGCATCATCTTCTCCAACCACATACAAATTCTTGCCCAGTATTTTTTTGCTTCTACACACATCCACCACATATGATAATACGATCCCAGTGTCTGATGGCAATTTCCAACATTTAGCTGATTTATCTTTAAACATTTGCCAATCTTTCATGCAAAACATCTTATACAGATTCTCCTTGTATGCAGTTGACATTGTTAATGGTCCTAAACATCTCTCTATGATTCATTAAACCAGGCCAGCATTTTAGGCTTCTATAGAAGTCTGGCAAAAGACTGCTGTTGCTTTCAGAGCTGCATTGAGAGTTCCTTAAAGCAGTACATCTTTTTTCAGATTCTTGCAGATACCTGAAGAAAGCTGGGCTGCTTTAATAAATAGGCATCCTATTTGCTGACATTTCTTCCACATAATTTTCAAAGCAGTTCCAATGCTGTGAATGAGCTCCTTCCAGACATGTGATCCATGGCAATTGCTCTTCCCACAAAGCAAGCAAGAAGCTCCGCAGAAACACAAGCTGTGATAAGGATAGGGAAGGAGATGGGTGATTGAGAAATATGAAATATATAAATACCCCTCCCCTCCAAAATAAGCAGACCTCTAATTTCAAAAGCACATTCATTGTTGTTACTGATGATTTCTCAGCTAGGCAGAGCTGTGAGAGGAGGTCAGCAACTGAAAGGGAGGTCCCAATCTGTTCTCACAGGGCTGGGGCAGAATTGCCCTGGAAATTGTGACTCAAACCTTCTGTGGGTACTGTGTGCTTTACTCCCAGGAAGTTCTAAGAAGTTGAAGCTGCAGCTTGGTTAAGCTGATGACTCAGAAGTGTGAAGATTCATATTTTAACACTAGGGAATCAGAGGTGGCCTTGAACAATTTAACAACATTTTTGAAAAACAAAGAATTTTGCAAGTGATATCAGCCACATTGTGCTTTAAAAAGCTAATAAAGCATTGTATTGGAAACCACTTTACTTTCTAAAAGTCAGCATTATTTGATCTAGGAGAAGTCAAATGATTTTACAGTCAAATCAATAATTATTATTATTTGGCTTCCTGAATTCCTAATGGAAAAGATTTGTCTCAAAGTTTTTAATCACTCAATACAATCTCTGAAACAAATAGTCTTTTCTATTCAAGAAATGTTACTAAATTTCATAAATGATGGGATAAAAATTCACTGATATGATAAATTACCTTAGCAGGGTCATCCATAGGGTAGGATGGGATGGTTATTCAAAAGGTGCTTTTTTTCTAAGAGGCAACTGGACTTTCTGGTTTTCCTTTGAAGATATTTCACTTCTCATCCAAGAAGCTTCTTCAGCTCTGTCTAGAACAGGGGTTTCAAAGTCATGTTGTCACAGCGTCGTCAAGTGACATATCGAGACTTTTTTCTGCTTCACTAAACCGGGCATGGGTACTGCATGACGCATCCGGCCTATGGCCCAGGAGTTTGATAGCCCAGGCCAGGCAGTGGTGGGTTCGGACCACTTCATAAGAGCCAGTAGTAAAAGCAGTGGGAGGCTCCGCCCACTGACCCGGACATCATCAGAGGTGATCTGCGCATGTGCAGAAGAGCATGCGTGCACACAGGCACAATGCAAACTGGTAGTAAAGGTAAGTGGAATCCAACCCTTGTTAAGGACATCTGAAGGTTTATCTGTATCATCAAGGTCAGCTGAGTGGTGCAAATGGGTGTGGAGCCTTCTCGGAACTGTTGAAAGGACTGTATTGTGGACTGGAGATAGATAATGTCATATCCCTCTCCCTCCATTGAGAGATGGCTATTTAATTTTGATATAGATGGCCTCTTTAACCCCTCTTTCAAACCAATGGTCCTCTCTGTCCAAAATGTGGATTTTGTTGTCTTCAAAAGACTGGCTTGTGTCTTTTAAATGCAGATGGATTGCTGAATCTAGTCCTGATGTGTTTGTTCTCCTATGTTATGCCATGCACTTATGAGGCTCCACACCCATTTGCACCACTCAGGTGACCCTGATGATACAGATAAACCTCCAGATGTCCTTAACAACTCTCTAAAAGAATGCAAATGATCAGCTGTTTGCAAGGAGTATAAATCCTTCCCTTCCCCACCATCCAGGCAGACCTGAAGAAGCTTCTTGGATGAGAAGTGAAATGCTTCAAAGAAAAATCAGAAAGTCCAGTTGCCTCTTGAAAAAAGCACTTTTGGGACAACTATGACTGGTTGGCTGAGAATATCCGTAGACGGATAGGATGGGAGGGCTGTTTCAAAGTCCTACAGTCCTGCAAAAATGGGCATGTTTTCAAACATATGGATGCACTCAATATTTTAACTTTTTCAATCTCCCCCTTCTTCCAAGGATGCCCCTGATACTCAGATTGCCAAAGTTCTGGCAATTTTGCTCCATATTCATTGAATCATATTTCAAGATGGTATAAACTCATGATGCTTTTTTTTGCCATGTAATACAAATATTATTCCATTTCTTTGAAAAAGTCAAATCAAACTCAAATTTTAAAAAATGTATCATCCAAGTAGTTTGCTTCCTTCTTCCAATTTGTGTTTTGACTTCCCAGTGTAATATTGCAGCCCTGAAATTCAATAAGTATTCTCGTCCAAGTACTAATCAAAGGCAACTCTGCATACTTTCTAAGATCTATCAAGGTCAACTAGATGCTGCCACCTGCTGTGGGTTTTACATTTAAGTAACTGTGTAGCTTCATCTAGCCTTATTCACTTTTCATATAAAAATCCATTGACCCCTTGATGTTATTTGATACCCACTTTATTTCTATTCAATTCCACATCCTATCACAAAGTCTGAAAGCAGTCACAATAAAAATAATAACTGTACAACTATTGGTACAGTTATAACATGCTTTTGATGGTGGGTTACTTCTAGCCATTATCTTCCTCCTCTCTTTCTCCTGCAAAGGGCACGCAGGAAACAACTTTCCATTGGTTCAAGAGTTTATTATTCCAGGGTTTAAGCACTTGGGTGCCATAAAATACCTCATGTACTATGAAAACATGCATTGGTAATCACATGCATGAGAGAGATGTTTAGAAATAGGAAAAATAAATAAATAAAAAAGAAAAGGGAGGGAGAAAACCTAAAATAGAAGGAACAAGTTTATGCATATGGTAAAAACATACACTTATGCACTTAAATGTATTGTAATGGCTGTGAAAATAACTCTTGAGAAACAGGAAGAATACCCACAACCAGGACAACAGTAAAATAAGAACTAAGGAGATACTTTCTCAAAATAAATTCCCATTTTGGATTCAGATTTCTCTTATCTGACTGTTATCTTTGCTCTGACTTTTCTTCCTGTTCCTCAAAGTTTTTTTTTTCATAGCCATTTGTTCGTGGGTATTTGTTCAAAAATGTCAAGATGGAGGCCACAATGCTGTGACTGAAGCTCTTTCTATGTATTATATGCTGCTCCAATTCAGGAAGATGTCTGTTCCATTGTAATCCCAGGGGTTTGAGTATAGTTTACATCCATAACTGCTGAAATGCATCTGGGCCAGTGGTGGGATTCTACCAGTTCTCCTCGGTTTGGGTGAACCACTAGCAGCGGTGGTAGGAGGCTCCGCCCACTCACCAGACATCATCATGGACACTCTGTGCATTCGCAGAGGTGGCGTGTGTGCTCCCATTGGCAAACCAGTAGCGAAGCGAAGTGAATACCACTACTGATCTGGGCCCATACCACAGCCCGGATGATCTAAATTAACTGCTCCAGAAAAAATACAAGCAACAAGGAAGAAGAACTGTGAGAAAACATGGTTGCATGAGTGAAATGAAGTGGTTTCTGAAAGAGACTTCTTCCTTAGAGTTCAAAAGAAAAGGTCCTAAGCAAACTGCCCTATTATCAACCACTCATCTTGCTAAACCTGGGGAATACCTTTGTATCAATCTCTCACTTCATCAAGTGAAGATAATTATTCCCTCTGAATTACTAGAGGAGTAAACAATTCCAAGGTAATGAAGAAAAAGAAAGGGGTTGCTTAATGAGAAAAAAAAGTTGATCAGTTTTTCTGCTTAAACCTGGATTTGGAAATAAATATCCAGGCAATTTCCAATTTCCCATTTTACTGATGAGATTAAACTGATGATCTTTAGAATTGTCAGTCTAATAGTTTTTTCTCTGTTTTAAATTATGGTTGACTTTTTTATACATTCTCTTAACTCAAGAACCAAAATATTAATTCTTCCTAATTATTTTTGAAATAAAGGTAATTATGAATCCAGCTTCTCTCCCTCCCCCCCCTCCCTCCCCCTTCTCTCTCCTATCAGACCTGGACTATGAATTCAGGATGAGCACTAAGGATTACTGTACAGACATATTCTTTACTATTATCTTGTGTTTGCTGGAATTTTTGCAGCTGAAATCTCCTAGACCTACTCCACCCCCCTGCCAATCCAATGCATGTGCGGAGGAAACTTCAGAGATTTTGTGTGTTTCTGTTATGGAGGCCTATGCTGGAGAGCTACAAAAATTTTCTTGACACTGGCAAGACCAATTTATTTTATGGGTGATAATGAGATCTCTTTGTCGAGCTGCATGTGCCACTTTGAAGGGAGTCTAGTGAGAATGAAAGCCCTTGATTTAACAAAGCGGGATTGAAAGTGGTTTGCAGCAGTCTCTTGCATCCAAATCCCAACCATCTACTGTCAGGAAATATCTCCTCACTTATGCCCGATAGCCACTGCCAACAGTCTCCAAAACACTACTTTTAATTAAAAACATTATTTCTAAATCTGGTTCACAGTTCATGATCTGGGGGAAAAAGGCTTCTAGCCCTATGAGCATTTAGGCTGCCATGTTGCCAACTGAGACTGCCAGTTTTATTCCATGGTCTGTAGAATAAAAGATAAGTGTTGACTCAAGCCAGCTTTCCCCAACCAGGTGTCCTCCAGAAGATTTGAATGTTAGATTTTCAATCCCAGGCCAGGCCAGGCCAGTTAATGACTGATATCAGGAAAACATTTCCAGGGTTTTGGAGGTTGCACTCTGAAATATCCAGAGAACCTTGTTGATTGAATTGAATATTGTTGACCTCCCTCAATTATTTAATCAAGTGTCTTTTTATTATTTCCAACTCAGTGTTGGAGATGAATTATGTAAAGGAGCTGAAGACTTTATAGAGAAGCAGGATAACTTTCTGAAAACTGAAACGAAATGTGTTCTAATATTGTTGGTAGAAGAAACTAGCAAAAGTAAGATGGAACTTTTAAAGGCCAGATGCAGTCAGGGTCTACAGAGAAATAAGTTCTGGAGACAATTCCTGAATGCATCAGTATGAGACAGGTAGTCAGCTCTCTTTATCAACTCATTCATTCCAATCCCCTTTCTCTACTCTGTTGTATAAACAAAAGCAGAACTGTTACTAAGGGAATGGGAAAAGTCACAAACTGATTTTTGTGTGTGTCTTTCTAACATTAGAGTTATGTGAACCCCAGGAATAAACTTGGATTTCTCTGAGTTTGGTTCTTTTCTTGCAGATATTTCAGTACCCAACTAATAACATTATCAATGTGACTGATTGTGGGTTTGCTATCTTTTTATATACAGTAGCTGGCCCTTCTAGGTTTTGTGGGCACGTAGTTTCTTCCCTGTTGGCTTCTTCATTAGAATATAGCTTTCTGCTTGATTTCTTGTCTGATGTTGATCCCTTCTTATGTGTATTTGGGCTGCTGAAGCAGATGTCTTCTGAATTGTTTTGGTGCTTTGTTTTTTTCTTAGTATTTTGTTCTCTTGTTTTTGTAATAGAAATTTTATTAAAAATTATGATTGTAAAGATATAAACTAAAGAAAAAAATTAAATGAGAAAATAGAAGAGCATGTATGAAAAATAGAAAAAAATAATATGGTAAAGAAAGAAAAAGAGACATATGAAGAAATGACTTCTTCATCACAAGTAAAAACAATTTTGGTAACTTATTACTCCTCTTAAAATACAACAAATGAGTTCTCTTTCCATATCCCATCACATATCTATAACAAATCTTTAAAGCTTCATTGTTTCAGTCTTGCTGAGCAAAAATTCATTAAGATCAATACAGTATTATCAGAGATAATAATATATTTTTAAATCTTGATCAAACGAACAAATTTTAGATCTCTTCTTTTTACTTCAACAACCTTGAAGTAAAAATAATATTATCCTAAGCACTTGATTTCTTTTCATTTTTTCTTTAACCCTTCTCACCAAATTCTTCAAATTTTCCCACAAGCCTCTTTTGTAAGTCCCATGTAGAAAAATTATCCAGAAACTCTCTTGGCTTGTTATTTATATAACTTTTTAATGATTGCAATATATTTATTAGATTACTAGGTATATAATTTATTTCTTAATAATAAAATAAAATTTTGGATTCAATACTTTGTACATTGATTTGACAATTGAACAATGTAAAAGATTTTATGTGCCCTTACAATGGCTAAAAGAGTGATATTTTGGAAAGATAAATCTATGGTTCCTGGTATTCAATGGACTGAAGACCTGACCCCACTTGACATGTATAAGCAGATTGCTTATAGACATAGACTTTGTAAAGATAAATATAATGAAAGAATGGGACATATTGGTACAGTAGATAGTAGATTAATAAAAGATAATCATACAAATGTATTAAAAATATATATGTATCTGAATACAAGTAGTCCTTGCCTTACAACCAGTCACTTAGCGACTGTATAAAGATATGATGGACTCCCCAAAAAACAACTTACAACTCAGTTCTGGAATTCTGACTGCTGCACACACCACCCATGTAAATCACAGTCAGATAACGATATTTTGGGCATTTGGCAACTGGCTCATCTTTAAGGCTGGTTGCAGTGTTCCACAATCATGTGACGGCAATTTACAAGATTTTTGCCAATTTCCAGCATTTTCAGTTGGTTTCCAACAAAAAAGAAAAAATGCATGTGAGAATACATGGCCCTGTTTCATGTGACTTGCTCCCTCCTCAATCAGGGAGTGAGGGAAGACCCTTTACAGGGCAGAGCTAAGGATTTTGTACAGTTTCTGCATGATAAAATCGCTCAGATCCGGATCGGATTGGACTCTGACTGGACAGAATCCAATCGGGAGACTAGGGTGGGTCTTGAGAATAATATCTGGATTGAGTTTGACCCTGTTTCTGTCAAGGAAGTGGACAGGATTATGGGCAAACTTAGTTCCTCCACTTGCTCTTTGGACCTTTGTCCCTCCTGATTGGTTTTGGCTGCCAGGGACGAGACTAGAGACTGGATCCAGGCAATTGTCAATGCTCCGTTGAGAGAGGGGAACTTCCCCATCTCTCTTAAGGAGGCGGTGGTTCGACCTTTCCTCAAGAAGCCTTCCCTGGATCCAGACTCACTTAATAGCTATCGTCCCGTCTCCAACCTTCGCTTCATCGCGAAGGTTGTTGAGACTGTAGTGGCGCAACAGCTCCCACAGTTCCTGGAGGAAACGGAATACCTTGACCCATACCAATTGGGCTTCCGATGCGGACACAGCACGGAAACGGCATTGATCGCTCTGGTGAATGATCTCTGGTGGGCTCGGGATGGTGGTTGTTCCTCCATCCTGGTGCTACTTGACCTCTCAGTGCCTTTTGATACCATCGACCATGGTATCCTACTGCAGCGACTTGAGGGGTTGGGGGTGGGAGGCACTATCTTACAATGGTTCTCCTACCTCTCGGGTCGCTAATAGTTGTATGGGCGGGTGGGCAGAGATCCACCCCAAGGCCCCTAAATTGTGGGGTGCCTCAAGGGTCGGTTCTCTCCCCCCTACTCTTTAACATCTATATGAAGCCACTGGGTGAGATCATTTGTGGCTTTGGGGTGAGATATCATCAATATGCTAATGATACCCAATTATACATCTCCACCCCAGACCACCCCAGAGATGCCCTTTCCGTGATGTCCCGTTGCCTGGAGACGGTACGGGCCTGGATGGGTAGAAACAGACTCAAACTCAATCCCTCCAAGACTAGTGGCTGTGGATGCCGGCATCTCGGATTTCAGAAGCCCCATCACTTTTGATGGATGGAGAAAAACTTGCCCCTGTTGATAGGGCTCGCAACTTGGGTGTCCTCCTGGATGCTCAGCTGTCCCTAGAAGACCATCTAACGGCTGTGACCAGGGGGGCCTTCGCACAGGCTCGCCCGGTGCGCCAGTTGCGCCCTTTCCTGGACCAAGATAATCTTCGTACAGTCACTCATGCCCTGGTTATTTCCCGCTTGGATTACTGCAATTCCCTCTTCATGGGCCTGCCCCTGAGATGCACCTGGAGACTCCAGCTGATCCAGAATGCAGCCCAACGGGTTGTTACAGGAGCCCCTCATTACTCCCATATAACATCCCTCCTGAGTCAGCTGCATTGGTTACCAGTGGTTCTCCGGGTCCGCTTCAAGGTGCTGGTTCTCACCTATAAGGCCCTACATGATTTAGGTCCAGGATATTTACAGGACCTTCTCCTGTCTGCTTCCCACCGGCCTGTTCGCTCACATAGGGCCGCTCTCCTCAGGGTTCCGACGGCGAGCCAATGTCATCTAGCGGTGCCCAGGGATAGGGCATTCTCTGTGGGTGCTCCCACCCTCTGGAATGAATTACCTACCGAGCTCTGGATGGCTCCTGATCTCCGCTCCTTCTGTCAGGAGCTGTTGACTTGGCTGTTCAAGCAAATAGGCTGACTCTGATTCTGGGTTTATTATTTATCATTAATTAGTTATTTGATTTAAAGTATGATTTTATTGTACATGTTTCTTAACTTGTGTTCACCGCCCTGAGTCCTTCGGGAGAAGGGCGGCGTATAAATGCATGTAATAATAAATAGATAAATAAATAAATAAATAAATACATTGATTTGCTTAAGGACCATGATGTTAACTTGTGACTCTTTATTCTACTGTGGTCATTCATCTTCAGCTTACAATTCCTTCATCAGAAACCCATGTTCTTTTTGTTGTCTCTTTTGAAAGGAATGTAAGTAAGCTTAATTTTTCTGTGCCTATTGATGGCTATTAATCCTGGCAATTTGACTTTTGCAGTCACACAGTAAAGAAGAAAAGTAATCCTTCCTGTCTTTGAATTAGTTAAAAGGACTTTCTTGATATGGCCATGATTATGGAATTTTGCTCTTGGAAGCCATTTGAATATGAACTATGTATGAAGGATGAGAAAACCATATTTAAATGTATTTTTGTAAGTTAAATTGGTTATCATGTCAAACAAATTAGAAATTGTAAACAGACAAACATTTCCTCTCTATCACACTTAGTGACAATTCAGTGCTGCCAAGAGGATTTACAGGGTATGGTCAAAAAAGATCAAGAGGGCAGCTGTGATGCTACCATTGAAATTCCATCTGTTGATTTTTTAAAAATGTGTGTTGTGTATAAACACTGTGAAAATGGCTACAGGAACAGTGAAAGGAATCCACTGAACCTGAAGGCTCATTTAATGATGAAACCAATATAGTGATGTAATACATGTTTACAGAACATAAAGATGCAACTCTAGAAGTATATTATGTTGTGCTACTCTGATGCTTGCTTTGTCATTTTCTCTCCTTACCTCTCACAGGTTGCACATAAGTCAGAGCTAGCCCCAGTGGTGGGATTCAGCTGGTTCAAATTCGGGAGAACCAGTAGTTAAATTGCTGCCTGGCCCCTCCCCTCCTTGCCCCTTCCAGGAGTCCCCACACAGCCCATTTTCACACCCAGAAGGCTGCAGGGAGACCTACCAGTCTCAAAATGGGGCACATATGGGGGGGAGGCACATCCCCCCGTGCCACATTTTTGCCCCCAGGTTGTGCAGGAGGCCGAGTGCTGCCTGTCACACCCCCTGGCCACACCCACCATGGCCATACCCACCATGTCAGTCATTAGGACAGAGAACCAGTTGTTAAATTATTTGAATCCCACCACTGACTAGCCCCCAAAGTAATTATTGCTGAATGCATTTTTGATGGGCTTTTAAAACTTCTTTTAAATATGAGTTTAATTTATACCTCCAGTCACTTTGCATTCTTCAAGATGATAGTAAAGATACTGCCTGAAGAATTCTGGGAATTAAAATCCACACTTCTTAAAGCTGCCAAAATGATAAAACACTGAACTAGAGAGGACCACACTTAATCCTAAGTGATATTCAGGATTTAGTTGGAGAAGTATTTTATCTGCATGCATGTATAAAAACACCACTTAGTCCTCACAAGAGGAAAACACTCAGAAGATGAGAGGTTTGGTAAAAAGATGTTGAAAAGAAAATTAAAGGAAGTCAAGTTTCCAAAATGCTTGATAGTTGCTCAAAACAATAGTCATGGTAAGTACATTTTAAATCTATATCAGAAAAAGTACCATTGAGTTGCAGGTGTGATGGCCATTTATCAGTATCATGTTTTTTTGAAGGGAAAATGAACGATAAGCACAAATGACAATTACAATATTTTTTAAAAATGGATACAATATTATAAAGAATATTTTACAGATGAGAATTGAACCAAACATTGCAAATAATGTTTAAAATATACCCAACTATAAAGAAAGAACTGCCATAGGAAGCAGTTGAAATGTTGAATGATGAGTTAAAAGAATACTAACAAAGATTAAGAGATTGAAGAGAAATTGAATTAATTGAAACAAAGATTAACCCATGTTTTCATGCAGAAGACGGTATTCTTATACATGAATAGATTTTTTCATAAAGAAATGGAAATTAAAGGAAAAACTATACTTTATATCTCATAACAATTAGGAAACAAAGAAATCATAGTAATCAGATAGTGCCATTCAAGCATTTTTACAAGAGCTCAGATTGCTAATATTAAACATTACTAAATGTTTAGGCTCTAAAGAAACATATAGAAAGAAGAAGGATTTCTGAAGATAAAGCAATATGATTTTTATGAAATCTAATCACACCTCATTAGGCTAACATATATGTAGGCGTAATTTTGAATATAGCAATAGTACTTAGACTTATATACCACTTCACCGTGCTTTACAGCCCTCTCTAAGCGGTTTACAGAGTCAGCATATTGCCCCCAACATCTGGATCCTCATTTTACCAACCTTGGACAGATGGAAGGCTGAGTCAACCTTAAACCAGTCAGGTTTGAGGGAATCAAACTTCTAACCACTGTGCCACCATAGCTCTTATATTGTTTATTATTGTTTGTTAAAGCCTTTTATGCAATTCTAGTCATCAAAGACTCCTGAAAAACATTTAGCAATTAGGAATTTCTTTAAATTAATTTTGCTACTGTTTACCAATCCATGACCAATCAAAATCAGAAAACTGACAACAGGAAGAAAAAGTTCTAATAATGAAAAAAACAGAAATATTAATTGGACTGTTGCTTTTCTAACTTGTTCACAAAAGATCTGGAATTAAGCATGAGCATTGAAGCGTCCAGGTTTGTTGATTACATTGAATTATTCATTGTTAAACAAGATCAAAGTAGCATGATCTTCCAACAGGCCCTTTAAAATGGGATTGGCAAATACAAAAATCCACTGAGCTTTATACAACTCAAAGGTACCAGTAACTGGCAAGTTTGTTGGGGATGGAAGGAACAATTAAGTAAAATGGAGCTGGCCTTTTAAGTTGCTGCCATGAAAAAAATAAATTTCTTACTGGAAAATATTAGCAAAGGAATCAAAATTAGAATTGCCTTTGAGATGATGTATGGGGACTGGGAAAGTCACACTCCATGTAAACTGTAAACACACTATCAGTTTCTAGATCAGGGGTGTCAAACTCACGTGGTCAAAGGAGCGTCACATGATGTATTGGAACTTTCCCCCCTTCGTTAATCTGGGTGTGATGTGGCCAGCATGTAACACATCTGACCCATGGGCCAGGAGTTTGACACCCCTGCTTTAGATGTTTGCTTAAAGGGACCATAGATTTAGAAAGCATTAATTAATTCCTATTAAATATTTACTATAAGATAGTGAAGAACTTGTGAGTGGTAACCAGAGGGGGGGGGTGCCAAAAAGTCAAGATGGTGGTCTTAGCTCATCACAAGCAGAAAGAGGAAGGGCTTTGGTCATATGGTCACAACAGCCATTTTTTAAAAATTTCCTTACTTACGTTAGTTTTGTAAAAGGAGGAATGGAGATTCTGTAATATTCCAGACATTTGAGGAGGTAGCACCTGAAGAAGAGCATAAACCACAGCAGGGTATGATGTAAATGAACAAACTTCAGTTAGAGGAAGGTAGGTTTTCTTTGCACTTCAGGAAAGAACTGAATGTTGAAATTAGAAAGTAAGGTCAGTTCAATATCAGACGAAATTTTCTCTAGTTGTGTTCAAGCAGACTTGAAGCAGGTTATTAAATAAATTCTCTAATTTGGAATTATGCATGGTTGGATTCAGTTGCTGAAATGGCTCCTTTGAATTGTATGACAATTCAATGCAATGGCTCCTTTGAATTGAATGACATTCCATATCATTCTTGTATGCTTCCCTTAGTCATCTGGTTGCACAATGTGGGAAAAGAATGCTGGACTGGAGGTGCCTTATCAGGTCATCATTATTAGAATCCTATTTAAAAAACACACAAAAGACATCTAAGATTAAGATTGTTAGCCTTTTTTTATAGTGGGAGGTGAGGTTGCTGATCTTATGTATTATTTTAAAATCATCTAATTGTATCTATTTTGATTCCATTCTCTCTATCGCTTGCAAGGAGGAGTATAAATAAAATGAAAACAAGGCAAACCTTGGTGGTATACAAAGCAAGGATATCCAGGGACTTAGCTGGCTTTGGATAGGGAAGTGCAATTAAGAGTCTGATTGCTGAATTCACCATTTGAATACCTGTTTCATGACTTGAAAGTGCCATTTGTTGCATTAATGGGATCACTAAAGCCTGAATTTCTTTAGAATTCAAATTATAGCTAATGTGATATCAAAACAGGCCTGACCTGACTAACAGTGGTCCTGGGAAACATTCCATGGTTATCATAATAATACAGGCCAAGTAGAGAGGCAAGAATAGGACTTGGGGAATGTGGTATCCCAGTTCAAAAGGTCCAGGTGGCCCAAGATTATAGCCTCTGATACAGTAGTGGTTTCAAAAAATTTTACTACCAGTTCTGTGGGTGTGGCTTGGTAGGCATGGCATGCTTGGTGGGCATGGCAGGGGAAGGATACTGTAAAATCTCCTTTCCCACCCCACTCCAAGGGAAGGATATTGTAAAATCTCCATTCCGTCCCCAATCCAGGGGAAGGTTACTGCAACTGGACTTAGGAGGCAGAGAATAGATGGGAGTGGGGCCAGTCAGAATTTTTACTACTGGTTCTCTGAACTACTCAAAATTTCCGCTACCGGTTCTCCAGAACTGGTCAGAACCTGCTGAAACCCACCTCTGCTCTGATAGGAGCAAAGTATTTATGAGAAATCATCCGTAATATAAAGAAATTCCATCAGCCTCCTAGTTGTGAAGAGTGTCCAACTCCAGCACTTCTGTGAAAGTAAAATGGGCACTTTTTCACCTCAAGGACCCATTTAATGCAATGAAAGGATTATTTGATCTGAAGAAATTAGGATGTCCTTGTCGGCTTCATTGTTAGATTTTTGTGCTTCTCTGCTTCCATCTAGAGGTCACCTCCACATTTGCTTCCCAGGTTTTAAAACCCACATATACTGTTTAAGCTCAGGCATTGTCAGGGGTGGGATTCAGCCAGTTTGGACTGGTTCGGGTAAACCAGTTTCTAAAATTTTGCTCAGTTCGGCAAACTGGCTAATCCCACCATTGGTTGACTCCACCCCACCAGTCCCTTACCCCTTACCACTCTGCCCCACCCTGCCCACCCCGACTCTTACAGCCACTCCTTTTCTTGCCTCGTCTGCTTTGGCCACTCACTTGCCATGCTAATTTTTTGGCCTGTTCATGGCCCTTTGTCGGCCCATTTATGATCCTCTTTCGGCCTGTTTTTGGCCCATTTTTTGCTCCTTTTTAGCCTCCTTCCTTCCTTCCTTCCTTCCTTCCTTCCTTCCTTCCTTCCTTCCTTCCTTCCTTCCTTCCTTCCTTCCTTCCTTCCTTCCTTTCCTGCCTTCAGCCCAGCTGCTCTCCAGCTCCTTTCCCACTTGCCTGCCTTCGACCCTGGCCTACCATGCGGCACTGCACCCCAGGTGCTATCTGGCTCCTTCGCCACTTGTCTGCCTTTGCCTGCCTTCGCTGCTTGTCTGGTAAGTTTTTCTTTTAAATTTGATTTATATGCCGCCCTTCTCCGGAGACTCAGCGTGGCTTACAATGCTTTAAGCAATAGCCTTCATACTTTTGTATATTTATACAAAGTCAGCTTATTGCCCCACAAACTAAGTCCTCAATTTACCTACCTTAGAAAGGATGGAAGGCTGAGTCAACCTTGAGCCTGGTGAGATTTGAACGTACAGTAATTGCATACAGCTGGTGTTTAATTACAATGCTTTAGTCTGCTGAGCTATCCAGACTCCTGTCATGTAGTGGGACAAAGGGGCTGGGTGGGGCCCTTCCTCCCCTCCCTTGTTTGGGCAGTTTTAGAAAGAAAGGGCTGGGAACATAAAGCCACAGGCCCCGCCTCACCTTGCCCACCCCAGCTGGTCCTGGTTGGACAGTGGTTTGGCTTTCCTGGCTGGCTGCCCCCCTGATCCTCACCTGCCCTTCCCTTCCTGCTGTAGCTAGTAGCAGAGAGGAAAACGAGCTAGGTTGAGCTGTCACTGCTCAGCCGTATCTCGTCCCCATCCAGACTCACCTTCCATGGCTGCCAGCAGAGAGGGCAGTGAGGGGCTGCAAAATTGCACCACCCGGATCACCCCTCTCCTGCCCAGGTGCCCATTCAGTCAGATTGTGGGAGTGCCTGGCCTCCCAGCCACCTACTGCCCTTTGGAACAGCAGCAGCAGGGAACACGGGATTTCCTGGCAGCAGGGAGGGAGAGGGAGAAGGGGCAGCTGCTAGCCGAGAGGGGAGAGTGTGAGGTTGGTGCTTCTGGGATGAGGGAGCCAGGAAGCATGTGGGTCCAGTTCACCTGGCCTCTCTTCCTCTCACAGCCGCATATTCTCCAACTGGGATGGATGGTAACTACGGTCTCAACATGTGTTGCCAGTGCTTCTGCTAGTACGCTGAGAACATCAGCTTCATTAAGATAAGGGCAAAGATGGCTATGTAAGCCCCAGCCATGTGCTTTTGATTGCCCACTGTCACCACTGGCTGACACCCCCTTCATTGTCCAGAGTTTCTTGGCAATGCCTATGACATCTCCTGGCTCTAATGGTCATGTGCAGGCTAGGGAAGTAAATCTGAAAACATGTGTGATGTTCTAATGTACAGAAGTTATAGTTAAATGTATGGCAGAAAGTGGACTCTGGGGGTGTGAGGTTGAATGTGTATAGTTTTAGAAGAGCGCTCTCTCTCTCTCTCTCTCTCTCTCTCCCCCATATATAGTACCTAATGTATCTTTTTCTATGCCTAAACACAGGCTATACCTGTGATGGCGAACCTATGGCATGGGTGCCACAGGTGGCACATGGAGCTGTATCAGTGGGCACGTAAGCTCAGGTCTGGCATGTATGTGTGTGTCAGTCAGCTGATTTTGGGGCCTTCTGGGCCTACTGGAAGTCAGCAAATGGGCCATTTCCGGCCTCTGGAGGGCCTCCAGGGTGGTGGGCAAGGCCATTTTTGCCTTCCCCAGGCTCCAAGAACACCTCTCGAGCCTGGGGAGGGTGAAAAATGGGCCTACTGGGTGTACCGTGCTATCTCATGCCAAAAACAAGGGGAGTGCAGGGAGTCGCACACACATGCACAGAGGGGCGGGGTGCATAGAATAACGGGTGTGGGCACACACGCACGCAACCCTCCCGTGCTCCCCCTGCTTTTGGCACGCGATGGCAAAATAGTTAGCCATGACTGCTCTATACTCTGCATATACACATATGGCATATTTACATAGGATTAAATAGTGTATTTTGGATGTTCAGTAGTAGTAAATAAATAGAGAGGGAAATTGTATATTGTTGAGGCTTTTTAGGTGAGTGGCTGGGAGGCTGGACTGGATATGATGAGTGACGTCGAGTTGGCCATGCCCATCCAATCACATGACCACCCAGCCATGCCTACCCAGCCAGTCATTAAGACAGAGAACCGGTTGTTGAATTATTTGAATCCCACCACTGGACATTATGCTTCAGAATATTACTATATGTGAAATATGAAACTAACTAACTGAGGTTACTCAATAATTCATAGCTAAGCAACTAATAAACCATAGCTAAGCTATTAATGACTCACTGCAGGATGAGTGTTATTCTCCATAAAACAAGATGAGGCACAGGCAATCAGCATGAAAAAAGCTGCAGCTACATATAGCCTATTGTTTGACAAATCCTGCTTTTTTCAGTCTTCAGTATCTTTTTCAATAGTGGTCAGCTTGATGTTTTTGAAAGGCCTACCATCAGGGCATAAAAGCAGTAGCAACTGCTATTTTGATAACCATTTAGGCTTTGAAATAGTAATGTTCTAGTTGCCCGGTTGTAATATACAATAGTCATGGATATATTTAAAATATGAGAATATGAGGCTACATATAGTCAGCAGAGAAGTGGTTTTGTACTAAAAAAAAAATCCATAGTTATCTTACTTTTTTAAACCTTGTTAGCATTTTCTCACAATTCAGGCAATTTTTTTTATCAACTTAGGGTTGACCCATTGGCTGCCATAGAATTGACCAAATGGCTTTTCACCTGAGCCTGACATTGTGAACTGAGAGAGAGTGGTCCAAAGCTATCCAGCCAGCTTTCTTGCTTAAGGTGAGGCTAGAACTCATGGTCTCCTGGTCTTAGTCTTCTGCCTTATCTGCTACTAACTTCTATCCAAGTCTTACTAGACAGTCAAAAACTTTGCTAATGCCTTCCCAATATGGAATCAAAGGGTTCACCATATTAGAGTCTAATGATATTGTTGCTTTATCTTTATGCACATATGAAAAATTAAGAAGTGAATGTTTGTAGGACACCTAGATCAAATTGCTCTCAAACATAATCAAAGCAATTTGATTTCATCAATAATTGAAAGAAACAGGAATAGTCCATAAAGTTTGTTTAAGAAGTCAGATTTGCACAGATGGCAGGACATGTCACAGTGAGACAACAGTCAGAAGGGCAGTGTGGCCACTGAGCTGACCAAGTGATGAACTCAACCACATGTCAAACCCTGAGGCAAGTCTGTGGTCACCAGCACAACAGCTGCCTTTGGACTTGGACAAGGAACCAGATGCTGTGTCTTGGAATTCGTCTTGATACAGGTTGGCATCTGGATCCCTGGACTGTCATGCCTGTTTGCAATTTGGCACAACAAGATAAACAAAAGCAGCTCTGGACTCTCCCTGCTTCTTTGGAAACTGCTGTGTTATAATTAAACAAATATTGTCCAATTATTTAACACAGTTAATATTTCTTAGACAAGAAAAGAAAAAGAAGGTGAATGTAAAATAATAATTTAAAAAGCCTATAAAGCTATTGTCTACAAAAAACAAGCAACCTGTCTTTATTCTAAAAGTTGGAACATTCATCTAATCTGGAAGCAGACTCTCCTCTACTAGATTAGATGAATACTTGATTTTTTAGAATAAGGACAGGGTGCTTGTTTTGATAAACATAGAGTCACTTTCCTGTCCTAGTGCCTGCAACTCCAAGCCACCCTATTCATCAATGGTAATCATAATGAATGGTGGGACTATTAATTCAGCTACAAGCACAGTGCTGTTCATTATTGGCTAAATCATTTGAATCAGTTCAGCTATTGTTAAAAAGACTATGAGATCTTATGTTTATTTCCTTGAAATTAGGCTCTCCTGATCTCAGAAAAAAGTTCCATTGAACTCAAGGTAAATTTCATATGGGATAGCAAATAAAGTTTTTTTCTAAACAACCTGGATGAATTTATATAAAATGCAGAGACACTGAGATGCAAATCTGCAATGAATGAATGAATGAATGAATGAATGAATGAATGAATGAATGAATGAATGACATGCTAAGAAAATTCCAGCTTTTGGGCAGCTGCTAGAGACTACAAACACTATACCCCTCCCCCCCCCAGTTGCTGCATCATCTTTTACCAATTATTGGTTCCCATCCCTTACCCTGCAATTCATCCTGCTCCTGGCATCCTGATTGAGCTCTTCTAACAAGGCATCCCAGGTTTCAGTACCTGAGCATCAGTTTCCCAGCATCACCCAAACTTCTAATTCAATACAACGCAGAACACATAAAGGGAAAAAAATATTTTGCTAATACCTTCTTTAGGAAGGAGCCAATGGCAAACTACCGTTGAAACTACTTCTGAAAAATGAAAAAAATTGCAGGGACTTATCCAGGCAGTCTCTAAGTTTCAGACACAATTGAACAGAAGAAAAAACAAAATCTTAGCAACACATCCCACATTCAATAATTATTCAAATGGAGAGAAATGTAAGGGCTTGTTTAAACCTGGAGATTGGATGGGAATTAGAAAGCAGGAGTTTGTTGCAAAGAAAACCAAGCCATTCAATTTTTGTTTTTTAACAGAATTTGTGGAAGTGACTATTTTTTGTGTATATGTTAACATGTCCAGGGCTAATTAAGAAGAATTGAAAAGTTTGCTTGTAGAAGGGTTCTCAATGAAAATTCCATTAAAGCCAGTTTGGTGTAATAGTTAAGGTTCCAGGCTAGAAAACATGAGTTCAAGTCCTGCCTTAACCATGAAAGCCAACTGGGTGTCCTTGGGCCAGTCACCTTCTCTCAGTCCAACTCATTTTACAAGGTTTTTGTTATGGAAAAAAATAAGAGGAGTAAAGAGTGTTGGATGTGTTTGTCACTTTGTATTATTTGTAAAAATAAAAAAATGGAATACAAAATGTAAATAATTAATTCTGAAGAGCACTGATAAATTTTCTGGTAAACCTAGTGAATTACCTGACTTTGTTCTTTAAAATAATGAAGAAATAAATTCCTATTTCTTGTCAATTCTAAACATATGATTCCAATATTTCACAGAAAATTGGGCATATTTGCACTCATTTATTGCTATGCTTGAAACACACAGAGACACATACTGGAGTCTTTCACAACATTTAAGTTGGAGAAAACAGGAGAATTCTTATAATTGTTGGCTCTAATGATGTTACAGGTGCATTGGGTCTTGAATGTGCCAGAGTTGTAATATCACAGATACTGGAAGAATGTGTGATTTGAGTTCAGCAGAAGAAACAAAATGCAGCAGAAACAAGGAAAATCTACCATTTTTATGCAAGAAAACAAACTGCTCATAAATTACCAATTGATGTTAAACCTGAAGTTTTCTGAGCAAGAGAATAAGCTGCATTCATCTAACACTAAGCAATATAATACAACCCAGAGGCATTTCACCCTAGTTAAATACCAGATGCATTAAAGGCCATTGCTAACAGCTATGATGAATGTCACTTGGATGCAGTCTTATTGCTGGCCAGGTGCTATGAGTGAAATACGTCAGCCCTTCATTAAGGTCAGCCTAGATTTGGAATGGTTCATCTACGGGGTTTGGCTGGAGGCACCCTTGGGAGTACAGGAGCTGGAAAATCTCTTTGGTGCAAAGTGGGTTGGAAGAACAGGTCTTAAGAGTGGCAGAGAAGAGTCATTGTCCATCTTTGTGTTCATAAGCTAAAAAGAACAATTTGCCAGCAAAGGAATAAAGTGCAGTGGCATGTTTAGTAAGGTACAAAAGAAATTTGAAGTAACCTACATATCTTCTTGGCATAAGTAGGTATGATACTATAACACTATTTCATAAATCACCAATGTTATATTCTCCTCTGGATGGATCTTGGATCCACAAGAGCCACTTTTTGTCATAACACTCAAACGAACAAAACTATCCATTCATCTATCTTCAGTTTATGGTTCTTGGCAAGCTGGACTGCCATTCTATACATGACAAAAATAATTAGCTCCAAATATTAGAGTAATTATGAATTTCAGGGTTACACTATTAAGGTACATATTGTGGGAGCAAAATTGAACATAAATAAATTGTGCAGATTTCAAGACAGAATTTCAGCAGGATTTAACTCTTCTATTGAAATTATAGAAGTGGGTGGATGTTACCTTAAGTTTCCCAGGAAGTTTTCTGACATCCCAGCTTATCTTTTTCTTTTTTCTGTATAACTGGATACTCTTCCTAATCAGCACCACTGCAGTCTCCTACACTGTTTATGTTCCAATAATGTTTCTATGGTCTATTTGTAGTCTGTACCCAATGTAGTAAGGAAAATTAATGCTGAATGCTGTTATTTCACTTTGCAACATACCAACTTCCCAATTCTTCTTTTAATTGTTACAAATATGGAAAGTCATGAAGGACCTACTGTAATATGCAATCATCTGGAGACAGGAATTGCACTGCCTACTCTTGAATTGCAGAACTGTTGAACTGTAGAATAGATCTAATTCCAGACATGAATTTATAGAAGATGCAAGTTCCGCATTATAAAATGTGGTTTGAGCTGGCAAAGTCAGTAGTTTGTGATTAGCTAGGTCCTCTGCCTGGCCAGCCATATTTCATTTTGACTATTCTTTGCCTTCTCTTGCTTATGAATATAATTCTCTGGAAGCAACTTTTGTCTTTCAGGAGGAAGGATAACCAGTAGGTAACAGAAAGAGGCCTCTGATGTCTTTGCTCTGGGAGTTTGTGATGGCGCCTTATTCTCTTGAAAGAGCTGTATTTCCCTGCTGGCTGGAAGTGCTTTTTCCTAGTACCTCAGCAATGTAGCCTCCAAGCTAAATAAGTACAATATGCTATGTTAGACTATCTTTAGTGGTTTCTGGAAATACATATTAATGCAGAATGTACCCACCAGTTGCTTCCAGAAACAGGCCACAGGGAACATCATGCACTGGTGTTAAAGCACTTGCTCTGACTTACATGCTGTTGTTTTTGCGCATAATTCAAAGTGTTGTGCTGTCATTTTTAATTAAGCTATAAAAAAACTGCTTGCCTCAGCCCAGCTTGCCTTATCAGCTTTTTCTTTTACTGAAATATTCAAAAGATTCACTTATTGCATTTCCTATTCAAAATAGGAATATGAGGAAAAAGGAATGAGTCTAGCCTGAGTGAAAAGAGCTGGGCACTCTGGAAGCAGCTTGAAAAACCATAAATTATTGATTCACATGTTAATTATTGTAACAATGTTAAATACATTATAGTTAGGAACAGTAATGGGGTGAGGCATCTAAAGTTTCTCTCTTCTCATATGGCAAAACACTTGGCTGGCTTAGATTTTATGTGCGAATGCATGATTATGAGATGTTACAGAGTAGCAAAATGACTGGGTATAGTCCTGGACTTATAAAGGCAATCGTTTTTGGGAAAAGTCCAAATGACATTTGTTAGATGAATTCCCAGCTTACAGCTCCTACCTTTGTCAGATGAATTCACAACTCCCTTCTTCAAGTTCTGATAAAGGAAAAGCCAGGTGGATAAGAACTTTCAATCAATTTAGCCTTCAAATTTACTAAATAAATATTACTGAGCAATAGATGATGACCATCAGTTGGAAATTCCTATAGATATCAAGAGTTTAAATTTAGATATCTTATATTGTCATTTCTGTTATGTTCTGTAATTGTATGCCTAGGTGACTAATTTTATTAATTTGGAAATTAACATATATGTTGTGTGTTTTCAAATATTTTTTTAAAAAATGAATACGTTTCATTTATTCAGATAATAAATATGAAGATTCAGCACTGAGTTAAATCATACAACACACACACATACACTTTGGACTGACACCATATTAGACAAGGAAATTAGGTTAAAATGATAATTTAATTGAATGAATACCTTTGATTGTTTTATTAAGGAATATCCAATATTGTATGTTGACATTATTAACTTTCTGAAAAACTCTTGATATGCAGTTAGAGATAAATATTTTCAAAAATGTTAATATAAAAGCAGCAGCTTCATAATCTCGAATTTAGATGTAGATTTTTTTGGAGTTTGTAACTTTAAATGTATCTGTAGTAAAGATTTGGAGTTAGGACTGAAATAAGTTTGATAAAGAATTGCAAACCCATTTACTGGGCCTGATGTTTCCCTTAATGGAACGAACAATTTTACATGGCAGAATGAGGCATTGAGCAATGTTTTCTGTTCACCTAACTAGCATCATTTTTTAAATTCACAGCTCAACAATTGCTTTTGGTAGCAGCAGTTCGCCAGATGGCTTAGGTTTTGATAAGATAAAAGAGTCAGTTTCCTCTGCAATTAGAGGTACTTCATATAATGTATTTAAAAGGATATTACAATTAAAGCCACTTCTGCCTAACTGGGTACTTTCCCTATATGTTAGATGTGAAATCGCACAATTTCTTCCCTCATTGGGAATTATGAGAATTAAAGTCAAACATATCTGAAAATAAGAAGGACGCTTTACGTGGTTCTGTATTTTTACCTTTTAATTGCATAGCTTCAGTGCGATCCATATTACTCTTCTCCAAATAAGTGCAGTATTCCACATATTAGACCCTAAAATCAGAACAGACATTTCTGGGATTTTTTCTTTTAATTTGTATGTCTGCCTATGATCTGGTAATATCATATAAAATTTCTTAGTACAAACCATCTCTAATGGCTTGATTATGGAAGATAACAAACCTCTTCAATTCTTTTATAACCAGAGGAGAGGAAGAAAGCAATGGGATAATCCCATGATGGCGAACCTATGGCATGCTTGCCAAAAGTGGTACACAGAGCCATCTCTCCGGGCACACCAGCCATCGCCTGTTGCTCTTCTGGGTTCCAGCGCACACATGCGTGCTGACCAGCTGGTTTTCATACATGCAGGAGTGCTGGAAACTGGAAGCCAGGGAGCTGCTCTTCTGGTTTCTGGTGTTCCCCTGCATGTGTGTGCATGCTCCCGTATTGGCACTCAGTGACAAAAAGGTTCACCAATACTGCGATAATCCTTCCAAACTCCATTTATTGGGTTTCATAACTATGGATTTTGATAATTAATTCTATCCCACTCCACAGCTCTGATTAATTTGTTGTACCACCCCTGAAAACTGTGTTTCAATAGGGATATGAAACACACAGATGCAAGAGAGAGAGAGAGAGAGAGAGAGAGAGAGAGAGAGAGAGAGAGAGAGAGAGAGAGAATTGACCCCCACCTTTTCCTTGACTTTCTAAGTGTGAAAGAAAGCTACCAACCTTCCACTTCTTATAAATGTCACATTAAACCCTATTGCTGTCAGGCCTAATGGAAATTTACAGGCCCAATAGTCCTTGAATTAACTGAAGAACTGTCAGGCTTTGTTATTTCCAGTGGGCTCTGACAATTTTGTCTTAACAAAATAGAGTGTCAGTCCATTTTCCCTTGATGGCTGGAAAGTAACACAACATCTACATTTCTCCACTGAGGCAGTGGAGTTTTTGCAACTGCTATGGTCAGTTAGCATTTCCTGCCAAAATCAGAAAGACTAAACTTCCCTGCTTGTGAAGTATTAAAAGACAAATGAAGAAAGACAATAATAAAGCTTCTTAATTAAATAAATAAAGGGCCTGCAAGCAACCATATAGTATAGTTTAATTTTCAAATTGACTATCTTGGCCAACAACCTTTCTGGTATGTTATATTCATGAAGATACTCCAAAAGGAGATCCATAAGCTTTTTTCTTCCTCTTGAATGGCTTCCCTAACCTGGCATCTTCCAGATGTATAGGGACTGCAATTCCCGGAAGTTTCAACTTTTGGCCATTATGGCTAGGAATTCTAAAAACTGTATTCCTACCACATCTGGAGGGTATCAGCTTGGAAAAAATGGAACCATGACAGATAGGCAAGTGAAGCGCTTCTGCACCTGTTTTTATTCTTTTTTAATCCACTCATTTGTTATTTTTGCGGTTCTCTTCACTCAGTAGAAATGTTTGCCAAGTAGGTTTGTCTAAGACTTCAGAATTTTTAAAATTATTTGGTGCAAACTGATGGTAGAATTCAACACAATGTTCTCTCAGTTTATTAGTATATTTTAAGACACAATGTCATTTACATTTTACAGTGGAAACATTCTATTCTCATCTTTTGTTAGAAACCTGCAGAATAGCATCACAGAAAGCTCAAGCTCTTGTTTTGCATCAAAATATTTACTGCCAGGGCTGCCATTTCACTATGCTACACATTGCCTGCTGACAGTCTGCGATAAGGGGAGAATTAGCATGAGGAATCAAAACCATGCATTATGTGTGAGAATTTCTGGCAGTTAGTTCAAAGGTCATGCAAAGGAATGCAGAACCAGCCCGTCTGATAAGATAGGAGCCTTTACCCAAACAATTTGCTAGCACCTATTTGGACACTTTTTGAAAACCAGGGCAATGGATGAAACTAAAGGGAAGTCAACCATATGCTTTGGGCATGAAAACCCGAGATTCAGCTTTGCTCCTTCTGTAACCACTTGGCTTTAGTGAAGAGCCTTGGTGGCGCAGCAGAATAAAGTGCTGTTAAGTAGCACCAGCTGCCTGCAATTACTGCAAGTTCAAATCTCTCCAGTCTCAAGGTTGACTCAGCCTTCCATCCTTTTGAGGTAGATAAAATGAGGACCCGGATTGTGAATAGTCAATAAACTGACTATGTATGTATGTATGTATGTATGTATGTGTATATATATATGTGTGTGTGTGTGTGTAGGTCTTTGGTTATTTGGATCTTCTCCCGCGTAAAATTGGAAGTGTCTCGGCGACGTTTCGATGAAGTCTCATTCATCATCTTCAGGCTGATGTTCTTGGCTTCGTGCTTCCAGGAGCAATGTGAGATCGCAGCTGTCTCTTCCTTTTAACTGCTAGTGGGGGTGTGAGCTGATTGGGTGGGAGCTTGGCTGTGTTCTGATTGGGTGGAGGTGTGTTCTGATTGGTTAGGGGCTTGGCTGTGCTCTGATTGGATGAGGGGTTGGTTGTGCTCTGATTGCCTGGGGGTGTGTTCTGTTTGGGTGGGGGCTTGGTTGTGATCGGCTTAGTCTGAGTTGCAGGGGGTTTTGAGCTGGTGAGCTGTGTTGTTGTTGTTTGGCTTCGTGTTTGTGGCCGTGCGAGCTCTTCATGGTGAGTATCAGTCTGCTTCATGTATGGATTGGAGGGGTTTAAAGTGGCTAATGATGCAGCTGTGGTTTGGCTTCTGGTCCTTGGTCATGCCTCATTATCAGTGTAGGTTTGAGTCTGCTTTCTGCGTGGATGTGTGGTGGTGACATCCTGTGTGGCTCTCGTGAGTGTGGGTCTGGTGTCATTCGTCATGTTAGGGACTCGTTTGTCAATAAGGGCAGGTTTCCAAATGGCTGGTAGGTGGGAGGTATCGTCTTGTTTGTTCATGGTGTGTGGGCGTTTTTCTATCTCGATGGCTTCTCTGATTATTCTGTTGTTAAAGAGTTCAGTTTTGGCGATAGTTCTGGTCTTTTTAAAGTCAATTTCAAAATTTCACACCCCCACTGGCATTTAAAAGGAAGAGACAGCTGCTATCTCACATTGCTCCTGGAAGCACGAAGCCAAGAACACTAGCCTGAAGATGACGAATGAGACTTCGTCGAAACTTCATCAAAACGTCGCCAAGACACTTCCAATTTTATGTGGGAGAAGACGTAAAGCACGAAGCAGTTAAAAGGAAGAGACGTAAAGCACGAAGCAGTTAAAAGGAAGAGACAGCTGCGATCTCACATTGTTCCTGGAAGCGCGAAGCGGGAGAAGACCCGAATAACCAAAGACCTACATACAAACACCCGCGAAAACCTCAGAAAACATATTTCTGAGGTTTTCGCGGGTGTTTGTATGTAGGTCTTTGGTTATTCGGGCCTTCTCCCACGTAAAATTGGAAGTGTCTTGGCAAACTTTGCTCCTGGAAGCACGAAGCCAAGAACACCAGCCTGAAGATGACGAATGAGACTTCATCGAAACGTCACCAAGACACTTCCAATTTTACGTGGGAGAAGACTCGAATAAACAAAGACCTACGTATATATATAATCAGTACAGAAGAAAGAACACACATCATCATTAGTACAACACATAAATGCCACAGGACATAATATTAACTTTAATAACACAAAAACACTTGCAAAAATAGAACATCTCAATGGCAGAATAATCAGAGAGGCCATTGAAATAGAGAAAAGACCATATTGTATGAATAAACGTGATGACACTTCCCGTCTGCCTTCTATTTGGAAATCTGCTCTCATAGATAGACGAATCTTAACACAAAATATAAACCATAGATCAAAGGTTCATCAAAAAGCCTGTGTTGCCACCATTTCCAACATAACTTATCCATCAACCCACAACCCAGCAACAGTACTTCCACCCAATCAAAATATAACTACGTCATCAGCCAATCAAAATAAAAAAACACTGTCAACCAATCAGAATACACATTTGCCTCTTTTCATAGAAAAACGTCAGTTAAGATCACACAGTTTGCCCATAAGCACCAAACCGAGAACATCAGCCAGAAGATGATGAATGTGATTTTATTTATTTATTTATTTATTTATTAAATTTATATACCGCCCTTCTCCTAGTGGACTCAGGGCGGTGTACAGCCAAGAATAAAAAGCACTCCAATACAAAATTTAAAATATTAATAAAAGAATTAAATAATTTTGGCCCAATAAATTTAAAAAACCCAATAGGCAATTAAAATTTAAAACCCATAAAACTTTAAGCTTAAAAAAAGAGGGGGGGTTACGCCAGCCCAGCTTGACAAAATAAAAAACTTTTATCAAAACGTTGCTACTATCCTTCTAAAGATATGTTTACAATTACATGGAAAGAAACCCGAGATATTACCTGTACACACACACACACACACACACACACACACACACACACATATAAAACACTGCTTGGGGGGCCCGAAAGCCCTACTAAGCAGGTATATACAAAAGTATGAAGACTATTGCTTAACACATTGTAAGCTGCCTGAGTCTCCGGAGAAAGGCGGCATATAAATTGAACCAAGAAAGAAAGAAAGAAAGAAAGAAAGAAAGAAAGAAAGAAAGAAAGAAAGAAAGAAAGAAAGAAAGAAAGAAAGAAAGAAAGAAAGAAAGAAAGAAAGTGTCCTTTTGGTTAACCATGGGCCTGAGAGTCTTTTTTCCCCCTAACTGACCCAGTTGGCACGGCTGACATTTACTTATTCAATTTTTTTATCTTTATATAGATAGTCCTCAACTTGCAACCATTTGTTTAGTGACCATTCAAAGTTACAACAGTCAGGTGATCACAATTCAGACACTTGGCAACTGGTATCTTTTTATGACAGTTGCAGTGTCCTAGGGTCATTTGATCACTTTTTAAGAACTTATGACAAGAAAAGTCAATGAGAAAGCCAGTTTCACTTAACAATTGTGAATTAATAATTGCAGTGATTCATTTAATAAATGTGGAAAGAAATGTTGTCAATGGGACAAAACTCACTTAACAACCATCTTGCTTAGTAACAAAAACTTTGTACTCAATTATGTCGAGGACTATCTGTAAGACACTGATTATCACCTTTAAAGCCTTCATGGCTTGGGGCAGATTATCTAAAGAACTGTCTTGCCTCAGTCATTTCTACCCCTCCTATTCAATGCAGACGGTGGACATGTTACGGGTTCTGAAATTTTGGCTAGCACAAACCAGGAGACATGGCTTCTCTGCTGTAGTCCCTCCCCCTGGAACATTCTCCCTTCAGTTATTAGAATGACCATAACTCTGCAGCCTTTCGTAAAAGCACAAAGACTTGGTTGCCTATCTGGGCCTTGGGCCTTGAGCATTATGGGCTTTATTTCTTGGCTGTACTAATATTCACAGCAATAGTTCTATTCATTGACTATATATTTACTTTGTATTGTTTTAAATTTGTTTTTACATTTTATGATGTACACTGTCAAGAATCAATTTGGCAGGTATAGAATCAAATAAATAAATTCATACATAAAATAGTTCAGTAGTGGGAAAGAAAAAGAAACCATTTACCTAATGCTGATTCTGTACAATTGATTGATGATAAATTTGTCAATTCCAATGATATTCAAGTGGTACTCCAGTTGTTTTGAGATTGCATCCAAGTTGCCTATACCTATTGGTACTACACCTTTGCTTTCTTTTATCACAGCAGCAGTAGCTTATTTCTGTTTGCATATTATTTCTCCAATTCTTTCTCTTCTATTCTGTGGTCTCCAGATACTGCCACATCCACTATAAAGATTTTTTTGTCTTTCTTATTGATAGTTGTTAAGTCTGAGGTGGTATTGACAAATTTACCATCAGTCAATTGCAAAAAGCAGCTTTACTTAGAATAGCTTATATCTTATGATGATTCTGTAACATGATCAAACATCTATATGTGCCTATTCCAGGTCTTTTGGAAACCTTAATAGATTGACAAAAATGCCAAACCTAGTTTGAATATCTGGCTGATTATTTGATGAACCATAGTAAAAAATAAACAAAGAGGGGACGTCTTCTGGCAGACCTTCAAAAACCTAATCTTTTAAAAATCCTAATGTCTAATTGTGTTGCCTACCTGCCAGTTGGGTCAATAACTATACTGCTTATTAACCATCAAAATACAAAACTAGGAGATTTATCATTAAATTATGTTCACCTGTTTCTCAGGTGGATAGATGACCTAACGTAATGTGCCTGTTCTCTCAATTCAGTATTCCAGTTAATTGGCCAAGCCAGTGGTGTGTGTGTATGTATATGTGTGTGTGCGTGCGTCCATGTGTGCATGCTAAATCCCTACGCAGTGGTTGAAATTCTCATTGTAAAGTGTCTTCTTCTGATTGATGTTGCCTTCCATAGGTGTTCATATGCTGTTTCCACAAAGAACAGGGACAAATTATCTCTATCAAAAGAAGTAGCTATAATTTGGATTTCCTAGCATAAAAGCAGCCAGATCTACGAACTGATACAATGTATTATTGCAAAAAAATTAACATGATTTCTCATGCTGAGAGAGCTCCAACTCCCAGGCTGTGGATCAGTACCGGGAAGCAGGCGGCGCAAGGGCTGGCAAGTGTGTGAAACTTCATTTGTGTGTGTATTGCATGCACAAAACCATCCCCTCCCCCAATATCACTGCTACTTGTACATGGAACCAAAAAGTTTGGCAGCTGCTGCTCTATCATATCTAATTATCAGTAAACTATATATCTGTATTGTTCTATTATATATGATTGGAAAAGAGAAATTGAGAGCCAGAAGTATCTTCATTACTATATAATTCTTCCTTTCTCATTCACACTTAGAATCCATTATGACTGTTAGAATTTACTTATTCTTAACATGGTGGTAGAAATGAAGTTTATATTTCTTCTCAGCTGCATTAAGTGCACCATTTATTATACTATTAAACAAGTTCAACTTACTAAATAAAGATTCAGTTTACACCTTTAGCACAAGGTTAATCAAGGTAATCTGAAAAAAAGATAGGTCATAAAGGAATCAATACTTTATAAATAATAATTCCTAGGACAGGATGGAGATATCATACTAGCCAAATCCTTCCTTACTAATAATGGCATGGTATTTTACATAATCCTAGACAAAAAGTATTTATGTGTTCTGTATGTCCAGGTAAAAATTATTTCCATTATGTGGAAGGAGAGTGGGACTGTAAAAAAAAGTCTTTATCCCATTATACACTACCCATTGAACAGGGAAAGAGAGGAAAGTGAAATCCAGAATCCCTGCTGCAGTATGGAAACAATTCAAGAGTAGGAAACTAATAAACAAGCAGCACCAGAAGGCTTTTATACAGAAGCATCTAATGGCTGGAGATGAATAATAGGACCACTTTCCCAGTAACTGCATTTGGAGACAGAAATGCTGAGACTGTACCTTTATGTATTACTTTAGCCATTTAGCTACCTTTGGTATCTGTAGCAAATCTCTTTCTTTGTTACACTTTCACATTCTCAGTTTTTCACTCACTGTAACATTATTTCTTGCTTCTTTCTCTACACAGATGTTCCTTGACACTTGTTTTGGATTTTACATCTGATATTGTTTGTAGTTTTCCTTGACTTAACCTGATGTGTGGCCTGAGCTTTCTAACCAGCTTTTTCAATTTCCCATGAATTTATAATATGTTCACAAATTTAATCCTACCATCTCAAAGTGGTGGTAAAAACTATCTGTCATAAATATTTTGCACACACCTCTTCTGCCAACACAGCAGCAACATTTGCTCTGTATTTACATCAGAGTGAGATATTTTGACCCTACAGATGCTTTAGAACTAATACAGAGAAGATGAGACTTATACTATGTAGACTAACTTGGTACAATACCACATATGGAGAATGGACAAAGGCAGAGAAAGCTCTTAGCATTTATATTCCTGGTCTTATTTTTTGAATGTTTGCTAGTTTGAATCTAAAGATTAGCAAATATATTAAATTCTACCTAGATATTATGGTAATTATTCTCACATTTGACTATGGGGTGTTCAACATCAAGTTAATAGATGTTGAAGATAACATCAGAGAGAAAATTTTTTCATCCTTTCAGCTAAATAGAATGCTGTATTATTATTCTCAAACTGATTTAGACATATAATTTTAAGTACAAGTTTCTCTGCCTACATGTTCCATATGCTTTCCATTTCTACATCATGTTAATAGGGTTAATTTTCCAAAATGAAGAATTGGGATAGAAAAAAAACACATTAAAACACATTAAAAGCATCTTTTATTATTTATTTATTGTTATTTTCTTCTTCTTTTTTTGCATTTCAAAGTGAGTTACAAAAACAAAACACAATTTAAAAGATGGGCCGTATTTTAAAACAGCTGTTGGGAAAAGCAGCAGGATAAAAACCAACTAGTTATGGTAATCCATGTATATAAGAAATAATTAAATAGTAAGCTCTTTTTAAGAAAGAATTTTTTTTGTCTAGAAACAATAAGGGTGGGCTACCTTACCTAGGGAAGATTTGGTCACCTCTATAAAATGATCCAGTCTCACATTTATCATCATATCTCATATAAAACTTGGACAGATATTAGAGTCTTCAGTAGTGGCATCATATATAAAAAAAGACAATTCTTTATTCTTGAGAAAGGTATTCAACCTTTCAACAGATCAAACATGCTGTTTAATTGTATACAATAAATTCTAAACTGAAGCCAGAAACAAGTAGGAAAACAGTGCAGATGATGTAAGATCAAATCAATTTTTTTGGTCATCAGTCTCAGGTATCACTTAGGTTACATTGCAGTAGTGAGTAACAGTGAGATAGGCAGAAAGTAAAGCCAGAAGGAATTAGGTTTCTAAGTATATTTTATCTAGGAAAGTCCATTGCGTGGTATTAGCTGGAGCTCATAAAAGGTGTTTAGCCACTGCCATCTCTTACACATCAAGTTCCTGTTCCATAAATATCCCCAAGATATTCTTCATGGAAAGAGCAATTTTATCCAGAATAAGACAAAAATCTTTTTTTAGATATTAAAACAAGATATTTTTTAGATTAGAGCTGTTGATTAATCTCCGTTACACCTCCATTGTATTTTACTTGTTTGTCCATCAGTTCTATAACTAGCCTCAAATATCACTTTATCATTTTTACTACTAGCTGGTTCCATTTGTCTTTCATTGTTCAATGTTTAGATGTGTTGATGTTCAGAATACAAATTATTTAAACATGTTCTGAAACCAGGCTAGGCAATATCTCTACTTTAGGAGGTACAAGAATTCTGCAGCAAGTAACTGCAGAAACACCTACCTGCTATCAGTAACATACCAAGATTACAAACAGAAGAATGCTCTTCCAGGCATGAATGTTATAGGCAATCCTCAATTTATGACCACAATTGAGCCCAAAATTTTTGTGGTTAAGTGAGAAATTTGTTAAGTGAGTTTTGCCCATTTTAAGATTTTTCTTGCCACAGTTGCTAAGTGAATCATTGCAATTGTTAAGTTAGTTACAAAGATGTTATGTGAAGCTAGTTTCTCCATTGACTTTGTTTGTCGGAAGGTCACAAAAGAGGATTGTGTGGCCCTGGAACTCTGTAACTGTCATAAATATGAGTCAGTTGCCAAGTGTCTGAAATTTGATCACATGACCCTGGGTCATAAGTGTGAAAAATGGCAAGGTTGTAAGTGTGAAAAATGGTCAACTTTTTTTTCAGTACAGTTGTAACTTTGAATGGTCACTAAATGAACTGTTGTAAGTTGAAGACTACCTGTATTGAAAAGCACAGACAATGGCAGAACTTGTAGAGCCAGCATTTCCTGCATTTTTTCCAAATTGGCTGGGTTTGCGATCTCTGTATAATATTAGAGTTTTTATTGAAACTTCTGGCAGCAGAGTTTCATACCCAACATCATAAGCTACAGATATGTGCAGATAAGTGCATAAATTCTACATTAATGCAGGTGTGTGCATGAATTCTAGAATTTGTTTATTCATTGATGTGATTGTTTGATTATTAGTATCAAATTTTACTCTAATCAGTGCTTTGGCATGAGCACCTATTTCCAGTGGTGGGATTCAAGTAATTTAACAACCGGGTCTCTGCCCTAATGATTTCTTCCAACAACCAGTTTGCCAAACTGCTTAGAAAGTTAATAACCGGTTCACCCGAGGTGGTGCAAAATGGCTGAATCCCACCACTGCCTATTTCTGCCCTCACTGAACTGCCTAATGGCATTCTCTCCCAGTGGTCTTCACTTTAGAGGACCTAGTCTAGTTTTTAGAACTACTCTAAAAACATTCAGTTTTCAAAATTTAGTTCCTGGAACAATGTCCATCAGCAACTTGCCAACTTTAACAGTACAGTATTCCATTCCTTTGCTGGATTTTGCATGTTCAACCTTGGGTTTTGTTTACAGTCAGTCTTATACTGTGGACTTAACTTCATGCTGACTTCAAAAAGCTTAGTTGAGCCAGGTTAACAGCTTCCAAATAGTTTGCTGGGACCTAGCCTATGTAATTCTTCTCAAGGCTTTATGTCTGTGGGGTGGAAAGCATAAAGCCTCTTCCCTCTCTTGCTTATTTTCTAGGATTAGTTTGACCTGTCCCACCTCTGGCAAAGTATTTAGACATCTAGAAGCTTACCAGGGATGTTGTCAGAAAGAGATCATGGGAAAAATCAATACTGCAAATTCTGTTCACGGAAAGATGGATCATCATGATGGTAGTTAAAGAATACAAGTGCAATGTGAGAAAATCCTTTGCAGGATGAAGTCAGACTTGAAGGCCGAGCAGAAACTTCTACAGCCAGTGAAAGCATAATGCTGTCTATCAGACAAGGGGAAAAAATAAATAGAGAGGTTGTTAAAAATACTTAGGAGAGTTTTGGGCCAATAGGCAGCAAAAGATTATATCAAATAAAGACCCATGTAAGACATAGGTGGACAACCTGAAGCACTAAAATATATGCCACCCAATTGATTTTATTTCATATCATTTACTTGCTATAGCTTTCGGAGCTCCTTCAATCCACTACTGTGGAAAATTAGCAACATATTCTTGCCACAAAAATTGCAAGGATTAAAATAGACTTGACATTTAAAATAAAAGACAGGGAATACCCTCCAACTTCTCTTCCAACTCATATCCTGGTGCTCTTTGTTCACTTTTCATTGTCACCCTTTCCAGTAAGGACCTTGACTTGTTAACTTGGCTTTTAGTTACTAAATTGATTGCCAATTCCTGGTCTAAGGATTAAAACTGGTATTAGTGGCATTATCATGAAGTGAATTATTTTGAGACTCAAAGCCTTGATAGAAACACTTTTCAGTTCAGGCCACAGGTTTCAGTGAACAATTCTATGAATTGGCCATGTCCTTGTCTCCTTCATAGTGACTTCCTGTCTGAAAATATTAAGCTAAGTCCTAAGGACCCTTTTCTTAAGAAACAGTCAGCCACTTTATTTCTTTTACGGACTCTCGTTCTCCCCAATTCCCAAATCATTTTAAACAACAGCTTCCAGTAAACAGTACACAATGCCAGAATGAAGCATTTGCTTTAGCAACATGTTGATGGGAGACAGGTAACATCTTTATGCCCAGGAGATATCTGCCCAAGAAGAAATTGTTTAAACTTAACACATCTCCTAAAAGGTCCTTACAGACTACAACCATGAAGGAAGTCTGATCCTCTTACTCCTTTCATCCACCCAACCTTCTCCAGCATGGGTACCAGATTTAAATACTGAACTGCAGAAGGCTCAGGGCTGACCCTTGAGTGCACTTGGATTTTACAAACTGTCACATGGTGAGATAGTGATGGGTTTTGATGCTGTCACCTTTTCAGTCAGTCCAGATGAACTAGAATCACCATTTCAGTTATATCATAGCTTGCGGGCGAGAACATGTCACCCTCTTTATTTCCAGCTCAGAACAAGCTGCTTAGGCAGATGCTAACTGTGGTCCTCCCTGCCATGTTCTGTAGAGTGGCCTTTGTCTGGGTTAATTGAGCCCCCACTCCATTTAATAGGCTGTTGAAGCCTTATTGAAACGGAGCTAGTGCCGCAGGTTAAATACATTGCCGTGCTCCTGTTAATCCCCTCATTAACGGAGTTGTAAAGCTTGTTGAGAGCTGTGAGCTTGCATATATTAAAGAAGAGTTCTTTACTAGAATGCTATCAATAAAATGACAAAACCAGTTTGCAAATAGTGAAATCAACAATGACAGTGAGCTACATGTTTTAGAAGAAATAAACATCTTAATAACAGGTAACTCTTATTTTCATAGTGGTAGAATTAAAGAAAAGGTACCTGAAGATCATGAGTGTTGTTGTTGTTATTGTTGTTGTTGTTATATTTTATTATTATTTTTTTATTGGTTGGAGATACAGTAAAGATAATAAATAAAAAGGTCGGGTAGTTGAAATGAAAGAGCAAGCAGAGGAGAAATCTATTATTTCTTCCTGATTGCATTCTGGTCAATGAGCCATTTGGTTAGCACCACACTTACAAGAAGCACCGAAAGCAAATGCATGTTTCAAACAAAACCTGAGAGAATGTGAGATGCAAGAATCCTTAGAGATTAGAAAAAGCCAAATACAGGAATGGTGGATTGAAATACTTGAGATACTAAAGGAAAAAAAAATCACTAATGATTCACCAATAGGTGGAGTAGAAGAAACTACACAGACATGATTTGTGACAATCATAGACTACGTATGTAGAATTTATGAAGTTTTAAATACCCCTGAATTTTTCTAATTTGTGGACAATTGTAACAGTGATGGATTCTGTTATGATCCGGAAACAAATATAAGGAGAAATAACTTTAGCTGATGGGTATGATGGAATCACATGTTGAGTGCAATGAAGCAAGAAATATGAATAAAATGTGCATGATAAGGAAACAACTTTTTCACTTGGACCATAAAATTCTTTCAAATTCAAAATTCATAACTGAGTATGTATATGAATCAAGACTTAGAAAATGTCTGAGTAACGATCAACAAGACTTCCAAATAATGGCCAAGAAGGATTTTTTTTTAGTTAATTCTTAAATCAAGGCAGTTCACTTCCAAGTCAATGTAGATGAGAGAATGTGGAAATGAAATGGAGTGTCTGAATGTTCTATCTTTTATCTTCTAATTATTATTTGTATAGAATATACTGAGTCCTTTGTCTACAAATGTAATTTATATATAAAATAATGAGGAAGGGAGGAAGGGAGGGAGGGAGGAGGGAATTCAGGTGTTAAAAGATTCTAATTTCAATGCTTCTCTACATCTAAGTCTATCCTTTAATTTGCATTCTGCGTGCATCATAGGTATTGCTTACAAAACAATGTCTGTAAAGCTACCCCTTCTATACTCCACCATCTTATCAGTTAAAGAACAACAGTTTAATTATCAAAGAGGAGATAGCTGTGCTTGCAAACCTTCAGCAGATCATCCCAAACAAGCAAAGTATAGACATATACAAACACATACCAGCTGCAAAATCTTTGTATGTATTTATCTGACATTAGGAAGACTTTATCACTTGGAGCAAGAAGGCCTAAGAATCCAAACTTCAACTCCTGGAGAAAAGGGAAAATATAAAAGCTAACAGTAATCTCTACAGACAAAAGCTAACAAATCAACAAATAGCAAAGGGCCAAGTTTCATCCAAAATATCACAACAATTTAAGTGTTTTTCATGTGCTCCATATTCAGCAAGTAAATTTCACTATCCCAAATCTTTTTTCTGATTTGAATCCTAAATAAAATGCCAATTCAATTTGCATTGAATGAAAATATATTCTGAAATACCAGATCTCATGTAAATAATATATTTTGTTCATGCATATCTCTCGTAGGCAGTTTTATTTTAAATTTGGATTGAAATGCCGTGATGATGATGATAATGATGATGATGATGATGAGTCATCAAGTCAGTACTGACCCTTAGCAACCCCATAATTTCTCCAAGAAAAATCTTTGTCTTCCAATGGTGCACCCATCACCACTGTAATTGAGTCAATTCACCTTGTTGTTGGTTTTCCCCTTTTGTTCCACATTTCCCAGCATGATTCATTTCCCAGCTTGAATACAGAATAGAGAAAACAAGTTCCTTTTCATGCAGCTCCTGGAAACTTCTGGTCATGGATTCCAAATGAGCCATCATATCTCCCCCTTTAAGAAGATGTTGTCTAAGTAATTTTCGTGTGAGATATATATGAGCACCCACAGAGTCACGAACATATAGTCTCTTCAACTTGGTCCAACACCTAGCAGCAGACTCTTCACCATGGATATGGACAAGCTGCTGGTCACCCAGTGTCAGTCCAATAATACAAAGAGCTCGTTCATTGTCTCTGTTAAACTTGGCTAATTTCTTGGCATCTTCTTCATCAGCAGGATCCCATGCTGTTACATCCGGTGGATTATTAACTATGCCCCACAGTCCTTCTCTACGCAAAAGTAGACTACATTTTGTAGACCAGGATACATAGTTTGTTCCGTCCAGCCGGGTTATCATGGAAAAATTTGCTGCTTGTTCTAGTGCCATCTTCACTTAGATTGTTTATCACAAACACAGTTTGTACTACTCACAAACTCAAACTAGCTCTCAGTGTTACTCTGAAAAAATCCTAGTTAGTTCTGGTTGGTACTGGTTGGCCCTGGGCCCATAACCAATGTTAAGGATATTGTTGTTGTGTAACAACTAGCAGAGTAAAGTGCACAGAGAAACGTTGCTGAGAGCAATGAGATAGAGATACATACAAACTGGTGTTATCAAAAGTTTTCTTTATAATGGGAAATAAACAATCTCGTAGTCTTCTAAACAGTCCAAGTCTTTACCGGTTAACTCCAAACAAACTCTTACCAAACAAACAGTAGTTGGTTCACAAACCCCAGATGGTAGCAGATCCACCCACACACGCACGTGATGATAGCAGCTTATCATTCACTGAATACCTTACAGTACCTTGTTTAAATACATTGTTAAATTACAAGTAATTATAGCATGACTCAGCATTACAGCATGATGCAGCATTAAAACTTAAAGTCACAGAACACATATATTGCCTGGACAACTGTTAGGCCCAAATCATATCCTAACACCCTTAAAATATAGTACTGTAGAAGTAGGGAGATGATATAGGACTATGATAAATACAGCCCAGTGAAATTTATCATTAAGCTTTAATCTCAAAGAGTAATAATAAGGAAAGAGTAATAATAAGGAAACTACATAAAATATAAAAAAATATATTCTTATATTGACTTTAACCCAAAGGTACATATTATGATTACCTGAATCCTTGCTTATCCGTGATAAACACTTCTGCACATGCACAGAAGCATCTGGGCGGGTGAGTAGAGCCTTCTGCTGCTGTCACAACTGGTTCAACCAATTAAGGATGAACCATAGCAACTCACCACTGGCAAGATGTCCAGCAGGCCATAAAGACACATATCTATCTATCTATCTATCTATCTATCTATCTATCTATCTGTCTGTCTGTCTGTCTGTCTGTCTGTCTGTCTGTCTGTCTGTCTGTCTGTCTGTCTGTCTGTCTGTCTGTCTGTCTGTCTGTATGTATATATACAATGCTCATTTGTGTGTAGACGTGTGTGTGTGTGTGTGTGTGTGTGTATTTATGTATGTTTATATATATGTGTGTGTGTGTGTGCATGTGCGTGTGTGTGTATGTATTTATGTATATGTGTGTGTGTGTGTTTGTGTGTGTGTGTGTACACAAATGAGCATTGCAATCTAGGTGGATTTTGGTTTTGGGAAATGTTCTTGCTTTATCAGACTGACTGTGTGATTGTTTTATTAACACCCTTTTCATTTTCAGCTCTTTTCACTGTTGATAGTCTTTACAAATTATACCCTCATTTTGCTAAATTTGGATTCCCAAAGAACTTGCAGTTGTCACATTCTACCAGTGCTAGACTTCTGCTCCTATGAATTAATGGCAATGCTTGTTCTGGAGCTGGCAAAGCAAATCCCAGTGGAAATTATATTCATCATCTTTAACTATTGATATTCACAAATCTTTGAAAGAAGATTACCAAATGCAAAGGTAATAGGCAAATGTCCCAAATCCTGGCATGCCCTTTCCTGGGGTACTTCATTCTTTTGAAAAAAGAAAATATTTCTATCTTAGGGTTGAACTGTGGGGTCTTTGGTGCTCTCTGGACTTGTTTATTGCAGATGTTTCATTACCAAACGTAAGTCACACCATCAATGTTAGAAGGGAATAGGGTTTGTTCTTATTTTATATACTAATGGCTTGCCCTGTCAGTATTTGTGGAAGTAATCTTGGTGGTTCCTTAATTTGGCTGTTGTTACTGTTAGCTTTTCTATCTGAGTTGGTGGTTCCTTGATTAGGATATTTACTTCTTAATTGTTGGTCTAGTGTTAATCTTGGTATTAATCTCTGCTGATCTGGATGTTCATTCAAAATTAAATTAAGATCAATTACCTACAAAAAGGTGAATCACCATTATTTCTTTTATCACTTCTGGCAGAAGGTATTGCATGGTCCATATTTAGTGCAGGTTCCTCCATCTCTACCAGCATAAAGACAAAATTATAAAGTTGAGATTCTAGCTGACAAGTCCAGGCCTATTTTACTGAGCTGAGAACTCCTGCAGATGAAGTAACTTGATGATCCTTATTGTCCCTGTTCAGGCTCCCCTCCAAGAACCTAAGGCCTCAGTAGATCCCACTGCATCAGCTGTATGCAAAAGATGACAAAGCTTTGACTCCTCATCATTTCAACTGGAGCAAAAGTGTTAATAGAGCTCATGCCATCTTATTTTCTCACTTTGGTTCAATAGGAAGTAACCAAGCGATGAATGTGAATCAGCATGGGAACAAGGACAATTGAGAGTTGAGGTCACAGAGGAGACAAGGGGCAGGAGTTCAGATGTTAGCCTGCTGAAAACATTGATGCTCAATCTCACTCCAATATTTTATATTTTTGTGTAATTAGGCTTACCTATGACATCTTGCCTCCTGATAACATTCCATCTTTTTGTTTTCTTGGAATGACAAAGATCCATAGCAGTAATAGAGTCATCCAACCCACATCAGCCAAGGATGTAATGAATGAAGTGCAAAAGTCAAGATATAGAGTAGAAGATAAACTGAAACCAACCACTGCTTCAGCTATTTATATTTCTTATATGAAGCAGCACTAATAATCAAATTTTAATTTTTTAAAAAAACTACATTACATTTTTCACATAGATTATCTTTATGTAAGTCAAATAATATAAACTACAGTATAATATTAGCCTACCATTGGCATCTATGACATAAAATTTTCTCCTTTTCCCTCTTAAAACAATACAATATTGTCATTCTCTAAAGAATGACAACTTTGCAAAAAGGTTTTGCAAGGTGGAGAGTATTACTAAATTGGTCTATAATTCAAGGAACTCAAATTATTATTTTTCTTTTTAAAATATGTTGCCTTGCTATTCAAAACCAATGTCAGGTTCCACCCTCAGCACACAAAAGCAATAACCAAGTTTGTTTATCCTGATATCGGCACTAAATGACCACCTTAAAGAGTTGCAGAAAGAAATCTTTGTTGGAGCTGATGATCCATGCTTCCCATCACCCTTTAAGCAGCATACAACTCCACCCAGCACAATCACTCAATTATCCAATTAACCCGTATCCTCCTCTTCCTCCCCAATCCATTGCAAGCCGCTCCAGTTCCGTGCTGCTCCGACTTTCCTTAAAGTGATGAATGGTGAGAAATTGCTTCAGTGCATGTCCCTGAAGACATCTAGCATGTGGCTGGGGAGTCCAAGTGAGAGGCATGCCTCAGAGCTGATGACCCAGCAGAGCAGGCACACAGGAAGAGTCATCAGTGAAAGTGTGTCGCAGCGGAATGGCAATCCCCACACAAATGGTGGCCCCAGGTACCGTTGCGGGCTGAGGTTGACATACAGCCCCCTCTACCACAGAGATGGTGTCTAAAATATAGGAACAATAATGAGTGATTTAAGACAATAGAGGCCCCAGCTTGTCTGGGTACCAACAATGGTACTTGGCAACGAGCTGTGGGCAGTTACATCATCCTCCTGAACCCATGAAGCCTTGGACCAGGGATACCCTTTCCACAAAATGAGGAATTGTAGAATCCTCCCTATGCAGCCTGGTGTCTAATATTTTCTCTACCTCATATTGTAAGCCATTGTCAGTGGGAGGTGGTAGTACATATGGGACCCCTCTGATCTGAGCTGATTTTACAGGCTTCAATGGAAAACAGTATGGGTTTTCCCTAATAATTAGAGTAGCCAAAGCCTGACAGTTAGTGGATTTATAATCTGTTCAATGGTAAATGGGTCGATATACTTGGGTCCCAGTTTCTTACAGAGAAGGCCTAAATTCAAGTATTTGGTCGATAGGTAGACCCTCTTGGAAGGGTGAATGAAGTGGTCATTTCCTATCAGCTTGTTACTTATATTTTCTAACAGACCATTGGAGCACTTCCTGTATGATTGGCCAGACACTCTGGGTTTGCTCCACCTACTTTTGAACTTCCACTTCTGTAGGATCCACCCAAGGACATTCAGGTATTGGAACAAACGCCCTACCTGTAACCACCTGGAAGGGAGTAAACCCTGTACTACTATGTATGGCATTGTTATAGGCGACCTCAACATACGGAAGGAAGTTGGCCCAATCATCTGTCTATGTCTTACGTAACAGCACAAGTATCTTGCAACCATGGCACTCATCCATTTCACAGCCCCATTGATTGCCGGATGGAAAGCCGAACTCAACCCTTGCATTGACCCAACTCTGGTTAAGAAGTCTCGCCAAAACTGGGCAGTAGATTGAATGCCTCGATCTGATGTAACCCTTTTTGGTATACCATGCAGTCGATATATATGGACTACGAATGTCTAGTCCATATATATAAAACCTAGCTAACTTTCTAGCGGAAGGGAGGCTGGAGTTGGCTATAAAATGAGCTTGCTTCAAAAACAGATCTATATCAGTCCATATTACATTGTGACCTCAACTGTCCGGTAATCCCACAATGAAGTCCATCATGACCTGCTCCCACGGTTGTGTGGGGTTAGCTACTGGTTGTAATAATCCAACAGGCTTGCCAGGTCAGCTCTTCTTGGTAGCGCAGATAGTACAGCTCCCTATATAATTTTTGATATCCCGCTTCATGGAAGGCCACCAAAATTGGCAGTTAATTATAAAACCAAAGTGGGCCGCTGAACAAACATCATGGCACCAGCATAAAACCTCTAATCATACTGACTCGGGTGCACATCGTTAGGTACCCTTCCAAATTAATCCATCTTAATGTGTGAACAGAGCCTGATTCTTCTGGTAGAATGCATCTTTGACTAGAGCAACCCGAAGTGTCTGGGCTAGATCAGTAGATGGGAGCTACCCTCTAAGAGACCTGTGGATCTGCTAACTGGTGAGGGATCATGGCTTGTATTATTTCCTCCCGAGTATCTTCATACTGGGGTTTCCTGGATAATGCATTGGCTAGGAAATTTCTGCCTGCTGGTATATATTTCAGGGTGAAATTAAACCTTCTGAAATAGAGAGCCCATCATACCTGTTTTGGTGATAAAGGGCACGGGGTTTGCAGGGCCATCAGGTTTTTGTGGTCTGTCCACACTTCAAATGGCAGACCCCTCTCCCTCTAACAGATGTTGCCATGTAGTCAATTTCTCTCAATTTCTGTTAATTTTCATGATGTGTAACCACAGAGTTGGAGGGTCCCCTCTTTGTTGGTTTGAAGGAGGGCCGCAGCCACTGCCACATCGCTGCCATCAGCCTGGACTACAAAAGTGATAGCTGGATCAGAATGATGCAACACCAGCTCTCTCGCAAATGCAGCTTTCAACTGCTTAAAAGCCGGCTGGCACTGAATAGTTGAGCACAATGAACTACCAGGTCGGGGTTTCCCAGCTATGCCTTTTGTTCTGAGAAGATCAGTCAGCAGTAGGGCCATCTGTGCAAATACTGGAATAAATTGACAGTAGAAATTGGCAAATCCTAAAAAAAAGCTCTGCAATTGTTTCCTAGTTCTGAGTGCCTGCCAATCTAGTACCACCTTAACTTTTGTGGGATCCATTTCAATCCTGCGTGGGTGATATGAAACCCAAGGAAGTCCAATTGCTGTGAAATTCGCATTTAGACAGTTTCACAAATAACTGGGCTTTCAAGAGTTTTGTGAGGACCTGCCGGACTAATGCTTCGTGCTCCTGCATCTGCGATGTGCAGACTCTGGAGCCTCCAGAGGTGGACAGCAGAGAGCCAGAGGAACAGGAGGAGCCTGTTCCTAATGCACGCATGCAAAGAGCTGCCAGAAGGCAAGAGCAGCTGAAGCAAAAAGGACAACTCAGGAGTAAGGCCAGAAGATGATTGGCCACTCCCATAAGGCTTAAAAGAGCAGCAAGGAGCCATTGGGTTCTTTGTAGAAAAGTAACATTGATTCCAGTGCTTCTTGTCAGTGTCTCTTGAACTTTGTGGGGGGTTTGCAAGAAAAGCCTTTGGCAAGTTGCCAAAGACATCAAAAGTTGGTGATAGGACTGGTTATTAAGAATTTGTTTTGGACTAAGCTGAGAATGAATTAATTCTCAGCTGTTTTAATAATATAAGTTTGTTGAGGACTGAATTGTGTTTGGTAATCACTACTTGGGCTTCGGTCACAACATTGTTCTCCGAGATTCTCCTCTCCCTCCATTGGGAAAATGTATGTCTGAGGGTGTCAGGTCAGGACCTGTAGCAGTTGAGACACAAAGCTTGCCATGCTCCAGAGAGCCCAATCACCAGGTCTTCAGGTAGCCTCTCTGATGCCTCCAACGTGCCCCTAGGCCACAGTTGGCTGTTCCATTGGTTACACATACATCTCCATTTCTCCTTTAGGGAGAATATTCTGCCTTTTTTAAATATTTTCCAAAATATTTCATTCTTCTAGGAAGGGGGGAGGGGCCTTTCCATATGGGAGTTTTAAAATAATGAAGTACAATGATGTTAGGCATCATTTCAATTTGTATTATGGGCTTCATATGACCGATTGCCTACTAATTACCAAACATTGAATAAATTTTTACACTGATAGTGTGCTTTACGCAATATGGCATATATGATACAATAGAAACTGGAATATTCTATGATGAATTCAGCTATTAATTTTGGCTATTTGTTTAGAAAAATGATGGCAGGAATGCTTCTGTGAAACAGGTATAGTCATCAAGTCTTTCAAGATCCCAGGTTAAAAAACTAAACTACTTTTACCTGCTGTGCCTGGATTATGGAGGAAAGTGAATGAAAATATTTTTCATTCATTGTTTGCCTTTTGTTGTCACATACCACTGCTGCACATGCTGCTAAGGATTGTATTTGTCTAATGTTGTGATCAGACAGGGGGGTTATAAAAAAGACTTCAGTGAATGAATGAGAGAAGGAAAGCAGTGACTTAAGCCATATGTCCTCTCTTTGTCCTGTAATGGTAAATAACAGGTCAACAGCATAGTTCTGCCATCATATGTCCTTGATCATGTTACACCCATTCCTTCTTGAATCTCCTCCCCTGCTGACCAGAATGTATTTATCAATGCAGTGATTATATCACTGTTGCTCCTATACCTACTCAAAATTTTTTGATTCCCCCACTATAATGGATATATTTTCAATAGCATCTTTTTTCAACTGCAACCACAGGCTATTATTAGATTGAAGGTGGTGAGTGTGAGAGGTTAGTTCCTTTGAGAACAAAATATGTTCTAAGAAAATCTGCACTATGAATTAAGTGCACAGAAGTGCACAGAAAACCAGATTTTCATAGCTGATTGTTTGATGCTTTCGTTCATGACCTTAGCTTTTAAAGTCACAAAATAATATCTTTTAAATGCTGTATGATTGTAATAAACAACAGTGCAACTTGGTTACTTTTCCCCACTTACTAAGTGATAATTTATGTAATGGTCTTACATTTGATGCTTGCTAAGGATTTCTATTTAAATGTATGTACTGTAATAAGATAGTGAGAGGACTGAAAGTTTTGTTCAAAATTCTAGCATTACTTTTTTCTTCACAAAATATGCTGTTACTTCTATTAACCAAGTTATAGTCTTTGTAATTGTTCTTGTTCTATAAGTTTCATGATGGGGAAACTGTAAGATATTTGATTCTGCAAATAAGATTTTTTGCAAGTACATTTTATTTTCCTGTTTTCTTTTTTATTTGTCCTTTGTATATACCCTTCTTTATATGAAACTCAATAATTTATTATTTATCTTTTCATTATCTTCTTTTGTTATCATTGGAAATGACTTCCTTCTCTTTTATAAAATACAGCCTCTGAATCTCAGTACAATTGAGAGACACTGGTTTAGGGCAGAGTATGACCTATTCAGTACTTCATTTGCATGATAGTGCAATTCCATTATAAAATAGCCAATTTAGGAATGCAATTTGGATAAGGATCAAAGTTGTTCTAATATCCTATTTTTATCCTAACCTTCTTCCTCCTTAATATTTATTTTTTTAAAAGAACAAGCTCCTGAAACCAATCCTTTTTAGTGGCATCCCAGAGTAGCGGGCAGTCTTCCAAACCTGGGTGGCTGAGTTGTATTCCCTATCACTTCAAGCATAGTTTATCTCTAGTTTATGTCCTAAACTGGCCCTGGCAATTTAGCATTTTATTTAATCTTAGAAGCCATCCCTGCAATGTCTAATCTTCCATAATTATTCTTCATACCAAACAGCATACTTGACAGTTTCTACAATAGTAATCCCTTGTAAATTTTTTTCAAGTAACATGTCTAGAAAATGAATGCTGAAACTATTGCTTTCTTATACTATTGCTTGGAAGGAAGTGCAATAATTCCAATCTCTACCATTATCACCAAGGATGTTCTGAAGAGGTAGTGAACATATTTGTTCTGTCATTCTCTTTGCATTTAATTAATACTATTGCATAATTGTTAGATCGGCGCAGGAAAGAAGAGTGACCAGCTGAGTTCAAGAAACAACGTTTAATAACGAGAACTGAACTGGCTGTGCGCTGCCGGAGCTCTCCTTATATTTGCTCCGGCAGACGCACCGCCCACTGACAGGGATTCAAAACTCCCGCCGAAAGGATCTTCAGCCAATCCCAAGGCGGATGTCCTTATAAGGACATAACACTCCTCCCCCCTAGTTCTTAGTCAGTCCATCAGGGAGATAATCACTAAGATAAACAGGACGTCTACGTGCCCGCGTAGACCTGCGCAGTTCATAGTTCGGATGGGCACTGTCCTGGACGGGAGGAGTCTGTTCTGCTCTGGGCTCCTGTCTCGGTACCGGGCTGGATCTGGCCGTAGAGGACGCGGGCTCTGTTCCCGAACCTCCGGCCGGGTCTCGGACCTTCGCCTGCGGTGGATGCTGGTCTCCCTCGTTCCTGCACGGATCCTGAGATCGCCGGTGTGGCTCTCTGCGGTGGACCGGTCCGGAACTCCTGAGCCTCGGTAGGTCCCTGGGTTCCCCTCGGTTCCCTGCTGGGCTCGGGTCGCGTCGGTCTGGGTCAGGGTGCGAATTCGGCGGAGGTGGCTGGGCTAACCCCGGGGGTCCCCTGGTTGAGTCCGGTTTACTCCCGGGATGACGGGTGGACGACTCGGGTGGCGGTTCGACTCTGTCGGGGTGATGTAGGCCTACCTTGCAGGGGTGGTGTAGGCCTTCTCGGCACGGCTGGTTAGCGGGAGGTGCTTCCGCGGTTATCGGAACGCTGGGTTGTTCGCCCATGTCTGGTTGGTGTTGGCCTACCCTGCTGGGGTGGTGGAGGCCTTCCTCGCAGGGTTGGTCTTCTGCGCTGTCGGTGAGTTGTTGTGGGGTGTTCTGATGAGTTGGCTGGAGGTCCCCGTCTCTGGGCTGTCGGTTGCCCACCTCGCAGGGCTGCTGTTGGCTCCCCCCGCTGGGTTGTCCCCGGTCTACTTGGTCTTGGTTGCTCGCGTCTGCTGATAGATTCGGCGCCAAGGTGCTCGATTTTCTTGCTAGTTGGTGGCCTCCCTCGTCTGGGTGGGGTAGTCCTACCTCGCCAGGGTGGTTTGGGCCTGCTCTGTCGGGGAGGTTTGGGCCTACCTCACAGGGGTGGTTTAGGCCTACCTCGTCGGGGAAGTTTAGTCCGACCTCGTCGGGGTGTTTTAGGCCTACCTCGTCGGGGTGGTTTAGGCCTACCTCGTCTGGCTGGTTTTCACCCGCTTCCCTCCACCTTTTGCGGAGCTGGTCGAGATGACGTCTCACGATCTGTCCATCTTCTAGCTCAACCCGGTAGGATTTGGGACCGGTTGTGCTGTGTACTGTAGCTTTAAGCCATTTAGGCGAGCCGTGGAAGTTTAAAGCGAACACGGCATCGCCGATGGAAAACAGGCGAAGCTGACGGCTGGCAGATGCGGGAACCTCTGAAGTATATTGCGGGTGCAGCCTGTCCAGGGGTGACCGGAGTCGCCTGCCCATCAAAAATTCTGCAGGGCATTTCCGGGTGGCAGAGTGGGGTGTGATGTGCTGTGTCAGCAGGAATGTATCAATGCGTTCCTGCCAGTCCCCAGGTCCCATCTTGGCGAGCGACTCCTTCGTGAGCCTCACCATCCGTTCAGCCTGTCCATTTCCGGCCGGTCTGTAAGGGGCAGAGAGGGCATGGCGGATGCCCAGCCCTGCGAGGAAAGTCTCCATGGGCACGGACGTAAGTTGAGGACCGTTGTCCGAGACTAATACGTCAGGGAGTCCATGGGTGGCAAACAGACGCCGGAGAGCTCGGATCGTGGCTTCCGTCGTGGTTGATGCCATGGGGACAACTTCCAGCCATTTGGAGTAGGCATCCACCACGATGAGAAGATGGTGCCCATGAATGGGGCCAGCAAAGTCTATGTGAATGCGCGACCAAGGGGAGCTGGGGGTTTCCCAGGGCGTCGGATCAGACTGAGGGGGTGCAGGTCTGACTTCTTGGCACGGGCTACACCTGGCGACCCATTGTTCAATGTCTTTGTCCAGGGTTGGCCACCAGACGTAGCTCTGTGCCAGGGCTTTCATCCGGACAATGCCCGGGTGTCCTTTATGCAGCGCGGCCAGAGTCCGTTTCTGTAAGGAGCCGGGAATCAGCACCCTGTCTCCCCATAGCAAACAGCCGCGCATGGTGGACAGCTCCTCTTGCTTGCGGCTGAAGGGCAGGAAGTCGTTGCTGTCAATGCGGGTTGGCCAGCCTCTTAATACCCAAGACTGGACTTGGCGCAGGATGGGGTCAGCCCGCGTGTGCGTTGCGACGTCGGCAGATGTTACTGGACAGTTGGTGTCATTGTCAATGTGCAGCAGTTCGATCGTGGGAGCTGGATCCTCCACGGCCTCGGCGGACGGGCATCTGCTGAGCGCGTCGGCGTTCGCGATGGCTTTCCCGGGTTGATGGATGAGGCAGTAGGAGTAGCCGGCGAGGAAGATGGCCCAACGCGTCATGCGTGGGGACATGAAGGCTGGTGTCTGCTTGTCTCCGGCGAGAAGGCCCAACAGCGGCTTGTGATCGGTGACGATGGTGAAACGCCGGCCATAGAAATACTCGTGGAAATGCTTCACCCCTGCAACAATAGCCAATGCCTCTTTGTCCAGTTGGCTATAGTTGCGTTCCGTAGTGGACATTGTCTTAGAAAAATAAGCAATGGGGGCTGTACAGCCGGTAGGCAGTTCGTGGCTGAGAACAGCGCCGACGCCGTAGGGTGAAGCATCGCATGTCAGTCTGATGGGCAACGTCTCATTGTATTGAATGAGCACGCTGTCGGAGGTCAGAAGTTCCTTCACGGCTCGAAAGGCAGACTCTTCCTCCCGTCCCCACCTCCAGGGAGCCGCCTTTGCCAGCAAGCGGTGGAGCGGCTCAGCAACTGTGGCTTTCTGCTGGAGGAAGATTGCGTAGAAGTTAAGCAATCCAAGGAAAGCCTGAAGCTCCGCTTTGTTTTTGGGGCTGGGAGCTTCATGGATAGCTTTAACTTTTGATTTGGTGGGGTGGATGCCAGAACTATCTATGAGATAGCCCAGGAACTCGACTTCCTGTACCCCGATGATGCACTTGTCTCTCCTGACTCTCAGGCCCTTCTCCTGAAACCGTCGTAAAACGAGTCTCAGTCGGTCAAAGAGTTGGGCCTTAGATTCTCCAGAGATCAGGACATCATCGAAGTAAGGCACCACCCCTGGAACGCCTTGGAGAAGGCGTTCCATCATGGATTGGAAAATGTCTGGGGCTGCACTGACCCCAAACTGGAGGCGGTTGCACTTAAACGCGCCTCTATGGGTGACAATTGTCTGCGCCTCCGCCGTTTCCCGATCAACTGGCAGTTGCTGGTAAGCCTGGGCCAGGTCCAGTTTTGCAAAAATTTGGCCCTTGCCGAGTGAGTGCAGCAAGTGTTGCACCACTGGCACAGGGTATGCGCTCTGCGGTAACGCTTTATTGATGGTCACTTTGTAGTCAGCGCAGATGCGCACAGATCCATCCTGCTTCATGGGGGTCACAATGGGGGTCTCCCATGAAGCATGATCGATGGGTTCCAGGATGCCTTGGGCTATCAGCTTATCTAGCTGAGCATCTACCTTAGCCCTCAAGGCAAATGGAACCCGGCGGGGCTTAAGCCGAATAGGGGTAACCCCCTTGTCCAGATTGAAAGAAATGGGTTTCCCTGTAAAGGTCCCTAACTTACCATCGAAGACTTCTTGGAACTCTCCGATGAGTGCGTCGAGTTCGCCTGAGCTAATCTGGTGGATGCCTCCAATAGAAAGCCCCAACGGCTGAAACCACTCCACGCCTAGCAGGGTCGGACGGCTGTGCTCCACGACAGTGATTGGAAGCTGGCCTTGGAACTGCTTGAAGGCGATCTGGAGGTTGGTTCTCCCGAGTACGCCGATGGGATTCCCACCAAAATCCACCAGCTTAGAATGCAGGGGTTGAAGGTGGCGCTTGCGAAGTGCCGGCTTCAGCTGCTTTATCTGGTGCCAATCGATAATGGAGTAGACGGAGCCGGAGTCGACTTCCATTGTGCACGGCAAGCCTTCTGCCAACAGTGTCACATGGAATTTTGTGGCTCTGTTGTTGCTGGTGAGTCCGATGGTCGTTTGGTGAACCGCGCCGCCCTGGGAGTCGTTGCGGTCGTCGCGGTTATGCTGGTTCGAGGACCGTTTGGATGGCCTCTGGGTATCGCGGCGATTTTCTTGATTGCGGGGCTTGATCGATTCAGGAACCGGATCAGAGGCTCTGCATGCCTCGGCGATGTGCCCCTTCTTGAGGCAGCGCCTGCAGGTAGCATCACGCCAGCGGCAGGATTGGCGCGGATGGAGTCCCTTGCAACTGCCGCATTGAGCGGCGCGGCGGCCATCTTTTTGAATTTCCCGCCTAGATGGGCGGGAAACTTTCAAAACGGTCGACTCTCCCTCCGAATCGGTTGGTGTGGCAGAGTCATCGGAGGAATCCGATGCTGGCTTGTGGATCTTGTGGATACCACGGGACTGGCGCATCGCAGCGGCGGCGGTCTCAGAGGTTTCTGCAGCCGTGGCCTCCTCGAGGACGTCCTTCAGGGACAGTCTCTTCCTACTCAGGAATTTTTTCTGCAGGTTGGCATCTCTCATTCCGAAGACGATCCCGTCTCGTAAGGCATTGTCAACATTTTCAAATTCGCAGTTTGCTGCGATTTGTCGCAATGCCGCAACAAAGTCTTTGAGGGATTCGCCTTCCATCTGGTTCCTTTGGCGGAAAGTGAAGCGGTTGGAAATGGGGGTGCCCGTTGGTGCATAGTGGTCTTGCAGGGCAGCCTGGAGATCCACCCAGGACATGACTTCAATGTCTCTGGGTGCGACGAGGTTGACGGCGAGCTCCAGTACATCGGTGCCGCAGTGAGCGAGGAAGAGAGCCCTCTTCCTCTCGTCGTCGATGTTGGTATAGCCGTTCCCCCGGAGGAATTGGCGGAAACGGATCATATAGGAGCTCCATTTCTCCCGGCTGGGGTTGAAAGGAGCCAACGAGGCGAACGGCGCTTGCGGCGTTGCCATTCTTCAGGCCGCGTCGAGTGACTTCAGCTCGTTAAGGCGATCGTGCCACGCGGGGATTCTTCTCTAGTCCTTCGTCGCCAGTGTTAGATCGGCGCAGGAAAGAAGAGTGACCAGCTGAGTTCAAGAAACAACGTTTAATAACGAGAACTGAACTGGCTGTGCGCTGCCGGAGCTCTCCTTATATTTGCTCCGGCAGACGCACCGCCCACTGACAGGGATTCAAAACTCCCGCCGAAAGGATCTTCAGCCAATCCCAAGGCGGATGTCCTTATAAGGACATAACAATAATGTTTATCAGGATTTTCAAGCTGTACTGAGAAATAATGCAGTGTTAGTTTTGCAATTTAGTATATAGAGCATTGTAGAAGCAGGAACTATTATTGCGCAAAGAAAGTGGGTTGCCAGTGGTGGGATTCAAATAACTAATAATTGGTTCTCTACCCTAATGACCATGGGTGGCCATGGTGGGTGTGGCCAGGGACATGACAGACAGCACTCAGCCTCCTAAGCCTTCTGGGAGCAAAAACAGGCCATGGGGGGCCTGCCGTACCCCCTGCACCCCGTTTTGGGTCTAGTAGGCCTTCCTGCAGTCTTCTGGGAACAAAAACAGGCAGGGGGGGGTCTGCACTACAACCCTCTGCACACAGCTTTGAGCCAAGGCCACCCTGCATCCCCCTAGCAACAAAAACAGGGCGCGAGGGGACTTCTGGAAGGGGCAGGGCAGGGCGGGGCTAGCCAGCAATTTAACCAGTTTACAACTGGTTCACACCAGCCAGTTGTATCCCACCACTGATTATTGCCTGTTACATGCCCATTGCCGTAGTTTGTATGTATGGTGCAAAGCTGAAAGTCAGTCCTGGCAGAATGCCAAGTTGGACAAAGCACCTACCATTAACATTTAGAAACCAAACTGTTAGGGAAACTACCATGTGTTGTTAGTTCCCTGTCTTGAAGACCTTCTGAAATTTGATTTCCTTTATAGAGATCATCCAATAATGGATAACATCTCTTCCCAGTATCCAAGGATTCTCTTTTCTCTTGTCCAGCACATAGCTTTATTTGCTCCCATTCGGTAGATCTCTCAGCCTTCTGTATAGTATTTGATTGATTTGGAGAATAGGTATGAGAAATCTAAATTTGTTCTCCCCAATATGATGTCATCTTCCAGATAGCTTGCACCAGCTCCAATCGTTCCTAACTAGTATGAGCCATAAGATTATAGGAATTGAAAGTTATCAAATCTGGAAGGCATTGGGTTAGGTAGGATCCATCTCAACAATCTGAAATTTGAGCATGCAGTTACAGCTATCAACTTTATTCCCCACATTCCCAAATGCTCTTGCATTGAGATGTGACATTTGGATAAGACAAAATTATGTTTCTTTTAGTGTACAGCTGAATTCAGACAACAAGCTTAATATCAGATCCCTATTGAGATGCTGCCATTCTTCAGGGGAGGGGGAGCCCTGGATATATTATATAGTTTATTACTTTCTTCCTTATATCTCTCACAGCCTGTATCCTATTGATTTATAACCTTTATCCTGGCTCCTAGGCACCCTGAGATGTTCTCATCTTTTGGGGAATGTAAGGGGAGGGAGGACCATGTAAGTTGAATCACTTCAAAAGCCAGCAGAGGATGACCCTGAGAAAGTTTCCTTATCAAGTTCTCAGGATGGCCTTTATAATAACATCTCCACACTTGCAGAGTGGCTGAATCCACATTGGACTGAAGGGAAGGCTTTATAATTCCTTTATCCTAACTGTATTGCCTGAGGGAATTCAGAGCCTGCTTTTCTTTCGTCTTGCTATGACTCCAGTTCAATAAAAGATTCCTTTTGACATGCCAAAGTTTCAAGAGTCTTTAGTTTCTTAAATGAGGAGGAGAGGCCGTACACTTAACTTGATTATAGGATTACTCAGTAGTTGCATTTGTAGACACACACACTTGCCACTTCTTGTGCTGATCACACCCATCCCCCCGGATTTATTTTTGGGGTAGCTTTATTTTCGGGGAAACACAGCAGATTATTAGCGGGGCTAGTTAAGAGTGTTCTATGAACTTAATTTAATAACTGTACTATCTTCCCCGTCTTCTCCCGGAGGGGGGGGAAGGTTCTTCACTGCTAGACAGCTATTTTTTCGCTGTTCTAGCAGCTAACAAAGTCACGGGCTAGCGCTCCACAGAGGAGCGTCCACAATGTCCTGCGGTGCTGCCAGAAGCCACACTTCATCCTACTGTTATTCTAGTTATTAGTTTTTCCCCATACTATCTTGTATAAATCTTTGGATAGAGTTTCATTTGTGAAGGTGGGAGTTTCTCTTCATGAAAAAAGGCATGTTTCAGTTTGCTCTTCAAATTCAGTTTGCTATTCAAATGATGTCCTCACTGATGTTCCAGAAATTACAAATACAGACAAGGGCATAAAACAGCCTACCAAATTCTAACCTGCAAGGTTATTGTATTTTTGTCATACAGTGTTGCATCTTTAAATCTGATTATGTATTAATCCCAGTTTTGGCATTTGGCCTGTTGAATTGCGCTCTACATAAATATTTTAATCAGAGCAATTATCATGTCCTCCGCCAAGAAAATACAAAATGAAAATGTTTATGTATTTATATCTTTAGAATCTATAAGCACATATAGTTTTTAAACATTAATCAATTATAGATTTCAATGATGCTAAATTCATAAAATGAATTTATGGTTTTTATGTACATTATTTCATTTAGGAAACAAGAGTGCAAGAGTGATGCAAAATATTTTGCTCTCAAAAATGGGGGAGGAAGGAATAAAAAAAATAAAATAATTCTTTACAACTGTGCAATGGAAGTCCTGCCCCATGGTGGTCATGGACACCATCTTGTCTTACAGACCTCTTTTTCAGGATGATAAGTACCTCCTTAATTTACACTGGACAAACCTTTAACTTGGACCTGCACTTTTTAAATAGAATTATTGTTTTATAAAAAACTATAATGAGCAAATCAATAATATTATTAATAATGACAACTGAATTGGAATTTTCATCGTGATTTATGTGCATTTCTGGATATTGGAAGTATGTTAAAATTTTAAAGATAGATTAAATCTGTCAGAGATTTCAACATCTTAATTTTTTTTCAGCAACATAATGTGGCAGAAAATCATATTGTTGTTGCTTGGCAATTTTAATGTTGTAAGCACAATCTGGGATAGGAAATTCCAGGAATCATAAAAAGGACTATGGACCCATGGAATGTCCATTTCTACCTGTGGATGTTAGCTGGACGTGCATTGATTTAATACTATTTAAAATTTGAATTTGAAGAGTAGCAGAATGCAAGATAATCTGTACCTCTGTGTGTAACAGACCTAGCTCTTTTCTGCAATAGAAAGAGTTTCCAAGATATTCTGGGAGGGGTGGGGGAAACAGCTGAGGACATATATTGCCTCCCAGCATCTCCTGCCTGAGCTAGTCCTGCATAGGAAAATAATGGAAGATCTACAATATTTGGTATACAGTATATTGTTCCCGAAGTCATGATGATACTCCTTCATCCCATTCCAAGTGCTGAACATATTTGTTCAAGTCATTGTCTTTATCCCTAAAGATAAAGGAATAATCAGAATTTCACCAACAAAAAATTATTGTAGAGGTGGAAAAGTACAGAACACAGAACTAAGTTATAAAAATTAAAGCATTTATGGCATTTTTACTTAGAAAAAGTTCAGTAAGGAATGTATACAACTATAGGTATTCCTCATTTAGTGATTATGGATATGTCAGTGATGAAAATAATTTTATAACCAATCCTCACATTTATGACCTTCAAAGACCTATAAAGCAAGGAAAAGTTGAAATAAATCAGCGTTCCAGAAAAACCCCAACTCTAAGTAAAGATGTGGAAGCAAGCATTTTCCAAAGCTCTCTTTACTAGAATAGGCAAACTGGCACATCTGGGGAAACCCGAATCTGAAAAGCCCGGGTTTTCCTTCCTCCTAAAGCTCCCCAAACCATCCCCTTTTCCACCCAGTCGGTCACATGCTCCAATCAACATCAGTTCCATCCCGATCCAGCCCCCTGACCACTCATTCTTCAGATGCTGGATCCCCCTGACCTTAACCGACAGGAAGAATGCTATTATGTCTACTAACCCCCTCTCCTAAATCCCCCCTCCTACTTTCCCACATATGAGAAGGTGGCAGCATTGGAGCTTCCGGCCTTCCAAAGCTTCCAAAGCTGACAGGCATTCCCCCACCCTGCAAAAAGATCCTCCCTCCTCCAGGCAAAACACAAAAGAAGGGGTTAACACCTAGCACCAATCCCCTTAACACCCCCCCCCCGGGGGATCTTTCGGTTTCTCAGGAAATTTATCATGAAACTGTTTCATGAGCGCATCAGCATTTACATCCCAACTCTTAACCCAAGTAGCTTCAGCCAAAGGGTAGCCTTTCCAATGCACCAAATATTGTAAGTGACCCCTGTAGAGTCTAGAGTCCAGGATCTTCTTCACCTCACAATGAATCTTCCCTTGCACTACCAAAGGAGAGAGTGGAGCAGCTGGCAAGGGTCTTAGGTTAGATTCTCCGACAGGTCTCAATAAGCTACTGTGGAAAACGGGGTGCACTCTCCCTAATATGCAAGGCAGTCTAAGTTGGACAGTCATTGGATTAATCACTTTCACTATAGGGAAGGAACCTATGAATTTGGGTCCAAACTTCTTGCTAGGCACCCTCAATCTCAGGTACTTGGTTGACAAATACACCTAATCGCCTATTCGGAATGGTGGTTGGAGGGACCGATGTTTGTTGGCCTGGGCCTTATATCATTCCGCTGACTCTGCTAAAACTTTTTTTGTGTTCTCCCAACCCTTTTTCAATGAGGTCATCTACTCTGTTAGGGACATAAAAGTAGGTGGCTCTCTAGGCAACTCAGGCATCAGCACAAAATCCATGCCCGTAGTTATCTGAAAAGGAATCAACCCAGTACTGCTGTGTACTGCATTATTATAAGCAACTTCTGCGAATGATAGCAAGTCCACCCAGTTCTCCTGTTGATAATTTACATAACACCTAATTTATTGCTCCACCATTGAGTTCAATTTTTCAGCCAATCCGTTAGTCGACGGGTGAAAAGCTGAACTAAGTCCCTGAGATGACCCAATGGATTGCAGAAACTCCCTCCAGAACTTAGCGGTAAACTGGACCCCGCGGCCCGATATTATTCTCCTTGGGACTCCATGTAGCCTGTAGATGTGTTTCTCAAACAGCCTTGCCAGTTTCTTGGCCGAGGGTAGTCCGGTGCAGGCAGTGAAGTGTGCTTGCTTGGAGAATAAATCAATGACAGTCCAAATAACTCGGTTACTCCTACTGTCAGGGAGCTCAACTATGAATCCATCGCAATCTCCTCCCACAGTTGAACCCACCAAGGGAGCTTCCCTGGTCAGGATTTCATGGTGGCGTAAGTGGCGCAGCTCCTCACATAGTCTTCCACATCAGCTTTCATCTTTGGCCACCAGAATTGTCTCTTAATCAAATGGAGGGTTTTTAAAAATCCAAAGTGGCCCCCTAGTTGAGAATCATGACTTCTCTTTAGCATCAGGAACCGCAGGCTGCAGGGCACATAAAGTTTACTCCCCTTCCATGCCAATCGGTCTCTTAGGGTTAGGTCCGCCTGGTTTTCCTTGAACCAGGAATCAGTGGAGAGTGCTGCTTTTAGCTCCGCTGTCAACTTGTCTTTGGGGAGGTTGGACCCTGGTGCATTTGCGCTCTGGCGTGGGCTTGGGCAGCTGGCTGAGTCTCCGAGATCATCTCTTCATCTCATCAATTATCTCTTCCTGTTGGCTGTCAACCTGGGGCTTACGGAAGAGAGCGTCAGCCAGAAGGTTTTTTTTCCCCCCGGGATGTATTTCAGGTTACAGTTAAAGCATTTGAAATATTGAGCCCAACGAACTTGCTTAGGGGAAAGTTTTCTTGGGGTCTTCAGTGCCTCGAGATTCTTGTGGTCAGTCCAAACCTCAAAAGGTTCATCAAACCTCTCCAGGAAGTGTCTCCAGGATAGGAGAGCCCATTGCACTGCAAATGCCTCTTTCTCCCATACCACCGATCTATGCTCAGTGTCCGTTAACTTCCTTGATATGTAAGCACACGGCATTAGATTGTTTCGGGAGTCCCTTTGCAGTAGAACAGCAGCCACTACAACATCACTTGCGTCTGCCTGAACCACGAAGGGCTTATTTGAGTCAGGATGCTGTAGGATTGGCTTCACCACAAATAGGCATTTTAACCATTCAAAGGATTTTTGGTAGTCCATTGTCCAAGCTAGGGGTTGGCTAGGTTTTGGCTTGGTGGGAAACTGGCTGGTTTTTAGCAATTCTGTCAAAGTGAGTGCAACCTCAGTGAAGGAAGGGATGAATTGTCTGTAAAAGTTTGCAAACCCCAGGAAGCTCTGGAGTTGCTTATGGGTGCATGGGGGCTGCCAATCGAGTACTGCCTTCCCTGGGTCCATTTCGATCCCCTGACTCAACACCCTGTATCCCAGGTAGTTTAAGCCTTCCTTATGGAACTTGCATTTGGACAACTTTGTATTAAGTTTGGCTGCTAGGAGCTTTTTCAGCACTTGCTTGACCAATTTGATGTGGTCTTTCATATATTCACTGAATATAAGAATGTCATCAAGGTAAACAAGAACCCCTTGATATAAATGCTCATGCAAAATTTCATTGATCAGTTGCATGAAGACTGTGGGGGCCCCCTGGAGTCCAAAAGGCATGACCCTGAATTGGAAGCTGCCCAAGGGGCAGTTAAAAGCAGTCTTCCATTCGTCTCCCTCCTTTATGCAAACTCAGTAGTAGGCTTCTCTTAGATCTAGCTTGGTGAAAGTTTTTCCTTTTGATAGGTGGTTCAGCAAGTCCTTCATGAGTGGGAGGGATAGGTATTTTGTATGCAAATGGCATTGTCGGATTTAAAAGCAATGCATAATCTTAAGGTACCATCTTTTTTTTCTTTAAACAGTACTGGGGCGGCCAAACTGGATTTTGCAGGCTCGATGAACCCTCTGGCTAGGTTGTTGTCAATGTACTTCCTCAACTCACTCATCTCAGCAGGTATCATGGAGTACATTCTAGGTTTTGGCAGTTTAGCCCCTGGTTGTAATTCAATGGTGCAGTCTATGGGTCGATGAGGGGGGAAGAGGTTACATTCTTCCTCACTGAAAGCTTTGGCTAAGTTTGCATACAATTTAGGGATCTGGTGTTCGCCTGGAGACCTGTCTGCCCAAGTTGCTGCTGTCTCTTGACGCTGGTTGTTCTGGGTAGGTTGCTGTTTGGGGGGAGGGGCAGGGGGTGATGGCCCAGCTGCAATTCTGAAGGGCTGCAGCCGCGGCTGGCTGGGATAGAACTTGCTGTGGGGCTGCTCTTGGTTGCTGCATTTCAACAGGCTGCTGTGAGTCTTGCTGGGCTGGAAAGAGGGGCGGCAATGTTGTCGGCTGCTAGGGGAGGGGGCCTGGCTGCTGAGTTGTTTGCTGTGTTGGAGGGGGAGCGGCACTCTAGCCAGCTGCTGGATTAGTCCCCCCTGTGGTGCCAGGATTGTTAGGCCATAGGAGGGGGGCCAGGGAGATCCAGCTTGGAATAAATGATGCAGGATACCACTGGCATTGGATCCATCCCTGGCCGGGACAGAAACCCCATCCGGGCTGTATATTCTTAGCAGGAGGGAGCACAAACGCAGACTGGTGAGGGCCCCAAAAGGGGGGTTTTGCATTTCGTCTGCTGGATAAGCCTGATGTCACACTGCTGCAGGAGTGGAATGCTGCGCTAATCTTCTTGTTTGGCCTCTAGATGGGTAAGGGGGGGGTCTGCACCCTACTAATCCCCCCTCCATGTCCCGGATCAGGGAAAGTGAATTTTAGTTTCGCCAGCCTCCATCTCACCTCAAGGGGTTGGGAAGAGGGGACGTAACACCCCATTTCCATCCGCTCACAACATTCAGGGAGCCCAATTAAGGACTGGCTTCGCATTGGCGGCAATTGGTCCCAGTCCCAGGAGTTCCTGGATCCTACAGCAGCCCCCATGGCTCGTCCCATTTCTTCAGACAGAAAAAGCAAGGGATTGTCAATTCCTTGAGCATCCGGGACCCAGGCGGGCCTCCCTCCGATTTCTCCTTTCTCCTCCATCTTCACTGAGTCTTCACATCACCCTGGGTTAGGTAGATGCTGAGGCTCAGTACCCCTGACAGCCTCCTTATGGGGTGCTGTTAGGTTTTAGAAAGAGATTCAGGTTAATGTCAGCATTCCAGAAAAACCCCAACTCCAAGTAAAGAAGCAGAAGCAAGCATTTTTCAAAGTTCTCTTTAGTAGAGTAGGCAAACTGGCACATCTGGGGAAACCCGAATTTGAAAAGCCTAGGTTTTCCTTCAGTAAGTGAAAGCTCCCAAAACCATCCCCTTTTCCACCCAGTTGGTCACATGATCCAATGAACATCCGTTCCATCCTGATCAATCCCCCTGACCACTCCTTCTCCAGATGCTGGATCGCCCTGACCTTGATCGACAGAAAGAATGCTGTTATGTCTACTAACCCCCTCTCCTAAATTCCCCCTCCTACTTTGCCACACATGAGAAGGTGGCAGCATTGGAGCTTCCGGCCTAATACGGCTTCCAAAGCTGACAATCACCAAGCACGGAGTTTCACTTTGTGATCATTCCACTTAAAGACTGAATTGCCTGTCTCAATTGTGGTTGTTAAATGAGGAGAAAGTGATTGGAAAATTCCTAGATTGGAAAAATCCCAGGTGAATCAAAATGGTGGAAAACATAAACCAGATAATAAGTACTTCATTTATTTATTTTTATTCATTTAGAACATTTGTATGGCTGCCCATCTTAAAATACAACTCTGTGAGCTAACAAACACAATAAAAGTCCAAATCCTAAAAACCCTAAAAACATAAAACCATACAACACGATACCCTTGGGATGCCCCAAGATATCCTCACTTGACCCCAGTGCCTGGGTAAAAATCCAGGTCTGGATAGCCTTCTCCAAGGCTCCAAGGCTAAAATGTGTGCATGTGGAGGTTGGGGCTGCCAGATCGTCAAAGGGGGGGGGGGAATGTTCCAGAAGATAGATATTGGCTCACAGAATATAGTCTCAGCCATCCCTCGTATAGAGGCAACTATTTGAATAACTATCAGGTATCTGAATGGTCTAACAATTAGCAACTCCAAATCTCTGCTAACAAATGTTCAGTCCTGCACATTGGCAATAGAAATTAGAACTTCAAATATTTGCTAGCTGGTAATGATCTAAAAGTTGACCCACATTCTGTCAAGAACCTAGGAGTACTCATTTCTAAAGATCTAAGTCCCAGAGTTCACTGTAACATCATTGCAAAAAAGGCTTTAAGAGTTGTAAATCTTATTTTGCAAAGTTTTCTCTCTGGTAATGCTGTACTCCGAACTAGGGCATATAAAACCTTTGCCAGACCTATACTTGATCGTTGTTCACCTGCCTGGAACCCTCACTGTATTTCAGACATCATTACATTAGAGAGGGTCCAGAGATATTTTACTAAGTTCTCAAATTTTCTGCTCGATATAGAATTCCCTATACCACCAGGCTTGAAATCTTAGGTCTAGAAAGCCTTGAACTACATCATCTACATTTTCACCTATGCTTAGTTCATAAGATTATTTACCAAAACGTTCTACCTGTAAATAAATTCTTTAATTTCAACTGTAATAAAACAAGGGCTATCAATAGATTTAAATTCAATGTAATTTGCTCTAATCTTAATTGTAGGAAATATGATTTTTGCAATAGAGTAGTAAATGTCTGGAATAATCTACCTGATCCTGTTGTTAGTCTCTCTAATCCCCATATCAGGGATGAAATGCTCCCGGTTCGGACTGGATCGCCCGATCTGGTAGCGATGGCGGTGGGTGGTTCAGAGAACCGGTAGCAAAAATTCCTGCACCCCCACTCCCACCCCCCATGCCCAGCTGAGCCACATGATCATCAGAGGATTTTTTTTTACTTTTAAAAGCATTTTTAATACAACTTCTTCCCCTGAAAAAATGCTTTTAAACTTTAAAAAAAAAGGTTCTGATGATCGCGTGGCTCAGCTGGGATCTCAGAGGCTTTTCAAAGCATTTTTTTCTGCAGCCTCTTCAGAAGAAGGGGTGGTTAAAAAAGTGCTTTGAAAAGGCTCTGATGATCAGGCAATAGCTGGGATCGTCAGAGACTTTTCAAAGCATTTTTTAAACCACCTCTTCCACGGAAGAGTTTGCAGAAAAAAATGCTTTAAAAGTCTCTCTGACGATCCCAGCTGAGTTATCTGATCTTCAGAGAGACTTTTCAAAGCATTTTTTTCTGCAAACTCTTCAGCAGAAGAGGTGGTTAAAAAAATGCTTTGAAAAGGCTCTGACAATCCCAGTTGTGTTCCTGATTGGCAGAGGCTTTTCAAAGCATTTTTTTGCATTTGCAGAAAAAATGCTTTGAAAAGTTAAAATAAAAAAAAAAGTTGGCCATGCTCACCCAGTCACATTACAGCACCACCACCAAGCCACGCCCACAGAACTGGTAGTAACAAATTTTACATTTCACCCCTGCCCCATACCTTTTACCGTAAACTGTCTACCGTGGACCTTTCATGTTTCTTAAGAAGTCCCTAAGAGGGTGTGCATAAGTGCACCAGCGTGCCTACCATCTCTGTCCTACTGCCCAATTATATGTAATCATTCTATGTGTTTATGGCTATGTTTTGCCAATTTATATCCTTTTGTGCCAAAAAATTTTCATGTGTCCATGTCTGTGTCTGCTTGTTATTTGTTTTCTTATTTGTTGACAAATAAATAAAATAATAATAACAACAATAACAACAACAACTAGCTCAGTCAGCAGATACCAAGTTCTCCTGAGTCTCCAGGAGTCTGAGTCTTTCTTTGGAGAAGAGAGATGAACAGTATATTCCATAGAAACTTCTTTCTTCTCTAAACAGCCTCCCTGCCAAAGATTTTTTGTCCCGGTGATAGTGAGTTTCAATTGTCAATCCTTTCACCATTATACACAGAATGATACATGATGCCTTCATGTACTTTGCTTAGGAAGCCAAATCTCTTGGACCACTCCCTGTCATATTAACAAAAGTGAGGACAGTTGACCATTGTATATAGGAAACTTTTATACCTTCTTAAAACAAGAAAAAGTATACAAAAAATATTAATTGGTAATGCAAACTCACAAATCTAGCACTTGCACAAACCTTTGCCTATCCATTTTTTTTAAAGCATGTAACATGTTTTCCTCATTATAATACTGAGGGTGAGTTGGTTTTTTACTATTATAATAAAACAAAAGTGTAAAAGTTTATTCGTCACTGGAGGGAACCAGTGTACACCAGCCTGTACAGAGTCAGTCATATTCCTTGTGCTTATCTTTCCCAGTGTCCAGGTGAAGACTTCCCTTTTAAGTTTCTCAGGGCTGGGTTGTGAGTATTGCTAAGAGAACAGTCACTAAGCAACCAGTCATAAATTGGGACAACTCGTACTTACCCACTTGCAGCAGCTTTGCTATTTCCTGTTACCTGCTTCTTTCATCATTCAATAGCCTTGTGAGCATGTGCAGAAGCCTTGAAGCTAGGCAGCTGATAAAACCATAGCACACTACCTTCGAACTTCAATGTGAAACAAAAGGTGGATTGTACCATTTTGCACAGGCCTGCTCTGAAACTGTAGAATCTACATTTAAAGTGCCACTAAAATGCACACATAAACACACATATACATCACAATTCCCCTTTCATTCCTTACTCATTTCCCCTCCCAAACTCCTCAGCTGTGGCAGTTTCTAATTTCATATTGTCAGACAGTAGCAGTTGGATGGAGATAGAGCCAGCCAGACTGAGAGGCAGACTCCCTGCTTCACAAAGCTGAATTTAATAAGATGAGAACAGTATGCCAAGATGGTGAGCTCCCTCCCTAGCACTTATCATGACACTAGTCGCGCAGCGGGGCTCTTATTGGAGCAGCAATCTGGGTGAAGCTGGCAGAGTCTCCTGCATCCAGGTTCAATATAATAGAACAGCAGGGCACTGGGAGGGGGGCTGGCAGAACAGCTTAACAAACTTAAAACCTATTACACCATGCTTGAAGGAGGACGAGATAAAGAAAAAACAAAGCCAAACAGCAGCTCACAAAATGGGCTATACAAGCACAGGGCCATGGACTACACACTCCTTTCTATAACAGACATTTCCTAGTAACACATTTGGTACTAGGCAATTGAGTGAGACAAAAGGAAATGTCTGTGACGCCAATTGAAGTCTTGATGCAAATGTATCCTGCTCTTTTCTGGAGTGGGAGATGCACTGTATTGCTGAAAGAGTTAGGAATGGTTGCAAATTTCCCTTTCCACGTCCTGCATTCTTTCCAAAATAAGTGGTATCCCAAAGAGTAGAGGTGGAGGAGAACATATTGAAGCTCTAAAAGATTAACTTCTCTTATCATAGTTAAGCAACTCTAGTCCTGAGGTTTACAAATATATATCCACATTTATCCATTTATATATGCATTTGCCCACTCCATTAATGTGCACTTCATCCCTCCCCAAGATCATCCCTTCCCAAGATCTTTCAAGAAGATACTGGACTGCCACCTGTCAGAAATGGTGTAGGGCCGTGATGGCGAACCTATGGCACAGGTGCCAGAGGTGGCACACCGAGCCATATCTGTGGGCACGCAAGCATTTCCCTAGGTCAGCTCCAGTGTGCATGCACGCACCAATCCTGCTAATTTTTGGGCCTTCCGGGCCCACCAGAAGTCAGGAAATGGGCCATTTCCGGCCTCCAGAGGGGTGAGGAAGGCTGTTTTCGCCCTCCCCAGGCTCCAAGATACCCTCTGGAGCCTGGGGAGGGTGAAAAACAGGCCTACCGGGTCCACCGGTAATCTTTTTGTCGTCACATGCCAAAAGCGGGGAGAGCGGGGGAGGGGTGTGTCATACGCACATGCGTGGGGCGGCATTGCATTATGGGTGTGGGTACGCATATGCGTGACCCCACTGTGCTCCCCCCACTTTTCTCACATGACGGCAAAAAGTTTAGCCATCACTGGTGTAGGGTCTCCTGCTTCAGTATGGTGTTGGAATAAATAACCTAAAACCGTAATGGTGAACCTATGGTACGCTTGCTGAAGTGGCACACAGAGCCATCCCTCTAGGCACGCAAGTCATCATCCGTTGCTCTTCTGGGTTCCGACGCTCTTAATCACTTTTTTTTTTTTTTGCAACAATAGAAAACCTGTGGTTTTTCAGAGATGAAGTTTTCAGTGATGAAGTTCCATCAGTTCAAGCAATCTAATTGATAGACAGGAATATTGGAAACTGAAACCCATCTATCACCTGGTCTATTGACTAACCAGTACATTTGATCCATTTGTTACTCAGTACTAGCTGCTACCAAGAACAATTGAAATTAGCCTATAGCTAGTGGATGTGACATTCAGATTTTGACAGATCTAAATTTCTCACAACAGTCGTATCTCAGCCTAACTCAGGAATCAGCAACATGCGGCTCCAGAGCTGCATACAGTTCTTTGGGCCCTCTGCTGCGGCTCCCTGTCATCCTGTCATGGCTGGAGCCTTGGTGCAGGAGCGAAGACCCCTGCACTTGCCTTTGCACGGCAGCAGCATTCCACCTTTGCTGTGGTACATTTGCTGTTGCTACCAGCAAAGAGGTCTGGGAGAGAATGGCGGGGTGGATCTTGGTGGGGGCCATCCTGCAAGCCTGGCCTTCCTCCTCCTTTGTCAGTGGGGGCAAGAGAAAGAAGGGGGCAGCATGGGGAAGTGCTCCCTTCCCTCACTGAGTGCCAAGCACAGAAGCCCAGTAGGAGGGGGAAATGGCCCAGCAGAAGTGCCCCCATTGGCGAGTTGGATAGCAGAAAGGCATGGCCCAGCTCTTGCAGCTGGACACTTTTGATACCTCCAGATGCAAGCTGCCACCTTTGAAATGGGCCACTTTCTGTTGCTTGTGCCTTCCCTGCTCTCAGCTCTTTTGCTTCAGCAAGACTATGTTTCTGGTCACTTTCTTTTCCTGTGCCTTCCCCGGGCAGCAATGGCTGGGGTCGTGGGGAGTGGGGAAGCAAAGGTGTCATGGCTTCTCTCTCCTCCCCTTAGCAAGCTGGGCCTGGAGGAGCACAAAGAGTTGCTGGCGAGTATTGGAGGGTCAGAAGATGTGCTCCAACATTGCCCCAACATGTGTTTCCAGCATGCACTCCTTTGTCCCAAAGTAGGATTGAGTGGGGGGAAGGGAGCAGGGGGAAGGGTAGGAGGGAAGGAGAAACCTGACTGGCTTTTCTTTGGCATGGGGTGGGAGGAAGAGCCAACACCTCCTCCATGGTCTGCCCACAATTCTAGCAGTGCCTTGCGAAAGCATGCTTCACAATTGGGGAGACTGGATTCTCTCCTCCTACTAGAGCCCATTCCCTGCCCGACTCATCCCTGGCAGCTCTCTCTCTCTCTTGGGGTGGAGAGCAGGTCACGTGTCCAGCACCAACAAAGCCAAAAGTAGCTGCCTGCCGTTTCCCACTAGTCAGGCAGCAGATAGAGAGAGGAAGACAGATTCGGCTCGATTCGGCTCTGTCTGCTCTTCTCTCTCTGGCCTTTGCCCAGTTTTGCAAGGATTCAGCAGATGCTGCCTTGGTGATTGGGGGGGGGGAGTTTTGTCCCATACTTTGCCTGCCAAGCGTCTTCAGGAGCACCCAGGGACTATATTTTCCAGCCACTTTGGACTGAGTTACAGAATGCATATGAGTGCCTGTGTGAGTGTGCTGCTGCTTGGGATGATACTTCTCTGAAGTACATGCAGTTATCTAAGGCGGCAACCTCATGGCATTGTGATGTAACAGCCTGACAGTCACTCCTTTTGCAACTCAAGGTTTAATTTTGTATCTCTCCAGAGACAGAGAAAACATGGCTGAATTTCCTTACAGTTATTCCCTGGGTGTGAGGGTTGGGGAGTGGGTGTGGGGAGTGGGAGGGCGGGAGAGAGAGAGAGAGAGAAAGGAAGAAAGGGAGAGAGACAGATAAGGGAGAGAGAGGAATGAGAGGGAGATAGAGAGGGAGATAGAGAGAAAGAGAAAGACAGAGATGAGAGGAAGAGAAAGATCAGAGGGAGGGAGGGAGATAGAGAAAAAGAGAGAGATGAGAGAGAGAAAGAGAGAAAGAAAGGGAGATAGAGAGAGAGGGAGAAAGAGATGAAAGAGAGGGAGGGAGATACCTATTTCCCATAGAAAAGAAAACACAGGGAGCCACAAAACCTGAGTAGGTATGGCTGGGGAGAGGTCATGTGACTGGGTGGGAGTGAGTGATGTTGAGTTGGCCACACCCACCCAGGTTTTGTGACTCCCGGTGTCTTGTTTTCTATGGGAAATGGGCCGAAGTGGCTCTTTGAGTGTTTAAGGTTGCAGACCCCTGGGCTAACTCATTGATCTATTAGATGCTTTATTCACATTTTCAGATAGAAATAGAAATAAAACAAGGAAGGCTTTTGTTTTCAAGGCATTTATTAGAAACCATGGTTTTATTGGATATTTCTTATAGTCTACCAATCAACAGTGAAATAAAAGGCTCTTAGGAAACTTTATGGAGAGTTTGGTGCAGCCTTTCCCATATAACAGAGGTCCTCAGCCCCCTTAGTACTAGACCATAGTCTGTTTGGAACTGGGCCACGGAATTGGTGGGCAAGCATACATGCAGCTCCACTTGCACAAGCAGAGGGTCAATGGGCAAGGATGTGCATCTGAAGCATGAACGGCAGGTGAGCACAATCACCTGCCGCTATAATGTTTTCCAAATCTGTTGAATTACAGCCAAAGTTTATCATAACATAGTCATCAAGAGGATTGATACATACATCATTTCTGAAATATGTAGAATGAAAGATTATTATAAAATATGAACTGAATTATCTATATAAGCTTTTTCATATTGTCCCCTTCCTATGTTAGAGCAAATAGTTTCAGATAACCTGGTGCCATGCCACTGAGGGCTTTATAGCTTAAAACCAGCTCTTTAAATTGCACTCAGGAGCTTTAATGATATTTGGTTGGAATGCAGTGGTTAGAATGCTATTGTAGGCTAACTCTGCCCACACACCAGGAGGTTGATCCTGACCAGCTCAAGGTTGACTCAGCCTTCCATCCTTCCAAGATTGGTAAAATGAGGACTCAGATTGTTGGGGACCATATGTTGGATCAGTAAATAGCTTAGAAAATGCTGTAAAGCATTATGAAGTGGTATATAAGTCTTAATTCTATTGATAGTGCTACTGAATTCAGAGACACATATCTAGCAAAAAATGAAATATGTGTGCTTTCATTGTCAGTGAGACAGTGATTTGAAACTGAAACACCAACAAACAAATTGGCAGCTGGCACAGCAATGAGAAGTGTTAGCCATATGGTGCTCACAAACTAAAATATTTATTTGATGTGTCTTCAACAATCTAAAATGGCCACATGTGCTTTAAAAATGAGGACATTTTCAATTCCACGCATTCTCAAAATAGGAATATCGCTTGTAAAAATGAAGCTTGTAACCCTAACCTTCAAATGATATGTAGTTTTACTTAAGACACAATGTTCAGAAATGTGCTAATAATTTCTATTTCCTGCCAACAATGTATCTCTCAATCTTGCATAGAAAGCTAAGAATGAATAGACCTTCTCACTCAACTTTTTAAAACATTTTCAAACAATGAGAATAATATGAGTAATTTCTTCTAAGGGAGAATTTACAGTGGAATATTTTTCTAGGGAAAGATCTTATTATAGTATTAAAATGGTTCAGTTTCAAATTTGAGCAGGAGGTGCACATTGAAATATAAGTGAGGAAGTGAAAAAAGTCATTTATTTTTATAAAATATAGAACTGAAATTTGCAAGTTCTATTTGCTAATTTGGTATGGTGGCACTTTTTACTGCTTTTGTTTATTTATAAATAAATAAGCATTCAGCAGAATGAGCAGTGACAGCAGCAGCAGCAGCAGCGAAGAGGAAATCCCGTAAGCATTTCAGCTGGCCTTAAGACTTTGCTCTCAATCTAGAGAGATTAAAGAATTTTCTGTCTGATCTGGTCCAGTGGTAAATGCCCTCCAAAAGCATGTTTCAGCATGATAGCAAAAAAGATCCCAAATAAAGTTGGCACGAGGACACAGCCCTGCTTCACTCCACTTTGAATATCAAAGGAATCTGAAGTTAAGCCATCAAAAACTACAGTGCCCTTCATTTCCTCATGAAAGGACCTGATGATGTTGAGGAGCCTAGGTGACATCCAATCTTAGGGAGAATTTTATGAAGGCCATCCCTACTAACCAAAAGCCTTTGTAAGATCTATGAAAGCTATGAAAAGTGGTTGTCTTTGTTCCCTGCATTTCTCCTGCAACTGTCTAAGGGCAAATACCATGTCAGTAGTTGACCTGTTGGCTTGAAATCCACACTGTGATTCTGGATAGACTCTCTCTGCAAGCACCTGGAGCCTCTTCAGTACGACACAGGCAAGCAGCTTCCCTACAACACTAAGAAGAAAGATGTCATAGTAGTTGTTACAGTCACCCCTGTCATCTTTGTTCTTGTACAGTGTGACAATATTTGCATCCTTCATGTCCTGTGGTACTCCACCTTCCTTACAACTACGACAGAAGATTTCATGCAGTTCAGTGGAGATGTTCTCTTTGCAGTACTTCAGAACTTTGGCAGGAATGTTATCTTTCCTGGGTGCCTTGCCAGAGGCAAGGGAGTCCAGGGCCACATTTAGTTCTTCTAAAGTTGGTTCACTGTCAAGCTCCTCCAAGAGAGGCAGGCATTCAATGTTATTTAATGCTTCTTCAGTTACCACATTTTCTCTGGAATATAACTCAAAATAGTGCTGCACCCAGTGTGCCATCTGCTGTGCTCGGTCCTGGATAACCTCACCTGTAGCAGACTTCAGAGGGGCAGATTTCTTCTGTGTTGGACATAAGGCCTGCTTGATGCCATCATACATCCCTTGATGTTGCCTGTATTAGCTGCTATCTGGATCCGAGAGCAAAGCTGCAACCAATAATTGTTAGCACATCTCCTGGCGGTCTGTTGAACTTTGCTACGAGCAGCTTGCAGAACCTGTAGGTTGCGCTCACTGGAACAGGCTTTATATGCAATTAGAGCTCTCCTTTTTTCCTTAATGGCCGGTGTCAACTCCTCTGAATGGGCTTCAAATCAATCTGCTTTCTTTCTGATCTCCTTACCAAATACTGACAAGGCGGTGTTATAAATAGCATTCTTGAAATATTCCCATCGTTCAGATACATTTACTTCAACTGGGCCTGGGGGAGTTTCCTTGAGTGCTTGTGCAAATTCTCCACTTTGCCCTAATTGTGAGTCTTGTTGATGTCAATTCGTGGTCTTTCTTCCTTTTTCGAGTGATGCAATCTCTTTGTTTGCAGTTTTATTCTGCTGCACACCAAGGAGTGGTCTGTAACACAACCAGCACCCTGATAGCTGTGTGTGATTGTAATATTGGGGAGGTTAGAGTGCCTGGTAAGAATCAAATTGAGCTTTGAGAGTAAGAGGCCTGAAAGAAAATAACCAGGAAAATCTGAAAGAGATCTTTGCAGAAGCTTTTGCTCAGTTAACTGGAGAATCAAAGGCAGAGTGTGATTGGCAAATAGACAAAATTTATCGTGTTAACTCATGGATTGCTAGACAGAGACAACTACCAAGAGACATTGTAATCTACTTTGTTACCAGGAGGATAAGAAATGGAAGTCTACAAGCTTCCTATAAAAACAAGCTAAAGTGGCAGGACAGGAGGTTGCAGTACTGAAGGAAATTCCCCCTAAAATGTTGAGATCCAGAAAGGACTATGCATTTTTAGTTGATGAATTTAGAAACCGCCAGATACAGTACAGATGGGAGATTGCAGACGGATTAGTGGTGAATTATTCAGGAGAAAGATATCCTGTTAATACAGTCTGGAAGGCAAGAGATTTTTATACCAATGTACTAAAGGCTGGATACCCACCATCTCCAGGAGCCAGAAGAAGAAAAGAAGCAGGGGAGGCCAGAAAGGAAGGTATGCAGGCACAAGCCCAAGGAGGTGCCTTGAGTACCCAAGAAGAATTACTGCAACTCTCGAGTGCTGTTCAAGCTTTGGAATTATTTGAAAAAACGGAAGGAGCTAAGGAACAAAGACAAACTCAAGCGGCAACTGAACAGAAAGAACAAGAATTAAAGATGCAACAAACTCAGATAATAACTCAAGAAAGTAAAAATACAGAAGCAGTGGGAGGGGCAAGACCAAAGAAGAAATTCCAGGAGGATTTCCAGTCGGTGCTCTAAAAGCTTCAGGGGGCTAAAGATGACAACTAGATTTTTAACCTGGAACGTTAATGGTTTAAATTCACCACAAAAAAGGAAGAAAATATTCCACTATTTGAAACAATTTAAAAATGATGTAATTTGTTTGCAAGAAACACATATTAGAATAAATGACCAAAAATATTTGATAAATACAAGATTGGGTACACATTTTGTGACATCTGCTCCAGAGAAGAAAAATGGCATAGTTATATATTTAAGGAAAGACTTAATGGCTAAACTAATTGAAGCAGATTCTCAAGGAAGATATATAGCAAAATTGAACTATTGATAGAAGGAAAGAAAATACTTTTAATGGGAGTATATGCACCCAATCAACAACAAGAAAAATTTTACAAGTTGCTGCATACTAAATATGGGATTATAAATTGTGTATATGGTTGGGTGATTGGAATGAAGTATTGGACACTAAAAAGGACAAGAAGGAGCTTTTGCAAAATATTCAAACATGAGCAAGATTGCCTAAATCCTTTTTTGATATGATGGATGATATGGAGCTGAGAGATATTTGGTGTGAACGGAATGTTAAAGAACAAGACTTTACATTTTTTCTGATAGGCACCAATCCTTTTCTAGAATTGACTTTGTATTAATTACGAATGATTTCCTTTCCAGGGTGAAGAAAACAAAGATATGTCCAAGAACCCTAACAGATCATAATCTGGTGTGGATGGAATTGGAACATGGAGAGGGGTCCAGGAGGTCTTGGCGACTAAATGAAAATTTATTTAGATATGAGGGAAATGTGACAGAATGTAAAAAATTAATGAAGGAATTTTTTGTTTTAAATATGCATAAGGGAATCCCCATGGAAATGGTTTGTGATGCAAGCAAAGCATATATGAGAGCTGTTTTAATAAATTTGAATAATGCATACAGACGTAGATGGGAAAAAATGGAGGGAACTAGAAGAGGAGATAAAAAAGAAAGAACAGGCGCTAATACTCAATCCAGATGATAAGAAGACAAACTGCGAGGGCAGTTTAACATGTTGATGTCAGATCAGGTCGCAACTAACTTGCTATATGCTAAACACAATACTTTTTGTAATGCAAATAAACCTGGTAGATGGTTAGCACATATGTTAAGGAAAAAACAAAAGTCTCGTACTATAGAGAAAATAGAATATATAGGTAAAGAGGTGTACCAACAGAATATGATTAAAAAGGCTTTTTAAGAATTTTATATGAGATTGTATGCTGGTGATAAAATATAAGGTATAGATATAGATAGATATCTGGAGAAGGAGAATATCCCCATAGTTACAGATGAGCAAAGGGAAAGATTGAATCAACCGATAACCACGGAGGAAATATTCCTGGCAATTAAGCAGTTAAAAGTTGGTAAGGCCCCTGGCACAGATGGATTGACAGTGGTTTATTATAAAAATTTACAACTAGAAATGGCAGAACCTCTTGGGAAACTATTTAGTAAAATACAATTGGGAGGAGAGGTACCACCATCTTGGAGAACAGCTTTTATTTCTTTGATTCTGAAAGAGACCCTGTGTTGAGGCTTTGTTTTAAAGTATATATTGCTAACGCAAAGACCATAGTAGCAGCAAAACTCCAGCAGTCGTTGGCCATTTTCTAATTATATAAGTCCAATTAAATGAATACAAGTCCAATCAAATAAATAAATAAATAAATAAATTTTCATTCATCTTTCCAATACCGAACTGACCTAAACAAGTGGGCCAAGAACTATAATCAACTCTAACTCTGGCATTAAAATCACCAAAGATAAACAGTGGTTCTTTCTCAGGGATTTTTAGTAGCAGCCAGATTGTCATAGAATTTGTCTTTGGATTCTACTGAAGACGATAATGTTAGAGCATGTGCGCTAATAAGAATAACCAGCCCTGCTGATGAGTGGAGCTACAAGGACAGAATTCTTTCACTTCCTGCAGCAGATTAAGTAATGGATCCTAGTAGGGTATTGGGCAAAGCCAACCCCATATTCCCTAGACTCGTTTGATGGTTTCCCCTGCCAGAAAAAAGAGAAGTTTTTCTCCTTAATAGATCCCAAGTCTAACAGTCTTGTCCCTTGAAGGGCAATGATGTCCATCTGCAATCTGCTCAACTCCATGTCAATGGCAGCTGTCTTGCATATGTCATCTATCTCTTGTAAATTGTCAGAAAGGCTGGGGGTCATTGTCTGAACATTCCAGGTGCTCAACTTTAGGGCTAAAGTTTTCTTATGTTTGTTGCATGGTGCAAAGTTATCAATCTGCTTGTCGGCTTTGACCCTAAGCCCCACGCACCCTGTGAGGTTAACAGACCATGGCTGGGCAGCACCTTACTGGCTTGGGGGCTGCCCAGCTTAAGGCAGGCGGTAGCTGCCCAATGAGGTGACTTCTCCCACTGACGAAAGGGCCCCTGGCGTCATGCTCTACGCCAATCAAGCAAAGACTTATAAACGATAACTGCCACTTCCCATGTTGTTTCAATGCTGTATGCAAAGCTGGAGTGTCCTCTCCAGAGCACGAGGCCTGGGTAGATTAATATGGAGGATAGACTGTTACCCAAGCAGCAGATTCCCCCTCTCACATCACTGAAATAGTCCAATGGAAATCCTAGACATGCAATAGAAAATATAAGTATAGAACAAAAGATGGAGGTGATTACATATAAAGAACTTTTATTTAATGAAAGGGGTAAATTACAACTTAAGCCGTTAGAGGTTTTGAAGGAGGAAGAGATAATTTATACTTGGTTTCAATATGGTCAACTTCAAGCAAGGTGGAGGGAGAATCAAAAAATTGGTCTTATGGAAAACGAAGAAAATCTGGTAAAGCAAATTAGAGACCAGGGTATTATGCATATTAAAAGACTATATAATGTATTATTAGAGATAGATTCTGAAACAGAGTTGGTTAAAGTTTTTATGATTAAATGGGCTAGAAATTTTCAAGAACCAATAATGATGGAAACATGGGAAAAGTTCTGGGTTAGAAATGTTAAATTTACTCAAGCACAAAACTTAAGAGAAAATTTTTATAAGATGTTTTATAGATGGCATCTAGACCCAAAAAAGTTGTCATGTATGTACTCTAATGTACAAGCTAAATGTTGGCGGTGTGATTGTGAAGATGCAACGTATTTTCATATTTGGTGGACTTGTAAGAAGATCAAAGCATTTTGGATAAAGATTTGGTGGGTAATGCAAAATATTTTGAAAAAGAGGTTGAAATTTACACCACAATTGTTTCTATTGGGTATTATAAATGATAGTACAGTATTGGAGATGAAATTGATTTTAAATTTAATAACAGCAGCCAGACTGTTGGTTGCGCAATATTGGAAGAAAGACTCTTTGCCCACTGTAGAAGAATGGATTATAAAAGTAATGAACTTAGCTGAGATGGCTAAAATCTCGGCATATTTGAAAGATCATACGCAAGGAAAATTCATTCAGGAGTGGAGGAAATGGATTGATTACATTCGGAATAAATATCATATAAGAAGACATCAAATCACGTATGAATGAAGAAGAATTATAGAAATGTATTTTTTATTAAATTGGAATTAAGATTTTGGACGGTGTTTGTTAACTAGAAACTTGATAGATTAATGTTGATGATTACTGTACTTTTTTCCTTTTTTTAAAAAAACCCCTGTATTTTACTCTGGGAAGTTGGGGGGGGGAGGGGAAGGGGAGGTTGAGGGGAGGGATGGGTGGAGTGTGTGTGTGTTTTTTTATATATTTGTACTTTTATAAAACTTTTCAATAAAAAAAAAAAGAAATAGTTCAATGGAACGGCAAAACTGATATGATTAGTTCCAGCTGAGTCGCAGGAGTTACCAGAACATGATTGTACATAGTCACGAACTTCTTCTGGCACTCTGGCTCTGGATTTTGCCTCGAGGTTGACTCCTGAAGCCTTTTCCAGTAGTAGATATAGCCACAAGGCAGTGGAGGTTTGTAATCAGAGTTTCCCTTCTCCTAGAAGACGGTTCTGCCGTTTTATCTGCCCCTGGGGCATAAAACCCTCTTCCGCCTTCAAAACAGTTGACCATCTTCTCCTGTAATCCTGGATAAGGGCCCCTGCGAGGTGCTACCAGCTGGGCCAACTGGATCAAGGTTTTGTTTTGTTTTTCTGCTCACTCTGCTGAAGACCTTCAACAACTTATGAACAGTTTTAGCAATGCCTGCCAAGACTTTGGACTAACAATCAGCCTGAAAAAAACACAAGTCATGGGTCAGGATGTGGATTCATCTCCCTGTATTACAATCTCTGCACAAGAACTGGAGGTCGTCCATGACTTTGTGTACCTTGGTTCAACTATCTCTGATACTCTTTCTTTAGATATGAGCTGAATAAATGTATTGGTAAAGCGGCCACCATATTTTCCAGACTTACAAAGGGAGTATGGCTTAATAAGAAGCTGATGGAACATACAAAGATCCAGGTCTATAGAGCCTGCATCCTGAGCACACTCTTGTACTGCAGTGAGTCTTGGACCCTCTACACATGGCAGGAGAGAAAGTTGAACACCTTTCATATGCGCTGTCTCCGACAAATTCTTGGCATCACCTGGAAGGACAAAATTCCAAGTAGCACAGTTTTGGAACGTGCTGGAATTTCTAGCATGTGTACCCTATTGAAACAGCAACGTCTACGCTGGCTGGGGCATGTCAGGAGAATGGCTGATGGTTAGATTCCAAGAGATCTCTTGTATGAAGAATTCGTACAGGGAAAGCGCCTCAGAGGGAGACCACAGCTGAGATATAAGGATATCTGCAAGAGCGATCTAAAGGCCCTGGGACTGGACATTAACAACTGGGAAACCTTGACCTCCGATCGTTCAGCTTGGAGGCTAAAGGCACAGCATGGCCTTCTCCAATTCAAAGAGACACTTGTTTGGCAGGCTGAAGCAAAGAGGCAGTCCTGGAATCAGAAAAATCTGGGGGCTGGGCAGGGGACAGGATGTATCTGCCCTCAGTGTGGAAGGGATTGCCACTCTCGAATTGGCCTTTTTAGTCACAGTAAATTCTGTTTTAGGACCTCTTTCTAGAGCACGATACCATAGTCTCTTGAGACTGAAGGATGCCAATGATTACTTATAAAAGGAGAATGCCATTTCACCTAGTTGGTGTGGCACTGTAGGGTGTTGTCTGCCATAAATTTTATTGCCTGCCCCGCTATTTCCTTGTAACACTAGACAAGAGACTTCACCTCTTACTGATCGCTCCTGATCAGTTTTTCCTCCATGCCTATGACATAAGTTTAGTGCTCTTTCAGAAGATCATTAGATCAGTGCTCGGAACTTGCTGATTGACAAGTCACAGAAAGAGACTACTTCATATCTACAATATATAATTTATACAATTTTACAAGTGGCTAAATCTACCATTCAAAGCATCTATTTCTCTTGCCCTATTCCCTCCCATGTTGAGGAGAGTGACTGGTGATAGGTCACACAATTCATGATGGCACACTTTCCTGCTGGCTCAAAGACGGGTGGGTTTCATCTGAATGGAACCACTTGGCTATACCTTAATTCAGTTCTAAAGACATGTTTTTTTAAATTATCTGTAAGCTGTTTTTTATTTGTACTTTTAAAGCAGAGAGAAAAAGGTAGAGAAGATAGGAATAAGAATATTCCGTCACTCCAAAGAGCAACTCGAACAGAAGAGATGAGAGCACCACCTTATTAATGGGTTTCCAAGGAGAAATACTGTGCCCTACATTTCTGTGTCAGTTTATGGATGGATCCAAAACAATAAATGAAATGCCTCTCCAGAAATGTTCCATGTCTGGGACAGCACATCTGGATGAATCTACACGGAAACAGTCGCATCAACCTTGCTGACAGCCAGTTCTATAAGGTTGTCTCCCCTGTTTTTGCTTGTTTTCACTCTGATCTGTATCTAGTTCTTACTGAGGATAAGCATTTAAATTCTTTTTTTTAAATTTTAAAACAAACCTTTATTAAGACTTTAAAAAAAACATTTAAAATATACAAATTTCTTAGTCAAACAAAAAAAACCCAAAAAGACAAATTTACATATACTATACTCAACTTCACATATTGACTAATTTCTATTTTTTTATATACATATACATATATACAGACACACAGTAATTTATTCCTACTATATCCATCTGACAGTGCTGTTTTTAATTGTGTTAATTTCTTCTAGATTCCATCTTTACTCATTTTTCCCCTTCCTCTGATTTGTCCACTGGTACCATTTATTCCATATTATATAATAATTTGAGTCCTCCTTATCTTTTAGTTGTAAAGTTAGTTTGTCCATTTCTGTGCATGAAAATATTTTCTGTATTACTTCCTGTTCTGTTGGCAAGCGATCACTTTTCCACAATTGCGCTAACGAAAACCTAGCCGCCGTGATTATATGTAAGATTAAATACTTAATATCTTTTCTAATATTCCCTTTAATCATGCCTAGTAGGAAAACCTCAGGTTCTAGTCCAATTTTGTATTTCGTTATTTCTGTTATCCACGTTTTTATTTTACTCCAAAATTTCTTAACTACTGGGCAGAGCCACCAAACATGATAGAAAGTCCACTGTGTTTTTTTACATTTTCAACAAGTTGGATTTACATTTGGATACATTTTGGCTAGTCTTGCAGGAGCCAGATACCACCGATACCACATTTTATAATGATTTTCTTTATAAGCTACCGATTTTGTCATCTTATAATTGCTTTCCCATACCCTTTCCCATTCCTCTAAGTGTATATTATGCCCTATATTCCTCGCCCACGCTATCATCTGACCATTACTGTAATGCTCTCTACATGAGGCTCCCCTTGGGGTGCACCTGGAGGCTCCAACTGGTGCAGAATGCGGCCGCGCGGGGGATTATGGGAGTGACGGGGCGCTCCCATGTGACTCCTCTCCTGCGCGAGCTGCATTGGTTACCGGTGGACTTCCGGGTGCGTTTCAAGGTGTTGGTGATCACCTTTAAAGCGCTCCATGGCTTAGGACCAGGGTACTTACGGGACCGCCTTCTACCGCCAATTGCCTCCCACCGGCCGGTTCGCTCCCACAGAGAGGGTCTTCTCAGGGTGCCGTCAGCCAGACAATGCCGGCTGGCGACCCCCAGGGGGAGAGCCTTCTCTGTGGCAGCCCCGACCCTCTGGAATGATCTTCTTCCAGAACTGAGAACGATCCCCGACCTCTGGACGTTTCGTCGGGCCCTGAAAACGTATCTTTTCCAGCTTGCTGGTCTAGCCTGATCTCCATTGTATTTTAACATTTTTAGTGTTTTAGGGTTGTTTGTATTTTAACATTTAAATTGTTTTTAATTGTCAGCCACTGCTTATATGGGTTTTAAAGATTTTTAATTTTTGTATATTGTATTTTTATCTGGCTGTTCACCGCCCTGAGTCCGCAAGGAGAAGGGCGGTATATAAATCCAATAAATAATAAATAATAAATAATAATAATAATAATAATAAATAATAATAATTAACCAATTCTTCCACCAAATCATATTCCAATAAATATTTGTAGATTTTTGAGATTAATTTCGCTTCTTTAGATTCTAGTAATTTATCCAATTGATTTTGTTCTGGGTCAATTCCTTCTTCCTCTTGGTCTTTTCTATATCTTATCTTTATTTGTGAATAGGGCCACCAATTAATTACTATTCCTTGGTCATTGAGTTCTTCTCTTGATTTCAGTTGTCCCTGTACATCTAATATTTCTCGGTATCTTAAAATTTTATGTTTTGTTAGTGTATTAGGATGGGTTATTGCTTCTATTGTTGATAGCCAACCGGGGATTTTCATATAGTGTTTGGATTTAATCTGTTGCCATGTATTTATTAAAGATTTTCTGATGGTATGGTTGTTGAAATGTTTGTATGTTTTATTTCCGGGCTCCATATAAAGGCATGCCATCCCTTCATTAAGTCATGTCCTTCCAGATTCAAAAATCTTTGATTATCTAGGATTATCCATTCCTTGATCCATGTTAAACTTGCTGCCTTATAATATTTTTCCCATGCCGGGAACCCAAATCCACCTCTCGTTTTATCATCTTGTAATATATTTAATTTTATTCTTGATTTTTTCCCCTCCCACACAAATTTTGTAGTTATTTTATCTAGATTAGTAAAAAAATTTCTTATCTAATTTTATTGGAATCGTTTCGAATAGATAAAGGAGTCTTGGAAGTATATTCGATTTTATCGCCGCTATTCTCCCCAACAAGGTTAAATTTAATTTTCCCCATTTATTTAAATCTTCTTTTATTTTCTGACTAAAGGTTCATAATTATTTTCTTTTATTGTCCCGGTTTTGGCTGTCAAATTTATCCCTAACTATTTTACTTTTTTAATTGCCTGTAATCCTGAGTCTTTTGATAATTTATCTACTTGGATTACTGTCATATTTTTCTTCATCATTTTCATCTTTTCTTTATTAATTTTTAATCCTGCTACCTTTCCAAATTTCTCGATCTCTTCTATTAATTTCGGGGTTGTTTCTATTGGGTTTTCTATGAAGAAGCATTTAAATTCTAAACATTGGGATCTTAACTTCCTTTTTCCTCTTCTCTTTACAATCTATTGAATTCTATGCTATGCCATTTCAAAATGTAGCACTGGAATTAACTACTATCCTTTTTTGGAGGGAAGACTGAATTGCCAATACTGTAAAGATAAACAGATACACAGTAAAAAAGATCACATTACTGTATACATTTAAATGCAATATCTATAACACATGTACTAACATTAAAAACAGAAAGGAATAAAAGAAAGAAAGACAATTTGCCAACAAAGTGGATCACACCCATTTATTCTAAAAGAGTATGAAATTTAGCTGTTCTTCAAAGTGGACCTTCACCTAAAAAGTTGAAACAATAGGAAAGGAGAAAATTATATTTAAGATTAGAGTCATACAGAGAAATTTTTCATGTTTTCTAGGCACTTCTTATTCATGAAAGTTTCCCTTCCAAATTTCTTCCAAAGGGGGAAGCAAGTGTCTGTGAACTCATCTTGAGTGAGGTGTTCTGGAATTTACATAAGTTAGACAAGGTTGCCATGAAGTGGATGTGAATATTCTGTCTTGCACTGTATAATAATTTCTCAAATACGTAGCAACCTCCCAGGCTATTCATGTTTCAATTATCTCCCAAGGGAAGACACCATCAAATAAATTCTCCCTGGAGACTCTTCAGACTGGGAATTGTAGGCAGACAGGGAAGCTTCAGAATGATGAAAGTTGTATACTGTGGCAGGAAACAAATATTTTTATGGCATAATGGAGTGAGAAAAACATGATAAATTCTTGTACATTATTGGGATCAGTTTAATTTTTATGATCTTCCCACACTCCTCATCTGTGTTTATGGACAGGGCCACCACAGCTTGGTGTGCAAATTGTGTGTCTCATAGGAGAACCTCACAAGGGCTCCAACATAGATAGCACTTGTATGTGAGTGCACTTTGATATATTTTCTATTTCAAACTCCTTGAACCCCTTTAATGCAGCCCTTCTTTCATAGACTTAACTGCTATTTTTACCATTGTTCTAGCCCTGAACTTGATTTCACACAATTAGATACATTCCTTGTTATTGGATCACCACCAGGCTTCATTCAACAAAGAAAGTTTTCATGTACTCTATGCACAGAAATGCTGTATATATCATACTGTTTTATGCATAGAGTCTTGGGCATTTTGGGAAGGAAGAAACTTTGATCTGGAACAGAACTGCATTGGGGAGTTGAATAGGCTCGAGGCAGCAGCTCAGCTTTATCTGGGAAACATAAAAAGGCTTCAGGGAAACATCATCCCTGAGCGATCATAAAAGCACCACTTGCATGTTTCCATATGCAATATTGTAAGAACCTTGTTCAAAAGCTCCAAAAGCATTGAGAGGCAACACTGAGTGGTTGTGGTACCCAAAGGATTTCAGAGGGAGAGATGCTGAACATGAAATCCAAATAGTCTGGGTAGAAAAAAATTGGGTGTAAATGCAAGACTCATAATCACATTCCCCAAGGGCCAGCAAAGGCCAGATTCAGGGTTGCTGAGCAATCCACTTTGACTACAGTTCACCTCCCACTGAAATCATGAGAAATGGCTTTGCAAGATATCCTATACAGAAAAAAGGTCATCCACAAAATGTTGACGCTGTGGATGCATTCAAATTAATAATTCAATTTTACTTCAGATTCATAAGAGAACTGATTGAATTTCAGAGATTGAGTGCTCATATTCACAGATTTTATACAGAAATCTAAGTGGGCCTTCTGTTTAAGCTAGCCATTTATTATTATTTTGTTTTAGAAATTATTTAGGGTCAAACAACTTGGGAAACTCTAGAAGGACTGCAGAGAAGAGCAACAAAGATGATCAGGGGACTGGAGGCTAGGGACTCTCTAGTTTAATGGAAAGAACTAGGAGTGACATGATAGCAGTCTTCCAATATCTAAGAGGCTTCCACAAAGAAGAGGTGGTCAACCTATTTCCCAAAGCAGTTGAAGGCAGGACAAGATGCAATGGATGATCTCGTGCATGAGATTGGGCTAAAAGACCCTTAAGGTCCTTCCCAACTCTGCTATTGTTATTCTGCCATCATGTAATGTGAGTGCAACCTGGGTTTGGTGATAGCTGAGGTTTTGCTCCTGTGCACCTTACTGCAGCCCAAATTCCCCCTGGAAATTTGCACTAGAAATGTGATCAAGCAAGATCAGAAGACTTCAATCTCTTCATAGCTGACAACCTTTGGGCAGATTAAACCAATTGTTCCCCAATGAAATTTTTAATTGTTGTGTTAAACTGACTGCCACTCAAGCAGGCTAAAGTACCATAAAATGGCTTTTTAGTTCCATAGAAATCTTGATTAACCAAATTTTCCTGAGATTTAATGTGTATCATTCTTTCTGGTGAATCTTTGATCCTGATTTGTAGCTTGGTTCTTAATTGTTCTTCTTTGTTCTCTCCTTCTAATGTAACCTTACTAAGATTTCTGGACTAGCCATAGCAGCTGGTATTCTCTTTCAGTTTCTGGTTATATACACACATCATCATCATCATCACCACCACCACCACCACCACCACCACCACCGGATTATTATTCTGCCTAGTAATAATATTTGATGATTTCTCAATTTTCTTCAGTTGTCCAAGTTTTGCACTTTTGTTTTATGTTACAAGTAAATCTTCTCCCTGGGCATGTCCAGCTCAGTAACCTGGCATACCAAGGGTTAACCAGCTTAAGCGAATCTAACCCCACCTTCTCCCCCTTCCCATTACCTGTAGCTCCACCTCCCGGGTATTTAAGGTCCTCCCCTGTTGTTGTTGCCTCAGTTGTTCCTGATGATACCTGCAAAGAAACAAATGTACATGAATAAATAAAGACTTACCTTGAGAAACAAGTAAACGTGTCTTTGTATATTATTGGGACCCAAATCGATCCTAGCCAACAAAATGGTAGCAGTCGATGGTTGGGCAACCCAATAATCAGAAGACATGCCAAAGAAACCTCAAACAAGGTCAGAGACAAAAAGGAGAGAAAAACAACGAAAACCAACTGAAGACATGGCAACGCCAATAACTTCAGAGGAAGAAAAAGAAAACACCCCCGAAGAATATTCATCGGACGATGAAAGGGGGCAAAAAGACATAAATGAAGAAAAAATCCAACAGAAGGAAATCAGCAGACTCAGAAGAGGAATGATGAGCCTGCTAGAAACCCCTACAACCGACGAAGACCTCCTGGCCGGGATCAGCTACCTCATCCAAAGCCAGAACGAGGCCAGGAGGACTCAAGGACGACAAACAAGGCGACCGGACACAAGCCCGGTAAGAAAAACCCCCCAGAATTGTTATTTTCCAAAGGCTGAGGGGGGGATTCCCGCCCAAAATCAAGACTGGCGGCCATCTTGGAACACGTGGCCAAAAAAGATGGCCGACCTCCAAAAAAACGAATTAGCATATGCTAATCCGCCAACCAATGAGGTGCCTGAACCCCAAAAACCCCAAAATAATGATGATTCCTCGGAAGAAAGTGAGGAATCACCCCCCGAGGACATCCCCGACGATCAAGCGGTGGAAGAGGCGATAAAAACGCTCACCGCCGCCTTCGGGACAAAAATAAAAATTTTAAAGGGGCCTCCAAAAAATGCTAAAAAACCCAAAGGGGACAAGAGAAGGCCCCCCAGCTGTTTACCAAGGGGCGCGGACACCGCTGGGGACCCACCGATGCCGCAGCACCCCCCGGCAGCGATACGCCACCCCACTCCCAAGCCGCGACTACCGGAACGGACCGAATGGCGAGAATACTCACCGCCGCCGCCGCCGCTGCAGAGAGAGACCTGGAGCCGCCCAGCAGAGAGGACAGCCTTCCTCGACCGCCGCTGGACACCTGGAGCCGGACCGGAGGCCTTCCCATCATGGACGGGCAGCCTGGCCGGAGCAGAGACGAAGAGGTCCTTCCCCGACGAAGTCTCAACCGGAATGAAGGCCGCGCATGCGCAGGAGCTCCTGCGGACTAAAAGAGAAAAAAAAATGCAAGGAGGGATTTTTAAATTACCTTCCAGCGTTCCTGAGCCGCTCTGCTATTTCCAGCATGCCAAGCACCATGGACAGCAACACCCACCTGTGAGTAATACACAAAATAACACAGGGAACTTACCAAATGGGTTTCCAATTTTAAAAATGCAGGGTTCAAACCTAATGGAGTGGTATCAACAACTCCAAGTTTTATTCCTAAAAGAAAATTTAAGGTTTTTCATAACTGACCCACCTGATACACCATGGACATTTGAAATGGACTGCATGCATCACAAGGCATTTGGTCTCCTCATCTCCAGCATTTCACCCACTATTTACTACACCATTGAGGATGATCTGACTGTGCATGAGGTGGTTCAGAAAATATTCGGTTACTACTATAGCGATAGCGTAGCCACAACAACTAAGATCTCCAAGGACTTCTATTCAGCCAGGATTAAACCAGGGGTGTCAATGGGAGAGCATTTAATGGGACTAAATGCAGCCAGGGCAGAATTGCAAATAAGGGGGGAAATAGTGTCAGAGCAGACCATGAAGAGTGTCATCCTCAACTCACTAGACCCTTCCTGGCGAACCTTCCTAACGCAGCTCAACATACTTAGCTTAGGCCAGATGACCATAGAAAGCCTGTCTAACCTGCTCATAGCAGAGGACAACCACAGAAGGGAACACCAGGTGACACCTAGAGAACACAAACCAACACGAAGAGTGGCCTTCACTGACACCACCCGAGACTCCCCCGAGTGCTATAACTGCGGGCGAAGGGGCCACTACAAACGAGACTGCACCAGGGGACACAGGGACAGATATAAACACGAACCACGCGAAAGGCACACAGACAAGCGTCACCATGACAGCAGGGCTAGGCGAAGGGACTCCCCCAGACCCTGGGAGAAGAAAGAAAGCAGAGACAACTCTAGGGATAGCAGAGATGGGTCCCTATGCAGGGTAGGAGGAGCCACACAAAGTAACAGGAATCACGAAAATGGGTCCTGGTGGCTCATCGACTCAGGGGCCACCAATCACACCACGTGTGAGAGAGAACTCCTCTCTTCCTTCACTGAGGAGGATTATCTAATCAAAGTGGCTAATCAGAACGACGTGAGAGTGACAGGAAAAGGCAACGTAACCCTCCCCAAATTAGGGAAACTAGAAGGAGTGTTGTTGGTACCCGAGATACCCCACAACATCCTCGCCTCCTTGAAACTCAGCAAGGAGGCAGGGATAGAAATTAACATCAAAGAAGGGGGAATCACCATGACCAAGGGAAGTATAACCATAGGGAAAATCACAATTAAAGGGGGCCTGCCCTTCCTCTACATAGACAAGACTAACGCCAAAGAAGACACCGAGGGTAGCAAAGGGCAAGAGGGGGAGGGTACCCAACCACACAAGGAAGACAAGCAAGGCAGAGATAAGATTAACATAGGGAAGCCACTCCATGATGAGTGCGCACACCTGCTGCACCGCAGGTTAGGACACACTAGCTTCCCTGTCGTTCAAAGGGCTAATGACTGTACTGAGGGCTCAAGAATAAAGAATTGTGAAACTTATTTGGACTGCTCTGTATGCAAACGCTCTAAGCTAAAGGTAGCCCCCAAACCCAAAAAGGCCACACGCTCAACAAATCAATTATTCGAAATGGTACACATGGACCTCGTAGGCCCCCTCAGGCCTTCCATAAAGTATGGCAAGAGGTTCTTCTTAACCATAGTAGACGACTACAGTCGCTACGGCTTCGTGTACACACTGAAACACAAAAGTGAGACCTACCAAAAATTTAAGGAATTCTATAAGCGTGTGGAGACACAACACAATACAAAAATCAAGAAAATCATGACAGACAGGGGATCAGAGTTCTTATCCAATGACTTCTCCCGCTGGCTGAGGTCAAAGGGCGTGCTGCACTTTAAGTCATCACCTTTCTCGCCATTCCAGAATGGCGTGGCAGAACGCAAGAACTCAGCACTTCAAACAATGGTGAGGTGCGTCCTCGAGGACGCTGGGCTTGGCCAACACTTCTGGGCCGAAGCCCTGGTTTATTCAAATTACACGATCAACAGACTTTGGTCAAGCGTGCTAAACATAACTCCTTACGAGGTGATGTACAATAGAAAGCCAAAGATATCCCATCTCCACATCTTTGGAGTCACGGCAGATGTGCACATACCCAAGCAGCTCCGTAGGAAGGGAGACAAGATTTCAAAACGCCTTAGATTCATGGGTTATGAGACAGGCACGAAGGGATATAGGTTCATAGACAGTAACAACAAATTCATCATCTCCAGAACTGCCACATTCCACGAACAGGCCAATTGGTCAAAAATACACCTCAATGAATTGCATCACCAGGTAGAAAACAGCCAGCAGAAACCAGACCAAATTGGTCACCCACAAGACAACTACACCCAAAGGTCACTCCAACCCAAACACAAGGTAGATTCACTCACTGATAAAGAGGCAAAATACATGCACGACGCGGAGACCCTGCAAGGTAGGCCAGTCAGAAACAATAGGAACCAAAAACCAAAAAGGTTCGATGATTACGTCATGCACCTGCAGACAGAACCCATTACCCCAGAAACATACAGCGACATAACAAAATTACCACTAGAGGAAAGGCAAAAATGGGAAGCAGCGATGGAGAAAGAAATGAACAGCCTTAGGGAGCTAAGCGTATACACACCATCCAAGGTACCAGAGGGTAAGACCACCATCGGGACAAAGTGGGTCTTTAAAGTAAAGACTCTAGAGGGGGGCCAGAATCTATACAAGGCCAGACTCGTAGCACAGGGATTCGCCCAAAGATTCCCCGATGATTACACAGAAACGTACTCACCAACTGTAAGGCCCGAAAGTGTCAAAAGCGCGCTGGTCATCGCAGCCACCCTAGGTCTTGAAGTGCAACAGTATGATATACAGACAGCCTACCTACACGCTAAGTTAGACAAAGAAATTTACGTGAGGGCTCCTCCTGGTAAGGACACCACCAAGGGCGAAACCTGGCTACTAAACAAGAGCTTGTATGGGCTTAAGCAGTCGGGCAAACAATGGTATGATTGTCTGGTTAAAGTATTAGAATCTATGGGGTTCAAGGCCACCCTAGCTGATAACTGCCTCTTCACCAAGAAGAGCAATGGAGGCAAGGAGTACGTCCTCATATATGTGGACGATATATTATTTATAAGTAAGAACAAAGGGGATTGCGATGCCTTTGCAAATGAATTAGGCAAACATTTCTCACTCAAGTCATTAGGGGGCATCAACAAATACCTTGGGGTACACGTTACTAGATCACCCAAGGGCTTCCTCCTAAGCCAAAAGGAAAAAATAAGCGAGCTCCTTGCCAAATGTAACATGTCAAATGCCAAACCTTGTGAAACTCCCATGTTAGCAGACTTTCAAAAAAATGTGTACAATGACTCACCGCAGTTCCCAGAAAACACCTTGTACAGATCCACGATAGGTTCTCTGTTATACATTGCTAACTGGACACGGCCGGATATTGCTCTGCCCGTGAACCTGCTCTCGAGGCACGTAGCCAACCCCACAGTGTTTCATTGGGAAGCAATAAAAAGAATACTTAGGTACCTGAAATATAGCATTAATAGCTGCCTCAAGTTAGAGCCCAATACCAATGAGAAGCCTCTCCTACACTGCTACGCTGATGCTGATTGGGCAGGCGACACCAAAAGTAGGAAAAGTACCTCAGGGTATGTTCTCTTCTTAAATGATTGCCCAGTATATTGGTACACTGGAAAGCAAAACCTTGTAGCCACCTCCACCACTGAGGCAGAGTATATCTGCCTGTCCAAGGCCATAAACAATCTAGTTTGGTTCGATGAACTGCTGACAAACATCTGGACCGAACCTATGCACCCAATCCAGATTTTTGAAGACAATAAAGCAGCAATAGAGATCTCCACATCAGACGCTGTAGGTCATAGGTCAAGACACATCGACATCAAAAACAAGCACGTAAGGCAACTCCACAAATCAGGCTTCGTTACCATTACGCACTGCGACACCGAGCACCAAACCGCTGACATACTTACTAAGCCCCTACCTGTTAAACAGCACTCATATCTCACTTCCAAATTATGTGTCATACCCACAAACATTAGCCAGGTCGAAACTGTCAGCCCCAGGGATAAGCATTTAGAGGGGGATTTGTTACAAGTAAATCTTCTCCCTGGGCATGTCCAGCTCAGTAACCTGGCATACCAAGGGTTAACCAGCTTAAGCGAATCTAACCCCACCTTCTCCCCCTTCCCATTACCTGTAGCTCCACCTCCCGGGTATTTAAGGTCCTCCCCTGTTGTTGTTGCCTCAGTTGTTCCTGATGATACCTGCAAAGAAACAAATGTACATGAATAAATAAAGACTTACCTTGAGAAACAAGTAAACGTGTCTTCGTATATTATTGGGACCCAAATCGATCCTAGCCAACATTTTAGTTGCTTTGTAGTTGCATGCTCTGGTTCTTTAGCAGTAATAACTTAGCCCTGTAGCCCCTTTTTTGACAGATGTCCAGGAGCCATAGCATCTGGCACAGTCCTTATTGACCCAGGCAACAACTGATCTGGTGTGGAATTTTGTTGATTCCTTCGCATCATTAGTGATGTTAGGTGCCTAGGTTGGTTCACAGTGGCTAATCCACTACTGATCCAAAAATGATAATCTCATAACAGTAGGAACTGCACCAAATAGCTGTCCAGGCCCAGCCATGGCAACCTAATTGCTTGCTTAGTGGCAGAAAGGCAGAATAAGGAATAGTGGGGAATGAAGAGGCCTACCTGCCTGTTGGGTGGCAGAATCAGGAATGGGGGTTTGGGGAGGAAAGAAGCCTCAACTGGACTTTGGCTGAACTGGAAAACTTGGACCGGAAAAAGCGCAAACTTTTGAGTATGTACCGCGCTTTACATCCACAAAGTGACATTGACAGGTTGTACCTGTCAAGAAAAATAGGGAGCAGAGGACTATTGCAAATCCATCAAACTGTAGAAGAAGAAAAATGAAGTTTGAATGATTATGTGAACCAAAGTACAGAAAAATTGCTGCAGGCTGTGAAAACGGAGAACATAAGTAATAAGTTTATTTTGTCAAGCATATATAAGGTAACAGGTAAAAGTATAAACATAATTTGAATACATGAAAAGAGTAAGTAAATAGGAATATTAGCACTGTCATGTATAAATGCCCTACCTGGGTGAGCACTCCCCACTGACCTGGCACCCCAAGAGTTAACTCCCTCAGACAAACCCATCACCCCCTCCCCTAGTCACTCCTTACCTGAGGCTCCGCCTCCAGAGTATTTAGGGTTGTCCCAGGTAGATCCTGTGTGCAGTTCCTGATGATACCTGTAAGAAACAGATGTGCATTAATAAAGGAAACCCTGGATGAATCATAATCATTGTCTTTGTAAGTTATTGGGTCCAACCTCGATCCTTGGTAACAAAATGGTAGCAGAGGATGGTTGGATGACCCAATGACCAGAAGACATGCCTGGAAAGCAACACCGCTCAGAAGAAAAGAGAAAGCCCCACACCAGATCTGATACAAGGAGGATGGAGGAGCAATGCTAAACAAGCGACACCCTGCCTACAGAAGCACCAGAGAAAGGCAGACACCGACCCCGAAACCTATTCATCCGATGATGACCAGGGGTCCGAAGGATGAAACGAGGGGGGGATCGACCACCCGGACACCAGCAAGCTCAGGCGTGACTTGCTGAACTTGCTGGGATTGCCCGCAGCTGATGAAGACCTCGTGGCCGGCATCAGCGAGCTATTCTGGAGCCGGGAAGTGGCCAAGAGCAACCACAGACGTAAAGCAGGACAGCTGGACCCACACCCGGTAAGACAGCCACCCCCAGCCGAGCACCTTACCGAAGATAAAGGAGCTAGCGCCGCACCGAGTTTTGAATGGTGGCCATCTTGGAACACATGACCAACCAAGATGGCCAACCACCGGCCTATCAAAATAGAGAATCCAAAATGGCTGACTCTAAAAGGGCGCAAAACCCCAAAATTCAAAAATGAGGGCAGCCCTGAAGAGGAGGAAGAAGAATCGGGCCCCGAAGACTCGCCAACGGAGTGGCAGGTAGAGCAGGCCATAAAAATGCTCACCGCTGCCTTTGGGCCAAAAATAAAAATAACAAAAAAAACCCCCCGAAGCATCCAAAAGGGCAAGGGGTAGAGGGAGAGGGATCCCCAACACCCAATCAAGGAGCGCGGATGCTGCTGGGGACCCACTGATGCCACAGCACCCCCCGACAATGGAGCACCATCCCTCACCGAAGCCGCGAATGCCAGACTGACGAGTACGGGATCGATACCACCGCCGTCACCACGAGCACACCCGAGAGGTGAAAATCTTCATCCTGAGGAGAAAGGGACCTTCCCGGACCACCGCTGGACGAGGAGAGCCGAGCCAGAGGCCTACACGACCAGGAGAGGCCTCTTCGACAGAGCTGCAGCAACAGGAACCTTCCCCGGTGAAGCCTTAGCTGGAATGAGCTTCGCGCATGCGCAGAATCACCTATGGACAAGAGAAGAAAAAAAATGCAAGGAGGGATTTTTAAACTGCCTACAAGCGTTCCTGTGCCATACTGCGGCTTCCTGCATGTCAAGCACCATGGACAGCAGCCTGCAGTAAGTAACCTGAATAGTAACACAGGGAGTCTGCCTAATGACTTTCCAAAATTAAAAATGGAGGAATCTAATTTAATGGAGTGGTACCAGCAACTCCAAGTTATCCTTTTAAAAGAAAATATGCTGTTTTTTGTTACTGAGCCTCCAGAGAAACCCTGGACTTTTGAACTGGACTGTTTACATCACAGGGCATTTTACTTACTGATCTCTAGCATTTCACCACACATATATCACAGCATAGAGAATTATTTAACTGTATCTGAGATAACACAAAAAATGTTTGGGTACTTCTATAGTGAAAGTGTACCACACAAAAATTTCCAAAGATTTCTACTCTGCCAGGATCAGGCCCGGGGTCTCCATGGGGGAACACTTATTGGAGCTGAACGCAACCAGGGCAGAGCTACACCTAAGGGGGGAGATTGTTTCAGAGCAGACCATGAAGAGCATAATACTCAACTCCCTAGGCCCTGCCTGGGACACATTCATTACACATCTAGACACCCTGAGCCTAGGGCATATGTCTATTGATAGTCTCTCCAACAAACTGATAGTGGAAGACAACCTTAGGAAGAGCCGCCAAACAACACGCAGGGATCACAGATACTCAAAGAGGGTAGTATTCAATGACACCACACAGGACCCCATAGAGTGCTACAATTGTGGGTCCAGGGGGCATTACAGGCGAGACTGCCCCAGAAACCACAGAGAGCGGAACAGACACGAATACCACAGTAGGCACCCAGAAAGGCATACACAAGACAACAGACTCAGGCGCAGAGACTCACCAAAACCCTGGGAAAGAAGAGGGAATAGAGATAGCTCAAGAGACAGCCGGAACGGTTCATTATGTAGAGTAGGGAACACACACAGGAAACCCCACAAGCCAGCACACTAAATAGAGAGGAATCCTGGTGGCTCATTGACTCCGGAGCCACCAACCACACCACTTATGACAAAGGGCTACTCTCCTCATTCACAAGGGAGGACTACCTGATCAAAGTAGCCAACCAAAATGATGTGAAGGTAACTGGGAAGGGCAACGTGATTCTCCCAAACATAGGCAAAATAGAGGGGGTATTACTAGTTCCAGAAATACCCCATAACATCCTCGCATCACTAAAACTTAGCAAGGAGGCAGGGATTGAGATCAATTTCAAAGAGGGAGGAGTCACCATGGTCAGAGACAACAAGAGCATAGGAAAGATCATAATCAAGGGGGGATTACCCTACTTGCATGCATCAAAGACAGGCACACCCAGCATAAACGCCAACAAAGAAGCAGGGGCAGGGGAGAATAAAACCAATGACAACGAGAAACAAGATGGCGAGGGCACACACACTCAAAAGGGGGGCGCACAAAGCCCAGGGAAAATCAGCATAGGCAAACCCATTCACGACGACTGCACCCATCTACTATACCGCAGATTAGGGCTCGCCAGTTTCCCCGTCATACAGAAGATAACGAGTTGTACCGAGGGAATCAAAATAAAAAACTGTGAAACCTACCTCAACTGTTCAGTGTGTAAGTGCTCGAAACTCAAGGTAGCCCCCAGACCCAAGAAGGCAACTCGCACCACTAACCACATATTTGATATGGTACACATGGACCTCTTAGGGCCCCTGAAGCCATCGATAAAATACGGCAAAAGATTCTTCCTAACTATAGTGGACGACTACAGTCGTTACGGCTTCATGTATACATTGAGGCACAAGAGTGAGACCTATCAAAAATTCAGGGAATTCTACAAATGAGTAGAGGTGCAACACAATATGAAAATAAAACAGATAATGACAGACAGGGAATCAGAATTCCTGTCAGGGGACTTCTCGCGCTGGTTGAGGTCAAAGAGCATTCTACATTTTACATCTTCGCCATTCTCAGCCTTTCAGAATGGTGTAGCAGAACGAAAAAATTCCACCCTTCAGACCATGATGAGGTGCATCCTAGAGGATGCAGAACTCAGCCAACATTTCTGGTCCGAGGCCCTAGTATACTTTAACTATACCCTTAACAGATTATGGTCTAACGTGATTGATAAAACACCATACGAAGTCATGTACAATAAGAAACCACAAATTTCACACTTACACATATTTGGAGTCACCGTGGATGTACACATCCCTAAACAGTTACGCAGAAAGGGGGACAAGGTGTCAAAAAGATTAAGGTTCATGGGCTATGAGCCGGGTACCAAGGGATTCAGGTTCATAGATAACAACAATAGGTTCATCATATCAAGAACAGCTACATTCCACGAGCAGGCAAACTGGTCCAAGATACACTTAAATGAGTTACAACACAGAGTAGAAGTCAGTCATGATAACCCAGGACAAGACAGAACAAACACATCAGCCAACACACACCCAGGGGGAGACAAGCCCAAACAACAGGAGGTTAGAATCACAGAATGGAAAGTAGGCCACCCCAAGTTGAAGGTAGATTCATTCACTCACAAGGAGGCAAGATATTTACACGACACGGAATCCACACCCAATAGGCCAGTTAGAGCTAGCAGAAATCAGATGCCCAAGAGACTCAAGGACTATGTAATGCACCTGCAATCCAGCCTATCACGCCAGACTCCTATGACGAAGTAACCAGGCTACCCCAAGAAGAGAGATCAAAATGGGAGGCTGCTATGAAGAGGGAGAAGGACAGCGTTAAGGAATTAAACGTATACACACCAGCAAGAGTACCAGAGGGCAAGACACCCATAGAGATGAGGTGGATATTCAAGATCAAGACAGTAGAGGGCGGTAAGAATATGTACAAGGCAATGTTAGTCGCCCAGGGGTTCGCCCAAAGATACCCTGAGGACTACACCGACACCTATTCCCCAACAGTGAGAGCGGAAAGTGTCAAAAGTGCCCTTGTCATCGCATCCATCCTAGGCCTAGAGGTGCATCAGTTTGATGTCCAGACCGCGTACTTGCACGCCAAACTGGACAAAGAGATCTACGTTAAGGCTCCACCCAGCAAGGACACAAGCAAAGGCGACACCTGGTTGCTCAACAAGAGTTTATATGGGCTGAAACAATCCAGAAAGCGATGGTACGAATGCCTAGTCGGAGTACTAGAATCACTAGGCTTCAAGGCAACTCCTGCTGACAACTGCTTCTTTACCAAAAAGAACAATGGAAGCATAGAATATGTACTCATCTACATGGATGATATACTCTACATCGGCAGACACAAGAAGGACTGTGATATCTTTGCAAACAAGCTAAGCGGGCACTTCTCCCTAAAGTCATTGGGAAACATAAACAAATACCTTGGGGTACAAATCAACAAGACACCCAAGGGATTTCTACTGTCACAAAAGGAGAAGATCACAGAGCTCCTACTCAAGTGCAACATGGCCGAGGCCAAGCCAAACGACACGCCTATGCAAGCAGATTTCCTGAAGAACATGTATGATGAGGCCCCACAGTTCCAAGACAAACACACTATACAGGTCCACCATCGGTTCCCTCCTGTACATCGCCAACTGGACCCGGCCAGACATCGCTCTACCCATGAACCTGCTGTCCAGACACGTGGGCAACCCCACAGTATACCACTGGGAAGCCGTCAAGAGGGTACTCAGATACCTGAAATCCAGCACTGATGCCTGCTTGCAATTGGAACCCAACGCAACCAGAGAACCCACTCTCACCTGTTATGCTGACGCTGATTGGGCCAGGAATGTAAAAAGCAGAAAGAGTACCTCCGGTACCTTCCTAAATAACAGCCCCGTGTACTGGTACACCGGCAAGCAGAACCTAGTGGCCACCTCCACCACTGAGGCTGAATATATATGCCTGTCCAAAGCTGCAACCAACTTAACGTGGTTCGACGAATTACTTACCAGCATCTGGGGAGAGCCAAAACACCCCATTCACATCTATGAAGACAACAAGGCCGCCATCGAGATATCTATGGCTGACGCAGTAGGTCAAAGGTCCAGGCACATCGACATCAAACACAAACATGTAAGGCAACTTCACAAGACAGGATTCCTCAAGACTATACACTGTGACACTGAGAATCAAACAGCTGACATACTCACAAAACCACTTCAGACAAAGCAACACACTACCTCACATCCAGGCTCTGTGTCCTCCTTGAAGGCCCACAACAACTAGGAAACACACACACCCCCAGGGGCGGGAATTTAGAGGGGGATTTGTCACATATAAATGCCCTACCTGGGCGAGCACTCCCCACTGACCTGGCACCCCAAGGGTTAACTCCCCCAGACAAACTCATCACCCCCTCCCCTAGTCACTCCTTACCTGAGGCTCCGCCTCCAGAGTATTTAGGGTTGTCCCACATAGAACCTATGTGCAGTTCCTGATGATACCTGTAAGAAACAGATGTGCATTAATAAAGGAAACCCTGGATGAATCATAATCATTGTCTTTGTAAGTTATTGGCTCCAACCTCGATCCTTGGTAACAAAGACAGGGACAGTAGGCATGCTGGTGCACTTATGCATGCCCATTACCAAAGGGGCAAAAAACAACAGAAACAAAGGCAGAATATAAGGAAAAGTAGCTGGATGAGAGATTAAATGGATGGAAAACCAAAGCTTTGCATGGACAGCACTTGGAAAAACATCAAAAAAAGGGGGGGGGGAAAGGAAGACGGTGCCGGACTGTTAAAGGGTATGAAAAAGTGAAAGTTAAGAAGAAAGTGCCTGTTAACATCATTAGCACTGCTCAAAATTAATGGACTTTACTTTAAAAGAATTAAGACTAAAGGATACAGTATTTACTTATTAACAAACTATAATATTTACTAAGGATTGGGAAATAAGTGGATTTATTGGACTTACTGATTTGGCTGTTGAAAAAGGGCAATTTGGAAAATTAGGAAATGGCCTCAAAGCAAATAAAAATTGGTGTTTCTAAAAGTGCCGGGGGTTCACCAGCTCAATCATGTAAAATGCAGTCTTTGTTAGCCCCAGCGGATACACAAATACTGACACTTGAAGCCCTCCAGGAGGCTTTAAAGGCGCAAGCCTCTGTTTTAGAAGGAAAAATTACATCAGCTTTCAAGGAAAAAATTAAAGATGTGTCTGAGGAGATGGCTGAAATTAAAGAGATAATCCAAACCCGAAATAAAGAAATAAGAGAAGACATTGTTTTGATGTTTCAGGGTTTGGTAGGTCATGTTGCATTGCTGGAGGAAAGGGTGGAAGAAATTAATCAGACCAATGTGAATTTGGAGAATAAAGTGGTTGAGGCTCAAATTAAGATGGAAAAGACAGATGCAGAAGTTACAATGATACAATATGGAATGATGGAGTTAGCCCTGAGAATAAGAGGCCTGAGAGAAAATAATCAGGAGAACTTGAGAGAGATGTTTGCAGAAGCTTTTGCCCAGCTAACCAGAGAATCAAGAGCAGAGTGTGACTGGCAAATAGACAAAATTTATCATGTCAACTTGTGGATTGCCAGACAGAGACAATTACCAAGAGATATTGTAATTTACTTTATTACTAGGAGGACAAGAAATGGAATTTTACAAGCTTCTTACAAAAATAAACTCCAACTGGCAGGACAGGAGATCTCAGTATTGAAAGAAATTCCCCCCAAAATGTTGAGATTTAGAAAGGACTATGCATTTTTAATTGAAGAACTTAGAAACTGCCAGATACAGTATAGATGGGAGGTTCCAGCTGGATTAGTGGTGAATTACTCAGGAGAAAGATACCACCTCAATACGGTTTGGAAGGCAAGAGATTTTTATACCAATGTCCTAAAGGCTGGATGCCCACCATCTCCAGAAGTTAGAAGAAGAAAATAAGCTGAGGAGGCAAGAAAGGGGGAGAAGGAAGGCATGCAGGCACAAGCCCAAGGAGGGGCTTCAAGTATTCAAGAAGATTTACTGCAATTTTCGGCTGCTGTTCAAGCTTTGGAATTATTGGAAAAAATAGAAGAACCTAAGGATCAAAAACAAACTCGAGCAGCAACTGAACAGAAAGAACAAGAATTAAAGATACAACAAACTCAGATAATAACTCAAGAGATTACAAATACAGAAGCTGTGGGAGGGGCAAGGCCGAAGAAGAAATTCCAGGAGGATTTCCAATTGGTGCTCCAAAAGCTTCAGGGGGCCAAGAATGGCAACTAGATTCTTAACCTGAAATGTTAATGGCTTAAATTCACTGCAAAAGAGAAAAAAAAATTTCATTATCTGAAACAGTTTAAAAATGATGTAATTTGCTTGCAAGAAACACATATTAGAACAAAAGACCAAAAATATCTGATAAATGCAAGATTGGGAACACACTTTGTTGTATCTACTCCAGAGTAGAAAAATGGTATAGTTATATATTTAAGGAAAGACTTAATGACTAAACTAATTGAAGTAGATGCTCAAGGAAGATACATAGCAATTGAACTATTAATAGAAGGGAAGAAAATACTTTTAACTGGAGTATATGCACCTAATCAACAATAAGAAAAAATTTATAAGCTTCTGCATACCAAATTAATACAATGGGACTATAAATCGTGTATATTGATGGGAGACTGGAATGGAGTACTGGATACCAAAAAAGACAAAAAGCGGCTTATGCAAAATACTCAAACACGAGTTAGATTGACTAAATCTTTTTTTGATATGATGGATAATATGGAGTTGAGAGATATTTGGCGTGAACAGAATGTTAAAGAACAAGACTACACATTTTTTTCTGGTAGGCACCAATCCTTTTCTAGAATTGATTTCATATTAATTACTAATTATTTTCTTTCTAGGATAAAGAAGACGGAGATATGTCCAAGAACTTTAACAGACCACAATCTGGTTTGGATGAAATTGGAATATGGAGAGGGCTTCAGGAGGTCTTGGCGGTTAAATGAAAATTTATTTAGATATGAGGGAAATGTGACAGAATGTAAAAAATTAATGAAAGAATTTTTTGTATTGAATATGCATAAGGGTACACCTATGGACTTGGTCTGGAATGCAAACAAAGCATACATGAGAGGTGTTTTAATAAATCTGAATAATACATACAGACGTAGACGGGAAAAAAAGGATGGAATTAGAAGAGGAAATAAAAAAGAAAGAGCAGGCATTAATATCGAATCCAGTTGACAAGAAGATAAAAGAAGCAATTACTTTATTGCGAGGGCAGTTTAATATGTTGATGGCAGATCAGGTTGCAACTAATTTGCAATATGCTAAACACAACACCTTTTGCAATGCAAATAAACCAGGTAGATGGTTAGCATATATGTTAAGGAAAAAACAAAAGTCTCGTACTATAGAGAAAATAGAGTATAAAGGTAAAGAGGTGTATCAACAAAATATGATTAAAAAAGCATTTCTAGAATTTTATACGAGATTGTATGCTGGTGATAAAATACAAGGTATAGATATAGATAGATACTTACAGAAGGAGAATACCCCTATAGTTACAGATGAGCAAAGGGAAAGACTGAATCAACCGATAACTTCTGAGGAAATTTTGTTTGCAATTAAGCAGTTAAAAGTTGGTAAGGCTCCTGGAACAGATGGATTGACAACGGTTTATTATAAAAATTTGCAATTAGAAATGGTGGAACCTCTTAAGGAATTATTTAGTAAAATACAACTTGGAGAAAAGGTACCCCCATCTTGGAGAATAGCCTTTATTTCTTTGATTCCAAAGGAGGATCAAGACCATAATCAGCCAAAAAACTATAGGTCTATATCATTATTGAACATAGATTAAAAGATTTTTGCTAAAATATTATGCAACAAATGATTCACAATGATCAATCTGGATTTATATATGGGAGACAAATGAAAAGTAATGTAAGGCAAATTATTAATATATTGGAGTATTTGGGGAAGAATAACCAAGTCCCTGCAATGCTTATATTTTTGGATGCGGAGAAAACATTTGATCGATTGAATTGGCAGTTCCTATTGGAAATAACACAAAAGATGCAGTTTGGACAGTATTTTACACAATCGATTAAGGCAATATATCAGAAACAAACAGGACAAATAATAATTAATGGTAGCTTAACAGAAACCTTTAAAATTGAAAAAGGAACAAGACAGGGGTATCCCCTGTCTCCATTATTGTTTATTCTAACTTTGGAATTGCTGTTGAATAAAATACATGAGTCAGATAATATACAGGGAATTAAAATTAGGCATTATGATTATAGATTATGAGCATTTGCAGATGACTTGGTTGTAACTTTAACCCCACCAGTGAAATCAGCTATAGGTTTAATGGATATAATTAATCAATATGGTCAAGTATCTGGGTTTAAAATAAATATAGGGAAAACAAAGATGATAACTAAAAACATGACTATAAATCAAAAAGAAGAACTAGAAAAAGTAACAGGTTAAATATTTAGGGGTTTATATCACAACTTCAAATGTGAAATTATATAAGCATAATTATGAATTGTTATGGCACAAAATACAGAAAGAGATGGATAATTGGAAAAAATTAAAACTGTCCTTGTTGGGAAGAATAGCAGTAGTAAAAATGAATGTTTTGCCTAAATTTTTATTTCTTTTCCAAATGATACCAATACTCAAAAAGGATGTAAATTTGGGGGAATGGCAGAAGGGTATTAATAACTTTGGGCAGGGGAAAGTCCGAGAATAAAACTAAAAATAATGCAAGATATACGTGAAAGAGGAGGTCTGAAAATGTCTAATTCTATATTATGAAGCAGCTGTTTTATCAGCAATCAGTGATTGGATTAATCTAACAGATGAAAGAATATTGAATATTGAGGGATATGATTTGGTATACAGTTGGCATGCTTACTTAATATATGAGAAGAAGGTGGATAAAACCTTTAAAAGTCATATATTGAGGAATGCTCTATTACGTGTCTGGAAAAAATATCAATATAAATTAAATGATAAGATACCTATATGGGCAGTACCCAGACATGTGATAGAGAATATAAGTGTAGAACAAAAACAAGATGTAATCACATATAAAGAGCTTCTTAATATAGAAAGAGGTACATTACAGTTAAAGTCTTTGAATGTATTACAAGACGAAAGGATAATTCAAACTTGGTTTTAGTATGGACATTACAGGCTAGATGGAAAAAGGATCAGAAAATTGGTATCACACAAAATGAGGAAAACTTGATAAAACAAATTAGAGATCAGAGTCAAATGCATATAAAAAGGTTGTATAATACATTGATAGAAATAGATTCAGAAATGGCTAGTTAAAGATTATATGATAAAATGGGCACAAAATATTGAAGAACCAGTAATGATGGAAACATGGGAAAAAGTATGGGTTAGAAATGTAAAATTTATGCAAGCCCAAAACTTGAGAGAAAACTTTTGCAAAATGTTTTATAGATGGCATTTAGATCCTAAAAAGCTAGCCTGTATGTATTCGAACTTGCAGCCTAAGTGCTGGAGATGTGATTGTGATGATGCTACCTATTTTCATGTATGGTGGACTTGTAAAAAAGTCAAACCATTTTGGATAAAAATATGGTGGATTATTCAAAATATTCTTAAAAAGAAGATAAAATTTACTCCACAGTTGTTTTTGCTGGGTATAATTACAGATTGTATGGTTATAGACACTAATTTGATTTTAAATTTAATAACTGCAGCAAGACTTTTGGTGGCGCAGTGTTGGAAGAAGGAAGACTTGCCTATTATTCAAGAATGGACACTAAAAGTAGTAAACTTAGCAGAGATTGCTAAAATTTCAGCATACTTGAAGGATCATTCAAATGAGAAATACATCCTGGAAGATGGAGAAGATGGATTGACTATATTCAAAGCAAATATCGGACTAAAAGGTTTCAAATAGCTTAGGAATGAATAAAGAGATGTTACAAAAGTATCTAAACTTAGTTATGTCAAAGGGGTGTTAAAACCAAGAGGGAGATAGGAGGCTACAGTTAGTTAGCATATGTTAGATTATGATTGTTAAATGCTATACCCTGTATTTTGCTCTGGGAAGTGGGGGGGAGGGGAGGTTTGGGGGGGAGAAGGGAGGTGGGATGGGGAAACACTTGTAAAACTTATTAAAACTTTTCAATAAAAAAAAAGAAAAACATTGAAGGAAAATATGATAACAATTTGACATGCGTATGGCTTAAGAGAGGAACTATCACGAAAGAAATAGAAGATTTAATACTTGCTGCTCAAGAACGAGCACTACAAACTAATCCCATGAAAGCGAAGATACAAAAATCCACTGACAATCCAAACTGCCAACTTTGCAATGACAACGTTGCAACTGTTTCGCATTTAATATCTGAATGCAGCAAAATCATGCAAACTGATTACAAATCTAGACATGATCAAGTTGCTAAATTAATCCACTGATCATTATGTAAAAAATACACCCTACCTTTATCCGAAAAGTTATGGAAACTTGAAGTGAAAAAAGTTGCCAAAAATGAGACGGTGAAGATCTTGTGGGACTTTCAAATACAGACGGATCGTCACTTGGAACACAACATGCCAGATATCACAGTTGCCAAAAATTGAAAGGTACAGTTTATTGACATTGCGGTACCAGGAGATGTCAGAGTTGAAGAAAAGAACTGGAAAAAAAATCATGAAATATCGCAACCTGGCCATCAAAACTACATGGCTATGGATGAAACATGTAACAGTGATACCCATTGTCATTGGGGAACTTGGTACTATGTCCAAGAATTTTATAAGAAACATCAACAAATTGCAGTTTCCTGCAATAACACCAGCAGAACTGCAAAAAACTGCACTACTTGGAACATTGTACATCTTAAGAAGATACTTGGTTGATACCTAGGTTGCTGGCAGCAACCTGTATCAACCATTAGCACCAGTCAATGATACTTGTAATGCATTTTTGAATGTTCAGTTGACTGAGTTTCATGTTTAATGAATAAAGTAAATAATAATAATAATAATAATAATATAGTGCTTAATCATTATTGATTGAATAATCAATTTGTATTTGTGACACATTTTTAAATGTCCATTCTTTACTGCCTTTATAATTTCTCCATTCTTATTGAAAATAAGAATGAAGAAATTATAAAGGCAGTAAAATCAGAAGAAGGCTACAAGTACTTGGGGATTTTAGAGGCCTCTGACTTAATGCATAATAAAGTCAAGGAATTAACTTCAGCCAAGTACATTCGGCAAATTCGTAAGATATAAATGTCCAAATTGAGTGGAGGAAACATCATAAAAGCCATAAATACTCGGGCTATACCTGTGATTCAATACTCTGCAGAAATAATTGACTGGATCCAGATGGAGTTAGACAATTTGGACAGAAAAACAAGGAAGCTTATGACAATGAATCATGCCTTGCACACTAAAAATGATTATATGACCGATTATATTTACCTAGAGCAGAGGGTGGTCGAGGACTCCTACAAGTAAAGCGGACTGTGGAAGAAGAAAAACACAGCTTGGATGTTTACATCCAGAAAATGAAGAACCAATGATTAAGGAAGTAAATAAAGGAGGCCTTTTAAAGACAACTAAAACAAAAGCAGAATATAAGAAAGAAGTAATTAAGCAGCGAGCTGAAAATTGGAAAAGCAAAGCTCTGCATGGCCAATACTTGAAGAGTACTGAAGGCAAAGCTGACCGGAAACTAACTTGGAACTGGTTAAGATCAGGAGTACTGAAAAAAGAAACAGAAAGCTTTATTTTGGCAGCTCAAGAACAAGCCCTAGCCACAAACTGCATGAAGGCAAAAATTCAACATGTTATCACCAACAGCAAATGCTACCTCTGCAATAAGAAAGATGAGATAGTCGACCACCTGATCAGTGGATACAGCAAAATTTCACAAACTGACTACCTACAACACCATGACCGCATTGCTAAGATCATTCACTGGAAATTGTGCCAGAAGTTTGGATTTGAGTATCCGAACTGGGAACATCAGGTTGAGAAAGTTTTAGAGAATGAGAAATTCAAGATCTTGTGGGACTTTAGGATTCAGACTGACAGGTCTGAAACTTGGTCCACAACACACCTGACATAACATTGCAATACCTGGTGATGCATAGATTGAAGATAAATAGCAAGAAAAAATCACAAAGTAGCGGGACTTGCAAATTGAAGTTGAATGTTTGTGGAAAAAGAAATTGTGTGTTGTCCTGACTGTAATTGGAGCCCTTGGAGCAATACCCAAAAGGCTAACCCGCTATTTAGAAATTCTAAATTTACTGGACTTGAACATTTTGACTCTACAAAAAACCACCTTACTCAGAACAGCTTACTTCCTCCGATGATACCTTAGCAGTTCCTAGGTCCTTGGTTAGGACTCAAGCTGCTGAGCTATTAACCAGCATCAAAGGCTGTGAATCTCACTTAAGATTAAATAATAATAATAATAATAATAATAATAATAATAATAATAATAATAATAATAATAATAATAATAATAATTATTATTATTATTATTTTGTAGTGCTTAATCATTATTAATTGAATAATCTATAGTGGCTTGGTTTACACAACACACTAAGCCAAGGGCAGCAAGCCATCTTTTGCCTTAGCATGTTATATAAATAGTATTACTGAAAGATAAGTTAAGAAATTTGCTTAGTATAGTCAAAACAAACAAATAATAATTAAAAATACCATTGGCACAATCTGGTTCTTGGGTAGATCCATTTTAACAAGTCCTACAGAGGTCTTTAGCAGCTGCAATTCCAAAAATAACCAAAATATAATTTAACCGTAATTGCAGTGTTTCTCAGAATTCCTCCATTGTTAGATCACTAAAACTGGCCAAACAGAACACCAAATCCAATATGCAGATTAACAATCAAGTTTGGTTCATTATCTTCCTGGAAGATATGAAATCCTGAGCTATACTTGATTGGCCATTTGGACAACTTCACATAAGAGAAAATGCTCAAATCTGCCAGGCTACCAGATTGAGAATCAGGTCAGTGAGGTGGGATTTCTACTGATCAGAGCAACCCTGCCTGCCCACCTCTCAAGGACTCTCTGATCTATGATCTCAAAGCCACATGCAGGCCTGCAAATTGCAGAGGTTCTTGAGAGCTTCTAATTAAAGTTGTCATCGGACTCTATACATTATAATGTGACTAGGACTTCTTTTTAAAAGCCGGGACAGTAATTCTATTAATTGTATTTCATTAATTCAGTTTAAATTTAATGACATCAAATTACCAGCAGTCAGTTTTGGAGTGCAGCCTCTGGCATGGAGCTACAGCTACATGATCTACACGATCTATAAACAAAAGCTGCATCAATCTCAGATCAGAAGCATATCCCTTTTCCCCAACAATGCCACAGGGTATGCAGTGATGTTCTATAATGGAACAAGCTGACTTCTGGCTTAGCAGTTGTTGCAAAGAAAACATAGCAAAGAAAATTGTTCAACATTTCCTTTGGAACTTCAGGATAAGTAATTTTCTATTGCTGAGAACTCCTCTCTTATCCATCCTTTTGGCTTCTGGAAGTTGTAACTCCTTCCCTCCAGCTAAAGTCAAGGTAACATTCTTTTCTTGGCACCATTTCCTTACTACTCCTGACTCTTCTGTTTGCTATTTTTCAATACACTAGTGGGTTTTTTATTTTTATTTTTTTCTTTCCTTGCTAAGAAGCAAATATAATGGGAAAAGTGAAAATAGGACATTAACTGGCTGCCATTTTTGACTCCCTCATTTACCAGCTGGTGGTGGAATCAAGGGGTCAGCCCAAGGATATGTAGAAAGGCCTTCAAGTCAAAAATAAAGTTGCCCCGTAACCTTAAAGTATTGGTACTAGCCAGTGATGGGATTCAAATAATTTAACAACCGGTTCTCTGCCCTAATGATTTCTTCCAACAACCAGTTCACCAAACTGCTCAGAAAGTTAACAACCGGTTCTCCCGAAGTGGTGCGAATTGGCTGAATCCCACCACTGGTGCTAGCCTAGACCACGAATATTTTTTTAAAGAAAATGAACTGCAAATATTTACTTCCTGCCTGCATAATCTCAGCAATCTGTAATTTTGTAGTAAAAGTATCCCAACAACTAAGGACATGAAAGCTAAAAACCTTCTTATCATATTGTATACACATACCACTGGAAGCATTAAGAACAAGGTTCCTATTACATTAAATTAGTTTTCAAATGCCATAGTTCTATTTTCTAATATTTCATGTGTGAAAGACTTTCTTGTAGCCTTCTATATGTGTCTCATTTGTGCCAATGACTTTCAGTAAAGACACATCAATAATAGTGGGGTCATAGAAATTCTTTAGACAAGTGGACTGTGCTCATCATTGGATTTTAAATGCTTGGTTCTCCATTAGATATTGTACTAAGTTTCCCTCTGTTTATGATCTCAAATCAAGTCTACAAATTTCAGCATGATGTTCCAAGCATAGGTGAAAAAGAGTTACAGCCCCCTTTAAATTAAATAGCTTTATTTTATTATCTAGTCTATGTGACAGTTATTTCCTAAGCTCAAAATACTAACATAGGATCCAGCTTTTAATCCTTTTTATTGCACATTTATCCTTCCTATCTCCACTTTGCTATAGGTTGGCTATGGGTTATTGACAACTGTACTGTAATGTGGAGTACCTAAAATTATGTATAAGGACCTGGAAGCATCCCAAAGGGCAGTTAAATGCAATTTTCCATTCATCTCCCTCCCTGATTCTTACTGATTCTCACCCGGCAGTAGGCTTCTTGCAGGTCCAGTTTAGTGAATATTTTGCCTTTGGCCAAATTTTGCCCATGTCCTTCATCGGGGCTGGGGGTAGACACTCTCCATATAAACATCATTTAGCCAGCTATAATCCATGCATAGACGAAGCATGCCGTCCTTCTTTTCATGAAACAGGACAGGGTTGCTATGTATATATTGTTGGGCTGGTTAAATGAACCCACAGACCAAATTTTTGTCAATAAACACCACAGTTTATCTAACTCTCTTGGAGTCACTGAATGTAGCTTAGGCAATTTATCCCCAGGTAGTATCTCTATGGCGAGGGGGGAATTCATTGAAACCCTTCTCACTGAGCACCTCTCTTAAGGTGCTCTCCCAATGCTCTTTGGGATAGTGAGGAGGTCCTTTTACCACCCCTGCGCCAGTGCCTTGATTTCCTGGTGTGGGAAGGTTGCCCTCCGGCTTTCCTCATGCTCCAGGGGAAGGTGACTCGTTTGAATTTTTAGCAGACTCACCGAAACCTCTGCCATTGTGTCTAGTGCTGACATTTATCCCCCATCTTTCTCCTCTTGGGTCTGCTGGGCCTCACTGGTGGCAGCTGTGGCATGTGGCTCACATGCCTTCACAGTTTGGAAGACATGCATCATGAACTGCATGGCTTGCTTCATCAGTAGGTCAATGTGACCAAATTCACCACCTTCTTCCTCCTTGCCCTCAAACTTCTCCAGCTCCTATTGCCTTTCTCACCATCGGTAGCTTCAGCTACCCCAGGTAATGTTCATCCCTCTGTATCTTCCTTCCCACCCAGTCTTCCTTCTTTCCAACTCCAATGGACCATCTGGGTTTCAATGAATAACCCAGGCTCCCGACCTCTTCTTTCTACTTGGTGAGATCCAGCAAAGGGAGAAGCCTGGAGAAGCCCCCAGCATTCAGCTTTCTCCTGGTCATTGCCTTGGGTTGACATGGTGTACATGGTCCCATGGTAAGGCAGCATGCCTCTCTGGGTTGATCAACTTTGCAGATTTTGCCTAATGTAAGGACTTGCCCCAACTAATCCCTCAGAGAAGCAAGACTCTTGACTACATTGAGTTGAATCAAAAGAACTTTTAGTAAGAGACTGGTTGCAGTAAAGTCAGATGAAATCTGAGAAAGCCTGTGCAAAGTTCAAAGCAATTCTTTTATCCCCAAACCCAACCATACTGACCAATCCACCAGCAACCAATATGATGCTGCAAGGTTGTTTTGAGAACTCTGTGGTGCTAGGCAAATAGCAGTTCACTTTCAGGGCATGATGGCCTTGAATCCAGGCTGAAACCAGCTAGGAGAGAGTCTGCTCCATCTTTGAAGACAATCCCCCTTCCTAATTCCCAGGCAATTACAGCAAAAGCATGCAAAAAATGCCAGCAGCCGGCCTCTCTGCCCCCCTTCCAAAAAAATGGCAGGAAACAATGAGAACCTGATATTTATATTTGTCTCCTAGCCAAATAACTTTGATCTTTTGTAAATATTATATATATTGATTTAATATTCAATTTCATTAAGCCTTTTGACACCAAGAATACACTGATTATGAATGCTGCATTTCAGCAGTGGTTAAGGCTCTCCATCTGCTTACTTTACCAGCTTCTTCCTCACTGCTGGATTTGGTATAGGTTTTCCATGCCCTTGCCTACCACTCAAAACTCTTTCCCATCACTCTGTCTATCCTCTCAGTAGGTACATTTGTAACCCTTCTGTTCAGATGGAAACTATCCCACCTGTATAGGCACCATCTGTTCCAAAATGCCCAAATCATCAAAAGGAGGATGGAGAAACAAAAATTACTGATTGGAACTCTCCTGAGTTTTGGAAATGTAAAGTAGCTCCTCTAACAAATCCAACACTTTTGCTTGCTGCATAATGTCTGCTATAAATAAAATCATTTGGAGCATTTACCAAGTCATTTCTTCCCCCACCTTTGTTTTTCTACAGTTGAGAGCTTAATGTACCTCCAAACTGTCATACTTGTTATATTTCTGCTGCTTAGATTTTTTTGGTTGTTGTTAACATTTTATTATAAATACTTTTTCAATTTCATACATGCACAAGTTATAAATGACAACCAGCCTCAGCCAGTAGTCTAAAAAAGCAAGGGAGTGAATGTCTTGCTACACCAACAACCATCTTATTTTTAAGCTGTGGAAGTCCAATTCTTATTCTGTTATTGCGTGATGAGCTTATTGACTGTTGTCAAGTTTGTGTCCTTACAGAATGCCACTTGTTCACTGGAAAGCTTTCTGCAATGAGTAAAATACTTTCAAAATAGAAAAGAACAAACAACAAATGTTAAGAAATCAATGTGAAACTCACACACTTTGATGAGCACAAAATTAAAACTGAAATCAAAGACAGCCAGCTGGAATTAACCTGCTACTAGGTACAACAATAAATTTGTATATTTCTGCATATACCCATAGATCCCTAGAACGCAGGGATATCTTATCATATGTTTAAATGGAAAAGGGGGTTTTGTGGGGGGAAGAATTAAAACTTTTTCTTTAAAAAGGAAAAGAGACGTTTTTCTGATAAAGAACAGGGATAGAATGAAAAATAATGTTTGGCTTGGAAAGAATAGTAAGACAATAATAAAGATAAATTAAAAGATGTGCATGCAGAATTATTTTTAGACTCAAGAGAGAAAGATGGTAATCTCATTTTTATTTTATTTATTCTTCTTCATAGTCTTAATGTTAGTGATAAAGAAAATTGCAGATTAGATTCTGGAGTGAAATTGCAATGTAAAAAACAAAGTAGAAACCATGCACTTAATACAGTACATGGTCTTACTTTAAAGATTTACAGAATAAGAAGCTGCAAGATTTCTTTTCTTTTTAACAATAGGTTTAGATGCTCAAAATGAAAAAGCAGCAGGAGACCTCTGAAACCAAAAGTATTAGATTTGTATGGGAAGATGTCAATTGTTTGCGATTCTTACTCTCATGATGTGCCCTAGATCCTGTCAGGTAAGAGCACTGCAGCTTTGTTTATCTGCTCCCTCCCAATATTGTCAGGATGCATTTCCATTTTCCAAGTGACTGCTGCCACTGTGCTACAATCTGTGCTTATTTCTCGAGCAGCTAAACCCTTTGACACTGTGGTTTTTAATTAAAATTACATTAAAGTTAATCAGCCAGAAAGAGGCTTCTGTAGAAGGCAGGTTTGATTGCAACCTGCAAAGGGCACTGAGGCTGCCAACTTGCTAAAGATGTGCCGGCAGATGCCAAGCTGTTTGTGCGAGTCCAATGATAGTAGCTGAGTTGTTGAAAGAGGTCACGTCTGTTTTACTTTTTCAAAGCAACGTCCTGCAACTAGTGCAAGGGATGTCAATTGTGCTACACAAGAGTAACCAAGGATCAATTTCATGGCATGTTTCTTTTGAAACATGCAATGTTTCCATATTAAGAAATATTAATATGCTTTATTCCATTTAATCCATTTTAAATATTCTGTTTATTTTGTTTAACATCCACAAATCATATGTCATAGGATAGACAGATATTCAGAAAAAAAGTGATTAATTTTTTTCATATCTCCAATGCTAAATAGGGATGTTGGATACTTTTCTGTGGGATACTTTTTTAAAATTAGCTCGTTTATATGTTCCAGGAACTATGTAAATTGGAGCTCGGTTTTCACTTATGGTAGCTTCTAAAGTCCTCTGAATTTTGCAGGATAATTCTCATTTTAAGTATGACTTTTTTAATCCAGAAAAATTGGATTATTTAAAGTTAGACTGTGACAAATCACATGCAAACCCATAATAGATTTAGATTGATTTCTATATTCTATATTCCCTAACTCTAAGCATTCATGCCTGATCTCATTATACATGCTTCTAAGTAAAGATACTCAGGGTTAGGTTGTAAAGCAAACTACTGAAATTCAGAAATAAAGCTTCAGAGAGCAGACAGTTGTTTAGACATAGCACCATATCATAATTTGGTATTATGTGGGTAAGAATGGGATAGCTTCAAGGTTACCCCATTTCCTTTTCCTTTGAGTGTGACAGTTGTTTTTTCCAGATCTCATTTGAGAACAACTCATGATTTGCCACTTTCCCTGAACTAGTAAATTTTGGTTCGTCCTGCAAAGCAGAGTTGGAAATAAAATTTCCACGGATAGCAGCAAACTATAGTTTGCTTTAATCCAGGATCAGACCAAGATATTAATGCAATATTTTCTAGAGTTATTAGCCCCTCTTAAGGAATAACACTTCCTAGATATTCCAGCCAGTATAGATTGGGAGTCAAAATGTTAAGGCATCTCTCAAAAATATAAATTGGGAAGGATTGAGATGGAGGTATGATTGAGTATGAACTTTCTAAAATGCATTTTCTGGATTTGCATTTCCCTCCTTTTTGGATATTATTTAGCTATGAAAAGTTGCTGCAAAATCAGCTCTACCAGCCACCATCTAAGAAAGTGTAGTGAGATCAGATTAAAGGATAATCATCTGCAGACTGAAGATAAGATTTTCAAGATCACTAAAGAGTCATTCTATGACTGCTAGATCAAATTTCAGATTGGATATCTTAATTTTAAATGCAGATATTGACTCAACTCTATTAACAAATTGCCTACTCTCCTGTTTTTCTATGGACTGATTGCGGCAATATTCTGTTTTCTGGTATTGAAATATAGCGTTGGAGGGTCAAATATTACATGGGAAGCATATGCCTTGCCAACATACCTTTATCGAGGATGCAAGCCAATAACCTCTATAATTTTTGTTGGGATGGTACAGTATATGAATGTGTGCAGAATTAGACAGAAATAATTGGTAATAGCTGGCCATTGGTGTACAGTATCGGTTTTTTTAGATCTGGCTGGTTGGATAGACCTTTGAAAAAGGGTGATGCTATTTTATGGCCACAGCCGAATTAAAGCTATTTAGATTCCAGTGGTGACTTTTTAGGAACTAGGTCTGTTGTTTGTGTGTCAGTATATTTTGCTTATGCCTATATTCAGGATTCCTACATTTTATTTATTTATTTATTTAATGGTTCAATTTATATGCCACCCTTCTCTGGAGACTCAGGACGGCTTACAATGTGTTTAAGCAATAGCCTTCATAATTTTGTATATACCTGCTTAGTAGGGCTTTCACCCCCCCCCCCCAAAGCAGTGTTCTTTTTTATACAAAGTCAGCTTATTGCCCCCACAATCCAGGTCCTCATTTTACCTATGTCGAAAGGATGGAAGGCTGAGTCAACCTTGAGCCTGGTGAGATTCGAACTTGCAGGCAGCTGGTGTCACTTAACACCACTTTAATCGGCTGCGCCATCAAGGCTCTTACCCCATGATCTTTTGAGTAGCTTGGGAGTGTTGGTTAGCTTATAAATAATGTCATGAGCTGGAGTTTTCAAAGGTTTATAGTCCTCCTTATAGCTTTTGTTCCATTTTTCTTTGCTTCCTGAAATTTCAGTTCCTGGGCAAGAGACTCTTAAGATCAGGGGTGTCAAACCCCTTCGAGGGCCAGATAAGCATTGTAGTTCTCCTCCGTAGGCTAGCCGGGGGTGGGGGGAGATGGGACAGATGCCTCCTGCAGCACCCTGCCAGCCAAACGGCACAGGGGGCATACCCCATTTTGGCTGGCACAGTCCTAGAGGAGGTCATCCAGGCCAAAAATGGGGCATGGGACCCCCTTGCACCCCCCATGCCCCGTTTTGGCTGGCAGAGTGCTGTAGGAGGCCATCCAGGCTGAAAATGGGGCCCAGGGCCTCCCACACACACACGTGCCCCATTTTGCCTGCCAGAGGCACTATGGGCCAGTTCTTTGCTATTTCCAGGCTAGCCCCACAGGCCAGATTTAAGCACTTGAGTTTGACACCCCTGCTTTAAATTGGTTTAAGAGTATGGAAGTATTTCACTAATTCATCTCTAACTGAATTATCAGTACAAGGTTAGGCTGTTGAACTTCATCTATATTCATAAATGTTAGCTAAAGCTGTATAAGTATTCCAGATTCCTTGAAAATCAGTAAGCCCAAATCAGTGGATTTAAAATAGTTTAAATTGAATTCCAAATAAGAAAACAATAGAAGCTTATAGAATGAAACTTATAGAAGCTAAATTGCTACTCAGAAGTATTTTAACGAAATTGCTATAAAGCTATAAAATGCTAGAGTTTCAAACAGCTATTGTTCTGCCTTCAAAAAAAATTATATTTAACATTTCAAAACCTCCTGAAAGTTTTCAAAGCTCAAAGTTATAACTGTACTTCCTCATTAGTGACCATACAAGAGTCAGTGCTACCAGCCTTATCTATTGAAATACTTGATCATTGTATTTAGTGGCTTTCCTGATGGTATTTCTTATACTTGATTTCAAAACTCTTGCAAACTATTTCAAAAAATATTTCAAAATTGGATAAAACTTCCTCTCAGATAATTACTTGGTCAACTAGCAATCTTTAGGATGACATTTCTACTTGCACATATAATTGAATTCAAGGAAAACTATTTTGCTTATTTTGTCAGTTTTTCTTAGTACAATAAAATAGGCTTGCAAGTAAAACTCCCATCATACCCGTTCCAATCAGGATAGTTGAAAGGCCAATTCTTTGTTCCTCACATAATTTTTCTTTCGCACTGTTAAAGAGCATCAACGTTACAACAATTCAAAAGGGAAGAAGAAGGGACTGATTAAGTATTCAGAGTTGTCTAATTATATAAGAAAGATAGAGAAACCGGAGGAGTTGACAGAGGTGTTCACACTGTTTTGGGCACCGCTGAGATATTAGTTTGATTTCCAAAACCTGGTTTGCCAAAAGAACAGTAATAACAAAATCTAAGCATCCAAATGTTATCTAGCCATCTTAAATGAGACAATTTTACTTCAAGGCACCAAAACTAAAAGATAAGGTACAAAGCCACACTGGTTTCCAAAGTATAAATAGCTCTTTTAAGCAATACCATGCAAATCATCACTGCCTTTCCTCCATGTTTATTTTATCCTGAGAGCCTTTTGGTTCTGTTGTAGTTAACTAATTAGGGATGGATTTTACAAAAGGTAAAATCAGCAACATTGTATTGCCTTCTCCCTACTTATCTTTTCATAGAATCATAGAATGGAAGGATTGAAAAGGACTGTAGAGATCATACAGTCCAGACTCCAGTTCAGAGCAAAAATCCATTAATACTGTACAACTTCTCAGATGACTATTCAGCTTCTCTTTCACTATCTCCATTAAAAAAAGCTCCAGGCAATTCCTGAGGTTGCTCTTTTCTTTGCTGAATAGCTCTTAACAGTTAGAAAATGTTTCTTGATGTTCCAACTAAAATCTATTTCCTTGTCATTTAAAACTCTTATGTGCCACCTTCTACAGCATAGTCTTCAGATACTTAAAATAGTTATGTCTCCTATAATCTCATATTATCTGGGTAAATATACTAAAGCCTTCAAATGATCCTAATTTTCTTTCCTTCTTGTACATTTATCCTCTTGATTGCTCTCCTTCAGACACTTTGATTTATCTATGTCCTGTTTGAAACATAGTGTCCCAGAATGGAATCAATATTCTAGATGCACTCTCACCAATGCTGAATAGAAAGGAAAAATTAATCTTGACTTTATATTCTGTTAATGGAAGCCTAAGATTGTCTTTGCTTTTTTTTTTTACAGCTGCATCACACTTTTGGCTCAATCCAGCTTGTGATCCATCAAGACTTCTAGATTCTTTTTATATGCACTTCAGCCAAATATAGTTCTCCCCAGTAATTTTCTGTACTCATGTCTTTGATTTTTCTGACCTATATTTAGGATTTGCATTTGTTCCTGTTGAAAGTTTTCTTGCTGTTTTTTGCCAATGTTCCAGCTTGTCATGTTCTTTCCAAATCTTGATGCTGTCCTCTAATGCATTTGTTATCCCCTCTTTGTGTTGTTAGTAGCTTTGATAATTATATTTTCTAATCCTACATCCAACCATTTATGTGTTGTATAATACAAAGACTAAAAATGCCCTGTACTTGTAGTGTGCCACTTATACTTTTTTGTTTACCTATAGTATATAGTATGTGCACATGGGCAAATGGGCTGTGCATTGCATTATGGATGCCAGCACGTGTGAGCATGAGCGCAATAGCGCAAGCACATTCGGACTTTTGGCACGCAATACCAAAAAGGTTCACCATCACTGACTTATACTGAGCCATGGATGTACACTTGTTGTACATAGTTGTTCCATTAGTTTTTATCCATCTAATCCTCCCCCCCCCCAGGTGACAGTTGTATAAATTAGTCCAGCAGTTTAGCCTGACTTCAAAGTCTTTTGCACACTCTTATAGTAATATCTTGGTTGTTTCTTCTTCCTTGTGTTCTTCCAAAAATGCTTTGGATTGGATCTGCTGGATCAGATTTATAGATCTGAACATACCAATTAAAAATAACATAAAGGAACCATTAAAATAAGGCATGTATTTTAAAGTATTTATGAATAAATATATGACATATAAATATATGAATTCTTTTTTGGAAATGTTTTATTTATGCTGATGCTCTAACAATTATTATGAAAGTTTTTGATATATGCTCATGGTATAAACCAGAGCAGTATTAAAAAGAGACATGGTATGCATATTTTTCATAAATCCTAACCTATGCGGAAATGTGGCTTGTTTCTTATATAATTATTATGCTGTCATTTCTTTCAGTTAGAATAAAAAATAAAATATACCTTACTACCACCATCATGTTGAAAGGGGTCAGAGAATAAAAAATATCACAGCTTTTGGAATATAAATATTTTTCTAGTCTTCTGAAATTTTACAAATTTCTCAGCTGCTATTTTCAAAACAAGTGCTCACAAAACCGCGATACAAGTATTTAATTGAAACAAGCAAACAAAGGCACTAACTGACAAAGATGGATTTGAAATCCTCCTGTATCTATTCATTCAAAATCGCACAAACTTTTAAAAAATTAATAAATATATTTGTTAAAATATCTAAGAACAAAATAAATATCTACATAAAATAAGAAAAAAAGGGATACAATGAATTAAAAAATAAAATATCAGAACATAAATAATGGATTTAGGATTATTACAAAATTTAAAACGAATATTTTCATTCTTCATTCATACATTAGATTCATTATATATCTTAAGAAACAACTAAACATCTCTATGTAACTCTATACATGATATTAATATTAATACCATCACTACCTATCATCTTTCCAAAGTACACGCACAAAATCACAAAAGAAGACAAGTTGGAAAAAAATCAATTTATTTATTTATTATTTATTTATTAGTTATATTTATATGCCGCCCTTCTCCAGAGACTCAGGGCGGCTTACAATGTGTTAAGCAATAGCCTTCATAATTTTGTATATATCTGTTTAGTAGGACTTTCGCCCCCCCTCCCAAGCAGTGTTCTTTTTTATACAAAGTCAGCTTATTGCCCCCACAATCCGGGTCCTCATTTTACCTACCTCAAAAGGATGGAAGGCTGAGTCAACCTTGAGCCTGGTGAGACTCGAACTTGCAGTAATTGCAGGCAGCTGGCGCTAGTTAACAGTACTTTATTCTGCTGTGCCACCAAGGCTCATTACCAATTAATTAATCAATCAGTAAGATATTGTTTTTAAAAAGGAGAAAAATAAATCAAAACTACATTCGCTCCCATTGTATTAAACTGGGGATTGTATTAAAATATTTCTAAATACTGAAATGACTTCCAATTACTATAATTATGTAAATTATTTTTCTCTTAAAAATCATGTAAAAATGTCTGAATTTGCCTTGTTTTAGGATATATAATTCTTGCTTAAATTTAGTCAAACTTTTACTCTAGATGTACGCACCCATAGACAGATATTCCAATGTGAATATTTTTCCAATGTGAATTTCCAATTTGAATATTTTGAACCATTGTGGCGCACTGTGCAGTACTGCAGGCTACGTCTGTTGCCTGCAGGCTGCCTGCAATTTGGCAGTTCAAATCTCACCAGGTTCAAGGTTGACTCAGCCTTCCATCCTTCCAAGGTGAGTAAAATGAGGACTCAAATTGTTGGGGGAAATATGCTGACTCTGTAAACTGCTTAGAGAGAGAGCTGTAAACCCTGTTTCTCCCAAAATAAGACATTCCCTGATAATAAGCCCAATTGGGCTATTTCGCACATGGCAATAAGGCCAAGTGTTTATTTCAGGGTTCAAAAAAATATAACACAGGGTCTTATTTTCAGGAAAACATGGTAAGTCTAAGTGCTATTGCTGTTGCTATTTTTGGCCCAGGATCACTATGACTAAATTCAAATATCATGCTGATGGTTGGTTTTAACTATAATCCCAATGCTAACACAAGTTCATATATAAACCATGGTTTACAAACCACTATTGCTGGAGTTGAGCCCAAACTACTATAGCTTTTTTGCTTATCATGGCTCATTTAGTTTTCTGTCTAAATTCTTGCTTTATGCCTCTTTCTCTCATCCTGCTTTCTCCTATACTCTCTGCTTTCTCTATGCTCTTTCTCTTTCACTTTATCATCTTTCTATCTCTTTACTTTAGGTGCCTCCTTCTGTCAGAAGTTCTCTAGCCCTAATAATTTCTATCTCCCTTTTTATTGACAGCAATTGTTTCTCACTCCCTCAATCTCTATCTTCTCTCTATACTCTAGAAAATCTTTTCCAACCATTTCCTTGAAAAAAAAATGGCAATTCTCTAATTACAGAGCTTTTGTGACCAGATATGACTACCATGTTGTAACATCAAACAAAACCATGGTTTATACAATAACTGGATTTACCAAAAAACAAATAAATTATATTTATGTCTTTATGTAATGAATAGGATTTAATCATTTTGCTATCTCCCACAAATAAGTTGTCTTTGAATTATGACCACAATTGGGTCTAGAATTTCCACTGCTAAATAAGACAGTTGTTAAGTGAATTATGCCCAATTTCATGACAATTCTTGCCATGCTTGTTAAGTGAAACACTGCCTTTGTTAAGTGAAATACAGTTATTAAGTAAATCCAGCTTCCCCTGTTGATTTTGCTTGTTGACAGCCAACTGAGAAAGTTGCAAATGGTGATTTCTGCTCTGGCTCTTTATTTTGCTACGTTCACTAGATCCACTTTTAGTGGAGCCATCTTCAATTTGTCTTTTCTTCACCAGAATTCCCATGTCCCATTGATCTCAATAGATCTATAGACTAAGAAAATTAAATCTACATGCACTTGGACAGAGATTTACCTCTGTGTTAATAGGAGTATAGCATTAATGGTCAACAGAATAATGTTTGTTTTAATGACATTATATCCAACAAGCGGCTTACACAAATCTGATTTTTTTGAGAAAAAATTAGGCAATCCTATTTCTTCATACCAACACACATCTCTTCACTTTACACTTCAGCTAAACTTAATCTCAGAAATCTGTATTGCCATGAGCTATAAAGAAATCAGTGTCTAAAATGTAAATAATTAAAATATAGAAAGTTACATAACAGAGACTCTTCACAGTCAGTAACTACAAAACATTTCTACTTTCCTTTCCACAATGTATGGTGTATTGATCCTAACTATAATTTGGAAAATAAATATATTTTTATAAATACCTATTAATTACTTTTAATTTTCAAGTAACAAAAAAACATATATTTTTATTGCATGGAAATTAAAGCCTAGACAAACAGAATTGATTCTTTATAAAATGATGGCTAAAGAACCTATTTTTCAAAATTGGAAACAAATATATCAACCGTACAGTTGATATTAAAAGCAACTTATGAACAAATTACATCTTCACATTCCATCACAATACCTTAAATACCTTCAAAAACATCTGTCTATCCCAAGTCCTTGGGAAAGATTTAATAAAAACACAAATCCAGTCCAAATTGTGGCTGTCAATGTGACCAACCATATTTTATGCTGCAATAAATGCACTAGGCTTTCAGAGTGCACATTTTAACATTATTCTTTTTATTAATTTTTAAGATTAAATGACAATTTTATTTTTCATATATAGACCTCTATTCATCACAGCTATATATACAATTCCCAAAGAAAAACTACTTTTACTCAGTTTTGGGTAATTAAACCAGGTTTGGGAAGAATAGTAGTAATAAATGAAATAAATGCAATTTATTTATTTGTTAAACAGAGTAGATACTTATTTTCCTCATAAATGAAATAATAATAATAATAATAATAATAATAATAATAATAATAATAATAATAATAATAATAATAATAATATACTTTAAATACTATAAATATTATAAAGTGGGACTTTCAAATTCAGACGGATCATCACTTGGAACTCAACACGCCAGATATCACAGTTTTCGAAAACCAAAACCAGGTACCAGGAGATTTATTGACATTGCGGTACCAGGAGATGTCAGAGTCGAAGAAAAAGAACTGGAAAAAATCATGAAATATCACAACCTGGCCATCAAAACTACATGGCTATGGATGAAGTATGTAATAGTGATATCCATTGTCATCGAAGCACTTGGTACCATGTCCAAGAATTTTATAAGATACATCAGCAAATTGCAGCTTCCTGCAATAACACCAGCAGAACTGCAAAAAGCTGCACTACTTGGAATATCATACATCTTAAAAAGGTACTTGGTTGATACCTAGGATGCTGGCAGCAATCCGTGTCAACCATTAGTACCAGTCAATGGTATTTGTGATGCATTTTTGAAAGTTCTGTTGACTGAGTTTCATATTTAATGAATAAAGATAATGATGATAAAGATGTAATGAAATGTAACAGTGTAATAATGTGTAATAATAATAAGTAATAAAAGCAGTATAATAATAATAATGTAACAGTGATACCCATTGTCATCGGGGCACTTGGTACTACTTGGAACATATTATTACACATTATTACACTGTTACATTACATTACATCTTTATCATCATTATCTTTATTCATTAAATATGAAACTCAGTCAACAGAACTTTCAAAAATGCATCACTTAAGAAGGTACTTCGTTGATACCTAGGATGCTGGCAGCAGTCCATATCAATCATTAGCACCAGTCAAAGGTATTTGTGATGCATTTTTAAAGTTCATTTCATGTTTAATGAATAAAAGATAATAATATAATACACTTGTTGCAGACACCAGTCATGCTCTGTCTCATATATAGTGAATTAGAGCTAAAAGATTTAGGCTAAAAAATCCAGAGAACAATTTGCTGTTCAGTCTTCCTATCTTCTTACTTTTCAACCATTGTTATTAAGAAATAGTTGGATTTGGACAGCACTGCATGGTATTACTCATTGGTTTGAAATGACAATGACTTGGTTCACCCCATACAAGAAAATGTATTGTTAGCTTTAGATCCTGTTTTTCCTTCAGAAGCCCAAAGCAGTATACATAACATTCCCCCTACCCATTTATCCCCAGTAATAATATTACTCAATGGGGTTGATTGGATTGAAAAATATGGGATCAAAATCACCTAGTAAATTTCTGGCTGAAGGCTGAGAGATGCAACACCACAATATTATGGTAATATTTGAACCCAGATGGAATGGTCAGCTTGCCTCCTTTTTATACAAGATGATCTTACTATTTGTTGCTGCTGTCCTCCCTAACTTCATAACAGATTAACAATCATTTTCATTTTGGGGAGGAGATAGGGCAGAACTTCCTCTATTCTCCTTTCCTCACTATAGATAGACTGCTGCTTAGCACTTTACTAAGAAAAATAGGCACCAAACAACAACTGAGCACCTTGTCAGTCTTCTTTTCCCTTGCAGAGAATAGATGCTCAGATTCTTCTTGCATTGTCTCACCAGACAATATGCTAAGCATCTTCTTCCCTTCATTAGTTGTACCATAGAAACTTATATGCAGTATCAACGGATTTACATTTTTTCCTTTTTCTTTGTTGGATAACAGTAATCTCATGACAGCACTCTATCCAAAATTAAAAGTTAAGCCATGTATTAAAAATTAGATACAAGATCCCTTGTTCTAACCCAGCTTTATAATATATTTTTTATATATTTAGATATTAAGTCCTCAACTAATTAGGAAAATTATAATACCCACATGTATCTTACTGCAAACTGTAGCCACTATACTCAATTTTTAAAGCTATACTATCAAAATAATGTTGCTTTTTTAAAAGGAAAGAAAGCACTAGAATATAAAAAAATCACCACTGATGAAAAATATCATCATATTTACATCTCACTAGAATTAATCTGGTGATATCAATATAATTCACAGCACTTGGTTTCCCTATTCTGACTCTTAATTTCTTGTCTGAACATGGCTTTTCCCAAATGATTGCTCGATTAAAGTGCCGCAGCTTATAATTATAATTTATAACTCATTTAACAGACAATGTTAGCTAATACCAAGCATGTGATGGGAATTTGTGAAGACTAGGTAATGTACAACCTAATGCTTCATTGCCAAGACAACCTCACTGAAATTATTCAGATAAGTAAATAAAGAAAAGAAAAACATGTCTGAATGGATTTTTTAAAAACCAAACCATCCAATAATGCAGTTTCCTACTAATACAAATCAAGCATGAAATCAAATAACTGATAAAACAACTCCGGATATGTGCATTATGAATGGTTCATAGATTGTCACCAACCACATCTCAACTTCTAGGAAAAGGGGAGTGATGGAATTCTGGAAAAGCTAAGAAGACACTGCAGTCACTATTTTAGTTGAAGTCAGTATTGCCAATGAAAGAACTTCCGTTTTGAGCAAACAAATGCTTCTTTAGAAGCTTTCAGGTTTGAGTAATATAATGCATGATATGTTGTCCAGTTCTTGAAAATTAATTTTAGTAATTCCAAAATTGGACTAAGATTCTGACAAAGTTAGAGGTATATTATACCAATGTTGGAGGATTCATAATGACTTCACATTTGTTCCTAAACTCAAGTCAAAATGCTGTTGATCACTTTTAAAATGCTTAATAGTCTAATATTGCAATATCTGAAAACAGGTACTTAGCTTCTTTGAAAATAAGAGAATATTTAATGTTGAAGTGTTCTCCTGTCTAATTTGTTATGTATTTTTATATCCAGTATTTTTATTAAGCAGCTAAAATTCATATGCAACACTTCAGGCTTCTTTAAATGTTTAAGTAACAACTAAATAAACTGTTCACTACATAGCCAAAAAACCAACTACTACATGCTCAATACAGAAAACTCTACTGATGCAATTAATAATTAGCAATCAAATCGAGACTGAGATTGAATTAGTGGGTTATAAATACAGTTAAAATTATAATTGATAACTCAATATATGTTTCTGAGAAAGAATAGAGAGAGAGAGATTATAGGAGTTATAGGCAGTGATGGGATTCCAGTAATTTAACAACCGGTTCTCTGCCCTAATGATTTCTTCCAAAAACCAGTTTGCCAAACTGCTCAGAAATTTAACAAACGGTTCTCCCGAAGTGGTGCGAACTGGATGAATCCCACCACTGGTGGGATTCTCCTATAAAGGGCTGCAAAATAAAGGACAAAAATAGTTCATCCTACTTCTTAAGATGGTCAGGCTTCCTTCTGATAATTTAAAAAGCATGTTGAGGCCTTCATTCAACTAGTGTCAACATATTTCAGTTCTTGATTATTGACTTCAACGTAACAAATCTTCAGCTTAAATTGATAAAACAGTTACAAAAGAGTTCATTTAGACTTCTCCAACACACTGTCATTCCTATGTATAGAATATCAAATCTACAAATACCAACTAATTTGGTGAGCAATGGATGTTGATATCCTATATATTGAAAAGATGCTAGGTCAGGAAAAGCAGAAATCACAATAATTAAAACCAGTAAGGGTGGGGTACTGGTGCTTAGACTGTGAATAGATTATTTTGGCTGATTCGGTCAGCTCTGCTTACCAGCTTCAAAATGGAGGGTAGGAATCCAAACAGCCCAAGACTTTAAAATACATTTTCTGTTCTTCCCCCTTTTATGTCCATTTACCTTTTCAAATTGTTTTTCTCTTTCTCTTTTATGCTCTCCAAAAGAAGTATTAAATTCTGATTTAGACAATGTTCAAGGGCCAAGTCCTTCTCTGATAATTAGACAGAACTTTAAATAATTGGTGTGCATATCTCTTTGCACAGGGATGAATCTCTAGTTAATTCAAGACAAGGCAGAAAGAATCACCATGTAAGATGAGACATTTTAATGCTTTCTGCTAAAGGTGTACATCTGTAGAACATATATCATTCCAGTTTCAGAACCATCATGATCACCAAAGGATCATAGGGCCAATCCTGAAATAGCTTCTTTGTGCGCACGCATAAGGACTTTGCCCATTTTCAACATTATATTATACTGTAGTGATAAAGCAGTTCCACTGCCTGCCTTCTTGCTTCTATAATGGATTCAAAGACATGAATAAAGCGCCTTAATTTTCAAGTATTTCTCCCCCCTTAAATTAATATTTGAAAAGAAAAGAAAATAGCTTGTTAAGAAAGAACATTTCTAAGGTTGCAGCTTTTGCATAGAGGGATATAGCTCGGTGGCCTCTCTTGTTATAAATGTTCTAGTACCCATCTGATGCCCACTTATTTATGGATTTTAGACTAAAAGCTCTTTTTTTGCCAGTTTTCTTCACAAGCACTTATCTCAACATCCTCATTAGATGGTTTTTCTCTTTTCCTTTCTTTTCTTTTTTACAGGCCTATCCATGCCCTTGGTACTTCTTTTTGTTCCTTTCTGCAAAGGAAATGGCTTTAAATGATCACTCTCCACCAGTTCCAACTTTTTTTTCTTTTTTGTAATTAGCTTTATTTGAAGACCAGAAACCAGAAAAGACCAGAGTGAAATAGTAATAATAATAATAAAAAGAAATCTCACTATTGAACAAAAGAGATAGTGTTCCTTAGCAGACTCATATGCTATAAGAAGTGTGTACAGAATGGGTCAGCATGTCTCCGTTTTGAAAATTAGTCTGTTAAAGTCTGTGTTTAATAGAAACTACATAGATGTAAAGAGGCATGGGATAATTTTTGCTTGTAGAATATATACATTCTACAAAAATAATTTGATATATTATTCTAAATAAATAGCACCAAACAAAAAAATTAGAACAGAGCTAATAGGGGCACACACAAATTAATTTTAATCTTATGCCATAAAATTAAATTTATATAATTTCCATTTATTGGTGGAAGAGGAAACTGCTAGCCTGGTTTTCATAAAGGGAACAAACTTTTTAAGCATTTTCTTGTGTGGCTTATAGGTATATAATAATAGTCCTTACGTGGAAATCAGTTTCGGTGGCTCATTCATCCAATGATATAGATGATGAATTGGTATCGAAAACAAACAAATATTGGTTTATAGGAATTACTGGAATGAATAAAACTATTTTTTTTTACTCAAGACACAACCTTAGTTACCACTTGTGAGTATTTCTCTTGAGTGTCTTAAAAATAGCCTTGATGTACAATATATTTCCTTGAACTAATCAAGGAACTAATCAAGAACTACAGAATTCTATGTGATGTGAAATATTTTTAATGCAATGATGTACATCAGGCTTATGGATTGTTATACATAGTAATTTCCCCAATGTTTGGAAGACTAGCACAGAGTTCAAAAATATCTTACAGATGAGTATATATCCAAATGAAAGGATATCATGCTCTGATCTTGGATAGCTCATGCAAGTCCACCAGTCAGATTCATTGGGACTATATCTCCTATAATCCTTAGCCAGCCCAATACAATTATACCAAAGCACAAGCAGCGTGAGTTTAAGAAAGTTCTGCAGATTGATATAAAAAAGATTAATATAATACTCAGTGCCATGCACAGTAAATTCTAGGTACAGTACATCTATGTACAAACTGCATGTGTCCAGCCAAACATTTTTCAGTAATATGCTTGCAGAGTATGGGGTACCTATGGTAATAAAACAGTTAAAAATAAAAAAGAGGGGAAAATTTAGATTTTCTAGATCTCTGCAATTGCCTGATGGTCTCCCATCCAATTACTAACCAAGTCTGACCCTGCTTTATATTTCAGAATAGGAAAATAATAAGAATATTATGCATTATGCTACCCATTGCTATTTTCTTAAGGATTTTTATTGTTGTGAGATTCTCTCTTTCTAAGATGGTATATTTCTTTTTTTTCTAAGGTGCTGTTCTTTACCACAGCAATATGACTTCATCCCATTAAATAAAATATTTTTTATCGTCAAGAGTTGCAAGTCATAGAAAAACTAAATCATATTCTTGATATATGTTCCTAATTGCATGAAAAAGCCAAATATTTCTTTGAGCTGAATTCATCTGAAGTGGCTACTGGATATATTAATAAAAAATGTAACTATTTCTTTGTGTTCAAAAGAAAAAAAAACGAAAAAAGATTCTGTAAAAAGTCTGGAATAAAATCATCACAGTTTCAGGTACCCAGCCTCCCTCATTTTATAACTACAGTAGTGCAGGCACTAGAAACATCTCTTCTGGCCTTCCCCAGAATGAGTAAAATGTGTTTTAAAGTGCTATTAGGTTTCTTAAGGGCACTCCAGCTTTGCTGCAACTTACTTTATCCAACCATAGTAGAGAGATACATAACAATGTTCTTTAAAAATTAAAAATTTAAGGGAAACTGAATGTACACCATACTGTCAATTCACTAGGTTGGCATCATATTAGTACTCCAGCACTCTGTCGGAGTAAACTAATTTTGCAAAGTTTATGCCCTGTAGAAAAGCTGCTGATATGTACTAGATGTAGCATATACATTAAGATTATGCTTGCTCTGGGTTTGTTCTGAGGAAGGAATGTGATTCTAAAAAACAGTATCTTAAGCTATACAATGAGAAACAGCATAAAATCAAGCATTAAAGTACTGATAAGGCAAAGACTTTTATTTTGAAAACCATAAGAATTAACAATGCCTCCTCAGTCTCCAAGTGGTAGTTCAACTTTCCAAATATATTCAGATTATAGTTTCTGACTAGCATTTAGAAATACATCTGCCAAATATAATAATGTTCACATAGACTACCATATTTGTTAGCAGTAAGTTTTTCCAGATATAAATACACAATGCCGCACGTCATCTGCAGGAAAGTAACAGAGCAAGATAGGTTCTGATTTTCATATACCACTCTTTTGGATATTTTTTCTAAACAAAAACAAAGATGTTTGTTTGATCACACAGCCAAGACAACAAGATTATCTCTAAAATAATTCTATTGTTTCCAAGGACACTTGGGATAACGGAGTGTATCCATTTTAGGGACAGCAACTATCTTGAAACCAGCATTTCCCTGATTATGGATACAATGAAGTTACTGTGAATCCTTGATTCTGACATCATTTCATCAGCAGTTCACCTCAAGTCAAAATCAAGGTGACACCTTCATCTAAGTAGCCTCATCTCTTAGTTAAAACCTTCTCCTGAAGTTATTAGTTCAATCTACAACTCATAGCTTTATTTGCTACTGAAAATATATGCTAATTTTCCATACTGTTAGTTGCATCACAATGGTGATCTACATTAGTAGTATATCACCACTGTGATGACTGAGTGACACTATAAATCACTAGCATGCATCTAAATCAGGGGTGCCCAACTCAATTTCATTGAGGGGCTCATCAGGGCTGTGGTTGAACTGGGTGGGGAGGGTGTGTGTGGCTAACTGGGTGTGCCAACCAGGTGAATGTGGCCAACTGGGTGGGCATGGCTAGCTTGACACCATTCCTAAAACTGCTGACATGTTTCCTCTTCACACTGGGTAGATTCGGCTGAAGCCACATTGGCCTGATCTTTCCTCTTCCCACTGGGTAGACTGGGCCAAAGCCATGCTGGCCCAATCTTTCTTCTTCACATTGGGTAGACCGGATCTGGACTGCGGGCCTTGAGTTTGACACCCCTGATCTAAATCAGAAACTGAGTTGTAAGATTTTATTTTCTAAGTTATTTTAATTAGGATTATGTAATGGGCTGCAAGAATAAATTTAGGAGAGAGAAGGAAGAGCAGCAGTCAGACAAGAGATATCTCAATCCACATAAGGAATAAAGATAGAGGAAGCATCTCAGATTTCTAATTCTCTAGAAAATAAAGGCAGGGAAATGGAAAACTTGCTTTCAGACTTCCAAGAGTTACTGTTATATTATAATAAAGGTAGCATTAGTACTCGGGGTTTTGGTTTCCTGGGCTACCTCAAAGGACTCATATACCTGCATAAAAAGACAGAGTATTTTATATATTTGTAGTGATGTACTATTGACTAATCACAATCTTTGGACTTGCTCTGAAAGAAGCAAAGCAACTTGCCTACAGGTAATCATCATCTTGCAACCATAATTAGAACTGAAATTTCAGTGGCTAAGCAATATAGTTGCCAAGTGATCACATGATCAAACCTGATTTTACAATAATTACAATAATTTTACTATAGCTAAGTGAATCACCATGCTCATTAAACAAATACAGTCTTCTTCATTGACTTTGCTTATTGGAAGCTAACTGGAAAGGTCACATATCACAATCTGATGCTGTTGTGAATGCAAGCCAGTTGTCCTGTGCCTGACTTGTGATCATGAGATGGTTGGGGTGGTGCTATAATCATAACTTTAAGGATGGACTATTAGTCACTTTTTTCAGTGTTGTTGCAACGTCAAACCATCTTTAAACAAATGGTCATAAGTCAAGGAGTACCTGTATTTATTAAATGAGCTATAAGATGATTGTGCATACTTCAACAATGTTTGTTTCCAAAGAAATTTATCAAAGCTTGGGTGAGCAGAGCATTTCTGAGCTATTTGTTGAAACAGCCAAACATATCTTGAGAAAAGGTTTTTTTTCCCCAGATTTCCAGAAAAGCCTGGAATAAGGTGCTGCTCTTTCAAGAGCTACATTAGCTTCGCAGTAATTAAAGTAATCAGTTTCCAAGACCCATAGAAAACCTGGGGAAAATGGCTTCTGTAAAGAATAGTAGAGAGCAAGTGTGAAGCTCAGTGAGTAATCCAGAGCATTCAAAATGATTTTTAAGTGTGCATAAGACTATTAGGTTAAATAAGTAAATAAGATAATAAATGTAAAACATTCTGAATACTGTAAAGCTTTACCTAAAATCTAAATATGATCATCAGCGGGAAACCAAGGAATTACAAAAAAGTAAATAAATCACTGTTCTCTTATAATATAAATTCAATCATATTATCTCATTCAATTTATCATTAACTCTTCACATGAGAAACAAGTTCCAGAAGACAACTAAAAATTCAAGAAATGCCATTATTTAGTTCTTTAGTGAGTCAGTTTGGTCTAGTGGTTAAAGTTAGTAGTGAAATCCAATTTTTTTTTACTATTGGCTCTGTGGGCGTGGCTTGGTAGGTGTGGTGTGGCTTGGTGTGCGTGGCTTGGTGGGCATGGCAGGGAAAGGATACTGCAACATCTCCATTCCCACCCCAGTCCAGGGGAAGGATACTGCAAAATCCCCATTCGCACCCCACTCTGGGGGCCAGCCAGAGGTGGTATTTGCTGGTTCTTCAACTACTCAAAATTTCCGCTACTGATTCTCCGACCTGCTCAAAATTTCCACTACCAGTTCTCCAGAACCTGTCAGAACCTGATGGATTTCACCCCTGGTTAAAGTAAGAGGCTAGAAACCAGGGAGCTGTGAGTTCTAGTACCACCTTAGCTTGAAAATTGACTGGGTGACCTTAGGCCACTTGTTCTCTCTCAAAGTATTGTTGTTATGAGGAAAATAGAAGGAGGAAGATGGGCTGATTATGTTCACTGCATTTATTTGTAAAAATAATCAAGGCAGTGTAGGAAGTTAGCACCCACCCCTCTCCTAGGAAAATGAGAGATATTTTGGGAAATATTAAAAGGGCAGAATATTTCCCCAAAAAGGGAGGCAGAAACTCACCCCCCCCCCGCATATTTGTTAATGGGCCATTAAGGCCTGAGCCATTCCATTCTACATAACAAAGATAGGATTAGCCCTCTACCCATCTAGCAACAGAACACACCACGTGGCACCTGGGGAAATTACATCAGGCCCCAGTAAAGCTCAACCAAGTCTGGGAGACAGACAGCCTACAAAGTTAGCTAAGACCCCACCCCCTGGGAGTCTGACCACCAATCAGAATGCATTTCTTACACAGGAACAGGAAACTCTAGGGTGGGGCCCAGAGAGGGCATAAAACCAAAGCACTCTCAGCATCTCTGCTCTTTTCTGCTCAGGACTCAAGCCATGTGATTCTGCTTAGGAGCTCAAGCCATGTGATCCTGTCCATCATTAAACCATCTTTCCAAACAGTCTCCATGTTTCAGGTGTCTTTTTCCCCACTTGGAACTGAACTTAGAAGGATATTTCTTCCAACAGCAGGAAATACATACATACATACATACATACATACATACATACATACATACATACAGTACATACATACATACATACATACATACATACCCATTTCTAATGGGTTTATAGCAGCAGTGAAATCTGGCCAGATCGCATGAACCGGTAGCACCAGCAGCGGGAGGCTCCGTCCACCTGCCGGGACATCATTATGTCCCCTTTTTGACCCTCTGTGCATGCACAGAAGAGGCACACACACTCATATTCCTGAACCGGTAGCAAAAGTAAGTGCATTTCACCACTGGTTTATAGTTGCTGAACCATTACACTGAGGAGAAGTAGTGCCTATACAGGTTTTGAATGCCTAACTGTACTTGCTAAATTTCATGGCATTTGAATCTAAATTCTACAAAGTATACTGCATACTATACCTCTAATTACACATTGGAATAATCAGAAAATGCTTCAGTGATTCTTGGAATTATGCATTCCTTCTTTCTTTCTGTGGTGGAGAAGACTAGAAAATCCATGTCTCTTTTAATTCATCATTTAGTTCATCAGTTGAATCTTAAATTATGGTTAATCCTCCTATTGGTTATATTAACTGAGCCAACTTTAGAAATATGCTTTCAAGTTAAATATTCTTGGAAAATTGCCATAAGGTACAGTATAGCACTAGATGGCAGCAAAATCATTTCCTATGTCTCTTTGCTTCCATCTTGTGGTCATCTGCTTTTTTGTAGCTCAGATCTCATTTCCCTAAGTTTAATATTTTGTCTGATATAATGCTTACTATAAATGTCTTTTTTTCATGGAATGTAAAAGTAATAATTTAGAGAAGTTATAAGCCTCTTTTATTTTAAAATGTAGTATTAATGTAAGGATGGACATGAGGAATGAAATAATAAAATATTAGACACTAAATTTTAAACAGTTGTTTAAACAACATGCATTACAGGAAAGAGTATAATTTCGGAAATTAAAGTATTGCATATTCTGAAGTCATCTTTTTACTAATAAAGGCTCAAAATCTATTATGACTGAAATAATTATATTTTTACCATCCAAAGGATTATCTGCTTTTATGTATCCAATTATATATCCAAGAGATACTACATAGTTTTAGTTCCTGAGAAACATGCTTCCCTTACCTTGCACTCCCTATTCACAAAATTACTAAAAGTACATGACCTCTAAGAAAAATATGATTGTCTTACTTTTTATATCTGCAACTTCCACTAACAGTTTTGCAGATCTAAAAAAAGGGGTTTGACAAACTAATGTTTTTACCTAATGCTAGATAGTATTTTTCTATGCTTTAGTGCCATTCACTGTCACTCCAGCCTGACAGCACAAAGTGTTTAGTTGGAATAAGTGGTTTTGTGTCCTTTGATAATACAACATGGTTCCAGCATTCTATTCACTACAATTTCAGTTCCACCAGGAGTGGCATAAGACATTTTAGTATTCCCAGAGATTTTTAACCTCTGGCGCATGATGAGGTTTGTGATGCACTCAAATCATTTGGATTGGGTTCAGGAGGGAATAAAATTAGTCAGTCACTTTTTTCCCCCTTTTTATACAACCTCACGCCACTCTGTTTTGAGCATCGGTTATTTTGATTCCCCTTTTGAGTTCTCTAGGAAAGTCTTCAGTAAATTCAAGATTTGCCAAGATGCTGTTAGATAATGCCTTCTTAACTCAAATGCATCATTTTCCCATTACATAATTATTCAATTAAAGGTCACATGTAACATCGTAGTAGTAAAAATTCTTATAAGATAAATTGTGAACAAGCGGAACTGACAACAAGCCATGTTAAATGATTTTCAGCTGGGTATCAAATTAAGAGATAATTTTGTATTGAGAAAACATATTGACATTAATATACAGCAAGGGTATATTTGGTTTTCCAAGGTCAGCTCAGATATCTCATTCAAACAATTCCTGATAGTTTTAAAACTTCAGTGAACATGAAAAACCTTTCACTTTCCAATGTTTTCCAGTTTCTCTTAATTAATGAAAGACCTTTAAGAAAAATGAGGAGAAAATGTTGAATGTTCAAGCTCTGATTCTGGAGAATACAATTATGCCTGGGGAAGTCTGTGGGGGCAAGTATTTTTGCTTTTTGTACAAATGTTAAGTATACAGTTTGAAATGGAATTGCAGTCCTTTATTTCATTTTGCAAATTAATAATATTTACATTTTTTCTTAAGTAACTTAAGAAAATAAACTTTCAGAAAAGGACCTGGTACTTAGGTAATTTCTTGACACAAATTACAGAAATCAAAAGAAAAGAATAAAATTACTTTACTTTGTCTATTTCATAGACAACTGGGCTTCTTTATGCTCTGTCTGATGATGTCCATACATATCCTTAAACAAACAGAACAGACATTTATGGACTTCACCAGAAACCCAATTGTCTATATTACTGGTGTAAAGATGTAGAAGAGCTCAGTTATAATAGAAAATGGATCTTTTTCTGTACAAGAAGCCTCCAGCCTCCAATCTTTTTCGGCAGGAGAAGCTTGCAGCTGCTGCGTCTTTGCCGGAGAATAATCCAAGGCTCACAAGCTTGAAGAAAATGTAGAAACATATGCAAACTCAGAATGAAGTTCCAATATGAAATTGGTTTGGTTTGGTTTGGTTTGCTAATAGACACCAATGGACAGATAATAACCTATTTAATGATTTAAAGAAAAGAATACATTAAAATTACAATATAGTAGTTAATAATCTGTACTCAGAAGAACCTCTAGTACTTAAAGATGAAGCTAAATTAGTAGAATAGCCAAATTGGAAGACTACAAGAATTAATGGAATATTTTCAAAAATATAAACAAAAGAAGAATAAGTAAATGTTTTAACTATGAGAGCAAGTCTGGAGAATCACAGTGTCTAACGGATAGAAACATTAACATATCAATGCCAACAGAATGTGCAAACTAATGAAAAATATCAATTTTGCATGTTAGCCAAATAACTTTTAAAAACATCCAACATAAAGCCCTATATGGAAAGTAAAATTCTAGATGTTCCTTAGCATTTTAGGAAATTAAGGAACAGGAAACATAGTACTGAAAAATCTTGCATGAGTAATACCGAAAATAATTCATTTTGTCCCTTACTGATAAAAAAAATGACTTTTGATAGTATTGACCATTTTGAGCTGTGGAATGTTCTGTGGGGAAGGGGGGGAAATGGGAATCCCAGAACATCTCATTGTCCAAACACAAAATCTATTCATGGTGCAGGAAGCCATGTTCTGAACAGAACATATAGAAATTCCAGGTTGGCAAAAAAGAGGAAACAAGCTGTACCTTCTTCATTTATTCAAACTATAAGCTGAATATCTGAGGGAGGTTGCATTGGAAGATGAAAAGTGCAATTTAAAACTAGAGGAATAAAAAAATAATTGGCACTATCTTGTTGATATTACTTAAAACGGAAAATGCAAATTATCTGGAAGCTAAAAATGCAAATTATCTGGAAGCTCCAGTAATAAAGAAGGTCAAGCTAATAACAACAGGTACAGCAACCACTCCAATAAATCATCAAGCTTCTGTGTTTCAGAATTGGCTACCACCAGTAAAGAAATCAGCAGTCAAAAACTATATACCAGACTAGCACACATGAGCACCAACTAAAGCTTTGGAAAAAATATTCAGATATTGTGATGTGTCTATATCAACCATTATCAGAACCATGCAGGCAATAGTTTTTCCTGTGACATGAAAAGCTAAAGTTGGCTTCTGAAGAAGTAGAACAGATTTTTCCCCCTTAGGCTTCTACATTTTAGTGCTCAAGATGACTCTTTGAGAATACCATGGAAAGCCCAGAAAGCAAACAAATGGATCATAAAACAAATCAATCCAGGATGCACCCTTGAAACACAAATAACCAGGCTCAAATTAGCAGATGTTGGACATCTTAGGCAAAGACTATAGTCCTTTGAAAAGTCCATAATGCTAAGAAAGGTGGAAGGAATGAGAAGAAGACATCCAGGAACAAGGTGGATGGACTCTAGTGCAACGGAAATGGGTCCACAAATTCTTGGAGTACTAGTCACTAATGTCAATAGTTATTAGTATAGATACTTGTATATTGTCTAAATTGAAAGCAACAACCTTAAGTACCAGCTAATGGAAAGCAACAGCTAAAGAAGTAAAAAAATAAGTAAGGTTGTGGGGAAAATAAGAGGAGGAGAAAGTATTAGGTATGTTCACAGCTTTGAGTTACTTATAAAAATAATAAGGATGGATTTTTAAAAAATTTTAAAGGAAAAGAAACATACTGTTTTCTTGCCCATATTTGTCCACAATGAGACGGAGGACACTGAATTAGGTGGGTTGTTATCTGATTCACCAGGACTCTTCCTATGTTCTTAAATGCCTGAGAAGCTCTCTGACCTTGCAGAATTCCTTGGTTGTATAAATTGGATCAACTGGCAAGAATGGAACAAAGGACAAATACTGGCAAGGCTCAGGCATACGTGGCAGAATTTTTTTTTAAAAGTCAAACTTCAGTAATAAAAGCAATTCACAAAGGCAGTTATTATATTTAGCTAAGCAAAAAATTAGTTTTCATCTCTTATATTTCGATGTACAATTATGGTAGATAATTTAAGAAAAGAAGATATCTGGATAATGGGCAGACAGACAGACAGAAGAAAAATAAATGTTTCATAGCAGAAAAGATTATTAGGAATATCATTATAGTGGAATGAAATTATTTGCTGTAAATATGTATATGTTCATATCTAAATGTTACGCCATAATCTGATGTTATATTTCCAGGCAGTAGTGAAATTCAGCATCTACAAGCTTATGCCTCTTATCATGGGAATTGATTCATCACACTTCAATCAGTCTTTTGGATCTTATCTGAATACAGATTAAGATCCTGGAAAAGATTTACATGTTTGTGCAATAAAGAGGATGCACAAGAAAAATAGATTTGACTGGTGATAGGCTTTAGCTCCAATACCAATTATCCATAAAGATGACTTGCAAAAGATTATTTAAAAACTGGATTAAGGCCATTTTCTTTTTCTTAATGTAAAAAAAACCCCAACTACAAATAGTCTTAATCTTCGCTTTCTCTTCTTCAATTTACTTCGGCAATAACAACATCAAGGTTACCACTATGAGGCTGTTTTAAAAACACATAATTGGAAATGGTGGGTGTGCTTGGCAGTAATCTTTTACCAAACTAACCAAAAATCAGTTTCTTGATTATAAGTTAATTGCAGAAACCTGGCTTTTCAGTTTAAAATGCAAATAGGCTTGATAGTTTATTTTAAATTAATATATTTTAATTTAGCTATTTCATGTTTATGTATTCTTGGTTATTTATTTATTTTATTACTTTTAACTCAACAAAATCTTAACTCAAGTAATCACTACCTCAGCCTCGCTCAAATTGATGCTTGATGTTCTGTGGTTGAATTAGACCGAGCCTGATAGGAATTATCATTCCATACAGTATTCATTTAGGAAAAGCAGTTGTAGAATTTTATGTCATGCTATGTAACTATGGTGTGCACCTGATTTTTAATTACTCCTAATTTTTCAAACACTATGCTATTGCATTCATTAACAGATATAGCAAACTATGAATGAAGTAAATTTAAAGTTGTAATAGATAAATAGGATTATGTGATCCAATATAAACCAAAAAAAGTAAGAACGCACATACAAACTTGGCTGTGTTTATTATAGTACTGTTGTTCATAATCATCAAGTTAAATGACAAAGTCTGGCTAACTAGAAAAGAATTTGATAGCATTACTTTAATAGAGTATGATTGCAACCGATTTACAGTCCACAATCATTTTAGAATCAACATCTGACATATAGTGATTTCAGCATGTTATTTATTTGTATTCTCTTCTGGGCTGCATAAATTTAGTTCCTGATTAATCAAGAGTGATGTGATTCTAGTATTTCAGCTGATCCATAGCCCATCTATCAGATCTATGAACTTGTCCTTAGTATCTAATTCTCTTCTTTGCTTTGCAATAATTATAATTTGGACTATAGGTCAAATCAAATCAAATCAGGAAAATCAAGCAAATTACCTATCACAAATTGTTTCTAAATTAGAATTGGAAGCCTATTTTAAAGCCTGATTTTCAATTCACCTTTGGCAGCAAATTATTGTTTTCTGGTAATTGTCATTTTCTTGAATTAGATGTCACAGCATACACATTTAATAAGAGAGGGAAGTGGAACATGTAAGAGGAAGAAACATTGCCTTAATGAGCTAACAACTGATTCATGCCATCTGAAAAAAGAAATCAAGAAACAGATTTTGAAAAATCTCAAGCATACAGTGAGAATTCACAAAAGCAGAATTATGAAATCTTTATACAAAGCTGCTTATTTTCCTCTGTATCTGCTGCATACCTTCTAATCTTCTCTGAAGAGTTGACAGAGAGTAGAGGGAAGATTTGGGAGATGAACTTGAGTGGAATGACTGAAGGTCCTTGAACCCCCTGCACAAGCAAATGTATAAGGAAACTTAACATCTGGAGCCTTTCTAGAAAAACTTCATCTGAAGTATAGCATGCACATAATAAGCCATGTTTTTTCCTATTTCAGAAAAAAACCCTGCTTAAATAAGTATTATTGTTTAACACAACAAACATGCTAGCATATGCAAGCATTTACAGAAGAAAAAAACAACTTTGTTCAACTTCAGGAAGTATAATTTGAAACATCCGAATTAATGAAAGAAAGCAGCATTTGCCAAATAAGGCAAGAAAAGTAGCAGCATAGAAGTAAGAAAAGTAAGATACAAAATTGAGCAGGGGAAGCTCCATTGCTATGAAAAAGAGAGGTTGAAGGAGAAAATAATTTAAAGAGAAGCCGTTTGTCAAGAGAAGCAGTTTGTCAAGATATCTAAAACAGATATGGATATCTGTTTTAGAACACCATGCCAGACACACAAAAAGCATTCAAGACTGTTTATGAACATTTGGAAGACATTTTTGTATATATGCGACATTATAGATTTCTGAACATAGTCAACTTCTATATAATCCAAGTATCAGAGTTAAAAACAAATTTGTCAATGACCAATAATTATAATAAATTGGCCATCACAGATCAAATTCCTCTTTAAGCAATCAAGAACATGTTAACAGTGCCAAGCATGTAACCATGTGGATGAAGCTGCTGTTTTTTCAGAAAGAAAGAGCTATTTGGGGGGGGCGGGGGGATTAGGGTAGCGAGGTAAGTAAAAATCCACAAAAATATTTTTATCTTGGAAATCTAGATAGGGACAAGAAAAACATGGGATACAATGCTAGATAAGAATCATGAAATTCAAAATGAAGTCTTGGAATTTCTCTGGAAAATACAACATATACACAGCAAGTTGACCAAAAATGGACAAATGCCTGGATACTGGTACTTCAAGTGTAGTATAGTTACTGAATTCCAAATAGTGACATTGAAAGGACTAAATGTTTTGTTCATTGGGTGAACAAAAAACAGCAAATATATTTTGGCTATTGAGTAGAAATTCTTAATAACTTGCTTGATTGCACACTTGTCTGAGGACAGTAAAATAGAAAGAAGAGAGAGAGCCACAAGGGTGGGCAACCTCTAGAAGAGCTGAACTACAGAGTCAACAATCCTAGCAAACATCATCAGTTGGCCAGAGTTGAGGTTCAGCAACATCTGAAGGCTTGTAAGCCTCTCATCCTCATGCTGCATGCTAGCTTTTATGATGTCATGAACTGTTGTGATTTGGGCAGATGTATAAAATTCATAATGGGATTGCTTCCTCCCAGCAATTGAATTTAATTTAGTCAATTGAAAGTTCAGTTTTCATTGTTTTTGGTGGCAAGTGGAATAGTACTTAGATAGGCAATACACATTCAACATTGTGTATCTAATCAATGGAGCTATTTAATTCAGGATTCATGGATACTTATAACTAATGCAATCCAAATCCCTTTTGTTCTTGGATTCTTCCCAGCCTTTACTATTGAGTCACAATTCCAGAGTAAAATGGAACATAAGAAATACCTTGAGCTCGGGTACCTAGTGTGTGAAGCAATTCTTAAATATAATCACTTTTATTTATATTAAATATTTATATACCATGCTACAAGACCAAATTTTTCCATGGCTTTCAATCCTTTAAAGCACAGGTGTCAAACTCACCACATCACATTGCCATCATGTGACGTTTTGTGATGTTTTTTCCATTCGTGGAACTTGAGTGGGCATGGCCTGCATGTGACACATCTGGCTGGCGGGCCATCAGTTTGACACCACTGCTAAATACAGACGCAGACACAGCAAAATACAACAAAAATACAAAAATGTTGAATTACAGGAAAAGAAATTTATTTTTAGTTTGTTTAATATTAAATCCTAGTTGTAATTCTTTGGAGCCTGTTAATTATATATTTCATTATTTTTGTGAGTGCTACTCACAAGTTAAAACTGCCCTCTCCTTGTATATGAAACTTTGTACAGCATTGTCCCTCAGTGAAATCTCTCCTGATAGAAATGTTTAGATCTTTGGAGCTGCCATGGGGAACTGAAGCAGCTGTAAAGAATATGACAAATACATTCAAAGGACATTTTTTCTGAATGGTTGTTGAGAGGGAATTGGGACTGAGGGGACTGCAGCGAGATAGATAACAGAGGAAAAGCTTGAACCATTCTGTCACACATAATATTTAGGCAAGTCCCATAACACAATATTAGCTGAAAGTAAAGCCTCCAGCTGGAATCCTGACTCAGGATTGGATAGTTAAAACTAGATATAACAAGTTAACCATACATCTGTATTCCTCCCTTCTTTCCAATTCCCTATTAAATATGTACATGTTTTTTTCATTCATTCATTTCTTTTTCTATCTGTACAATCAAGCTAGCTACTGATCCCTCCTTTCTGGAAAAGTGAGGAAGATATTAAACACAAGCTGTTGAATAAATAAGTAAAACTCAAAATAAATTTGCACTTTCTGCTTGCTCTACAACTTCTATGGGCAATTGATTGCTTAAATGTAGAAACAAGTGACAATGTTCACTCTGGTCAATTGTAAAGCACTCTCTCTGTTTCAAAACTACTGTTTGCCAGCATTTTCAAGTCCTTTTCATTTTAGTAACAGCTCCAGCTCTGATTGGCTAGAAAATGTGGAATATAAGAATAAAAGAAAGACCTGTATACTGTAATTGCTTTAATTATTATTGAGAACAACAAATGTATAGTAAGGAAGGAAAAAAGGTCTGCATTTATATCAGAAGAACGTGGGAAAGGTGTGAAGGAATCCATTCACCCAAACACTAGAGAAAGAAACTAGGCAAAGAAAGGGGACTTTGCAAGTCCCCTTGCAAAGTCCCCTTACAAGTGAGTTGGGGAAAGCAATGAGAAGATCTAGTCACATATGGGTCAGCGAGTATGGTGAAACAAGAGGTTGATTAATGGAAAAATTATATAAATCCCTATTTTCGGTGTAACTTTGTAAAATAAGTTAGATAAAATAGTGGATGGACAAGGTTACACAATGATCTCCAATGGCTAAATGAATATTTGAACCATGATTTTATCTGATTTTCATTACGGTTAGTCATTTAAATAATTAACACCACTTATATATTTCAAAACCTCCTATTCTCTTCAGATTCAAAGCCATTTCAATAGACTTTCACTCTCATATTCCATCCTCACCAAAATTAGTACGTAATTGTGTAGGGGACAATTGTTTGTTGTATTAAAATACACAGAACATATTCAGTTAAAATAAAAATTATTTTACAAGGATATAATTTGGCTTCAAAAAGTAAAGGATATACTGGGAAAATATGCCTCTCATTACCTACTCATTTTTGTATATGGCAAAGAGCTTTTATGATCTTCATTTCAAGCTACATCACAGTATAGCAGTATGACATACAGAACTGGGCCTTTGTTCTAAACAGCCAATCACTGGTCAGAGAAGCAAGTGCTCATTTGAATTCTTACCCTTATAAAAGAGTACAACTAGGATGAAGTCACAGGCATTTGCAGGCAGACAGGCAGACAGGTAAGCAAGCAAGCAACCTTGGTATATGAAACAATGGCTTCAAGGAGAACAATGCGTAGAAGACCACGATACAGAGTAAAAGCCAGACGGAGAAGACATATTGTCCGAAAGAGAAGGATGAGGAATAAGAAAAGATTCCGAAGGAACATCCGCTCAACTAGAATAACTTCCAAATTGCCAAAGAGATTAAAACCCAGGAAGATCCGAATGACCAGAGATGCTTGGGGCATGCTGCATTCTTATGTGGATGGCATCTACAGAAAAGTCTCTGGGGAAGCTGAACGCCTGAGAAGAAAAGATCGGCGTCCTTCCATCATTTCTTCAGATGTGCAAAGTGCCCTGAGGCAAGTCATGCCAAGGAAATACAACAGGCGACCTGCCTACAGCAAAACCCGCTAGAAAGCTAATCCTTTCCCTTCTTTAAGGTGGGTTTAAATCTACAAACAAAAAAAGAAGGGAAAAGAAAAAAAAACCAGCCTGAGAGAAACATTTAATGTTCTGCCTGCCTAAAAGATCAAACATGGCCTTCAAATTGCCAAAGAATCCTGTAACCTATCATTTTGTTTCTTAAACCAACCTCACTACCTTATTATTTGAAGAAGAAAAAGATCTAAGAGAGACCATCACTACAAGAATGTTGTCTACCATAATAAAATCAGACTTCCATTGAAGTATTTTCTATTATGCATGGAAGCAACTATCGGACTATAATATACCAGCAATTTTCCATCTTTGTGAATCTGAGTCAGCAGAAAGAGAATACAAATGATACATAGAAAATACAGGACTATGTGAGGTGTATGCTGAAGGAATGTTTCCCTTGCAATAAAACAGGATTGGCAGGATTATTCATAGCATGTGTTTTCTTCAAACCACAGCATTTGAAATTGTTTGCCCATGTGTGAGAGGGTAAATGGCTAGGCAAACAGATTGTGTTGACCAATTTATAGCTGAGTAAGCCATACTGTCCTAAACATAAACTAAGAGACCACAAATTTCCCTGGCCTGAGGCTTGCACACTTAGCAGGTGATCACACTTCAGAATATAGTGGGTAAGACCAGGAGAAAAACTAAATTTGATTTTATATTTATTGTTATGCTTAATATAAATATAGAAGGTATAATTACTTCCCAGTCACATTTAATAATTTTATTTAAATTTAATAAATTTAATCTTATATTTTAATAATTTAAATTTAATAACTATTAATAAATATGGATAATTTAATAATAATTATTTTTTAAATAATTTTTTGAATTTGTAAGGCTGATCATCAAGCAACTCATTGCAGTTGCAGACTATGTTAAACACTCAATAGAACAGTGGAAGAAAAATTAAATAGCAAATAATTATGGGGCGGGGGGTGGGGACCCAGCATACTAGTTGAGTTACAAAATACATAACTAGAGTCTGTTGGAACAGCCAGGTCTTTATAAACTTCAGGATTAGGTTCATGTGGGTCTCAGGAGGACTACTGTTCTAGAGGACAGGAGAAGCTACAAAGAAGGGACATTTCTGATATCACATAAACTGATAAAATTCAGTAAGAAGATCCAAAGCATGACAATTCAGCCAATCCTTATGGGGTACACAAAGACAATTGGGGAGAAGCAGTCCCACAAATACTCAGAGCCTAACATGAAAGGCTTTAAGAATGACCATTAACACACTGAATTCCATCCAGAAAACAGCTGGCAACCAGTGCATCTCATATAGCAGCAGTATCACATATCAAAATTCACCCTAACTGCTTGCGTCACTGCATTCTAATTATCTGATAACCTCCCATAGAGTACAATTCAATAGCCTTAAAGAGAGATTATTAAGCCATGTGTGACTGTGCGAAAGACCTCATGATACAAAAAGGTCCAAATAATGCAAAAGATTAATCTGAACAAAGATTCTCCTAACCAGAGGTGGGTTTCAACAGGTTCTGACCAGTTCTGGAGAACCGGTAGCAGAAATTTTGAGTAGTTTGGAGAACCGGTAGTAAAAATTCTGACTGGCCCCACCTCCATCTATTCTCTCAAGTCCCAACTGATCTGGAGGAAATGGGGATTTTGCAGTAAACTTCCCCTGGAGTGGGATGGAAATGGAGATTTTACAATATTCTTCCCCTGCCATGGCCACCAAGCCATGCCATGCCACACCCACAGAACTGGTAGTAAAAAAAATTGAAACCCACCACAGCTCCTAACCCTAGCTAAGTTCATATACATGACATAATACAATGTGTAAGTGCAACAATGAGTGCTTTCCTCAAAATTCTATACTCATACAAGATAATGATGATCCATTATTTTGATAACAGTAATTATTGCAATATTAACTTTATCAGACCGAACCCCCTAAATTTACAGAAAGCTAGTCTGCTTGCAACTCCTCTATTTTTAGGTCCTTGCTTAGTATTGAATTAAGTTTCCAGCAGTCTCAAATTGTGAATCTAACAGTAGATTACCCACACATAGTTTATGAGACTTGTATGCCATTAGACTATCAATGACTCTGGCTCGCAACAATAACATTACAAGAAAATCAAGAAAACATAATTGATGAGAAGCATCATGAAGTGAGAATGAAGACACAATGGAGCTATAGGTCAAATAAAACCTATCATAACCTTGGTTTCTGATGATGCAATAATAGTAATCTAATAAAATGCCTGGTAATGTGAGACAAGTCTTGAGTTTATTTTTCATGGATTTAAGGTTTTTTAAAAAAATGAATCCTGATGGACAATTCTATAATTTTGACCAGATTCATTGATAAATTATCACTAAAAGCCAAAAATGCAGCAACAATTTAAGGATGTTGTCAGAATTTTTATTATACAACGTGATTTCTACACCTCTCAATTCTGGTAAGAGGTAGGCTATGAAATAAGATCCTTTTAAAGAAAACTCTAAACTCTAAAAATTGAAATCCAGGTACTTTACAAGAAATACCTCTTCTGTAAATGAGACTTAAATTCTTTTTTTCTTTTTCCATAACTAGATAATTATAATTTGGCCTACCAAACTTTTTGAATTGTATTACATAGTAATTTTTATTTCAAAAAAGGGTCAAATAAGAATTTTACAATGGTCAAGATGATATTGTATTTACTTCTATTCAAAGAAGGAAATGGTATAAGAAATGCTTATTTTAACTATTAGAAATTATACTTATCAAAATTAATAAAACTTATGAACTAAATAACTGATTTTTTTGTTTCTTCTTATCAGACATATCAATATTATATGTACCTCTGAGATAATGTACCTCTGGAAAATGAGCAAAAAATTTACCAGATAAAGTTGATATTTCAATTACGTTTGTATAGTAAGTACAAGTATAGCAAGTAAGTACCTTTGGAGGTTTTTAGAACTAAAATATGCAAAAAAACTCCAAATATTTAATCCCAAAAATTATGGGGGAAGATCTTGTACTATAAAAGGAATTATAGTGGGTATCAAATTATATTTTAAACCACTTTGGCCTACTATGCTTTACAAAGCATTTTGTATAATCAGACCATGATTCAGTATATTCTGAAAATCCAGAAAATTAGTTGAGAAAACCACAATTAAATGAAGAAGTGGTTAGTGTTGTGAAAATATGGCCATACTGTTTTCAAATGAGTTGTAAGAATCCTATCACCAAGTTCACTGGGAATTCTGACCAGGTAAAGCTCTGTTTCTAATGATATATTTATGAAATCTCAAAATGAATCAATCTATTCACTGAAAGGGCAAACTTTTGACAGGGAAAATCTGTAACAACAATGTAACCACATTCAAGTAAACATGATAAAATTATAACTATGAACGTTGAGACTGTCTTCAACACTAGCCTTCTCCAACGAATCGATCAGATTGAAGATAGAAGGTGGGGAGATCAGAACAAATCTCTGCCATCCTTCATAAATTTCCAATTTATTTAAATCTAAATAAATGTTTCATAAGAAATGGGAAAGTTAGATTAGCATCAAATATTTAGGTTAGATAAGGAAAGTGTCATCACATTTATTTACAGTAAAAAAATGGCTTTAGATGATTCCTTTATTCTCATTTTTCCACCTCTTCCAGATTGTAATACATGTAGGGAAAAATTTATCAATGCCTTCTCATATTACATTTGAACAAACTTTTATTCTAAATTCTAGTTCTTCAAAGTATAAAAACATGTTAGCAATTTGTTTGAAATCCAAAAGCAAATAATGCATTCTTTGTGGGTATCATAGTTCATATGTACATAAGATTTAGGTTTCACCAATGCACACATGAACCTGTCCTCTCTTTTTGCATGAAAATAACAAAAGGAAGGAAGGAAGGAAGGAAGGAAAGAAGGAAAGAAAGAAAGAAAGAAAGAAAGAAAGAAAGAAAGAAACAAAGAAAGAAAGAAAAAATAAATAAATAAATGGCCGCCATGATGTGCTAAGCCTCCGCTTGGGGCTGGCGGCATTTGGTGGAATGGGAATACCAGGGGGGGCATTTATTTCACCCTAACTCTGGCATGGTTTGGAGAGGAATTACCGGTGGTCTCAGCGGTTGTCTTGGGTCCTCGTGAGTCCACATGCTGAACCCCGGGCAGCCGGGGAGCTGAGGAGACCGGCAGCTGTTGCGACGGAGGCCAGTGGGGCGTTCAGCATTCAGCATTTGGCTGTGGAGCCATGGCGCTTGGCTGGGGAGCCTCAGCTGGAGAGCCTTGGAGCCTTGGAGGTGCGGAGAGATCGGAACGGTGGAGTGGCAGAGGAGAGGCTGGGGTGGCTGGAGAGGTTGGAGTTTGCCCTGTTGGCGCTGGCGACACTGCCCCCCCCATGGCTGTCCTCAGTGCTGGAGTCCCCGATGGTATTGGCTCTCTTCTGGTGACTCTGGCTTTGGAATGCATCATCTGAAGAGCTGAGGGGGTTATGGGGGCCCCCGAGGTTGGGATCCCGGGGGCTGCCGGGCTGGCGTTTTTGGCCAGTATTTTGGGTGTCAGACCTATTACAGCCAGCTTGGTCCTTGGGTGGTTTGCATCTGCTTCTTGTTGGGGGTTGCTGGCTGCCTGCGCTGGCTGTATTAGAGTGACCGTTTTGCGTCTAATGCCATCAATGGACGAATGGAGATCTGATAGGCGATTAAGACCTGAGCTCAATTCCCTACACCCTATGGAGATGGGGCTCCGATCCCATATTGAACATTTAAGAACTTTGGCCAGAAGACCAGCATGTTTGGACTTAAGACGACCAAGTGATCACGGACTTTCCCTTTCCACCATGGTTTGGCCTAGCTTCTGGGGCGATGACTTCCACCGCCATGAGAGAGTGGTGGAACCGGCCATGCTGAGGTGAGAGAGCAGCAATTGACCGAGAGTCTCGCCCAGGTGACCACCCAATGAATAAATTGGGACTTCGCTGTGGTGAGAGAGCGGCAATGTTTGCCCACTTATGTTCCCCTGGGTGCCATGAGAGGACACCCAGGAGTGGGAGCTCCTGGTGGTTGGGGTAGCTTCGGCCTGGTCCATCTGTTTCCCGCTTCATCATTGTCACGCCCCTACCCAGGGCTGATGATGGCTATACAGACTTACACAAGAGCGGACTTATATGCTTTGAGGAATGCCCCCCATTCCTGGAAGTGGCCTATCGGCCTAGCCAAAGAGTACCTTAATGACAGATCTTGGGATCCTGAGAGGTGGCATGAGGGTGTTAAGGTTTTGAAAAGTTCTTTGTATTCTTTTTTAACAAGGCTTTTAGAGGGTCTGGGGAGGGGGTGGGGTTATGATACCCAGTGGGGGCTAGGGTGGGCTCCTCCAGGTTGTTGGCGGTCCAGGTCTGGGGAGGGTCATGGTATGGTGGGAACAGGGGTGAGGTCCCCTGGGACTCCGGGAGGGGGATAGGGCTCTGATCCCTGTTGTGATGGGGAATGGCTGCAACGGGTCGAATGGGAGGCAGTGTCAGAGGTTGGAAGCGTGCCCCTGCTATCTTTATGTGGTGGCTCGCTCCAGCCCCTGGGATGCTGCCTCCCCCCCTGGGAGTCTGAGAGAGAGGACCCCTGGCTTAGGCTGGTTTATTTTAATGCCAGGTCCGTGGTCAACAAAGCTCCCCTCATCAGTGAACTGATCGAGGAGGAAAATGCAGACTGGCTTGCATTACAGAAACCTGGCTGAGCTCAAAGGGTGGTGTCCCTCTGAATGAACTCTGCCTGCTGGGTTTTTGGGTGCTACACCTGCTGAGGTCCCAGGGGAGGGATGGGGGGGGGGTGGCGGTTGTTATTAGGGAGGCCAATGGTCCACGGGAGGTCACTGCTCCTCAGATAGATGGATGTGAGTCCCTCCTCATGAGATGGGGTCCGCAAGGTCAGTTGGCTCTGTTGATTACATACCTATCTCTCAGCTGCATATCAATGGCCCTGCCCGGGCTGCTAGATGCCATATCAGTGGTTGAGTTTCCCAGACTTATTGTACTGGGGGATTTTAACCTACCTTCCCTGGGGGGGGCATCTGGAGCAGCCCGGGAGTTCATGACTTCCATGGCAGCCATGTACCTGACCCAGATAATACAGGCCCCAACTCATCAGGGGGTGCACATGCACGATCTAGTTTTTATCTCGGAGCAGTGGCGAAGTGAGTTTGGTGGGGGTGGGCCAGCTATTCAACCCGTCATGGACCAATCACTATCTCCTTAGGCTGGGCTTCCATTATGCCATCCCCCGGTGCTGGGAGGTGGAACCAACCACCTGGTTCCGCCCCAGGTTCCTGATGGACCCTGAGCAGTTCCAAACGGAGATTGGGATTATACCTGTCTCTCTTTCCCACGCCCTGGTCGAGACTCTGGTGGATGCCTGGGAAAAGGTGGCTGCTGGGGCTCTTGACTGGGTCGTGCCTTTGAGGCCTCTGACCTGACGCCAATCCCAGTTGGCCCCTTGGTTTACTGAGGAGCTCCGGGAGATGAAGCGTCAGAGGAGAGGCCTGGACAGCTGTTGGAGATCCAGCCGTTCCAAGTCTGACCGAGCACAGTTGAGATCTTTCACTCGATCTTATCTGGTGGTGATGGAGGCGGTGAAGCATGTTTATTTCTCCGCCCTCATCGTGTCCGCAGATAATTGCCCAGCTGCCCTTTTTAGGGTGTCCCACTCCCTTTTGAATCAGGGAGGGCCCAGGACAAGGGACATTCCTCTGTCCTGGTCCTATTAGATCTCTCGGTGGCTTTTGATAACATCGACAATAGTATCCTGCTGCGGCGCCTTGAGGGGTTGGGAGTGGAAGGCACTGTTTTACAGTGGTTCTCCTCCTACCTCTCTGGACGCTCGCAAGCAGTGTTGGCGGGGGGACAGAGGTCTTCCCCGAGGCCCCTTAAATGTGGGGTCCCTCAGGAGGCGATCCTCTCTCCCCTTCTGTTCAACATTTATATGAAGCCGCTAGGGGAGATCACCCGTGGTTTTGGAGTGGGATATCATCAGTATCCTGATGATACCCAACTTTTTATATACACCCCGAATCAGCCCTGTGATGCCCTCGATGTGATGTCCCGGTGCCTGGAAGCAGTGCAGCTCTGGATGGGGAGGAACAGGCTTCAGCTCAACCCCACCAAGACAGAGTGGCTATGGGTATCTGCATCCCGGTTCCAGGGGAATATTCCATCGTTGGCTATAGGGGATGAGGTGTTGCCTCCTGTTGATATGGTGTGCAACTTAGGTGTCCTCCTGGATTCATGGTTGACTTTTGAAGATCATGTTACGAACATTACCAGGAGGGGCATTTGCCCAGATTCGTCTGGTGCGCCAGTTGCACCCCTACCTGGACAATGATGCCCTACACACATTCACCCATGTGCTCATCACTTCCCGGACTGACTACTGCAATGCTCTCTACATGGGGCTGCCCATGAAGACCACCGGGAAGCTTCAGCTGGTGCAGAATGCGGCTGTGTGGGTAGTAATGGGAGTGTCACAACACTCTTATGTTATACCTCTCCTGTGGGACCTGCATTGGCTATCGATTGCCCTCCAGCTGAGATTCAAGGTGCTGATTATTACCTATAAAGCCCTACATGGCTTAGGTCCAGGGTATCTGGCAGACCATCTGTGGCCAGCGACAGCTCCCCATCTCCTGGTGCGCTCCCACAGGGAGGGCCTCCTTAGAGTGCCGTCAGCCAGACAATGTTGGCTGGTGACCCCTAGGGAGTGGGCCTTCTCTGTGGGCGCACCTATCCTGTGGAATCAGCTCCCTCTGGAGCTCCAGATGACCCCTAACCTCCATTCTTTCTGCCGTGACCTTAAAACATGGTTATTCTGCCTGGCTGGTTTGGACTGAAGAGGGTTTTAAAAGGGATTTTAATGGTCTTTCTATAATTTTATTGGGTATTTTAACTTTGATTTGGCTTGTTTTTATTGTTGTGAGCTGCCCTGAGCCCCTCGGAGATAGGGCGGCATACAAGTTCAAATAATAAATAAATAAATAAACAAATAAAAGCAGTAGTAATGGTTTGGAACAAATCTAATCAACTGTGACTCAATGGGTCATTTTTCCAATTCATTTTTCTTGTTCTATTCCTTTTTTTTTTCCAGAAAAGACTGTATTCTCTCTATACTGTAGGATCAAATTATCTTTTCAAATTTATTTTTCATCATACTCCTGGATTCAATATCTCAACTGTCCAATTGTTGCTATGATTATCTATATAAACAGATACCTACCTTTGAAGTGATTTATGCTCTGGAAGTCTACATGGATTACTGAAATCCCTTTTGTGGGAAACTATTTGAAATAACCATGGCAGAACTTTTTAAGATTCACTTACAATGTCCACTAAACAATGCTTTCTTCAGTGCCCTCATACAGTAAATCTTTAGTGAACTCTTAACTATACCACCATACCATATAGAGAAAGCATTATATTACCGTGTTTTCCTGAAAATAAGACCATGTCTTATATTTTTTTGAACCCTGAAATAAGCGCTTGGCCTTACTGCCATGTGTTCAAAAGCCCAATTGGGCTTATTATCAGGGGATGTCTTATTTTGCAGAAAACAGGGTAAGAATCAAGAACGTCAACCAACATGAAAAACTTCCAAATAATAGTCTATGTATGTCAAAAGTAATAATTAATTTCCCAACCTCCTTTCCCTTTGAGTGCCATTAACATTGATTACTTTTGTTACTTATTTATAGTCCTTTCATGATGCACTGAGGAAAATACATTTAATAAACTGAGGTTTAGAAAACAAGTTACATAGAGTTTATGTTTTGCAATTTTATTAAATATTGTTGAACTCTTTGTCCAGAGTGATTTGACTTTTTATTTTATTTTATTTTATTAACCACACATCAAACAGATTATAGTTTTCTTTCTCTCAGATACAGAAGGTGTGGAGACTTCTGAAATAGATAATTAATGTCTTTTGCTATCTATAGTTTCATAGTTAACACTGTCTTGGTTGAAGTGTAAAAACACATTCGCACTTTAGAAAACGGGTGATTAGTTAATCAAATGACAATATGAATGATAGACAAACACAAAAATGACTGCAAGGTGGAGCTATTTATGAGCAGCCACATTTTGTCCATGTGAAATGTATTCATTGTTGTTTATAAATAACAGCTTTTTTAAAAATTAATTTTTAATTTTTCAATATAATAATTCCATCTTCAATTAAACAGTGTGTCATCCGGGTACAGATATCTTTGTAAAGTAATAATCAAAATTAATTATATAATATTAAAATAATATTAAACATAATAATATTTGCTTCTCTCTCTTAACATATCTTGTTTCACTAATCTTTTTTTGTTTCCATTTCTAACTTCTGTTTTTATTACCTAACCATTGATAAAATAAATCCCATGTCATGTAATATTCAGTTTGTTCTTTTTCCTTGATTGCTAGCGTTATTCTATTTCTGCACATTCTAATATTTTCCTGATCACATTCTCAACTGTGGGAATCTCTTCACTTACCCAATTTTGTGTAAATACGATTCTAGCTCCAGTTTATATATGAATAATAAAATATGCATTCCTGTTATATTTTTCGGGTAAAATTTCCAACAAGAATATTTCTGATTTTAAGTAAATATGCTGCTTTATCATTTTTTCCAACCACATATGTATTTTTGTCCAATACTTTTTGGCCTTTGATCATGTTGGCCACATATGATAATATAAGCCATGTTTCAGGTGGCACTTCCAGCATTTAGCCGACTTATTTTTAAACATCCTTGCCAACCTTGCTGGTGCAAAATGCCATCTATAAAACATCTTATACAAATTTTCTTTATATGCAGTTGACATTGTTAATTTATAGTTCCTATCCCACAGTTTCTGCCATTTATCTAACTCTATTGTATAGCCAAAGATTTTTGCCCATACTATCACTATCTCCTTCACTTGTTCACTTTCCAATTTAATGCCCACTAAGTAGCTATAGGTTTTCTTTTATCAATTTTCCTTCTGCCCTATTAATATCTTATCCAATTCTGTTGGTTCTTTATAAAATCCATATAATTTAACATCTTTCTCATATTTAGAATGTATCTGCGCTTGTGAGTACCATGTCATATCAATCCCTTGATCGCTCAGTTCTTGTTTAGTTTGGAGTTCCCCCTTTTCATTCAAGGTATCTTGTACCTAACAATATTTTCCATGTTAATAACATTTGGGTGAATCAGTGTTTCCATTGTTGAAAGCCAAACTGGTATCTTCAAATAATGTTATTCTCTAGTTTTTCCCTACACTAATAATAATGCATTTCTAATGTAATGTCTTCGAAAGTAATCATGCATTTTATTTTTCCCATACTACAAGAAGGCATGCCAGCCCAATTACAAATCGTGCCCCCCCCAAAGTCAATAGTCTTGTATTCCTCAATACAATCCATTCTTTCACCCATATACTATAAGTATCACAGCCTGATAGTACAATTCCCAATTCAGTAGTCCAAAGCCTCCTCTTTCCTTGCATCTTGCACAGAGGTGGGATTCACTTACCTTTTCTACCGGTTTGCAAATGTGAGCACCCGTGCGCTTCACTCACACGTGCCTCTTCTGTACATGTACATGGCCTTCTGCACATATGCACTGGTGGCGCATTACATCTGGGCAGGTGGGCGGAACCTCCCGCAGTCACCGCTACCAGTTCGCCCGAACCAGAGAGAACTGGCTGAATCCCACCACTGATCTTACAGCATTTTAAAACTTATTTTTGCCTTTTTCCCTTGCCAAATATATCTTAATATCACTTTATTGAGTTCTTCGAAGTATTTTTTTCCACTTTTATGGGAATTGTTTGAAATAGATATAGTAATTTTGGTAATATTTTCATTTTTATTATAGCTATTCTTCCTGTTAATGATAATTGCAGATTTTTCCATTTCTCCAGATCTGCTTTAATTTGTTGCATCAGTTTATAGTAATTACAGTATCTTCTTTAATAGTTATACATCTTGCTGTCAGGTGAATCCCTAAGCATTTCACTTTCTTAGTAATCTGAATATCTATTCTCTTCATTAACTTTTTTCTGCATGCCTGTAAGATTTTTAACTAATATCTTAGTTTTCTCTTTATTTATTTTCAATCCTGCCACTTCTCCATATTCTTCTATTCTTTTTTATTAATTTAGGTTCTGTTGCTTTTGGATCTTCCAGGATGAAGACTAAATCATCTACAAACGCCTGTAATTTATATTTTTCTTTTTTATTTCCATACCTTTTATCTCTGCATCTTGCTAATATTTCTGTTTAATACTTCCAGTGTCAATATGAATAATAGAGGAGACAAGGGGCATCCTTGTCTTGTACCTTTTTTTAATCCTAACCTTCTCTGTCATATCTCCATTTACTATCACCTTTGCTGTTTGTTTATAATATATCACTTTTATCATGTTAATAAATCTCTCCCCCAAATCCCTATCTTTTAATTGTTCTAGCATAAACTGCCAATTCACATTATCAAATGCTTTTTGTGCATCTAGAAAAATCAATGCCGTTTGCTTCCCTGGATGTGTTTTGTAGTACTCCAGTGTATTTAAAATTATTCTCATAGTGTCGTTAATTTGCCTCTTAGGTAAAAATCCATTTTGATCTGAATGTACAAATTTATTTAAGAACTGTTTTAGTCTTTCTGCAATTATTGATGCATATATTTTATAATCAACATTCAGTAAGGATATTGGACTGTAATTTTTTATCTGTTATAAGTCTGAATCTTCCTACGGTATGAGAGCAATATATGCTTCTGTCCATTAATTTAGTACTTTCACTTCTAGCAGTACTTCATTGAACACTTCCAACATTGGTATACTTAAAATATTTGGTAAGTCTTTATAGAGTTCTGCTGGTAGACCATTTGGGCCCAGTGCTTTGCGATTCTTTTGTCTCTTAATTGCTTGTTAATTCCAATTTGGTTATATGTTCATCTAACATAGCTCTCACTGTTTCAGGTATTTTAGGTAATTCTGCTTTTTCTAAATATTGTTATATTTTATCTTCTGAAACTGTCTCTTGATTATATAATTTTTTATAGTACTTTTGGATCACTTTCTTTTTATGGTCATTTTGATGATGAAGGTTTCCTTCTTTGTTGAATAATTGATGCATTAGGTTATTTTCCTTCCTGTTTTTCAATTTATATGCCAGCCATCTTCCTGGTTTATTTGCATTTTCAACAAAATTTTGTTTAGCACTTTTAATTTTTTGTGCTAATTCTTCTTTATCTATTATTTCAACTTATGTTTTATTAATTCCATTTGATTTTTTAGACTTTTTGTGGTTCTTTTTGTAATTCCATCTCTAACCTCTTATATTGTTTTTCTAATATCTTTTAATTTTGTTTCTTATTTTTCTTTCCCACGTACGTTATGACTAACCTCTAATATATGCCTATGCTGTGTCCCATACATTTTGTAATGAGATCTCTTCTTTTCTATTCTCTTTAAAGAAAAAGTCTAATTCTTTTTCCATGAATTGAATAAATCCCTTGTCTTTTAATATTGGTTCAACATCCATCTCAATTTCCCTTTTGTCCTTTCCTTTTTATTGGATTGTGGTCTGCCCAATTACTTGTTTCTATGTCTATTTCTTGTACATTAGATCTTAGTTCAGTTGTCATCCATATTTATTCTTGACCAAAACATATGCTGTTTTAAATAAAATGAATGTTGCTGTTCCTTGGGATGTACCTCATACCACATATCTCAAAAACCTAATTCTTCCACCATTTTAAGAAAAGCTTTTGGAAGTGTCTTCCTAGCTTTTTTATTTCCTCTCCTAGTTTCATAGTCCAATTCTGCATCCACAATTGCATTAAAATCTCCTATTACAGATATATTTTCATACTCCTATTCTATTATTTTCTTATGAAATTTACCATAAAAGTTCTCTTGATTGCTATTTGGAGCATAAATTGCTATCCAAAGTATCTGTAATTCGTTATCTCCACCATCAAAATCCTCCCTTCTTCATCTGTGAAAATTTGCTTAACATTTATTGTTTCTTTTATGCAAAGAGCTACTCCCCTCTCCTTATGTTGTGACAGAGAGGTATATAATTTCCCAATTTTAGAATATTCCAACAGTTTTTATTTTGTTTTTTAATATGAACTCCTTGTAGGCAAATTATGTCCAACTTTAATTTTTCTAATTTACTAAAAGTCCTTTTCCTCTTTATAGCAGAATTCAATCCATTTATATTTATTGACAGTAATTTTATATCTTCTTCCATGGTTTTACTTATAGATGGGTTTTGGTGTTCTGATCATTCTTATTTCTCTCCGATCTTTCTGCCTTTGCTCCTTCTCTCTTTGTTATTTCCTCCAACTCTCTTTTGTCTTCTTTTTGTTGCATTTTTCTCTCTCCTATGGCTTCCTTTTGTTTTCTATTCTTTTTCCTCTCCTTCCTCGCCTTTCCTCTTGCAGCCCAAAATAGTGCTCATAAAATTATTCTGCTTTTTCTATGGAATCCAGCCAGTGGTGAAATCTATAATTTGTTACTACTGGTTCTGTGGGCATGGTTTGGTGGGAAGGGAGGGTAATATGACTGGATGGGTGTGGCCATTTTTTTTTTTACTTTTAAAACCATTTTTTTCTACAACCTCTAAGAGAAAAAAAGTCTCTGCTGAGCAGGCAACTCAGCTGGGATCATCAGAGGCTTTTTTTAATTTTTAAAAGCATTTTTTTTGCCAAAGAGGTTGCAGAAAAAATGCTTTTAAAAGTAAAAAAAAGCCTTTGATTATTGTGCGGCTCAGCTGGGTATGGAGGGGGGGCAGGGATTTTTGCTATCGGTTCTCTGAATCACCCACTTCCATCACTACCGGATTGGGCAATCCAGTCTGAACTGGGAGCATTTCACCCCTGAATCCAACCTATGTCTTTGCTCCATCCAGGTTACCAATATTCCCTCTGGTATCAGCCATCTGAAATTTACTCCATTCTTAATAAGCTGTCTTGTCAGAAATTGATATTCCTTTCTTATTTCCATCACTCTTCTGGAGATCTGTTTTAAAACTACTATTTCTTTCCCTTTATATTTTAAGGGGTCGCTCTTTGTAGTATCTCTGCTTTTATTGCTTTTTTAGTAAATCTCACATGTACCTCTCTAGGGTGTCTATTTCTTATCACGTATCTAGTGTGAACTTTAAATATTTCATCCATCTCAGCAAGCACCTTTTTTTTGGTTACCTCTAAAGCATTTGCCAGCAGCTCTGTCATTATGTCCACCAAATTTTCTCCCCTTTCTTCCTCAATATTCAGAATATAAATTGCAGTTTCTTGTATTTTGGTAGTTTTGTATTCAATATGCTTCAGTTTCATCATTATGGTCCTGTACCAATTTAATCTAGCAATCTCTCTCTTTCCTTGGCCAGGTTCACTCAACAGTGAACTATAATGATTAGGCAAAGATTTCTATGATGTTTTTTCTGTAACCTGTATTTGAATTTATAAGTAAGTTAAAACATATTTTAGAATAATTTAATTGCTTTTATTTTACCTGAAAAGTGTTGTGTCATATTTCTGCTTAATTTTGTAACAAATGTCATATTTTGATCATATTTTTGTCCTTGGCAACCCTTCAATTAAGCCATCAAGTTTAAACCAGAAAAGGAAGTGGGAATTTGCCAATTTTTTCCCTTTTGTATTAGTTTCTCAACTCAGAGAGATGTATATGTGTGCCTGTGTAAGAGAGAGATATAGAAAAAAAAGGGAGGAGGGAGAGGGAGGGAGGGAGAGAGGAAGAGAGAGAGGAAGGGAAGGAGAGAGAGAGAGATGAGAACAAAGGCTTCTCCCCTGACTAGGCCTGAAAAAAAGGTGAGAATTTGCCAGTTTTGTTTTTTTATTTGTTCCATAACTCAGGTATATGTGTGTATTTGAGATGGTAGAGTCACATGTAAGTTAAAATCTGATTTGAACATGCCTAACAGTAGATGATCAGTCAGTGTAAAATTATGTTGTCTTGTTCAAGAATTTTCAGTAGTGATGGTGATATTGTGTTTTGTAAATTGAGTGAAGTTAAGGTATCACTCCAAAAGCATTTTAATATTCAGCAACATTGTGAAACCACAAAACACAAGAGTTGTTTAGTGAAATTTACCTTTACTGAGAACAGGCAATATCTTCCTTTTGAGAGAGCTTCTTCTTCAACTGCAGGTTCACTAAATACCCAGTCAGAATTTTGTAAGAATCTCTCTACAACGATGGTTACTTCAAATATCCCTTTAAGGAAATTGGGTAGTAGTAGCCTTGGGCATTTTTTTTTTTTTTGAGAAGTACACCAGCCACTCAATTCCAAATGAATCACTTTCAAGGAAAAATTATATTTCTGCCTGCTATCAAGATGTATTAGGAAAGATAAGATCTGCTAATGAGACAATAAGATATGGGTTTCAATATATGAAATATGTAAATGGAATGATATGTATCCAGTAACACATGTATATATACATATGTTCATACACACACATGCACACACACCCTGAGCATATTTGTAGATTGTATATGGTTCTTATCTAGTGGGATGCTGTCAAGAGTATGTTAGTTTTTGTCCAGACTTTAAAGGTAAACAAGGTCAGCAAACAGGAGTTGCTAAGAAATATTGGTATGTGTATGTACATATGTGTGTGTGTGGATAGCAATAGTGGAATTGTTTATTTTGTGTAGAGTTTAAAGTTAGAAGCAATACTGATGCACATCTCAAAAATTGTAGGGCTACTTTCATACCTGATTAGAGCATGTAACAGATTTTTGAAATCCCCCTATAACCCCTCTCTACTTCAAGGCATATTGCCATATATTAAGCAGAAATAGATGTCTTTTTGGAACTTCTCTGCTGTTTCCATCATTCATTATGAGAGATGATGATAGCAGTTCTATCTTAAGCAGGGTTGAAATCTAAAATTTATTATTACTGGTTCTGTGGGCTGGCGGGGGCGGGGGGGGGGTAATGTGACCGGGTGGGCATGGCCAATTTTTTTTTTACATTTAAAACCATTTTTTACATGTAAAACCATGTTAAAAATGCTTCAAAAAGGCTCTGACGATCAGCAGGCAACTCAGCTGGGATTGTCAGAGCTTGAATCATCAGAGCTTCGATCATCAGAGCCATTTAAAAGAAAAAGAAGGCTCTGATGATTGCGCGGCTCAGCTGGCCATGGGGGGCGGGGTCAGGGATTTTTGCTACTGGTTCTCCGAACTGCCCACCACCATCGCTACCTACTCGCCTGAGCCGGTCCAAACCAGGAGCATTTCACCCCGATCTTAAGTCTTCTACCTTCTCTGAATCCAGTTTGCACATCTGGGCTTTCTCATTCCATGTATTGTTAATTCACAGTTGCAAAATCCTGAGTGTTATCTTACTAGTGAGATAAGTGCAACACTTCAATTCTTTGAGCATTCTTTATAGTATTTTTTTTATATTACAATATAACTTGGAAAAAATACCTTGAATGAAACTTGAACAAATTTGATTCCCTCCCCACCCCCATCCCTCAGGCACCGTTTTTTCTATACATATTTACAAACTTTATGAAGCACATTAATTACATTATTTTGTAAGATTTTAAACAGTTTCAGATTTTACCTTGAATTTTATCAACTTCTGAAGCTCTGTTGCTAGCAACATTTTCTAGGGCCCATGTACATTCACTTCCAGAATGTGAGGCTTTTTGTTGATTAAATAAAGCTCCTCTGAATTTTCTTTCGAATTATGCAGTCCATTTGATTTCTATGGAGATTCTCAGTTATCTTGATCATGGTTGTTTCAAAAGGCAACTTGACTTTGTGTTTCCTTGAACACATTTCGCTTCTCATCTAAGAAGCTTCTTCAACCTCTTCAGAAAAAGCACCTTTGGGACATTTCCATTGATATCCATCTGATGATCTCTTTATATAAAGTTATCTTTTAGGTTATCAGAAAAAAAAAGATTTTCAAGAGAAATCGCATTACTATATCTTTGCAGAATATTGCTAGTCTATCAAACACTTTGTTTCATATATGAAATCCCAATTTTTCTGTTATTCCAGATGATTGTACTACCAATTTTAGCCTTACATGTAATTAATGTTAAGCTTTTTTGTACTGTACTGATATTGTATTGCAAATTAGCATAGAACTATTTAATATAGGCTTCCTTAATATTTGTGGTTAGAGCATAGACTGGGATTGACATCATATGGAAAAATTTGCCTTGGACTTCAATTGAGAATAATTCTTTAAAACAAGAATGTGTGATGTCCCCTGGCTGCTTAATGTATATATTATAATGCAAATAAATGCAAAACAAATGTTGTGGTGCTTGTGAAAGGGTGCTTATTAGAAGTGTGTAGATTGAGGGTATCGATATATGTGTATTTTTTATGCAGAAGGTATGTGCTGTTAACTGAGACCTGATATTTGCAGTGATACAGTAAGAGATAATGCAAAAATTAATGCTCAAAGATATTGTATCGCATAAGGAATATTGTACCAAAAGTTAATGTTTGAAAGATGCAATAGTTGTGTTTCACAGAAAGGAAAAAATACAAGGTATACAAAAAACAAGAGCAAGTAAATTACATCCTGTATTATGTGGTTTCTTGTGAGGGAACAATGTAGAACAAAGAAAGATAAGAATTAAGAATAAATGGGTATTGAATGAATATGCAGTGAACAGAAAAGTGACTGTCAATGCTAAATAGATTCACCTGGTTTGAAATAGAGAATTAAATCTGAGTTGCAAAACAAATATATGAAATGAATTGAACAGAAAAGATAACAAATAAATTCATTTGTTGAACCCTTCAATTTGATGAAATTGATAATCCTGAAAAATTAGGATTTTAAAAAATAAACTATGAAAAGTGATCTCAAAAAGAAAAGAAAAAAGAAAACCCTAAGCAAGGCCAGGCTATAGAGTACCACCTAGCTTTGTAAGCTAAATTGGGAAGTCAACAAAGTATCCAAAAGACGGTGACATCTCCTTATATAAGAAACTGTTTGAGTTTGTCTTTAAAGTATATCCCCTGAAAAGTTCTTAGTGCCAACTTCTCTCAGTCTTTCAATCCACACAGACATCCGGGGGAAAAGACTGAAAAGACTTTTCCTTCTCCCTGAAAAGGGAGAAAATGCTAGATTGATTCCTGAAACTCCTCTTCTTCTCAGCTTAATGCCTATGGAGATTCTCAGTCATACAGGTCATAGTTGTCGCAAAGGTGCTTTTTCAAGAGGCAACTCAACTTGCTGGTTTTTCTCTGAAGACGTTTCGCTGAAGAAGCTTCTTGGATGAGAAAAGTCTTCAAAGAAAAACCAGAAAGTCCAGTTGCCTCTTGAAAACGCACCTTTAGGTCTTCTTGTCCCCCCCCCCCTTTTTTTTTTTTAGAAACCCAACGAAACAGCCCGGGGGCGACTCCAGTTACAGCGCTCGATCTCCCAGGTCAATACCCTCCAATACTTAGGGGCCGCTGCTTCGCACTTTTTAGGGACCGCTCTTCTCTACTCGCTGCAAAATCTCTTTGACGCAGGCGCGTTATGAGCATAGGAGGATGTTTTTGTCTGGTGACGTAGAGGACGAAGGCTGTAGAGGTCGTGTTTCCGGGGTTGTGAGATTCCGTATGGGTTGTTTCCTGCTTCGAGCAGTAGCTGCTTCTTAAGGCAAGAAGCTGCTGATGGAGTCTGCCTGTAGTACTGCAGGTAGGGGCAGTTGTTTCCCCTGCTATTTATGCACATGACTCACAATGTGGTGGAGGGCTTCTACAACCAGCAGCACCTGCCCTTTCCGTCTCATATGTTGTAATTTTGCTTTTATTTTTCTCTGTCTTTACACTGGAGTTTTTCAGATAGGTTGGAGTTACGGTTCCCAATCAGCAAGGAATAAAGACCAGGCTGGGTGGAAATTCTGAGAGATATAGTAATCTCACTGTTTCAGATGCAGAAAGTACTGAGGTTATCAAAGCAATGCTTTAAATGTCCCATGCTTTTCTGAGTAAGCAGATTTCCGAATTCATCGTTCCATTCTTGTAACTGAATTATTGTTAAATTATTCAAGATTTAAGTTATATTAAAGAAGCAATGTTGCTTTTTAACTCTAGATTTGTGAGTGGTTTTAGTGCCCCCATATATTTCACTTTTTACTGGGCAAAAGTGATGCTGAAGAATGTTGACTAAGGAAGGTTATTCTCATTTGAATTAAATCGAAATGCAGTAGTTTTAAACAGTTTGTGTTCCCAAATGATCAGAATGTGAACATGCATTACTTACTCTTTAAACAACACAGCAATTTAACCTAAAAATATAAAAAGAACTGTCTTGTGCAAACTTTTGAGCTTCTGAGGGAATGATCTTCATCAAGTTAGAGTTGGTTGAAGGTAAAGGACTACAATGAGGCTGAGGGCAATGGTGATTCAGAGATAATATATTTCTAAGGGAGGCAATGATAGATACATGTCTTAAATAAATAACTTTTGGGTTTGTATGCTAGCTTCTATGCTACAAATGTCCCTAAGTATTTATAAACTGTATGATGCTGTGATAACATTGAACATGTTACATTGGTTGGGGACTGCTTTTTCCTTCCTTTTGCTTTATCTTCTAAGTTGTTGTTAAGATTTTATTTATATGTTTTACTTGACTTTCATCGTGCTTTTTCTCCAGGCCAGAATGTCATTGCTGAAAGAAATATTCTGTACAAAGCTAGTCTGGCTATCAAACAAATATATCAATCAATCAATTTATTATAGTCAGACCAGAGACCAGAACAAATAAAAGCACTCAGTATATATACAATTAAAAATTCTAGTATAAAATAATAAATAACAACTAAAATCTATAATAAAATCCAATCTGTCAATTATACATGGTCTAACTATACTACAATTACAGTCCATAAACTGTGTGGCCCATTGTAGGTTCAATGCTAAAAGGGGAAGGATTAAGCAGTGCAAAGGGTTTGCACATTTGTTATATAACATAACTATAGTGGATTAGAAACGTGTTTGTGATGAATACCCAGTGCTGCTGCGCAGAATCTGGCCACTTGTGCTGTAGTTATGAACTAACTGTTCATCCTTAAGCAGCCACTGAAGATAGGTAGTGTCAGAATGGCCAGGATACCTAGCAGTTATTGGCAGAATCTGTTTTTTCCTAATCTCTATGTAAAAGGAACATCTAAGGAGCATGTGACCCACAGTCTATACCTCTCCTGAGCCGCAGGAACAGAGTCTTTCTGTCAATGGTATCCTTTTATATGCCATACAGGATGGCCGATGAAACTGCATAGCACTGTATGAGCGAAAATGCTTTCTGGTGGTTTGCTGACTTCAACTAACTAAGATAGCTGGAGCAGCAACACATCTAATGATATCTGGAGCAGGGGTGAAATCTAAAATTTGTTATTACCGGTTCTTTGGGCCTGGCTTGGTGGGGGGGCAATATGACTGGGTGGGCGTGGCCAATTTTTTTTTTACTTTTAAAACCATTTTTTACATGTAAAACCATGTTAAAAAAATGCTTTCAAAAGGTTCTGATGATCCCAGCTTAGTTGCCTGATCGACAGGGAACTCAGCTGGGATTGTCAGAACTTGGATCGTCAGAGCCATTTAAAAGAAAAAACTTTTTTTCTTTTAAATGGCTCTGGTGATCCAAGCTGAATTGCCTGATTAGCAGGCAACTCAGCTGGGATCGTCAGAGCTTGGATCGTCAAAGCTTGGCTTGTCAGAGCCATTTAAAAGAAAAAAAAGGCTCTGATATTCGCATGGCTCAGCTGGGCAGGGGGGGTGGGGGCAGGGATTTTTACTACCGGTTCTCCGAACTGCCTGCCGCCATCGCTACCTATCGCCCGAGCCGGTCCAAACTGGGAGCATTTCACCCCTGATCTGGAGCCAGAAAAACAGAGCTTTCCCTAAATCCGCCTGCCTCTCGATGTCCTCCACCATTTGTTGCAAGGTCTGTCTCCTTAGGTCATAATCCATCTTGAGTATTGAAGCTGGAGAGAAGCCTAGTTTGGCAAGATTGGACTGTACAGCCTTGATCTATGATGAACAGAATTTGTCTTCAAGGATTTATGGAACCATCCCTTACGGAAAGAAGTGAAGCTTTAGCTGGAGATTGAAGGACACTATACAGATTCTTGCTTTGTTTTTTGTCAATCCTGTGTCCAGGTGCAGAAGTGCATTTGAGATACAACACGGCATCTGGAAAATTGATCTAATGAATTTGGATTGAACTATTTCTAATAGTGTAAAACACAAAGCTGATGGTCTGAGCAAGTTCCTATAAAGAAGCCATGCTAGTGACTTGGCCAGAAAAAGCTTAATTGCAGCAGGGATTAAAGCAGGTCCTAATTTTTCAAGTGCTACCATAAATTTCTTGGTTACCTCATCAAAAGTTGATCCTTGTGCTGCCACTGCTGTATCATCCACATAGATGAATAGATATGTGTTGTCAGGGATTGGTTGATTGCTCATATATATGTTATACAATACTGGAGACAATTCACTTCTTTCTGGCATCTTCTTCATCCTCCATCTACTGTTCTTACCATCACATAAAATCTCCGGTTCTGGAGGAAGCTGCTAATGACCTTGGTAAGCTTATTATCTCTGATAATATCAGAGTGGATTTAATTTAAATTGAGTCGATTTAAATCATTATTTAAATCACTAGTAAAAAGGCTTGATTTAAATAAACTCAATTTAAATCATAATTTTTAAAGAGCAACTGTCATCACTGTCCCGCAGTGGTTTCTCTGACCGCTCTTGACTCACTGACAGTCCCATTCACTTTAATGGGATGGCTGGTGATGTAGCAGTGACACAACAAGGTGAGGGATGTGGTGGGCAGCAGGTGAGTGGATAACAGGCATCATCATGATGGATCTGAAATGACAGGTGCTTTTTAATATATTTATAAACTGCTTAAACGGTTTCACTTTCATTTTTACTGCTTGTCCTTCTTCCTAACACAGAATCTGGCGGTACAGATGCACTTCTCTTCAATCATACAGTTTGTAGTGTACATAGATTTGCAAAACAATGGGATAAAGGAATATTCTTGAACTTCGTTTTATGATTTAACTCATGGTTACTGTGAAATTGTGTGAATGCATCAATGCAGTGCATGTTATCTCAGCTTGCAGAGATTGGATTCATTGAATGTGTTTATCAAAAATGCAAATATTGCAGAATATATAGCTCATGCTATATAACTAAGCTCCATTTCATATTGAATGAGCTAAATTATTAATGTATCTTAAATAGAAAACTATCTTTAGATAGATTTTTACCCCAGAAGCATTTTATTAAAATAAATTTGATAAAAATTTTAAAAAATCCAATTTAATTTTTTTTAATCTGATTTTTAAAATATTTTTTAAAAAATCATTGACTTTTATACACCTGGGTGATATTATTTAACTTGTGTAGAAATATCCTATGGTTAAAAGTGTCATGTGCTGCAGTTAGGTCACTGAAAGTTGCTCCAATAATTAACTTTCTTTCTAAGCCATCCTCAGTCACTAAATGAAAAATTACACAACTGCAACTATGCCTATGATTTTGCACAGGACAGTGCTTATTAACTGACATGATTAAAAGATGCTGCAAAAGTCATAAATGTGGCCATTGATTACTTTTGATTACTTTTTCATCACTGTCCAAAGTAATCACTGTTATTGAAGAAAGACTATCTGTACTTGATGCACTTGAGATTATCAGAGGGTGACATAAAATACAAAGTAAATGGAGCCATGTCAAATGGATAGGTGGGGAATGGATTCCCCCTCTCAATTCCCAGTTATAAATATCAAAATGTTATGCTCTGTTCATACTACTTTAGGATTGTGGAATTGGTTGTGGGTGGTACCATGCTTCTAATGGCGAGAACCTGCACTGGTTTTTCACAATCATGGTTGCTGGGAGTGCCAGATGTTGAAAGAAAAGTGGCAGAGGGTTTAGGCCAAAGGAGTTGTCAAAACAGACGGTGGGGGGCGTGGTTGGACCACACCTATCTAGGAGTTAACTTTTTTCTCCTTTTCTGGCCTTGTATACACATACAGGTGAAACTCGAAAAATAGGAATATCGTGCAAAAGTTCATTTATTTCAGTAATGCAACTTAAAAGGTGAAAATAATATATGAGATAGACTCATTACATGCAAAGCGAGATAGTTCAAGCCTTGATTTGTCATAATTTTGATGATTATGGCTTACAACTCATGAAAACCCCAAATTCACAATCTCAGAAAATTAGATTACATGAAATCAATAAAACAAGAATTGTACATAGAACAATATGGGACCTCTGAAAAGTATAAGTATGAATATGTTCTCAGTACTTGGTTTGGTCCCCTTTTGCATCAATTACTGCCTCAATGCATCGTGGCATGGATGCTATCAGCCTGTGGCACTGCTGAGGTGTTATGGAAGACTAGGATGCTTCAATAGCGGCCTTTAGCTCTTCTGCATTGTTTGGTCTCATATCTCTCATGTGGCGCAGCCACATATTTATTGGACCCGTGTCCCTCCTGGTTGGTGCTGGCCTCCCGAGAGGTGGCACGACCCTGGCTCCAGGGGATTATAAATGCTTCTTTGAGTGAGGGTGTCTTCCCCGCCGCTTTGAAGGAAGCGGTGGTGAGGCCTCTCCTCAAGAAACCTTCCCTGGACCCGGCAATGTTGGTAAATTATCGTCCTGTCTCCAACCTTCGCTTCGTTGCAAAGGTTGTTGAGAGTGTGGTTGCGCGATAGCTGCCTCAGTACCTGGATGAATCGACCTATCTAGATCCGTTCTAGTCGGGCTTCAGGTCCGGGTACAGCACGGAGACAGCATTGGTCGCGTTGGTTGATGATCTCTGGAGGGCTCGGGACAGAGGTTGTTCCTCTGTCATGGTCCTATTAGACCTCTCAGCGGCTTTTGATACCATCGACCATGGTATCATGCTGTGCCGGTTGGAGGGGCTGGGAGTGGGGGGGCACCGTATTACGGTGGTTCTCCTTTCTCTCCGACCGGTCGTAGTCTGTGTTGACGGGGGCAGAGGTCGACACCGAGGCCCCTTGTATGTGGGGTGCCACAAGGGTCGGTCCTCTCATCCTTCCTGTTCAACATTTATGTGAAGCCACTGGGTAAGATCATCCGTGGTTTTGGGGTGAAGTATCATCAGTATGCTGATGATACTCAGCTGTACATCTCCACCCCAGACCACCCCAACTATGCCCTCAAAGTGATGTCCCGGTGCCTGGAGGCCGTATGGATCTGGATGGGGAGGAACAGACTCAGGCTCAACACTTCCAAGACCGAGTGGCTGTGGTTTCCGACATCCCGATATAGTCAGTTAACACCATCTCTGATTATTGGGGGCAAGTCACTGTCCCGCACAGATGGGGTTCGCAACTTGGGCATCCTCCTGGACTCGCGGCTGTCTTTAGAAGGGCATATGATGGCCGTGGCCGGGAGGAGTTTTTATCAGGTTCGCCTGATTCACCAGTTGCATCCCTTTCTGGATCGGGATTCGTTACGCACGGTCACGCCCTCGTCACCTCACCCCTGGACTACTGCAATGCTCTCTACATGGGGCTCCCCTTGAGGAACACCCGGAGGCTCCAACTGGTCCAGAATGCGGCTGCGCGGGTGGTGATGGGAGCGATGTGGCGCTCCCATGTGACTCCACTCCTGTGCGAGCTGCACTGGCTCCCAGTGGTCTTCCGGGTGCGCTTCAAGGTTCTGGTTACTATCTTCAAAGCGCTCCATGGCTTAGGACCAGGGTATCTTCGGGACCGCCTTCTGCCACCAATAGCCTTTCACCGACCAGTCCGTTCCCACAGAGGGGGGCTCTTCAGGGTGCCGTCAGCCAAACAATGTTGACTGGCAGCCCCCAGGGGGAGTGCCTTCTCTGTGGGGGCACCGGCCATCTGGAACGAGCTCCCCCCTGAGATAAGGAGGATACAGGACCTACGTACCTTCCACTGCGCCCTAAAAACGCTTCTATTTCATCAGGCTGGTCTGGCTTAAACCTCCCCTTTATAATGGCTTTTATACTGGGTTTTTAAATGTCTTATATAATTGGATTTTAATTTGCTTCAGCCAAATTATTTAATTTATTTTAAATTTTTTAACTTTTGTATGACATTGTATTTTAATCAGCTGTTCACCGTCCTGAGTCCCTTCGGGGAATAGGGCGGTATACAAATTTGATTAATAAATAAATAAATAAATAAATTTCTCTATGGGGTTCAGGTCAGGCGAGTTTGCTGGCCAATCAAGCACAGTAATCCCATGGTCATTGAACCAGTACCAAAATTTTGGTAATTTTGGCAGTGTGGGCAGGTGCCAAGTCCTGCTGGAAAATGTAGTCAGCATCCCCATAAAGCTCGTTTTCGGAAGGAAGCTGTAAGCCATAATCATCAAAATTATGACAAATCAAGGCTTGAACTATCTTGCTTTGCATGTAATGAGTCTATTTCACATATTAGTTTCACCTTTTAAGTTGCATTACTGAAATAAATGAACTTTTGTATGAGATTCTAATTTTTCAACTTTTACCTGTAAACCAATATATGTTAGGACATGTAAGCATAAGATTCTGAATTGGCTTGAATTCATGTATGTAATATGAAGCATTTAATATTAGCTAATCATGCATATTCCACATTGACAATTGTTAGTCAAACAAAAGGTAACACAAATATGTTCTTCTGGAACAAACCTGAAAATAGTTGAATTGAAACTATACATACAATCTTTTGGAACAAACAGAAAAATTGTTGAATTGAAAATCAGATTTATTTACACTGGGCTGCATTTATATCTATATCTTTTGCTTGTAAATTATTTTATTTGTATTTATATACATTCTGTAACAGATTGCAAGGGCTGTTTTAAATCTTTATTTAAAATATTATCCCAGGCCTTTATAGCTGGTTTAGATATTCTTCCATTTACATAACACAAAACAAACTATCTTACAGTTTCATAAATGCTAATGCCAATTTTACATTGTGTATCGGTGCTTATTAAAGGAGCAAATTGAACAAAGCCCCAAAGCTTATCAAATAACTTTAGCTCACATTAATGAATTTAATATTAACCAAATAAAAGCAATTAGCATGCTTTTTTTAAAAAAATGGAAAGATGTGGGAGGGAAAAAATAATTATATTCTTATGTAAAAAAAAATCTGGAAGTAGATATTTATGTAGCAAGGAAAGATTCAATTATTAATAATAGAAATATGTTTTACTGTGCAAACAGCAGCTTCACGAGTTGATTTCTATCAGGGTCATGTGGAAAAGATATTTTTTCTTGTCTACTCATTGTTTAAATACTAAATGCTAAAAAGTACAACACATTAATTGAATGCATGCAGTTCACAAGTCTGGCTTATTAAGCGGTAGGATACAAGAAAGATTTGTATGGGAGAAATGTTAGAGTTTGCAGCAATCCAATAGCACACAAGTGAATAATTCAGCAGAATTCATGTATAAAAGAAACTTCTTTATATACAGTAATATAAAGCATTTTGCATGCATACAATACCCATACAGCAAAAGCCAGTACCAGAACTCGGAACTCAGAATCCAGAAGTACAAAATCAGTACAATCACAGAAGCGATAATGCAAGGACAAACCAACTCTTATACATAACAGTTAAGCTAAGCCACGCTCAGGCTCCAAACTGTCTGAGTCACCAAACAATCCCAATTGGCTGACCTGTTACCATGTTTATTCCAATTCATGAACTTTTATACACTGACATTCCTCTCTTCATGACTGGAATAGACATAAAACCAAATTACTTAATATTCTTCCCATAGTGCACTCCACCCAAAGGTTTGGTCATTATATCTGCCAGATTGTCCTCTGAAGAACAGTGAAGCAAGCTGATTAATTGATGGCTTCTCTTACATTATAATATTTAATAGCCACATGCCTGCTTCTATTCTTTACTCTGTCACCTGTTGCCATTTTTATGCAAGTAGCATTATCCTCAAACACAGTTACAGCTTCATTTATTTTTATGTTTAAATCCTTTAACAGCTGTATGTACCAAGTTACCTCTGAACAAAGTTCAAACAGAGCGATAAATTCTGCCTCTGCTGTAGAATAGAGTAGAGTAGAGTGGAGTGGAACGGAACGGAACGGAACAGAATGGAATGGAACAGAATAGAATTCTTTATTGGCCAAATGTGATTGGACACACAAGGAATTTGTCTTGGTGCATATGCTCTCAGTGTACATAAAAGATACATTCATCAAGAATCATAAGGTACAACATTTAATGATAGTCATAAGGAAACAGTCAATATAAATCTTAAGGGCAAGGTTACAGCCATACAGTCATAAGTCAAAACTGTTCTTGTGTTCTGGTGTGCAGTGCTCTATAGTGTCATTTTGAGGGTGGGAGTTGGAACGGTTTATGTCCAGGATGTGAGGTCTGTAAATATTTTCACAGCCCTCTTTTTGACTTGGTGCAGTATACAGGTCCTCAATGGAAGGCAGGTTGATAGTAATTGTTTTTTCTGCAGTTTTAATTATCCTCTGAAGTCTGTGCCTGTCTTATTGGGTTGCAGAACCAAACCAGACAGTTACAGAGGTGCAGATAACAGACTCAATAATTCTTCTGTAGAACTGAATCAGCAACTCCTTGCGCAGTTTGAGCTTTTTGAGTTGGTGCAGAAAGAACATTGTTGTGCTTTTTTGATGACGTTTTTGTCATTGTTCCAATTTTAAGTTATTATAATCTATCTTCTTTGGTTGTCGAGGTCACACAGCTTCCAAGCAAATAAAACCTCCTCAAATTTTCCCACCACTCTTACCACTTTAGAATGTTTTTTTCCCAAAATACAAGTTAAGCGTTGTAGTATTTTTTTCCGCCTGTAGGTGTCTCTCTCCAATCCACAATTCCAATCAAAAGAAAGTATCCATTTTATTTATTAAATCCATGTTATCAATATTTGCCAATTTCTGTCTTTTTCTTCTTAATTTTATATTCCCCAAAGTCCAATTTAAAATCTAGTTCCAAATCTAATTTTTTAAAAAATAATCTGTTACAGGCCTTTAATTTTATATTCCTTTCTTCCTTCAATGGTCAAAAAAGAATTTTAATTTTTTTCCCAATTCTCTCCACATCTATTATGGGTTTTTTCTTCTAATATTTTAATTATCTCCACGCATTGTAATTCAAAAATCAAATTCCGTTTTGGGCTTTAAGACTTTAAACTTCCATTTTGTTCTTTCTTCATTGACACTCGCCCACACCCACTAGCTGCTGTTTCTTCACTGGGGCACCTTTTAACCATTTAAAAGTATTATTTTATTTTTAACCTGTGAGCTGGCATACTTGGCATCACTACTCCGTCCAAATCACTGCTTCTGCTCAGAAATTGGTCTGGTTGCCCCAGCTTTATGGCGGCCACAATGACCATTGCCCCCGCTGCTGAGTTGAAGAATTTCTCCGACCTCTGAGGAACTTGCCGGTTCTTCTTGGTCATCCAAGGTGCATCTCCTTCTCCGTTCCTACAGGACAGATCTGGTCTGAAAACCCCTCAACAGCAATTTGTCATCCCAGAGCCCGCTATTCCCCTACTGTCTCATCACAATGCTTCTGGTCGAATTGGCCTGTGTTTTATTCCTAACTGTCCCAACCACTGTTGAAAACTTGCTGACATGAATTCTGAACCTCTGTCAGTTTGCAGCTGACATACCTGTTGTTTATACCTTCTTTCTACAAAGCTTACCCATTGCTTAAATTTCTGTAGCACCTCTATTTTACTCTTTAGTAAATAGGAGAAATCTGCTGTCATTTACAATGACCAGCATTTGCTTCTCCCAAATTGATTTGCATTGGCCCCACCAAATCTACATGTACCAGCTCTAGAGCTCTTGTTGTCTGCCTTATGCTACTCTTGCTTACAGGAAATATCTTGGACTTTAATAATTTACATACCGCACAGTTCAAGTATGCTTTACATCCTTTTAAGTTTAATCCTTCTCCAAACTGTTACATCTTTTGCAAAACTCTGAAGCTGGCATGGCCAAGCTTTCTATTCAAGATATGAATGCATGAATCATGTTGTGTCACATTTCCAAATGTTTGGGCACATAGAATCTTTTGTCCCTGCAACACACCAAGATTATCCTGCTTTATGCCCTGTGCAGATACACTCCCATTTTGTTTTATGAGACAGTTCCCATTTACAAATGTAGTCTCATAACCTTGTTTGTCTAGATTAGAGACACTCAGTAAATTATGCTCCATTTCAGGCATACACAATACGTTACTAAACCTTTCCTCCAGATATGGAATCAGCACATTGGGTTTTCCAGTGCTAAGGCTACTGCATCTCCTCCAGCTGGATCCATTCTGAAAAACAATTTAGAATTATTAATAATTGTTTGACTAGCCCCATTGTTTATTAACCATTTGTCCCTGTTATTACAATAGCTAATTTTTGCAACAGCAGCTTGTCTATCTGTTGTCTTTCTTCCTTGCAAAAAGTCTTTCTTTAGATGAGTCTTATCATCACATATGAAACACCTCAGGTGTTGCTGTCCTGTTTCTTGCTTTTTAGAAAAACTTTGCTGGACTGTAATCTGATCTCTGCAGATATTCTGTCTGTTGCTTTTCTCTCTGCTCCTTAACTATCATTAACTCTATAAAATACTTCAATTTTTGTGGCGTTCTTGATGCCATGTTTGGTTGAGGAGCATTTTCACTTGTGGGGCACTCCTTTATATGTGCCTCTTACATATAGATTTTTTTTTTGAAAATGTTGGTGGATTCAGCAATCTGAACATTTCCTGTAACTTGCTTACTCATCTGAATAAAAGCCTCAATAGTTGGGGGCACTCAGCATCTCCCCTCCCTGTGTTTCTTTGTTACTTCAGAAACTTATGGTTTCATTAAGTAGCAATATTTCCATTTTGCTTAATCAGTATGTAATATCACTTCTCAATTGTTCTGTATAGCTAATACTATAGAAGTGTACAAGATATTTCATGGGTGCCAGAAATGGTCTGATTTTGGAATGGTTATTTTGAACATGAAATAAATTGTGGTAGTTATTTTGAGATTGAACCACTTCTGGAACAAGCAGAATAGTCAGTCCGGAGCTCAGATTTAGACATTCCAGGATGCAGTCCTTTGATTCCAAAATATTTTATAGATATGCTGCATTAGTTATAATTATATATTATACTGAATTCTTCAATCGACTCTTAGGAAAAATCAGAGATGCATACATTACCTTTAGAGTAGCTAAGGATTATGGTAAGAGATACCATAATTGATATTTATATAGCATCCTGGAAAGTTGAGAAAGAGGAATGAAGTGATATGGTTAGATATGAGGCATATTTGATAAACTGAAATTCTGAACAAAAGTACTTTAATCTGAAACATTTGATATAAGTATTATTGTTATTAAACTAAATTAAGATGATTTAAATCCTAAACTAATTTTGATAGAATTAGTTTAAATTCTAGGGTTAATATTTCACCATACAGCTTTAATTAGAATATGATGCAAAAGATTAACTTATCATCTCTGTGATTGGAAGCCTGTTGACATATTACTTTATGTGGAGTGTATGTAATGCTTTTTTTAACTAATACTGAACACAAGGAGAACTTACATCAAAATAGCATGCAAGAAAATGTAATTCTTTTCTTGCAAGCTGTGATCCCATACTTTCCCTTGTGTCCCTGCATTGTAGTTATTGTAATTTCCTTTAATTTCAAAGGTTTGACTGATCTCTCATTTCTTGTTGAACAGACAGAACTGTATTTGCAAAAGTCAGAATTAATGGTTGATATATTTATTTTTCTTTTGATTGTTCTTATTCACTTTTATATTTGAATAATTGAACCCGTGCACTGATTTGTTTATATATGCTCTCAATCTGTATTCATATTTTTATGTTTATTTCACCAATTGTTATAGAATTAGTTTGGAATCTGCTTTTCTACCTTCAAGAATATAAGCATTGTGACTTTTTTTTTTTTAGCAAACATGCTTGTCAGAATTCTCATAATCCAGTACTGCTATATTGCAAGAACACATGAGCCCCAAAGCAAAATGTAAGATAACAGATTCAGCCAGTGAAAAAGGTGAAAATTGACTTCAAGGTGATGATAGCATAGTGAGAAGTTAAAGCTTTGAATTTTTTTCTCCTCCTAGTGTCATCCTTACGCTCTCTCTTAATTTGAATTGATGCAAATGTAAAGTAGTAAAATCTCAAAATTTAAAAGTTAAGGATAATAGAAATATATGCAATTTTCTGAATAATTTTAAGGTAGAAAATGAAACAAACTGCTTAGAATTTAAGTTCTGTTACTCTTACCTAATTTAGAAGAACTAACTCTCAAGCAATTGTATATAGTAATTCACTTTGGTTTCATAATTATTAATCAGATAAATGCAGTGGTGGTATTCAGGCAATTTAACAACCGGTTCTCTGCCCTAATGATTTCTTCCAACAACCAGTGTGCCAAACTGATCAGAAAGTTAACAACGGTTCTCCTGATGTGGTGCAAACTGGCTGAATCCCACCACTGGATAAATGCAAGACTAATAAAACAGTGAAATTGTTAAACAGAATCATTTGGGTCTCATGCTTGACTAAGGTAAAACAACCTACCACTCAGATGCTACCTGGTAATCTAAGAAAGCTAAATCACACTTCCACTAAATAGAAGTATTTATAAAGGTTTCGGCATGTAGAAACATTAGTTTGGTAAAATGCTTCCTTATCTCAAAAATTGCCACTAAAGTGGGGTTTAGAAATCAATCCAAGTCCACCAAGCTATACTGAACTTTATTTGCTCGCACAATTATTAATACTATATAAAACATGGATGTTTTGACAAAGAAAAGAGAACAAGGATCAGCTGATTATCTGTTATTTCTTTCTCACTACAGATAACTAAGAAGTTGCTATACTTTATTTGATCAAAAACTGCAAGAGTTACAATTGTTTGACTATTGTATGAAGGGGCTTCATTGGCAAAATGGAGATGAAACAAAACAGATTGGAGCAATGTCCCATCTCTAAAATGGATCTTAGTTAATACAGCTGATACTTGTTTTGAATATAGTACTATAGAAAATTCAATAACCTGTGTATAATAATGTATATACCTGGGCTTGGCTCAGCAGACTGAAGCATTGTGATTAACACCAGCTATCTGCAATTACTGTAAGTTCGAATCTCACGAGGCTCAAGGTTGACTCAGCCTTCCATCCTTTCTAAGGTAGGTAAATTGAGGACCCAGTTTGTGGGGGCAATAAGCTGACTGTATAAAATATACAAAAGTATGAAGGCTATTGCTTAACGCATTGTAAGCCGCCCTGAGTCCGGAGACATATAAATCAAATTTTAAAAAAAAATTAAAAGAAAATGTTAGTGGAAAAGGAAAAAGGAATTATCACTAATTTATATAAGTATAGGGTTGTCTTCTTGAGGGGGGGTTGGATTAGAAGACCTCCAGAGGTCCCTTCCAATTCTGTTATATTATCTCACCTTATTATTCATTTAGTATATGATGAGAACAAGACAAAGATTAGTAAATATATGCACACAATCCACATAATCGTACACAAAACGTCTACAGAGGTATAGCAGTAGCATTATACCTATATGTCGAGTTCAGTTATCCAGGCAATCAATCGCCTCTCGTGTTGCTTCATGCAGGTCTTTTAAGGAACCAGAAAATGGACGCTGTGTGTAGTTTTGCACAATATATTTAACAGTTTGCATATTATCCCCACAGTTGCTACAGGGGAATCTTTCCAGCTCCATTGACAGAGGCACTTCTTCCAGTGTCACATCTAACTCTGTTCAGTTTAGTCCAGGTAGAGTGAGCCAAATTAAAATCTGGTAGTTTGGTAGAGAAAAATAACTAATGGTCAGGCTGCAAGAAGCGATCTGACCATTTTCTTCTCTACAAGCATTCTTCATAGATGTGAAAGGAATAGCTGTTTTCCATGCAGGCCTACTTTTACCTCAGTGTGGTAACTTTTCTGTCTTTTTAAAATGTTCCAAAGCAAGTAAAGCCTTTTTCAATTTTAAGAAGTGAGTCAAAATGCCTACTTTATTCAAATGCAGCCTAATATCAATCTAGATGAAAAATGCAATGAGGTAAAAGAGGAGGAAACAAAGTATTATATGAGACAGTGGATTTCTCCCGTAAAGAATGCTACTGAAGATTTATTTTTTTAAAAAAATGATTTTTATTAAGCAATTTTCCTCATTTTATTAAGCAATTTTCATGTTTACAGCAATTCGTTATCTGTATACCTCATATGTACATACAATATATACAGATTATTTTCATTTTCCTTATATACATACCTATTCCTTTATAACTATTAACTAAAGATTAGCAACATATGTTAATCTATACACTGTGCGCTAGTTATAGTTTTATATATATATATATATATATATATATATATATATATATATATATCTGTCTCCAGGTTCTTCCTACGTAAACCAAGATTTTTAATAGGAAGAACCTGGCTAGAGAGAAATACACATAAAGCCTACGAAAAGGAAAGAACACACACACACACACACACACACACACAAAACCACACATATATACATAAATTTTTTATCACATCTTATCTTACTTGAATATCCTTAAACTTTACTTCTATTCTCTAACCAGTTGTACCATGTATTCCAAATCAGATAATATTCGGTTTCTCCTTTTTTTTTTTATTTCCATAGTCAGCCTATCCATCTCCGCACATTCTAGCACTTTCCTTATTACCATTCCATTAGAAGGTATACTTTCATTCTTCCAATTATACATGTAAACAATTCTGGCCGCTATTATTATATGTAGCATTATATATTGGGTTTTTTTTTACTGTAATTTCCTATTCCTAATAAAAATAACTCCGGTTTTAGATCTATTTGTTGTTTGGTAATTGTCTCTAACTACTTTCTTATCTTTATCCAGTATTTCTCTGCTTCTGGGCATGTCCACCACATGTGGTAGTATGTTCCTTGTTTCTGTTTACATTTCCAACACTCCGCTGTTTATTTGGGAACATTTTTGCTAATCTTTCTGGGGCTAAATGCCAGTGGTAAAACATTTTATATACATTTTTATGCTGCTGCCATTGTCAGTTTATAATTCCCCCCCCCCCACACACAGTTTTTCCCAGTTTTCTAATTCTATGGTGTAGCTGAAATGTTTTGCCCAGGTTATCATAGTTTCTTTAACTGTTTCTTCTTCCATTTTGAATCTCAGTAAATAATTATGTTTTTTAAATCATTTTTCCTCCGTCCCCCGTAGTATTTTATCCAGCTTTTGTAGTTCCCTATAGAAACCATTCTTTTCTACATCTTTTTTGTATCTCAACTGGATTTGCAAATAGGGCCACCAATCTAAATTTATTCCCTGTTTTTTAATTCTTGATTCGTTTTTAATTTTCCTTGATCATCTAATATATCTTTGTATCTTGCTATTTTGTCTAAGTCCAACACATTCGGATATATTACTGCTTCCATAGTTGATAGGCAGACCAGCATTTTATTGTAGTTGTTCTTCTTTATTTTTATTAAAGATTTCTTATAAGTAGTTTAAAATGAGATTGACTTGAAATTCTGTAGGTACTGATCCAAATCTATCACTTCCTGCCTCATTTTATATGATCAATTGATTTTTTAAAAATAAAGATACAGAAGTAACGTTTTGCATAGTTTATCTTCTCATTTCTCCCAGTGAATCATAACTGCAATTTATATTATCTACTGTTTATTTGAAAGAGGGAGTAGGGATAGAGATAGGGATAGGGATAGGGATAGGGTAAGGTAGGGTAGGGTAGGGTAGGGTAGGATAGGGTAGGGTAGGGTAGGGTAGGGTAGGGTAGGATAGGATAGGATAGGATAGGATTGAATTGAATTCTTTATTATCTTTCTGCATATGCTTTCAGTGTACATAAAAAAATTCATCAAGAATCATAAAATACAACACTTAGTGATAGTCCTAGGATACTAAATAAGCAATCAAATCATACTAAGAAACTAAGTTGCTCTCCTCACTTAATTTTTTTCATCCTTCCTTTCAGTAATAGCTTCAGATGTTATAATGCATGCTTCTGCCTGTATCAGATTAGCTAAAATAATGGAAACGGTCTGAGTAATGCTTTGCATTATATTTAAATATAATAAAATAATTATTTTTGTATCATCTTTTTAGTGTAATATTTATTGAGTTATAGTTCTGAAAACCCTAATCTCAGTGAAACTTCTGAATTGCTAAATGAAAGTTATGAGAAATTAAAAATAGATTAAAACTCCATAATAGAAATTATATTTATTTCTTGTTCAGAATTTTTCACATGTTGCATCTTATTCTTTGAATTCAGCTGTGACTTTTATCTATGGTTGGAAATATTATGTATATTTTTTTCTTTCAGGGGAACCAAAGCTCAGACATGTAGAAAAGGATATTTTGATTCCAAAAATAATGAAAGACAAAGCCAAGGAGCTGTGTTCTGAACAAGTGAAAGGTGAGAGTGAAATTCAACTAGATATCAAAACTAAGAATTTATGTGACCTGAATTTTAATTTTCTCAGGTTTTTTTTTCCTGGCCAGATTGCCACAGTAGCAATGAATCTATGTGTACTGAAAATTCATTACTATGTAAGATGATGATAGGTTTATATAATTTGTCAAAATAATTTCCTTAGTTGTAACTAAGAGTAGCAAGTTCTTCAAAGTCTTAATTTTCCAATCAAAACTGCATACTGGCATTTCCATTTGAGAATCAACCATCTAATTAAAAATGCACCTATATTTTTATGCATAAACATTGCATTACATGCACACAATGTATTTTATCTAGGAGATGCGTTATTAGTGCATGTGTTTATAATATATGTATGGGTACCTGGGTATGGATTTGGAGTTGTGAACAGCATTCTAAAAATGCATATTTCAGCATTAGTTCCAATTAATATATCAATCTGGAACATCTGAATTGGCTATATCTGTTTAAAAATGACTATGGAGCACATTTCTTAATGAGGATGTTAATTGGGATGTAACATTGAAGACTGAAGTCTGGAAGACATTATGGGAAAAGATAATACAAGTTTTCATTCATGGAAGATAATACAAAATAATAATTGTGCTATATTATATTTAGTAGATTAAAGGAATTTTTCTGTTGATAACTGTAAATTGCAGCTAAAACTAGAGATTGATATTGTAACAAGAACTTATAACAAAACAAGTTTCTCCTGCAAGGTCCCAGCAGTGGCCAAGAATGGGTTGAATCGTCTGTTTCCTGTTGAGACCGAGCTGTCTGTTTCTTTTAGCCACGCCTCCTGCCTCCACATTCCTGCCTCAGTTGTGGCTCGGTCTTAACCTGAACGAGACATTTCAAAGCATTCCTGGTCACTTCTGATCTTCAGGATCATGAGCTTTATAATTTTTTTTCTCCTTTACTATTTTTCTGCCTTCCTTTAAGGATTAGAGGCGGCAGCTGGCTCTTAAAGCTTCTGCTTTAAGGACTTTACAGTCCTTGAGGACTCATTTTCCTTGCTGGAACAAGAGGGAGTCCCTGCCTAGTTTTGGCTAGGCATACTCAGTGGCAGTGGCCTCAAGAGGCGTAGAGTCCCTACCCAAAACTGCTGGGCATACCCAAGAGCCACAGCCTCAGTGGAGGCCATTGTAGTCCCTGTTTAGTCTCGGCTAGGCATACTCAGAATTCCCTGCTAGCCTGATTGGCTTTAAGTCCCTGCTGGTCTCGGCTAGGTATACTGATTTCAGTAGGTTTTGGGCTATAGGAGTCTGCAAACAGTTTGTAACGGCTGCATTTTTCAAATTGCAAATGGAGAGAAGAGCTACTGGGCATAGAGCCAAGAAGCAAGGTTCCAGTAATTCGAATTTGGCAACTAATGTTGCAATGTTTCCAGAGGCCACTCCCCTAACTGAGGCCCAAGGGAAGCAAAAGCATTCCAAAGTTTCTGAAAAAAATGCCAGCAGAAGACATAAGGCTCTGGAAAAACAATTTCACAGAGCAGAGAAAGATCAATCCCAACACGCCCATGCTAGAGCTGAACAGGCTACTTCTCACCCAGCTTCTTCCTCTTCCTCTGAGAGATTGCTGACTAATCAGCTGTAATTGCTTCACCTTGTCACCAGGGGGTGCAAGTGTGGCTTCCTTTAACTTGTCTCCTAATATTAATGATTCTCTTGTGCGAGAGTCTGTTTTCTGCCCAGCTTCTGTGGCTGCTCCTATTGCTGCTGCTACTGCTGGTGCTGCAATTCAACATTCAGCTCCTCGAAGAGAAGTGCCAGCTACCTTCACACCGGCTACAGCTGGTTTGAGACAAGGTGAGACCTATTCTTCTGATTTACCTGCTGATCTCCAATTGCTCATTTCGCAAACTGTTTCTCAGGCAATTGTGAATAAATTGAGCAGTATTCCCAGGCCTGTAGCCTCTCCAGTTGAGGCTCTCACCAGTCTTCCCCATGGAGAGCATCCATGTTTTACAGGCAGGAGTCCCAATCGCAGGATGAATCTTCTGATGGCGAAGGTTCACTTATACAAGAAGGGAGTCAAGGAGTGGTGGATTTATCAGAGGATGAAGGGTTAACACCTGATGTGCCGACCTTTTCCAGCTTCTTTCCTCCTGCCATGTTTAAATCTCTTCTCCATAAGGCACGTGTGACAACAGGGATGGGGTTAGATCCCTTTCTCAGCTTACCAGGACCCACAAATCCCAGTGATCTCCTTTTCTCCAAGCCGGTCACTGTACAGGAGGATGTTCGGCTCCACAGTTGTTCACTGATGTGGTGCAACAACAATGGGTGCTAACAGCATCCTTCCCAACACCAGGCGGTCTTGACCGTCTGTTTTATCAGCTGCACCAGCATTGGAAAACCAACTGCTTTTGCCCATGATAGATTCTCCAGTGGCATCTCTTGTCTCCCCCTCATCGGTATTTGGCAATATAGTGGAGGGGCTGAAACCAGAGGATAAAAAAGTGGAATTGACATTGCGCAAGGCGCACCAGTCCTCAGCCTGGGCGATTAAGGCCACATCTGGAGCCTCATTTTTTAATTGCATTTAGTTACTGTGATTCCAGCAGATGCAACCAAGGGTTCCACCTGTGAAACCAGGCTCCACCAGGACTTGAATAAATTGATTGCAGCAACACAATTTTCTGCAAATGCAACATTAGCTGCTAAGTATGCTTCTTGATCTTTGGCCTCCTCCATCATATCAAGGAGGATGCTCTGGCTCCGCAATTGGCAGGCAGATGGCAATCCAAATGGCGGTTGGCCTCAGCCCCTTATACAGCAGTCTCCCTCTTCAGGGACGCTCTGGAACCTGTATTAGTTGAGAGTAAGGACAACAGGAAGGTCCTGCCATCCTCCCTTAAGAAGGGCGAGAGGCGCACGGCTCCTTATTATTGCAGGTCTTCATATCAGCCTGATTCCAGCTCTTTTTTTCCAACACCTACCTTTTCCTCAACGTTCTGACCATCAAACAGATAGGACAAGGTTTTGTACCCAGCTAGGCAGACCCTCCAGAGCAAACAGCCCTTTCGAGGGGCAGGAGGTCACGCCTTTCATAGACCACGATGGCTACATGCCAAGCGCACCCATTGGTGACCAATTGGCTCTTTTTGCGACCCAATGGGAGATGATCACAAGTGACCTCTGGATCCTCAATACAGTGAGGCTCGGCCTTAGCTTGGACTTCCTCTCTCTTCCTCTGAATCACTTTGTCAGCTGTCCAGTATCCCGAAGAAGTGAAAAAGAAAGTCTCCTGAAAGCCACCATCCAGGCAATTGAGGCCGTTCTGGAGGACCAGAGGGGTTGGGTGTTTTACTCCACCCTGTTTATGGTTCCAAAGTCTTCAGGGGGATGGAGAGCAATTGTAAATCTAAAAAAATTAAATTTGTATCTGGTCTATAAAAGATTCAAAATGAATTCCTTAACCACCATCCTAGAGGGAATTCAGGAGGGCGACTTCCTAGACCTTACGGAGGCTTACCTCCATGTGCCAGTCCTCCCAGCACATCGTCTATCTCCGCTTCTGCTTCAAACCATCTCACTACCAATATAGGGCCTTGCCCTTCGGACTAGCGTTGGTGCCCCGGGCCTTCACCAAGGTTCTGGCAGCGTTAGCAGCTTATCTATGATCAATTCCTATTCGTCTACAATGCTATTTGGACAACATTCTTGTGCAAGCGTCCTCCTTTGTGGAAACCAGGGAGGCGTTGCAGACAACAATCACCATTTTACAACAGCATGGATTCTCCATGACTTTTCAAAAAGTCAGCTGGTGCTGACTTTTGGGGACGGAAATTGATGCCAGGCTGGGACGGGTCTTCCTTTCCCAGGACCACAAGGACAATCTGACATCCCTGCTCAGACAGGTAAGAGCAGAGCATTGGGTCCCCGTTGCCCTGTTAGCACGACTGTTGGGGATGTTTGTGTCATGTATCTTAATAGTGCCTTGGGCTCAGCTGCAAACAAGAACCCTTCACTGGTTCCTGCTCCCATACCAACAATCAGGCAACAGCAGCTCTCAGACCAAGGTATGTGTTCCCCCAGAGGTATTGCTCTCCCTCAAGTGGTGGATGTCTCCAGCGCTGGACAAGGGCTGTCTCTTCTGGGAGCCCAGTCACATCACGATAACATCAGATGCCAGCCTCTTTGGCTGGGGGGCTCATCTTCAGGGTCACATGGCTCAGGGCCGCTGGATCCCAGTGGACCTGACCCACAATATCAATTGGCTGGAACTTTGGGCGGCACACCTTGCCCTTTGCCACTTCAAGACCTTAGTACAGGGCCAACACGTTCTCATTCTTATGGACAACATCACGGCTAAGGCACACAAGGCACACAACTGTCAAGGAGGCACTCATTCCAGGAGCCTCGTGACAGAAGCGGAGCTCCTGGGGAGGTGGATGGAAAGCATTTGCTTTCTCTCAACAGGGAGCATATCACGGGGGCGGCAAATACTCAGGCAGATTGCCTCAGCCAGTCCACAACAGACAATGTAGAATGGCAGTTACACCCCAAGCTCTTCCTGGAACTGACAATCAGATTTGGAAAGCCAGTAGTGGACCTGTTTTCCTCCCAACAAAATGCTCAGGTTCCGGGAATTTCACCAGGTTCTTGTCACAAGGGACAGAGGGACCAATGCCTTATGCAGCTCTTGGCCAAGTGGCCTACTTTATGCCTTTCCACTTCTTCCGCTGATCCCAGATTTTGTCAGGAAGGTAATTCAGGAGAGGGAAGAACTCCTCTTAGTTGCCCCTTACTGGCCCAGGCGCCCATGGTTTGCAGATGTGGGCCTCTCAGACTCCTGGCCCTGGAGGATTCCTCAGGAATGGATATCATTCAGCCAAGGTGCCTTGCAACATCCGGAGCGCCAGTGGCTCAACTTAACTATCTGACACTTGAGCCGGGACTCCTGAGGATGCGTGGGTTCCCTTCCTGGGTCATTGTAACCATCCAGGCCTCTCGCAGACCTTCTATGAATCGTATTTACGATTCCACATGGGTAGCATTTATCACCTGGTGTGGAGCTAGGGATCTCTACCCCATCCCCGCTACAGTTTCACATGTTTTAGAATTTTTGCAGGACGGATTGGACAAAGGTCTGTCTCACAACACGCTCTGCAGGCAAGTTGCTGTCCACGGTCTTACGGTGTGGGAAGAGGATATCATTGGCCTATGAACCTATTCTTAGGCAATTTATTAAGGGAGCTGCTAACCTCCAACCTCCGGTGGTCCACTGCTACCCCACATGGTATTTATCTCAAGTTCTTCAGGCCCTTACATTGGCCTCGTTTGAACTTTTGCGTACTGTGAGCTTGCACCTCTTAACATTTAAGGTGGCGTTTTTGGTGGCTATCACCTCCACCAGGCGCATTTCCAAACTGGCTGCTCTTTCAGTATGTCACGATTTGTGTATTTTCCATCCTAATAGTGTTGTGCTCTGGATGGATCCATCATTCTTCCCTAAGGTGAACTCTAAATTCTATAGGGCTCAGGAGGTCATCTTGCCTGATTTCTGTCCAGGATCTTCTCATGTCCTGGAGTGACAATGACACACCTTAGATATTAGGAGGGCTCTTAAGGTTTATATTAAGAGAACATCACAGTCTCGCCGGATGTAAGCTCTTTTTGTATCTTTCCACCCCTCATCTACAGGTTCCAAGGTGACCCCATCTACCATAGGCCGTTGCGGCTTGTATTGCAATGGCCTATCAGGTTTAAGCCTTACCATACCCTAGGGGGATTATGCCCCATTCCACCCGCAGTGCTGCCACATCTGCAGCATGGGCTACGCAGGCCTCTATTGAGGACATCTGCAGACCTGCCACGTGGGCTTCCCCTTCACCCTTTATTCGTCATTATAAGATTGATGTCTATGTCTCAGCTAAGGCATAGTTTGGACGAAGGGTGTTACAGTGTGTTCATGGGGAGGCTTCAGGCTCTGGCCAAGCTGCTTCCCACCCGTGAATAGGGGGAGGCTTTGGTAAATCCCATTCTTGGCCACTCCTGGGACCTTGCAGGAGAATCAGCATTGGTCTTACCATGATAAGCCCTTTCTTTGTGTCATCCCAGGAGTGGCCAAGCCCCACCCTGCTTCGCTTGGCCTGTGATCTGGGAACTAATACATAGATGGTTTGAGTTGTCTTTACAGCTACGTCCTTGCCGAAACTGAGGCAGGAATGTGGAAGCAGGAGGCATGGCTAAAAGAAACAGACAGCTCGGTCTCAACAGGAAACAGATGATTCAACCCATTCTTGGCCACTCCTGGGATGACACAGAGAAAGGGTGTATCACAGTAAGACTAACGCCCATTCCATTGGTTCTCTTTATTGTCAGAATTTAGCATAATCCTGATTTTTTTAAACCAGTTCTTCCAGCCTCTAGTAAGTTAAGGAAAGAAAACAAATTGAAGTTGTGGGATAAAGTATTGTAAAATACAGGAAGAAAACACCTGCTTTCTCTTCCCCATTTTAGGTGCTATGAATAAGTAAATACGAGTGATATTAGAAGTCAGATTTCTTTTCTATATAATCAGATCAAGCCTTGCTGGCAGCATTTCTTTAAAGCCTAATTACCATCTTAGATGGGCCTATCCATTATTCTCTTCCTCTTTTGAAATCTAGCCCTTTTAAGCATACACTTGTTTTCTTTGGTATTAGGTAGTACTAATATATCCTAATTATTATTTTAAGCCCACAATTGTAATTGTAATATATGTGTTGAGGGATTGTAAACTAATAACTGCCTCCAAAGGCTTAAGTCTCTCTCCAGATTTATTGTCAGAACCTGATGCAAGGTGCATTTGTATTTCTTCATCAGTGGAAAGGAAAAAATATTTTCTTTCTTTTGGCCTTCTTTTTGAACCATCATTGGTGGGAGGAAAATCAGATGTTGGCAGCAGATATACCTGATTTGGTGGCCAAAATCAAATGACAAAATAACCTGTGCTTACACTGGACAGTCACACTGTTTTTCCCACTCAATTATATATTGTCACCCACTCTGGGAATCCATGGATCTGTATAGCTGTTTCCATAGTTCCTGAAAGTATGGGGGCAGTCTTCTCTACTTGTTAGATGATGATTTTGGAAGTTAGGAAATGCAATAATCTGTCTATAAAATGAACCTAAAATATAGTGATCCCTGTTCTGACATACATTAATGGACATATGCACTAAAAAAAGAATAAAAAATAGCGTTAGTCAGCACTTTATGATTTCAGGTTAGGTGAAATGATTCTTGAAATAGTATTGTATTCCATATTAAAACAGGACACAGATGGACATAGTGTAAGACTCTGAAAATTAGTCATTTTGCATGTTTTAATTTTTAGAAAAGAATAAAATTTCTATTGCAGCTAGAACATATGTTTGCTTGCAGAAGGCAAAGAAAAGAGCTGCTTTAGGTCAAATGTCTTGTTTGTTTTTGCTTATTTTGTAAGGAACAGTGTATGCTAATTGCCTAGGATAAGATATTAACAGTTATCACTACTAGAATTCTACAATTGATTTTTCCTTTATTGCCTTGAATTGGTAGTGTGGGTTTGCCTGGCATAAGTCTTCTTATTAGTCTTCCATTATTCTACAATGGTTATTGAATAAAAATAAATTAAAAATTATTTATAACTATCTATTATAGCTGAGGGAATGAGAGTGCTTTAAAAACCGCACAAGATTCCTATTTCTGCATTTTGCTGAACTGTCATTGTATGGATCAACTCCTCATATGCTTTGGAGTTTAGGGTAAAGAAAGCATGATATTATGAAAATTATGAATTTACCTAAGTCCTGTGAACAGGAAGAATAGAAAAGCTGAAAACATTCATTCAAGGGAAAAAGGTCCAATAGCTGGAATTTATTTATTATTTATTTATTACTCACATTTCTATGCCTCCCAACTCCCTACGGACTCTGGGCGGCTTACAGCAAAAAAAACCCAATGCGAACAATATCCCATAAAATTTTTTTAAAAGAACATTAAAAATCCATAGACTCCATTCCATGGCCGGGTCTCGCAAGATTGCCGTAGCAAGATCAACGGCCCCAGACCTGCCGGAAAAGCCAGGTCTTCACCTCTTTCCGGAAGACCAATAGGGTGGGGGCGGTCCGGACCTCAGAACGTAATTGGTTCCAGAGAGCTGGGGCAGCCACAGAGAAGGCCCTCCTCTGTGGGCCCGCCAACCGACATTGTTTAGCTGACGGGACCCGGAGGAGACCAACTCTGTGGGATCCCCGGTCGATGGGAGTTATGCGGTAGAAGGCAGTCTTGAATGCCTAGTTCCTTAATGACAAGGCTCTCTTACGATTAGCTTAGATGTGTAGATCTATATAACAGTACAATTAGTTCTTTATATATAATAAAATATATATTATCATTTAAATGTTATAAAATTCATAATGCAAGCATATGGCTGTAGAAAAATTCATAGTGCTTTAATATTGATCTGACAGAAAATATCCATATTCATGAACATACCTTGGAACGCCGTAATAAGAAAAAAAGACAGTGACATTTTAGAATAGGGTATTCTATAGATTTAGGACCATGTTGTACTTCTTTGGCCTGTTTATAACTTCTGTATTATTAACTACAGTGGTTCTTTTCCTGTCACAATAAATATTGCCATTGTAAAAAAGAGAAGGCTAACTCACTTCTAATAGGTGCTTCTCAGATGATTCATGCAAACAAATTTAACAGGAGGAGGGGGAATTTTATTTCCAAAATCTTAAATACTACAAACTCCCTCTATAATGAATGGTTTAGTCACCACTTAAAATAATCTCTGGAAATATTTTAGTATTCTAAGACAAGTTCTAGAAAAATTTAGGTACAATTAGCAATAATACAATGATTAAAATATTTAATAGCCACAGTTAAAGAGCACACAAAGTTTCAGTTTAGAAGGTTTAGAATACAATCATGATAAACACTACATTACTACTACATACTTCTACTATTATTATAGTAGAATAGATGTTAGGCCTTAGCCAACCTTTTCAATTTACACAAATGCTTTTGTTTATAAAAATTATGTATCACTTCTGAAAGGACTCTAGTTGTATCATTAATCAGTGGCATAACTGTGCATGGTATAAATAGTTCAATTTCATTGCAAATACTGTAGAATTATCTGTATGAAATTGAATTTCCTTATTTTCTCAGCATAGGTACAACCTTTGATAATTTCTAAAATCCCTTTCTGAAAATTGAAGGGGAACACCCAGAGAATGGGTGTTTTATTTCCTATGGGACAGCTTTATTTCCTATGGCAAGAATTGCCTTTATACATATAAACTTCTGTCTCATATGCTGATTTTACCCTTATATTAAAAAGTTGCATTCCAAACCACACTGAAATCTGTTAAGAAAGCTATGGAATATTGAATACAGGTGTTCCCATAATTGTGATACATTGTAAAATCCACAGTATTCAAGTTTACACTTTCACATATGTGTTGTGATCATGTTGTCTAGGTGTGAATAAAACACAAACAAAGAGAATTCCCTTTCCATACATTTCTATTAATCTGATTGCTTTGATACAAACAGACTTTTCATTTTCTCTTCAACATCAGAAAGAAAATTCAATACGAATACATATATTTGAATGGACATCATCATCATTGTTTGTGTGTGTGTGAACCCATTTGGCTTACATGATTTGTCTTATTTTTTATTTTAAATTTCTATTCTTTATTTACAGAGCATTAATATTCCACTGAGATTTTTTCCTCTATATCATATTAATACATTACTACAAATTTCATCTTACAGAGAGCCATGTTTATATTCACTAATAGGACATTTAATTTGACATATTTTTACTGAATCAGAACCATCAATTTTCAATTTTGCCTTGACAACCATCTTTCTTGGACTTCAACTTCCAAATTCAATCGTTCAACATTATTTTTCAGAATTTAGTGAATTTAACTCAGCACTTCTGGAAAATATCTGTATTGACTATGGGTATTTTAAAGCATTTCAGACAACTGAAATGTAGCTTGTGATGAGGTTACCGGTGATGAGCTTATCATTTTAGAGATGGTACTGATATATCTAATCATGCTTGCAAGGGAGAAGGCTTGAAAAATATTAAAGAGTATAAGGGTTTTAAGTCCTCTAAAAGTCTTGTATAGGACCTATACATCTTTTACAGCTAGTCGATGATATTTTTATTAAGTAAATTATGATGGCCAAGATTGGGGTAGGGCAGAACATTTGGAATGTATATGTGATTTTTTGTAGTATCTTTTTTTTAAAAGTACAATTGCAACAATAAAAATTAATGCAAACTAAAAAGAATGAAAAGAAAAAATAGGAAAAAATTAAAAAACTATGAAAAAATAAGAATATAATAATACGCACGCAGCGTATTACTATATTCTTATTTTGTCATAGTTTTTCCCCCTACTTTTTCTTTTCATTCTTGTATTTTTTTTAAAGTTTTAAAGTTGCAATTGCAATTTTTTTTTAAAAAGGTACTAGTAAAAAAATTACATACACATCCCAAATGTTCTGTTCTACCCCCATTTGGCCATCATGAGATAGATGATGGATGGATGGATGGATGGATGGCTTTTCCCTTTAACACAAATAAAATTTTATAATAACTGATCACTTTCTCTTAAAATAGAATAAATGATCTCTTCTTCCCATATTCCATCTCTTTATCTATAAACAAATCCTAAAGCTTCTCCATTTCAGTCCTGACGTCAACAAAATCAATGCTGTCAATAAAATCAAAAGGTGCTTTCAACAAAGTATTAATTTTAAGAATATGCACACGTATGTAACCACTTTATTGTACATTTCGTTTCAATTTATTTTTCAACTGAATTATACAGCTTATATGTTACATTAAAAGTGGAAAAATTCTGAAGTCATTATCTTGGCTTTTTTTTCTTGGTTTTTATGTCTCAAAAACCTCACATTTTAATGGTTGTGTAGACTTTTTATATCTATTATAAACCAATAGATATATTCACTACCTTGAAGTTCTTAATAAAAATAATAAAGGTGAGATATAAATTAAATAAATATGTAAATAATTTTCTGCTTTCATTTGATAAGCTTCTAAAGTACATAGTTTTATCGTTGTGGATAAAGATTGTTTAAATGAGGAATCATTGATAGAATTTCATTCCGGTATAGTACAATACCTTTAATGAAGAACATAATTATTATGAATACTTGTATTTTGTTTGATTAATCCCATACAATTATAAATATTTGGTGAACTGTGTAGTTAGAATTTGGAAAGTCTTCCGATAAAGTTCTCTTCCAAATACCATCATTTTTTTTCTCCCCAGGGAGTACATTGATACTTACTAAAGATGATGGAATGAAACACCACTTCAGGCTTCCTTAGTAAAATAAGGCCAGGGTCAACCATAGTTTAAATATTATCTAGTTAATCAACAATCCTGTAGCTGGGATCATACATGTCGCTCTAGGGGCTACCTACACTAAAGTATGACCCTTGTACCTTACATATCAAGATCCAAAAAAACAAAAAACAAAAAAACAAAAACCCAATTTCAAAGCTTGAACAAATGTTGACACTTTCCATTTAAGTACCCAAAAGCATCTTAAGTAGTACTTTAAGTTCTTTCATCAGAAATGTAGATTACGAGAAAGTGTGAAATACTTAAGAGTCTCATGCTGTGATTTGTGGCCGTCTCTTGTACTTTCTTACAGTACCTGAGTCTATTAACTGATACTTTATGACAAAGCTAGTCTCTTAGCATAAGGAATTGGAGCAGTAAATTATTGGGCATAAAGACTCTGCGGTTCTAAAACCCTGAGATGTGTTAGCTAGCAGTATTTTTAAAATGTGCATTTTCACAAATAAAATTATATTTCTTACTTCTGTTTAGAAGATGAATACATATAAAGCTATGTCATTCTATGAGCCAACCACTCCTATCGCAGTAAACTATGGTGTAAATGTAAGCATATTGGAATCTTACAGAATTGTCTAATTTATGTTAGTTATAGAAAAAAGTTATTTTTAAAATAAGGCAAAAATATTTGTTTACTACTTGGAGACTAGACTTGCTTAATATGTCATATTGTGGGATATGGACATTCAAAACTTTACAACTGTTTTGATGACTTGACTGTATGCACTGATGTGACATTGTATAAGAGTACGTAGTTCTATTTCACTTGTTTGTTTAAAAAATTACTAACAGTCCTAACTCCTTGAAAGACATATATATTAAATGTAGATATACATATCTTGTGTATTGGAAGATGTGAATCATTCATAAAACATCCTGGCTGCCAAGCACCCAAACTTTGATCATGTGACCGTGGGAATGGTGCAATGGTTGTAAGTGTGAGGATCAGTTGTAAGTAACTTTTTTCAGTGCCACTGTAACTTCGAACAATCACTAAATAAATAGTTGCAAGTCAAGAACTATCTATAATAGGAAGTATTTTTGACAACACTACAGAGTCAATAATAGAGTCCTCTCAAACAGACTACGCTGTTCCAACTTCAACTCAGAACTCCCTTAGAGTATGTGCTAGACAGGTAGCTAACAGTGGCAGTGGAAATAGGGCTAAAAAAAAGATTGCTATTTCATAGTTGCTAATAGGAAATTGCAACCATAACTACTCTTGTGGGTAATTAATACTTCTCCCTGATATTCTTTTAGTGCATGCTTTTGTGGATTGGAGTATAGTCCTAGCATAAAATAATTATGCAGTGCTGCAATAAGCTATATGAGAGATACACAAAATGTGTTACATGCAGCTCTATCATATAACTAGCTGTCTGAGTTGAACATCATGATTGAATTCAGAGAGCATGCATCACAGTATATGCCTAATGGAAGAAACAAACATTTGTCACTGTGTATGCAAAAATCTATGCTGAATTTTCAGTGTCCTTTATTCTCTTACAATGTGTGAGGAATCTCCATTTTTTTACCTTAAAATTGTGTTTCAGAGATAAAGGTTTTTGATACAGTTGCTTCTTTCTCCTGTGGATTGCGTTCCATAATAACTAAGCAGATTCCACAACAGTTCATTTAAATATTCAGTGGTGAAGAAAACTTGATATTCAAAAGCCAGCATCAGGGCTTCAAACAAGGAAACTTGTTTGAAACATAATATGAGTATGAAGAGACTTATCCTTCTTGGTTTTTTCCATGTCATTTCATTCCAGCTGATCACAAGAAATGGGTCAGGCAGCTAACATCCTTATTGAAACGACTTAAAAAAAAAGGAATGGAACAGCTTTTGTGAGGACAAAGAGAAATGAAATCACTTTCAGTGAAAGAAAGAGGCCTCATTATAGCCACCAACAGCAGTTATTGACAGCTACACTTCCTATTAACAAGGAACATTTAAGAGTTTGGCTGTTGGATCTTTGGACTTGATCTAATTTGCTAGCATTAATTAGTTTCTTTTCAGTGCAGACACTTGGTGCTCACAGCTATAGATTTAGATGACTAATTAGGACACAAAATTGAACAGAATAGGGTAAAGCATTAACCTTCAACCATTACCAGCTGGGGCTCTTATAAAGACTACCAAGTCCAAATGGTTCCTATTCATACAAGGAATACCCTAATGAATATCAATTTAAGCCAGGTTGCTCTATTACAATTGATTCTACCTTAAATTTGATATTACCTTCAATACAGTTTGTAACTGCCTATTCTCCACTGTCATACCTAAAAGTGGCACACATAATGAAGATTTACTTAATTTTTTTTCAACTTTTAATTCTTTGAACGATTGACATTAGTCGTGAGTTTTAGCTAAGATTCAGCGTTTTGTATAATTTGAGGTCAATATGTCATTATTATTTTAATAACTCTAATACAGGTAGTTAAGCCATTGAGTTAAAGCTGCCATTCACTGAGAGGTGTTTAATCCCAATGCATTCCCTGAATATATTTGCATTAATATACAAATGAAGAACTCACATGCAGCCAATTCCTGAGGCTTAAACAGTAGCTTGTTAATTAAGCACATCTTTATCATTAAATATTCTGATGATATGCGAGCAATGTGGTGATGTGTTAACATGGGTATCTAGGTTCAGAGCAGAATATTCTTGAAGGCTATAAAATGATGAAGCTTGATCACATGTTTCTTGGAAAACAGCCTATTGTTTTCAGTGGGATTTTATTGCTTGATGAATATTTATAACATTGATCTTTATCCCTAGAAAGAGAACTGTATGTTCCAAAAGTGTATTAATCAACTGTTTAATTTTCATAACTCTTCCCATTGGTGAGAAGTAGAGTTTTGATAGTAGCATTGATTTTAGCTCACATTTCTCGAATGAAAAGCTTTAGAAAATGGTATTAGAATTCTTATTTTAAACTTTTGTTAATTCATGCCTTTTCTAAATTGATGACATGTTCCCTCTGGAGAGTTCATCAACAGAAGATCTGAAGTTCCCTGGGAAGCTGTTTGTTTTTAATAATGCTGAGCTTGTTCAGGAAGATTGTTTCTTGGATGATAGACATCTTCATTTGTGTCTTTATGGAATGTGGAGAATAGAGATTCTATATCTGATCCAGAAAGAAAAATGTCTCCTCTCTTAGTTATAAGGATGTCCATATCAAAAAGATTGTGGCTAGAAATTCAGGTTTAAAGAGATAAAAGCAAAACTTTTTATGTGGAAAGGCACTCTGCAAAACCTCACTTATGGCTAGCAGTTCAATTTTGGTGAAATTTTGCCACTTAATGTGTTATTGTTTTAGAACTTATGCATTTTTATCTTTGGACTTTTATCCTTTGCACTATGCTGCTGATAATTGTTATACAACTGATATAATTCTGAGTTCTTGTGCTGCTGTTGCCTGTTGGAGATTAAATTTGCAATATTCAAGCAGGCACTTATAATGAAAACATCACAGTTTTGTCCTACCCAATATTATTTTGCTTTATGGCTCAGATACACTGGTGGGATTCAGCCAGTTCTCACCACTTCAGGAGAACCGGTTGTTAAGTTTCTGAGCAGTTTGGAAAACTGATTGTTGGAAGAAATCATTAGGGCAGAGAACCGGTTGTTAAATTACTTGAATTCCACCACTGCTCAGATAGTTCCAGCAATAGGAGAAGCCCAAACTGCAGATAATTAGCTTCATTAAATTACAGGTAATCCTCAAGGTACGACCATAATGAAGCCTGCCCCTTATGATCATAATATTAACTGAATCATGTTAAATGAACGAGTCCCATCCCTCCTCTTTCCAATGCATTTGTTAATCAATGAGCAAATTGTTAAGTGTGAATGGACTTCCTCAGGAATGGCAAAACCATGGAGGGGTTAGAGCAGGAACAAAACCACCTGCGTCCAGCCACTCAAAATCTCCCCCCTCCCCACTGGGATATCTCATATTTGCTTCCCTTCTTTGAGGCCTCCATGGCTGCTTCAGCCTTCTACAAACCAACCACCTATTATAAATCACTCACTCACCTTTTGAAGATCTCCAGAGTTCCAGAACAGGCTGGGCCATGCGGCAGATGATATTTTTTTCAAACAGCTGGGAAAACGGGTTTTTTTTCCCCTTAGATCCAGTGGTGGGATTCAATCAGTTTGTACCACTTCAGCCAAATTGGTTGTTAAATTGCTGGCTGGCCACGCCATGCCCCTCACTCCTTATCTTGCCCCATCCACATTGACTAATGCCTACAGTTATGCCTGTGGCATAGTTGCTGTTACTCTCTGGTTCCCTCGCTTGCCTTGACCACGTCCCCTGCAACCCGGCTGATCTCTGCCTGGTGAATCTTCCTCCCTTAGCTGACTCCCACACAGCGCAGCCCACTTGCCTGCCTTTGCTGTGGCCTACCTGATCTCTGCATGGGCGACTGGGCATGTGGCTGACACTTGGTTTCCAGTGCCAGAGAGGGCAAGGAAGGGAAGCGGCCAGGCTGCCGCTGCCTTTCATTGGGGCATGTGGAGCGAGACGAAGCTCCTCTTGCTGCCTCTTCTCCCTCACCCCTTGCCAGGCATGGCAGGGCTTCCTGACCCTCGCTTTCACTGTAATTTGGGTGTGTGGCAGTTAGGGAAAGTCAGGGAAAGGTGGGGTGGGAGGAAGGGTATTTCAGACTCCCGGGCCTACTGGCTTCTTCTGGCAGCTCTTGTTCTGCATTTTGGTGTCAGCGGTTAAAGACAAGGTTTTTATGGGCAGATGAGTTCGCTGGCACCGATTCCCCCAAGCACTATTTTGCCTACTAGATTTTTCGCCATTGTGTGCAGGGAAACTTTGTAGGACTAAAAAAAAAAGTGCAATCAATCAATTTCAACTTCTCGAAAAAGAAAAAAAATCTTGTGAAGTTGGAATCGATTGAATTTTTTTTTTAGTTCCACAAACTTTTGTCTTCCTGCATACAATAGCAAAAAAAAGTGATGGAGTTGAAAATCAGGTAGGCAAAACAATGATTAGAGGAAGCAAGAACATCTGGCTGCTGGTGGGTGGGGCAAGCAGTGAAATCATGGTGAAAAAAACCAAAGCCGCCCTTTATAGCCAGGACCACCCCCACTAAACAAGCAGCAGCCACAGTGGCTCCGTTGCACCACTCCTCGTCCTGCCAGGAAACACCTCCAGCCATAGGTGGCCTTTTCTCAAATGGGCTGTCTGTGTGTACATGGGGCACTTGGAGAAAGAGAGCAAGAGAGCTCTCCAACCTCTGTTTTTGTGTATGTATATGTGTGGGGGGGAGCGATCTATGCTTCAGCCGAACCACCCAAACATCTGGCAGGGGCGGGGGTGGCTTCTGAGCAGCATGTTCCCCCCTCCCCAATCATCCAGCTTCACCTAACCTACTCCTTGAGTCTCGCCGTTCTTGCCGCCCAAGTCAAGTGACAGCAGGCACTGCAGGACAATAGGGCCTCTCATTTTTCCCACAGTGCGGCGTATACTTGCTACCTCTGCCTGTCTGCTTGCAAGCAACAATTTTCTCTGCTTCTCTCGGGACGCTGGTGCGGATACTATTCATCATTTGTCAGGGCTGAGCAGGGAAGGCCCTGTCACGCCCCACTCCCTCGCTTCCCCAAGCGCAGAGCCGAGGCCATGCGCTTCCTTGCCTGGCTGGCCACTGGCAAAGAGCCGTGCGGCCAACAGCCGCTCAATGTCCCATGCAGCATCACCCAACCGCTGGTGAGTGGCCAATGCAGCTTGGTCTTGGGCTGGCTGGTTGGAGCAGCACTGCAGCCGAGGCGCCTGAAGTGCATCTGAAAGAGAAGGTACCACACAAGAAGATCCTCACACTGAATGAATGAAGGTTGAATGAAGTTTTCAACTGAGCGAGGAAGCACTGCGGAGCCAGGCCCTTTTCACCTGCATCCAGCCCACTGGAATTTGCTGCGCTGGGCCAGGAATGATTCCTGTGGACTCTGCCACTGCTTGAGCTGGGAGAATGACACCGAGAAGAAGAAAAACTGCAAGGTTTTGCGCCAGGTATCTGGCACTGCAGTGGCGGCTTGAATGGCCCGACTAAAGTTGTGCTCACCACGAATCACCTATGTTGACCTTGATGACTTCTGTGAAAGGCTTTTTGATACCCTTCCGCAGCTCCTTTTGATTTCACCCACTTTCAGGACGATGGGCCCCCACACTGCGTACTCCACTGCCTTGATTTGTTGGTTCATAGATTCCAGTGTGGCGCCTTCTCTTTCAGCTGCAGTGCAGGGGCCTTGGCTGCAGCACTGCTTCAACCAGCCAGTTCTGTCCCCACTGGCTGCTGAGTGATACTGCAGGGGGGGGGGAGGAGAATGGCGAGACACAGAGAGTAGGTCAAGTGGAGCTGACTGATTGGGATCATGCTGCTCAGAAGCTGCCCCTGTCACTTCCTCCCCCCGCCACACACAGAGAGATTGGACAGCTGGGAGGGGAGGGTGCCCCTTGATGTGAATGATGGTGAGTTGGTCACACCTACCCAGTCACATGACCCCCTCCCCTCCATGCCTCCCCATCCAGTCAGAGCAGGGAACCGGTTACATTATTTGAATCCCACCACTGCTTAGATCTCATTTTCTTACACACTGTTGTTTTTGCACACAGATGGAATCATCTGTAAGAATGTGACTTCTATCGTGTTCCTGCAGGCCACTTTTGTTTCAGCCTGCACGGTCTAGTTTTGGCTAGAAGAGGAGGCAGGAGTGCAGGTGGTTAGATATCTGGTCAGAATGGCATCAGGAAAATAAAGCTCCTTGCAGTAGCGCGGTGGCAAGGGATGGCCAAGCCCTTCGCAGTGAGTCCAAGTCAGTGCAGTCACTGGGTGTCATGCCTGGGATCCCTGCATCACTCACTTATGCTCGCATCTGATGCCTTGGGTTCTCTGTCTCTGTAGTTGCACAATTGATGAGGTCTGGGCAGATGAAATTGAGAACTTGGTGTTTTGATTTGTCCTGCTGCACTTGCTGTGGGGGAGATAAGGTGGATAGGGAAGTGCGTGCGGGCCAAAGGGATGCTCTGAGGGAGGGGACACTCATGGGGACAAGGACAGCAGTGCAGGTGCCTGCCTTCACTTCCAGGAAGCACAGCCTAGGCTCCAGCACTTAAGGCAGCAGAGGCAAGCATATGTGGGTGGCCTGGGGGTCCTAGGTGTGGTGCTTGCTCTGACCTTGCTCACTGCAAGGGGCTTGGCTGTCCCTCGCAATGGTGTTGCTGTTAGGGGCTTGATTCTCCCACTGCCATCCTGGCAGTTGCCTAACTGCCCAGGGTCGCGCCTCCTTCTTTAGCCAAAACTACAGTCCTCCAAGTGACTAATTTGAATAAATTATCCAGCAGCATGCAGCGAACACAACTGCAGGGCTGCCCAGGCTGGGACCAAAGAAGATCTACAGGATTGTGATAGATCTCGCGTTCTTATAGACAATTCCGTCTGTGCAAAAACAAGTGTGTGTAAGAATACACTCTTTTGAAATAGCTTTGCTAGCGTTTGAGAAAAAGATAGCCGCTTTTCTACTGCATGGCCCAACCTGTTCTGGAGATCTTAAAAAGATAAATAAGAATTGGTGACGGGGTGGGGAGGAACACATGGAACCCGATGGGCTAGGAAAGCAGGCCCTTTGGAGACGCGGCAGGGCGGGGGCGGGGGGAGGAAATAGCGAGGGAGCACGTTGCAATGTCTCTATGGTCGGTTGTAAGGACGAACAACCCTTGTGATTCTGCAACATAATGTAACTTTGGGACCAGGGTTGTAAATAGTTTTGGCAGGGCTGTTGTAACTTTGAAATATCACTAAGTGAACTGTCTACCTGTAGAACGGTCATGGAAATGTTAAGCTGACTTCTTATTTTTTTGATGATGGGGCAGGGGGAATTCATGAACAGGAGGAATGAACCTTTGTCTTAGGTTTATAATATTAATACAGCTGCACTATTGCAGTCTGTAATTAAATATTTAAAGGTTTCCCTTATTTATCATGACTATTCAAGGGGGTGGTATTCATCTCCCATTCTCAGCCGTGGGAGTCTGCACTGTCTGACAGACATTTCTGTCATAATGTGCCCATCATAAAAATACAGAACACAATAACCTTTCCCACTGAAGCAGTACCAGTGGTGGATTGCTACCCGTTTGCCTCAGTTTGGGCAAACTGGTGGCAGCAGTGGTGGGAGGCTCCGCCAACTCACCCAGAGATCATCAAATACGGTCTGCACATGCCCAGAAGCTTCTACGCATGCGCAGACAGGGTGCAAGCGTACGTGTGCGAGCCAACTGGTAGCCAAGGTACTGCCTCACAGTCTATAATACTTATTATTAAATTTTCAAAGAAAAGGGAACTGGTTTAGGATCTAGGATTTCATGATATTTGTAATGGTGATGATGGATCTGTTACAACTATGGACTGTGTTCAAATGTATCAGAGATGGCAGCACTAAATTTTATAATGCCAAGCTAAGTCATGTTTTAATGTATCACCTAGTTATCATGTCTGTGAACAGTGAACAAATATTGGAGAGTTTTGTCTTACCATGATAAAAATATTTCTGCTGTATGAAAACATATTGTATCAATGTTCTCAAGCCTTACCCTACCCAAATTATGGAAATTCTGACGTTGGTATATTTCCAAACTCACAATTATTAGAATATATCAGCTGTTTTTAGTCCTACTGTCTATAGCCTTACATAGTTTTCAGAAAATACTACTGCTGCTGCACATTTAAAAATTTGCCTCCCTTTCCCCTTAGCTCTCACAACTACTGGAAGAGATACAAAACCTGGAATAGTATATATATCAAGCACATTCTTTACCATTGAATTGCATTCATTTTTCTTTGCAAGCAAAATGTCAATGAGTTTTTGTAATAACTCTAAATTTGTCCAAAAAGAATTTGGTTTTTAGAAATGATATTCATTGATTTTTGTACTTTTTGTACATCCATGCATAGCATTTGTTTATTTATTTACACTATCTATTTGTTGTTGTTATTTTGCTTGTTTGAGGACTTGGTTTTGTCTCTGAGCAATTAATATTGCACATGTAACTGAAAATAGAAATATCGGCAAATACTGTGGTATATGCCACTTCACTGTTTTAAAAATTATGTAGCAGGGGTATGTTTTCATGATAGTGGCAGGAAGTAAACATACCAGTAATTGTTTGCAAAGAAATAAAAATCAGAAAATGAGGGAATTTGCTATAAATCAGATACTATGAAAACAATTATTAGTGCTTTATTGCATTCTAAATCATTAGGTTCCTATTTTCATGTTGTAGACTAGGTTAATTTGGTTAATACTTGGATAATACATTTTACTAAGAATCTAAGTATATTCTTTATATTGATGTGTATGAAATATTTATATGGAATGCAAGTTGTTAAACATTGTCCTTAGGTTACTTTTGTAGTAGAAATGGGTTATATTTTTTTTACTACAATTGTCTTCTTATATCTTTCCTGAAAAATGTTTATTTGAGAGATGAAGAATAGCTTTTTTAGTAATTTAAAAGAGCTGTCTGCTGACTGCACATTTTAAAAACACTGTATCAACTATCATCCAAATTTGTTTTTGAACCACACCTTTAACTTACCAAAAGCTCAAAATGATACACAATAGATAGAATACCATAAAAAAGAATAACATGCATATTTTGACATGACATAATTCAGTCAGCCTTGATCAAAATTTGGTTAAATAGTATAATTCAACTATTCAACTATCAACTAAAAGCACATAAAAAGGCAATCAAACTAAATTTGAATAATTCTGAAAAGGGAATTCCTCAATCAGGACACAGAGAGGGATTTGTTTCAAGTCTCCAATCTCACCTTCCTAAGAAATGGAATAATAATAAAATGTTTCTTGAGTAGCTTTCAAGCAAAAATCAGTATATGTCATGAAGCAGCGGTTTTTTCAGTAGCCACAATAATTTTCCTGTTTTAATTTTTGTAAGCGAAATGCAGATATTTGGTGTATTTGTCAAATTCTGATTCTTTATTGTCACTTGTGCTATGCTATTTTAAAATGGCTTCTATATTCCTTATTTGCTTGCTAACCTGAACAAGGTTAACAGAATGAGGTGTAACATGCCAATTATTTTGATCTATCTCAGATAAAACAACATATTTTAAAATAGAACACATAGAATTTGGTTGTATAGAATATTCATGTATTGATACACAAATTAACACAAGTTTACAATATTACTAAACCTCAACATATTTAAGTTATTTTTAGATTTTCAGATGTATTAATCCAGTAATAGTATTATATATAAACTGGCAACAATAAATTGTCTGCAAACTATCATACATTGGTACTTATATTTATACATAACTAGTTTAGCTGTATACGAAGCAAGCAATTTAGCAATATAAACTCCTGAACAAATTTTATATGGTCCAAAGGAAAAGAGTAAATTCTCCCTTAAGACAAGCTCAGTGACAGGTGAGTGCATAGAATTGACTTTTGCTTTTCTTGCCAACAATATGGAAATGGTTTGTCTTTTTCTTTTTCCAGGGTGCTTTTCTATCTTTCACCAATAGTCCTAAGATTTTCTGAAGTCTTATTATCCAAAGGTAATTGATAGGGATTAGCCAAAGATTCCCTCCCTCTGTCTCAAATATATATGCATAAAAAATTCTGCATAATGCCGACTTCCATTGTCCACTTGATTAATAACTCTAATTGAAAACAAACCTGAAGGTTGTTTTTGAATAAATGTGTGGATGTGATACACTTACATATTTGTACATAACTGCCTAGAAATTGCACTTCAGAAAAACAATGGGTAAAATGAAAAATCCTGTGGCAATTGAATTAGTAGCAGTTAGTTAAAATGACTTCTCAGAAAAGGAGGCACTCCATTTATAGACTTAATTCATCCTCTTTCTGCATTTGCTGCACAAATAACTCTCAGACCTCATTTTCTCGGAAACACAAAACCACACGCACACATACACACATGCTTCCAGTAGATATAACAAAAGAAAAGAATGAGCAGAATAGTGAGAGGGAAGGGAGGAGAGGTAAGTGCAGAGAGGAAGAAAGGAAGGGAACAGAAATGGAGGAACAAAAGTGAAGATGAGGAGAAAGAATAATTAGAGGAGAAAGGGAAAAAGGAAAGTATTTGCCTTCCATATGTAAAGGAGAACTGTCTGTAGTGAGCCGGGAGATGGGCAGAAGCCGTTGCCATTTCTTTTGCCTTCTTTCAAAGAAGAACTCCAGAAAAATGAAGTCCATTTGGATTAAAAGAAGCTCACTATATGGATTCCATCTGCATTCTTCTGATTGACTGACAATGAAGCAAAATCAGCTTCTTTTATAAGGTATACTGTGTATGCAACCAGAATATAGGAATAGTTGCTGCTATGGTATTTTTTTATATATTTTTTGCAAGTCTTCCTGCTTGTAATATCTTGAGCTCTCTCCTTTATAAGTATGGAGCTGTTCAGCCCTAGCAGTAATGAATAGGAAGAAAAAGAGGGCAGGCAAAGTGGTTATTTAATCATTCCTCATTGGGGTTGTGAGAAGAAAACAAGGCTGAACTTGTCTGAAAGCAGAATGGTAACCAACAGGTAGTTGTTACCTTCTTCACTGAATAGTCAACAAACCCCTTACCTTTTCCATTACAATATGCTACATCTCGTTTTGCTGCCTAATTACCTGGAATAGTCTATTAAAGCATGAAATTCCCCTCCCCCTCCAAAATTTAAGATGCTCTCAATATGAACTTCATATATACATTCAAATATAGATTGCTGCATAGTCCCAATAAAGACCATCAAAAAGTTCTTTCAGTGCCCTAGCTTGCAATTTATCTGGTCCTGGAGTTTTAATTAATTCAAAATAAATAGGCATTTCATAAGCAGGTTTCTATTAATCCGAAACTTTAATCCTGCCATTTAATCTTGCTCCTCACTATTTCCTGGTAGGATGTGCATTGTATTCTTAGGCAATATGCTTGACCACATTCTACCGGATAAAGAATTTTCAGCATCTAAGTAACTAGTCATTTGTATTCAATAGGATATCCTTTAGGTATGTTGATTTATATGATCTAAAATATACGTGAAAATTAATTCTTATATAGCCAAAAATAAACATCCTGGTACAATATCGAGCCATTACATGGACAAAAAATAGGTGAAAATTATATCTCACACACACACCAAATTATTTGTTATGCAGAATGAGCAGGAAAAAATGATGTAATAAAATTAAAATTGTAATATTTAATAGCTTTTAAAATTTACTACTTAATACTTATTGAAGTACTAAAGTTCTAATCTAGCTATCAAGTTCCTTAATTCTTGTTTACTTGCCTCATTGTTTCGAGTCTAGTCTGATACAAAAATGTGACAGCACTTGTATTAAATTAAATAGGTTCCAAAAATCTATTTCTGCCTAGAATGAAAAATTGAGTGATGTAGGAAATGACGGATACGGGTGAACATAATCATTAAACCTGAATAATTTCCTCTGCTGTTTTTACAGCTAGAGAAAAACAGATAGAAGTTTAATGAGAACTTTTCTTGTTACAGATTTTTTTGCTTTCTTACTATGCCAAAAGAACATGCACAATTCTTCCCAAAATATAGATACTTTCTTCCCAAACCATGCTCATGGTAAAATTGAACAAATGTATTCCCATTGTGTTGATGAAATACTGCCATTACTTTAAAAAATACAAATTCAGTAATAAGTTATCCAATTTCAATTAATTGTGAACTGCCGAGAGTTGCTTAAGGTAGGTTGGAGGGTTGGAAGGACTATTTATTTTTTATTAATACTTAAAAGTTAAGATATTAAATTATAATTATATAAATTATAATTAAATTATAATATTTTTTAAAATATGGTGATGGATTTTGTATTCCACATAATCTCTGAAGATGTTGTTCAGCTTCATATGCTATGATCAACACACACTTGTTTTGCTCTTTCAAGTCAATCTTAGTTTTGGAGATGTGTCCTGGATAGACATTCAAAAATATATATTATCCCAGTTATTTGATAGAATTGGCCTGATAGAATTATATATAATCTACAGAAACACACTTTTTTTCCACAATCTGAACTATTTCAATAGCATAAATAAAAATCCAGCATGTCCCCAATCCACTCTCAGTTTGCAGACCAATATGAGTTAGATTGGGACTTAGTATCACTGATTTCTGTTGGCAGCATGGAAGCTTCCGGCCTAATATGGCTTCCTTATTAGGCCGGAAGCTTCCATGCTTCCAGCAGTCTTTTCCTACTGATAAGGTATTGGGACTTAACTTGGATATCCACATAAATTTTAGGAGATTGAACAAACTACAGATTATATGACACAGAATAGGACATTTTAGTGACTACCATTTTCCAGATTTCTTGAAACATGAGTAAATATTGGAATAATTTTATATGTTTTATATTAAACATATGTGGTGGACACTCTGGAAAATTTACATGTACAGTCAATCAAAAGGTACATTTCATACTTTCTTTGTGAATTTAAATTACATTCTTGTCTTTTGGATGATTCTTGATCTGAGTTCAAAAACTTGTGAAAGAATGATATTATCTTTTTTCCTTAAATTCCCAAAATTCCTATTAAGCTTAGGCCTGCTGTCTATTTCAACTAAGTGACAAGATTTAACAGATTAACAGAGTTGGAAGGGACCTTGCAGGTCATCGAGTCCAACCCCCTGCCCAAGCAGGAGATCCTACATCTGCCTCTACCTAGGATCGAACTCACATCCTCCTGATTGTGAGGCAAGAGCTCCAGCTCTAGGTGAATGGAATGCCTTTCATCTGTGTATATAAGCAGAAAATATATGCTCATGAAAAAAAAATGGGAATCATTGTAGAATTCTTTGCTCAGTCCAAAATGATTGTTTGGGCAAAACTTTGAAGCACAAAAACATCTTAAAAGCAGATGCAAAATTTAATCTCCTTTATCTCCATCTTGTGGTGAAAAGAAGTAAATTTCCCACCAAGCATCATTTTGTTTAACCTGATATACTAACACTTTAATTTTCTGAAGACTGGATTTTATTTTATTCTGTTATATTTTGTGCTAATTGGGCAGCAGCACGAGCAATTCCTATATCTTACTGCAATGAACTGTCTGCATTTTAGTCTCTATACATCTGTAATTGTCTAGTTACTTTTTTCTAAAGGAAGCTGTTTTTCTTAAAGGATATGAGAAAATTTAGATTGAGGCTATATTATTATGTTGGAGTTCGACATAGGTTAATTTAGCAATAAGGTGCTGATAGGTGAAATATGAAGATTTTTTTTTGCATGTTACACAGTTCATCCCCTTTCCAAGTCTAGTGCTCTAATGCTTAATGTAGATAATTTTTTTTATACAGAGGCAGGAAACAAAATTGAAATGTATCTTTTTTTCTCCAGAGATAATTGTTCTTTTGAGAAAAAAAAAGACTGAATAGTTAAAAAGTCTATATTTGCCACATAACTTAAATTTGGCCTTCTTTTTTGTTATGGGTGATGGGATATCAGGAAATAGAGTCTGTAATATGATGTATTTGAGAGCAATTACCCCAATGGGTCTGTTTAACCTACTAAAAAGGGGGATATGAAGGGAATGTATATACTGTGTATCATCTGGAAATTGTCAGAAAAGCAGATGAAGTAAACTAGGAATATTTCCAAGACAAGCTATAGTGAGTTTTCAGCTGACTGAATTTTCAGCTCAAAATGAAATGAAATGAAATTCTTGGATTCATATCACCCAATATTTTATATCATACTTGCCACCTTGTGGTAGAGCATTGAGGTGCCAAACCCTTTATATTTTTAAAATATAGCTGGGTATAATTTGTGAGAGATTTTTTGAAAACAGGTGCAATTGTTTGAATTCTCAGAAAAATCTTCAAAATTTACTTTGATAAAATTTACTTTGATAAAGTAAGATCCTGGCCAAAGGGAGTCAAGAAAAACAGTTGTCCATGTTCATAACACAGTAGTGCTGTTAGGACCAGACTTGCATTCTCCTCTTTTGTCAGAGAAGGCTATGAAAAAACAACCATGATCTGGATGATTGAGAAGCTTCATAAACATTTACATTATTTTTCCCTTCTATCTGCAATCACAGCAAATCTATCTGGAGAAAGGACTTTGTTCTAGTGGTTCAAAATGACCCAGGAAGGAATACCTTGTGTCCTAGGAAGGACATTCGCATATACAAGGACATTGAGGGAGCATCCTCTCTGAGCTCCAAATTAAATTATGAAAGATCTACAATAATGACTCGATTAAAATATCGATGAGCTCAAAAAGAAAAGAAAATGCCACTGCTTGCTAGTAATCTTGTAACATTTTGTATAGGTACAAAAGAACCTACTGTTTTTCTTCTCATTGTGTTGTTTGAATATACAAAAGATTTCACATATACATTTTAATTGATTCTGGAATCCGGTGGATGGTCTATCACAGTGATGACTAACCTTTTTGCCATTGCGTGCCAAAAGCGGGGGGAACGCAGGGGGGTCATGCACGCACCTGCCCACACCCATAATTCTATGTGCCCCACTCCCCACACATGTGCGCACGACCCCCCCAAGTGACACCCGATTTTGGCATGGTGGGCCCAGTAGACCCATTTTTTACTCTCCCTAGGCTCCAGAGCCTTTCTAGGAGTCTGGGGAGGATGAAAATGGCCTTCCCCACCCCTCCCCAGAAGCCCTCCAGAGGCTGGAAATATTCCGTTTGTGAACTTCCAGTGGGATGGAAGGCCCATTTGTAGCTCTCTGCAGAAGTCGGCAAATGGGCCATTTCTGGCCTCAGGAGGGCCTCCAGGGTGGTGAGGAAGACTGTTTCCGCCCTCCCCAGACTCCTAGTAAGGCTCTGGAGCCTGGGGAGAACGAAAAACAGGCCTTCCCCACCCCCCTGGAGGCTCTCTGAAGGCCAGAAACAGCCTGTTTCCCGACTTTCAGTGGGCCCAGAAGGCCCAAAAATCAGCTGGCAGGCATGTGCATGCGTGCTGGAGCTGAGCTCACATGCCCACCGATATGGCTGTAGGTTCGCCATCATGGGTCTATGAGGTGTATAGTTGCTGTTACTGCAGTTTTACATATTGTGTGTTTTGTTATATACTGCTATCATTTGTTGTTGTTTTAACTACTTAGTTCATTATTATTATTATTATTATTATTTATTGGATTTCTATACCGCCCTTCTCCCAAAGGACTCAGGGCGGTGAACAGATTAAGATACATGTAAATATATTTCATAAACAGTAAATAATAAATTAAGTCAACTTGGTGTATCTACTAAGACCTTGGCATAGAATTTTGATGTTTATGCTAGCTCTGCTTGTTGAAATAGAAAGGTCTTCAGGGCACGTCGGAAAGTGCGAAGATCTGGGATTATTCGTATTCCAGGTGGTATTTTGTTCCAAAGCGTAGGTGCCCCCACAGAGAAGGCCCTCTCCCTTGGAACCACCAGACGACATTGTTTTAATGATGGTACCATGAGTAGGCCTACTCTGTGAGAGCGCATTGGTTGGTGGGAGGTTATCGGTTGCAGCAGGTGGTCTCGTAAGTACTCAGGTCCTAAGCCATGGAGCACTTTAAAGGTAAGAACCAATTAGTTCATGCCACCCTGTTAGGTACAGCTTCTTTAAAGTGTTGGATGTTCAGTTTTGATGTCAAGCAAGCACATTCTTTGCTTGTCCCTTTTTTCCCCCACTAACCATTCCTAACATCATTGCCTTCTGCAATGAATTTGCAACTGCTATCACTACTTAACTGAATATGTAAGACATTAAAGTTTTTATCTTGCAAAAAAAGTGATCTACAGTCCATCTTCTCTCTTACAACTATTGCAGCAATCATAAGTCATGTAATTAGAATTCTGGTGCTTGCAACAGGCATGTAGTTATGATTGTAGCAATATCCCAGGGTCCTATAATCGCCATTTGAAACCTTCCTCGCTGGCTTCCAACCTGAAAAGTCAATGGGAAAAGCTGGATTTACTTAACAACCATATGGTTCACTTAATAACTGCAAAGATTCACTTAACACCTGTGGCAAAAAGGGTTATAAAATCAGGTGGGACTATTTTAAAAACCACCTTGCTTACTAATGGTAATTGTGGTCCCAATTGTGGTCATAAGTGAGGACTGCCTGAAATTGCAAGTCACTTGGTGTTTCAAAGACACAACTTTTGACATGATGTATTTTCCCCCCCCTCCTTATCAGACCACTTTAGCTCCAGTGAGATAACTGAATTATATATCCTTAAATCAGTTGGGACAACCTGCAACAGTTTTCTCATTGTGTGGTTTGAACTTACTTTTATCTGATGCTGTAGTATATTGCTATCACAAGACATCTCCCCTCTAGTAAGATTTTAATCTGTCTCCTATCCTCTTAAAACATTCGATACTTTGTCAACATGTTTTTCCAAACTTTGAATGGGTATGTTAAGATAAATGTATTCAATTTGCTATAGAAGTCTTACTAAGAAAGCTTCATTATTTAGTACACAATTATTAGCACAGACTAGATCATATGATTGTGAATGCAAATGCATGATCAGATATATGAAAAATTAAGTATATTTTTAGAGAATAAGACTTTATGCCATATCAGTGTTTTGCTGGCTTCATAATTACTTCTATCTATTTGCCATATTTAGATTGATCTTGCTTTACTATATATTCCTGATAAAATTAGAATAATTCCTTAATCAGCTCTGTTATGCATGCCATAGTGGGTCAGGATAGGAAAGCCATTCCTGGCACACTGATGATGTGTATATTTTATTTGTTGCTATAATTTAAAAGTAAAATAAGAAATATTGATTTCTACTTGACTGGAGACCTGATTTAGTTTGAATATCAGTCTGATCTTAATCAGGTGAAATTAATTGAGTTGGAGGTATTAGATATTCAGTGATGTTAACTGAACCATGATCTATCTACAGAGAAGCTGCCTTTTGTACTGTGTCAGAAATAACAAATAGCTTATGCACTAAAATGTGGAAGTCTTTTCATGTTTGCTGTACTTTCAATTTGCATCATTACATATATCCATAAACATATTATTTTTAAATATATAATACTCAAAACAACATAATAATTACAATGTACTAAAACATATTTTTTAAAATGAGTATGTTTATTGGTTTTTTAAATAATTCAGCATCTTCTAGATGTCTTTCCAATCAGATGATTCAAATAACCAACATATTGCACAATACCTAAATATTTTTCAGTGCCTGTGACTCTATTGAATGGTAGCTTTAAAAAATGTGTATATATGTGACGGAGAAAAAAAGAGAGATATACCTGTAGTAGTTAAGTTGCTGGGCTGGAAATAGGAGATCTAGTTTCTACTACTCTTAAAGCACAGAAACTGGCTAAGTGACTTTGGTCAGCCCTACATTTTCAGCCCTAGAATGGGAAGTCAAGAAGTATCAATCTGCCAAACCATATTGGATCTATGTGGTATATTACAATCCATAACCTTCAGTGATGAGACTTTCATCCTGCAATGGATTAATTCAGGCTGGTAATATTATTTACACACACACACACACACACACACACCATATCGCGGTGGGAGAATATAACTTTAAGCTTGTTCTGGTTCATGGTAGATGTTTTCCTATTTTAAGAGTGTGATAGCAATATCATAAGTGTTGAAGAAAATATAAATGGTGAGATAACACCTCCATAGGACCAGTTCTTAAGTAGTAAAATTGTAAACCCTTTATATAAACTGCAGAGCACCTTCTAAGATTATTATCAGTGATGCTTTGATTATAGGTAATGGTTGGATTTTATTTAATGTATAAGAATACATATCTACAATGATATTCTGGAGTGTGTCACATGTTCAACATTTAGTTTTAATGTACATCTTATTTTGATCTTTGATAAGCTTGAAATGTAAAAATAGATATTGAAAAATGAATCCCTTCGTGGAATTAATTTTAACTGAATTGATTGTTGAATGATAAATTGTAAGACATAATTAAAACTATAATGTCAATTTGTGTCATGCCATAGAATGAATGAAAAGGATTTTTGGGCAATAGATTGCTATCTGGAATAAAAAGTTAAATGATCTAAAAGTATTTATTTATTTTATTTATTGTCATATTTATATGCCGCCCTTCTCCCGAAGGACTCGGGGTGGCTCACAAAATAAGCAATCCAACAATAAATAGGATTAAAATGGTACAATCCAATTTAAATCCCCAAATCTCCAGATTAAAATACACTGCAGATCAGGGAATTTGCTGAAAAAGCCATGTCATTAGGTCGGCGCGGGAGGTCGGGGGCCATCCTGAGCCCAGTGGATAAACCATTCCAGAGGGTTGGTGCAGCCACAGAGAACGCCCTCTTCCTGGGTGTCACCAGGCGACACTGTCTGGCCGAAGGGACCCAGAGGAGGGCAGTTCTATGTGAGCACACTGGGCGGTGGGAGGCCGGTAGGAGATGGTCCTGCAAGTACCCCGGGCCCATGCCATGAAGGGCTTTATAGATGAGCACCAGCATCTTGAAGCGGATCCGGAGGACCACCGGCAACCAGTGCAGCTCGCGCAACAATGGTGTTATATGGGAGTAATGGGAAGCACCCTAACTACCCACATGGCCACATTCTGGACCAGTTGGAGCCTCCGGGTGCACCCCAAGGGCAGCCCCATGTAGAGGTCATTGCAGTAATCCAGCCGAGAAATAATGAGAGCATGAGTGATAGTACAAAGAGCATCCCTGTCTAGGAAAGGGTGCAACTGGCACACCAGGCGAATCTATGCAAAAGCCCCCCTTGTCACGGCCGTCAGATGGTCCACCAAGAACAGCCATGAATCAAGGAGGACGCCAAGGTTATGAACCCTTTCCAAGGGAGCCAGGCACTCCTCTCCCATCAGAAGCAATGGGGAAGCTAGATCATGGGATGCCGGCATCCACAGCCACTCTGTCTTGGAGGGGTTGAGTCTGAACCTGTTCCTACCCATCCAGACCCGCACTGCCTCTAGGCACTTAGACATCATAGAAAGGTCATCCCTGGGTTGATCCTGGGTGGAGATGTAAAGTTGGGTATCATCAGTGTACTGATGATATCTCACCCCGAAACTACGAATGATCTCACCCAGTGGCTTCATGTAGATGTTAAAGAGCAAGGAGGAGAGAACCGATCCCTGCGGCACCCCACAAGTGAGGGGCCTCAGGGAGGATCTCTGACCCCCTGCTGAAACAAACCGTGAAGGGCCTGAGAGGTAGGAGGAGAACCACTGTAAAACAGTGCCCCCCACCCCTAACCCCCGGAGTCGTTGCAGTAAGATACCATGGTCAATGGTATCAAAGCTACTGTCATGGTCTAATCCAGAAAAGTAAGTTTGGATCTGATTGTGTGAGCTTATTTGAATTATATATACAGATAGTCCTCAGTTTATATACATTTGTTCAGTGAACATTCGAAGTTGCAGGAATTTTGGCCATTGCAGCACTCCCTTGGTCAAATGACTGTGATCTAGATGCTTGAGTGCCTGGATCACAATTATGTCACAATAAGTGGTAGATATGTGATCACCATGTGTCATCCTGCCAGCTTCCTGCAAGCAGAGTCAAAGGAGAAACTGCCAGGGAAGGTTGCAAGTCACTCCAGTAAGTTGTTGTTGTTGTTGTTATTGTTGTTGTTGTTGTTATTATTATTATTATTATTATTATTATTTATTAGATTTATATACCGCCCTTCTCCTTACGGACTCAGGGCGGTACACAGCCAATTTAAAAAACAAATACACAAAAGTTAAAAATTTCGTAAAAGAACAAATATAAATAGCCGTAAATTAAAACTAGTTCAATTAAAAATAATAAAAACTCTAAAAGTGATAAAATATTTACAGGAATCAGGCTAAGCCGGCAAGCTGAAAAAGATGAGTTTTTAAAGTCCGCCGGAAAGTCAGGAGGTCAGAAATTGTTCTTAACTCTGGAGGCAGATCATTCCAGAGGGTAGGTGCTGCCACAGAGAAGGCTCTCCCCCTGGGGGTCACCAGCCGGCATTGTCTGGCTGACGGCACCCTGAGGAGGCCCTCTCTGTGGGAGCGAAACAGCCGGTGGGAGGCAATTGGTGGCAGAAGGCGGTCCCGTAAGTACCCTGGCCCTAAGCCATGGAGCGCTTTAAAGGTGATAACCAACACCCAACCAGCCCCGTCGCTCCCATAATCCCCCGCGCAGCCGCATTCTGCACCAGTTGGAGCCTCCGGGTGCACCCCAAGGGGAGCCCCATGTAGAGAGCATTGCAGTAGTCCAGGCGGGAAGTGACGAGAGCCTGAGTGACTGTGCGTAGGGAGTCCCGATCTAGAAAGGGCCGCAACTGGCGTATCAGGCAAACCTGATAGAAAGCCCCCCTGGCCACGGCTGTCATGTGATCCTCTAAAGACAGCCGTGAATCCAGGAGGACGCCCAAGTTGCGAACCCTTTCCGTGGGGGCCAATGATTCACCCCCAATAACCAGCGATGGGAGTCAGCTGGCTATATCGGGACGCCGGCAGCCACAGCCACTCGGTCTTGGAGGGATTGAGTCGAAGCCTGTTTCTCCCATCCAGACCCGCACGGCTTCAAGGCACTGGGACATCACTTCCACGGCATCGTTGGGATGGTCTGGGGTGGAAATGTACAGCTGAGTATCATCAGCGTACTGATGGAACTCCACCCCAAGACCACGGATGATCTCACCCGGCGGCTTTACATAAATGTTGAACAGGAGGGGCGAGAGGACCGACCCTTGTGGCACCCCACATATCAGGCGCCTCGGGGTCGACCGCTGCCCCCCTGTCAACACAGATTGCGACCGGTCGGAGAGGTAGGAGGAGAACCACCGCAGAACGGTGCCCCCCACCCCCAGTCCCTCCAACCGGCGCAACATGATACCATGGTCGATGGTATCAAAAGCCTCTGAGAGGTCTAACAGCACCAGGATAGAGGAGTACCCCCTACCCCGGGCCCTCCAGAGATCATCCACCAACACGACCAATGCCGTTTCGGTGCTGTATCCAGACCTGAAGCCGGACTGGAGCGGGTCTAAATAGACAGCTTCATCCAGGTATCGGGGGAGCTGCCGCGCAACCACACTCTCAACAACCTTCGCTAAAAAGGGAAGGTTGGAGACGGGACGGTAATTAGCCAAAACAGCTGGGTCCAGGGAGGCTTCTTGAGGAGGGGCCTCACCACCGCCTTCTTCAAGGCGGTCGGTAGGGCACCCTCACTCAAAGAAGCGTTTATAATCTCCTGGAGCCAGCCTCGTGTAACCTCCCGGGAGGCCAGCACCAACCAGGAGGGACACGGGTCCAATAAACATGTGGTTGCGTTCAGCCTTCCCAGAATCCTGTCCATGTCCTCGGGAGCTACAGGATCGAACTCAGCCCAGATAACTCTCTCAAGACCTGCCTCAGTCCCCCCGCCCCATCACTTTTTTCCCTCAAGGAGTCCAGGAATCTCATACTTCACAATACCACCTTCAGCAGCCTCCTGCCTTTGTGCAGCCTTGGCTTCCCCTTCTAACATGCAGCCTTCACTAGCCCTCCCCAGATCTCAAACAAGCCGTGTGCAGTACCCATCAACACACCCATGTTATGTAGCTTCTACCTATGACCCCTTGCTTGGGACTCCTATCTCTTTCCATTTATTGACCCACACAATCCTGAGTTTGCAACAGCAACTGGGACCAGAATTGCGTGGGTGTGTGATTTAGACATGTGGTATTGCATTTTACAATTACATTCTTTATAACAGTCCAAGTCTCAATAGCTATTGTAACTCAAGAATTACCTTATTAAAAACTGGGGCAGCATAAGGCAACTAAGTGTTTATGCTATTATATGGAGTGAATGTTGAAATATGACCTGCGGACTTTTTTAGAAACTAATATTGGCATAAGAGAGAGAGAAATTGTAATTTGAAAATACAAGAGATTTAATATTTTATATCTAAGTTACCAATGTGCAACGGCTAATTGAGAAATATCTAGAATAGAAATGCTTTCCTTAAATATATAGTAAAATATTAGAGCTTTTTAATTTGTTGAATATTGAAAAGTATTTTTTAAAATATATGAACAGCATATGGATAGACGGATGTCACAGAGTTAGGATGGATGGATGGAGTCAGTCAGTCAGTCATTCAGTCAGTCAGTCAGTCAGTCAGTCAGTCAGTCAGTCAATCAGTCTGTCTGTCTGTCTGTCTGTCTGTCCAGGTAGGTAGGTAGGTAGGATGGATGGATGGATGATAGACATGGTAGATAGATGTAATACATTAAATAAATGTAGGTAATCCCTATTTAGGGACAGACTCATTTAACAACTGTTCAAAGTTACTATACAACAGTGATGAAAAAGTAACTTTATGACCAACCCTCAGATTTACAATATTTGCAGATCAGAAAAGCAAAAGAAAGCTGAAGTAAAAGTGGAAGCAGAGTCATAATTTCACTGAGCATCTGCTTCATTTAATGACTTGGTTGTCAGTCTCAATTGTAATCACTAAATGAGGACTACTTGTAATATCAAGAAACTGTTAATGCAGTTCACAGTATTATAAATTAAAGCCAAATATGTTTACTGACTGATCCAATTTGAAAGAAATATATTAATTTAAAGAATGCAATCTGAATGTCTTAGAATTTTCATGTGTTTTTTTCTTTATTCCCATTACTATTATTATCATTATTAGTACTATACTTATGAATGTACTTTTGTAGTGAGAAATGTAATTGCTTTTAAAAGAAAAATAGCCTCAGACTTTTGAACGGTGACTTAAAGCTATATAGCAATGTAGCCCCATACATTGCTATATAGCTTTTCATATTTGCATACAGTAATTCTTAACCATAGTAAATTGATTTTATTATTTTTTGCTACAAGTCAAGTGATTATTAATTTTTAAGCAGGCTCAAATAAATCAACAATGGATTTTTGGATGGCTTGTTTTTCCTTCTCTTTGAGTATGAGACTGGAAGTTCCTCACTTAACATTCCGATCATTCAGTCTGATTGTTAGATGTCTACTGCCTTGCAATTATTACTTTAATTTTTACATTATGGATAACACTGTGAAAATATTAAACATATTATTTTTGTGTAGGCTAAAGCTTGCTTTTATTAGTACAGCTAGTTTGTTACCATCCTCAGGGTAACATCTAAATATAGAAATAAGTTCAAAAGGAAACCAGAGGGGAAAAAGAATCTGTTTTCTGCAAGTTAGGTTTTGTGAGAATTGAGTCTTTTTTAATAAGATTGGGCAGAGATCCAGATTCAAATGATGACATGTGATTTGGACATAGTACTTGTTGGGAACACCTTGAAGCAGCTATATCTTTTTCTGGGCTTGCACAGCTGCCACAAGTACTGAGAAAGGAAGTGCTTGCCTTCAGGGTTCTTCACAGGTGCTGCATGCACACCCAAGCATGTGTCAACTCACATTTTGCCCTTCAAATCCATATGTCAGCATTTCCCTTTTTAAAAATTAATCGAGAAGCTGTTCTGAATGTTCTGGGGGCAGATATCCAGGGTGGGGAAAGAAGATTTCTTGAATAATCAAAACTGTTTAATAAAAATGAGGACTGCCATGTTTTTCAAATTCCTTGACAGCTTCTAGTAAACATTTGAAAATGAATGGTCTGAATTACAGTCTCCTAGCAGAGAGAGCGATACAAAGATTGAGGTTACAGAAGCCCAGAGTAATTATATGGTGTTAAATATCCCTTGGTGGGATTCTAATATTGTTGAGCCTGCTTCCCTTCTTTTCATTTTTATTTAGCATTAACAACATAAAACTTCGTAGCTGGAAGCATTTTTATCACATTGTGATCATTCTTCCTGTGGCCCATCCATCGCAATCTGCACTGGATCTTTTTGGGGCTATGCTCCCTCTGCAGTCAGTTCAGTCTTTGTTCACTAAGCTATCACAGGTTTAACCAGCTGAAGCTGGTGACTTAACAAGTGAGAGAGACCTCCCATTGTCTCAGGCTCTTATTTTATTTTGCTTGGATGTGCACACATGTGTTTTTGCTTCACAGCTTTCAGGATGAATGATTACAAAAGGAAGAAAAACTGTTATCAGGGCTATTGCGCTACTTAAGTACCAATGGGAAGCAGAAATCCAATTGCTCTCTGGACCAAATGTTAAGCTTGAGAATGCCAGCATTTTTTTCCTGATAATTATAGGCAGCATGTTCATTTGAAATGATGAAAACATCTGCGTTTGTGATCCACTAAAAAACTGTATGTTCTTTTTTGCCCAGAATGTGCTTGGATAGCTCCAAACCAATTGGGCTATATATTTTTAAGAGGTTATAGAAGATGGGATATGCCTGGCTTTAAAACTATTAGATACCATGTGTCCAAGGTGTAGCTCATCAAAATAGATTTTAATATCATAGATTTTTTAACAAAATGTAAATTTGTAGTTCCGTCTTTTGTACATAAAATAAGATTGTTGTTGGAGAATATTATTAATCATTAATAATTGATGTATTAATGGAATTTGAATATATATTTAAAGAGATTAAAGCAGCCATATCTGTTAAAACCACATGGTTGGGAGAGGTGATTATGTTTGTGTACATGTAAGTGAGGTTTTTGAGCTTGGTTGTTTATATTTTAGTGCTTTGCCCTGTCAGTGTTGATGGGAGTGTTCTTGTCTTCCGTTTTACCCCACAACAACCACCCCACAAGTTAATTTGGGCTACACGATTGTATTTACTTTGTGGTTCCCTATGAGTCTCCATAGCTGGGTGTAAATTAGAACTAGGGTCATCCTGATATAATTTCAGCATTGTTGAATTCTAAATCCCATTAGTTTCACCAACCATAAACAAGGAAGGCAGTTCTAGTAATATTATGAGGTATTATTATGATTTTGTAAGAATAAAGGGGGTTGTTCCTTAAAATGTGTGCAGTGCGTAGTTAGCCTTAGTTCTGTGAAATAAGCACTAGTATTAAGGAACCTAAATTAATTAATCTAACCAATTAAATGTATTACCTGTAATTGTAAAGTGATTCATGTTTTCTTTTAGTATGAATACAGTTTTCATAGGAGGTTGGAAGTGCAATTTCCTCTTTAAGAAATTTAAGAATAAAAGAAGAATGTAACCTGATGTGTGATGAAACACTTTTTGCACACATCAGCATAATAGGAGCGCTGGTGTGTCTGCTATATGAGAGCCATTCATATTCAGGATTTCCGTCAAAGAGTATTTATATGCGTGACAAAATATATGTTGTATTCGTTGCATAGTGTGAAGTTTCACTGGCTTTCTGACTGCAGAAGAAATAGACTGCATGATTCTGGGCATCAGAAACAGCAATACAGAATACTATGCAAAGGCTAACAGTGTTATCACACAAGGTGTGATTTGTTGAAAGCAGTATGAAAGGGAGAAAGTTTTCACTCTTGAATTTGTTAGAAAGGAATACAGTTTCATAAATAGTTTGATAATATTGAAAAGAAAGTCAAGTATGAGCTGTGTTAATTTGTTACATAGTGTGATAAGAAAATCCTAATTACAACCCTGTTGCTAAACAAGCGAGAAAGACCTTACAAAAGCTTGAGGCAGCAGGCCAGGAGGGGCTAACTTTGCAGATCAGATTGCATCATTAAATGAGAAAATGAAATACTTCCCCCACTAGGAGTTATTTTCTGGGCCTGTGCAAATGAGCTCCACTATGATTCAAATTGGAAATGCAGAATTGAAAAGAATATAATTCAGTCTGGATGAATGATTAGGACACTTTGAGATTTTTTTAAAAATTATGATAAGCAATTGTAGTAAAGTATTGAAATACCTGCAGCTGTTTGTGGTTATTGTGAAACTATGGTTGACATTTTAAAAGATTTTAATCTGGCTAAATTTCAACAACCTTTGAAAATTTCTAATTTATTACAAATAAAGTGTTGTAATATTCCCCTGATACCAAAGATCTTAATATTCCAGATCTGTTCTGTAAGGAATGGAAGAGGTGAGTAGATAAGTCACATACCCTTTCCTCTAAGATGGCTAAGATAAGGTGCTTAATTCAGCAAATTTGAAAACATTGTAAGGATTCAATACTATATCTAAGGTTTAATATGCTATCAGTATTTCTTGTAAAGAATTTATTTGCTATTGTTGTGCTTTTCAGTGGAAGATAGCACAATAAAACACTAAGGTTTATTTATATTTGATTTGTGATTTGTATTTTTCCATAGTATTTCTGTTTTTACATTAAGACTTTTATTGATAAAAGAGAAGTTGGTTCCTTTTTATGAAATAAATCATCCATATTCTTGGATAAATAATATTTTTAATTGGCTAGGAAGCAAGTAGGTCTGTGGGAAATTCCATAATTTCATTACTGAAATTAATATTTTTTTTATTGTTTAAGTATCCTTTTAGTAGATTCCTTTTAGGTACTCCTTCACAATGGGGGAGACTCCCAGCAGGTGGCTGCTTGCTCCCCTCACTGGTTCCAGACCTTCCTCCTTTTCCCACCGGACCTGCTCCTGAGGAGGGGTGTAAGGGGCTCTCACTAGCCTCATCTTCCGATTTCTTACTTCCCACTATATTGTGGATCCCCACTTATCTAGCCACACTAGCCCTAAAAGATTACTGATTCCATCAGTTTGGAGGGGGAAGTACGACGAACCTGATCATCTTCCAGTGCTGGGCAATATCTAACCTAACCGGCTCAATTAGGTGAGTGGCTTGTGCCACTCCCAATAGGGACCCATCTATCTGCTCAAACGTAATGGACTTGGACAGTTTCTTTACCTGGATTCCCAGCTTGGCAGCAGCTGGCAAACTAATAAGGCAGCATGTGTACCCAAGTCTGTTAAGGCTCTGAACTTGCCCTAGACCATGTGTCTGCAACCTTAAACACTCAAAGAGCCACCAGGAATTGAAAAGCTCAATAAATTGCATGCCTGCGGGTATCACACATTGGCGGTTGTGATGCATATTTTGAGTCACAGGGAACCGCAGGAGAGGCGAAAGAGCCACATGGGGCTCCAGAGCCACAGGTTGCTGACCCCTGCCCTAGACCCCTGATTCTGATGCGTTGATGGAGACTCAAGGCAGTCAAGACCTCTGACAGTTTGTTCAGGCTCAAGAAGTCCTTTATTAAATACATCATATCAGCATTTGGATAGGTGAAGTGAGCTCTAAAGGGTCCCCCCCCCCCATCGTATCTTTTAGATGACATGAGCCAATCAATTCAGCCACAGGTTCCCACTCAGCTCTGACAGGTATCCGTTGACATGACCTTGGTCCACACGCCAGCTGGTAGATGTTTCGACTAGCAGCTGAAGCACCACATTCCTAAGCTTCCCAATCCCTTCCCCCCTTGAATGGCAACAGATTGCTGACCTCTGTCCTAGACACCTGATTCTGGTGCTGTGATGGAGACTCAAGGCAGTCAAGACCTCTGACAGTTTGTTCAGGCTCAAGAAGTCCTTTATTAAATACATCATATCAGCATTTGGATAGGTGAAGCGAGCTCTAAAGGGTCCCCCCCCCTTCGTATCTTTTAGATGACATGAGCCAATCAATTCAGCCACAGGTTCCCACTCAGCTCTGACAGGTATCCGTTGACATGACCTTGGTCCACACGCCAGCTGGTAGATGTTTCGACTAGCAGCTGAAGCACCACATTCCTAAGCTTCCCAATCCCTTCCCCCCTTGAATGGCAACAGATTGCTGACCTCTGTCCTAGACACCTGATTCTGGTGCTGTGATGGAGACTCAAGGCAGTCAAGACCTCTGACAGTTTGTTCAGGCTCAAGAAGTCCTTTATTAAATACATCATATCAGCATTTGGATAGGTGAAGCGAGCTCTAAAGGGTCCCCCCCCCCCCTTCGTATCTTTTAGATGACATGAGCCAATCAATTCAGCCACAGGTTCCCACTCAGCTCTGACAGGTATCCGTTGACATGACCTTGGTCCACACGCCAGCTGGTAGATGTTTCAACTAGCAGCTGAAGCACCAAATTCCTAAGCTTTCCAATCCCTTCCCCCCTTGAATGGCAACCAAAAAATGAAGCAGGAGTAAGCATGAGAAAAAATGGCTTTAGTTGAAGTCATTTTGCAGATTGACACCTCCTGCTCTCCCTCGTTCCATGCCCAGGAAGGGATGAGGGGCGGGAGAAAGGGTGGCAGCACTGCTGGTGGCTAGGGATTTCCCACGTGGGGGCAAGGCGAGATTTGGGGAAGGGTCAGGCAGAGATTTGGGGCAGGAACCGTCCCAGTGAAAGAGAAGCACTCATGGGCTACAGGCCAGCGGGTGAGGCCGGGCCAACAAACTGGCTAGATAGATGGTGGAGACACTAGTGGCAGGCACAGCACTGCTGCTCAGGAAAGATGGTGCTCATCACAGGTCAGTTGTGCATCAGTTGGGTTGGGTCAGGTTGAGGCAGGGGTTGGCCCCATGGTGGCCCCACAGGCCAGATCTATACTAGATCTGTCTTGCGGGCCTTGAGTTTGACATGTCTGTTCTAATCCATTGATTATAAAAAAAATTTCAATTATATAATCCCAATGAAATTTTAAAAAATGAATCTAATTCCATCACTTCTGGAGGCCAGTAGATTTGGGAAAATTTGCCTAATGATTAAATAAAAACTTATTCTTGATACAGCAGGGCTATGCAAGTTTTGGATTCAGTACCCCCCACCCCAAATGCTTTAGCTTCATGAATATACCATGCATTGCTTTGCGACTTTCTAAAACAAAGCAACTTCAGTAGCCACTTTTGTATGAAAACACAAGTCTGCTTTAAAGAGTTGCAGACACTTGTTATGTTGTTATAAACTCTCAGAGTTGTATTCTAAAATGGATAGCCATACAAATCTTTAAATAAATAAATAAATGTATACATACATACATACATACATAAATATAAATATATATACATGTATATATATAAATATATACATACCCACCTTCCTGCTTACTTCCAAGACTTTCTGTATTGAATCCAAAGCATTGTGCACTCTGGTATACAATGTGTCATACTTTATACTTTCAGGAAAAACTCAAGAGCATCCTTCCTTGTCTACCCAGAGTAATTGAGGAAAAAACATCTTACTAGTTCTTCTGGATCTTACAGAGATTAATATAGTAATGAGATAGTCCATCTTCTCAAGCTTACAATCTAAAAGATAGGACCCAAAAAGAAATAGCATAGAAGATTGGGAATGGATGGCCCTGCTACTTTTTAAAAAAATATTATTTGCCCTCCTAAAACATCAATTAAACAAAACAACAACAACATGGATATAAGTTGCAAAAGAAAAGCAAGAGGTAGCAGTTCTAAGAAAACTAGAATTACATCAGATAATTTCAGCAATGGGTTCTCTCTTGCAGAAAGTATTTTTATTTATCATATTTATATAGTCTCCCATTTCCCATAGTGATTCTTGGCAGCATAGATAATAAAACAATCTAAATACATAAAATCATTAAAATTCAACCAAATTAATTTTAAAATGGTAAAAATAAGATGGTAAAGAAATATGCAGGAGAGTGTATTCCCATTAATTAATATACAGTCATCTACAATCATTCAATAATAGGGTCCCCAACTCAGTTGACACAACCTCGTTTTAAGGGTTTTCCAGAAGATCAACTGAGCCAGCCTCACTTGGGGGGAATTATATTTCACAGGCTGGGACCATCACAGAAAAATATTTCCTCCTAGGTCACACACTGTTCTGTCCCTGTCTCACACATGCACCCCCACAGACAGTCAGTAGTGAAATAACCCAACCGACAAAAGTTTTTCTAAGAGCAGAATTGGCAGCAACCCAGTGGCTGGCTGCCAAGAGTTTTTTTTACACACGAAGGGAGTGTTTTTCAAAGCCAAAACACAACAGATTCAGGAATATTCAAAAAGTCCAGCAATGCAGAGAGGTTGGTTCAATATCAGTTTTTGCTCGTCACAGAGCTTGAATGGCCACCACACCCCCTTTTATACCCTGTGGGGTGTGGTCCAGTGACTCAGCCTAATCCTTGGCACGCCTCTTCCTCTGCTGTGCGCGCTTATCTCTGCGACACTGTCGAGGGTCCAGCCAAGATTTATCTTCCTCATTACTGTCCACCTGTGGCTGCGTGGACGTGCTTGGCCCTGGGCCTATCTCTTGGCCTTCGGTATCCTCCGAAGGCATTGCCAGAGAGGAGGGTCCTGGAGAAGGAGGCCTTGCCAACTCCTCTCCTTCACTCTCGGAGTCCTCTCCTGCTGATAATCCAGGCTCAGGGAACGGAGCCACAACACACACACAGCAAAATTCCCTGGCTGATGAAACATGTTGCGTCTTGGTGAGATGGGCAGAGGCTGTACTTCAAATAACTTGATCCCATGGCAGCTAGGACATTAAAACTCATAACCAGCACCTTGAATTAGACCCCAAAAGAAGCTGGCAAAGTGCAGTTTGCAAAGCAGAGATGTAATGGGTGCAGTCCTTGGAGCACAGATAATTTCCTGTGCTGCTGCATTTTGCAGTAATTGAAGCTTCTGGATACTCTTCAGAGGAAACTATATAGAACACAAAGTTGAGCTTTCTGAACCAGTAATAGGCACAACTAGTGCACAATTCAAAGTTGTGCAAAGGTCCTCCTGGCCACATCTGCCACTTGCTCTTTGAACAGGAATCATGAGTCCAGAAGAACATCCAGATTGCAGTTGAGTATGTTTGGTGCACTACAACCTCATCCAGTACCAAAGATGGTAAATGTCAAGATACAGGAAGTCCCGAAACTCAAATTTCTTAATTGATAAAAGCAAAAATCAGTTTTTGATTGTAACCTTTTGGCTCTGCTCACACACTAAGCCAGCACCACCACAGATAAATTCATACATAACGCTAAACCATAAATACCAGCTTTGTGCATTCTATTTAGTAACTCAGTATGAACTTAGCCTATATTATTTCCAACTTCAGAGATAATATGCCTACCATCAGTAGAGGGAGGAGCAGACTGCATAAAGTTGGATTGGATCAAATCAGATCAAATCTGCTATGTGAATCATTGAATTGTATATTTCCTACTGTGTTTATATGACTGGCCAGAGGGGAAACTGAGATATTTCAGTTATTGGTGGGTGATAAGATAAAGGAAGCCCATGTTTGTTATTGATTGTAGATGAAGGATGGTAATAGTGCCAATATTAGAGGTTTTTTATCCCAATAGTTTCTTTAACAATAACCACTAAAGTACCATGAAAAACAGGGCTGACAGTTGTTTCATAGCCATGATTTACTCATCTTTTCTTTTCTTCCTTGCAGGTAAGTAACTTTAGTATCTACTGCCAGAAAAGGATAGAACTATGTGTCATGACATCATATCAATGGCCAGAGATAATTCCAATAAAACAGGTTGCATTGGAGAACCCTGAACTCTAGCTTAGTTTAAAAGAAAAAAGCGTACTTAGTTTTTTACTACCAGAAATTGGCAGAAACTTTCAATTACACCTTGTGTTGCTTCTAGCATCAGCATTTAAGGGATTCTATAAAAATATGAAACCTTACTATAACACGTTTTTAAAATGAGTTTTTAACACGTTTAGTTAAACTTTTCAGAAACCAAATGGCCTAATTCTGAATGAACACTTTTTTCTAATAATTTTTACTAATAGATTTTACATAGATAATAAAATATATTCAAAGAAAGAAAAAAGAATTTATTTAGTTATTTATTTATTTATTTATTAGAATTCTATGACACACATCTTGCAAAGACAGTTCTAGGCGGTTTACAGTCATTTATAAAAAAAATGGAAAAAGTAAAACAAAAGCAAAAAGACAAAGAAATTGCTTGCAATATCATAGCAGTTATGTTAGTCAAACCACTTTCTCTAATTACATCATAACTTTATTTTTTTAACTTATTCTTATTTTTTAACTTATTCTTATTTTTTCTAATCATCAAAACTGTAAATCACTTATCTTTCTCACACAAAAGTTCATACAGAGTTTCCAATCGGTGATGAATGTCAGTATGATCTTTCTCTAATCAAAGAAGTCAATTTGTCCATATTGCAAATTCTGTCAATTTCACCAAGCATTCCTCCAGAGTCAGTAATAACAAATATTTCCATTTTAGTGCATAGAGTAATCTCATCACAGTAATCATAAATTGAAATAATCTTATAAGGCTCTTTTCTGTTTACCCATCAATCCTAAAAGAAAAAAATCTAGCTTCAATTAATTAATTATTTAAAACTCTCTGTATCAATATATGTAATTGAATCATTTTTAAACTTTTTTACATGCTCACCAGACATGATGGATATTATTCACATTTTGAGCATACATTTGAAATGCCTTTATACCTTCTGGATAATTTCTCTGACATCATGTATCAATGGTGCATCATTTTATAAAAATTCATTTTAATATAACACAATGTAAATTTCAATCTGTTAATAACAGTTTCCATTGATTCATCTGTATAATACAACAAACATGCATACTTTAATGTATGATACTACATTATAATATAATAGTAAGGAGGAAGGTAATGTTCTTCCTCCTACTGTGAATGAATAATTTAAGCACCAATCACAAAAATAAGGATCATCCTTATGAGGATATATGAACCTGTTCCTTTGCTGAAGCATAACCACTTTGCATCTATTTGTTTTTTTCAGACTTTACCAAATGTTGCAAAGACAAAGGTTTTCTTATGGTGGTAAAATGCCAAAAGGAAAACAAACTCCTGAAGGAGTGTCTCACTGGCTAGTAAGTATAAAGGCACTGAATGGGAAGTCTCCACCCTTCAAAGCATCCTTTGCTGTTTGTTTGTTTTTTAATGGCATGATACAGATCTTGCTTCAATTCTGCAATATTAATATTAACAGTGTATTGGCCATCAGTTTAGCTGGCTGAAAAATCTGAGAAGGCATTAAGTTGGGAAAATCTATAATATCAGAACACGAGATAACTAGCACTGTTTTTTATTTATTTGTTCCTTGTCAGTTCATTTCCCCCATTTGTTCTTTTGTTGCCATCAGTGTAGCAGATTCTTCATAAAAGAATACAACTCTTGATGATGGACATTTTGAGGAGGAATATCTATAACCCAGCAATTGTCCAGTCATGTAAAACTCCAACTCTCCGCTTCTCCAGTCAATTGGGTTATGGTGGTCTATGGTAATGGGAGTTGTCTGCCTAACACATTGGGGAGACAAAGAGTTGCGGTGGCTTCATTATCCTAAGATCAGAATCACTTATTGTATTGCCGTGTATTTGAAAGCTGTAGAATTGTTAGATTTACTTAGAAAGTTCGTGATTTAAGAAAGATACTTATGTGTGGTGTCTCTATTTTTAAAATGATTTGACCTGTAGCAAATACTGAGCATCAAGGGAATGTTAAACAAAATCAAATAGATATCCTAAAACAAATTTAAAAAATAAATAAATCCTGCATTGTAAGGAAAATGAAAAAAAAATACATAAATAAGATTTTGTCTTGGGAAAAAAAGCAGGGATTGGACAGGGATTCTTCCATTTTTTTAAAAAAAAACCAAAGTTAAAAAACTTTTTAAAAGTTTTTTAAAATTGCATTAAGATAGTCAATATGGAAATTGTTTCATGAAGGGATCTGAAATGTTCTGTACTACTATGGAGTATTATTAAATCAGGTATCACAACAAAAAAGGAAAAGATGGAGCTAAGACAAAATGTAAGTTTAAATACATGTATCAGGTTTTGTAATTTGAAACTTCAGAATACTGTTTACCACAAAAGCCAGAGAATGGTTACAGACTAAATTCCATCTTGGATAGAATACAAGTGGTCTTTGCTTAATAGTGGTAATTAGGACCAACAACTAAGGGTTAAGTGCTATAATGTAAAGCACAACATCATGTGACTGCAGCAACTTATGACAGCGGCTGTGGCCCTTCCAAATGCCATCATTATGTGAATTTTGCATGGCTACATTCAGTGGTGGGATTTAGGTAATTTAACAACCATTCTCTACCTAATGATTTCTTCCAACAATCAGTTTGCCAAACTGCTTAAAAGTGGTGTGAACTGGCTGAATCCCACTACTGGCTACATCCTGTGGTTAGGTGTGGCTATCTGCAAACTCCTGCCAGCTTCCCGATTGATTTTGCCAGAAATAAAAGTCACAAATGGCTATCATGTGACTACAGGATACTGCAGCTATCATAATTGTGAATCAGTTGCCAAGCATTCTAATCACAATCAAGTTACTGTGGAGATGCCATGACGCAGTAGTGAACTTCAATTTTGTTCGCTACCGGTTAACTCGGGTGCACGGGCACAACACTTCTGCGCATGCGCAGAGACATCAAGGTGGGTGGCCGGAGCCTCCCACTGCCGCCCCTACCAGTTTGCCTGATCCAAGGTGAAACGGTAGCAACCAACCACTGCTGTGATGCTATAACCATGAAGACCTGTCATAGTTTTCCCTCTTTCAATGCCGTCATAACTTTGGTCACTAAAATATTCGGTCAGTGAGAACTACCTGTATTCTTTCTCTTCTCTGTGGGGAAGTTTATATCCTTCCATTATTGAATTTTGCACCTCCTGGGTTATATGCTTTTATTTTCATAGACAAAATTGTTCACTTGTGCCTATGATTTCTCTTTCTTTGCAAAGCATTTCACAAGGCCCAACATTAAGCCCCTTCCATGGTTTATTGTGACATCCACATCCTCCAGAAGGTTCAGCATACAGTAGCTATGTTGAGAGTTTTCCATCCATATTTGCACACAACCACTTGGCTTTCAGATCCAGGGAAAATACTTGTATGTGCAAAACACTCAGAGTTGTCTAATAGAGCCTTCCATAGGACATGGGTGTGAGGGGTACATTTTTATAATTCCATGTATAGTTTATGTGTTTAGGTAGGCAATGAAGGCACAGAATTCTGAAAATTAGTGTCCCTCATAGAGAATTATTTTTGAAATTTTTTTGCCATAGCAAATAGGCTCTCATTTAATGCTGATGTGATTTGCATTTCCCTAAACTACTGTGTTTCCCCAAAATTAAGACCCTGTCTTATATATATATATATATATATATATACTGTATATTGAACCCTGAAATAAATGCTTGGCCTTATTGCCATGCGCTCAAAAGCCCGATGGGGCTTATTATCAGGGGATGTCTTATTTTGGAGAAAACATGGTATATACCATATTTTTCTGAGTATAAGGCACACTTTTCCTCCCTAAAGGAGGGTGGAAATCTTGGTGCATCTTATACACCTAATACAGCCATTTTTTGGCCTCCTGAAGCCCTGCCCCGCTCATTGCATTTTTGCAAAAAATAGGCCCATTTTTCACAAAAACATGGCACGCAGAGGGTTAGGGAGGCCTGCAGAGTGCTCCTGGGGGCTGAGGAGGGCAAAAACGCCCCAATGGGGGCATTTTTGCCCTACCCCATCCCCCAGGAGCGCTCTGCAAGCCTCCCAAACCTTCTGCATGCCGTTTTTCACAAAAATGGGCAAAAAGCAGGCCTGTTATTGTGAAAAATGGGGTGCGCAGAGGGTTTGGGAGGCCTACAGAGTGGTCCTGGGGGCTGGGGAGAGCAAAGCCCTTTTTTTCTTTACTTATCTCTTTGAAATCCTGGTGTGTCTTATACACCGGTGCGTCTTATAGTCCAAAAAATACGGTACTTTAGATAGTTGGTGTTACAAGGTTCCCAGTACTATTTCTTCTTTCTCTATAACTTTTGCAATTGAGTGGAGAAATTAATGTACATATTTTGCCTACTTTTTTAGCTATAGTGATCCAGCATTTTATGAAGAATGCAAGGCTGAATATTTGAAAACCAGGGAAGAACACAGGGCAGCACAAGATGTTCCTCATCAGAAGCATTCAACTAGCACCTAGGCAAGTTATATGGCCATTTTAAACTTGAACTTATGTAAGCATAGCAACTTCTTACCGACTTTCTCAGTCTAAATCTCTCAAAATAAATGAAACTAAAATACAGAAATCCTGAAGAACCTGCCTATGCTAAAAAAGCTAATCGAATCTGGCTATTCAATTTAGTACCTCAGTTCCTCAATTCATTTAAACATGCAGCTGTTCCACAACACATTCAATCACTGTATATACCTATTTTTCAGGACGCCACAAAATAAATCTCTATCTTTTGTTCTTATTTATTTGGACAATATAAATTTTACAATATTTAAAATATGATAGAATGGAGTTCTTTGGGAAGGAAAGATTGTGTGCTGATTTCCCAATGGTTCTTTTTAATTTTAATGGCATTTCACTTTTGACTCTACCACAGTGAAGTATTTGGTTGCACATGATTAATATCTGCAAGTAACAGAGCAGAGGTCCTTTGCGAGATTTCTTCACTCTCTAATTACCTAATAGGGTTTGGTTTGCCAAGTGAATGTCCTCCAGAGAACTGAATGTGGATCTTTGAGAGAAACTCCACACAAAATTTTAAAAGTAGAATTGCGTGAGAAGAAGAGTTCCTACAGATTGCCACCTGATAGGTGTTAAAATATATGAAAAATATAATCATTTTGAAGTCCCAACCCATTAATAATCACTGAATTTAAGAAGGCTGCTAGAAAGCTTTTAGGGAGGGAAGTGGATGGTTCAAAAAATAACAATGCAGGTAGTCGTTGATTTACAAGTTAGTTAGTGATGTTCAAAGTTACAACAGCACTGAAAAGTGACTTATGGCTGTTTTTCACACTTATAATGTTATAACATTGCAGCATCTCCATGGTTACATAATCAAAATTCATATACTTGGCAATTGACTCATATTTGTGGCAGTGTCCCAGTGTCATCTGATCACCTTTTCAAATCTTCTGACAAGCAGGCAATGGGGAAGTCAAATTTACTTCACAACCATGTTACTAATTTAACAACAGTAGTGATTCACTTAACAACTGTGGCAAGAAAGATAGTGAAATAGAGCAAACTGTCTCACTAGCAACAGAAATTTTGGACTAAATTGTTGTCATATGTTGAGGACTACCTATATAAATTGCTTGTTAAATATGAAAATAAGGCATTCTGCTAATTTTTCTGTTATATGCATCAGTAAATTAGATCTCTTACCAAGAAAGCATGTACAATTGGATAGGAATAACAGAGTTAATGTGTTAATAACACAGAACAATTAATCAGTGGAACAACTTGCCTCCAGAAGTTGTGAATGCTCCAACCCTTGAAGTTTTTAAAAAGAGGTTGGATAACCGATAACCATTTGTCTGAAGTGGTGTAGGGTTTCCTGCCTAAGCAGTGGGTTGGACTAGAAAACGTCCAAGGTCCCTTCCAACTCTGTTACCTTACCTTATTCTATTCTATTCTATTCTATTCTATTCTATTCTATTCTATTCTATTCTATTCTATTCTATTCTATTCTATTCTATTCTATTCTATTCTATTCTATTCCATTCCATTCCATTCCATTCCATTCCTATTCCTATTCCTATTCCTATTCCTATTCCTATTCCTATTCCTATTCCTATTCCTATTCCATTCTAAAGTTCAGTCTGCATCCTTACTGTGACATTACGTTTATAGGGCTTTTGGCTGATTAGTGTAAGTTACACATGGAAAATAGGTTTTTGCAATGGATTATTGCAGGGGATTATTACCTTATCTTCTAAAGGTAAGGTAAGATTATTATCTTATCTTTTAACCTGATTGGTTAAACTATAGCAAGAACCTGGGGCTGTGCTTTTGTTACTTTGCATAAAGATTCTGAAATATTCTTCAAAGCAACACCTCTGTTTCAAAATAGTAGACGCCTAGTCTACAGTCTTCCTTATATTCAGAATTTCAGTACATTCTGAATAAGGACTTTTTTTCCAGAGTGCTCTATCATTGGATACTTTTCAGTTTTATTCCTATATTTTCTCATCTCAATCAGAACAAGTATTCATTTTCAAAACAAAATAATAATTGTGGAAGGATCCCATGATATTCCAGGTATTATTAGACTATAACTTCCATTATTCCTGACCACCAGTTATGGTAGGTTTAGTGGGAAAACAATTTCCTTAGAGAAATTATGTAAAAATAAATAATAAAAGCAAATAATAGAGTTACAAATTCCACTATCTCTGGTTATAAATGCTGGAAATTTCAGAAGATGTAACATTATCTTTGCAAAGAATCAAAGAATCACTAAGAGCTCATAGGTTTTTTAGTTATATACTATAATTTATTGTTTGTGCAATATTTCCCAATGTTTTTATGCTGTTATATTTAGGGAAATAAATTTTGATCCATTTGCAGAGCTTGAATTTGTGAGAAGATTTAAAATACAACATTTGAAGAGCGAAGACAGTGTTAACATCACTTTACATCTGATATTCATCAATTCTACCATCAAAATGTACAGTATTGTGATGTTAGGATATGATTTGAATTATATCTGAGGTGCAAAGAAAGAATCCAGATAAAATAGGTGATATGAAAGCTGAGACAAAAGTGGGTAACAGAATGAGCTTTATAATGTGGGGTTGAGCTTTGTAATGTGGGCCTATTTTAATGACATCAAATAAAAAAAATAATGTGTCTCTATTTAACTTTATGCAACCCTTTTCAAATATATGGTAAAAATGATTCTCAGGGAATTTATTCTCATCCAATAAATATGAAAATAAAACTTCATGAATTTTAGCATTTTGCTTTTTCCCCTAATGTGAAGAATATTCTATCACAAAATATATTATATCTCTTCTGTCATATTAAATAAGTGGTATGAAATGACTCATCTCAAATTTGACTGAAATTTAACTTATTTTTCATTGTTATATACTTTTCCCCTCATTTCATTTCAAAAAAATCTATTGCACATGGTGAAGAATTTCCAGCTTTTACATTATTTTTTATCGATCACTGGTTGAGTTTCTATATATAAAATAGATGGTCCCTATTTTTTTTCATGATATCTGAAATAAGGAGCTAGGGCAGCAAAAAATTGATCAGTAAAAAATGTTGAGGTGTAAAATGTTATGACTTTGGAACCTGCTCTCTTTGAAACCTGTTTTGAATGTACTGTATATGAAAAACAAAACACAGCCCCATTCTGAGTCTTACAATTATTTATGATTTCTGATTTGGCTGCTTTTTAACAAAGTTTTCTAACCAGTACAGCAGAGATAAATCAAGTCCCTGTTATCAGTTTTAGCCAGGATGAATGGGGCAGTGTTGAAAGAATATTTAAACACATATTCAGACAAAAGTCTGCCTGGAAAATTGTTTTTCTCTGAACTTTGCTATGGGAAAGTCCACAAACGATTGGATAGACTGTATGAACAATGTACTGCAGTTTACTTTGCAAGCAGTTTTGGATGCGTATACATGCACATGTGCCTTTGCTGAAGATATAAAGAGTTCTAGCCTTTGATTAGTTGAATTTTTTGGTGTGCACGTGCAGTCTGTTAGCTCTAGAGTTCTGCTATAATTTCATGCATCAGCAGGCTAGCAATAAAAAAAATTAGCTTAAAGAAAACTGAGCCACAGGGCTTTTAAAAAAGGAAAAAATTCTGTTCTCCTTTTAATGCTGATGTACTCTTTTAGATCAGGAATCTCCAATCCCCAAGCCACGGCCCACTAACAGGCCATGAACCAGACCATGCAAGCAGTGGGTGCTTGCACTCATGCACAGAGCTCCATTTGTGTAAGCAGTGGGCGCTTGGATTTGTGCATGAAGCTCACTCTCGCAAGTGCAAATGGAGTTGCACACATTCATGTGCACATTCATGCCGCTCACATGGAACTCTCCCCTCTCCCCCTCCACCAGTCCACCAAGACAGAAAGTTTGGATTGCTGTTTAGATTGTATCATATGGTATTCTAAGATTTTTAATTGAAGATCTAAAAGAACTGTATTCCTGTTGTTTCCTGCTACAATTTTAACAATTTTTAAAATAAATGTTCTGCAATTTGGGTTGTAGCATTTAGCATAGTGTATCCCCAACCTACCTTTGTAGCTCTGGATTAAAAAATAAGGGAATAGCTGATCTTTAATTCTAGTTATTACTAATGGCAGAAACACTAGAAACTCTCATTCCAAGAGAATATTGGCAGCTAAAAATAATTTTTCAAATGGTGCTACCTGCATGAAACTTGAAATAAAATGCATTTTCTTTTCATTAGCACCAGTAAGAATGATAGATTTAAGAGGCAAACTCTGATTAAATTTACCTTGTAAGCATTTCAGATTTATAATGTCATGAATGTTTCATGATACACACCCCTCCTGACGTTGAACTCCGTTTTTAACTATGGTAATAAGAATAAAAAAGTGACCATTTCTCAGATCAAAAAAATTGTTTATTTTCTATAAATTAGCCATCTAAGATTACATTTCATTTAAGAAAACCACATTAATATAGGCTTTTAAGGGTTCTGTATCAAGTAGTTTTAAGAGATTAAAATGTCATTTCAGTATCTCAGAGCATCTCATAAAACACAATAGGCATGATTAGAAATGGTTCACCCAATTTTTTATATTTAGTACAGGAGTTTTATTTGCTTTTTTCCTATTTTCTTTGCTAATGTATTCTACTTTGATCTATTTAAAAATATAAGTTTTAATTTAGATTATATTATTTTAGATATATAAATGAAATAATCAAATGTTAGGGTCAACTTAAAGCTTTTCTACCCCAAGAATGTCTTGATTTGGAAGGGGAAGAGAATGCTACATTTCTAAATTGAAAGTAGTTTACACATTCCTAATTATAACAATGAAACCTATTCCAGATTTTGTTTTCCACTCAGATACAGAATTGGGTTGGAATCAGAATTTGCTCAAATTTAGGATTTTAATTAGTGTAGGCCGGTGATGGCGAACCTATGACATGTGTGTCACAGGTGGAACGCAGAGCCATATTAGTGGGCACACCAGCTCAGTTCTGGGGTATATGCGCATGCCAGCCAACTGATTTTCGGGCCTTCTGGGCCCACCAGAAGTAGGGAAACAGGCTGTTTCCTGCCTCTGGAGGGCGGGGGTTGGGGGGAGAAGGCCCATTCTTTCTTTCTTACCTGGCTCCAGATCCTCTCTATCTGGGAAGGGTGAAAACAGCCTTTCCCACTCCCTTGGAGGCTCTACGGAAGCTGAAAGGGCATATTTCCCGACTCCCGGAGGGACAGCAAGTGACACTTTTGCTGTCCCAATCCTCCAGAACTCCTAGAGGGGCTCCTAGAGAGGTTCTGGAGGCTGGGGACATCAAAAAATGTCACTTCCTATCCCACCAGGAGTTGGAAAATTGCCCCTTTCACCCTTCCCAGATAGAGAGGATCTGGAACCAGGTAAGAAAGAAAAATGGGCCTACCAGGCCATCATGTGTCAGGAGCGGGGGGAGGGTGCTGCGCGCGCATGCGTGGGCATGTGCGTGCGCGACCCTCCCCCACCCACCCCCCCTCTCCTGGCACGTGATGGCAAAAAGGTTGACCATCACTGGTATAGGTGAATATACAGCTCAGAGCATTCAGAATAAAAGATTTCAATTGCATGCATTTGTTTCGAACAAAAATAAGTTTTTTAAAAACATGACTGGATCCTAAATACATTGTTAAAAACATGAAACAGCTTGGCATGTTGAATAATGGTAGTTTATTCAAGAATCTGTAATCCAAAAAAGCAGTCCTGAGAAACATTAGAGCTATGCAGTCACAGAAATGGCTACTGTTACTTCTTTTTATTACACAGGTAGTTGGTTCTATCAGCTGAAGTCAGTGGCTTAGATTTATTATATGCATATTGGGGTTTGTTCTATTACTCTACAGGAAGATTGTACTCCCTTGAGTCAGCTATGTTCATTGGTCAGAATAAATTCCTGCATCTGACACCATTTCCATTAATCACAGACAAGATAGGATATGTCCAAGATAGGATAAGACGACAAGATTTTTTAAAAATCTGAGGAACATTATGTGTGCCATTCATTAACACAGGAAAAAAACTCCATATTTTCACCTCCCTCCACAGATTATATTCTCTTTAGTAATATAAGGAAGAAAGCACCAGTACTGAATTATACAAAATGCAATGCACAGAAAGAAGGGGAAGATAACACTGATATGGTTGTGCTGCTCGTCTACACAACCACATGGGATGTTTTTAATCTTTCAGAAACATACAATTATTTTTTCCACTATAGATTTTACTTTTCTGTATTCTATTCATGTTTCAAGAACACATTCAGAAACAAATAGGAAATGGCAGGATACATGAATTGTACATGTTTCTACCTTTCCCCCACTCTTTCTGCATCTCAAATACCAGGTATATAAAACTACTGTATTTACGTATATACTGGTAAAAGCATCTCTACTGATTTGAGGGTATAGGAGTTCAATCAAAATGTACTGCTATTAAAATGAGACAGAAAAGATGTAAAATTATTTCAGTGCTTTTACACTATTTTGGATCAAATGTGGAATCACAGAAAGATTACATTATTTGGAATGTTACAGTTCTTCCTAGCTGTATTAAGGAGCCTGGATATTTCACCTCAAAATAATCATAGCATTTTGGACAGGAAATCCCCCCAAAAGGGAGCAATATACATGATGTTATTTGTGAAGTGATGAGATATTTTACTGCAGCATTAAGAAACTTTTCCATTTTACCCTATTTCAAATTTTTTTACCATGGGGTAATGAGGATAAGTTGATAAATAGAAAAAAAGGAATGAAAGTAATTTTTACACAACTCATTTGCTCCTTTTCAGCATATCCATTAATAAAAAGCCAGAGACTGCCTCAGAATTTAATATATTAATTACCTGAACTTAAATAAAAACTTGTCCAAAAACTCAGTCCTTCTCATAGCTTGTCAAAATGTTTGAATGTAACATGCTTTGGAGCAATATTATTCATACCACATATTGCTTTTGTTTTATTCCACAATTTAATATTTTAGAAATCTGCCAATGTGTAATCAGAAAATTGAGGATATAACAGATCATTTACCATACTCCTTTGGACTCACTGTTTTTCAAGTTTAAATAATGGGGAAAATTTCATCCAACTTGAAAGTCCATTATATTCCACTCTATTACTTATTTTCTACTAACAAGTACAAGACCTTGTTCAGGACTACTTTCAAGTTCTTTCTACTGTTCTTAACTCTTATGCAAACAATTTTGGTTATACTGATCCAAGTTGTTTCCTGGAAAGTTTAAGTGAGTCACTCTGTTTTTCATTTCCCAAAATACTGTTTCACTAGGTTTTGGAGGGCTTGGAAATACCCAAGAATTATCTTCCAGAGAATTTTTTCCATAGCAGTTATGTTCCAGAAATGGAGAGTCACATGCAGAGCTAAATTTCTCATTAGTACATGGTGAGGATGATGCAAGAGTACCAAAAACATCATCACTTGTTTGAAGTAATCTATTTTTGCATATTGCTCCAGAAGCATCTAAGTGGAGATTGGTAGCATCGTTTTCAAGATCTTCAATACACTGAACAGAAGTATACGATGGCACTGTGGAAAGAACCAAGCACGTTTAATTTGGGGGCTAATAAGAGCTAACTCTTTTCCACCCCTAACTTTTAACCTTAGCCCTATGCTTCCTTAAAACAAGCAGCCTCGGAAGAATCTCTCAACCAAGTATATGATATAACACAGACTGTTTTGGCCCTGTACATTTCCTTAAATTCATTTTAAAATGCAACTTTAATCTTTTTCACCTTATGACATAATCATGAGCCAATTAAACATACATATTTAATTTGACTTCCATTCATATAAAAACAAATGACAATTTGTATTCAAGTGCTTTTCAATGTTGGAAGAAAGACTGGAATTTAAGAATTCTGAGGGTGCAAAAAAATTCCTGAGCAGTCAATTTTCCATTTAAAAATAGGCTTGGAATCTAATTATCAAAAGTACTTTCTCTGTAGAAATACTGTGTATAAAATGAAGCTTAAGATTAACAAATTACAGTAGTAAAAAGATAATAAATCATATTTTTGTTTTTTTGTTTAAAAAGTTAACTACATGTAAAAGTACATTTGAAAACCGATCTAGTGTTTTAAAAAAGATAAAATAGTTCCAATAAAAGGTCAAATACAACTAACACCTCAGCCTTGTACAAATAGCATCTGATTGAGGGGGGGAAGTGACAAGTGAATACAACATAAAAAAGAAAACCGCATCAGCAACACCTTTATGTATGAAGTTGACCAGTTAGAGAAAGAAAGTAGATTGGAATTACAATAAAAATGAGACCTATCAGTCTAAATTGATACAACTGAGTTAAGATGTAGTAACAACCTGCATTTTAAAATGATGCAGTATAGTTCTATGCACTGTTTTCAGATTTTTAATTATGCAAATCTGTACTTGCCTTTCTTAGTTGTAGATGGAATAAGTTTCAGTTTCTTCAGCATCTCAACTTGCACTTTAGTCACCAGATGCAAATTAGACATCTCCCTCTTCAGTTCCCTGTATACCTGCTGAATACGTTCACTAAAACACATTTTAAAAGTTTAAGCAGATAAGAAACTTCAAAAGATAATGATTCAAAGAACAAGAGTAAGGATGCAATACCTTGGTATAAAAGACTAAGATCTAACTCCTTAATTTATACAAAATATACTTTTGATTAATTGGTTTAACAAAATACTACTGTGTGGCAACAGATGAAGAGAAAGTACACGTAAATTTTTAACATTTATAAATATTTCTTCAGTGACTGTTCAATATTTCAACAGTGCTGAACAAATGGTACTTAAGACTTGTCCTCAAAGTTCCAGTCACTGCAACGTACCCATGGTCACATGATTCTGATCCGGGTATCCAGCACACAATTACAACACTGTAGCAAGCCATGGTCACATGTTCACAAAATCCAACCAGCTTTGCACAAATAAGGTCAATGGAAAGCTAGCAGGAAGTCAAAAATCACATGAGATCCTCACTTAACAACAGCAATCAGGCCTATCAGAATTACTAAGCAATGGCAACTTGGGTCCAATTGCCAATGCAAGCCAAATCTGTATTAATGGCTCCCTACTAGTGCTTATCCACATCTTTTTAATGTATTTTAATTAGTTCTGTATTTGGCATTGATGGCCTTCGCTTAACAATCTCATTTTAAGATACATATACACACTTATTTGCTCACCCTGAACCATCATAAACAGCTTCATTTAGCAATCCCTAGTTCTAAAATTATAGAGGAAAAAATAATTTGCTACCTACCCTCCCCCTATTACTGATCTCTGGTATACTGAGAAGGACCAGTAAAATATATTAGCTTTTCCTCTCTCTCTCTCTCTCTCTCTCTCTCTCTCTCTCTTTCTCTTGACAGAGTCATATCTGACTTCATGTGACTAAATAAGTGTTTGCAGTTTTCTAGGCACCATTTATAGAAGTGATTTGCCATTGCATTGTTCCAAGGGTTGAGGAGAGTGAGTGGCTGCAAGTCACCAACTTGACCTCCAAACATAGGGTCTAATACATTTCCATGTTTCTAGTCCAATAACTAATCTCTAGACAAAAAATACACAAGTCAACTAAGCATCAGGATGCTTAAAACATTTTTTTTTGTTTTTCCCTAATAACTGTGGCTAAGTCAAATTGACTAGCTTTAGGTAAAAATTGTGACCTAGCATGTGTGGGATATCTAATAAAAAAATTGAAAAATGTGGATAGCTGAAAAAAGTATTGCAGTTTATAGCAATGGTTATGGGGGAAAACAGACTATGAGATTAAATTGTATATTGCAGTATGGAAGGATGATTCAGTCCCCATAAATGCCCATTTCTTGGTATGCAACCATACATGCTTAACTTTTATGTTTCTAGTCCTGTAAGGCAGTAACACCAGTATCTTCATATAGATGAATAAAAAAGAACATTAGAGGGCTCTCATTCCAAGCTGACTGAATCCCTGAACTCAAGGAATAATTTCTCTTAAAGCATGAGGATACACCTGAAAATGTTCTAATGTTACAGAACACTGAGTGAAAAAAAAATATCTCACCTTTACTATTTTTATAAATAATTTGGAGTGGTGAACATATTCCTTCCTCCCATTTTCTACAATGACAACCTTATGAGATCAGTTGGTCTTAGAGAAAGTAACTGGCCGAAAGTTACCCAACAAGCATTCATGCCTAAAATGAGCCAAGAAATCAGTCTTCTAGTTTCCAGCCTGTTGCTTTAACCATTAGATATATAGCTTATCCAGAAATTAAGGAATACTAATTCTTGTATTTCTAATGGGGACTGTTCATATCTGCCTACCACACCTGCAGAGTATCTGCATCTCAGAAAAGATCCAGTCAACACATCACTGGGAATTATTTTTGGGAAACATGCTCCTATTCTGTTGATGTGAAGGATTAGATAGATTTAAGACAGCAGTTTATATACAAAGAGCAAGTACTGTATACTTTCATTTACACCAATTTTCCTACTAGAGTAGCATTTAGTGTCTTGAACTGCTAGTTTTTATAACTTTAAAGATCTATCTTTTTTTTAAATTAAGGCATAGGCAATTTTTTGGCCAAAAGCTGTAGACAGACTTTTAAGAGCAGAGTTTGGGCAATGTAACAAAATGCTTGCCATTGCAGTCATAAAACAACTATTTATCAAAAAATAAACCTAACATCTGTATGAAAGGTAAAAAAACCTTTGTTTATAACACCTCTTACTATAACAAAAGCAATGCCACATACTTTGTTAATCACATCAAAATTAATTATTTTGAACCAACACGTTGTGAAGTAATGATATTCGTCCATCATGTTCAAAGAGGACCTTGACATCTAATAGGTTGTGGGCTGTCCACGATGTTGGCAGGTGGCTGGTAAGGCCTATACAGGCATGAAATATTCTGCCACGTATCAGGCAGATGTGTGGACACTATTGTTGCAGCATTTGCAGCTCTGGCTTTGTGGAGTGCTTGCTTGACTTGTGCTATGGTTGTTCTTCTGCCCTCAGATGTCTGGCAGCCATGGTGGATCAGCATGCACCATGTTGATCGATCTTGTGTCAGGGTTTCTCAGGAGGTGGTGTCGATATCCAGGGACTTGAAGGAGGCTTTCAACATGTTTTTGTATCACTTCCTTTGTCCCCCATGCGATCGCTTTCCTTGAGACAGCTAACCATAGAAGAGCTGTTTAGGGATGCGATGGTCTGGCATCCTTGCAACATAGCCTGCCCAGAGTGTCTGGGCTTTTATCAGCATGCTGTGAACTGATGGCAGGCCTGTTCTGGAGAGGAATTCTGGGTCTGGCACCTCGTCCTGCCGCTGGATCCTCAGAATTCTACGGAGGCAGGTCGTGTGGAAGTGGTTCAATTGCCTAGCGAGCCTCGTGTATACAGTCCAAGTCTCACTGATATATATCAGGGCAGTTAGCACTACAGCTCGGTAGACTTTGAGCTTTGTAGCAAGGTTTATTCCACGGCGGTCTCACACATTGGTCAGTAGTCTGCCAAATGCAGAGCTTGCCATGGCGATTCTGCAATTGACCTCAATGTTGATTGTTGCTGCACGGGAGAGGGTGCTGTCAAGGTATGTAAGGCCACTGCTTGCAGCTTTTGTCCCTTCACTGTGATGGTGGGCTCTTGGTGTTGGGCTTTTGGAGCTGGCTGATGCATCACTTCAATCATCTTTATGTTGATGAGGAGGCTAAAGCTGTTGCATGCTGCTGCGAATTCATCCACTCTGGCTTGGATTTCCAGCATTCAGGGCACAGTCGTCAGTAAAGAGGAGGTCACATACAACAGTCTCCTTTATCTTGGTGACAGCCTGGAGTCTTTGCAAGTTGAACAGTTTCCCATTGATCTTGTATCTCAGGCTAACTTCAAGGAACTGTTCTGGAAGGCGTCTGACAGCATGGCTTGAAAACATTATTCTAAACAAGTTTGGTGCCAACATGCACCCTTGCTTGATGCCATTTGTAACAGGAAAGGCCTCTGAAGCATCTCCATTGTCCAGAATACAAGCCATCACACCGTAGTGGAACTGATGTACCATCAGGATGAATCTATCAGGGCACCCAAACTTTGACATGATGTGCCACAGACCTTTGCAACTGACAGTGTCAAAAGCCTTAGTGAGATCCAGGCAGGTGGTGTACAATTCACGATTCTGCTCTTGACACTTCTCTTGGAGCTGTCGGGCTGCAAAGATCATGTCCACAGTGCCACACTCTTTGCGGAAACCGCACTGTGTCTTGGGTAATAAATGCTGTGTCAAGTGGTTCAGCAACACTCATGCAAGGATCTTCCCTGTGATGGAAAACTGTGATATTCCTCTAAGTTTATCACAGACTTGTTGATTCCCTTTCCTCTTGTAGAGGTGTACAACAGACGCATCTTTCAGTTCCTGAGGAATGGATCCTTGATCCTTTCATTCATGGAACAGCTGAGTGAGTTTGTCGACAAGCACTGCATCACATCCTTACAGACCTCCGCTGGGATCACATCAGATCCTGAGACCTTGCCACTAGACAGCTGGCTGATGGCCTATAGAGTTTCAGTCTTTGATGGCGGGGCATCTAGGCTGTGGTTGATATCCACCTGGGGCATTCTGTTGATTGCCTCATTGTTGATGAAAGATGGGTGGTTCAATACAGATTGAAAGTGCTCAACCCATCGCTGTAGAATCAGAGTCTTCTCAGGGATGAGAGTTACACCATCTGAGTCCAGTAGGGGGGAGCTCCCTGAGGGCTGAGATCCGTACAAGGATCTGAGTGCTTCATAGAACTATTTAGCATTGTTTCTATAAGCAAACTTCTGAATTTCATCTGCTTTGGTATTCAACCAGGAATCCTGCATCTTGCAAAGCTTGCTCTCTACAGTCCTGCAAGTGTTATTGAAGGCATTTTTCTTAGCTGTTGACGACAGGTCAATCTGATAAGCATGGGTGAAGGCAGTGCTTTTCAGCAAGTAGGGCCTTGATCTCTTCATCGTTTTCGTCAAACCAGTCCTGCTGTTTCCTGTGTGAGGCACCAAGAACATTTAGTGCAGAAGAGTGCACAATATCCCGAAAGCGTTCCCAGTCCTTCTCAGCATTTCCCTCTAATTGCAGCTCTTGAGGGTTAGTTGTCAAGATCTTCTGCTAGTGAAACTGCTGTGTTGGGGTTCCTCAGTTTACTGGCGTTGATCCATTTCATCACAGCCTTGTTTCCCTGCGGACGTCTCTTTGGATTGATGTGAAAGCTTAATTTGGAGATAATGAGTCTATAGTCAGCCCAACAGTCAGAGCTCGGCATGGCCTTGGTCACTCTTACATCCTGTCTCTCTTTCCTCCACACAATGACATAATAAGATGCCAGTGCTTGGAGCATGGGTGGATCCAGAACATTTCTTTGCAAATGGGTAGGCGAAAGATGGTATTGATGAGCTGCATATGTCTTCAGTAGTAATAGGGCCACTGCTGTTACATTTGCCGATTCCATTTTTTTCCAATGACGCCATCCCAGGCAGAGTGATCGGATCCTACTCTCGCGTTGAAATCGCCAAGTAGAGTCAGCCTGTTGGTGCCCTTGACAGATGAAAGTAGGGCATCGAGATCTTCATAAAACTTTCCCTGTATTCCATCTGGTTTCGTCATTGTGGGTGCATAGGTGCAAGGTCGACTCAGCCTTCCATCCTTTCTAAGGTGGGTAAATTGAGGACCCAGTCTGTGGGGGCAATAAGCTGACTTTGTATAAATATAAATATACAAAAGTATGAAGGCTATTGCTTAACGCATTGTAAGCCGCCCTGAGTCTCCGGAGAAGGGCGGCATATAAATCAAATAAAAAATAAAAAATAAAAAAAAATAAAAATAGGCGCTGATCAGTGTGGCTTGTTTTCTTCTCCATAGTGGAAGATGCAATGTCATGAGTTGGTCATTCATAGCCTTGGGAAGACTGGCAAGTTTGTGGACAAGAAGATTCTTAACCGCAAAGCCAACTCCAGATTTGCAGCGTTCGTTACTGCTGCGTCCACACCAGAAGAATGTATAACCACCTCCTGTTTCTGTGAGATGACCTTCGTTGACTAGACGAGTTTCACACAGGGCTGTAATATTGATGTTAAATTTGGCTAGCTCTCTGGAGATCAGGGCTGTTCTTTTTTCTGGTCGATTTGCTTAGGGTTTGTCTTGAAGCATACGTAAGTTCCATGTGCCAATGGTGAGTGGTGTCATCTTACATTTTCTTTGAAATTTTGTTATTCAACCGCATGAAATGGGATCCCCTCCAGCCATGATAAGCTGGCCAGGATTCTATGAAAGAGCAATGTTTAGGGCACCTTTTCTAGCCCCTTTCTCTTACTATGGAGGCAAGCAGTGAGATCCTAAAGTGGGCTGCTCAGTCACTCAGGTAGACGCCGAATCCAGCTGTTGCTTTGGTCAGCAAGAAGATGACCATTAGACCTGAGTTGCCTATGTGCAGGTCTGCAGCTACAGCTCCCAGTGTATCCACAACTGCTGCTTCATTGCTTGCCCATCACCATAGGACTTTGAAGGTTCACGGGAATTGGGAGATGTCAAGACTTCTGCATGAATTGGATTAAAGTAAGGGAGAGATGTGCATCATCAGACTCACTCTCTCTTCCCAGATTCATCTTGCTCCAATATACACATCTCCAAAAGTATGTAAAAATTGTTAAAACTAAACATTCACATTTGATCACATACTTTACTATCAGTGAGAATGGCAAAGATTTTACAAGAATATTAGCAGTTGAATATCGACATCCATGTTAAATCAAAGGGTACTTGCTGAAACAAACATTTCAAACAAGTTTCTTTAGTTGTGAAAAAAAACTGTAGACTTGTTTTCACAGGTGATATGAATTACAGCTGGCTTTACAGTGCAAAATCTGTACATCCTTGTTTTCATAAAAGATTAATACAGGAAAGATGTTTTAAAAATAAAACTGTCATGATGATGGATTGATAGCATCACATACCAAATATCTATTTGGTGGGGAGAGGAGAAAAGCAAAAACATTGGCCAGCTAATTAAATAGCCAAGAGTAAGGGACAAATTAAGTGAGATAGCAATAGAATGGAAACCAAATATACTTTTACACATCCATGTATTTTTTCTTTGACGCAAGTTCCGAATAAAATAACTTCTTGTAATCAAGTCCTATTATTCCATCAAGTGGAAAACAAGGAAATTGCATTTGTGAGAACTGAAAATATTAATTCAATTGTTACATTTATGTTGTCTTTTTTTTTTAGATCTCTAGCAACTTCTATATAAACAACTATATAAACAATGTTTTGAAGAAAGGACTTGTAACTAATTCCACCTCTATTTGGTCTCAACATGCAACATTGTGGACTCAACTACCCCCATCATATTCCTTATTTAGAGAAATACACTAGCACTAGATACGTTTACTTTGTCATCATGCCAATTTCTGTTGTGGATTCATTCATAGTCTTGCAATACACAAGCCGCTGCTAATGCCAAGAAGTAAGTATTGTCAAGAAGCTGTTTCCTACAGCATTCTGAAAAAGGCAGTGGTTGAACAAAATGCAACATTAGGGTTCAACTGCATCAAAAGCATTAGTTTTGCAAATTTTGGAGCACTGTATGTCTTCAACTGCTAAAAACAAAAATAGTATAATAATTGCTGAAACAGAGAATGAGTAATATTGGCTTTGTTCATATGTGCAAGGTATATTTTAGTAATTTTAATGGGTCTATTTTAATATGTTTATTATTAAATTTGTATCCTGCACAATTCCGATTTTGGGCAGCTCACAATAAAAATATTTTTTAAAAATATACCATCAGAAACAAAAATAAAGAATAAAATTATTACAGATCCCATTCTAATTTCTAAATTAAAATCTTATGTAAGTAGCTTAGTCATTCAGCAGAGGAAATATCTGTGAGAGCAACTATTCATATTTTCCTGAATAGTATCTTAAGTAGGATTCTGTTAGGTCCAAAAAAGAAAAGAAAAGAATAATCCTGTCACTTCTATCAAGAAGTTAGATTCTTCAGATAGGCCTTTCCCCAAAATTCATCAGACAATAGGAAAATTTGCCCTCTGTCTCCAGCTAACCTGATTATCAGTGTCAACTGCAAACTATGATGTCGAAGTGACATGTGACATGAATGGTGATGTCATCATACAAATACATAAGTTATGACATTTGCATGATGACACTGCTGCACAATTCATTGCTTGCCATGTTTCTAACAGGTCACAAATAACCACCTTCAGTAATGATGTTAAGAAGATGGCATAATTACCAGCTATGGTAACATTTATATAAAAGTTGAGTTATTTGTTTAAGTGATGTATGTCTCAGCTGTAAAGTCAAAAGTAATGATGATCTCTTTTTACTCACCTGAGAATCACTTTCTAACTAAAACATAAATTATAAGCATTTTAAATACCATAAATATATTATTTCAATATGTCTCAAGAAGACAATTACTATTTGCTATCTGTATTATGATCTAAATTTTATGGGATTTTCTAAAAGTTGGCTCTGTCTGTATTGCAAGTAAATACAGGAAAAGATTGACTATAACACAGAAACCCTAATGGGTCTCAATCTATCAGAACTTAGATGAAGAAGGTAAGTTAGTTGATAACAACTTTCCAAAACATACTTTTCTTCGGCTTGAAATTCTATATTTTCATCCTACGATACACTTACTTACATACCCATCTTCCTTATCTATTCAAAAATACTTTTGCTTCAGTTTTTCATTTACAGGGGAAAAAAGCACTGTGTTAGATGCAAGTTTTGTCATATTTAGAATTAACAACTAAAATCAAGAAGTGTCACAATCAAATTCTAAATGTAAATCTACATCAATCTATTCCAATTTCTAAAATAGCACCTGTGGCAACAGTGAATAAAGAGCCAAGTAACTTACAGAAGCCTAACAGTTAAGACATTAGAAATTATTTTGCTTTGCTAGCAAAACATTTTGCACATTATTTAGATAAATATTTCTCAAACTGTATACATGTGGTATTGAACTGCACTTATCAAAATTCCCAACCACCATAGCCAAGAAAATGTGCCCAACATATTAGAAAGCAAAGGCTGGGAAAAGCTAATTTTAAAAATGGATTAAAACGTACCTTCAGAAGAAAGATCTGTCCTATTCCTCATAATAATTTAACAAAATTTCTGAGAGAAGAAAAGGTTACTTGTTATAAGATCATTAATAATCTTATTTGACCTATTTGAATAGGTGGATTGATGATAGGACAATATTTAAAGTTTCTTTGTCCCATACAGAAATCAAAATTAACACCTGAAAACCAAGAAACCAATACTCTAATACTCAATGATTTAGTATCAGAATACAGTACAGTGTCTTATATAGCCTGCTCTGAACTTTTGACCAATTATCAGTTATGTTTGGCAAAGACAGCCATGTGTAAATGTGAGATGCATTATTTGAGTGACATAATTCTTATCCAAAACAATTAATTTTCTTTGACTTCAATAAGCTAGTTGAAGGGACTTATCTGAAATGCATTAAAAATAAATAAAGCATACCTATGGATATTTTGCTGTTGGATAAACTCTCCATTTATTAAACTTCCTTGGGATTCAACCTGAAAGGAAGCCAAAACAAAGAGATCCTATTGGCTTTTTAAAGATGTGCCTCACTTGTACAAATAAAAAAATAAACCAGTTCAAGACATACCAAAAATGCTTAGTATTAATAAAATATTCTGAATTTTTTAAAAATTTGCAATTGCATTTAATTTCCCTTTCCGAATCCCATAAAAGTGTCTTATAAATATCATGAACAAATATAAATGCAATATTTTTTTTTAAAAAAAGTGTTGGAATCTGTCCCATATAATTGGAGCAGACTTCTGGGCTTTGGATATTCTGAATGACTATAAATTGGGATTTAATTTATTAATTTATCATATTTGATTCTTCCATTTGATATATTAAGTTCGCAGTGCCAAATTCATTATATAATACATATTGTAGAAGCATCCATTGACTAAGAAGGACACATATATTGTTTCGATCAGGAAGTGAGAACAGGAAACCACAATTAAAATTGCAGTGTTATACACAGTAATTTAAAAGTAACTTCTAGAAACAAACATTTGAACATCTATGTACTCTAGTGCACAATGAATATTTTACAAGTTGGACAGAAAAATATTTAATATGGTTTAATAATTATTACTGGAATACTGGTAAATATTTTGATAACTGAGTAATGTTTTCTTATCCTATGTAAGTATTAATGAATTATCTGATAGCATACCATTTTAAATATGATTTTGTATTTCAGATACATAGAAGGATGTTTTCCTGACCATATTATTCATTATGCATTTTTATAAAATAGTTGTTCCTGCAGAAACAATATTTTAAGAAATGAGGCGTTGGTCTTACCTGATACTCTCCTTCTTGTTGAGTGGACATAACAGCCAGGAATGGGTTGACTTCATCTCCTAGCTGATTGGAGTGAGTCTGTCAGAGCTGTGAAGACACATCTCCGTTACCAATGGTCCTCAGCTTTTGGCGAAGGCATAACAACAGACTGACATGTCTCCTTGTTAATGGCATCCACCTGTGGACTTGGGAACAGACAGTCTCCAGGCTGAAGCTGGATGCTATCTCTACCCAACAAGAAGGAATGTATCAGGTAAGACCAGCCCCACTTCTCCATTGTGGTGGAGATAGCATCCAGGAATGGGACATACCAAAGCTGGCTTGTCCTGCGGATGAGCCACAGTCTGGTCCGAAGTCCCCTGATCAAAGTGGACCCTCCGGAGGACTTGCCTGCCAAAGGCCGCTTCAGTCGAAGTGAAGGTATCCAGCTTGTAATGTCTGATGAAAGGGGACAGAGAGGACCATTTAGCTCTGTGAGGGCAAACCTGATTTTTGGGCCTTTTGGGCCCACCAGAAGTAGGGAAACAAGACTGTTCCTTGCCTCCAGAGGACCTTGAGGGGGGGGGCTTTTTCTCTCTCCCTAACATCCAGAAACTTTCTAGGAGTCCGAGGAGGATGAAAATGCCCCCCCACCCCCTCTGGAAGCCAGAAGTGGCCTGTTTGCCAACTTCCGGTGAAAGTCTGGGGAGAGAAAAACGGGCCTTTCGGTTCCACCAGAAGTTGGCAAATGGGCCATTTTTGGCCTCTGGAGGAGAGGGGAAGGCCGTTTTCAGTGTCCCCAGACTTCTAGAAAGGCTCTGGAGGTGGGGAGAGCAAAAAACAGACCTACTGTGCCATCACATGCCAGGACCGGGGGAAGCAGGGCGGGGGTCGTGCGCACATGCATGAGGGCATGTCACATAGAATTATGGGTGTGGGCACGCACACAACCCCTCCCATCCTGGCACGCGATGGCAAAAAGGTTAGCCATTACTGATTTAGCTGCTCAACAAACCTCGATAGAGATGTGCATCACCCACACCGCTGTCGGTGTGGAATGTGTGGAATGGGTTGTTACCCACCGAGGCAATGGAAGGGCCTGGAGTTCGTGGCCTTAACGATACACGCCCGAATCCAGCAACCAGGCAGAAGTTGGGCAGTATAAGTTCCTGAGTCCTGTAGAATCAGGAGTTCATCTTGGGGAGAAAGGAAGGGTCCAACCACAAGACCCCCTTATCAGGATGGAAGATATAGAGGTCCTTCCTAACAGAGTGGGCCACCAGCTGAAATCCATCTAGCCGATGTGACAGCTACCAAGAAGGCCACCTTGCAGGTTAGGAAGCGTAGTATGGCCGATCTCAGTGGTTCAAAGGCCTTCCTCAACAAGTGCAGTACCTTGGTCAGGTCCCATGTAGGATCCCTTAACAACTGTAGGCCGTAGATCTGATGCACTCCTAATGAACCTGTGCACAGTCAGGTGCTTAGCAAGGGACTCCAGATCCCTGCAAGATAGGACCGAAGACAGGGCAGCCACCTGGAAGATAGCCCCTTGTCTAGCCCTTCCTAGAGGAAATCCAGTATCTGGGCCACGGATATTGATGCAAAGTTCAAACTCGACCTGAAGCACCAGGCGCAGAAAGCTTTCCAAGTTGCATCATATAGTGTATTTTTCAGAGTATAAGATGCTCCGGACTATAAGGTGCACCTACCTTTTGGGGGGAGGAAAACAAGAAAAAAAATCTGTCTCTGCCTCCCAGCAATTTACCTCCTTCCAGCAAACAGCGGAGGCCCTTGTGACAAAAGTCAATGGCAATCCCTGAAGCCTGAAACAGCTGAGGGTCAGAAGACCAGTCCAACAACAATCAGCTGCTTGTGCTAATCTGGCTGTCCTGAAGCTGATATGGGCTGTTTGCTACAAGGAGGTAAATTGCTGGGAGGCGGAAGCCAAAGGATGGGAGCCGGTTAGTGAGGCTACATTCAGTTTATAAGACGCACCCAAATTTTCACCCTCTTTTAGGGGGAAAAAGTGCGTCTTATACTCCAAAAAATATGATATTCGATTGATGGAAGGTCTCCTTGAGGCCTGTATAGTCTGAATCGCCCTGGAGAAGTCCTCGGAGTCACAGATTGCAAAGAGCATTGATCCCCTCTGCCCCTGGTACCGCAAACCTTGCGAAGAATCTGGGCAGTTGTGTGTTGTCCTGAATGGCGAACAGGTCCACGGCAGGCTGTCCAAAGCAATCCATCAGCTGTGGGTCTGGCACCAATCCCTTATCTTCTATAAGTTCCAGATCTATACGTCCCTCCTCCTCTGAGAGCAATGATTGGCTCTGTCTGGAAGGAGTTGGGGAACAGGGCTCTGGGAAGACCGAAAAATCCCCTGGTGTCTGGGATGCTTGAGTTTTTCCCGGCTGCAGGGAAAATACAGCGTCCTGCAGCGATGCCCTGCTTTATGGCTTCCGCAATCACCAATTGCATATTGGAAGGGATTTCAAGGACTGGAGCAGCCCCTGATCTAAGCCCAGCTGTAGTGGGGGTAAATGTTGCCTCAGCAACATGTGTTTCTTTTTAAATGATTGCTCCCCTTCTCCTGCTGTGGAAGGCAGGCTTGACAGGGAACTCTAGTAATTATCCTGATTAACAAGCAATGAAGGTCCTTGCTGAAAACTCTGTTCAGCAGCATCCTCTGGTGATAAACCCTGTGAGTACAGCCTATCTGGTAGGCTTGGATCACTTTGCACGAACTGCTGTGGAATTTCCTGGCGGGAAACTTCAAGCTCACCCAAAAGGTGAGTCTTCTGATGCCACCTGTCAGCCTTCTTCTACCTTATAGCAAATTACTTTTTTATGGCTTTTTGCCTCCTATGTGCATCTTTCTCCTCTACTTTGGAAACCTTCCTGATACTCTTCCTGGGCTTGGTATTCTTGTTCTTTGCTGTGGACCCTGACAGGGAAGGTGGGCTTGCATGGTGGCTGGCAGGGATGGATCAGTGCCACCTGCCATTTTGCCTTCATCAACCGTCGCCATCTCCGCCATTTTGAAGACCGGCCCTGAGCGCAATTTGTTCCCTCAGGAACTCTACTGCTGGCATGGTCTAATGTCAGGGAGTGTGCTCGTGGAACTGACAAGGATTCCACTATCATCCAGAGAAGTGGGAAGGCTCTCAAGGTACTACTGCAATCCCTGTGATGTCCAGGAGCCTGTGAACCTTTTAACACCTTTTTAAAAAAGTCTTGGGTGATTTCGGCGGCTTTTTGCTTGTGGCAGATCTTTCCACCGGGTTAGTTGAGACATTATAAACTGGAGCGCATAAGATCCAAAAATGTCTCTGAGCCCCTGGGGTTAGCGGGGTGGAGCCAGGCTTGTTCCCGCTACCCCGCGATTATGAATACCTGAAGTCCAGCAACCAGCTGCCCTCAGCGGTTCAAGCCAAAACTACTACTGCCGGAAAAAGCCTGGCAGTTCTACTGGTCAGACCAGTTGAGAAACCTGTCTCAGTGGTGAAATTCAAAAATTTTCTTTACCGGTTCTGTGAGCGTGGCTTGCTGGGCATGGCTTGGTGGTCATGTGACTGGGTGGGTGTGGCTTGGTGGTCATGTGACAGAGAAAACCAACTATCACACTTTACACAAAAATAACACAAAAGCTGCACAACTGACTCACACGCAATGCAAAAGGAGATGGACTTCACACAAAATGGCCCCTGCAACAAGCAGGAACCTCACAGAGTCACAGAGAGCTCAAAAATAAACTATCATACTTTACACAAAAATACCGGTTCGAGCAATAGGTAGTAAAAAAATGCTTTAAAAAGTTAAAAAAAAAAAGTTCCCACGATTGCGGGACAGAGCTAATCGTGGGAATGTGTTTTTTGTTTTTACTTTTTAAAGCATTTTTTACTACCTATTCGCCCAAACTGGTAATTAAAAAATGCTTTTAAAAAGTTTTTTAAAGTTCCGAAGATCAGCTGTGCTGCGCAATCCTCGGAACTTTTTTTTTACCTTTTAAAGCATATTTTTACTACCAATTCGGGCGAACCAGTAGTATTTTCACTACTGGTTTCCATGAACCACCCCGAACCGGTAGCCTTGCACCCCTGCTCTGTCTGCAAGCCTTGCACCCCTGCTCTGTCTGCAAGTTCTCTCTGCTGCGAAGAACCAAAGGAAGTTTTCTCTCAAACTGTAGACCAATTTTTGACACATCTGTCCTGCTGAGGGACTGAGTCAAAAGCTGGGGACCGTTGGTAATGGAGACGTGTCCTCACAGCTCTGACAGACTCCGTTCAATCAGCTAGGAGACAAAATCAACCCATTCCTGCATGCTATCTCCACCACAATGGAGAACTTTCCATTCCATTTTTTATTCTATTGCACAAATTAATATCTCTAATTCTAATTCAAATGTTCTGAAGTACAGTTCATGAAGACTGTATTCTTTTGGCCATGTTAAAACATGCCAGTTCAGAGTGGCTGACAGATGATGGCTGAATTCACATTTCATGTCAACCTAGGATTTTTTAACAATACTTTCTTGAACAAGTTTTGTAGTTCATATTGGTAAGTCACATTGGATCCTACATTATGTTAAGCAAAAAACCAATAACCCCTAAATCACAGAATGATTTAATGAAATTGTTTCATTTTTAATCTTTCCAATAATTGGAATCCTCTGGCTTACTTAAATCTATTTTAAAACAATGTATGTTAAACCTTGGCTTTAAGTATCAAAGTATTTAGAAAAGTTACTATTAATTTGCTCATTTCATAAGCAACTTAAATAAATATCATTGTACAATCAAGATTGTTTATTATACAGGTTAAAAATTAAATTTTAGTTTGATATAATCAATTAATTCTATATATGTCATACTCCAGGTCTTAAGTTACACATAATTTTAGAACTAAGAGTTTACTGAAAAGTTTGAACATGACAAATATATAAAAAATCCACATTAAAAACAAAACTTAATTACTATCTTCTGAGAAACAATTGAAATAAAGTTTGAAATGAATAATTCTACTGTTATTAATAGATTCACAAATAAGTGTCTTTAATTACATAGTTCAGCAAATTTTAAGCAGCCGATTGGAATATATTTTCTTTCTAAGAGAATTATCAAGCTACAATTATTAGACTACTTTTGGCATTTTGCTTTTATCACCATCTAGTGGAGTTCTCAAAATATGCACTCTAATTTCACCAGGGCATGGGTAAACTAAGGTACATTTTTAAACCTACCAAAATAATAGTAATTGTAATCATCTTATTAAGATTAAAATGAACTAAAGGTATGAAGTGACAAAGCCTGTTTTTGAGATTATTTAGAAACAATAGCAAAAGTCACTAAACTTTTGAAAACAAAAAATTGTAAGTCTCAATAAACATTCATGTTGTTTACCAAAACCTAAACATGTTGATTCCATTGAATCGGAGGCAGTAATTGTACATATCAACATTTAATTTTACCCCCTTATGTACCCTTCTCATAACAGAAATCATAATTTAGAAATTCTTTCCTTACAGATTTTTGCATTTCCTTCCTAAGATGGTTGTATTCTTCCTTCAGTTTCTCCAAATCCAGCTCCAAATTGTGCATCTTCAGCTCATTGTTCAGTTTTTCTATTTCCCAGTTAGATGGGTTAGAATTGAAACTCTTCATCACTGAAAGGAAACAAGATCTTTATTTTCTTAGTATAGTCAAAGTAGATAATGAAAATAGAGCTAAACTTCATTTCTCATATATCTTTCTGTGAATATGGTGATAAATTTGAATCCAATCTTACTTTTTATGTATAAAGGGGTTTTTTTTACCAATCATCGGGTATGTTAATAAACTGTCAGCAAATGAAGAGTTCACATAGAAGTGTACTGTAATTGTATATGTTCTCTAATATTAATCTATAAAAAGACACAAAATCTTCAAGTTCAATACATTATCAGTTTTTTAAAAAATTAAAAAGACTGAATATATCATTTTATAACAAAATGCATATATTTTACAATATAAAAATCATTAATCCTCAATAACAATCTCAATCAGTGAATTTTTATTTGGGACTTTGAAGAAGAAAAGACCGACATAACAAGTCTGTAGAATTATCCAAGGCAACAGTCATCCAATATTAATGAAGGGGTTTCAGTTGTTGAAGCTTGAGACTAACACACCAACTGGATAATCATGATAATTTATCTTATTTATTTTTATAGGGCTTACAGACTGTTCTAATAAGCTAACCTATTCTGCCTGGCATACAACTCCCCAATATATAATTGGGATTAAACCAGTGAATCAAAACAATATATTGTAATAGCATAAAACTGAAACAGAAAATCAGTTCACATTTAGGAGTAATACAGGTAATCTCCCAGTTACGAATGTTCCCCTAGCAAATGCTCGAAGTTATGTGATAAGTGCCCCCTAGCGTTTACAAACAAGTCCTGAAATTATGAATATTGCAGCACCACGGCAGTTATTCACTCTTACGAATGACCACAGAAGTTCTGCAACATTTGCTCCACCTATTTCCCCACTCCCCGTGTGGGTCTTCACAGACACTTTGCCTGTGGAGACTCATTTACTTTGCGAAGATCTCCTCTCTGTTGCAGTTTCTTTGCCTGCTTCATTTCTTCAGGCTTTCAGTGCATTCGCAGAGGCCTAACGTACCGTGAGATCATGTGAGTTCAGTAGTGCAAGATCTCGTGGTATTGATCTCGTGTGATCTTGCATTTTAGGCCTCTATTCTCTGCGACTTGAGGCCTGGATTTGCAAATGGATGGAAGGCTTTGGTCCTTTAGGCCTTCCCTCCATTTTCTGTTTCCTTGCTGAAGCCTGCAGTGAGATTGTGTTCCTGTAGGCTTTGGCAGCCCTTTGCAAAAAGCCTTTGTTGACACCAGCAGAGTTTGGGATGGGCAAACACCTCCCTCCAAAGCTCTGTTCCTCCCAGGAAAGGCTTTTTAAAAGGGGCTGCTGAAGCCTGTAAAGACGCAATCCTCAAGTCCTTTGCCGATTAGAAAGGAGGCCTGGAGGAGCATGTGTGATCTTCCGGGCCTTCTTTCTCACCAGAGATCTGTTTGACAAGGCCTCTGGCAATGAAAAAGGACACCCAGAGGCCCATGCACAGCCTTCCGCCTCCTTTCTCACCAGAAATCCACTTGATGAGACTCCAGCAATGAAAAAGGATGCCTGTGTGTGGCCTTTTGGGCCCTCTTTGTCACTAGAGATTTGCATGATGAGGCCTCTGGCAATGATAAAGTAGGCCCAGAAGGCTTTGCTTGGGCCTTTGGTCCTCCTTTTTCATCAGTGGAGGCCTCATCAAGTCCTTTGCTGATAAAAAGGAGAAAACAAGCAAAGAATCAGGCTGGAGAGGAGACAGATCTTCATAAGGTAGGTCACCTGGATGGGGGAGGAAGCAATTGTGGGGACCCCAGAGGAGAGAGAATGCGGTATCTGGATCAGAGGAGGCCTTGGGTGGTCTTAAGCAGGTGTCCTGTTCCATCACTAGGTCCCCCCATGGCCTTCCGCACCCCAAGATACGTCATATACAAGCCACACATGCGATTATCAAATGGGTGGGTGAAAGCAGGGAGTGATCTCGTTCAAGGTACAAGATTTACTCCCATGAATCCTCCGGCTACAAACAGAATGGGCAGGCTTCATTACATTCATAACTCAATGACTATCTGTAATTATAGCAAACCTCTCGCATGGCTTGATGAACAGCCAAATTTGAATGTCGAGGAGATATTATTCCATGTAAAGGAAGTAATGACTAAGAAGCTGTTGTTCCATGGTCCATGAAGACTGCCATCTCAAACTGATGAAACACATACACAGTGTGCCATATTAGATCTTATCTAACAGGCAAATATTGCTGGGATAAGAATGAAACTTTTCAGCATAGTTTTACTCCTCTTTATTTATTTTGGGATATTCTGGATATTTGAAAACTATATTCTTTTCTTTCTTCTTTTTTCTGATTAATGATTGAAATAATGTTATTTGAATTTGAAATACTGCTGGGAAAAGATACTCCTATAGATACCAGGCCCAGACCACATTCTCCAAGCATTTGACAACTTAACTTACTCAGCCAGGAGCCAAAATGTAAAGTTGGGTATTATCTGCATTCTTATGCATGCTTATTATTATATCAGCAGTAAGGATTTTTTAGCTAAGTCTAGAAAAAAATATATGGTTCCTTGAGAGAAGAGTAACCCTATCTTAAGACAAATATATAATTACTACTGAAAAGTTTTTTCTTCATAAATCTTTCATCAGCCAGATTTGTTTCTACGGCAGTGTTTCAATTAGTAGTTTCTTTTAAAACTTCAAATACTATAATATAAACAAGAATTATATCTATTTTAAACATTCTTAATATTTAGGTCTGGCACTGGCTCTGTTCTAATCAAGAAAACAAAGCATGATTTCCAGAACTGTTAGTGGTTTTAAGCACAAGATCTCTAGATTAGGTACTGGAGGTATTGTGCTTAGATAATTAAATTATTATTTTGACAGGCAAGTTCAGAAAAGCTGCTGGATAAACATTGACTTCCTTGCCTGAAATCACTTTAATTTGCTCTCTTCTGAGTTTCTGATGTCAACATATTTCTGAATGAAGCTATCAAAAATCTGGGATGAAGCATCATAAAATAGAGAAATGCAAAATGTTTCAAGATCAAAACAGTCTCCAATGTCTAAACATTGGAGTTGTCTACAACAAGACTGGAATGGAATGTATTGGGGTGAAACATTTCAGAGTTTTATCAGCTATATATGGGTATCACCTAATAGATATTTTCATGATACATGTAAAGTTATGATAGCATTAAGTGATGCAGAGATGCAATAATGGGTTTTTGTGGCCAATAAATAGAGTCTCAATCCAATAAAAAAATGCTAGGGTGATAAATGGTTCTTTTGACCAAATTAATAGAGTCATTCCATACTTGAGAAGACTGTATTCCCCCCCACAAACCTCAATAAGAAGTCTGCAATATTAGGATGTCACTGATCCAAGCTAAAGCTGTCATAAAAAAATTAAGCTGTCTCTGAAGCACAGATTGGTGTACTAGCCTCAATCCATCTAATGAGAAAGAAGTGGAGTTTAGTGAGCCACACTGAAATAATTACTGAATTATATTGCTCCTAATTGTGAATCTGCCTTTAAAGATGGTTCAGCAACTGCAATTAGATCAAAATACAATCACAAGTTGCAGAATTGGGACATTTAATGATTTAACATATTGCTTGCATGTTGCCAACTGTAAAATTAACCCAGTTTATTTCAAGGCTCAACTCAAAAGTCCTTGTTTTATTACTAAAACACAGTAGTTTAGAAATGTAGTATCTAAAGTTTCCTTATCTTTACATAGGTACAGTAAGAATAAGCCTGATTCTTTATGTATAGATGGACGTACTTAGAATTGGTTCTTGCTTACAGAATTCTCTCTCCAGTGAGATGGGCCCATACCAGCTAGGATGTTGCTCTTGTACCAACTTAAGACATTTACAGATTAAAAGAAATGTTTGCACTAAATTCTCACTAAATTCTAAATTCTAAATCCCCATTAAATTCTAAATTCTAAATTCATTATTTGTTTGATTTATATCCTGTTTCAGCCACTGGTGAGCAGTGCTGACATATGAAGTTGGGTCTCCCAGTCTTAATCAATACTTTCCAATACCTTAATCACTACTGAACCACACCAGTAATAACCATGCCTCAGTTACATAAAAATTAACTTTAAAAAAAGGATTGCAGGTCACAGCACTTGGCATATATGGAATATAGACTCAGATAGACAAAGTGCACCTTGTTGAGTTTCCACTTCTGTTCTTAGCTGTAAGAGTTCTACTTCTTTAGACTGCAACTGCTCATTCAAGGTTTTCACATATTCCGTGTTCTCTTTCATCTGAGAAATATATAAATTATCAGGGCTTCATTATTATTCTAGTTGAAGTCTGAGTCTAAAGATCAGTTGGTTCTTCATAAAGATTTGGCCAAATTACTATGCTACTTTTACTGTTTGAACTATCGGTTGGAAAAAAAATAGCATGTGAGTACCCTTTATGTACCCTGAAAATATTGTTTTGTTTTTAGAGGGGAGAAGAAAAATCTGTTAATTACTAATAATCAATTAATTAAATAATATATCACACTGAGCTCAACTAGCGGGCATGCTTTGCAAATGTATCTCCAGCTTTTCATGCAATCTATTTTTCATCTTACAAAGTTTTGCACTCCACTTAATTAAAAAAAAGATATATTGACATTGATTTTGCTTGTCAGAAAGTTACAGAAGGTGATCACATGACCACAGGACACTGCAAAGTCATAAATATGAGCCAGATGCCAAGCCTAAATCTGAATCTGTATAAATTTTGATCATGTGATCATGAAGATGCTGCAATGATCATAAGTAACTTCAAATGGTCATTAATCGAATTGTTATAAATCAAGGACTACCTCTAGTCATTTGAATTGAATCACTGGAGCTTTGACAACCTATGTTTTTATGTGACTTTCACTTTCATTCATTCAAACAGCAAATTCGGACATTTAATATCAAACCAACTAGGAGACAAATGGGGTCACTGAAAAAAAGAGAAAATATCAACGAAGGTGGATGCAGAAATTCAGTATTTTTAAAAATCCAGGAATGATTTAAGCTACACGTAAGTATTCCTTAATCGACTTGTTTTGATGTTTAAAAAAGGATACACACTCATTTTAAACCCATATACAGAAATTAATATGAAGTTAATGCTTAACTTTTGCTAGATCATATTCAATATTTTCAGTGATCCAAACTTAATTTGCTAAATAATTTGTTAAAATACTTTTCTGCTTGAGGCTCATGCAACATTCTTGTTTTCTTTTATGCTACTCCAAAAGCATACCGTTTTATCCAGTTGACTTTTCAGATTATCTCGTTCAATACAAGATTCCCGATATGCTTGATAAGCTTTGTTAACTTGCTCACGACCCACAGAACTTGTTGCTTCTTCCAAATGAGATTCAAGAAGCTAAAAGATTACAACAAGATGTGACTTGATCATTATTCAAATACTTCCATTAAGTGTTTAATATTAAACCAAGTAAATTACCTTAGTCCCAGCCCTAAGTAACAGGGAATGACTTCCAAGTAGTGAATGTATCTATTTCACATGTGCTTAATTACTTTACACATTATTTAAAATAAAATTTAGTTTCTAAAAATCATACTTACTAACATTAATAAAGTTAAATGATATAACCTTGAAAGAAAAAATATATTGCTAAAAATACTTGCCTTTTCTTCTAACAATCTTACTCTTTTCTTTAAGAAAGAATTTTCTCTTTCTGTCTCTTTCAGACGCTTTTTAATATCTTCATAAGCAGTGACAAGGGCAAAATGTGAAGCAACTGATTCTTCTCCTGAAAACGCTGGAATAGGAAATTGTCCTTCTTGTCTGTGATGAGTGTCTGCTTTTTCACGATTCAGGATATCAATGTCATCTTCAGCTAGTTCTTCCATGATAGCTAAATAAAAATAATAACATTGTTAACATCCAATAAGCAAATACATACATACATACATACATACATACATGGCGTTTGAGTTTTGCAATTCTGACAAAATATTGGCTATATCCAATCCTATTTGGATTGTCTTCCATAGAACAACAGTATTTCCTCTTAATATTCTACTCTTCCTGCTACTCACCCTTCTACCATCTGCTTTAGCAGGCCTTCCAACATTCTAGAGAAGAATTGGAAAGGGCTGGAGTGTATAGAAAGAGATTCATCTGCTCTTTCCTTCCATGTCATTCTTCTAAAGTATAGAGGTAATGGAATATGAGCAACTTTCCAAAAAGCTCCTCTTCCTAAAATTTCTACTTAAAGATGGCTATTTTAAAAAGGAAGAGCATAATTTAGACTTATAGAATGTCAATGTTTTGTTGACCTTTTATTTTAAGATAGTATGTTTATTTATCATCTCATTTTCACATTTCAATATATTTTCATGTGACAATGCCCCTCAAAGAAGATTTTTTTTTAAAAAAAAACTCAATATAACCCGTTTTCAGTAAATCTAAGAGACTGCCTACTTTAAAGATAAAGTATTTGGAAGAAAATCTAGATTTCATTCAATTGTAACAGCAATATAAAATACAACTGAAATGTAAAAGAAAATTAATTAAACCCCAAAAATTTAAAAATGTCAAAGTATATAACACAGAACAAGTGAAGTAAAATATCTATTCAACAAAAACATCCACTTAAAAGTTAGCCCCCCTAAAAACTATCATTACAAAAGTAACAAAAATAGAGCTGTTTCAGTCTGCTTTAGCAATATTAGGTAGTGGCATTTCATCCAAAGGCTTTAAGCAGAGATTTACAAAAGTTGTTGACATTTTCCCCTTTGACTAAGTTACATCAATTTCCATTTAGCATCAATTCTTGTCTTAAATTTTAGATATATTGTTAGCTTTCAGAGAAGAAATAGCCAACAAAATGACCCCTTTGACTTGGCTTGAAAAATGGGCCAAAAAGTCATCTATGTTAAAATTGAATAACCCTCTCTCAACAGAAGGGGAAGGATATGACATCACCCATCTCCAGGCCTCAACACAGTCCTTTCAGCAGCTCCAGGAAGGTTCTGCACTCATTTGCACTCTGATTCAGGTGACCCTGAGATTAATTCCCCTCAAGTGACCTCAATGACTCTCAGAGAGCAAATACTAACAGCCAGATGATTGCAAAGAATATAAATCATTCTATTCCCCAGCATTCAGTCAGAACTGAAGAAGCTTCTTGGATGAGAAGCCTTTTGAAAAGCACCAATGGGAAAACCATGACCTGGATACTTGTGAATCTCCATAGACATACATAGGACTCTCTTCTCCAGAACAAGAGAGAGAAAAAAACAGAGAGAGAAAAAAATTCACCTGGTTTCAGTAAGCCCTTCCACATCTAGGGTAGACTTGAACTTGGGTCTCTTCTATTTACCACATCGTCTTGATTACTATGTCATTCTGGCTGTTTTGGCGATTACTATGTTAATTATAAATTGCCTTCAGAAAGAATATCTAAATTATTGTCACCAGGGAAGTAGAAGTTTATTGTTTTTGTACTGGGCTTTTATTTTTGTAAGCCACCCAGAACCACCATGTGTTGGATAGCCATATAAATTTTCTGAATACTTCTTTCATGAATATTCAATTAATTAATAGAGATAGCTGGTGAAGTCTGACTTTTTGAAGAGCACTTATAAAAAGGAGTATTATAGGTACCTAAAAGTGATCCTTTCAGACAAAAGATACAAATCAAAGAGTTGTATTTGAAAATACTTTTTAGGAAGAGGATTCTATATAATGAAACATTTAAACTTGCATTGTAACAGGAAGACCAAGTACCATGGAGGTAGGTGGGAGAAGAACAGGTATCTTCAAAATTTTACAGAAAGATGTAAACTTATTACAACAGAATTTATCTTTATAAGTACCAAAGAGTAAACTGAATCTTGAATATGTTCATCTAATTCTGACTGTTTAACCTAACTTTCAAATAAGCTTTTCCATTTCTCCAGTTTCCGATTTTTTCAACAAATATAATACATTAATTATTTTTAAAGTTATTCTTCTCATTATTTCAATGGGAAGGTGCTGCCATTTTGGTTTCTAACGCTGTTGTTAGAAACAGAGGAGATATAGATGGGCATAGAATATACAAACTAAAAAAAGCATCCCAGTAATTCCTAAGTCTTCCTATGTAACAGTGAAACTTAAAAGAACCAAAGTTAAATTTAAAATATTAAAAAATAATTAGGGATGAGAAGTCAATTGAATTGTCTTAAATCATTAAAAGAACAAATCTCAGAATAACACATACGTTGAAGCATTTAGATAACAGTACTTACAACAAAGTAGCAATTCCTTAAAATTAAGCTTTGGGTATTCATACATCTCTAGCTTTCAATTTCACTCTTGGTTACCATATATTCTCATTTATTATAACTTCCTTCATACCAAAAGTGAAAAGGCAGCAAGCCTTTGCCCATTCCTTTTGTCAAATACCAATAGTTTTTGACCACAATTGGGCTGGCAGCTCAGTCATTAAGTGAAGCAGTCACTAAGTGAAATCATAACTGTATTTAAGATCTTGCTTTAGCTTTCCTTTGCTTTACAAACTTACAAAAATCATAAATGTGAGGATTGGTTGCAAAGTTATTTTTTAATCACCACAACAACTGCAATCAGTCACTAAACGTGACCATCACTAAATGAGGTATATCTGTATTCCAAACTGAGTCCTTATCCCAACCTACAATTTATTCTGCAAAGCTTAACTATGCCTATTCACAAGCAGCACTGACAATTTCTTGCATCTTTTGTTTGAAATGTACATTGCTATTGGCCATATTTTAGAAATTGAATAAAAGGTTATGTTATCTGGTTTGATTATCCCTGATAACTTCCATGAATGGATAGCATACTTCCCTTTCTGAAATGCTGTCAGATGTTGTTCATTCTATTTCTCCTTATTCTTTCATTAACAATCAAATTCAAATAACAAAGATTCAGTTCTAAGTATATGCAAGGACAAGGATTCTGGTGACCTCTGCACACCATTTCAAAATTGAAAGTTCTAGACATTCAGAGATATTTCAAGGAAGTTTATTTATAAATCACATTTATAGATTGCTCAACTCATAACAATCCTAGGCAACTGTAAATGTGATATATAAACAAAAGTTTTAGAGAATCTGAATTCTCATAAATAAAAAGAAAAGGAATATATGCTTGGCCTTTAGTATTTTGTGTATCAGACTAACAGTACACATGAAACAAATTCTCTCACTTCTGGGGGTGGGGTGGGAAATTAACCATAGTTAAGCAATTATTTTCAACATAAAGAAAAATTGCAATCCTGTGCATGCATACACCACAGCAAGACTTGTTAAACACAGTAGAACTCAGTTCCTGTAATATGTTTTATTAGATAAAACCCAGCCCAGGAATTTTGCCAAGATTGATTATATTGACCTTGCTGTATCTTATCCGCATATAGATCTCATGGTCAGTTTGTGGTTCAATAAATTCCATAAAACCAATCAACGGGTTAATTCAGTGCTGGAAACTCAATGGCTAAGTAAGCAAAATACTGGCCAATGCTGAGCTACCCCATCCCACATTGGGGCCACTATGTTGCTTGGGAGAAATAAGCCACGCGACCCTGGCCTTTTTCTTGGAAACTTGACTGACGCCCCTAGATTGGCGGGGCAGGGAAGAGAGGCCAACAACCAGGAGGGAAAACGCTGCGGAATGCAAAGAGTTACCTGTAGCCAGCAAGCTCGCGGCAGAAATGGGCGGGGCCCTTTCGTCTCCGAACGCACCAGTTAACAGTACAGGGTCGTTGAGGTGGGGCGAACAAGAAAGGGAGCCCACTTTAGCTTAGACGTCTCATCTTCTCCTCGCAGTCCAGAAGTTCAACCCAGTAACTTCAACCAAAGTTCCCCGCAGCTGCACGATTTTCTCTTTCTTCCCTTCACTCCCTCAGACTCAAGCAGGAATCTCTGACTTTCATCATCTCACATGACAGTAAGCGTACAGCCAATAACCTCCTCCCACTTCAGTGGGGGAAATGGGTATCAGTAGCGAGGCATGCCGGGATTCGAAGTCTCCTCACTGATTTTGCGAGGCCGTAGAACCAAAACCCGCCCCGGCAGTTCTCTTCCCGGCATGCAATGGGGCGGGGGGGGGGGGCGGACAGAGAGAGAAGGGAATTGTAATCCCTCAATGCTCGCGGTTTTGTCGTAATGCTACGGAACTACCTCACGTGGTGAGGTATGGGCTTTATTTCCCCTCAGAGGAGAAAAAACTGCTGGCCGCCTATTCCCCTTTCTCGTTGTGAAATAGCCGCTGTCTTATTTGTTCATATTATATGCATGAATTGTACAGAAATGTAATAACAGTGTGTCAGTGCATTGAACAAAAGAAAATGAAACCAATCAGATGAAGCACCAGCATGAACACGTGAAAAAGTCTCTCAACAACTACATCTACAATGATCTAAAAAACAAGGCAATTGAATTGACCTGAAAAGGGAAAAAATAATAAAAAAATAATTCTGAGGCAATATTATTCTTAAAATTTATATGTTTTGTATTTTTTTAAGGCTCATGACATTTGGATGCTTGAGAGATTGCAATTGTCCATCTATTAGTCTATAAAATATTGGCTTAAAATTGGTCATCAGTACAACTTTTAGATTAGAGCATTATATATGGTTGGTATTAAAATGTTACAAAGATAAACTTTTACATGTTTAGGAAAACATTTCAAAATTAAAACAATATCAAACATTTTCCAATTGAGAAGGCAGTTGGAGTAGAGCTATTGAAAATGTTAAATTATAGAAAACTGCATATGGACAAACGTCAATTTATTTAATGTAATCTGTAGGCTTCATTTTAGAATTAAATCTTCCCAGATTGGTTTAAAATATATAAAACAATATGCATCAACATTCTGTACATATATTACATGTGCACATATAGGCCAGAATAATAGTGTAATGTATATATGACATTCTGAGATATATAATTCATTCTGAGATACGTCATATAAGATGTGCATGTCACATAATACACATACATGCATTCATACATCTATTCATAAATCCATGTTATGCTTTCATCACTAAACTTTCAGAGGCTGATATTAATTGCAGTAAGTAATCTAAGGTCAAAATAATTAAAGAAGAATTGTGTACAAAAAATATAGTCATTCCAATTTCAATGAATCAAAATATTTTAAAGCAAAAATTTATTCTTGGCCAAAATGTAAAGGTACAAAACAATACTATTCATAGGATGTCAAACTCAGATATATGGATATTCTTTATCTTTAATTCCTTGTGTGTCCAGTCACACTTGGCCAATAAAGAACTATTCTGTTCTGTTCTGTTCTGTTCTGTTCTGTTCTGTTCTGTTCTGTTCTATTCTATTCTATTCTATTCTATTCTATTCTATTCTATTCTATTCTATTCTATTCTATTCTATTCTATTCTATTTTTGATTTGTATAAGGACCAACATATTTGTCATAGGTGATTTCTTTGCATTGCTTTTAAAGTAATGTAGAAAATCTAGTGCCACTGTACAATAATGTATAATAAGATTTAGTAAAAAAGTAGTGAGCTGGGGTAAGAAGATGGTGCAACTAACACATCACCAGTAGGAAACAGTAGGAAGCAGGTATCATTAGAATAGAATAGAATTCTTTATTAGCCAAGTGTGATTGGACACACAAGGAATTTGTCTTAGGTGTATATGCTCTCAGTGTATATAAGGAAAATAAAATACATTCATCAAGAATGAAAAGATACAACACTTAGTGATAGTCAAGATTACTAATAAGCTATCAAATTGTACTAGGAAACAAAACAATATAATTGAAAGATACAAGCAACATTGTTATAGTAATAAGCGGGAACAGATAGATACTAGTAAGGAAAGAAGAATAATATTAATACAGTCTTAGTAAATTATTTGACAGTGTTGTGGGAATTAGTTGTTAAGCAGAGTAATGCCATTCGCGAAAAAACTGTCCTTGTGTCTAGTTGTTTGGTGTGCAGTGCCCTATAGCGTCTTTTGAGGGTAGAAGTTGAAACAATTTATGTCCAGGATGTGAGGGGTCTGTAGATATTTTCACAGCCCTCTTTTTGACTTGTGCAGTATACAGGAAGGCAAGTTGCTAGCAATTGTTTTTTCTGCAGTTCTAATTATTCGTTGAAGTCTGTGTTTGTCTTGTTTGATTGCAGAGCCAAACCAGACAGTTATGGAGGTGCAGATGATAGACTCAGTAATTCCTCTGTAGAACTGAATCAACAGCTCTCTGGGCAGTTTGAGCTTTCTGAGTTTGCGCAGAAAGAACATTCTTTGTTGAGCTTTTTTGATGATGTTTTTGGTGTTAGGTGTCCATTTTTAGTCTTGAGATATGATAGAACCTAGAAACTTAAAGGACTCTACTGTTGATACTGTGTTGCCTAGTATTGTAAGAGGTGGTAGTATAGGAGGTTTTCTTCTAAAACCCACCACCATTCTATGGTTTTGAGTGCATTTAGTTCAAGATTGTTCTGGTTGCACCACAAGTCTAGTTGTTCAACCTCCCAACTGCATGAAGATTCATCATTGTCTTGAATGAGACCAATCACTGTTGTATCATCTGCAAACTTCAGTATTTTAACAAGAGAAGTGGAGACAGCACACAGCCCTGGGGGGCTCCTGTGCTAATTGTGCAAGTATCTGTACAATTAGTAAGTTTTAGTAAGTTGTATCTGTAGCCTGAAGCTGGTAACCTGAAATTGCTCTACAGGACATATCTGAATCATTTCTAAATTGACTTTACAGCCACTTGATCTTTACCTTAGCAGTAGAGTCAGTTTAATGGGCATTTTTTGTATTAGAAAGAACTGTTGCCTAAAACTTTCATCCCAGGCTCAGTCACCCTAGCAAGGGAAATGTTGGCTGCACTTTTGACAGCTCCTTCTAAGAAACCAGTCAAGACAGTAGGAATCAGACCAACACTATTCAGTAAATTTCTACTTTTTCTTGTACAGGCTAGTCCATTAAACTCCAATATTCTTAGTTTTCAAATTCCCTTTCATTTTGTTCACTTGTGTGAGGATTTTTCTCATTATAGGACTTGAAATAGCTCAGGGTAGTGTTGGAAGAAAAATCAAGTCCAATTCCAAGCTGGGAGAAAGACACTGAAATAAAATGGAGGCAGGCTGCAGCAAAGGTCTCTGTTTATTTGGTAGCCAGAAACTTCAGTGACAGCAGCCTGTTTCTAGGGTGGCTGACAAAATGGGTTTGAGAGTAGATGGGCTTTTATGCATTGTTTTGGCCTTTGTGATTGAGATGCCTGTTCCTGTGCAAGAATATGTCCTTTAATATTTTAATGGCTGTTGCCAGATTCTTATGGGGTCATGTAGGGGCATAGCTGGCTCTACAGGCAAAAGGGGAAATGCAAATCCTAGGTGTTTTTTTTGTCTGAGCTAATCTTGTCAAATTTGGCTCCTTGCCTATTGTGTTGCTTATCTGGAGTTTCTGGTTGTTCTTTGCGTATGAAGAGAGTGACCCAGTCTTTCTGAATAGATACGAAATCTCCATTCCTAAAGTTTAGCCTCTTCATGCTTCTGCTTGAGGCTCTTTTTTCTATAGCAGGAAGACTGGAGCTGCTTTCTGCCTTTAAGAAGATGTCTCCTCTTTTCCTTCAGGGAAAATATTCTATTTTTCTTTGTTTTAATATTAAGAATAAAGAATATTTTATTCTGGGGAGGGGGGCCTTCCTACAATAGTGTAGTAAACTTCATTTATTATCTTCTTTGTTTTTTTTATTAAGACTATAATGGGTCATTGTTAAATTGTTCTTGTGAGATTCAGTTAATAATGGAGCCATGGTAATATGGACATGCTATTAGATCCAGGTTGAAAATCAAAAACAATTTGGCTTCATTATTATCTTTAAACAACTGCTGAAATTGCTAATGTGATGATAACCCTTATTGTTTCAGACTTTTCAAATCCGATTTTATAAGCTTCTATTTGCAATATATGCCAGCCATTCTGTGTGAGGTAGGATATTTGCTGTTTTACAAGCATGCCAAATATCTCATGTCAGCTTTTCAGAACACTATTTTTGCTTGTTCTAGGCCACATATTAAGGATCTGTTTAATAGGGCTAAATGAGCTTCATAATTAACCAGCAAGAAAATTTAATGCAAACATAATCATAGAAGCAGTTTGCTTTTCATAAAAGCAGTTATTTGACCTGATTTCAAAGTTTCAATAGCTACAACTGTACAGTCATGTGATTGCATTTTGGCAACCAGCTCATTTTAGAATCATTTGCAGTCATGTGACTGTGATTTTTGACAGTTTTAGATGATTTCCACTATTTGCCTCTGGTTTTTAGTGAAAACCAAACATTGGATGAAATAGATATACTTAATGATCATAGCTTAATGATTGCCATAGGAAAGAAAGGTGATAAAAATGGTGACCTACCTAATGATTGCAACAACTTACAACTATAATTCTGGGTTGTAAGTTATAGTTGAAAACTACCTGTAACTCTCTGTAATGCCTATAGTCAGTTATGATTGAGAATTACCTGTACATGTTTTTATAAATTAAGTATAATTCCTACCCATATAGCCACTGTATTTTTCTCAAGCTGTAGAAGTTAACTATGCTTAATTTTGAGAGTAGTTAACTTTTTATTATTATTAACATTTTTCATCGAAATACAATTTTCATGATAATTTGATTTATGTTTAATATAGTTTTTTATGTTTCAGAGGGAACAAATATTCTACAAACTAGAAGAGTAAAGGCCTGTTATATGGATTCTGTAAAAGAAAATAATTTTTACATAGGTAGAGTGTGGATACAATGCGAGAACAGAAGCTGCTTAAAATGGAGACTGTTACTGCAAAATGATGTAGAAAATATTGATTCTAATGCACCATGGTACTGCTATATGAATATTGATCCACAGTTTAATAAATGTTCTGTTGCTGAAGAATATTTTCCCAAGGAGTCTCAATTTCAAAAACATGGATTAAAATATATTTATTCAAAGTTTCCATTAGGAAGCTTGGTTCTGGCAAAAATGAAAACATGGCCAAGGTAAGGTTTTAAGAAGTTAAACATTAATTACAGATAAATTAAAAAAAACATTGTTGTGATAGAGATTATAAATGTTCTTAAACCTTAGGGGAGATAATGATTTTCTATTTAGCTTCCATTACAGTCCTCCAATAATTTGTAATATAAACCGTGGTGGCACAGTGATTAGAGTGCAGTATTGCAGACTAACTCACTGCTCACTGTCAGGAGTCTGATTCTGAAGTTGGTAAAATGAGGACCCAGATTGTTGGGGGTAATATGCTGACTCTGTAAACTGCTTAGAGAAGGCTGTAAAGGACTATAAAGTGGTATTTAAGTCTAAGTGCTATTGCTATTACTATAAACCAAAATATGCCAGAACAATATATTTATGAAAAAGAATTGTAGTTAGTAAAAGAAAATACTTTTGATAAACCTAAACATTGCCTCTAAATTTGTGAAAGAAACATGGGAAATATAGGAAATATAGTTATAGTATTTTGGGATTTCTGTCAAGAGATCAAATTAACAGCACAGTCTTAATATGCAAATTCATTGGGTGAATGTAATTCCAAGAGTCCATCACAGAAATTGTGGGCAAGCTTATAAAAGCGGAGCACAAGAGAAAAGAGGTGGGCTAGCGGGTCTGTGGATCCTCTGAATTCAGTAGTTAGAGTTCCCAGTTGGTTTCAGTAGGAAAGTGTTTGTTTGAAACAATAACGACTTTATATTCTGAAAAAACTATTCATCTTCCATTCTTAGCAATGTTTTATAAGTATAGGATGGTCTATCTTTCATTTCCTATTACCTTCTGTCTGCTTTTTTCCTCTCACTTACAATTACTATAATGGTTACTCAATAAGTCTCTTACTGATATGTCTCCAAACATGTTACTTCCTAGATATAGTGTAGACATATGCATTTTATTTTTCTCTGGACTTATTTTTGAAAACATTTTATTTTAAGATGGCCTGGCATTCTTTCTCCTGATCCAATTGACGGACAGTATGTGAAATATGATTTTAATGGAGATGTTGAAAGTCATCATGTAGAGTTCCTGGGGAATCCCCATTCCAGGAGTTGGACTGCCATAAAATACATTGATCTTTATCCTAGTTCATTTAAGGTAGGTTCATTTAAAAAAAAACACCTCTAGTTAAATCATTAAAGTAAATTATTTAAATTCATAGGCTGCCTCTTAGCTGCAGGTAAAACATTATTGATGTACCAACAAGCTATGAAACATCAGTTTGGTTTGTGTGTGTATCATTTACTAAAAACTGATAATTAATATTAGTAGTTTGGGTCCCAAGGAATCTTGACTGCCATTCAATAAATTACAGCTATTCTTCATGTGTCAGATAAATAATTCTTAGGATATTCCAAAGAAGATTAGAGTCCTACATGAAAGAGTTGTGCCATATATTTAAGCTGATTTTAGAAAAGGCCAAAATAGCATTATTGTTGTTGCATACTGCATAACTAAGAAATGATACTAAAAAGAAGTCAGTATGTTCTTTGTTGATTAACGAAAAACCTTCAATTATATTGTCAAGTAATGTGATATGCTTAGGCAAAATAGGAAACTCAGAACATCTCACTGTCCTTATGAAAAATCTATACACAGGATAGGAAACCACAAGTTGGAAGGAACATAATGAAATAGGTTGGCTCAAGGTTGTGAAAAGAATGAGACAAGATTATATACTCTCGCCTTATTCAGTTTATATCAGGGTGAAATCTAGCAGGTTCTGACAGGTTCTGGAGAGCTGGTAGCGGAAATTTTGAGTAGTTTGGAGAACCGGCAGAGAAAATTTTGAGTAGTTCAGAGAACTGGCAAACACCACTTCTGGCTGGTCCTAGAGTGGGGTGGGAATGGAGATTTTGCAGTATCCTTCCCCTGCCATGGCCTCCAAGCCATGCCTGCCAAGCTACAGCAAGCCCACCAAGCCATGCCCACAGAACCAGTAGTAAAAAAATTTGGATTTCACCACTGGTTTATATGTTTAATATATATTGAGTAGAAAGCTCCATTGAAAATTATGGCAAGGGAATTGTTAGGTCCAAGAACCAAAAAGACATATGAAATTATGGTACTTCTGAAAAGTTTGCTTTACTGTTTTTCATCTGTAGACATAAATTTTGCCAAAGTAAGGCAACTATTTGCATCATCATACTGTAGGTGTAATCTGAGTATTGCTATAGAGGATCCTTTTTAACTTTCTTTCTCCCAACCAAACTATTTAAGCTTTGCTGCCCTTTTGCCCTCTGGATTTCAGCCCCTTCTTCCTGGAACCACAGGAATCACCACAGGAATGGTGTTAACATGCTCCAAAGTCAAACCACTATGTCATTGCCCCAGGACAAAACCAGATTTAGTGAGTGATTTCCATTGTAAATTGGACTATTAATAAATTAGATCAGATCTACAATTGCCATGGTAGCCATGAATTTTAAGCCACCTCTGAATCCAGGTCCAATGAAAACAGGTTGAAGTCTCTCAGCACCGTAAGTCTGGGGAACTCCATCAACAAATGTATTTATTTTATCTACCACATTTTTAAACAGCCCATCTCCCTCACAGAGGAACTTTTGATGGTGTTCAATTGTCACATTGGCCACAGATTCAAGGTACTCTGGCAGGGATGGCTGTATGCTACAGAAAGGAAGGTAAACGAACAGTAGACTATGGTCTATGGCCAATCAAACAAAGGGAATTTTACATCCAGTTATGAATTACAGTATGTTTGGCACAGTGTCCTGAAGACCACCAGAAAGTCATTGTAATTGCATGCAAGAATTATAAGGGAGACAGGTGGAAGAGCCATAGACTAAACAACAGTCAGACAAGCAGCAGTGAGAATATGGGATAAAAATACCTGAGAAAAGGCTTCCGGTGGCGTCTCCATCGTTGTCGGACGGTCTTTTCAAGACCGTCGGCCTTGCCGCATGCTGGAGCTGCCCTACAGCTGGCAGGCGGCTCGGAAAACCCGCTCTGTAAACGGCAGAGCGGGTAGAGCTATTGGGGGTTAGTAGAGCCCCCTGAGTTGCCCCCAGGACCTCTTTTTTGTCCTGGGAAGGGCTCAGGGTGATGCCTCCCTATCCACCTCACGGAAGCTCCGTGCAGCAAGGGACCTCTGCTCGCAGCAGCAGAGCCAGATGACAAGAGCAACGCCACTAGAATGACAGAAATCTAAAGCAAGCGAGCAATCTGGTGAAACCAGGATTCACTAAAAAGGAAAAAGCAAGTATTTGTCCTTTTAATAATTTTTAAGGAAAAAAGGGATTTAAGAAAATACCTCAGAAAATGGCGACTGGCTTTGCTAGAGAAAATGCCTGAGAAAATGGAGAGTGGAAATTGAAAGTGAGAGCTAAGCCTGCTTTGAAGTATTTAAAAGAGACATTCTAACAGGATTTTTTTTAAAAAAGAAGAAACAAAATTGATTTAAATAGAATCCCTTTGCCTTTTTGGGAAAAGTTAAGATTTTGTGGAAGGATGACTCCCAAACAAAAATCAAGGGGGGGGGCTCCCTTACTTATCAGACAAAGGAAAAAGTAGAAAAGACTCAAATGCAGTTGCAAGGAATTGGAAATGAGGATTTAAAAGACTTTATAACTAGGTCTTTGGGAAGTGTTGTTGAGAAGATAGAAAGCTCACAGAAGCAACTTGAGGAACTGGTACAGGAAAAATATGATAAACTGAATCAAATTATTACTAAAGTAGTTTCTGATCTTTCAAATGCGGTGTTGGAAATGGGGAAGAAAGTGGCTGAAATCAGTACAGAGCTTGATTCCAAGATGAAAGTTACAGAAGAAAAACTTTTTAAAGCTGATGCCAGAAATCAAAAAATTGAAAATGATGTGATGATGCTTCAATTTAAATCTATGGAATTTGCGATAAGATTAAGAGGCATAAGAGAGAATAATAGAGAAAATTTAAGAACAGTCTGTGCTAAGGCATTAGCGGCATTACTAAAGTTGGAAGATGATCAAATTCTTGGCTGTATTGAAAAAGTCTACAGGGTGAATTCACATGTGGCCAGACAAAGGAATCTGCCTAGAGATGTTATTGTCTATTTTACTGAGTGTTTATAAAGAGCTACCACCTAAGATTTTAAGAGACAGAAAAGATTTTGGTTTTTTGGTGGAGGAACTGAAGAGAAGTAAGATTCCATTCAGATGGGATGTACCAGTTGGAGTAATTCTGAGATATCAAGATGTGAGATATTGTTTAAATACTATTGAAAAAGCAGAACATTTTTATAACATTATACTTAAGGGAGCCCCCATATCTTCATCCTTACCAATGTCGTTAACCATGGAAGAAGACATTAAAGATAAAGAGTTTGAAAGAGAGACTGAGGAACAATGCAGGCAGATGGAATTAGAAAATCAAAGTGTGTTAGAAGAAAAAGGAGCATTAGGTGGTTTTCCAGATGATTCTATTATGGATTTTCCAGACCTGAAAATAAAACATCCCAGAGATTCAAGAGATGTGGTACCGGGCCTTGAACTGTTGAAGCAAGAACTGAATGATAAGCATATAACTCGAGAAGCAAACTTCACTAAAGCAGAAGCAGCAGAGGCCCAGTACTCTACAAGAGCAAAAGGGAGATGATGGCAAGCAACAGAAAGCAGAAGTCAAGGGAGGAATTAAACCGAAAATCACTGCTGTGCAACAGAAACTTCTTGAATTGCTTGAATCGCTTCGTGAAACTTAAAGGACATTTATGAATAGATTGAATTTTCTATAGAAAGGATGGCAAATATTTTATTAATTGAAATAGTTTAAAAGATAATCTTGATCATACATGATTCATATACGAAAATGTATTATAAAATTTTTTGCAAAACTCATCCTGAGTTGGATTTAACATTTTGAGAAAGGTAAACAGATCGCTGCAATAACGCAGACGATCTGTGGTTACCCTATTATAGCTTTTTGGAACTAATCATCTAGATGAAGAAAATAAAGATGAAAACATCTTGGAAACCCAAAGGAAGGAAGTGGAAAGGTTGGCAGGATTTGAAAGAGCTTTAAAGGAACATCTGGGAATGCAGCTTGTAGTTTTTAAACAAGTTTTGGAAAATTGGGAGGAGCTGCATCTGTTTTTCTTTTTAGGTGGTACAGCAGTAGCTAGGTTGAATGTTCTACCTAGAGGATTACAAAATACCTTTGCGGTTGGATTTTACAAATATAAAGTCACTCGGGGATTTTTATACAGAGAGATGTTTTTTGCTGATGGGGGCAGCTGGAATATGAAGTTTATAAAAACTATGTTGGAAGATAGTATATTCAACTTCAATCAAGATGAAGAGAAGACTAAAATTTGGATTATTGAGACAGAAAATTATTTGACATAATTGTTATATATTATATATCATATTTTATTATTATATAAAAAGGGGGATTGATTTAGGTAAATAATTATTAATATTGGATTAGAAAAATGTTCATTTTTTTTTAGCTGATGGGCGCAGTTGGAATATGACGTTGGTTGCAGTATACTTAACTTTAATTAGGATGAAGAGAAGGTTAAAAATTGGTTTATTGATAAAGAAAATTATGGATAAAGAAAATTATTTGACATAGATGCTATATATTATATTTTATTATTATATAATAATGGGGATTGACTTAGGTAAATAATTATTAATATTGGATTAGAGAAAGGTATGACATTTTTTATCTGGGCTTAAATATTATAAGAGTGGTATTGATTGATAAATGAGTATTGATGGTTGATAAATGAGGTAAATATTACTACTACTAGTTTTTTATTATAATATTATTAGTTTTAGGAAAACTTTATTACTTATAGGTTTATTTGTTATATTATTTTTGTTATATGTACTTCTTTTTTAATTTGTAGCGGAAGCCGAGGGGGGGATGGGGGGGATATGGGATTGGGGGTTGGGGGCTAGTCGGGGGTGAAGGGGGGTTTGGGTGGAAATGGGGAGGAGAAATGATAAAATTTGTATTGTAAAACTTTTTCAATTAAAAAAAATATATCTGAGAAAAGACCCTCCCTAGCTTCTTGGACAGTAAGGATGAAGAAGAGAGATGTATTTTCAGACCTGCAAGATTCTGTTAATGTCACATTACAATAAAGTTAGAGCAAGTACTTCTGGGTGTGCTTTTCTGGACCTTCCACAGTTGAAATTCATGGATAACAAATCATATTCCTATTTTTTCTCTAAAGTCATGCCTTGTACTACACCCAAAAATCAGAGCAGTGCATTTCAGGGATGTGGATCCCCTCTATTCTGTGCCTAACCAGCTTTTGATAATGGAAAAGAAGTCCGCCTTCTCATCCAGAATTAAATCATATTTGATATGGAAAAAATATATAAATTAAAGCAAACAAATAAAATATTTAAAATAAATATTTGAATAAAAGTGTTATTTTCCTAAGGTCGGGCACGGCAGTCAGGATGGGTGGTGACTTGGTGGAGTTTATACAGGACCGGGTTAGCAGACAAATTTAGAGGGAAGTCCCGCCTCCTGGCTGCAGCTGTCAGTTTTTCGACTCGGTCGAGTCAGGACAGTCGTGTCTGGAGACAGCTCTTCCCTTAATCTTAGATTTGATTGTTTAAAAAAAAAAAAAACGAAGAACAAGCATAAAGATACTTAAATTAGTAAGGAAGATTTCGCTAATTGACTTAGGCTCTGGATTGCCGGCTGGCAGTCCCACCGGCCCGCGCACGAGTTCACTCAGTCGCGACGGCCCGAAACCGCTTCCCAGCTGATTGGCGGTGATGCTGCTACTCGGGGATTCCCCTGCAGCCCCTGGGAGCGCGACGACCATTCCGCGCTACAACGGAGGCGAATTCGGCATTCGAGCGGCTGTGCTTGCCAACGGGTCTCTTGGCCGCCGCTGTTGCTGCCTTTAGTGTCCGGGCGCCATTTTGATCTCCCTGACAGCCCGCGCTTTTCTTGCGGCCGCCATTTTAAAGCCGGAAAGCCCGCGCTTTGGAGCCGGCCGCCATTTTGGGAGTCGCCGTTCGCCCTCGCCATGACTAATTTCTCTCTGCACCGGCGTTAATTTGTCAGGTCCTCGCCTCAGCGAAAAGCCTGCTACCAGTATTGAAGACGCAGTGAGTTATTGGGGCTTGTTATTTACTCCCGGGCGCCAGTTGAGGGGTGGCAGCCATCTTAGGAGGCACTATGGCTGACAAGGATTCCCGTTCCATGGGAGGAAAAGGCAAGAGACATACTCCTCAAGATCCTGAGGAAGGCCCTTCTTCTGGCTGTTCTTCCAAGAAGCCTAGGAGCGCTAGTAAAGGGGAAGCCCCAAAGCAGTCTTCCTGTTTGGCGACTGCCTCCAAGGCAGATGCAAAGCGCCAGAAGGCCTTTGAGAGAACCTTTGACAAGGTGGTTTCTAGGAATACACCAGCTCAATTGCCTCCTTCTGCTCAACATTCTGGTTCTGGAAGCTCCCGCCCTGTGGTTAATTCTGAGCAGGGCCATGATTTATCTCCTGATGTTTCTGTCTTAGAGGAGTCCCCTGCTGCGGATCCTGCCTCAGTTTTTCCTTCAGGGGATATGGAGGCCTCTCCTCTAAATAGTCAGGTCAATAACCAGGGTTCACAGGTTTCCCTGAATAATGAGGCCAACTCGATTTCTCGCACTCAGAACTTGGAGATTTCTCCTGCTTTAGCTCAACTAATCTCTGACTCCATCAAGCAAGGGATTGCTGAAGGGCTTCAGCAAAGGTCTGGTTCGCATATGTCTGAGTCTGTACGCAGTCGTTCTCCTTCTGTCATCTCTCAGCCATTGGATGCATCTTCTCAGAGGCATGTACGTGCTATGTCGCCCTCTGGGGCCAGCCGTGGTTCGCTTTCTGGAGAAGAGGATGAGCCTGCTGTAATTGACCAGGATCTTTCTGATGATGAGGGTCTGCAACCTGATCAGCCTTCATTTATTGGGCTTTTTCGCCCTCATTTATTCAAGTCATTATTGTTCAAGGCCCAGACTACTACTGGCTTGGGGGTCCCGCCCAAGCCTCAGGAACCGTCCGATTCATCGGATCCTGCTTCTTCTTCATTGTTTCAGGAGCCATCGGTGCAAGCTGAAATTGTTCCGGCACCGAAGTTGTTTTCCGATGTCCTCCAGAGGCAGTGGAAATTTCCTAGTACAGGTCCTGTCCCCAATGGCCTTGATCGTCGTTTCTATAATGTGGCGACAGAATACTCCAAGTTGCTGCAGATTCCAACGGTTGATGCACCCGTGGTGGCTCTTGCCTCCCCTTCGCCTTCCTCTGGTCCACCTGAGGAGTCTTTGCGTCCGGAGGACAGGAAGGCAGAAAGGACCTTCATCAAGGGCCATCAGTCTTCGGCGTGGTCGGTTCAGGCTGCATCGGCTGCATCCTTCTTTAATCGAGCCTCCATTTTGTGGATCAAGCAGTTGCAGTCCCGCATTCCGGCCTCCGAGGTCCGTACCCACCAGGACCTTAACAAGATTCTGGCAGTGGTAGAGTTTTCCGCAGATGCGATGTTAAATGCAGCACGCTTTTCTGCAAAGGCCATTGGATCCACAGTTACAAATCGCAGGCTTTTGTGGCTTAAGAACTGGCAAGCCGATGTGCAGCACAAATGGCGCTTAGCTTCTTCCCCTTATGAAGGAGACAAGCTGTTTGGAGCTCCACTTGAACCGCTTCTGATAGAAACCAGAGACCACAGGAAGATTTTGCCGCCAATTTCTCGCCGCAACGACAACAGAGCAGCAGCATCCTTTCGTGCCCAGTCCTTTCGAGGTTCAGATTCCTCCTACTACCAGCAGAGAACCCAGCGCCCATTCCAGCCTAGGGCTTCCTTCCAGCAGGATAACCAGGTTAGACATGCCCCCCGTTATCCCCCTAGAAGGCCCTCCCGGGGAGGTCGGGGCCGCCCCTATAGGAGGTCCCGTTAGTGTTTCTGGCCCTTCGTTCATTGGGGGTCGTTTAGCTTGTTTTTCCCATCAATGGGATTCCACCGTTTCAGATTGTTGGGTCAAAAATGTTATTAAGGTTGGTCTTCCTCTTGAGTTTAATTCCTACCCTCCTACTAAATTTATCTGTTGCCCAGTTTCCCGAAATTCTACTAAGAGGGCTCAGGTAGAGGCCTCTATTCACCATCTGTTAACAATCAGGGCCGTTCAGCCTGTTCCATCGGCGGAACAGGGCCAGGGGTATTACTCCCACTTGTTTTTAGTGCAAAAGCCTTCGGGCGACTGGCGGCCAATTCTTGATTTAAAAGCCTTGAACCGGCACATTAAGTATCGCCGGTTCAAGATGCAGTCCCTTCAAACGATTTTACTTTGTATTAGAGAAGGGGACTGTTTGTCTTCGGTGGATTTAACTGAAGCCTACTTGCATGTGCCCATATTGCCTAAACACCGTAGGTTCCTCCGTTTTTTCTACAATGGGAAACATTTTCAATATCGAGCCCTTCCGTTTGGTTTGTCTTCGGCCCCTAGGGCTTTCACTAAAATTATGGCTGCTCTGGTGGGCCATCTCAGTTCTCTCCCTGTTAGGGTTCTGTTCTATTTAGATGATGTTTTGGTCTTGTCCCGGTCTCTTACCCAGGCGCGGGACGACCTGGCGGTCGTTCTGCAGACCCTGCAGTCGCATGGATTCCTGGTCAATTGGCATAAGAGCCATTTGCAACCCTCCACTCGGCTACAGCACTTGGGGGCGGTTATTGACACCAAGTCCTCTGAGGTCTTTCTTTCGCCAGATCGAATTGATAGCATTAGGGCCCTGACAGGGACAGTCCTTGCTCACAGATCCTCTTCTCTCCTTACCTTGTCACGTCTTTTGGGGAAAATGGTTTCCACATTCGGGATTGTTCCATGGGCTCGCCTGCACAGCCGGGAGCTGCAATGGCTGCTCCTCCCTTTCCAACGCTCTCACAGGGACGTTTCGACCACACGGATCATATTGCCTCGTCACGTTCGCCAGTCTCTGGCTTGGTGGAGGTCGGAAGCAATTCTTCGCGGCACCAACTTCCGGGAGCCTCATCAGCAGATAGTACTTACCACAGACGCCAGCTTGTTGGGCTGGGGCGCCCACCTCGGGCCTCATCTGGCACAGGGTCAATGGACTCCTCAGGATCGACATCTGAACATCAATGTCTTGGAGCTACGGGCAATATTTCTGGGTCTTCAGGCCTTCGAGGACCTGGTCCTACACAGAGACGTTCTTGTTATGACAGACAATGTGACAGCGAAGGCCCACGTCAACAGGCTCGGCGGCACTCGCTCCAAAGTTCTGATGCGGGAGGCTCGTCGGCTAGGGAAATGGGCAGAGGAGCACTTATCCTCTCTGACAGCGGCTCACATCTCGGGCACAGAGAACAAGACAGCAGATTCCCTCAGCCGAGAGACAATAGACAACGCAGAGTGGTCTTTGACCTCAGATCTGTTCCAGAAGCTGATGCGACGCTTCGGAGTTCCGACCGTGGATCTGTTCGCTTCTCCTTCAAATCACCTCCTACCGAGGTTCTTCACTCGGTTTCCGACACCGAACGCGGAAGCAGTGGATGCCTTGCGGTGCCCGTGGCCTCGCGATCAGCTCCTCTACGCTTTTCCTCCGGTCAATTTAATCTCCAGGGTGATTCGGAAATTGTTGCTCGAGCGGGCAGAGTTACTACTGATAGCCCCCTATTGGAATCGCAGACCCTGGTTTGCGGATCTTCAGTCGCTATCCGTAGAACCTCCGTGGCAGATCCCGGCGGACGAAGTAGTACTCCAGCAGGGGCACTTACTCCACCCCAATCCTCAGTGGTTCCGCCTCACCGCGTGGAGGTTGAGCGGGGCCTCCTGACCCGTCTCCCTCTTTCAGCTGGAGTTATTGACACAATTCAGGCCTCTCGAAGGACTTCCACAACCCGTATTTACGAAGCCACGTGGAAGGCTTTTTCCTTGTGGTGTCGAGCTCGGCGCCTTTCTCCGGAATTAGGAACAGTAGTGCAGGTTCTAGAATTCCTTCAAGACGGCTTTGTTTCTGGACTTTCCCCTAATACTCTCCGGCGGCAGGTGGCGGCTCTATCATCGGTTCTGGCCGGCGCTCCATCGGAACCTTTATCCAAGCATCCACTAATTCGGCAGTTTCTAAGGGGCGCTACGAACAAGCGGCCTCCCACTATTCACCGCTTTCCGTCGTGGGATCTTCCTCGTGTTTTGTCTGCTCTTACTAAGCATCCCTTTGAGCCATTGCGAGAAGTTCCCTTGCGTTTCTTGTCTCTCAAGGTGGCATTTCTCGTAGCGGTCACTTCAGCTCGACGGATTTCCGAAATGGCCGCTCTGTCTATCTGGAAAGAACTTTGTATCTTTCATCAGGACAGGGTTGTCCTACGATTGGATCCCTCGTTTATCCCTAAGGTTAACTCGGTCTTCCATCAGACACAGGAACTGGTCCTACCTAACTTTTGTCCTGCACCTCGCCACCACCTTGAGCGCCTCTGGCACAAGCTGGACGTCCGCCGGGCTATCAAGATATATATAGCCCGCACATCCTCATTTCGGCGGTCAGACGCATTATTTGTTTCCTTCCTGCCTGCCTCCTTGGGAGCCAAGGTTCCTGCTACAACATTGGGACGTTGGATCCGAGCCTGCATCGCGGCGGCTTATGAAGCCCATTCGCTGCCAATTCCTCATAACATCACCGCGCATTCTACACGTAGCGCGGCGACTTCTGCAGCATGGTCGACCAGGGCCTCCATCGAGGAGATCTGCCGGGCGGCTACATGGGCTTCACCAACTCCCTTTATCCGCCACTACCGCTTGGACAGTTTCGCTTCAGCGGATGCGGCTTTTGGCAGGCGGGTTCTTCAAGGAGTGCATCTCGCTCCCTAGTCCCGGGGCCGGCTGGACACCCTCCCGACTGGACATCAAGCTTTGGTATGTCCCATCCTGACTGCCGTGCCCGACCTTAAGAGAATGGGCGTTGGTTCCTACCTGATACGCCTCTTCTCTGACTGTCGGGCACGGCAGTCAGCCCCGCCCTCGTGTGGCCGTCCCCGGGGCCTGAACGATCCTGGGAGGGGAGGGAAGCTAACGTTCTTTATTTTTCTCCTAGACACGACAACCAGCAGATACGTCCTCGTCTCAAAACTGACAGCTGCAGCCAGGAGGCGGGACTTCCCTCTAAATTTGTCTGCTAACCCGGTCCTGTATAAACTCCACCAAGTCACCACCCATCCTGACTGCCGTGCCCGACAGTCAGAGAAGAGGCGTATCAGGTAGGAACCAACGCCCAATCTAGTAATATTTGACTAGATCAACCATAACTTGTTCTTTGGAGATTATTCCTTAAATAAATGGAATGTCAAAGTTGATATGGCTCTGAAAAGTACATTTTTTGGAATTTAAAGCTTCATTATCTTGAAGTAATTTATATAGATAATTGCATGACTTCTGAGAACATTTTGATTAGACCTTCCCTCCAATGCCTTTTGAGAAAGCAGAATAGTAGTATGAAGTTAGTTGCACCCTACTTAATGTTGAGTAGTTGAACTGTGATGCTCTTTCATCTTTTTAATATTCAGTATTCAGAAGCAGTTTTTAAAGAGTGAATGTCAAGTTCCATAACCTTTTCTATGTTATCAAAATTGAGTGTTAGTTTTGGTGGCATAGAAAAGCTGCTCAAATCTTTAATGCTTTTTTCCCTTTAGTTCAGTAAAGGTTTTTCCTTTTATTGGATTATCTTTTTGGTAGCTAAAACTCCTGCCAATCACTTAGAAATTTGATAAAATGCCCTTAAATCTCCTCTTATTTCTGCCATTTCCACTTCAAATGTCTGTCTATCAGTAAATGGTTTTCTGCCCGCTCTGATCTTTTGAACAATGTTTTCTTTTATTCTTTCTTTCCTTCTCTTCTTAGCCCCATTTTCTTGTTTTGCAACATTGCAAGACTACTTCTTTCTTTTATCAAATTCAAAGCCAATCGTTATAGATTTTAGAATTGATTTCTCAGCCACTTTCCATTTTATTAATGGAGATACAGAAAAATATTGAAATTGATTTAAGAAATATATTTTTATTTATTATTGTCTCTTCCATATACTAGAATCTTGTTCAATTTTCAGAATTCATAGAAAAAAAGAAATGGTTTAACTTCAACTGTACCAACTTAATTGAACTCTTCTGGCCACCAGTCATGAATATAATAAATATGTGGCTTTTTCAGGAGAACCTTTAAAATAGAAATAACCAACTTCTAGAACTTCAAGTTCAGGTATACTTGAAAAAGTTCTTCCTATCTTATGGACAGAAAAGATGGCTTTGTTCTAATACTACAATATGTATAGAATTTGGCTGGACAGTGGATTTTATTTCAACATTGAAGACAATACAGTATCTCCCATATACTGTATAAGGATAATGGAGTAGCTTGAAGGCCATAGAAAACTGGACACAGTATTTAAAAAAACCCTGTTTGATCTGGGCTGTTTAACTGTTGATATGTTCTGTGCCTTTCCTTCTCTGTATCTCTTTCTGTTCTAAATACTTCTAAAACTTTTTGCTATCTTGTTTATTCATATATTTGCCAGGCAATTAACATTTTACCCATCTTAGGCAGAGAATGAACTGATATTTAAATTGCAAGGCTGCTTTGTTTTTGTTGTTGTTTTGTTTTGTTTTTGCTGCTTCCTCCTCCTCTTCCATTTTACAGACATGAATTGTCTTGAAATGGCAATTATCTAACCACAGAAGCAACAGGTGCATGCTGATCACAATGAAATGTGACGATTTTGTTTATTTTCTTCTTTAAATTTTACCATTGCTTCCAATCTATTGTCTGAGGTTTCTGTTTATTTCTGATACTCTTTTTAAACTCACTTATTCAGTGAAACATTAACAAGTATAATTTTAGCATTTCACAATATTGCATGCATTATAAAACATTTGCCTTAAAGGCAATCCTTTAGACCTGACCATTTAAAACCACACATTAAGTATATGCTCTGCAGATTAAAGCCATACAGCTAGTAGGCTGTTATTTCCGATGTAGTGTCTCTGAGCTAACACCACCATCCCAAATTATTTATCATTGTGGCTGAAGATGATGAAAATTACTGGATGAGCATATGCAATCTTTTTGTGTAATTTTATTAAATATCACAATATAAAATATGCAAATCAAAAGGATAAAAAGAAAACACTAAAAAGTGTGGGGAAAATAGTGCAAAAAAGAAAGAATAAGGATGTAGTTAGTTTACTTTATTGATTAGCCCATGGACCATATCCAAACCCAAATTATTGCTAAACCCTGATAAAAACAGTTTAAAATGGAATTGGAATAAAATACAATAATTTAATATATGGATAAATAAAATATGATAAAATTATCATATTTAAAATTAAAATTACCCCTACAATCTACTCCAATCAGTTCCACATATGCTGATCTCAGCTGAACCATTTTGCTCAAGTACTGTGCTGTATTAAATGTTGTTGTCAAATTCCGGCCGCACATAAGGTAAGTTGTTTTGTTACAGGATTCCCAATGGATCATTCGTTTAGTACAAGGGTGTCAAACTCACATTGTCATGGCAGCTTCAGGTGATGTATCGGAACTTTTCCCCCCATCACTAAACCATGGGCGTGGCCAGTGTATGATGCATCCAGCCCATGGGCTGCGAGTTTGACAGCCCTAGTTTAGTGTATAGACAGAGGTACCTGTCTCTCGCCCTCTTATACAGGCAACAATCAAATAGGATGTGAACCAGGTCTTCTACCTCTGCTGCTCCGCAAATGCAGAGACATCCATTATAGGGTATAGAATGGAGTCTTCCATATCTGACCATTGTGTAAAGCTGTTCAAATCTCACTCACGTAAATATCTCCCTTAGATGTTTTGGCAGTTGTAACTTTAAATAGCTGTCTATCTGAAAAGTACATTTGTATTTGCTCAGCCATTTCAAGTTACCAAACTTGCTAAGGATAGCTATATCATTTTGCACTTCTATATCTTTAATTCTTTGGGCAGCTCTTTTTTTAGCTTGTTCCCCTGTTACACAAAAGATAGGAAGGCCACAACTACTTACAAAATTTATCAATTTAATAATCCAAGAGGTTTGTGATTGTGATTTTATCTGCTCTAATAAGCATAACTTGGAGAGTCTTATCAGTCTCCATTTCATTGATTTTGTGCCAGTAGTTATATGCTCTGATTTTGGATAGTGCATGAATTGTATAAATTCCCAATTTGAAATCCGTTCAAAGGATTTTTGGCAGTCCATTGTCCAAGCTAGGGGCTCAGCTTTGGAAGCCATATTAGGCTGGAAGCTCCAATGCTGCCACCTTCTCATGTGTGGGAAAGTAGGAGGAGGGATTTAGGAGGGGGGGTTAGTAGACATAATAGCATTCTTCCTGTTGGTCAAGGTCAGGGCGATCCAGCATCTGGAGAAGGAGTGGTCAGGGGATGGATTGGGATGGAACAGATGTTGATTGGAGCATGTGACCGACTGGGTGGAAAAGGGGATGGTTTTGGGAGCTTTGACTTACTGAAGGAAAACCCGGGTTTTTCAGATTCGGGTTTCCCCAGATGTACCAGTTTGCTTATTCTAGCAAAGAGAACTTTGGAAAATGCTTGCTTCTGCATCTTTACTTGGAGTTGAGTTTTTTTCTGGAACACTGACATTAACCCAAATCTACCTAAAACATAACAGCACCCAGTAAGGGGGCTGTCAGGGGTACTGAGCCCCAGCATCTACCTAAACTCCAGGTGATGCAAAGACTCAGTGAAGATGGAGGAGAAGGGAGAAATCGGAAGGAGGCCTGTCGGGGCCCTGGATGCTCAAGGAATTGCCGACCCCTTGTTTCTCTTTCTGAAGAAATGGGACCAGCTGGGGGGGGCTGCTGTGGGATCCAGGAACTCCCGGGACTGGAACCGACTGCAGCCCATGCAAAGCCAGTCCTTAACTGGGCTCCCTGAGGGTTTTGAGTGGATGCAAGTGGGGAATTACTCCCCCTCTTCCCAATCCTTTGAGGTGAGATGGAGGCTAGCGAAACCGACATTCACCTTCCCTGATCCAGGACATGGATGGGGGATTAGTAAGGCACAGACCCCCTACCCACCCAGACGGCAAACAGGAGGATTAGCGCAGCATTCCAATCCTGCAGAAATGGGGCATCAGGCGCAGCCAGCATATGGAATGCAAAAAACCCTTTTCAGAGCCCCTCGCTAACCTGCCTTCGCGCTACCTCCTGCTGAGGATATACCACTTGGATGGGGATTTTGTCCCTCCCCACACCATCTGTTCCAAGCTTCCAAGGATCCCCCTGGCCCCCCTCCTATGGCCCAACAATCCTGGCACCATAGGGGAGACTAATCCAGCAGCCGGCTGGAGTGCTACCCCCTCCAACGCAGCAAGTCTCACAGCAGCCTGTTGGAATGCAGCAGCCAGGAGCAGCACTGCAGCAAGTTCTATCCCAGCGAGCCGTGGTCACAGCCCCTCTAACCGCAAGACCAATGCCACCCCGTTTCAGAGATGAAGACCCAGTGGTAAGTGCACTCATTCCCCCCTTCTCAATTAAACTAGAACTGGTGCTGCCAGACACAGGGAAACAAGCAGAACTGCCAGCAATAATAGATACCAGCTGCACCAGATGTTTAATTGGACTTAAAGTAGTGGAACAGTTGGGGATCAGGACAACACCCTTAAAGCATCCAATTAAATTTCACCAGGTGGATGGAATGTTATTTGGGGGAGTCCCTGCCACCCATATTACTGAACTGATTAAATTAGAGATGGGGAAACATCATGAATTTATATGATTCATAGTAACGTATTTCCTTTTCTAATCAGTTTTGGAAATTGCCTATTAACTCTTTTTCAGCTATTAACCTTTTAATTAAAAACATTGGGTGATTTTCCTTTGATTTTAGAAAAAGAATTTTTAAATAAATTTAATATATATACTGTTGTTGTAGCAGCTAGATAGCAAAGTGGTTATAAAACTGCCTTTGATGTGAGAGACTGGGGTTCAAATTCCAGCTTATACCTATATTATCAATATACCCACCCTGAAAAATGACATTAGTGGGTCAGATCAAGGCAATTCAAACAGAAGTGAGTGAAGTGAAAGCTTGGCTACTGAAAAAATATATGAACCTGACTCCATTTGAAGCCCTCAAGACTGCAAAACAAAGGCTTACACCTGGCTACCAGGTTAAGGAGAAACACTACAGAATAACAGAATATTAGAATAGAATATAGAGCCTGGATAGCTCTGCAGACAAAGCACCCTAATTAAACATCCAGCTGTCTGCAATTACTCATGTTCGAATCTCGCCAGGCTCAAGGTTGACTCAGCCTTCCATCCTTTCTAAGGTAGGTAAATTGAGGATCAGTTTGTGGGGGCAATAAGCTGACTTTGTATAATATACAAAAGTATGAAGGCTATTGCTTAACACATTGTAAGCCGCCCTGAGTCTTCGGAGAAGGGCAGCATATAAATCAAACAAACAAACAAATAACAGAATTAGAAGGGACCTTGGAGTCCGATCCCCTGCTCAGGCAGGAGACCCTGCATCATTCCAGATCCTGCATCATTCCAACTATCCAGTCTCTTCTTAAAAGCCTTCAGTGATGGAGCACCCACAATTTCTGCAGCCAAGCCATTCCACTACTTAATTGATCTCACTGTTAGGAAATTTCTCCTTAGTTCTAATTACATTTTTCCTAGATTAGTTTCCACCCATTGCTTAGAGATGCAGAGACAAAAAGAAAATGAATGCCCTGTTCTCCAAAGAACCATCCAAGGTATACTCCCAACTGTAGTGCAGAACAGTAGAGCCAGAAACTGAACAGTACTGGAAGAACAGCAGAAACTGAAACAGTACTTGAAGAACATATGGGAGAAAGAGAAAACACAAAACACAAGTGCAACTGGCTGCAGGACCTGACAGCAGACAATAGTAATCTGCCAGAGCAGGAACCAATTGCCCTCACAGTAGTAGAAATCTGCAGCAGGTCAAGAACACGAAGAGCTGATTTTTTAAAGGATACATTCATATGACTCATGAGGTATCTTGAATTTTTAAATAGATGGGATATAAATTACAATTAATTAAACATTCCTATTGAAGCAACAAAAAATTAAATTGGGCTAAAAATCAAATAACTGCAAATTTTTGTATGTTAGTTCAAAGATAGAACTGAAAGATACTTGCTCCTAACAAAGTTTGTATAGGCTTGAAGCCCATGCTTGAATTCAATTCAAGTTTACTAAAAACTATCAAAATATTAGTTTAAATTTTAATTATTCATATGTCCCTATCATTAATAACATCAGTAAAATATAATCATGAAGTAATAGAAATTTAGAAAATGTAGATTAATATAAACTCAATTTTTAAAATATATATATAACATTCTTATGATGCTACCAGTAGTTGTATTTCGGAACCCTTGCAGCATTTTAAAATCATTTTCACAAATACAGAAGTGGCTAATAATCTCCAAATACATTTGGATGTTACATGGATAGTTATAATAATTTTCATTCAATTTTTTTCAGTGACTAGCGGAGTAGATATTAAGTAATTGATATTGATGAATATATGGATCACATATATTTATAGAATTGACCTGAATAGTGAGTAATCCATTGTAATGATGCATCTTCAATATAAATTCAAAATAGCACCAAGAAAAATACCTAAGTAAATAGCCAAAAAATTATGCAAAATGCAGTAGAAGGTAATTCATGTTTAATTTAACTGAAATTTAACAGATATTTATGGAAGGTGCTATTTTATAGTAAGTGAAAATTTTGATGGAACAAAATGTTTTTCAGCAGCTCTATATTTCCACTCTTAATCTATTTTAACTAAACAACTTATATTTTATTCTATTCTAGTCATATTATTTTAGAATAACAAAAAGGAGTCCATGGTGGACTGAGCTTGGTTGTTTTCTTGCAGATGTTTTATCTGCAAGAAAGCAACTAGTGTAACATCATCAGAATAATAGCATTTTACCACAAGGTGGCACACATTGATTAATAAATTAAATTTCTGTTACCTAGGTTCCATATTTTTTCTCACTTTATTAGAAACTTGTTTTATGCTAGTTTTATATTGAAAATGATTTAATCTCTGCAAAGATATAACATTGTATCATAATTAAAATATGCATCGTTTACAGAGTTATTGTGAAGTCGTTCAAGCAGTTATGTCTCCTCACAGGCTCCATTTACATCTCATAGAAAATTGTAAGAATTTTGAAGAAAGCAAAGTGGAAATGAAATGTTCACTAGAGCTTTCTTTCCAAAGCAAGTTCCCACCACCACCACCACCAGATCAAGATACTCAAGCCAGCTGCTATTTAGCATAGTTCATCCCTTTCATCTATGACAAAAATCAATATGAACATATTTTTACAAAATCACTAGAAATAAGGAATAATTGTCATCTGTTTTTATTTTGGCCAGCACATCTTCCCAATGATTGAAATTGGCAGTTCGCCTCCCTTCTCTTATTAGCATAGCACTAACCAAAACTGATACGTTTTAAGTGAATTATTATTTATTCATTACTTAATAATTGGGATAATATAAATTACATTACCCCTGATAATTAGGTATTATTTGCCTGAAAAAATTGTATTAAAGCATTTATTTCATAGGAAACCTAGGCTATCACTTTTTAAAGTATCAGCAACATGTGAAATGCTGATATTGAGAAGTCTGAAAAATATTGATCTGTGCTTTTATTACTTAACGATAGATAACATACTACAAAAGCTATAATGATAAAAAAAGCAGGCATTATATAAAGTCACACACCTTGGAATTTTTTGCAAGACTTTAAAAGGTTATTCACAGAAGCAATGCTGCAGCATACACTGATGAGGATAAAATCTAATAACACATCCTAATTATCAAAACTATTTGTACAGCACATCTGGATGAATCATAGTCTATTGTATTAACCCAATCTTTTTCATTTGTGTGACACAGTGAATCATATATTATGAGATTAATGCATATAACACACATGTTTATAGTTCAATATATTATTTCCCTAAAGTAGTTGATGGCGGAAAATGATGCCAACTGAAAAGAGATTTAAGGTTAAACGTTATTTTAAGACAATAAGCTGGGGAGTATGTCAGGTACCAGAATAGTGAGGCAGATATTGCTGTAATAAGGAAAAAAGTATATAGTTTAACTCCTACAAAGTAAAGACATTGATATACGTATCTTTTTATAATCTTAACTTGCTTTATTAGATAACTTTAATGTAACAAAATCTAAAAGATTTCTAAGTCTCTTCAATGAGCAAGGTGTTACAATGTCAGATATTGTTGAAGAACAAAGAAAGTCTGCGAATATAATACTTCATTTGCAAGGATTCAAAGGGTAAATATGTTTTTACTAGTCATATTTATTTAAAAAAATCAAAGGAATTAAAGTTAATATATTTGTTTTCAAATTATTCAGACAACAAGGCAAAATTATGTAAATAAAACCAAGTGCAGAAATCTAACAAAATATTCCAATTTATTATAATTTCACTTGATATTTTTTTTGTTGAAAGATTACAGACATGATTTTTTTTCTGTTCTTGTTGCTTTACATTTAGTTTGATTTATTTCATAGCAAATATACCAGCTAGTTTCCCCTAGTTAAAAAAATTACCTGGAATATTTAGGAATTGATGAATTAAAGGAATGCTAATATTTAATTTTGCTGAAGATTTCACCAAGAGGAATAAATATGAGACAAAACAACAGCGTTTATCTGACTATGGCTTGAATATTAGAAAAATAAAAAATAAAATAAATTGTATTGAAATATTTGATAACACAGTGTAAGTTATTAAACTTGTTTAAATCATATGTACTTTTGGCTCGGATAACAATAACTGGGTCAGTAGTAATTAAAAAATTATTTATTTATTTATTAAATTTTTATACCGCCCTTCTCCCGCAGGACTCAGGGTGGTGCACAGCCATAGTAAAAACCAATATATACCATAAAATTTAAAAACAATTAAAACAGATTAGATAATTTGGCCCTTGTTTTTTTTTTTTATAAAAACCCCAAGATTAAAATTCAGTCTCTTGTCAGCCCAGCCTGTTGAAATAGTAAGGTATTAAGGGCACGGCGGAAGGTACGTAGGTCGGGGATCAAATGTATCTCCGGGAGCAATTCATTCCAAAGGGCGGGAGCCCCCACAGAGAAGGCTCTCCCCCTGGGGGTCACCAGTTGGCATACTTTGACCGATGGCACCCTGAGGAGTCCCTCTCTGTGGGAGCGTATTGGCCGGTGGGAGGCTATTGGTGGCAGAAGGCGATCTCACAAGTACCCAGGTCCTAAGCCATGGAGTGCTTTAAAGGTGGTAACCAACACCTTGAATTGCACCTGGAAGACCACTGGGAGCCAGTGAAGCTTGCGCAGGAGAGGTGTTACATGGGTGCATCGTATTGCCCCCATAATCACCCGCGCAGGTGCATTCTGGACCAGTTGGAGCCTCCGAGTGCTCTTCAAGGGAAGCCCCATGTAGAGAGCATTACAGTAGTCCAGACGGGAAGTGACGAAGGCATGAGTGACCATGTGCAGGGCGTCCTGGTCCAGAAAGGGACGCAATTGGTGGATCAGGCGAACCTGATAAAAAGCCCCCTGGCCACAGCTGTCATATGATCTTCTGAAGACAGCTGTGTATCCAGGAGGACACACAAGTTGCGAGCCCTATCTGTGGGGGTCAAGATCTCACCCCCAATAGTTAGCAATGGAGGCATCTGGCTATACAGGGATGCCGGAAACCACAGCCACTCGGTCTTGGAGGGGTTGAGTCTAAGCCTGTTCCTCCCCATCCAGATCCACATGGCCTCCAGGCATCGGAACATCATGTCAAGGGCATCACTGGGGTGGTCTGGGGTGGAAATGTACAGCTGCATATCATCAGCGTACTGATGAAACTTCACCCCAAAACCATGGATGATCTCACCCAGCGGCTTCACATAAATGTTGAACAGAAGGGACGAGAGGACCGACCCTTGCGGCACCCCACAAACAAGGTGCCTTGCAGTCGACCTCTGTCCCCCTGCCAACACAGACTGCGTATGGTCAGAGAGGAAGGAGGAGAACCACTGCAACATGGCGCCCCCCCATTCCTAACCCCTCCAACCATCGCAGCATGATACCATGGTCGATGGTATCAAAAGCTGCTGAGTATATAGTGAGTATATAATTAGTTCAAAACTGGAACAATTATCAAAACATATACAAAGCTAAACTGACCTTCTGTTTTCTGTGTTTTCCAGACTAAATATTTAAAACAGTGGATTCTGTTTTTTTCCCGTACAGATTGATATACCCCATATCTTTCCACAGGGAAAATATCTAACTGAAACTCCTATTCTTTAGTCCAGAGTTTGTTGATAACAGGATGGTACAAATAGAAAGTATCAATAATTTCTAACCCATTATCTTTATTATTAAAGGAATTATAATTTTTGGTTTCTGCATAAGTAGTGGCTCAGTACTGAATTCAGCTGTTAATGCCTAGCAACAAGCTAAAGACATTTCTGTTAGATTTATTTAATACCAAAACATAAGGTAATGCTCTGAGCTTAAATTGCTTTGTTGTCTAGGTTATGAACCTGAACACTTACAAACAGTAAATGTTTATTTCAGATATACATGTTGCAGTACATCTTTTGATATGCAAATATTACACTGCATTGTATAATATTTTATTTCCCCCCCCCCCCCAAGATTTCAGTAGGACAATTCTCTGCAGTGAAAATGTAAGAAAAGTGGAATAGTAACTAAAACAAATAGTAGAAGCAGCTATAAGACCATGTACAAAGTCATAGTTCTGCTTCAAGAGATTGAGTCAATTCTATTAAAATCATATTTACTTATTAACACATTGTAAGATGTTGTTTTTAACATTAGATTCTTGAATAAACTAAACAGCTCACACAAGCCCTGACCATACAAGCCATATTATGATATAGTACACTGTACAGAGACTCTGTTCCCTTATATTGAATTTCTCATTATTTACCATATGTTAGTCAGAAGTTGAATGCTTTCTCATTAGGCATTCTTTTTTTCACAGTTTTCTTTTCACTTCAGAAAATATATTTCTAACCCTAACTCATTCAAAACAAACCAATGTTTATCAAGCTAACCAAAGATAATACAAAATTAAGAATAGACATGTTAGTGGGTTATTTCCTATATCCATGTTTAAACTTTATTGTTATAAATTTCTGTAGAGATATTTTATAATGAGTTGTTTGTAGCTGACCTAAGAATCTACAGTGTAAGCATGTTAACCTTATTAACCATAAGATCCAGTTGTAAAGAGACTTATTGTCCTACAAGAAATACTGTAAGTTCAGTGGTGGGATTCAGCCAGTTCGCACCACTTCGGGAGAACCGGTTGTTAACTTTCTGAGCAGTTTGGCAAACTGGTTCTTGGAAGAAATCATTAGGGCAGGTTGTTAAATTATTTGAATCCCACCATTGTGTAAGTTTTATGTTTGAACTAAAAAAAAGCAAATATCCTTTCCGTTGTTTTAAAAAGGAAAAAAGGGTTTTTCTTTAATAGCACCTCAAATTTGCTACACAAGCTCTTTTTCTCAGTCTCTGTCACTTTTTCTACTCCCCCCTCCACAGTTTCCCAAATTAAAATACTGCCTTTTTATAAAATTAAAATAATTTCAAGTTTGATTTAAATTGCATGTTCGTTGTTTCTGCAGCTTTTTATAGAATGCATATAACTAACCACATGTATTGTAAAAAAATAATTTTTAGCATTTTATACTGAGAAGTTTAGAAAAATACTGATGTACTTAATATAAATTACTAATATAGCTGGATATATATTTATATGTATATTCCTTAGGCAGATGTATGTAGGAAGAAAAAAGCCTGGTACGAAAGTGCATTGGAAGAGGCAAACAAATTACTTGCATCTTCTACTCAGCAAAGGCTCGACATATGTTACCTATCAAAAAAAGGTACAATTATCTGACCTTTTATTTATTATTATACACAAACATTTGAATTTCTATTTGTGAAAATATTTTCCTAGTAATTGTGGCATAAATTGGCTTACAATGAATAAAGGCTTGCGACAAAAGTAAAAAATAACAAAAAAAGCTTCTTCCAACATGTTAAAAACAAGAAAAAAGTAAAGGAAACAATTGGCTCATTGCTGGGAGAAAGTGGTAAGAAGGTGACAAACAACAGGGAGAAAGCAGAACTACTTAACTCGTTTTTTGTATTTATCTTTACACAAAGAGGAAAAAACAGTCCAACTTATCAAAAACAGCACCATAAAAAGCAGATTAGGAACACAAGTTAAAATAGGAAAGAAAATGGTAAGTGAACACCTGTCTACCCTAGACAAATTCAAATCACCAGGACCGGTTGGATTACACCCCAAGGTTCTGAAGGAACTGGCAGACAAGCTCTCAGAACCACTGAACTAACTTTCAAAGATCCTAGCGCATCAGGGAACTGCCAGAGGACTGGAAAAGAGCTGATATAGTTCCCATCTTCAAAAAAAGAAAAAAAAATAGATCCAGGAAACTATAGACCTATCAGCCTGACCTCAGTACCACGGAAGATTCTTGAAAAGATAATCAAGCAATGGATCAGCGAACACCTAGAAGCAAACAAAGTAATAACCAAAAGCCAACATGGGTTTGTCAAAAATAGATCATGCCAGACTGATCTTATTGCATTCTTTGACAAAGTGACAAAATTAGTGTACCACAGGAATACTGTCGGTATAATTTACTTGGACTTCAGTAAGGCATTTGATAAAGTAGACCATATCTATCTACTAGATAAAGTAGAAAAATGTGGATTAGACAGCATCACCACCAGATGGATTCGTAATTGGCTGACCAACCGCACTCAATGTGTAGTCCTCAATGGAACTGCATCTACATGAAAGGAAGTATGCAGTGGAGTACCCCAAGGCTCTGTTTTAGCCCCAGTACTCTTCAACAACTTCATCAATGACTTGGACGAAGGTAGAGGTGGGGACTCATCAAATTTGCAAATGACACCAAGCTGGCAGGAATAGCCAACACTCCATAACAGGGGTCTGCAACCTTAAACACTCAAAGAGTCACTTGGGCCAGTTTCCCACAAAAAAACAACACCAGGAGCCACAAAACCTGAGTGGGCATGGCCACTCAACATCACTCATTCCCACCCAGTCACATGACACTCCCCAGCCATGCCTACCCAGGTTCTGTGGCTCTGGGTATTTTCTTTTTAAAAGCTCTCTCTCTCCCCCCTCTCTTTCTCCCTCTCTCATCTCTTTCTCTCTTCCCCTTCTCTCTCCTGCCCTCATCTTTCTCCCTCCCTCTTTCTTTCTTTCTCATCTTTCTCCTCTTTTTTTCTCTCTCATCTTTCTCCCTCTTTCTTTCTCCCTCTCTCTCATCTTTCTCCCTCTCTCTTATCTTTCTCCCTCCCTCCCTTTCCCTCTTTCTCATCTTTCTTCCTCATCTCTCTCTTTATTTCTCAGATAAATAAAATTTTGTCCCCCTGGTGTGGCTCCTTGTCAGCTGGGTGGCCCCCAGCGCCTCACCCTCCCCTCCTCCTCACTCCTCACCTGCCCTGAGAAGAGAAGGGCAGTAGAGGTGGATGTGAAGTGCCCCTCTGTTTGCCTCTTTTTCCAGCCCTTGTGGGTAGACAGATGACTTTTTCCACCCCGAGACACCAACTGGGCTGCCCCAGCCAATACTCCGCATTATAATGGGCTCCATGAGAAGGAGGAGGGATGCAGTCTCCCCCATTGTGCAGCGCCCTAAGGAATAAGGAATATGGGGAGACGCATGACTTTCTCCACCCCAAGATACTGGCTGGGGCGCATCCCCCCATATTCCTCTCTCTGCCTCCATGGCTGCTTGCTGCTCTTGCACTTAAACTTAGCGCGCTACACAATGGGGGAGACAGTGTCCCCCCCCTCCTCCTCCTGGAACCCACTACAAAACACAGCATCAGCTGCAGCCGGGTGGCCCAGCCAGTGTCTCGGCGCAGAGCAAAGTCACGTGTCTCCCCCAGCAGCTGAAGCATGCACAGTACCAACAAGGGCCAGAAAAAGAGGCAAGTAGAGGGGCGCTTTGTTCCCACTCTGGAATATGAGGAAGTCTCCATCCCGCCACAGATGCCCTTCTCTTCTCAGGGCAGGCGAGGAGTGAAGGGGAGAGGAGGGGCCACCTAGTGGTGGGATCATCTGACGGAGCCGCAGGAGATGGCCCAAAGAGCCACATGTGGCTCTAGACCCACAGGTTGCCCACCCCCGCTCCAGAAGATAGGCTTAAGATATTGAAGGACTTGACAGACTTGAAGATTGGACGCTATCTAACAAAATGAAATTCAATGGTGAAAAAAGTATGGTTCTACACTTAGGGAAGAAAAACAAAATGCACAATAACAACTCTGTTATTCTATTCTAAATTAATGATAGCATCTTTACTAAATATTAATACTGCTAGATGCTAATGATTCCTACATCAACATAAATAAATAAAATAAAATAAAAGAATAAATAAATACCCAGCTCAGAATAATTTGTATTATTCATTTAAGGAATCTGAACATTTTACATGATTGATGTAAACTTTATGAATTACAAGTTCCTACAACTATATCTCTGTAATGATCAATATATTATGTGAAATATCTTTAAATATCTTACTACAGACATCAGGATCTATTTATCATGTAAGGTTAACCAAGTTCTGAATTGGACTGTGTTCCTCCAGCAAACATGGCATCACACTTCAATATGTGATAGTTGAATAGTTTTGTTGTAGATTCCTATTTCCATAATATCATTGCATTTATAACATAAGAATTGAGCACAGATCAAAAATAATTTGTAAGTCATTATGATTCAATTGTTCCTTAATTATCCTTATAATGGTTTTTAGATACAGTAAATGACAAAGACGGCAAAAGAAAAACTGATAAAATAGAATGTAGAAAAATGGTAAGATTTAAATATAAATTCTTACACTTTTAACTGATTATTGGACAACTTGCTTTGCAATATTTTGTTCTTTTTATCAATTTTTATTGATATGAAATGTGTTAGACAGCATGATGAATTTAGTAATTTACTAATTTTATAAGTATTTTATATTAGAATGAAAATGGATATAATTAATTCATTTTATTATTCTATGCTTCATAATAATTTAAAGAAAACCTATATGATTTTGGGTGAGGAAAGTGAAAGGGAATAAATACCTAAAGAAAAATACTATAGTTAGTATAGTAACTATACTGGTATGGCATAGCCTTTGAACACTGTTTGTGATATTTTTTGTGTGATATGGATTAGATGCCAGAAGCTTCAGGCTCATTTAATCTCCTATATAAATAGCCATGAGAATTTCAAAAACTTTTATTGAATCGTTTATTATTTGATCATTCTTGTGGAGTGACAAACTATTATTAATTTTTAATTAATTTAGCATAAGCCAATTCAGTTATGACTTAATCATATGTTAACTATAATTAACCAAAGTTGTGGTTTGGATATACAAGAAATTGTGATTATCTAAACATGAGAAAACAAAAAAGCTCTTCCAACACCCTATTCTATAATACATATAAAAGAAAAATACAAGGCTGAAATATATAATTTAATAAAATGAGTGAATTTACCCATTAAATCTGATTTACAAATGATCAAAAATAACATCTATGAGGGAACAGCTGTCGAAATTAAAAAAGTAAACTATATACTTCTGAAACAGCTGTTGACTGCCATTAAATATACTGTGTATTCAAAAATTATCTATTTTTCAGATTAAAAGTTATACAAAAAAATATGGGAAGAAAACTAGCTGTATAAATGGAAGAAAGTAAGTTTCTTTGGTTATTCTCTGATGGTCTTAAAATATTGTGATTTTTCACTAGACATGGAAAGATACAAAAATATGGATAGTCAATTCATTTATCTTGATTTTTCAGGATATAAGAACTATATGTCATTGATTGATTGATTGATTGATTGATTGATTCAATTTATATGCCGCCCTTCTCTGGAGACTCAGGGCAGTTTATAATGCATTAAGCAATAGCCTTCATACTTTTGTATATACCTGCTTAGTAGGGCTTTTGGCTCCCCTAAGCGGTGTTCTTTTTTATACAGTCAGTTTATTACCCGCACAATCCGGGTCCTCATTTTAGCTACCTCAGAAGGATGGAAGGCTGAGTCAACCTTGAGCCTGGTGAGATTTGAACTCACAGTAATTGCAGGCAGCTGGCAGCTAAGTGCTACTTTAACAGCACTTTAGTCCGCTGCTCCACCAAGGCTCCTATAATATATACTTAGCCTGCCCTATGAATTAAAAAAAATAGAGTGATATACAGAATAGTTAAAAAGTTACAATGAAGTGATTACATAAATAAATCAGCACTATATTTCAGTATCAGCAAATCATATCAGCCATCAAAAACTGTTACAACCCATAGGCACCCACTATTTTAGTATGGCATCTAATATACATTAAATGCATAGCCAATAACTGAAAATCCTTATCTCTAGGTTTCACCCACTTTATTTCAAAAGCACACTAAACATGATAGAATGTTTACATCCAGCATATATCAAGCTGTTCCATCCTGTATCATATTCCATTCTTCAAAAGGAGGCATTTTGCAGGATGCCAGGAATCTATCTTCAAATCTTAGTTCTATAACTTCCAAACTTTTCTATGGCTTACTATATTGCCGGGCAATGAATGTGCCTGCTATTCATGCCATGTGAATGTATTAATGAACCACCTTCTGTTTGCCCAGACTGAAAGCAAATGTTCAGCTAAGAATTGCTATACAGAAGAAAATAATACAGTTAAGATGTTAACATAATTGACGCTATAGTCTGGTCCTTGTAACTGAACAACCAACTACCATGTTTACCATGTCTTTTATTTTTTTGAACCCTGAAATAAGCGCTTGGCCTTATTGCCATGTGCTCAAAAGCCTGATTTGGCTTATCAGGGGTGTCTTATTTTGGGGGAAAAAGGGTAGTTTTAATGGAAAGGTACACTGTATTAACACTTAATAAGACTAGTACAGCAGTCTCAAGTTTTGCAGCTTGGCGGCCCGGCTGGCTGGGAAAGGGGAACTGGGCCACACAAGCAGCAGGCTGGCATATGCATACAATTTGACTTGCAGGAATGGCAGGCCGGTGGGCTGGCATGCATGTGCATGCAGCTTGGCTTGTGCAAGTTGAGCTGCATGTGTCTGTGTGTCCGTGCACCCTGGGCCATTGCTTGTGCAAGTCAAGCTGCACACTTGCATGGCCCAATTCTGAATAGGCCATGGCCTGAAGCGGTCTGCGACCCTGGGATTGGGAACCCTTAGACTAATGCATTCTAGCTTGGAAAAAGACAGCTGAAGCTTGGGAAGGCTCTGTGCGAGGCCTGCATTGGAAAAGTAATGCCACTGAAAATTTGTAGCAGAATAATCTTACTTGGTAAAGCTTAAAGCCCATGCCCAATTGCTGACAGGAACGAAGTGAGGGATGAAGTGCATTTCTTCCTCATTTCTTCCCTTTTCTGAGTTCTCTCTTACAATTCAATAAAACTCCTAATTGTGATAAAGCTTATTTTGGGGATGTCTTAGCTTGAAAAGCTTTTAATGTAGCAGCCTCTTTTCTAGTGCTCTTCTCCCATTTTATTCTTGGCATGATTTCACATATTAGGAAATACTAATTTTCAAGCCTTCTTGGAAAGAAAAAAATAATTTTTGAGTTTGATTCCTACTCCATAGTTACCACTCTTGTATAGTATAGGATTGTGCTCTAAACTAGTAATATATTTCACTGTATCTATTATGTATGCTACTAAATCTGAATTCATCACCTTATGCTAATCAACTTAAAAGTTTTATTAGCAATCTCAGAAATGTTTGAGTGCAAGGCAGAACAGAAATATTCTAATAAATAAATAATGTACATTCCAATGCAATCTGTATTTTTTCCCAAAATGATGAACTATGTTTTAAGGATTAAAAGGAAACACTTTATTTAAAAGAAATCTTTAATTTAAAGCTGAAGAAATCTATATCTAAAAATGCATAGTCTGAATTCAATTCATATATTCGTAATGTTTTATCTTTCAAAGTTATATAAAATACATAATTTTCAAGCTGACTTTCAAGAGTTCATTTTGCTACTTTAAGTTATTTTAAACATTTTATATACAATGTAGACTCTTCAGCTTGATTGGTAGACTGGCAACTAAATTTCAGGATTTGTAGAAAATATCAGTGTCAAAAATATATCATATTTTTCGGAGTCTAAGATACACTTCTCTCTCTCCCAAAAGTGGGTGGCAATGTCTGTGCGTCTTATAGAACAAATGTTGCCAAACCCCACCCATCCGCTGCTCCCACCCTTCAGCCTCTGCCTCTCAGCAATTTGCCTCCTTGCAGCAAAGAGCAAACAGTCTGGTCAGTTCAGCACAGCCTGATTTAGCATGAGCAGTTCATTGGCAGTTGGATCTGTCTCCTGGAATACCACTGTTCCTGATCAGCTGTTCCAGGCTGTGGAATGCCTGGAATGGGCCAAAAATGGGACTTGCAGAAGCCAAAAATGGGGCATGCAGAGGCTGAAAATGGGAAGCGGAGAGGCCGAAAATGGGGCGCTCAGAGACGGCAATAGGTGGCAGTGGCAATGGGCAGTGCTGGTGCCACTGGGCAGCAACAATCCCCAACCACCAATCAGCTGCTCGTGCTAAATCAGGCTGTGCTGAAGCTGACCAGGCTGTTTTTTTTTTTTTTTGCTGCAAGGAGGCAAATTGCTGGGAGGCAGGGGCAGATTTTTTTTCTTGTTTTCCTCTCCAAAAGCTAGGTACATTTTATAATCCAGAGTGTTTTATAGTCCCAAGAAATTGTAATTCAATCTAAATAAGCAATATACCATATTTTTCAGAATATAAGATTCTCCAGAGTATAAGACTCACATTAGTTTTTGGGGAGGAAAACAAGAATCCGCCTCTGCCTACCAGCATCCATTGGTATTCATCTGGCTAGCATCCTTGCAGCAAACAATAAACAGCCTGGTCAGCTTCAGCATGCTATTGCAGGCTGATTCAGCATGAGCAGCTGATTGGCGGTTGACTGGCCTCCCAGAATACTGCTAATCAGCTGCGGGTATCGCCATAGCCCATTGCCACCTCTGCATGTTGCATTTTTAGCTTCTGTGCATCTCGATTTTAGCCTCCGTGCTTCATGTTTTTGGCCTCCACATGCATTTTAGACCCTCCATTTTAGACCCATTCCAGGCTGCTGGGATCACTGCAGCACATTGCCACCCATCGCTGCCTCCATGCCTTGCATTTTCAGCCTCTGTATGTGACATTTTTGGCCTCTCTACATTGTGTTTTTGGCCTCTGCGCATCGCATTTCCGGCCTCTGCACACCCTGTTTTTGGCCCCTGCATGTCGCATTTTCAGCCCATTCCAGGCAGCAGTGATTGCCGCCACTGCTGATTCCCTCTGCCTGAAACGGCCGAAAATGCGATGCACGGAGGCCAGAAACAGAGTGTGCAGAGGCTGAAAATGTGACACACAGAAGCTGAACATGCAGAGGCTGATAATGTGATGCATGGAGGCCGAAAACATGATGCAGAGAGGCGACGATTAATGGTGATGTGCTGTGGTGATCACCGTAGCCTGGAACGGGTCTAAAACGGAGCATGCAGAGCCCAAAAACATGATGCAGAGAGGCTGAAAACATGATGCACAGAGGCTGAAAATGGTTGAAGGGTGGGGGCTGTTGGATGGGCGGGGCTTTGGCAACATTCACTATATAAGACACATAGGCATTTCCACCCACTTTTGGGGGGGAAGTGTTTCTCATACTTTGAAAAATACAGTAACTTATAATATGTCTCATAATGCAGATATAATTGTAAGGTGTGCTTAAAAGAACTAATGTGAGTTTTAATAAAATTGTACTGTTCATAAATAGTTATCAATACTTTTATTAGATGAAACAAATATAATTAGAAATAGGTTGCAATCCAAATTCATTTTTAGCTTATAACTTACTGTTCTCATTGGGTCTACTCCTAATTTAACTAACTGGATTTTAACCATTTATGTTGTTGGGTTATTTCTAGCTATTTTTGATTGTTAAGTCACAACAAATACTAACAACTTTCTTAATTTTCAGGCAAAGAATGTTAACATATCCTTGCAAAATAGCAAGGTCAGAAGATATCCTATCAAGCGAAAGCCTAGGTTGGTGTTCATATATACAAATACAGAACTATGCACTTTTTATGGTATAGAAAGTAGAGCTTGATTTTGGAAAAAAAAGTATTATGTTTACTATGTTTGTTAGGCTATTCTGAAAAAAAGAAGGTACCGTAAGTATAAACTGTCTGCATAGCTTACCAATATTCTAACATATTTGAATATTGGGCTTTAATTTAAAACATTACCTGCATATAAACACCACAGAATCTGGCTATATTTTCTTCTGAACAGAATGTGTATCATATTGTGCTGTAGAATATTACTGTAAAATAAATGAGATCCAAGGAAATATTGTAAGCTCTAAAGCAACATTTCTTTAAAGCTCTAAATACACATAAAGGCCTACAAAAAAGAAAGAAAACAAATACTGTACCTTTACAGGGAGGATACATGGGATGAGGGTGTGGCTAACTGATGAGGACTAATAAGTCTGAAATAGATCTATCTTAGTTTCCTTAGTCTCCCAATGGGCAGCAGAGTGCTTGCTGGCTACCAGAAAAAAAAGCCTAGAAACTAGTGGATTGTGATTTCACTGAGCTGCATAAAAATCTTGATTTACGTAGGAAGAACCTGGCTAAAGAGATATACACATAAAGGCCTACAAAAAGGAAAGAAAACAAATACTGTACCTTTACAGGGAGGATACAGAGGATGAGGGTGTGGCTAACTGATGAGGACTAATAAATCCGAAATAGATCCATTTTAGTCTCCTTAGTCTCCCAATGGGCAGCAGTGTGCTTGCTGGCTGCCGGAAAAAAAAGCCTAGAAACTAGTGGAGTGTGATTTCACTGAACTAGGGCTACATAAAAATCTTGGTTTACATAGAAATACATATATATACATATATTAGCATGTGAAAGTAAATTTTCTGCAAATTCCTCTGATTTTGCATTTTTATCTATTTCTACTTTTAATGTTAAGATAATTGTTTTTTAGGGCCCCATAAATTAATTGAGGTTAATTTGTAGGAGTTATGAACTATGAAAGTTCCTGGGTGACATGATCTTTATTTCTGAAAATGAAAAAGGCACACCAGAACTAAATCATATCATATTGACCAATCAATCGATCTTTGTTAAGTAAATCTGGCTTCCCCATTTACTTTGCTTGTCAGAAGGTTACAAAAGGTGATGACATGACTCTATGAATTTTGATTACATGACCATAGGGATGTTGCAACAATCGTAAGTGAAAAGCTATAAATATGATAGCTTATAATATAATATGCAATAGGTTGGGAAAATATGATAGATTTTCCCAACCTATTGCATATTATAATAGAATCTAATCACAAAATGATTTACCGATAATTATTTTTAAGTATTTCAGAACAAAGTAATGCATCACACAGATAATTAAAATATCATGAGTGTTTTATAGAATGGTCAAAGCAGATGCATTTATTTGGGCTGAAAGAGTTTAGAAAGATTTAGTTTAAAACTTAGGAAGCATATTTTAATTTTATGAAATTCTAATATTTTATATAAAATTATTATGTATTTTTCTGGGACATTTGTTACTTTAGTACTGCATGCAGTACCATTGCATGTAATTTGCAATTGGTGACAAAAAATATTGATTTGTAAGGTAGTATTTGGATTAGAAATCCTAACATGAATAGATGTGTGAACATATTTGTTGTAAAACAGGGCTCTGGTTTCATTTCCTTATTATCTGTGGACTATAATGAAATCAAAGCAAAGGTTTAATTATAAATAAACACTAGAAAAATATGTCATAATATAAAGTGGCAAAATTTAGTTTACATATGAGTGTGTATGGAAATAGGCATTCAGATGTTAATAATATGGCATGAACGGTTATAAATAATGGAAAGCCATTTCCAAATTTTAGGAACAATGTATAATATTCCCTATAAATGCAAGATTTGGCAAAAAGTTATTCTGTAATGTGATATGAACTGATGCATAAGAGAATACAAAAAATATATATTCACCCTTCAAAAGACCTATAATGAATAAAAATCATGATTGTTTTATCGCTACCTGCTTAGAAAAAGGTTGGTTTGGAATACCTAGTATAAAACATAAATCTATTTCTGTACAAGCATGCAAATGAATTAATATGAATGCAGTAATAGCTTAACTACCAAAGTGAAGGAAATAATTCTGAGAGACTCTCTCTTTGCTAATGATTATGCATTCTGTTTTTAAAAAAATCTTCAAATACAGTTGCTTTCTCAACATATATAAAATTAATAATGCAACAATAAGCAATGAAAAGGTTGTTTATAGTGAAACATATTCAGATTAGAGCAGGAAAATGAGTTCCTGGAAGAAAAATAAATAAAAGTTTAGTGAATGAAGTTGCTATTCCTATTTCTATGTTTAAATATTGTCATTTAAATGCACAAGCATAAAACATGAGAATAACATTGGAAAAGTAAAGACTGGACTAGTCACAATGTCTTGTCCAAGAAAATTCTGGAAAGTTGTTATGGGAATAATATTTGAGAAAGGTGTTTTATGTTAGTTGTTTTTAATTCATGTAAAAAGGTACAATAAATAAATAAAATATAAGTAAACTTTTCATGCAAATACAGATTAGTCATACAAAATTGGATCCTATTTTATTAATCCTAAATACATTTGAAATCAGTGGGATAAAGAGCAAAATGGTGAAAAAAAGCAGTGGCATATTAGCTATTCCTTCTTTGTGGCTTCTGCTGGCTCACTGAATGATAACCTTTCTCTTCTTCAGGAGTCTTCATCTCTTCCCATTTTAAGTCAGTTCCAGGGAATTGAAAGTAACTATGTTCCAAAATAAGCCTATTTCAAACTGCAACACCATGCCCATTAATTGCTTATTATAGATAAATTATTCTTCCTTAGGCATTTTAAAAAATTGCTGAAAATATGTTATTGACAGAATGTATGTTCCCATTCAATTAAACTTGGAAACTATCCTGCAATAATTTTTAGGCATTCATTTGAAATCACACATTACTATTATCAGTAGAATAAATTTTAAAATTCATTTTAAAATGAATGTATTAATAAATTAAGATATGAAACATAAACAATTGTAATGATTGCTATTTCCAGTTAATGCCTGTTAATGCAATTGAATTAAATTAAGCAATCCATAGAATTGTGGTACTATAATTGTATATTTTTATTGAAAATATTATTGCATGTTTTTAGTTGTAACAGAGACAAAAATTATACTGAAAGATTTAGACCAAATTCTCAGTCAAGTATTAGTCACCTCCAAACTTTCTGTGGAATCATCTGAGAATGAAAAGGACAATAATGAAAGAGAAGAGGTATGAATTATTAACTTGAAGTCCAGAAACTGCTACTAATGGAGGAGGGGGGAGAGATAAAATGCAATGCATGCTTATCTAAGGGTAAGTCCCACTGAAATCAATGAGACGTAGTTTGAATAAGCGTATATGGAGCTAGGCTGATTTTAGAATGCATTTGCAAAAAATGTTCACTTCAAACATGAAAAGAAATAATTTCACTGTTAATTTGAGAAATAAAGGTAAATAAACACATTAAATAAACACATTTAAATAAACACATTTTAGTGAATAAATAAAATAGTTATCAATAGGATACCAATATACTGACAAATGAACATCTTTTTATTTTGGGAATATCAAAAAACAACTATCATTTTAATACTATTCTTCCACCCTTTATATGTTTTTTAAATGGCAGGAGGAATATGTGACAGTGCAAAAATTCATTTATAAAGAAAGAGAGTGCTATATGAATGTATAATTATTTATGTTTACTTATAGACATTTTCCACATATATTACAAAACAATTCTATATTAATTTATTTAGGCTCTGTTGAAACAACTTTATATTAATGTACATATTGACTATTTCCAGGATTAGGTAGAGACCAAAACGTATGGCCATATTCTAAACAATGTGTGTATTTTTAAAAAAATATTATTATTTTTAAAAACTGTTTGCTATTCACCTAATAATAATGTAGAAATCCTATAGAATTTCAGGTAGATTTACTCATTTATATATTAGTTACATCTGTTACACAATTTTCCAACAAATTATGGTGAATCACAATCTACAAGATTGTCTATAATAGACCAAGTGAGCAGCAATAGAAACAATTCAAAAATGAATTATACACAACTTCATTAATAAACTTGAAACCTATCCAGTACATTAAAACTGATGATTTTAGATTAGTCCTATTTCTTTCATTTTAATATCTCAATAACTAAATAATATCTAGATCCAGCACAGAATTTCCGGTTGAAAGATTATATTTCCATCAAGAAATAGCTAAATTATTCAGTAAATGAGTATTGTACTATGTTTTTTTATTCACATTTATATTTATATTCTCACAGTATAATTTTTTTAAAATAATGCTTTGTTAACTATGAGGTTTAGCTAGATTAAATCTTGTTTGCAGACTGCAATATAGTGAATCATGAAATATGTTTAGCAAAAATAAGACAAACCACTTTATAGGTTAGCAGGAAGTTTGAACCTAATCATTAGCTATACAAATACAATGAATCATCTCTTGTTGAACCAAGTGCACTGAGTTGCGGCATTACTACATCTTAATAAGTTTTATTATAAAGTAAAAATATAAAAGAAACAAAAGTTATAAAAATAAGAAAAAAAGTGAAAAGTACAAAAAGACAAGAAAAAAGTAATGACTTCTGATTGTCCTTGATGCAGTAGATAATAAAAACAATACATCAACCTGTTGCTTTACATTTCACAACATGTCAAATGATTTCTATAATTACAAAACCATTCTAATAATCAAAACCTAAAGTAAGTTCCATTTTCTGTCAATTTGTAGAAAAAAATCCAGAAGCAGTTTCCAATTAGAAACAAAACTAGATGAATTATTTAATTGAAACAGTCAGTTTCACTATCTATGCCAGTGTTTCTCAACCTTGGCCGCTGGACGATGTGTGGACTTCAACTCCCAAAATTCTATAGCTCTGCTGGCTGGGGAATTCTGGGAGTTGAAGTCCACACATCGTCCAGCAGCCAACGTTGAGAAATAGTGATCTATGCTAACTCCATCACTTTTACCATCAGTTCTTTCATTGTGGGAATTAGTGTGTCGATCCATCTTTGTGAAAATAGTTGCAAAGTTACATAATTTAGTCACAATATGAATGAAGTCTTTTTTTTTTTTTTGCTCTAGGCACTTAACTGCTGTTTAGAAGCTAGTGAAGAAAGAAGACCAATGGAAATCAACACTGAAGAAGACTGTATTATAATTGACGGAAAAGCTCTTGTGGCTGGAGAATGCATAGAGAGCATTACAGAACAGTTTAAAGAAATAGAGTATTTAATGGCTGACTTTCAAGGCAGCTTGTAGCACCAATAAGAGAGAATCTGCTATACAGTTTATAGTTTTAGGAAACATTCTTTTTCACATATAGTGGGAGAAACTTAAAAGCAATTCACCAATATAGATTACATAGCAAGTGATTATATTTGTTGCTAAAGATTACTTTAGCAAGTGATTATATTTGTTGCTAAAATTGATATGCCATGTAATCCATATTACTGTATAAATATATTATAAGTGAAAGTTAATAGCAATGTCATGTACTTTTAGATATTGTTTTCTGTAAAAATCAGATTGAAAATAAAGATTAATCATACTTCAATCTAGCGAGTGTCTACAATCACTTTGAATTTCTGAAGCTTTCCAGCAAATCAGTTTATGTATAATTTTTCAGGAAGTCATTATGGAAATTCAATACTGTAAGAGTTGTAATTGGAAGTCTCAATTTTAAATAATTATATGAATTTCTTTGTTAAGAGCCATTGATGGATCACACCATAGATCCATAAATATAATTCTAACCAGGCTGTTTTCAGTAAAGCTATCAATTGCTGTAAAGTCTGTTTATTTCTACCTAAAGCAGGAACTATTTTCTCATATGGCCATAGAGAATAGAAAACAGATACCCTAGTGTGATTTCCTAATAGCCATGAAATTGGTCTCATATGCCTCCCACAAACTTCTGACTTGAATAATGTGTACTTAGAAAGATCATTAAAAGGCAGAAGATCTCTATATCATTTAACTTTATCACAACCTTTTTGCTCTAATAATTAAGATTACAGTTTTGACACTTCATTTAAGCAGTCTAGAAAAGTTACCATTCTTGCCTCATTCAGTTTCATTTTTAACATAAATTTAAGGCATAGAATAAGAAATACGCTTTTGGACATTTATTTTAACTATGCCACCTGTAGCACATGTACAAAATAAACATGTATAAACAAAAAGAGTATATTCTTGAGTTCAAACCATGTAACAGTATATATTCCTCATTTGTGAGATATCTGTATACTGTTAGATGAATACACCATTTTATGAATCAGAAGTACATTAAGAATTGTAGTAAGCAAACTATCATATACAAGAATTTTCTTTATGTACAAACTAAATCAGATAATATTTGCTCATCAGAAACAAACAAGGAAGGCACAACTTTTCCTTCATAGGTACACATCTATTCATAAGGCCAGATGTATTGATTTAGGTATTATATATCACATGCTGGTTAGGTTGGAGTGTTAAAAATACCTTGAAAAAGGCAATAATGAATCACTTCTTTGTAAAAGAAACAAATCCTACAAGGATGCGGTTGTTGGGAGCTGAGTTCAACTTGAAAATATTTCTTCCTTTTTATATCATATATGAGCATATTTAGTGTTCTGCAAAATGTATTTATTTATTTAAATAAAATCTACATGGTAGTCAGCCTAGGAAAGTGATGGAGTAGAATCCATCACTTTGTACTCCATAGAAAGTGTACCTCCATAGCAATCTGGCTAAGAATTCCAATATAATATAATTTTGGCCCTTCACATACTTAATAAAATATCTTACATAACAAGAATTGTGAATAGAGAAGGGAGATTAACCTTCTGCAATTATGTTGGCAAGGAATTTTGTAATCCTAACACAATTGTAAAGCACATATTATGCAAGTTTCAATAATAAATATTTTTTTCATCACTTCATCCATATATTCCAAATTCCTTTCTTATACAACTGCAGAGGAAACTTTCTAGGATAAGTGTAACGTTGTAACTAAGATATTTGAACTGTGGAAACTACTTCCACAAATTTTTACTACCTACTTATTTTTCATTTTATTATTCATCTAAATATTTTAGACCATACAATCCTACAACAGCAAAATATAAATAGACTAAATGCAATTATCTTATTTCAAAATATTCTAGTTTTTATTTTGAATGTTTGCTCCTGGAAATTTTTGATTTGCTCTCCTCAGTTTTGTTTTGTTTTGTTTGTTTTTTTAAAATAGAAGCAGCTTGAATATTAATAAACCCATTTTAGACAAAATGTGAACATAGTAAGCATAGATGTGTATTCATATTCCAACCAATACACTTCAATAACACTTCTTTTTAACAGGTTTTTGGAAGAGCCCTCATATAGTAAAGTATGCTTGAACCTCCCTATCTTATTTTTGACACGTTTTGTCTGGCTTGTATAACATCCTGATGAAAGGAAAGAGACTACTCCATTCTAGAGGGAACCTAATTAGTTCAGGATTTCTTACCATAGATATTAGATTGCATAGAAATCTATATCATATTTGTAAAAATGTAGAGATACAACACTATTGGGAGCATCAGTGGCAGGGTCAGGATGCATTTGTTTAGCCCTATAACTTTTCCCTTTTAAGGGGAATATTTGAGAAGTGATTGGCATCACTGTATTTTGAATCCAGCACTGGGAGGAAGAGCTATTAGAAGAGAATCAGACATTAGAGAAAAGTGCTTGTTAATACAAGATTAACCCATTTTCTTCAGCTAATTTTTTATCAGAAACATCATTTCTCAACATAATGATATCACATTTTAAGAATGCATTGCTGCATTTGCTTACCTATATGCAATGTGTATTATATGATAACATATCCATAATAATAATATTTTTAATATTTACTTACTGCAACTCAGAATTTTTCCTGAATTGCCTTTCCAAGATATTTTGACAGTGATGAAGGCAACAAAAATATCTCGATATCAGGGTTCTGAAAACTACCTCAAAATTTTTCCTTTCCTAATAGAATTGTTTTTCATGCACTGTGAGGAAGATCTTCAAGAATTAAAGGAACCATATTCATATTTAAGAATTTTTATGACATCCCTATGATTTCCCCCCCCCTTCCATCCATTAGAATGTGCCTTACCTGAAAAATGAAAGGAGCTTCCAACTTGATTTCATAAAAACTGTTAGGATATGGTGCAAGCCTAACAGGTTGTCCAGGCAATATATGTGTTCTGTGACTTTAACATGGATATGTATTATGTGACTTTCAGTTTTACTGCTGAATCATTGTGTGAGCAGTTGCTACCATTGTGCTATCATTGTGGATAGATCTGCTACCATCGTGGTTTGTTACCAGGGAGAACTTGCTATTCTAACCAACTACTGTTTGTATGGTAAGAAGACTTTTGTATTACTGGACTGATTTAACTGGCAAAGACTTGGATTGTTTAAAAAGGAGCCTCAGATAGCTCAACTGGCTGAATAGCCTGTTATTAACATCCAGCTGTCTGTAATTACACCAGTTCGAGGCTCAAGGTTGACTCAGCCTTCTATCCTTTCTAAGGTAGGTAAATTGAGGACCCAGTTTGTGGGGGCAATAAGCTGACTTTGTATAAAAAATATACAAAAGTATGAAGGCTATTGCTTAACGCCACCCTGAGTCTCCGGAGAAGGGCGGCATATAAATCTAAATTTTTTAAAAAAAGACTATGAGATTATTTTTTCACTATAAAGTAAACTTTTGATAAATCAATTTGCACATCTCTTATTCATTGCTCTCAGCAACATTTCTCTGTGTTCTACACTCTGCTGATTGGTAACACAACAATATCCTTAACATTGGTTATGGGCCCAGAGCCAACCAGAACTAATTAGGATTGTTCAGAGCTAAACTGAGAGTTAATGTGAATAATACAAACTGTGTTTGTGATATACAATCCAAGTGAAGATGGCACAAGACCAAGTATTGAATTTTTCTATGATAACCCGGGCTGGATGGAACAAACTATGTATCCTGGTCTACAAAATGTAATCTACTTATGCGTAGAGAAGGACTGTGGGACATAGTTAATAATCCAGCGGATATAGCAGCCTGGGACCCTGCTGATGAGGAAGATGCGAAGAAATTAGCCAAGTTTAACAGAGACAATGAACGAGCTCTTTATATTATTGGACTGACACTGGGTGACCAGCAGCTTGTCCATATTCATGGCGAAGAGTCTGCTGCTAGGTGTTGGACCAAGTTGAAGAGACTATATGTTCGTGACTTTGTGGGTGCTCATATATATCTCACACAGAAATTATTTAAACAACATCTTCTTAAAGGGGGAGATATGATGGCTCATTTGGAATCCATGACCAGAATTTTCCAGGAGCTGCATGAAAAGGAACTTGTTTTCTCTGAACTACAACAAGTTTATATAATTCTTTCTTCTTTGGACGATAGTTATGACAACTATGTTTCTTCGTTAGAGGTTTTGTCCAGAGATGACCATACATTGGCTGGCATAACCAGTAGGTTATTGGAAGAATCCAAAAGAAGACAAGAAAGGGATCAGTTGAGAGTGCAACAACCAAAAGAAGAAAAAATGTATTCAACTGCCTATTTTGTAAAACACTGTTTTGCGGGGCTAAAGGGCATATGGCTAAGTATTGTAAGAATAAGAAAATATCTGTTAAGGACAATAATAAACCCAAGAAGGGTTGTAATTTAGCTATATCCAGTTCAACTACTAATGTTAACCAGGATTGTTGGGTTGTTGATAGTGGTGCTTCTCAATCTATTACTAGGAATAGAAAATTTTTTGTTAAAATGAATAAGAGTAACCAACATGTTAAACTAGCAAATGGCTGGAAGGTTAATGTAGCTGGAGAGGGTATTGCTCGTTGGTCATTTAGTAATGAACATTGCCTATGTTATATATTCCTGGTTTAAAATTTAATTTACTACCTGTTAAATATTGCAAGTTGGGTTTACAGTAACATTTAAAAATGATAAGTGTTTAATTGAGAAAGATGGCAATATTGTTACTGCAATATTAGAAAATGATTTATTTATTTTACGGGAGAACGCAGCATTAGTAGCTAATCCTAAATCAGTTTATAAGAATGTTAAACCACATGATGAATGTATTCATCTGTTACATCGGAGACTAGGGCATATAAACTTCAGGATGTTAAAGAAAACAGTTCAGTTATCTGAAGGGATAAAACTACAAGCATGTAAGTAAGTAAGTAAGTAAGTAAGTATTTGAATTACAATGGCTGTAGTCAGCAAAAAAGTAGGGTAACACCAGCAAACCGTGTTAATGGTTTTAAAACCATAAAGCCATTAGAGGTAGTGTTTGTAGATTTGATTGGACCCAAGAAACCCAGTATAGGAAGTGCCTGCTATGTTCTAAGCATAGTAGACCATTACTCTAGATAAGGATTCTGTTATCTAATGAAAACAAAATGTGAAACATTCCAGCATATAAATAACCTGCAGTTTGTGGAAAGGAAACAGAAGTTTAAAGTTAAATGCTTAGTAACTGATAATGGCACAGAATTCACTAACCAAAGTTAGAAAAGTATTTGCAGGATGCAGGGATCCAGCATAAACAGTCTGCACCGTACAGACCACAACACAATTCTTATATTAAGAGAAGAGTTCAAACGTTACAAGCCATGACTAGAACAATGTTGGCAGATTCTGGTTTGGCTGAAAATTTGCCTGAAAATTTATGGCATGAGGCTGTTATGTGTGCTAACCATGTGCTAAACAATGTGGTACATTCATCTACAGGTGAAATACTCCAAATATGGAATAATTGGGTACATATTCCATCTAATGTAAGGAGGAAGGATCAACAGAGAGCCAGAAAAATGTTTTTTGTTGGCTATGACTCAAATAATCGGAATTTTAGATTTTGGGCACAGGGAACTACTAATGTTTACTGTAGTGCAAGTGCAAAATTTCTAGAGCACGAAGGATGGGATAAACTTGAGCGTGCAGATTACAGACAGGATAATAATACTGTTAGTATAGAGCATCATATCCCTGATGATATCCCTGATGATGTAGACAATGTAGAATCCTCTATTAAGGTTGAAGAACAGGAAGTAGGTTTAGGGGAGGATGAGATTGAAACATCTGCATTGAGTCCTGTATTGCCTAGGAGATCTACTAGAGAAAGACATCCACCTGATAGATATAAAGCAACCATAGTTTGTCTGGTTAACATAGAACCTTCAAGTTATGATGATATCAGACTGTATCCTGAAAAGGAGCAGAATGCATGGAAAGAGGCAATGAGTAAAGAAATTAATTCATTAACCGATTTAGGTGTTTATGAAAATGTTAAATTGCCACTTGGTGAGAAATTGATAGGTTGTAGATGGGTTTATAAAGTTAAGAAAAGTATAGATGGGACAGTAACCCATAAAGCTCGCCTTGTAGCTCAAGGTTTTTCTCAAACCGAAAAAGATTTCAATGAAGTGTTTGCTCCGAGTCTAAGAGCTAGTACGTTAAGAACAATGCTAGTATGGGCGGCAAAGAATAAGTATAGTATTAACCATATAGATGTGGAGACGGCATATTTGCATGCTCCATTAAGACATACCATTTATATAAGAAAGCCATTAGGAGTTGAAACAAAAAATCAACTAATTATTGGAAATTAAATGAAAGCCTTTATGGTTTAAGACAATCAGGGTTTGAATGGAACCAATGTATAGTTAAAGAGCTTAATAATATTGGTTTTCATGAAGGTGTAGCAGATAAATGTCTCTTTAAAAGAGAAAATAATTGGTTAGTATCATTTTTGCTATTGTTTGCAAACGATATAGCCATAATAACTAAAACTGAGAAGGAAGCAATGGATATTGTTAAACAGTTACAAACTAAATTTAAAATCAGAAAATTAGGTAATATTAGTCATTATTTGGGCCTTGATATCAGTCAAAGCTAGAGGTTATAAAATATCTCAGTCTAGCAAAATAAGTCAAATGTTGAAACATTATGGCATGGAGTTATGTAAGCCAGCTAAAACGTCTATGGCATAGGATTTTCAACAGGGAGAAATCTAAAGTCCTGGATTTAATAAGGAGATCTATCAGTCTCTAATAGGTAGTCTGTCCTATATTAGCAATTGGTTGAGACCTGATATCTCTTATAGTGTAAACCAATTAGCAAGATATAATGCAGAGCCAACAGATCGGCATTGGCAGGCCGCAAAGCGGATATTGAAATATTTAAAGATGACAATGCATTATGCATTATATCTAGAACCTAACAGTGATCTAATACTAAGCGCATATGCTGATGCCAGTTTCACTACTGATTTGACCACCAGAAAGTCTACATCGGGTATAGCTATAATGTTAGGTAATTGTTTGATTGGATGGAAATCAATACGGCAGAAACATATCAGTCTATCTACTATGGAGGCAGAATTCTCATGTTTATTTATTTATTTATTTTATTCAATTTGTATACCGCCCTTCTCCTAGTGGACTCAGGGTGGTGCACAGCCAGAACTAAAACACATATCAATACAAAATTTAAAATTTTAAAAGAATTACATAACTTTGGCCCAAAATTTAAAACATTCAAACTAAAAACCATTGACAATTTAAAAAGCTAAAGGGAGGGCCAGCCCTGCTTGATGGAAGAGAAAAGTTTTTAGGGAACGGCGAAAGGCCTGGAGATCTGATATCCTTTGTATCTCGGGGGGCAAATCGTTCCAGAGGGCAGGAGCTGCCACAGAGAAGGCCCTCCCCCTGGGGGTCGCCAGCCGACATTGCCTGGCTGACGGCACCCTCAGAAGTCCCTCTCTGTGGGAGCCTACTGGTCGGTGGGAGGCAATCGGCGGCAGAAGGTGGTCCCACAAATCACTAGTTTATACTGATCTGATTTATTACAAACAACTAATGATGGGTGTTGGTTTAAAGATAGATTATCCAATTGTAATATGTGAAGATAACCAAGCTGCTATAAAAATGGTGACAAATTTAGCAGTTAAAACAAGATCTAAATATACTGAGTGTAGAACACGTTTCTCTGTGTTCTACACTCTGCTGGTTGGTAACACAACAACAATATCCTTAACAAAAACTATAATTTTTTTATTTATTTTTAAGGACAAATTGACCTGGTCATGTCAAAAATCAATAAAGTGTAAAACAGTAAGAAGTTACCATTCATCCCCAATACTTTGCTTTAAGAGCACACACATTGTACCAATATTCTAGCTAATGCTGGAGTCTGCAGTTAACTTCAAGTGCCATTTCTTGTGGATTTTTTTTCCTTTCCTCTGTCTCGGCATTTCTTTTACTTTAAGTGAAGTAATCAAGGCTCCAAATCTAGATAATTAAAACAATGCTTCAATTGTTTTATTAATTTTCACACTTTTTTCTATCATGAGTATATTTCCAATAAGTGTGTGAATACTACTGCTATAATGTTTAGCTTCTATGTCTGGGATGTACAATATTATAATATATTTGTAAGAGTTATATCATTTGTATGACATACATAGATTTACAGTCCTCCTCACAGTCACTCATGCCCTTGTCACTTTATTGCAATGTGCTCTACATGGGGCTACCCTTGAAAAGTGTTTGGAGACTACAGTTGGTCCAGAAAGCAGCTGCGAGAGCTGTCATGGGTGCACCTAGGTACACCCACATTACACCAATTCTCCACGAGCTGCACTGGCTCCCTATTGGTCTCTAGTCACAATTCAAGGTGTTGGTTATTACCTTTAAAGCCCTACATAAAGCTCAGGGCCAGGGTATCTTCGAGATCGCCTTCTATCGCATAGCTCCCAGCAACCGGTAAGATCCCACAGACTTGGTCTCCTCAGGGTCCCGTCAGTTAAACAATGCCGGCTGGCGGGCCTTCTCTGTGGCTGCCCCAGCTTTCTGGAACCAGTTACCTCCTGAGATCCAGACCATCCCCACCCTATTGGTTTTCCGAAAAACGGTGAAGACCTGGCTCTTCCAGCAGGCCTGGGCCTGTTGATCTCGCTGTTGTGATTTGGTGACATCCGGCCATAAGTGGTGTGAATGGGTTTTAATTGTTTTTAATGGTTTAACTTTTAATGTTTTATATATGGTTTTTAAATGCATTGTAAGCCTCCTTGAGTCTTCTGAGAAAGGTGGCATACAAGTTGAACAAATAAATAAATAAATTTAAAAAGCATACATTTTATATATAAGATTTGGAAAGTTTAAAAGCTGTCTGGTCCAACAATCTATTCCATTGAGTACCTTTACTAACTACCTGTATCTAAGCTTCAATTAATATTTTGTATGAAGATGAGCTGACCGGCTATACTAAAAAAGGAAGAGTTAAGCTCAAATTAATTACAAGAGCTGCATTCTCTTGGCATAAGAAGAAAATAATAATAAAACCTCTAGTTCTTTTAAGTATATAAAGTTCTTTCTTTGGTTATTTTTGCAAAGGACCCATATCAATCTGTTATAGTAGTGAATGAAAAATCTCTTTACAAAAGAAATGAGTCATCATTTGTTTACACATGTGCATGCATCAGACTCAATGCTGAGAAGTATTTATATGAGTTTCAACTCTATATGATATATGTATTTACAAATGACAATTAATTTCTTTTAGAAGTTCTGATTTCTTTGTCAACAAGGGACAGAAATGACTTTGACATCCTTGTACCAAAGTTATGGTCTATATTAGGCAAAATCTTAGATTGCAGGACCATAGAACAATATTTCCAAAGTGCAAATGTTCTAATTAACTTCATTTAACAACAAAAACAACAAATCATATCTAGTTTTATTTTTTATCTTTTACTAGGACAGTGAAGAGGCCAACTTGATGAGTTGATTCTGGGCTGATTCAAATAGTCAGGATATAGCCTCTTTCAACTCTTTCCAATGTTGGAACATAAAATGAGAAAATATGCTTTTCACTTACCTACCTTAGAAAAAACAAACTATCTTTAATCCCTACATCTGTTTTGTTTTCTATCAGAACGGAACAACTTTTACAGAATCATTGTTTTCTAGTTATTGTTCTTTAAAATGTAATTTATTAAAATGTCCATTTTTGCTTTTTCTCAGAATAGGATGAAGCTTAAAAAAACTGGACCATTATAAAGAAATGAAATATCAAATGTCATAAAAATTAGTGCTGGATTTCCCCACACACTCTTTGAATTTTAATAATTTGACCATATATTTCTGTGGTAGTCTAAAAACTCCATTATACTGCAATTGACTAAAATCTGTCTTTACCTAATAAAATAAAAGCTGGATGATCATATATTTAGAAAATGTATGTTAAATCAAAGGAAGAAGAGAAATAAGAAACAACACAACTGTAAATATATTGCGAAAAAAGGCAAGACAGAAAAGAACTGAAAAATGGGTAAACAAACTTGTTGAAATAAAATCAACAAAAATGGGAATTAGGATAATGAAAAAAAAAAACATATCATTATTCAGATAGAGTATAATGCTACTCAAGGCCAGAATCTGGGCAATTATGAAGTTTCATTGTAACCAAATTTGTCTGAATGACATTGTCATTTGTCCAACAATCTGAGATAGATTAACTGCAAAGCTAACTGTGGTTTGAGGCCAGACTTATCCATCAGTTATACAGTAGTACTGCCTTCTCTTTCTATCCCAGTTCATTTTATGCAAGCAAATGATACTAGATGTTTTAGCATGATTGCAAAGTCAAATATAGGAGTTTTCCTCTCAGTGTAAGTTCTTAAATGTAAGGAAGGCTTTTTAAAACCATCATAGTAGATCCATAGACATGTGATCCAGAGGTGGTATTCAGCAGGTTCTGACCAGTTCTGGAGAACCGGTAGTGGAAAGTTTGAGTAGTTCAGAGAACCAGCAAATACCACCTCTGACTGGCCCTGACCCCATCTCTGCCTTTCAAGTCCCAGCCAATCGGGAGGAAATGGAGATTTTGCAGTAACCTTCCCCTGGAGTGGGGTGGGAATGGAGATTTTACAGTATCTTTCCCCTGCCATACCCACCAAGCCATGCCCACAGAATGGTAGTAAAAAAAATTGAATCCCACTACTGATGTGATCAAAATTAGGGCACTTGACAACTGACAACTTTATGACTGCTGCAGTGACCAAAGGTCATGTGATTGCTTTTTGCAACCTTCCCAGATACCTTTCAACAGGCAAAATCAATGGAGGAAATCAGAATCATTTCATGACTGCATGATTCATTTAAGAACCGCAAAGATTTGTTTAACAATGATTTTAAAAAAATTAAAATTGGGTGTGACTCACTTAACAATCACCTTGTTTAGCAAGGAAATTCTAGTGCCAATTGTGGTTATAAATCCAGGACTATCTGTAATCTTGATTTTCATCACACAAAGTCCATAGTAGCAATTAGTAAACAAACATCAACTTAAGGAAGCCACTGAGTGTTTTCATTTGTAACCATAGTATAAACATATCCTGACTGATCAAACTTTATTTTTCTGTTGTGTTTCCTGAGAAGTGTGGTGGCTTGTGTGGTTAGGATGCAGGGTTGACGATTAGCAAGCCCATGTATGAAAAACCCAAGTGCTGCTTGCATCAGGGTGAGCTCCTGTCATTTGCTCCAGTTCCTGCCGACTTAGCAGTTTGAAAGTGAGTACTGGTAAATAGATAGATGGGTACCACTTCAATGGACACATTAGCGGGGCATAGAAGGACCCCCCAACCAAATGTCCTCCAGGCAACAGTGATGTCACTGACTAATCCTTTCAACCTGGAAGAGGTTTGGTTTAATCTTGTCCCCAATTTGTGACTCACACAGGTTTTAGCTTTGATAGATTTGCTTGATTAGGTGCCATCATTTTTGTATTAATTGTGTGACAACATAGATATACTTTCTCCAAGATGATATGCTCCTAATCTGGTCTTTCAGGTGTTTCCACCTTTAGCTGTAGAAACAGTGGTAAAATTCAAAAATTTTCCCTACCAGTTGGTACGGCGTGGTTTGGTGGTCATGTGACTGGGTGGGATTGGCTTGATGATCATGTGACCGGGAAAACCATTTTACACAAAAATAACACAAAAGTTACACACCTGACTCACACACAATGCAAAAACAACTGGACTTCACACAAAATGGCCCCTGCAACAAGCAGGACCCTCACAGTGTCACAAAGAGCTCAAAAAACCCCTACCACACTTTACACAAAAATACTAGTCTGGGCAATAGGTATTTAAAAAATGCTTTAAATTTTTTTTAAAAAAGTTCCGACAATTGGGAAGGACAGCTGATTGTCATAGCTGATTGTCGGAACCTTTTTTTTTTTACTTTTTAAACCTTTTTTTTTACTACCTTTTTGCCCGAACTGGTAGTAAAAAAATGCTTTAAAAAGTTTTTTTTTTAAAGTTCCGACAACCAGCGGTGCCATGCAATTGTCAGAACTTTTTTTTTTGTTTACTTTTTAATGCATTTTTTAACTATAGGTTCGGGTGAACCAGGAGCATTTTTACTACCAGTTCGGGTGAACTGTCCTGAACTGGTAGCATTTCACCCCTCTGTAGAAGGCATATTTGAAAGTAATATGCCTTCCTGTTCTCATTACTCCATCATCCTCGAAGTACAGCCAAATTGCTTATGAAATTGTCAGCTATTAATCAAGGAACAAAAAATGATTAAAACTACTAGTAATCTCTACCAAGAATTGCTGCTGTTTGAACTTTATGACCTGTAATGGACCAAAACTACTACTTTTTTTTTTCAATTATGCTTTATTAATTTTTTATAAATACAAAAAGTTTTCATTTCTATTTACATCGGATACGCAGTGTTTATACATATATACATAAAATTGCTTGGTGTCACTTTTACCATTTGTTATTATTTATTTAACACACCTTTTACTCCTGTTTTTTGGTTTTCATTCATCCATTCGTACCACCTTTCCCACACAGTATAGTACCAAAACTACTACTAATACACAACAGCTCCAATGTAAAGAACAGAGAATAGATGTCTCCATAATAGAGACATCAATGTTCATGGCAGAAGTTTTTTTGCTGAGAGAAGGAGAAATGGATTGCAGGTCAACTCAGCAAGAGAGAATATTCTCTATGTTGTTTAATACAATTCAGTATCTACATCTTTCTCTCCCTCGTTTGGGAGTCACATATAATGTAAATAATTGCAAGACAAATGCAATCTTCATTTCAACCTGCTGGCTTCTGCAGAAATCGGTTGAACATGAATATTAGTCAGAATTGTAATCAAGTTTGTCTGTTCTCATTTCTTATTGTTTCACTCAGGCATCAATGGAGCAGGGGAAAATGGGAGAAAACTAAAATCCCATCCTTTATGTACTTAAGGGTAATGTCATAACACAAACTCAAAAGTGCGGAGCTTGCACTATGATGTCACAACACATGATCACTTTACCACCTTTCTGGTTAGAAATTAATTCCTAAGTTTTTCCTCATTAATTCTCTCTGAAGACAATAACTGGACTGTTGTTATTTCATGCAGTAAGTGGTAGTTGTACAGTTGTACAGTACTAATTGAGAAGCTTCTGACTGAGGGTCTGATCAAGACAATATGCAGAACAGATGGTGAATGCTGAAGGAATGGTTTGCAAGTAACATAGAATTCCTCCTAAAGTATTTCTGCTGAATATTAAGCAAGTAGCTTGCTAGGTCAGATAATTATTGTGCTGGGATTAGTCATAATGTGATGCTATTCATAAAAAATCACTTAAGATACTTACCTCTTAGTAGTAAGAGAATTCATGCCCAACAATCTGACTACAGATATCTGTCTGGCAGGGGTGAAATCCACTTACCTTCATTACTGGTTTGCAAATGTGAGTGCGCATGCTTTCTCCACGCATGCATAGAGCCTTCTGCGCATGCGCAGAGGGTAGAAAATGGGACATGATGATGTCTGGGCAGGTGGGCAGAGCCTCCCACCGCTGGCGCTACCGGTTTGCCCGAGCCAGATAGAACCAGCTGAATTTCACCACTGGTCTCTGGCCAAAAACTTTATTACTTAAAAAAAATTAATTACCGTATTTTTCAGAATATAAGACACACCAGAATATAAAACGCACCTTAGTTTTTGTGGAGGAAAATAAGAAAAAAGCTGATTGGTGGGTGGATCTCCCAGAATACCCCCAATCAGCTGTTTCCAGAGGTGAATTTTAGCAACAGGTTCCTTGGTTGTAACCTCTGTGCCTTGCTTTTTTTTCTGCCTCTGAAACTTCTGAAACTCAGAAAAAACTTTTTTTTTCTGCCTCTGAAAGTCTCCGAAACAGAACTTCAGAAGAAAAGTTTTTTTTCCTGAAGCTTCTTTCAGAGGCTTTTTTTCTGAAGCTTCTGAATTTTATTCAGAATTTTATTCTGAAGGACTATCTGTATTCTCTTCAATCTCCTTTCTTTGGTATTGGTATGTAGATAAACCTCTTCCGATTTGTTGGTTATTGTGTCATTCTCCAGATTTGTTAACATAATTTGTTTAGAAGCTTTACTTATTCTTCTTTTGTTGCTTGCGATATTATTTTAGATAAAAGCCTTTCAGAGGCTTTTTTTTCCTGAAGCTTCATTTCTGAGGCTTTTTTTCTGAAGCTTCTATTAGAGGCTTCTTTCAGCCTCTGAAATCTCCGTTTGTGAGGCGGAGTGAGACTACATTCGGAGTATAAGACGCAACTAGATTTTCACCCTCTTTTTTGGGGGAAAAGGTCTTATACTCCGAAAAATATGGTAATCATCTTAATTTAAAATCTTGTACTAAATGGAAAGACATTCCATGAGTGCCCACAACAAGTTTTTAAAATGCCCACATGGGCCAAGTTGTCTATTCTTATCTCAGCGAATATTTATATATGTCTTTGAGTATGTCAGCTAATGAATTTAAACTAGTTCACAAAGGTCTCCTCATGAAGCATAATAAAATAGTGTGGGAACTAATGGTTTTCAAGATATTATTAAACAAAAATCCTCAGCACTTCATTGTTGGCCTGTTGTATGAAGCTATTGGAAACAATGTTTCAGAAATGTCATAGGTTCCTCACTATTGTGATGGAACCAGTCAGTTCCATGGAACCCCATCCTGAAATGTTTGCTATATCCCATTCCTTTTGCTGGTTTAGGTGTCTTGTCTGACTACCGATTAGTGGCTCTTCCTCCTGTCCTTCAAGGTGATTCCCACATACTATTACCGATAACCGTGACAGTGTCCTATTCTTTGTTGTAGCTGCACATTGTCTATTCCTAAAGTGTCTGTAATTTGGCATCATGCCTGGAAATTGGCAAAATATATTTATTTAAAAGGAAAAGTTTGTTTAACTCCCCAACACTTTATTTTTACCATGGAATAATGCTTTTACATTTGCTTATGGGAATAGAGGTAAATTAGTTTTTTTCCCCATTTAAACTTCATCTGTAGGACAGGATGGTTTATATTCAGGACCATGTCTCTTTTGTGTATGCATAAAAAGGGAAAGAGAGCCTCAATATGTAAAGTGTAAGACAGAGATGTGGAAAAGAAAGAGGCAGAGATATACAATTTGCATGCCATTCAAACTATCTATCTCACAGTAGGTGACAATACCTAGCTGATGTTTTTCACTGATCTTGGGAAAGCTAGGCAGGATCTGACCAGGAAAGTAACATTTCTAAAGGAGGGAATAGCAAAGTATTTCCATATTATTGCCAAGAAAATGATATGGGTTAAGCCACATACTCATCAGGTATTGAACTCCTCTCAAGAGAAACTTTGCCCTTTATCATTTATGTGACATTATAATATGCATCCACTTGGAGAAAAAAATTGATACCTGTAATAAAGTACTTAGTAAGAGAACTTACCTAGGGAAAAAACCCACCGAATGCAATATAAGGTAAAGGTAAAGGTTCCCCTCGCACATATGTACTAGTCGTTCCTGACTCTAGGAGGTGGTGCTCATCTCCGTTTCAAGGTGAAGAGTCAGCGCTATCCGAAAACGTCTCCATATTCAGGTGGCCAGTATGACTAAACACCAAAGGCACACGGAATGCTGTTACCTTTCCACCAAAGGTGGTCCCTATTTTTTTACCTGCATTTTTTACATGCTTTCGAACTGCTAGGTTGGCAGAAGCTGGGACAAGTAACGGGTACTCACCTGGTTATGCAGCACTAGGGATTTGAACTGCCGAACTGCCAACCTTTCTGGATCTACAAGCTCAGTGTCTTAGCTACTGAGCCACCATATCCCTGAATTCAAATATACATTATTATTTGCAATTTTAATTAATATGTGAACAGATATTCTCATTCTGATTGAAAACTGCACCTGCTGTTGTTTATGTGACCTCCTGCAAACCAATTCTATAATGCTCAGGAAAAATGCATTACTATTTCATCAAATTCACATATAAACAACTCAGATGTCAACTTGCAAAGCATCCCTTGCCTGCTCTTGAGTTGCCATAGGCCAGGGGGGATGGGAAGCTGGTGAAACTGCACAGCAGCAAAAAACAGATGCACATTCCACACTTATTTCTCATAAGGCTATATTCCAGGGATACTTACAACAGTCGAAGGGGAGTGACCTCTAAAACCCGTGATATTGCTCCATTGGCAAATGTGATTGATGACACATTCTGGGGCAGGATGAAATGCTACCGTTTCAGGCCAGTTCATCTGAACCAATAGTAAAAATGCTATTGGTTCACCCGAACTGGTAATAAAAAAATTGTTAAAAAGTAAAAACAAAAGTTCCAATGATCAGCTGTGAATCAGCTGTCCTGCCCGATCATCGGAACTTTTAAAAAAAAATTTAAAGCATTTTTTACTACCTATTACCCAGACCAGTATTTTTGTGTAAAGTGTGATAGTTTGTTTTTGAGGTCTCTGTGACTGTGTGAGGTTCTTGCTTGTTGCAGGGGCCATTTTGTGTGAAGTCCAGCTGCTTTTGCATTGTGTGTGAGTCAGTTGTGTAGCTTTTGGAGAGGAGAGGAAGGTGTGTTGGATATATTTTCCATCTTGAATTATTTGTAAAAATAATAAGGTGAGATACAAATATATAGAGAGACAGGCAAATGACACACTGAAAAATATTGCCATGTATAATGATGTGAATAATCACATTTGGTCTAAGGATGCTGAGTTTTGCGTTGGGGATACACATTCATGGTGATATTGTTTCTTTCTTTCATCCTTTGCTATGAATCTCTGTGGATAGCCATAATCCCCTGCCTCTCCTTACCCCTGCCCCACTTGGATTTTCCTGACTTCATCTTGTAGTTACTGCCAGATATTTTTTTTTTGAAAGGTCCTATTTCTGCAAAAACATGTGATCATGATTAAAAAATACTCGGAATCATGACCGGCAACCTTCGGTCCTTCGGTGGCATCGGCCTACTTTCCTGACACTGCGGGCAGGTCAAAACCCACTCATAAATATCCCTATCAAGATTAGGCCACTACATATAGCACTGTCCCAGGGCCTTCATCCTTACTATCCCTGGGTGCCCCTGATGAAGTTTGGACAGTAACGAGTGCTGTAAGGGGGGAGGAACCACCATCCGATGACTCCATAACAGACAGCCACTTTGAGTTGACAGCTTGAGCTGCCTGGTTGCATAAGGTTGCAGCTCCGACAGAAAGGGACCCTGCGGCCATCCTCTGGCCATCCAGTCCAGGACACTGGAAATCACTTTGTCGTGGACAGACAAGCGAGCAATGTCAGCAGCCGTCACTGGCAATGGCAAGCTGTCAATCAAGCAGATGGTGGATGCAGGAACAGGGTCAGATAGTAGAATAGGCAGGGAGCAGCAGCTTAATGCATTGGCATGGACGAGATCCCATCCCGGTCGGTGCTGCAATGGGTATGAGTAAGCTGACAAAAAGGTAGAATAACGTGTCATCCAGGGACGCAATATCAGTGGGGCTTGGCAGTTCCTGGCCAGGATTCCAAGGAGCAGCTTGTGGTCAGTGATGAACACAAACGAGTAGCTGTAGAGGTAGTGATGGAAGCATTTGACACCGGCTACTAATGCGAGGGCTTCCCTATCCAATTGGGAGTAGTTCCTTTCTGAAGGACCCAAGGTGCAGGAGAAATATGCCACAGGAACTTTCTGGCCATTGGTAATTTATGACTCAGGACAGCGCCCACCCCATACGGGGAGGCATCATACAACAATACAAATGGCAGGTGGTCACAATACTGGGTTAGGATAGAGTTGGAGACCAGGAGACGTTTGACAGCATGAAAGGTGTAGCCTCCCAAGTGCCCCACACCCAGGGTGCACCACTGTCCAACAAACGATGCAAAGGCTCAGCAACTGACACCTTATGTGGAAGGAAGACTGCATAGAAGTTTAAAAGGCTGAGAAAGGCTTGTAGATCTGCCTTACAGAGAGGGGGCAGAGCATCCATGATCGCTGCCATCTTTGCCGGTGTCAGGTGGATGCCAGTGCCATTGACCAGGAACCCCAGGAACTCCACCTGTGGCATGGCAATTTGACATTTCGCTCGGTTCACCTTTAGTCCCACGTTATCAAATTGGCGGATAACTCGGCGAAGTCTGTCCATCAATTCCGACGTGTTGGTGGCCAAAACCAAGACGTCGTCAAAATACGGTATGACCCCAGGGATTCCTTGTAATACTCTCTCCATTAAACTCTGGAAGAGTCCCAGGGCAACACTGACGTCAAATTGGAGGCGATGACACCGGAATGCCCCACTGTGTGTGACAATCATCTGGGCTTCCGCAGTCTCATCGTCTTACAGCAACTGCTGGTAGGCATGGGATAGGTCTAGTTTAGCGAACACCGATCCTTTGCCAAGGGAGTGCAACACGTGTTGCACTACAGGGACCAGATAGGCATGGTCCAGGAGTGCTTTATTGATAGTAGCACAGTAATCCACACAGATGTGGATTGAGCCATCTGCCTTGATAGGTGTCACTATAGGTGTCTCCCAGCAAGCATGATCTACCAGTTCTAAGATGCCCTGGGAAATGAGCTTATCTAGTTCGGCATCGAACCTCACCTTGAGGGCAAACGGCACCTCTCGGGGCTTGAGCCTGTAAAGAGGTCTCTGGGGATCCAAGCTGAAAGATACTGGTGTGCCTTTATAGCAGCCCAGTTTGCCATCAAAAACAGCAGGAAAGTCATTGACTAGGCTATCCAATTTATCAGACTGGATGGCGTTAACCCCTGGATGGTGTATGATCAACTCCAAAGCCTCCAGCCAGTTGAGCCCGAGTAAAGTAGGCTTCTAGGCTTCATAGGCTTCTACTATGACTAGCGGCAATTTGCCAGAGAAACCTTTGAACTGCACTCTGAAATCCCCACAACCTAAAATGGGGATTGGTTTCCCTTGATAGTCTCATAATTGGATGTCACATGGGGTGAGGCGGTTCTTCGCAAGTCGAGGCACAAGTCGTTTCATTGTGCTCCACAACACAATGGAAGTGGCTGAACCAGAGTTTACCTCCATCAGGCACAGTTTTTCCTTGATGATGACTGAGATGTGGATCTTCTGGCATATCGTAAAGTTGGCCTTAAGGTCCACCATATTCACTGCCACTGGATCCCGGCCCAACCTGAACGGTCAGGCTGGGAATTGGGTTTCCTGGCCATATCCCTTCTATCTCTGCTTGGCAGTGCCAATGCCGATGTCACCAGCTGTGGCGACTAGCAAACTTTAGCAATGTGGCCACAATGATGACAGACCGCCTCCTTGAACCGGCAGCGGACCATGGGTGAGAGCCTCCACATCCCCTGCATTCTATGTTCATTGGCTTGTTTAGCCAGGTTGGTCTCTGTATGTCTTGAATGCGGTTTATGTGCCAATCCACATCCAGCTCCTCCTCATCACCGTATTAAGCCATGCTGAAATGAATGGACTCCCCCTTAGGCTTATAGAATCCTTCAGCCTGATCTCTATGGTAAAAATGTTGCCGGCGAGTAATCTGGGATGGTACTGGAGCATAATGTTTTTTTTAATTTGTTCATGAATTTGTCCCAGAAGCCATCAGTGTCATTGCGATGTCGAACATTTCAGGGCCGTAGAAACTCAGAAAATATGCTCTCTTATGTCGCAAATCTCTATAATCATTGGCGATGAGGAAGCACTCAAATCTGGCTACGTAGGTGTCCCACGACTCTGTTGCCAGGTTAAATGGGGTGAAATGCTGTGATGTAGTCATCTCCCGCCACAGCGCTCGGATTCACCATCGGTGAAAGTTCATCCGTTCTCTCTTTCCACTTGAGAACAATCGCCATGATTGCCACTTGTTACTTGTTGTCTCAATTTGCCTCAGGTTGTCGACAGGAACATCCCACCTTTGTCGCCACTAAAAAATACTTGGAATCGCGACCGGCAATGACTGAGGTGAGAGCAACATCAAACGGTAACTTTATTCAACACTGGTAACTACATGACAATGACGTTCCCATGTTTGACAGCTCCTTTTATATCCGCTGTCAACATCATCAACCAATCAGAACAGTTAGAACTTTTCCTGCCCTCCGCTAGGGGGAAACAGCCTGCGGCTTGGCTTAGTATACAACAATGATCTTTTCTTTTCACAGTGAGGAAGCTACAGTGGCTGGTTCTTCTAAAGTCCCTTAAGCCAAGCAAAATGGACAGGAGTAGATGGATAGGCCTTACAAGTGTAAATGAAGGCCAGCAGCTGATCTGCTTTTTAAAAAGAAACACTTTTCACTTTCAATAGAACTGCAACACAAGTTTTTTTTCTTCAAGAACCTAATTTTTCTAAGCTTTTGCTTCGGGTAGACATCTCTTTTTCCTTTGCCTGCCATTCTTCCATTTCTTTTTGTGGGCACAAAACAAAGTGGTGCCATTCAGTCAGGAAAAGTCCAAGCCTTTGAACTACCCTCCCACACCAAGGGGTTGTCTGTAGATCAAACACGATTAGAGGGAATGGCATCTTTTACATAAGAAGGGGCTTTTGCTCTGACTTTTCTACTGAGAGAATTATAGAATTATTTGGACCTCAGGATTGGATCTATTTAGAAAATTGGCAGTAAGTCAGGAAGGGCCAGGTTAGTGGGGAAAGAGCAAAGAGCAGATATATTAAAGCATGAAAGCACTTGGAGATGGAGAGCCACATGAGGTACAGGAACTGCAGGATATCCTCCTTTTATTTAGACACAGATGAATTAGCAGTTGCTACTTTTTAATCTGTTTTCAGCACTGTATTAGAGGATGCCCATGAAGAACCATTCACTGGATATATTGTAGTGCTCTTACAGTTTGCATGCTAGCTAAATTGCCTCTGTAATGCAATTATGGCTTTGAACTATTGTACTAAAGTGTGGCTATTTAAAGCATAACATAATAGAAGTATTTTAGATCATAGCTATTAAAAATATAGTAGAGGCTTTGAAAACATGTTGTTTCAAACTGATATCAAAATCTAGACATGAAAGATAACCATGAATACTGTTAACATCAAAGGGAACCTTTATTTCCTGTGATAATTTTGTAAAGAGCTGATCTTGGTGTCCCTTGCAGAATTATGCTCTCCTGCAGCTTTTTCTTGTCAGGTTAACATTTTGAAACTGTAGATGACTGTATACCTCAAAGGCAAATCTCAAAAGGCCTCTATGCCTAAGAGTTTGAACATGATGATAACTGTGGACTGCCAGATATTTGTGTTCTTCTGCAAAGTCCTTTAGAGAAGCAGAGATCGATGGATATGGGAACTTCCAAAGTATATCAGTGTCATCTGCTTTAAAATAGATAGTACAAAGGGAATTATCAATAACATCAGAATTTGTGCAAGAAAGCAGTCCTGTTTGTAATGCTATTCCAGAATTTGACAGCCATGATGTTGACTTAGGCCCCAAGGAGTTTGACTCTGTAAGAAAGAGACATTGATTTATACTGTTTGACAGGTAGTAAAAGGTCAAAATAGGCTTCTAGATTCTTTGACCCAATATAAAAGCTGAAACTGATTTCTTGGTTAACAGTGGGCCTCTTTTAGGTCATAAATTCTTGTGCTTAGCTTTAAACTTGTGCATGGCTTTTAAGAAAATGTTTCTCCTAAATACAAAAGATAGCTTTTTTCTGTGATGACTTTGCTGTTTGGAGAGGATGAACGTTGTAGAACAATAAATCGCAAAAGCACCAATTTGGTAAAGACTGAGAAAGAGCATATTGTTTTGTTGTCTCATTTACTTGTGAAAATCATTTGTATGCTTCATTCAACTGCCATAGGACCACACCTTTGGAGAGGAGGGGCCATACTATATTTTAGAAGAATTATTCAATGCATTACTATAGATTCCTCAGAGAATAAATATCATTGGGGATTATATTAGATTTAATATATATTTATATTATGTTTCTCTATTATCTCCCTTTTGAGTAAATCTGGGGAAAAGGTATCAGTTTTCCAGGATTGGTTGTATGATTTCTGAGCCTGTAGATTTTTGAAAAACTAATAGTGCTTTAGAATAGTTCAAATTTAAAATAGAAACTTGTTCACTTTAGAGGAATACTACATTAATATTAGTCTATATTAAATTTGTCCAATTCTGAATTTGTCCAAATCTGATGAAACTGTATTTCACTACTTTATCTTTTTTTTCTTTTGAGGGGTAGGAAAATTATATTTTATATAGTAGAAATGCAGGTTATTATAATTATTCAAACTTAACTGATAACTGTCATTAGAGCTATCATTTTTTGGCAATTACTTTCTAAAATTTTTGCAACTTTATATTTCTAGGACAAAAATGTGATTTAAAATATTCATGAATTAAATGTGTTTCAAACAGGGGAAAATATTGCTCGTTTGCTGTTGTACTCTGGCTCTTGAAGAGGTCTCTTCAAACAAAACACTGGCAAACTCTTGCAATCACAAACGTTTGGACCATTACAAAGAAAAGTCTTCCAGCCTATTTCTCCTAGGTCATACATTTCTCTAATATTGTGTGAGAAGAATAATAATCACCTCCCCTTTTATTTCCATGCCCCCAGAGAAGGAAAAGAAAAACCATCCACAGAAGCTAAAGCAATCCCTACCTCACAGCCAGATTGACCTCAAGTAACCTTGGTTAGAAGACTGAGACAGGCTGAATTGACAGGATTAAGTCAGAAAACACAAAGCTACACAGAATTTACATTCCCCACCTTTCCCCAAGGCTAGCCTTGGCCCTGATCACCCCCCAGGAAATCAAATACGGACAATTAGAATACAGAAAGGCACATTAGTAATCTAATCAAATAACCCTAGCGGGCATCACAATCTCAAAAGTCCAAAAGGGTATAAAAATCACTTTACTTCCCATGCCAGATTGTCAGCTGTCACAGAACTGATGCTGAGTCACTTCGCTTCTGAGACCTCCTTTCCTGCAGCCTGTTTCCAAATTCATTGGCTCCTGTGTCTTTTTCCTGACTGGGAACTGGACCGGATTTTAGTTCCAACAATTGCTTAGTTGACATGAATCATAACGTGTGCTGGTTTATTTCCACTGTTCCTTTCTAAAGTTGCTCAGCATATATTTATAACTTGCTCTAAAAATGGCCCAGTAAAAGATCCCTTCCAATTGCCACTTTTTAAAAATCTGTGTAAAAAGCTAACATTGTATATTTCTAATGATATTGTTTTAAATTTCAACCCTGCCAATTTTTAAAGTATAACGCATTGTAGAATATTTAAGTAAAGCGTAAGGTAAGATAAGCAGCTGTAAGATGTAAAATGGCTGTTATAAATTTATCCATTCAAATATCAAAAGCTTTTTAGCATTTTTTTAGTTTCATGTAACAGAGCCACTGTAACAAAGTTTGACTAAGAGTTAAACATTCAACTTGAAATTTCACTCAACTATTAATGATATTAGATGATCTTGCTAGAATCATTCACAGCTTGTTCAGCTTGCTCAAGGTGAAAATATTTTGGTCTTATACATACCTGGGCATTTTATGGCTTTCAGGGCACATCCCTGTAAACCATAATCCAACATGGTAGCAGGAGGTGGTGGCAAGGTTCAGCAGCAGGGAATGGTGGCGGTGGTGGTGGGGATGGGTGGGAGGGGCCCTCCACAACAGTTTCCTATGTGGCCCATTGGAAAATTAATTACTCGTCTCTAAACTCATAGGATCTCTGTGTTTTTTACTATGATTATATGGAGGGAATTATTGCCTCAAGTAGCAGATACTGAAGGCCAGGACCTGCACTGCTGTCCTCAAATACTATGAAAGATTATCCTTATCAGGGTTTTTATTCTATGAAGTTTTCTAACCTCCAAGGTCAGATGTGTTTTAATTTAAGGTGATAAGAGATTTTGATCTGATTTTTATATACTTAACAAGGCATCAATTCCTTATCATTTTGCCATTAAGCCCATTTTTCCTATTAAACCCCACTGTGTAAAGGTAAAGATTTCTCCTGTCCAGTCATGTCTGTCTGTCTGCCTTTCTTACCCTTCCTTCCTTCCTTATTTATTATATAAAATGCAAAAAATAAAAAATTGGTAGAAAAATAGAGGAGGGAAGGGGAAGGGAAGAGTGCAGAAAAGAAGGGAAAAAGAAAGAAAAGGCGACTGTGCAGTAAAATAACATCTGACCTCAACTTTTTACTTTTACATAGTAGGATAAACTAGCCACTTCTATATCAATAAATATATTTAATTGCTAAAATCCAAAATCAAAGTTTCATTTTTTTTCCACCTCAAGCACAGTCCAACTCTAGGGGGCATTTCTATTTCATATCTGAGGGAACTAGCATAGTCTGAAGACACTTCCATGGTTATATGGATGGCCTGATTATATGTCAAGACATAAGGAATGCTGTTATTTTCCTACCGAAGTGGTACTTATTTATCTTCTTGCATTTCCACGCTTTCAAACTGCAATGTTGTCTATTTATTAACTTCATAAACAAATGGTTAGTGACTCTAGGCATAAAAGTGCAATACCAATCAGTAATGATAAAGGACATAACTTTTAGTAAGCTTTAAAATGTTATGAATTTCACAATATGTCACCCGCCGAATACTTCAATTTAGGTATATGACGAAAGAATTAGCAGGTAATTGAGCAAACAAACTAAAATGTATAAAATAGCTATTTAACGATAGATGTCAGTTTATATAGATGTTAAAATAAGCTCCCTAGACCTATCCATAAGTTCTGATTATAAACCTAAAGTGGAAAATTAGGAAAATTCATTATTGATTCAAGGAACAACAACAATATCAAAAATGACAATTAAATACAGATGAAAAAAAATATAACAATGTACATATTGAATGTTTATTCATTTGCGGACAACTGAATATTCATTTGAAACAAAATGATACAAGAGCTAGGCACTATTGAAGAGTTCTAACTTTACTAGATCTTCAAGCACAAAATTGAAGTAAGTGGTCTTTGGTGCTTTTTGAACTTGTTTTCTTGCAGGCGTTTCAATACCCAAACAAGGTAACATCATTATAGTTTGGGTAATGAAATGTCTGCAAGAAAACAAGCAAGCTCAGAGAGCACCAAAGACCCCTCATGTCAACGTGAGCTACAAATATTCTCCTATATTAGTATAAAATTGAAGCATTTGTGTGATAAATTATGGAGAAAATTTTCTGAACAAAAGACCGTTGTGTGATATGAACATGATCATGTACTGCTGTTTTCAAGCTAGAAATATTCTATCTGGATTCTGCTCTCAGGTTCATATTCTCTGTGCTTTTTAATTATTTATTTATTATATATTTATATATATTTATTATTTACATGTAAGTATATTGAACACAGTGTGACCATCCTGGGGTTTCATCCACCATAAAAACCAAAGTGAAAGACAAATAACATACAGTATATACTACTTACCCAGTGCTAGTCTTGTAGTAATTTTTGACCAACGTATTCATTTTAGTACATATATAATATCTCATTCCAGGTCTACTTAGCCTAATTATTTCATGTTCTGGCTCCCACTGTGCGTTTCTGAAGGGGAAAAGCGTGTTTACTTTTCCATCGCTGAGCATATACCATTCACACTGCTGTCAGGATGTGAAGTATTAGATATATTGATCCTTTACTATAGCCAACTGTTCTGGTTTAAATTCTATACATTGTCCAACCATCCTTTCTAGCCACATCTGAACTTCCTTGCTTTTTTACAGGTCCACCACCTGGTGATCGTTTACATTTCCAACATTTTGGGGATTTGTTACTAAACATTTTGGCCAATCTTGTCAGACGAAGATGCCACCCTGTAGGACATTTTATAAAGATTCTCTTTATAAAATAGTGGGAACTATTCTTTTTACTTTTTTAGCTTTTTTTTACTACCAGGTCTCCAGAACTGGTAGTTAAAAATGCTTTTTAAAAAAAGGCTTTGATGAGCACAGCTGTGCTGCGCAATTGTCAGAGCCTCTTTTTTAAATTTTTTAAAGCATTTTTACAACCTATTCAGCAAATAGGTTGTAAAAAATGCTTTTGAAACTAAAAAAAGAGACTCTGAACATCACACGCCACAGCTGATCAACCGACCCCCGCATGCTGTTCTATTTACCCCATGCCTTTTGCTGTGCACTGCACGTGCGTACCTCACATTTGGTGTGTAGTTTGCACTGCGCATGCATGTGCACAGCACATGTTTGGCATGCAGCACGCATGTGCAGCCAGCAAAACAGTAGTAAACCAGCTCAGATTTCACCAGTGTTATAGCCAAAATTTTAGCCCATACAACCATTGTCTCCTTAATTTGTTCTTCCTCCATTTTAGTCAAGTAAATATTTATATGTTGCCTTTATCAATTTATCATCGGTACCCACTAATAGTTTATGTAATATCGTTAATTCTCTATACTTTCACAACCTTCACGTAGCATGATTGTATTTGCTGGTATGACCACTCTCCAATTCCACCCCTTGTTCTTTTATTCTAATCTGGTTTTCAGTTCGCCTTTCTCTTTTAATATATCCTTATATGAAACAATTGTTTCCATATTTATAAGGTTTGTGTGTATCAATGCTTCTAAGGTGGGGAGCTGGTATTTTCATATAATTTTGTTCTCTGATTTTATTCCACACCACTAATAATGCATTTCTTATGTAATGCCTTTGAAAGTATTGATATGCCATTCTTCTCCTGTACCAAAGAATTGCATGCCACTTAGCTGGATATCATGACCCTCCAATAATAATAATCTCCTATTCCTTAAGATTATCCACTCTTTTACCCATGTAAGTACGGCAGTTTGATGGTACAATTCCCAGCTGGGCAGGCCAAACCCTCTTTTCTCTTTTAATTCTTGCAATAATTTCAATTTAATTCTCAGTTTTTTTCCCTTGCTGTATAAACTTCAACATTATTTTGTTCAAGTTCTCAAAATATTTTTTCTCTAATTTTATAGGTATATTTTGAAGTAAAAAAAGTATCTTTGGCAGAATGCTCATTTTTATTGCAGCTATTCTGCCCATTAAGGAAAATTGCAGAATTTTCCATCTCTCTATGTCCAATTTAATTTGATTTGCCTTCCTGTTAAATAAATTCCTAGATATTTCACTTTTTTCACTATCTGAAAGTTCATTTCCTTTATTAGTTTAACTTTCTGTTTATCTGTCATATTTTTGACTATCATTTTGGTTTTTTTCTTGTTTATTTTTAGTCCGGCTATTTCTCCGTACTCCTCCAGTTTCTCCATAAGTCTTGGGCCTGATTGTAGTGGTTCTCTGTGCTTTTTTTATTAAATGGTTATTAAAATCTCAAATATATGTATTTTCAAGGATGTTTGTATTAACTTTAAATCCAGCACTAGCTCTTTAAACAATATTACAATAACTTATATCTAGACATTTATATTTAGATAAGATCCAGTGGTGAAATCCAAATTGCTTTACTACCGGTTCTGTGGGCGTGGCTTGGTAGGCATGGGCTGGCTTGGTGGGCGTGGCAGGGGAAGGATCCTGCAAAATCCCCATTCCCACCCTCCTCCTGGGAGAAGGATATTGCAAAATCTCCATTCCCATCCCATTCTAGGACCAGCCAGAAGTGGGATTTGCCAGTTCTCCGAACTAGTCAAAATTTCCGCTACCGGTTCTCCAGAACCTGTCAGAACCTGCTGAATTTCATCCCTGATAAGATCTCAAAGATTCTTGATTTGAAATCAATAGATAGAAGTTTGACTTTCATTCAGCAACTAAATAGATTATTTTTATATTGTTCATTATTTGCCAGGGAAAAAAATTTCTTTGTTTAAAGTGTATACAGGACTAGTGGTGGGTTCCTCCCGGTTCCACCGAGCTGGTAGCGGTGACAATATGACATCACTGAACCAGTTCTCTTTGTTTGGGAGCTAGGCCCTTGCGCCCCCCTCCCCTTATTCTTACCTTTGATTTGGTCCCGCCCACAATTTTTCACTGCCACCTGAGTCCCAGCTGATCAGCTGGAAGGAAAAAAAACCTGTTTAAACTCTTGCCCTGGGGCTTCAAAAGGCCGCCCTACAGCTGATCAGTGTTAAAAGGCAGTGTGGTGGTAGATCAGTGCATTTGAAAAACAAATGGGTAGACCAGGATGCTCCAAAAAGAAATGGGTAGACCAGTACAGCTCTACAAGCAGTTAAAAGCCTGGTAGATCAGTACCCCTGCTAAATCCTAAAGAATTGTCACATGATCATTATGAGTAAGAAAGTAAGTCCCACTTATTATAAAAGTTTTGTTCACCAAGGTCACCATTTTCTCCTACTTCAAATCATAAATTTTATAAATTATTACAATTATTATATTTCTCTTAATTCACAATTGTTATTCTCCAACTATCAACTCTTCTTCACAATCTTTCTGAATGTTGTACATTTGCCAAAATTATGGGGAGGGAAGATGCAATAGTTGAAATGTGTTTGAATATTAGTAGTTTGGGTTCATAGTTAGGCTGTTGATTTGATGCAATACGTTTGAGACAACTAAATTCCTCAACTCAGGTACAGTCAGGCTAGAATATCTAAAAGAAGTCCTAACTTCACATTGAAGAGTTGAGGCCATTTAAAGCCAGTCCCCAAGATTTCTGATTCTTCTTTCTTTAGAAAAAAATCAACAACTATCCGTAATTTGAAGTTCCGAGGAGGATTTGATTTGTTATTAAATGTATCGATGGCAGTCTGTATGATTTTTTATTTTTATTTTTTTTTGCACCCGATCTTTCGCTCTCTCGCTTTTCTTCCGATTTTGCTCGCGCCGTGATTGTCTAGAGAGGGAGCTCCAATCGCGCAGAGGAAGAGAAAAAGCGCGCAGGAAAAGCACGAATTAAGTAGTATCTAGGAGGCGCGGGCGATCGCTTCGGATTCTTGCCTGCAGGCTTGTGGTCAAGTATCTGTTGCTCCGCTCCGTTGCCATGTAGGTCGTGTCTACATCCTTAGGAAACACAGGGGTAGTTTTGGCTTAACTTCTTGCCATTCTCCGGGTGGCCGTCCGTTCCCGTAGATTGGACTCAATTTCCAGTTGAATTTATAGGAGGCTCCGACAATCAGGGAAGCTCCAAGGCGTGGGCTTAGATAGCATAGATGGTCAAGTTTGTCTGAGTCCGAGATCCCTGCATAATTATCAACCCGAGAAAGCAGGAGGAAGAAGAGAACTGGCTGCCAAGGCAAGGTGCATCTCCAGCATCCAGAACTCAGCGGCCAGTAAACAGTACCACAGCATTCGCGCAGTAGGAACATCACACGCGCTTGGAGTCTTGGGGATTGGAGGGGAGGAATAAATGCGTGAAATAGCAAGTCTCCCTGCTCCCCCGCCCCCCCCCCCCCCGCCGTCCCTTAGCGCAAAGAAACATGCGAGACGGTCACATCTTAACTCCTTTTCTTTTTAAGGCGGGAATTAAAACAAAGACTCATAAGAGGTAGACAAGCGCGTCGCGTGAAACCTCGTTGTTCGCTTGTGTTGGACCCCCGACGGGTTGGGAGATGGAAGTGGAAGGAGTTTCTCCATGCTCATCGGAGCCCATCCCCCAAGCGCGAAGGTTAGGAGGCTGCCAACCGCCGACGTCTCAGGATGGGCTGGCAGGGGGAAGCGCCGGCGACAGTGCCCAACTGCCAGAGAAGAGGAAAAGCGACGAGAAGGAAGACAAAAAGGTAGGTTACAAGCCCGCTTGCTCAGGCAGAAATCATTTACGCACAGAAAGGTGGAGCCGCTTTCAAGAAACTGGGAGAATCGTGACGGTGGGGTGGGGTGGGAGACTGGGAAGAGAGAGAGAGAGAGGGTGGGAGGGAGGGAGGAAGAGGAGGAGGAGGAATAATCCGGATGGGGAATGAAAGATTGAAAGAGGGTGGGGATCTAATCTGGTGCAGTAGAGAAGTGGAAGACTCGCGCTTTCTCTGCAGAATTCATCTCGCATTCTCGATTTTGAACACCCCCCCCCCTCTCGGGTAATATAGTGTATGCTGCATGAAGTTGTCTTCTTCCTCCTCTTTTTTTTTAATAGAAGCGTCCCCATCACCTTATTTTCTTTCTTTGAAATAATGAGTTCTGCTACTTAAGGAGAAGAACAATTATAAGATTGTCGAAGAATCAGGCAAATTTAGAAGAGTTCTGTGTGAGAAGGACCTTTTTCCCATCTTGTGAAACTAGATAATTTGTGGACATGACTGTGTTTCATTTTGTGTTCTGAATTTAATTCCTTAATCATAATGCAATAAAATTAAAATGCAGCAAAGCGGCTGGCTCAAAAGTTTCATTTTACGCCTAACAAACTCTTCTTTGCTCTGTCTATGTGTAGTGCATATGTTTGTGTGCATGTATGCTTTTGTGTGTGGGCATGAATATATATTTGAACAGAAGCCTAGAATTGAATTTAAATTGTTTGTGTATATATGTGTGTAGACAAAGGGAATGTGTAAGATATATATTTCCTGCATGCTGGAAATGTAAATGTAAACAAAGATGTTACATCTTTGCTGTGTTATTGTCAATTTCCAGCTCTTTTTGTATAAAGAGCATACCTTTACTTTTGGAGTTAGGTATAGAAATGGGTCATTCTTGCCTTCATTGCAATTGATTTTATGAGATTTCTACCTCCATAAATTTTTTGAAACAACTAAAAAAAAATAATAAAACATCACTAAAGACAGTATTAGCAAGGTGTATTGATCAGTGGTATCTGTAGGCATGCTTTCTTTTTCCGTAATATTTCTAAATAAATATTTTATAAACTGATGTATAGTTGGCAACAAAGATGCTTATGGTGGCCTACATTTTTAGCCACTGTAAGCATGATTAAATGGCTGAGTAAAACATTACATGCTGCTAAACTGAATAATATTTCAGTAAAAGCAGTTTTTCCTTGTAGATGGTAACTATTGCATCACTAGATTATCTTCTTAAAACGTGAATGATTGTATAATGCCAGAATTGAATTGTTTCATTTGAGTAGTTTAAACATGATTCTATTAAGACTTGTGTAAAGAAACATTCAGACAGACTGAAATAAGATGCACAGGTTAAAAAAAAGGTGCCCAGAATGTTGGAGTTCATTATAGCTTAATGAATTCCAGGTAGCACCTAGTATTTGCCGCTCACTTTGCTGCATGTTACATTTTACAAGACTGTATAATTTCAGTAAGAAGCAGAATTATTAACGTTTGTTCCTGGTTTTGGTGTACAATATTGTATTCAATAATACTTTAGGTTTATTAACCAATTTGCAATACATTTTATTAACTGGGTCTCCTTGTAATAAACAAAATAAATTGAGAATTTTTACCATTAGAATAGGGAAGACTGATCATTTTTCTGTTGGTTGTTTTGAATTTAATGTGGCTATGTGTTCAACATGTATGTATTTGCTTCAATATTAAGTTATAATTGCAGATTGCTGTAGTATATGCTAATAAGATTTGGCAGTTTAGGTTTACAAACCATGTGGTTTGAATATTAGCCTGTTAGTTAAATGCACTATTACTGGAATTTGTAGTAGCTGTGCAGCTGGCTTTAGTATTACAAAACCCTGTCATCAGCAGAAATCTGTGATCAATATTTAATTTTAACTATATTGTATGCTCTGTCAAATGTTTTAGTAGCAGTTGTAAGAAGAAAGTAAAATAAAAACGTATTTGTTGGTGAAAGAAGACATTTATTTAGAAGACAGGATACTAGTGATATATAGCTAACAAACAGATATAATATATAAATAAGTCTTCTGGTCTGATGGAATTTCTGTGATGTTTGTAAGCAGCTTCTTATGAAATAAAATTACTGTTCTTTGTAAAGTGTGGCTTCAAAAGTGATATCTCAGCAGCATTCTAAACTGTCTTTGACGTCTTGGTTACCTAAGAAATTGGTTTAAGACAAGAGGGCAATTATTAGACAGTTCTAAGTATAGGATGCTAATCTACAATCCTAACTCATTCCTTATTTATTTATTAAAGATTTTCTTTTCTAAATTGGCATGAATGTGTGTACACCTATGCATCTGGCTTTATTAAATGTGTTTAAATGCTGAATATTTATAAAGTAGCATTTTTTGTCTGAAACAGTGCAAAGTGTACTTTAGACATGGGCACAATAATTCTGTGATGTAGGTCACTTAGTACACATTCCCATTTTCCCAAGTAAACTTCTTTAAATTCCATAGGATAGAGTTAAAAGTGCTTACATAAAGAATTTATTTCACAGATGGAGGAATGAGACCATGGTTTCCTGGATCCATTCTCTTTGCCGCTTTTTTTGAATATTGAAACCACAGCAGGTCTTTTCTAGTCCTCTGGTGCCAGGAGTGCTAAAAAATTTAATTCAGTGATGTCAATAGCACATTATAAGGCATTGCTGCTTATTTAGTTAAAGTTCATTAGAATTGTACGCCACTTCTTTCCTTACCTGAAATATTATTCTCTGCTAAATAGCCTTTCCTCACAATGTTTAAATATCACTATTGGGCCCCGATTTCAGAATAATATCTCATCCAGCATGAAATCTTAAATATTTCAATAATCTTGTACATTTGTATAATTTTTTAATTATTCTGCAGCAAGAATTCTGCAGCAGGAATGACTAATGAAAAACTGAAAACAATGGAATATCAAATCAATATATTATGTTTGTGCCAGTTTAAAGTTATTCCTGGCAAAAAGATGGGGAAGAAATGGAGGTAGTGACAGATTTTATTTTCCTGGGCTCCAAAATCACCACAGATGGGGACACTTGCTCCTGGGAAGGAAAGCTATGGCAAATCTAGACAGTATTTTAAAAAGCAGAGCCATCACCCTGCCAACAAAAGTGTGTATAGTCAAGGTTATGGTTTTACCAGTTGCAATGTATGGCTGTGAAAGTTGGACCATAAGAAAGGCTGAGCACCAAAGAATTGAGGCCTTTGAACTATGGTGTTGGAAAGGTCTCCTGCGAGTCCCTTGGATTGCAAGGCGATCAAACCGGTCACTCCTAGAGAAGATCAATCCTGACTCCTCTTTAGAAGGCCAGATCCTGAAGATAAAATTGAAGTACTTTGGCCACTTAATAAGAAGTAAGGACTCACTAGAGAAGAGCCTAATGCTGGGAACGATTAAGGGCAAAAGAAGAAGGGGATGACAGAGAATGAGGTGGCTGGATGGAGTTACTGAAGCAGTCGGCGTGATCTTAAATGGACTCCAGAGATAGAGTATGGGAAGGCCTTGGGGAACATTGTCCATGGGGTTGCCATGGGTTGGACATGACTTCGCAACTAATAACAAAGTTATTAACCAAACAAATACCCAATCCAGCTTTTTGCTCCAGGGCTTTCAGAAAATAGATTTTGCATTGGATTATACATTTCAGTACAAATTGCCTTCTGAAGTTGTGGGTGCCTCATCACTGAAGGCTTTTAAGTAGCGACTGGACAGCCATTTATCAGAAATAGTATAGGTCTCCTGCATTGGACTAGATGACATCCAAAGTCCCTTCCAATTCTGTTATTTTACGGTTCTTTAAGATTGGTATATTGTAGCTGTAGCACAGTAAACGTTTTAGTAATGTGGGTTTTTAAAGTAATTTTTCCCCCAGCCTGTAAGTATATATTAAGATTTCCTCATATCAGGTTAATTCCTGGCAATAACAATTGATGTCTATGTTGTATTCTTGGCAATTAAATGGATAGGGGATTTTTTTTCTTTCCAATGTAGTGTGCAGTTTAGGATTTCCTAATGATCTTTTATAGTGATTAGGTCTGATCTAACTTAGCTTTCTTGATATAAACCAACATTAGCTATACTATATGTGCATAAATCAGTACATAACTGTTTCAGAGGGGTGAGGGGTGTTGCCCATTCATAGAATACATCTGAAGGGAAGTACAGGCAGTGCTTGACGTAAGTTCACTTGGTGACTATTGAAAATTACAATAGAACTGAAAAAAGTGACTTATCACACTTATGACTGTTGCAGCATCCCAATGATCACATGATTTACATTCGGATGCGACAACTGATTCACATTTATGATGGTTGTAGTGTCCCGGGGTCATGTGATCACCTTTTGCACCTTCTGACAAGCAAAGTCAATGGGGAAGCCAGATTAATTTAATAACCGTGTTACTAATTTAACAACTGCAGTGATCTCTTAACAAATGTGACAAGAAAACTTGTAAAATGGGACAAAACTCATTTAACAAAATTTCTCACTTAGAAACATAAATTTTGGGCTCAATTGTAGTTGTATGCTGTATAAGCCTTCACAGTTGTGGCTTTAGTGTTTTCTTTCTCCAGTAAAGCCAGCACACAAGCTTTTTGAAACATTGCAAATTTTGTTTGTTTATCCTGCCTTTATTGTTTTTATAAATAACTCAAGGCGACGAACCTATCCAACACATCTCCCTCCTCCCATTGTGAAATAGGTTGGGCTGAGAGGGTCTAGTCCAAAGTTGCCAAGGCAGCTTTCATGACCAAGGCAGAAAATTGCTTTTCTTCAGTTAATTTGTAAATTATACTATTGGTATCTTAAACTAGGCAGAGTAATAGGCAAGTTAAACTAGGTCTGACTCAATATCTTAATTTCATACCCTTGGTACAAACTAGATTTTCTTTTAAAATTGGAGTTTCATATTAATTTACCATATTTTATAACTGAGTAAGTAAGATTATGAGATAAAGACTGGTTTTACTAGGTTCAGGTTTCAGGTTTATTAGATTTGTATACCGCCCTTCTCCCGAAGGACTCAGGGCAGTGTACAGCCATGATAAAACACCAAGTTATACAAAAATTAAACCAATTTTACACTATTACACTAAGCTGTAATATAGTTTGAATGGTTTTGGTTTACTATGTAACAGTGTAAGCACCAGGGTGGACTTGATTTAAATCAAGTCGATTTAAATCACAATTTAAATCATGATTTAAATCACTAGTAAAAAGGTTTGATTTAAATCAACTCAATTTAAATCATAATTTTTAAAGACAGTCATCTCTGTCACATAGCTGCTTCTTCTCTGACTCACTGTTGACTCACCGACAAGCCCCATTCACTTTAATGGGATGGCTGGTGATGTGGTGAGAGACATGGCAGGCGGCAGGTGAGTGGATGCCCATTAACAGGTGCAGCCATGATGGATCTGAAATGATTGCTGCTCTTTAAATGTAAAGCCTCATCCTTGCTGGATCTAGATCGGGACTCCCTACGCACGGTCACTCAGGCACTTGTCACTTCCCATCTGGACTAGTTGACTCCGACTCCAGGTACCCAAAATTTCCTCTGACTCCGGCTCCTCGACTCCGGCTCCGGCTCCGACTCCACAGCCCTGTGGACTACTGCAATGCTCTCTACATGGGGCTTCCCTTGGGGTGCACCCGGAGGCTCCAGTTGGTCCAGAATGTGGCCGCGTGGGGGATTATTGGAGCGACGGGGCGCTCCCATGTGACACCTCTCCTGCGCGAGCTGCACTGGCTTCCTGTGGTCTTCCAGGTGCGCTTCAAGGTGTTGGTGACCACCTTTAAAGCACTCCATGGCTTAGGGCCGGAGTATTTACGAGACCGCCTTCTGCCGCCAATAACCTCCCACCAGCCAGTTCGCTTGCACAGAGAGGGCCTCCTCAGGGTGCTGTCGGCCAGACAATGTCGGCTGGCGACCCCAAGGGGGAGACCCTTCTCTATGGCGGCACCTGCCCTCTGGAACGACCTATCCCCAGAGATATCCACGATACCAGACTTCTGGATGTTTTGTCGGGCCCTGAAAACACATCTATTTCATCTAGCCGGACTGGCTTGATCCCATTCTGCTGTTTTAATTTGAAATTGGTTTTAACTGGGTTGTTTTAAATTGATGGCCAAAATTATTTAATGTCTTTTAAACTGTTTTTAAATTTTATATGTTGTGTTTTACCGTGGCTGTTCCCGCCCTGAGTTCTGTTGGAGAAGGGCGGTATATAAATTAAATAAATTAAATAAATTAATTAATTAAATAAATAAATAAATAAAATTTACAAAAAAATGAAGATTTCCTATTTAGCTTGCAGAGCTTGGATTCATTGAATGAGTTTACAAAAAATGCAAATATTGTAGAACATACAGCCTCATAAGTAAACTCCATTTCCTGCTGAATAAACTATTAATGTATCTTAAATAGAAAACTATCTTTAGATAGATTTTTAGTCCAAAAGTATTTTATTAAAATAAATTTGATTTTGACTTCCGGTGGCGCCTCCGTCGTTGTCGGCGGTCTCTTCATGACCGCTGGCCTCCCGGCGCGTAAAGAGCCGCCTCACAGCAGGCAGGCGGCTCGAAAAACCCGCTCTTTAATTGAAAGAGCGGGGAGAGCCTCTGGGGGGTGAGGTTGAGCCCCCTGAGTCACCCCAGGATTTTTTTTCCTGTCCTGAGGAAGGCTCAGGGCGATGGCTTCCTATCCACCCCCAGAGAATGCTCCATGCCGAGAGGGATCTCGCTAATTAGCTAATTAGCAGAGCCAGACATCGTGAGCAAAACCACGACTGATTGACAATCTAAACAAGCTGAATAAGGAGTCTTCAGAAAAGAAGATTGCAAGTATGGTTTTTCTTATTGATTTTCTGGAGGAGGAGGGAAAGAAAAGGGAAAGAGAGAATGAATAGTGAAAGTGTTTTTAAGATGGCGACCAGCTCTGTCTGAAGGAAAATTGAAGTGGAAAGTGAAAGCAGAGCTTAGTGCTGAGAGATTTTAAAAGAAATATTTTGATAGTGAAAAGAAATAAAGAAACAAAGACTGATTTAAACAGATTTTTCCTGTTTTTTATTGAAGTAAGAAGAATTTCTTTGGTCCTTTTGAAAAGTAAATAATAAGTCACAAGTATGACTCCTAAATCTAAAGGAAGGGGGGGCTCCTTCATGAGTCAGTTGAAGGATAAAGCAGAAATGACTCATCTCCAGGGATCTGCAGATGTGGACTTAAAAGATTTTATAACAAGGTATCTAGTGAGTGTTGTTGAGAAGATAAAAAGTTCACAGAAGAATCTTGAGGAGTTGGTTTCTGGGAAATATGATCAATTAAGTCAAACTATCACTAAAGTAGTTTCGGATCTGTCAAGTGTGGTGGTCGAAATGGGGAAGAAAGTGACTGAGATCAGCAGTAAGTTTGACTCCCAGATGCAAGAAATACAAGAAAAATTTGTGGAAGCTGAGGCTAAAAATCAGAACATACAGAATGATGTCATCATGCTTCAAATTAAAGCTATGGAATCAGCAATTAGATTAAGAGGCATAAGAGAAAACAAGAGAGAAAACTTAAGAACAATTTGTGCAAAGGCCTTTGCGGAATTATTAAAGCTAGAAGATGAACTAATTCTTGGTTGTATAGAGAAAGTCTACAGAGTCAACTCACGTGTAGCTAAACAAAGGAATTTGCCTAGAGATGTTGTTGTTTACCTTACTGATAGAAGATTGAGAGATGATATCTTACAAAAGTCCTACTCTACCAGAGTGCAGGTAGAAGGTATACAAATTAATATTTTTAAAGAGCTACCATCGAAGGTTCTAAAGGACAGAAAAGATTTCGCTTTTTTGGTTAAGGAATTGGAGAGAAGTAATATCCCATTTAGATGGGATTTACCAGTTGGTATAATTTTTAGATACCATGGTGTGAGACATTGCTTGAATACTATTCAAAAAGCAGAATATTTTTACAAAAATATTTTTAAGGGAGCCCCGGAACATACTAAGAATAAAAAACAAGAAAGAGAGTCTGCAAAATGCAAACAGAAGGAAGAAATTCAAAGTGTGTTAAAAGAAAAAGGAGTACTAGGTGGTTGTCCAGAGGATTCTATTATGGATTTTTCAGATGAGAAAATTGAGCATCCCAGTGACCCTAGAGGAGGAGTACCGGACCTTGAACTGCTGGAGCAAGATTTAAAAAATAATATTACATTTCGAGATGAGCAGCAGCAGAGGCCCAGCGCTCCTCAAGAAATGGGGGGTGATGCTAATCATCAGGAACTAGAAGTTAATGAGGAAACTCGACTGGAAACCACTGATGACAAATTTAAGGAGTATCGTGAACTGTTTGAAATTATAACAGAAAGCATTGAAAGATTTGGAAATAGGTTATAATTTTTTTAAAGTTTATACTGAGTTGGATTTATATTTGACTTACATATTAAAATGGATTATAAAAATTTTCTACGAAGTTTATTTTGAGGATTCGAGCTATAACTTTTGAGATGTATAACAATTTTTTAAAAGTTCATCCTGAGTTGGACTGATATTAGACTTATATATTAAAATGGATTATAAAAATTTTACTACAAAGTTTATCCTGAATTGGACTTAACATCCTGAGAAAGGTCAACAGATTGCTGCAATAGTAGCAGCGATCTGTGGTTACCCTATTATAGTTTTTTTTTTGGATCATCTAGGAGAAGAGACTGGAAATGAAAACATCTCACAACCCGAATGAATGAGTTACAAAGGGTGACAGGATTTGAAAGAGCTTTAAAGAAACATCTGGGAATGCGGTTTCTAGTTTTTTTTCTTCTTCTTCAAGGTTTGAATCTTAGGAGGAGCTGCATTGGTTTTTTCTTTTTTTTAGGTGGTACAGTATAAGCTAGTTTGAATGATTCTACCTAGAGGAGTGAATACCTTCATGGTTGGATATTATTTACATAAAGTCACTCGGGGGGTTTGTGTGGAGAGATGTTTTATTTTGCTGATGGGGAATTGGATTTATGTTGGAGAAAGTATATTTAACTTCAATCAAGACGAAGAGGAGATTGAAATTTGGATTATGGAGATAGAAATTTTTTTTTGGATACAATTGTATGATTATAATAATATATGCATAATTATATATATTATATTGCATGCTTTATGTTTATGTTTTTGTTTTTTAGTTAAGGGGTGTGGTTGGGATAAAATTATTTGATATGGATATGCAGGTGATATATTATATTCTATTATAAGGGGGATCGAGTTTGGTATATGATTAGTAATGTTAATATTAATGGATTATAGAGAGGTATAATATTTTTTAAATTGGTTTGAATATTATAATGCTTATTGGGTTTTTTTTATTATAACATTGTTAACCTTAGAAAAACATTAATATTTATAGGTCTATTGTTATACTTTTTGGTTATAAGTATTGGATTTCTTTTGTTTGTTTGTTTGTTTTTCTTTCTTTCTTCTTTCGAAATTTCTTTAATTTAGAATTTGAATATTTAATAATTTTTTCTTTTCTTGTTTTAATTTTTTTTTTTAAATTTGTAGCGGAAGTCGGGGAGATGGGGAGGGAAGGGGATGGGGTAGAGGGAGGTAGGGGGAGGGGCTGGGAGGCGGGGGTTGGGGTGAGGTGGGGAAAATGGAAAAAATTTTGTATTGTAAAACTTTTTCAATAAAAAAAATTGATTTTAAAAAATCCAATTTAAATAAAAAAATCCTTTAAAAATAAATAAAAAAATCATTGATTTTTATCCATCCTGGTGAGCTCAGTCACTGCAGTTTATAAACCATGATTTATGCTCTAGCATTATTTGTGAACAGAATTTCTTGTAATATTAATTAAAAAAACTAATGCTTAAAGTAATGTGTAAATCATTATATATTGTGTCTTCTTTATCACCCTGATACTATAATAAGATACTGTTTAATATTGTCTTCCCATATATTACTTGGAAAAACATTTCTAAAATATTTGTCCAAAAATATTTGGTAAGATAATAAAAACTACAGTAAAATATTTTACTTTAAACAAGTAACCTTGGGCTAGTCACTTTTTCTCAGCCTTAGGAAGGAGGAAATGGCAAACCACTTCTGAAAAATCTTACCAAAAAAACTGCAGCGACTTGTCTAGGCTGTCTCTGAGAGTCAAACATGATTGAACAGGGGGAAAAAAAATTAGGACACATAGTATACCAATTCAGCAAGTGAAAAAAAAAGTTGTTTGAAGACCCTTAGGGAATAGGAGCCAGGTTCTGAAGTTAAAACTGTCAGTAGAAATAGCACATTTTTGAGTGATTTATTTTAAAAATCCATTCTGTTGAAATAGGTTCTTTCATGTTCCAAACACTCTCCCGTTTACATAGGAGGGTCATATAAAATGTCAAATATATCTATGCCGATACTGTGCTGAGTTTAACACGTTTTTAAAATTAATATATGTGGAATCCTTTGCTCCAGTGATGTGCGGACATCACTGGATGTCAAAAATCCAGTGTCAAAAATCATAGCACCCTTTTCTGCCATTTGATGCAGAACTTTAAGTCACATTCTGCTAACCACAAATACATAAATTACAATTTTGTTTTAAAAAAATTAGGCAGGTTAATCAGATATTCTCTTTCACTTTTGTTTTAAAGGATATCTATTCTTAGAAGCTCTCAAGAATATTAACTGGTACAGATTACTAACTAGTAGTGACATCCAAATTGCAGCTTGTTTCTAATTAACATAAGATTCTGGTGACTAGTTTGCCAACTTTCTAGGAAGCATAATTAAAAACTCAGGATATAAGCCCATGAGGAGATTGGATGTACTGTATGCTTTAGGTATGTGTGAACTATTGCAATGGGGCTGAGTTGGAAATAGTTGTGATAGTAATGCAATATTAATAAGGCTGAACATTGCTTGGGAACAGGAATTAATTGCCTGTCTGTGATTTGTTAAAGCAGCTATTATTTTTAAGTTAATATTTTTTCAATATTGCATGACTGTAGGGCATCAGTTGCAGCAGTATGATGCTAGACCTAGATGCGGTTGTTAATGAGTCACAGACTGTAACTCATTTGTATTTGCATTTTGAAGCACATCTTCTGAAGTGAATCTGAAGTTTGCACCGTCCTAAAGACTAAATTATACATAACTAAATTATACTATAACATAATTATACATAACTATATATAACTGTTTTATTTTTAATTGTTGCTTTAATTTATGAATATTATATTTTTAAAAATGGCACTGTTTTATTGATGAACTGAAATACTATATGACATAGCCAACCCAGCCAATTTTGAGGAAACATTGGAATTCTAGCCCATGATTTGTAGGGTTACTTATTCTCTCTGATACGGAAACATATACTATGTGCACAACCATTAAGCAAGTGAGTATTTTGACCATATCATCACTTTTATGCATATTTTCCACCTCCAAGCTGTATAAACTTGAATGCTTAGTGATTATAAATGTATCAGATGATGAATATTTGTGTAATGAAGGAGCGTATAGTCTAAAGAGATCAACATCCTATATCAAGGTGTGCATAATTATTGAGCAGCTTCTTTTCCTCAGGCAAAATGGGCCAAAAAAAATATGTAACTGACTGAAAAATCAAAAATTGTAAAAAGACTTTTGGAGGGATGCAGCACTCTTGCAATTGCTAAGATATTGGGGTGTGATCATAGAACCATCAAATGTTTTGTTGCAAATAGTCAACAGGGTCACAAGAAACACGCTGACAAAAAACCCACACATTAACTGGCAACGGTTTGAGAAGAATTAAATGTGAAGCTACCAGGAATCCATTATTCTCCAGTGCTGTCATATTCCAGAACTAAAGACCCAATTGATGGCTGACAGATTTAAGGATTTTGAAATATGAGAGTATGCTTATGGAACAAAATGATTTAGTATTAACCATTGATGTTCACTTGAATTCAGCTTAGTTTTAAGAGGAGATTTAGAAGGATGATTGGACATTGGTGCTGAAAAGGGGTTATTTTCCAGTGCGCTGCTCTGATATTCCATGGGTTAATCTCTCATCTATTTGCTCAAGACTGAGTGTAATTTTTTTCTTTTTCCATGATCACGCCTCCTGTTTCCTGTGGTCTTCAGTGTTTTTCACTCAGTCTATCTATGAAGAGTTCAGTTCTCTGGCAAATAGATGCCAGATTAACTTTCCTTTGTTTTTATTTCTATTGGATTATTTGTTTTGTTTTTTTTGGTTTAATTTACTTTTAAAAGTTGCTGGATTTCTGGAGCTGCACAACTGGAGAAAGTAGGTGATATTAATTCCCTTAGCTGCTGGTGGAGGGTTAGACATCCCTGAGAACTCCAGGTCATCTTCTCCCACCCTGGTCGTTTTGCTAAAGCAGTGTACCAGAGTTGTGTCCCATTTTGGGTGCCTCCATGATTAAATTGCCACCGGTGTGTGTGTGAGTTGCTGGTCGGCCAGCTTAGCTCCTATCACCATTGCAGTTCCACTTTTGGTTGTGGTGGCTCCGGAGTCACTGACTGGGACACCAGTGCAAACTCCAAAGACCAGGGAAGGCTTCGTGGCGCTTGAGGGACTTGGTTGACCTCCGTGCCTGTTGCTTTGCTGCAGGACCACAGCAGCATCTTTAAAGGCATTTTAAATTGTGCCCACCATTTTTGGAAGTGCAGAGCAGTTTCGGGTGCCGAAAAACAGCTGAGGCTGTTTACGCCGATGCAGAGGAGTCCTTCTTGCTCGTGCCCGCCATTTTGGCTATTATCTGGGTGTTGTCGAGCAGAGAGAGCCTGAGGTCCCTGGTGTTATTTGTGGCAGCTGGCATAGCTTTTGGATTGACAAAACAGCATTTTTGGGTCATTTGACTCTGTGCCTCATTTCCTGGTTAAATTGTGTTTGGAACTTTCTGCTAGCTGTGAGTCTGGCAGTCTGTCTTCAGTGCTGGGAGCAGTTTCTTGTAGGACAGTTTTGCCTGGGAGCAACGTGGCCCTTGTCTACTCTGATAATTAAGCCCAGCCACCTTATTACACTGGCATTATCTGTATTTTGATTGGAAAATTTCCTTGACATAAATAGTCTGTTTGCAGACATAGTCTTTGAAGAAATTTTCTTTGGCCTTTTTTTGTGAAGGTGTTTTTCTCTATATATTCCATTTTCTGCTTATCCTGTCTGATTCTGATTTATCTTCTGAGTTGAAGCATGCTCCCAGCCCTCCAAAAATACATAAGTCCACACATGTTGGATCTAAATGTATTGCTAAATCTACTAGAAGTAAGTTAGCCAAAACTGGATCTTCATCAGGAGGATCTGCAAAGCAATCTGCAGTGCCAGATAAAGATGCTAGCAGGAATCACAAGGCCTTGGAGAAGCAATTTGATAAGGCACAATGCACTGCTTTGGTTGCAGAGCATATGGGTGCTTCTACATCTGGAGCCATCTCAGCTGCTCCAGCTGTTCTTCCATTACAACCTACTGCAGCTGTTAGTGGCCAAGGGTGGGCAACATCTTGGTGTTAGCCACAGTGCAATACTTGTGGGGAATATTGGTCATTTGGCGCCAGGGCGTCAAGCTCCTGAGGCCACGTTTATCCTGATGGCAGTGGGGTAACATGCGGAAGAAGGGTCTTCCTCTGACAGACCCTTGGACATTCATGCTTTGATTTCTGCCACCCTATCCAGGATGCTGGCTGCAGAGATTCAGCAAACCAGTCAGGTGCCTGTGATGGTGACCAAACCTCATCAGCAATTGCATCCTGCTTTGGCATCCCCTTCGCAGCATGATTCATCCAGCAGTGAAACTTCATCGGGAGGGGATGATTGCCAGGATGATCTGGAATTTTTGGAAGACGAAGAATTACAGCCAGGTAAGCCGGCACTTTTTCGCCCGTCGTTTTTTAAATCTTTACTTCATAAAGCTAAGGTGGCGACTAATATGGGAATTGTTGAGGATCTTCAGGACCAACATCAGAAGATAGCTTCTCCTAATGATGACTTGTTTCTTATACCAAAGAAGGAACAGGAATTCATTCCTTGCCCTGAACTTTTTCTGAGATAATTAATAAACCATGGAGTCAACCTGGTTCGCTTGCGGCTTCTAGTGGACATGACAAGAAAGTATATTGTTTGGAGCCTGAACTTGAAAAGTCACTTCTTTTGCCTTTTGTTGATGCCCGGTAGCTGCTCTCACGTCTCCAACATTCTTCCCAATGATACGGTAGAAGGTCTTAACCCTGAGGATCAGAAAGAAGAACTGACCTTTCGAAAGACTCATGAGGCGGAAGCTTGGGCCATCAAGGCCGGGACATCGGCCTCATTTTTTAATTGGGTTTCCTTGGTATGGCTTCACCAATTACAGGAACAGCTCCTGCAAGATGACATTGGACTGCATCAAAAGGTTAATAAACTTATTGCAGCCACTGAATATTCAGCTGATGCATCCTTGGATGCGGCAAAGTTTGCCTCTCGGGCTTTGGCATCCACAGTTACATCATGCCGGCTGTTATGGCTGTGCAATTGGAAGGCTGAAATGAAATCAAAGTGGAAGCTTGCTTCAGCCCCTTACAAGGGTTCAGCTCTGTTTGGGGAGGCCTTGGACCCAGTTCTCATCGAGGATTAGAACAAATGGAAAGTGTTGCCACCTTCTTACAAGCGAGCGAACTGCAGATATTTACTCGCAATGGCAGCCTTTTCGCCAGAAACCTGGGGCCAGTGGGTCTTATTTCCAGCAATCCTATTCACAAGGCTTTGACAGACCATTTGAAAGACAGCCCTTCTTGGAGCGGAATAGACGCCAGCACCTACAGAAGAAGCCCTTTCGTGGGGGTGGAACAAAGCCTTTTCATCACGGTAAGTGATACCAAACTGTCACTTCCCATTGGTGGTCATCTATAATATTTCCACCAGTGGGAGTCTGCCACGACAGATGCTTGGATTCTTCAGATGATGGAGTATGGTCTCACCTTGGAATTCCAATCCAGCCCTCCCAACTGCTACATGCAGTGTCCAGTTTCCAACTAGACCAACAAGAAACTACTCATGGAGGCTGAGATCCAACATCTCTTGGATGTCAGGGCCATCGAGCTGGTACCAAAAGGCCAAGAATGAGCAGGTTTCTATTCCATCCTTTTCTTGGTGCCCAAAAATTCAGGGAGCTGGAGAGCAATCCTGAATCTCAAACAACTCAATCATTTTATCGTATACAGGAGATTGAAAATGTAATCCTTGAAATCTATTTTGGGGTGCATACAGGAGGGGGACCTTTTGCAATCAGTGGACCTCAAAGAGGCCTACTTACATGTCCTGATCCACCTGGCGCATTGCAAGTTTCTATGCTTTGCTTACGCCAATTGCCATTTCCAGTATTGGACCATGCCATTCAGTCTTTCGTCGGCTCCTCAGACATTCACCAAGTTACTGGCGGCGATGGCAGCATCTATCCGGGTGGTTCTAGTCTACTTCCTGTATTACTTGGACAACATTTTGATTCTGTCATCCTCCCTATTGCAAGCCACGAAGGACAGCAAGACAGTAGTTCGTATGTTGTAACTCCATGGGTTTTCCATCAACTTACCAAAGAGTCACCTGTAGCCACCACTCACATTCTATATTTGGGGGTGGTGATAGACTCACTCAAGGGCCAGGTCTTCCTGTCACCCGAACGCCATTGCAGCATCAAGGTGTTGGCGTCACAAGTAATCTTCAGCAGGTCAGTTTCCTTGCTCCAGCTGTCCAACTACTTGGGAAGATGACTTCCTGCATAGCCATTGTACCCTGGGCTCGCCAACATGCTCGCTCACTGCAATGGTTCTTACTGCCCTTCCAGAAGGCAGGGTGCAGCAACTCAAGGGCCAAAGTGGTTGTGGCATCTCGGATTTGGTGCTTGCTTCACTGGTGGACTTCAGTGGCTCTGCTTCAAGGGTGTGTGTTCCAAGAACCCAGCCAGGTCATTCTGACGATGGATGCGAGTCTTCAGGGCTGGGGCACACACCTTCTGTCCCAGGTGGCTTAGGGATACTGGTCCCCAGTGGAAGAGAAGAACAGTATTAATTGGTTGAAATTGAGAGCGGTGCCACTGGCCCTTCGTCACTTTCGAACCGAGGTGACAGGTCAGCATGTTTTGATTCTGACAGACAATATGGCCACAAAGGCACATATCAATCGAGAAGGGGGCACTTGGTGCAGGGCACTGATGGTTGAAGTGGAGAAACTGATGCATTGGGCAGAGATGTACATGCTGTCAGTGAAAGTGGAACACATCTCAGGAGCTTCCAATCACAGTGGACTGGCTCAGCAGAGCGCACCTGGATCCAAACGAGTAGTGTTTACATCCTCATTTATTCCAGGAGCTGTCTCAAAAGTTCGGAGCTCCCATCCTCAACTTATTTGCCAGTCCAGAGACTGCACAACTGCTGAGGTACTTTTCCAGTCTAGGAGTGGAGAGTCACAATGCCCTTCGCTGCTAATGGTCTCAGGGACTTCTCTATGTGTTCCTGCCCATATCACTCATTCCAAGGGTGCTTCGGAAACTGCTGGTCGAACAAGCAGAGATACTTCTTGCCGCTCCTCATTGGCCTCACCGGCCTTGGTTCGCAGATCTTGTCAGCCTCTCCATGTCCAGTCCCTGGAGGATTCCACAGGACAGGATTTTGCTCAGCCAAGGGATCATTCTTCACCTGGAGCCACAATGGCTTCATTTGACTATCTGGCACTTGAGAGGGTCCACTTGAGCAAAGCTAAGCACCAGAAAGGTGATCTGCATGATGTAGGCATCTAGAAGTCTGTTGACAAACTGAATTTATGATGCTTCCTGGTGAGCTTTCTGTTGGTGGTGGGCAAAAGAACATGTGGATCCTATGTCAGCTTTGGTTCCTGACGTACTGGAGCTTCTGGAAGTGGGATTGGACAAATGTTTGGCTCCCGTCACTCTTCGTTGATAAGTAGCCACCTTATCAACGATACTTGTGATTCTCACCGTTCCTTATCTCGGCATCCGAGGAGTCGTTGTTTCCTTCAAGGAGCGGCCAATCTCAGCCCGCCTGTGGTATATCGTTACCCCACATAGGTCCTAGTCCCCAGCAGTCTCTGATGTCTTCTCCACTGAGTTCCATTAGCCTTCGCTTTCTAACTCTCAAGGTTGCATTTCTTCTAGCAATTATGTCAGCTAGGAGAATATCGTAACTGGCAGCCTTGTCAATCTGGAAAAACTTTTGTATTTTCCATTCTAACAGAGTGCTCTTACAAATGGATCTGGCCTTTATGCCTAAGGTGAATTCTTGGTTTCACCATGCACAGGAGCTCATTATTCCTGATTTTTGTCCAGATTCACATCATCCGATGGAAGTAAGGTGGCATATGCTTGACGTTCAACAGGTTGTCCGCAGGTACATCAGACGGACAGCTTTCTTTTGTCGGACTGAAGCCTTGTTTGTATCCTTTCATCCTTCATCTATGTATCAGAAGGTTTCCTCTTCTACGTTGGGCAGGTGGCTGAAAGCCTGTAAAGCAAAAGCATATGAGATCAAGGTCAGAACTTTACCTGGATACATTTTGTCCCATTCTACTCGCAACGCGGCCACTATGGTTGCTTGGGCCACTCAAGCTTTGATTTCAGACATTTGTAGGGTGGCTACATTGTCGTCATTGTCATCATTCATCAGACATTACAAATTGGACACCTTTGCCTTGGCGGAGGCATCTTTTGGAAGGAGAGTTTTGCAAAGTGTGGTTTCCACCCAGGGCCAGGGGATCAGGCAGGATCCTGTAGAGTGTTCATAAGCTTGGGTATATCCCATGCATGGAATATTGAAGCAGCACATTGGAGAAGGGATGTTGACTTACCTGAATGTCCATTTTCAGTGCGCTGTGGAGATATTCCAACCCATCCTGTAAGCTGCATGACCCTGGCAGGGATGGGTGGGGTTTTTCTTTTTATCTCCTTCTACTACAGATTCTTGGATGACTGTGCCTTCATGAAAAAGACTGAAGACCATGGGAAACAGGAGAGATGGTCATGGAAAAAGAAAAAAATTACACTCAGTCTTGAGCAACTAGATGAGAGATTAACCCATGCATGGAATATCCCCGCAGCACACCAAAAATGGACATTCAGGTGAGTCAATGTCCTATTTGTTTATAGATGGGAAGAGAAAGTGGTAGAAGGTAAGAGAAGGGCTTTTGGTAGAAAGAAGAAAGTTAAGTTGGTCTGCGCAAACTTGTGAATTGTATGCCTTAAATCAAGCTTTGAGTTTCTTTGAAGCTTGAGGCAATAATTTAGCTGACTTGGAAGCCAGGATGGTAGTGGCAGTGTTGTGGCCCACCAGCGGCCTGCACAGATCATGGCTGATCCTGATGATGGGGAAGCTGGTGCGGGGTTGCTCCAGCAGCTTGTGCAGCCGGCGCTCACATCGGACAGCGAGGAGGCTGAAGAGGATGTGGTGTCAGAGGCAGAGATTCAGCCAGGGTTTTCAGAACATCCGGGGCTCCTTCAAGTGGAGAGAGCGAAGTGGAGGAGCCTCTCCTCAATGCTTGAGCACACAGGGCTGCCAAAAGGCAGGAGTGGCTACTCAGGAGGAGGAGGTCTCCTCAAAAGTAAGGTTTGAGGATAATTGGCCACTCCCTTAGCCTATTTAAGTTGCACACAGTTAGTAATTTCTTGCTGGAAACAACATGTAATTTTTAAAGAGCATTTTTGAAGAGTGAGTGTCTTATCGTATCTTGTCTTCTGGGCTGGTTGCCAACCTTTGCTGGACTTTGTTTATTCTTGGTACGTTATAACTTTGATAAGGACCATTGGTGTGTGTCACAATCATTGAGAATCTGGAGCTGGGGCAGAACAGGCAGAAGGAACTGAATGTTTAATGTTAGGTGAGAAGAAGTTAGGTGAGTTAGAGAAAGTGTGAGCAGTAAAAGTGGAGGAGGTAAATGGGATGGAAGGCAGATGTTGATTTTGGATATACTACATCAGAATAATTATTGGGGGACTAAGGTATGCTGTGACTTGTTTGTAGAAGCTTATGGATGCTGTGGATTGTGACAAATATGTGAAAAATATATAGTATGTAAACAAGTCCTACACATAAAGAAAAGTGAGACCATTTCAATGCATTCAAGTTGATTTTATTAAATTACCTCAGGTGGAGAGACTTAAATATTTATAGTGGGTCATTTGACTGGATGGATTGAGGCTTATCCAGCCACGAGAACCATTGCAGCAGTAGTCACCAAAATTATATTGGAATAGATTAAAATAGATTATACCTAGATATGGAGTAGTAGAAGCTCTAGACAACAACTGCACAAGTGCTTCAATCAATCATAGAGGCAGTGGGAAATCAATGGGAATGTCATGTTCCATGGAATGCAAAATTGTCTATGCCATGAACCAAATCTTTACCTTGGCCTTGCTCAGACTTCCAAAAAGCGTTACTAGTATTTTACCTTCTGAAATGATGTTTGGATTACCACACTTGGACAGAATAGGGGAAATTCCACAATATGAAACTAAAGAACTGTATACTTGGCCTCTTCTCTTCTTTATTTTACCTCTGAAGCAAAGGATTACTAGCTCAAATACTACTTCTCGATTTTGCTGTTCATACATTCCAGCCTGGTGATTGGGTCCTGATAAAACCTGACATGATGAAAAACTTAGCTAAACCTGGGACAAGTCCTACTAAGTCCTGCTGACCACTGAAACAGCAGTCCAAAATAAAAACAAAGGGTGTAAAAGGATTATAGAAGAACTTAAGGAGTGGAAAGTGATTCCTGGAGAAGACCCACTGAGAATAAACATTCCCAAAAACTGATGTGGTCATTGTAATATGAATGGGTTTTGCTTGGGATTTTTCTCATTGTAGGAGTAGCAACTTTTTGGCCTTTCCGGACTGAGTGATGGCTTCTCTTATTCCATCTGAAGATCCCAAAAGAAACTGTGCAACTTAGTACTCTACAGATTGTGTTGGTTTTGTGATTGTAGCTGTATCACTGAATGTTGTTGTTGTTATTATTGTTGTGATTGTGAACTGATACATACCTATGGGGAATAGTGGGATACTAATTGTGGAAATGTGCAAAGGATTGCTCCCCAAATAAACTCTATATATTGGGGCATTGAATCAGATCAACCTGACTTGAACACAGTAGCCCTAGGAGATAGTGATATCATAATCCCTGAAGATATAGAATGGATTAATTTAATGCAATGGTTTCATATTTGGGAATAATTTTCTTATGCATAGGACCAGGGTGGATAAAAATCAATGATTTTTTTAAAAAAATAAAAAAATCTGATTTTTTTAATTTAAATCTGATTTTTTTGATTTAAATCGGATTTTTTTAAATAAAATGCTTTTTGAGGAAAATATATTTCCATCCAAAGGTTATTCCATCATGAAATAAAAATTAGTTTTTTAATTATGTAGAATAAGGCTGTATATGTTTAATTTTTTTGGTAAATAAATTCCATTAATCCATTCACAATGTCATGCTCTTCCAGAGGTTTTTGTAAGATTATTGGGCAGTTTCTCTGCCTACAAGATATTATCACAGATGCTTGGTTTACTTTTGCAATTCTCAAAACTGAATTTGACTCAACAGTGATCACATGCCTCTTCTTCACAGCAAAAATGTTATAACATGAACAGAGTTGAGAAAAATACCTTAATCCTATTGTTCTATAAACCTATGAATACAGAATCAACCCTTTCAGTGCTAAGTTTCAAGAAGTTCAGTGAATAGAATAGAAACAATATTTTTCTGATTGTTTGGAGTGGAATAGATCTGCACAAGAAGAAAGTGAAACTAAGTGTAAGGAGGAAGGGGCAAGCAGACAAGCAGTACAAAATGAAAGAGAAACTTTCTGAGCACAATACTGCACAGCCACAGACAGACAAGTCTTTGGATCTTTTTGTGTGTATGACCTGAGGTTTATCACATTCTTTCCTTGGAGGAAAAAACTTATAATTGCAGCAGGCCATTCAAGAGACCCAGTTTGGCAATATTTTAATGAAGTCCCTTTACCTATTGGTAAGGCAGGCATGGGTGCAAACTGCAAACACTGCAACAAAGAAATGCAAGGCCTGATGGCCTGAATGAGGCAACATCATGAGAAGTGCTGTGATGAAGATGACCAAAGAAACACATTTGAACAGGCAAGATCTTCAGGTTGGTAAACATTTTTATTGAATCATATTTCTAAAGACTGCCTTGAACCGTCATGTTTGAACAAAATTATATTTCTTATTATTACTGCATTTTACTGTCATTTGGTACACTTATGAAGAAAAGCAAATATTCCTTTTGGGGTAGTGCTGTGTACAATAAGCATAAATTGTATAAACAATAAAATAACAGCATTGTTTAGAGGAATTCATGGATTTTGGAAACTATCCACCTTCAAGATCACTATCCTCCTGTTCTACAGTTTCTACAGTTTCAGATTATTCATCCAGGATAGTGCTTCATTAGCATCATCATCATCAGACACCCACAGCCACGTATCACTATCACCTAAAAGAAAGAAAAAACCCTTCCCTCCTGGAACCACCATAGATAAATTTGTGATAAAAACTAGCAGATTAGAAAAAGAGTTAATTGATGAAAAAATTGCCCTGTTTGTTCATGCAACGAACTCTTCTTTCCGTCTAACTGAGAACCCACATTTCATTAATATGGTTCAGTCACTGAGACCAGGATACAGTCCACCCAGCAGAGCAGATGTTGCAGGGAAACTGCTGGATAAAGTGTATGACAGATAAATGGAGCAATGTGCAACAGCTCTGGAGGGTAGAATTGTTAACCTAAGTATTGATGGGTGGAGTAATGTCCACAATGATCCCATTGTATGTGCTTGTATAACAACAGAAGAAGGGAAAGTCTTCCTTGCACAAACAATTGATACGTCAGGAAGTGCACAGACAGCAGAATACTTACAAGAAGTGGCACTAAAAGCTATAGTAACATGTGAACAAAAATTCAAATGTCTAGTACGCAGTTTGGTCACAGACAATGCTGCAAATGTATCCAAGATGAGACGAAATTTAGAAGAGCAGGAAGGGAATACAAAGCTAATAATATATGGTTGCTGTGCTCATTTGCTGCACCTCTTAGCCAAAGACTTAAGTGTTCCAGAAATAAAGACTAATGTTGTTGAAATTGCTAAATACTTCCGTAACAATCATTTTGCTGCAGCAGCTCTGAAAAGGATGGGTGGAACCAAGCTAACACTCCCACAAGATGTTAGATGGAACTCTGTGGTGGACTGTTTTGAGCAGTATATCAAGAACTGGCCTATTCTGATGACAGTTTGTGAAGAAAATCGAGATAAAATAGATGGCACTGTCACGGCCAAAATCTTCAACATTGGGCTTAAGAGAAATGTTGAACATATGCTGAGCATCCTGAAACCAATCTCTGAAGCATTAAACAAAATTCAGAAAAATAGCTGTTTTATTGCTGATGCTGTTGAAATTTGGAAGGAACTGAGTGAACACTTAAAAACAAAACTACACGTGGACAGAATTAAATTACAAGCATTAAAAAAATAAATGGGACAAGTACTGTCTCCAGCTCATTTTTTGGCAAATATTGTCAATATCCCGTATCAGGGTCAAAACTTGTGCCGAGGAAGTGGATTTAGCTATGACATGGGTATCCAGCAATTATCCATCTGTAATGCCAACTATAATAAACTTCAAAGCTAAGGGGGAACCATTCAAGAAATATATGTTTGCTGAAGATATTTTAAAGACAGTCACACCAGTGAACTGGTGGAAGTCACTTAAGCACTTGGATTTAGAGACTGTTCAAGTAATGATTTCACTTTTAACAGCAGTAGCTTCTTCTGCAGGCGTTGAAAGAATATTCTCTTCCTTTGGACTCATTCATTCTAAATTGAGAAATCGTTTGGGACCCGATAAAGCAGGAAAGCTTGTTTTTCTTTTCCAGATTATGAACGAAGAAGATGAAGATGATGAGTGAGCTACAGAGAACAGTATTTAACTTTTTCATGTGTAGGCTGGGCTGACAGTCTAAGCTTCTTAAAATATATATATTTTGTTTAGCCAAATTAGTTAACAAACATGGGTGTTTGTTTAAGCAAATAACATATGCTGTAATGTTATTGTTTCAGTTGAATAAATCTGTTTAAATTGTTATTATTAAGGTAATGATTATTTTTCTCCTTCCTAAGTACAACAGAAAAGTTGTCCAAATATGAATGATTAACCTATTAAACTGGGGATAAAAAAACTAATATGAAAAGTTGTTATTCTAAAAATCTTCACTTACTTGCATATTAAAGTTATACCAGCAAGAATTAATCTTTATGTAGAAAACTGATTTAAATCAAGCCTTACTGACCAGTGATTTAAATCGTGATTTAAATTGTGACTTAAATCAGTTTGATTTAAAACAAATCCACCCTGCATAGGACTAACAGGAGGAGAATATAATGCAATGATAAGTGTGAAAAATCATATATTACATGCAAGGCTGTTTTCTTCACTTAATGTCACCTTTCAGTCTGGAATTAACCTGACACAACCTAGTAATCCATTTGAAAATATAACTATTCTGAGTGGATTATTGGCATGCTCTAGATGGCTTATATTAGATATGTGGAAAGTTTGCCTATGTGCAATTGCCTGGCTGGTGGTATGGAGTATGTGTGTTTGGAATTGTGAAACTTAGTTTTTTCTACTGCCCATACAACAAAGTGAAAGGTTGGGTGTACCTGTTTATGAGGAAGTAGCCACAGAAAGATGACTGGCCTCTAGACAGAATAATTCTGGTAAATGGACCAGCCACCTGGGCAGAAGCTTGAATGTATGGTCATAGAACTCCCGTTGATATGCTGAATAGAATTATAAGGTTACATAGGCAATGCCTACAATGTATAGAAATTTTAATCTCACAAACTGTTCTTTGCAAATAGATGATCAAAGACAGGCTTTTGAAGAAATAACTGTCAAAGTGGGGAAGGTTGCACACGTTCCAGTGCAGCAGCCTTGGACTGGGGCAGTTGACTTCAACTGGTTTGGCAGTATCTTCTCTGACTGGTCAAGGAATGGGTTTCTAGTGTTGTTAACCTTTGGAGATCTCCTTCTCCTCCCGTTTCATCTCTTTAGAGTGATTGGACACACAAGGAATTTGTCTCTCACTGTACAGTGTACACTGTACAGTGCATACAGTGTACTTTAATCCAACGTATAGTGTCTTTTACTCCTCCTGATAAACCAGCAAATATGGTCCTCCAGACCATCCCCATTAAATATACACCCCTAGTCCACCATTGAAAGGACACACCCTGTCCTAAAAGAAAAGGGAGGAATGAAGGGACATAATAATAGTAGAATAGGTAGAATTACTGGGACATAATAATAACTTGCTATTTCGCATCTGTAAGAATTGCTTTGCTCCTGTAAGAATTAGAATTGCTCTGCCATTTGCCTTTACCAGTGATCTAACTCCTGTTATCTTGTTTTTGTGTACAACTCAGTGCCTGGTGTGAGGTATGACATGACCTGGCACGGATACATCAGGCTGTGTTGCTAAGCACCCAGCCCTTCTGTTGCTAAGCACTCAGCCCCCCTGTTTCTTGCTGCATGGCCAATGCAGGACTACAAGGAAGGCATGGGCCAGGGGGCCAGAATTGGGTACTAAGCTGATGTCTCTGGAAGTATAAAAGTACACCATACCTTCTCCAAGTTGTGGCCTTTCACTACATGCTCTTTGTCTGTATGTTGTGGAATGATCTACCCAGCTCTTCTTTGTACAAATGAAAGCTGATATTTTTTCAAAACCTCTTCTTTGGTCTGATGTCTCAAGTACATTTTGGGACCTTACAATATTATATTCAGTGGATTGTATTTGCTATATGAAGGGCATCAGATCTTAAACTGTTTCCTGAAAATACTAAAGCCATGGTAAAAACTTCAATAGGGCATTATGGAAAATTCAAGTCAAAAGGAAGCCATTTTCACACAGCACATATAGCTCATTGCCATCAATATAGTGATGGCAATGAGCATAGATAGCTTTAAAGAGAAAGTAAGGGCATTTGTGAGGAAATGTTATCAGTGGCTATGAGTCATGATGCTATATATTTACCTGTAGCATTGCAGACAGCACATATTGTTGCTGGGATCAGCAGCAAGAAATGGCACGGCACTTAATGAGTTATACTAGTGTCATGGTGTTCACCACTCTGACAACAAAATTCATACAGATATGCATTTTGTTGATTTAGTGAAGTTTTGCACTTGCTAATTTAAGGGCTGTTTCATAGGAGTAATTCCCAGCTTTGAAAGTAGCATGTTCTGCCTTTGCATTGGGAAGGGGATCTTTCGGATCCATTATCATGGAAAAACATAAGTAAATAGCTTTGTGTGTGCTTATCAGAATTGATTGAATTTCATAAAAACATTGAACATTAAAAATGCAAGGGTTTATAAATTGTTTGCTTAGTTGCTTTTGACTCATGATTTGAGACATGTTATTTTATCATGAATGTCTTGTCATTAATAGCTTTGTTAAGCACAGGCTTGTGTTATCAGTGACAGTACCTAGCTACCTTCTTTTCTGTTGACTTTGTTTTAATTGCCTTCAGGTTCCCTTATATGTGACTTTGACTCTTTCAGTAAATATGATGTTCTAAAATAACATGATTTATAACTACAAATGATCAAAATTCCCATAGTGCAATCAACTAAAGAAAATAGATCTTACAAAAGGCTCATAAAAATATGAGAAGATATGGTTGCATATATTTTGGAAGATATAATCTTCCAAAGGAAATATACCAGAAAAAAATGTATTACTTAGAAAAATACAAAAGGCCTTTGTACTTACCATCATTTAGTGACTGTTCAAAGTTACAATAGCAATGAAAAAGTGGCTTATGACTGTTTTTCACACTTAAACTGTTGCAGCATCCGTATAGTTACATGATCAAAATTCAGATGCTTGGCAACTTCAGTGTATTTATGCCTTAGGGTTATGTATGTGATCATCTTTTGCCATCTTCTGATAAGCAAAGTCAATGGGGAAGCCTGATTCACTTAACTATGTTAATAGTTTAATTTAGTTTAATTCGTTGTCATTGCACCTTATACAACGAAATTAAATGACATCTTCAGTGTATATTATAACTATAAAAATAAAACAGAAACACATATCCTTCACATTCTATACTATTGAGCTGAAACCCAATATTGCATTAATATTGCCTATATATCAATTCTTGATTGGTAGTCTATCTTATATTAGTAATTGATCTAGGTCAGATATATCCTATAGTGTAAATCAACTGGCTAGGTATAATGCTGAACCAACTGAAAGGCATTGGAAAGCTACTGAGCGAATACTTAGGTATTTGAAACAAACAATGCATTATATGTTATATTTGAAGCCTAGTAATGATCTTGTATTAACTGCATATGCTGATGCAAGTTTTGCAATTGATTTACCTACACGTAAATCAACATCAAGTATTGCAATACTGTTAGGTAATGCTTTAATAGCCTGGAAATCCATCAGGCAAAAGCACATTAGTTTATCAACTATGGAAGCTGAGTTTTCCTATTTATCTTAGATGTGCACAGAATTAGTATATTATAAACAACTGTTATTATTAGATATAGGCTTAACTGTAAATGATCCATTTGTAATTTATGAAGATAATCAAGCTGCAATTAAAATGGCAACTAAGGACATGATCTAAGCACACTGATATAAGATACTTGAATGTGAGACAATGTGTACAGAGTAAAATGATTCAATTAGAATACTGCATGGCTGAAAATAATATCGCAGACCATTTTACAAAAGCTCAGGGCGCAATTAAGCATAAAACATGTTGTGAGTGTTATGGTTTAAGAATCTAAGGTATTATAAAAGGGGAGAATGTTCGGGAATGGCTATTGTCTAACTGGTTGGGTTGGCTATACGTACATACATACATACGTACGTACATACATACATATATAAACCATCAATGCATGTTTGCAGTCAAATTGTAATGTATAGCTTTAAGACTGTAATGCTGTATTGCATCATACTGTATTCTGATTGGCTAGCTCTGTAGCCAATGTATTTAAGAGGAAGCTTGAATCATGGCTTATTTTTTCTTATTACATGATTATTGTTACCTCTGCTCCTCTCTGCCTGTTCTTTCAGCATGATCACTGCTTAATCATTGCTACTTGTTGTTTTCTACTGTTTTACTGATTGTTTTACTGCTGTACTTGTTCCTGTTTGCAACTCCAAAAAGAACTGTTTCATTGCATATGACTACAACAACTGGTAAGAAGACTTTGTTCTTGGAATATCCCTGGATTGACAATTTAACTATCCTTATCTGTATATGACCTGGATTGTTTATTGGACTTTGCTTTGCTTTTTCCTAAAAGTAAAAGAATATCACAACTCAGTGTCTCTGTGTATTGACAGTGCTTATTCACAATCACTCCCAGCTGTTTTCTTATGTGCACAACCTTGCTACTCAAGGGTTACTCTGCACATATTCATTAACAACTTTCTATGGTGCAGCGGTAGAAGATCACCAGCAGTTTTTCATTCAGTTGTTGTTTCCTGAGAAGTCTCAGGTAGTATAATCTCTGCTGGGCGCTTTTGATCAGTGCTGCAATGTGAGTGTCCCAGGTCAGGTCCTCTTTTATAATAACACCCAGAAACTCAAAACTGGCCGCTTGCTTCACTCAGTCTCCTTTGATAAGCAAGGGCTGGATGTCTGATCTATTCCTTCTATAGTTCACTATAAGCTCCTCAGTCTCATTTGTGTTATGGACCAAGTTATTGTCTCCACATCACGAAAACAACCAATCCACTTCATCTCTATAGACAGACTCATCCCCCCCACCCCAGAGATGGGTCTTACCACTGTTGTATCATCTGCAAATTTAGTAATAGTATTACTAGCATGAGTGGGAATGCAGTCATGCACATAAAAGAGCACAGAGTAAGGAACTCAACATGCAACCGTGTGGTGTACCAGTGTTAAGAATAAGGGCTGAAGAAATATGATTACCTAATCTGACTCTCTGAGAGCAGCCAGACAGGAAAGCCATAATCCAAAGGCAGATTGAATAAGAAAGCCAAGACCCATAAGTTTAGACATTAGTTTATGTGGAAGTATTCTGTTAAATGGAGAGCTCAAAGCATCTACAAAAAGCTTCCTCACATAGTCCCCTCTCCCCCACTGTTCCAAATGAATCAGAGCAGTCTGAAGAGTGAAGGCTGTAGCATCCTCTGTAGATCTATTTCTTCTGTTCGCAAACTGGTGTTTGTCAAATGTATGCAGAAGACCAGAAATGATGTACTGGCAGACCAATTTCTCAAACCACTTCATAATGATAGGAGTGAGTGCCACTGGTCTATACTCATTGAGGTTATTGATAGGGAACTTCTGTGGCAGCAGAACAATGGTAGAAACCTTCAGACGGAGAAGATGGAATAGTGGACTGGGATAAAGACTGACTGAAGATTCTGGTAACAATGCCAGCCAACTGATCAGCACAGTCTTTAAGCACTTGGCCAGAGATACCATTAGGACTGGCAGCCTTTCTAGGGTCCACAGCTCTGAGAATGCTCCTCATCTCCTGTTCCTCCACAATGAGAGGGGGGCTACAATGGGCTGGTGGTTGAATTTTAGCTGTCTCTGATGTTACCACTTCAAAACGAGGAAAGAAATGAGTCAGCTCCTCTGCCAATGAAGCATCCCCCTCAGCATGGATGACATTGATCAATTGATGGTTGGTAATTTATTGAATCCCTCGCCACATCTGCCTCATGTTATTACTATAAAAATTATCCTCAATCTTCCTTTTATAATCAGTCTTGGCCTTCCAAATACCTTTCTTCAGACTAGCTTTGGCAACACTGTATCTTGCCCCATCACCAGACCTTGGTCATGTCATGCAAGAGGTGCTGGACTTCCTTGGTCATCCAAGGAAGTCAAGGATTACCTCTAGTAAGTACAGGCTATGAAATCAAAAGAGACTTGACTGCTTTGTTAATGTATGTGTTATGCAGAATATCACGCAGAAACAAAATATTTGCTTTATTTGTATTGAAAGTTTTGGAGCGAAGTATTTTTCTTCATTTTTTAAAAAAAATGCAAAGTAGCTTAGGGTAGAGGAAAGGGCTTTTAAATATTCAAACAGTCGCTGTAAGGGAATAAAATAAAACAGGACAAATCTCTCTTTGTTTCTCTTTGTGTGTGCTTTATACTTCAGTGTACAAATAAGTAATAAAACAAACAAATATTGAAAGGATGAAGGAATGAATGATCATTGAAAAATATTTTACTCTTGCTGTCATATAGTGACATTCAAATATTTTCAGCCAGGTTTAGTACCCCTATTTTAAGGTAATGAATTTTCAAGTGTATTCCAGTGTAAATAAGAGGCATAGGGGCTCAGTGGCAATGGGGGTAGTCTTTGTTCCAGTGGTTCAAGTCCTCACATTGATGACAGGCTGACCTCCATCACTTATCTCATCTTTTTTACATCATGGAAACCAAAACTGGATGGAATATTCCAAGTGTGGCCTTACCAAGGCATTATAAAATGGTATTAACACTTCATGTGATCTTGATCCTATCCCTCTATTTATGCAGCCTGTATTGGCTTTTTTGGCAGCTGCTGCACACTGCTGGCTCATATTTAAATGGTTGTCCACTAGGACTAGTGTATTGTGTGAATTCATTTTATTTTTATTTTGAAATATTTTTTATCCTACCTTTGTTTTTATTAATAACTTTAAGTGGCAAATATATTTTAATACTCCTCTTGTTTCTTCTATTTTTCCCCACAACAACATCCCTGTGAAGTGAGAGGGAGAATGACTTGTTCAAAGTCACTCAACTGGCTCTTATGACTAATGTGGAACTAGAACTCTTACTTTTCTGGTTTCTAACTTTCATTAAAAAGCCAACTTTAGAGGTAAGGGTAATCCTGCACACTTGTTAACTAGACTTTTTGGCAAATCATGTTATGGTCAGTGAGCAGAATCAAAGAATATTTCACATTCAAATGAATGCAAGGGTCAGGGTTTATTTATTCTATATCTTGAGAAAGTAGAAAGAGAACAGCATAGTAGAATTATATGAATATGGGACAATTTCCTAAATGTAAGATATGGGAGTAAGGAAGAAAATCCAGCTCTTAGCTGATCAGTTCCTTGAGGGCAAACTATATGATGTAGAGCTGCATGAATCATTAATCAGGTCCAATACATATGCAGTGCCATAAAATAGGATTGACAGTTGACAGTATTTTTATATAGATCCTATTCAGAGTTATATATAGATTTTGTGTGATATACTGCAAGAGATTTAAAATAGTCATTTTTATACATGTAAATTTAGCTTATTGACCTTATCTTTTATATTGTGAAATAAGCAAGCACAGTTTTTTTCCATTGTGCTGCTTAGGCAATTCAAGCGTGGGTTTTCTCTCATCTGTTTGCTAGGGAATGAGTATTTCTTTAAATCTGTTGTGACCAAGCCTCCTTTGCTCTGCTGAGCCTCAGTGGTTTTGCTCAGTCTAGCAATAGGGATGTGTGTAAAACTGCTCTCACAGTTAGTGTAGTTGATTAGTATTTTTTTGTGTTTAAAAATATTTTTTTTACTTTAAGAGTTTGGTTAGAAGGGAGCAGAAGAAGATTTTTTACAGGAACTAGTTGTGGCTGCCGTTGGTTTTCCTTTTTGCTGCGGAGTGGGCAGATCAGCTCTGGGACTCCAGGTCGACTGTCCACAGTGTGGATCAAGTTGCAACGTGTGGGTTACTGCCCTTGGGAGGGCAAGCCAAGGAGGGCTACTTTAGGCTGGTAGTTGCCGCCAGTGGTTAAGCTGGTTACCAGCATAACTGCCTCCTCCATTGCTCCCACATACTTGGGCGGCTTCAGAGTTACTGCTCGGTGGCACCGAGGCAGGTTCTGTTCTGTTTGACCTCGCGGTGCTTTTTTGGAGCGGTTTTACCTCCGACGCCTTGGAAATCAGCGTTGTTGGAAGGTGAGTGAGAGTGGAATCGCCAGATCAGAGGAGGCGCTTCGGGGGCTTGGAAATTGGCCTCGTGCCATTTTTTCATAAGAATTGCGAGCCGGCTGGGTGAGTGGAGATTTGAATCTCCTGCTCATTTGTTTTGCAGGCTGTTTGTGAGGTGGAAAATTGGGGATGGTGACTAGACTTTTTGCAAAGCCTAGACTTTTTGCAAGTGAGTGGGGGTGCTGGTAGGAAGTTGATCCTCATTTTTGCCTTCATTTCTGGAGGAGCTGCTTGGAATTGGACTTTCAAGACGTTTCCAGCAGCTAGAGTGGATTTGGACTGTCTTTTGCCTCTCTGCCGCCTGCGTGTTGCAGATACTTGCTTCAGTGGAGACCATTTCCAGATTGAGGTCACAATGGGGGATCAGGAATTCTCTTCTGATATAGAGCAACCTATCCCCTCCCCCCCGAGCTACCAGAGTTTCCAAAAATAAGTCTAAAAGCTCTGTTCCATTGGGCAGGAAGGAGTCTGGGGACAATAACTAACTACACCCCTGCCTGGATCAAAATCCTCCATTGGGGATCAGAGGTTATTAAGCGTCAGTGGAACCAGCCAGATGGCTTATCAGCATCTAGTGGTCATGATAAGAAATTGTATTGTGCAGATTCAGTTTTAGACAGTCTGCTCAATCTTCCTTCAGTTGAGCCACCTGTAGTTAACTTTTCGTCTTCCACAGTCTTGTCTCAGGATGTTGTGGAAGTTTTGAAGTCAGAGGATAGGAGAGTAGAGTTTCCTTTCGGAAAACTCATCAGACAGTGCCCTGGGCCATAAAAGCTGCGACGGTGGCTTCCTTTTTTAATCATGCCACCTTAATTTGGCTATGTCAATTGAGGGAACGTCTTCCTCCAGAGGAAGCCAGGATCCAACAGGATATTAATAAGATAGTGGCGGCTACTGAATATTCATCTGATGCCTGTTTAGATGTGGCCAAATTTGCTTCATGTGCTTTGGGTTCTAATGTAACTTCCCGAAGGCTTCTTTGGCTGCGCTCCTGTAGGGCAGATTTGAAATTTAAATGGAAGTTGGCTTCAGCCCCCTTATAAGGGATCTGATCTTTTTGGGGCAGCCTCTTGACCCTATTCTAGTAGAATGTAAAGACAAGAGGAAGGTGCTGCTACTTCTTATAGGAGGCTGGACCGTAGATACACTTAGTACTCGTAAAGGCAGCCCTTTCAGCAGGAGGCTGGGCCTAGTGGGTCCTACTTGCACGGGCCTTATTCCCAGGGATTTGATCGGTCCTCAGATAGACAGTCCTTCAGAGATCAGGGTAGATACAACTCCAATGCCAAGAGACTTACAGAGGAGCAGGGCCAAGGCCCACTAAAAGAGGCAAGTGCCTCGCCGTCGCAGCTTCCCATTGGTGGTTGCCTAAGTCATTTCATCAGCCAATAGGAAGTCACATCGTCTAACACTTGGGTGCTTTGGATGGTGGGGCAGGGACTCATCCTAGAATTTCACTCCAGCCTTCCAGATTGTTTTGTTCAATGTCCCATTTCCAGACAACAGGAAAAGTGTCACTTTATGGATGTAGAAATCCAGCATTTGTTGGACATAGAAGCCATAGAGCTAGTTTCCTCAGGACAGGGCTTTACTCAATTCTTTTCCTGGTACCCAAGTCTTCAGGGGGCTGGAGGGGGATCTTGAACCTCAAATCTCTCAACAAATTTGTCCAATACTGGCAGTTCAAGATGCAATCCCACAGAACAATCTTGGGATGCATAAGGGATGGTAATGTCATGACATCAATGGACCTACAGGAGATGTACCTCTATGTTCCAATCTATCCAGCCCATCAAAAGTTTCGAAGATTTTCTTATGCCAATCATCATTATCAATACAGTCTGTCATCAGCCCCTAGAACATTCACCAAGCTGTTGGTGGCAGTGGCATCGTCCATCAGATTGGTTCTGGTATGCAATTTATTCTATCTGGACAATGTCTTAATTCTCTCAACCTCACATCAGCAGGCCAAACGGGACTTGGACACCATTTGCCACATGCTCAATCTGCATGGCTTTTCTATCAACCTGGAGAAAAGTCATCTGCAACCCATCACATGTATCAACCATCTGGGGGCGATGATCGACTAAGTGAAAGGTCAAGTTTTCCTGTCAGCTGACTGACAAAGGGACATCAGAGACCTGGTGGCGTGCATATTGGCACAGAGATGAGTGACCTTGCTCATCTTATCTCAGTTGCTAGGAAAATTTATCTCATGTATTTCCATTGTGCCCTGGCACGCAGACATGCGAGGCCAGTTTAATGGTTCCTGCTGCCATTCCAGAGAGTCAGCCGGGGCAGCTCTCAGTCCAAGGTGGTCCTTCCATCCAAGGTATGTGCTTCCCTCAAATGGTGGGCCTCAGGGGCCATTCTGAAAAGGTGTGTGTTTCAGGAGCCCAATCGTATCTTGGTGACAACAGATGCGAGCCTCTTTGGCTGGGGTGCTCACCTGGGTACTCAACTGGTCCAAGGACAATGGTCCCAGGCAGATGGCAAGAACAGCATCAATTGGCTGGAGCTGAGGGCTGTACTCCTGGCCCGTCATCACTAGTCCATCAACATGTACTTGTCTTAATCAACAATGTAATCCTGAAAGCCCACATAAATCAGGAAGAGGCACTCACTCTCAATCTCTGATGGCAGAGACAGAGCTTGATGAGCTGGGCAGAGACTCACACATTGTAATTGAAAGTGGAGGACATCTCCGGGGATACCAACCTCAGAGCAGACTGGCTGAGCAGAACATGGATGGATCTGACAGAATGGAGACTTTATCTGGACTTGTTTCAGGGAATAGTTCGCCGGTTCGGTCAGCCGACTGTCGACATATTTGCCCAGCCGGAAAATGCTCAGCTTCCAAAGTTTGTTTCCCAGTATCCATGCTGGGGAGCGACAGCATCTATCTTGGACATTCTAGACTTTTTGCAGTCAGGACTGGACAAGGGTTTGGCCCCAGCTATGCTACGATGACAGGTTGCAGCTTTGTCGACAGTTCTAGCCCAGGATGTTCCCCATTCTCTTGCACAACATCCAAGAATTAGGGGGTTCCTTCAGGGGGCCACCAATCTCAGGCCTCCTGTAATACATTGATACCCTACATGGGATCTGTCCTTGGTCCTACAAGCCCTTACGGCCTCTCCATTTGAACCACTGGCATCCATTAGTCTACGCCTTTTGTTGTTTAAAATAGCCTAGTTATTACTTCGGCTAGGAGGATTTCAGAATTGGTTGCCTTGTCCATTAGAAGTGACATATGCATTTTCCATCCTAACACAGTAGTCCTATGGATGGATGCTTCCTTTCTACCAAAAGTGAATTCTAGTTTTCACAGGGTCCAAGAAATAGTGTTGCCTGATTTTTATCCAGCGCCCAAACATCTGTTAGAAGTGGAGTGGCACACACTTGATGTCAGGAGGGCTCTACGTAGGTGCATTGCAAGGATGGCCTCGTTTCGAAAAACTGAGGTGCTTTTGGTGTCTTTTCACCTATCTTCCATGGGAAGAAAGTTTCATCCACGACTATTGCTCGCTGGATTAAGGCATGTATTTCATTAGCGTACAGCAGCAAGGACAAGCCTTTACCAGGGAGGGTGTTGGCCCACTCTACAAGGAGTGCGGCTACGTCTTGCGGCTTGGGCTACTCAGGCCTCAGTAGTGGACATTTGTAGGGTGGCCACATGGACGTCGTTAACACCATTTGTGAAACATTATAAGTTGGATAGCTTTGCCTTGGCTGAGGCATCATTTGGGCGTAGGGTGTTACATAGTGTCCACTCAGCTAGGACCCCGGGTCCCAGCTAGCCTCCCTCCCAGTTAGCTTGAGCTTGGGTATCCCATGCTTGAATTGCCTAAGTAGCGTAATGGAAAATGGATGTTGGCTTACCTGAACGTCCTTTTCTTTGTGATGTGTAGCAGTTGACCCTGTCCGTCAGGCTGCCTGGTTTGTTATGGCCCGGGGAGGGTTATTTCTGTTTGCTTTGTAGGATTATGTTGATGGACGACGCCTTCACAAAACAACTGAGGTTCAGCAGACCAAAGGAGAAGTGGTCACAACAGATTTAAAGAAATACTACACTCAGCCCCTAGCAAGCAGATGAGAGAAAACTCACGCTTCAATTGCCACGCATCGCAACAAAAAGGGACGTTCAGATAAGCTAATGTCCATTCCCTTATCCCAGCTTTTAGATTTTCACTCATTTAGTCAGCAGTATATGCTTGTAAACCTAGGAATAAGATTCGTTGTAGAGATCAGACTTCTTCTGAGGATACATATGAAAAAGGAAATTTCACTGCTCATTCTAAACAAACTATTATGAATACAAAATCTAAGCTTAAACAAACGAAAGAAGTGAGACTCTAGCACAGCTATTATAATCTAATATAATTCGGAGCAATGACTGTTAACCCAAGGATTGGGAAAAAATATTGTTTGATGTTATATTGGCTAGTTGTGCTTGTAAACAAGCTATGGCTGAGCATGACAAATATATAGGCAGACTCCCATTTTTTCCTTTGCTTATGATCTTCTGCTGATTTATTGTTTCCTGCCGTGTCTTTTCCTCATGAGATTTGTCTCATTTTTGTAGAGATTTTCTTATGTATGTATTTATTGAATAACAGGATATACCTATGAGTATGTCTGTAAAAATGATTTGGCAAGATATGACTGCTCAAGACTCCTCCAAGTACTTTACAGTATGGAAAAATCTTTTGCTGGAAAAGTATGGGTAAATAATAGAATATTTAGTCTCAAATGGGGTGGGGGTGGGGGAGCATGTATCTAACTTCACAGTCAGATTCTGTTACCATATTCTTTGTCCAGTAAAATAAAATAAAAACAAGAAGAAACGTAATGGAGGGATTGGTGAGGCTCTCATGACTCAAGGGAAATTTCAGATTTATATTCTCCTAGCTTAGTTGTTAGAAAGTCAAGAAAATTCATGACTTTCAGAGGCTTCAATTCCCACTATATTTTACTCACCTCCTGAGTTTTTCTCCTCTATTCCTTTATCCTAAGACTGGAGACAGAATTCTTACTGAAGCAGAAATTAAACCCCTAGAGATGATATGAGGCTCTTCTATCTATCTACCATAATAATCCAATTAATCAAATGCCATAAACACAATCCCCTCTCTCCGCCCCAAAATATGTGTGACGTTAAAATGGAAGCTTTGATTGGCTACAGGAATTTACTAATGAACAATTAGACTTAGAACCGGAACTCTTCCTATTGGAGATTTTAAAAAAATAAATAAATGTGAAGGGCACAAAATATCTAGTACTACGCATATTAACCTCTGCCAGAATTGCCTAACAGCCATGTACACTCGCAGAGAAACTGGTCATACAAAAGATCATGAATTGCGCAGAAATGGACAAATTAACACTGATAATAGAGATAAAGAGACATCAATATTTTACAATGTGTGGAAACAGTGGTATAATTGGATAGAACGGAGGTAGATTGAAGATAGATAGTTATTAAGTACAAGTAATAGATAAAATAAGAATGTAAATACGCACAATGTAATTTTTGTAAATAATTACGAATTATTGTCACAAGAAAAACACCACAATTAGCTATTGTTGAGTGAAGTAATTTTTTATGTTTTTAATGTAATAAAAGTTTAATAAAGTGTTTATTTAAAAAAATGGAAACTTAGATTTCTTCTTCAGCAGGAAGTTCATGGGTCTTGGGTTAGACAGCAGAAATTCTCTGTAAGGAGCCCATGCTTTGAAACAGACTTCTGGAGGTACGTGTAACTCCCAAACCTTGTTTACTGTAATGCAGCTCAAACACTTCAGTTGGGGTATTAATTCTAGTGTGTATACTACAATCCCCCCCCTCTTCTCCCTCCCCCCTTTCTTTTTGTCTACCACCCAGTCTTGCATTAGTTCTTTAGGAAGTAATTTCCAATAATTTTTGAACAGTTCTTCCTGTTTCAGGAAAATAGAGTGGAAGTTTTTGTTTCATCATCTTTTACAATACAGTTTTAGTGCTTTAGTATACATCACCCTGAGATGCATACTAAAGCACTAAATGCAATACTACTGCAATGGAGGGTTCAAACAATATTAGATACGAACATTTCTACATATTATACTGTACAATACAATATGTCACACAAGGAATATAAGCATTTTTCATTAAATAAATTATTAAACAATTAAAATGAATGAAATTTGGCTAATAGAGAAAAGTGCATACTGCATCTCTAGCTAGCTAGCTAGTTAACCAGCTATAAAATCTTTTTCATAATACAAGAAAAAAGAATGAAAATAAAATTGAGAGAAACAACTTTATTGAACAAGAATACTGACTTGTTTCCAGCTGTTTTCTTGTCTACAATGCTTACTGAATGCAATTAATTTGTGAAATTGTGCTGGGAATTGTATCATCGTCTAATAATAGGGAGAAACATAGTATGATGGCATAGATATTGAACTAAGGGCAGCAACAAAAAGAGTAAAGAAAATGTGGAATTGCAGTGGATCTGAGGCTGTTATAACATCTAATTTCTCCCTAAATGGAGGGAAATGGTGTATTCAGGAAGGAAAAATTGCTTTAGACGTAATAGCAAAGCTGTGTGACACTCTTTAAAAGCAGCAGCAGTGTGAACTCTTAGCTGAAAATGCCCAGCTCCCTAGGAAACTAACAAGCATGCCTCTATGAGAATCCCACATAATAGCCTAACCAATTCAGCTTACAGTTGATGTGACATTCAGACCATTGAATCACAGGCTACGCTAAACATGATTAAGTGCTGTCACAATAAATTTAGTCCTCCTGTTACAGCAAATGCCAGGTTAAAGGGCATTTAATGCTTTTATTTCCTGTAATTGAAAATTATACTCATTAAGTATTATTTAGGAACCTTGTCTGAATCAAAAACTTTATTTAAATAAGTGGCAGATTCTGCTTTCTGATATAAGGCAATTGACATAAGCTTTATGTCACATGATTGTAATAGGAATGAAGACATTAATGAAGTTCTTGGTCCCAGTTTGCTGGGAAATTTTTGAAAAAAAAACAGCTTTGAAAAATTGGCTTTTGGCCCCACGAGAATATTTCTTGGCTCCTAACTTTCATTGTTTTATTTCAAAAGAAAGAGTATGGTACCTTTTTAGCTTTTAATTCTTTTTAAAACTCAGTGTTTTAAACTTTTAGTTGTGTTATTTAGTTTTACAATCTATTTGTACTTTTTTATTTTTCATAACCAGCTTTAATAATTAACAATAAAAATCAGTATAATAAAAATAATAAAAATCTGAGATGAATCTGATTGATTGATTGATTGATTGATTCAATTTATATGCTTCTCCGGAGACTCAGGGCAGCTTACAATGCATTAAGCAATAGCCGTCATAGTTTTGTATATACCTGCTTAGTAGGGCTTTTGGCCCTCCCTAAGCGGTGTTCTTTTTTATACAAAGTCAGCTTATTACCCCCACAATCTGGGTCCTCATTTTACCTACCTCGGAAGGATGGAAGGCTGAGTCAACCTTGAGCCTGGTGAGATTCGAACTTGCAGTAATTGTAGGCAGGTGGCAGCTAAGTGCTATTTAACAGCACTTTAATTCACTGCACCACCAAGCCTCTTGCTTAATCAGCCCATACGCTCCTGAGACAGCCTGGTAAGCATCTCACGGATATCATGCTACCAGTAAAAAGATTGTCAGTTTTGCATTCTGGGGCAGGCAGCAGAGCTTCTACAGGTAGACATAGCAAGTGGCTTCTACAAAAAGTGGTCTGATCTTAGAGTTTTACAAATCAACATCAGCAATTTAATTTGAACTTGAAAACAACTTGGATAAATGTTTTGTGATGTCTTCAAGAGTGGATCATTTCAAATTGCTTGTAACAGCTTTAAGTTTTCTTAAGTATTATGAATCAATTCTTCAGTATCTAAGACTGCAGTATCAGAGTTGCCAATGTAGAAATATTTTCCTCTCATATCTTCTGTCTCCAGCAGAGAAATGGTTAGAAAAACCTGAGCTTTGGTGTGAAAATCCTTAGTTTTGTTTTAATTTTTTATATTTGATTTTTGCCCCTTTTAAGTTTCTCAAGTTAGCAAACGTGGGATCATCCCTAATTTTATCCTCATATCAAGAAATCACTTCTGTGATGTAGGTTGAACTGAATAATAATAGCTTGACTTTGTTGGTAAAATAAGGCTGTAAAGTGGAAATATCTACCTCATATTTTGCATTTTAGACAACAATTTTCAATTATTTATTGTTTCCATCAGAAAGGAATCAAAGTTTTCTATTTTTAGCAATTGTGGACTTAAAACGTTCTAAATAGGGATTAGAATCAGAATCAGAATAGAGCTGGAAGGGACCTTGGAAGTCTTCTAGTCCAGTCCCCTGATCAAGCAGAAGATCCTATACCATTTCAGACAAGTGACTGTCCAGTCTCTTCTTAAAAACATCTAATGATGGAGTGCCCATGATTTCTGGAGGCACACTATTCCATTGGTTAATTGTCCTCAGTATTAGGAAGTTTCTCCTCAATTCCTCAGTTGCTTCTCCTCTTTATTGGTTTCCATCCATTGTTTCTTGTCCTGCCTTCTAGTGCTTTGGAAAATAAATTGACCCCTCCTCTTTGTGGCATCCTCTCAAATACTGGAATTCTGGTATCATGTTTCCCCAGTCGTTCTCTCTTGACTAGCCAAAATCAAACCCTCCAATTAGGATTAGGAGTTTTGGAATCGAAGTTCTGAAATCTCAAAAAGTAGGAATCATAATTTCTTCCAGGAAAAAAAAATGTTTTAAAAATAATATCTGTTCTTATTATTTTAGATTAGTTTGACTGTCTTTGCATCCATACACACAAGGCTACCTGAATTCTCCCTATTAATAAAGTCAATTCACCCATAGAAATTCATAGCATCATCCTACCATTCCTTTGACAATATATATCCTATCTGTATTAGTGATATACTACTGAAGTCTGGAAGACACTATAAATCAGTGTTATGGATAATATTCAAATTAAAAATTATGCATTCTAAATTTGCTGGATGTTTTGTAGAAATTTAAAAAAATAATATTTTGAAGAATTACACTTGCAAACTCAGTGTCAGTATTTATTAAGCATTAGGACATATAGCCATATGATCTCCTGTGCACTGCTTGGCGAGTCCAAGCATGGGTTAATTTTCAGTCTGTTATGATGTCATTGAATTGGAATTTATTTGGCCACGCCTTCTTCCTCCAGCTGAGCCTCATTTTTTTTCAACTCAGTCTGAATGAAAGACTTGTTTGAATTGGTTCCTTAAAATAAATTATTTAAAAAATTAGTTATATTAGGAAAATTGGCTATTTTTAAATTCTTTTCAAATTACTGTGAATAGAGCCTTTAAATTGATTTATGAGTGACAAAAACGGAGTGCAGAGAGTGATTAGTGCTGCCATGCATCTCCATCTCTTCACAGCGAGGCTTTGCTGGAAGGAGAGGAAGAATTAGGTGACTTTGAAATGTCTGGAGATGAATGGCTTACCCAGGACAAGCCTTCTTATTCTGGTTTATTTCCTCCCCATCTCTTCAAGACATTGCTACTCAAAGCAAAAATGACTGCTAATATGGGTGGAGATCCACCTCTGAGGCTGGATAATCTCAGGATCTTTGTGCCAGTCTCTTTACAGAGCGGGTTACTACGCAGGAAGTTATTTCCTCTCCAAAATTCTTTGTTGATGTAATTCAGAGGCAATGGGCTCAACCTCTTTCGATCCCTGCACCTAGTGGCATGGACAAAAAGATATATACTGTGGAGAAGGAACTAGAGGATCTTATTCAGATTCCCTCAGTTGATCCTCCCTTGGCTAATTTGGCTTCATCTGCAGTTCTCCCTTCTGATACTGCTGAAGGTTTGAAAACTGAGGATAAGAAGGCAGATTTGGCTGCACGTAAAACTCATCAGTCTGTGGCTTGGGCAGTTAGGACCGCCACAGCAGCCTTATTTATGTCTCGAACGTCTCTTTTATGGCTAAAACAGATGCAGGCCAGGATCTCCCCAGATGATGTACATCTTCAACAGGACATCAGCAAACTGATAGCTGCAACTGAGTACACGGCTGATGCTTCTATTGCTGTGGCAAAGTTTGCCTCTAGAGCCCTAGCATCTAATGTTGCATCCAGACGTCTATTATGGCTGCGCCAGTGGCAAGCGGACATGAAGTCCAAGTGGCGCTTGGCTGCAGCTCCCTTTAAGGGAAACCAGCTGTTTGAAGAAGCTCTA